>OU026101.1:7500000-10000000 GCA_907269075.1 Idaea aversata
TCTGTGGTCTGGTTGTTTCTATGGATAATAAGTATATATTTACAAAAGTTAAGTATATAAGTAGTATATCCGTTGTTTAGCACCCATAACACAAGTCTAGTTACTTAATTTGGGGCTAGATGGCGATGTGTGGAATGTCCTGCAATATTTATTTATTATTTAAAATATAAGGAAAAGTTAACATACTTAATAAATAAATGACGAGTATATCCGTTGTCTGGCACCCATAACACAAGTCTAGTTACTTAGTTTGGAGCTAGATGGCGATGTGTGGAATGTCCTGCTTATTTAAATACATCGTCTGTGTGAATTTCAACTGTCTAGCTAATAACATGAGATACTTACAGCCTGGTGACAGCATAGAGACAGGGGAGCAGCAGTTTTATAAACAAACTTACCAACAAATGCAAATTAACTTCATCGCTCCTACTCAAATAAGGGAAGTTGCCACCGCTCTTCAAATGTGCCAGCTTTGCGTTGGGATAGGACTTGTATAATTCTTCACGAACCCGCGAACTGAGCGCGCTCTCATCCCACACATCGACTATAGTCACTGGAAGGTCACTCAGGGCCTGCGGTTCCACATAGCTCGGACTGCAGTTGAGGGTTAGTCTTGATGCTAATTCTGATTGGTTTAATGATTCCAGCTGGAAAGATGTTTTAATTGTTATCTAATGACGACTCAGTTGGCACAATGGTCACCATGCCGGACTGCCAAACACAGGGTTGCGGGTTCGATTCCCGCCTCAGACATGTATTTATGCTTAGATATTTGTCTGTGGTCTGGTTGTTTCTATGTATTATATGTATATATTTACAAAAGAAAAGGATATAAGTAGTATATCCGTTGTTTAGCACCCATAACACAAGTCTAGTTACTTAGCTTGGGGCTAGATGGCGATGTGTGAATTGTCCTGCAATATTTATTTATTATTTATTTATTTAACGCTCCGCGGTTTCACCCGCGTAACTCCCTTGAGAATATCAGGATAAAAAGTAGCCTATGTTACTTCCAATGAATCAGTGTATCCTCATACCAAGTTTTAATAAAACCGGACGAGTAGTTTCAGAGCCTATTTGTTACAAAAATCTTTCTTCTTTATAATATTAGTATAGACTAGCGACCCGCCCCGGCTTCGCACGGCTGTATTATGCATGTATTTTATCTATAAACCTTCCTCTCGAATCACTCTATCTATTAAAAAAAACCACATCAAAATCCGTTCCGTAGTTTTAAAGATTTAAGAATACATAGAGACAGACAGCGAAAGAGACTTTGTTTTATACTATGTAATGATAATGAAGATTGAGTTACTGTCCAATACAAACAAGTTAAATTCTTATCATTTAAATTACATAATTAACTTTCTGTCCGTATAAGATGAGATTGCTGGTTGTTGACCTCTATTTCTATAGGTTTTTTATATATTCCTTATTAGATAGCTAGAATGTTGACAAAAACTAATGTAGGTATATTTTTAGTCTATAATTTAAATATTTAAATGGCAAAGGTGACTGACCACCCAACCAAGGCTTCATCCAAAAGTATTGGGTTACAAAAATGATGATTTTGTTTATTTTTATTTCTTGTAATTTATTCTTTTTTAATGTGTATTAAAGTTTAGGGGATTTCCGTGTATACCATGTAGGAATTAAAGTAACTTTTTTTTACATAATGATACGGCAGCATTTTACCACTATTACACCTGCTTGATGGTAGTTGACGATGCAGTCTAAGATATATGTACCTACTTTGCTTTCCTAGAAATTAAAAATTAAATATAATCATGCTTACTCTTTCAACCATAAAGTCTATAGCCTCTGCCATCCTCCTATCAACTTTGTCTGTGGTAAAGTTTCCCATAAGCATTCTCTTTAGAACCAATGAGGGTAGAATCCAAAATAGAGCAGATGAGTCATTGTATTCAAACACTGAGGTGTCAGTGAAAGTATTGCAGAGTATTAATGAAGCTACCCGAGGGCAACTCTTTGTATGTTCTGCAAACTTCTGCGCTATGAAGCCACCTGAAAATTAATATAGTTATTTACCTGATAATTGTTGGTAAAGGTGTATAAATGCATGTTTTATCTATGCTTTTTAATAGGATAAGATGTTGTGTGAAAAGATAAGACAGAAAAGAGTTTGATATAAAATTGTTTGGCTGATAAATGTCTTGATTTGGTTGCTCCAAATCTGGTTTACTGGGGATGCTTGTGTAAGTTCATCCTGTGGGAAAATCGAGATAACAAATAGCCAGTGTGTTTATTCCAGTCTACAGCAATCTATTTACAGCTTCATTACAATGGGTTCAGTAGGTTTTGCAAGAAGGAGTAACAAACATACCCATGCAAAAATACTAAGACAAACCTTCACATTATAATGTTAGTAGGCACAATGGTAGGTAGGTACCTTGAACCTTGTAGGTAGGATGGGATTTAATAATGAAGTTTTGGAAATTCCCACTAAAATCCAGGCAGATAGAATTTATAATATATTTTCATGTACAATCAACGGTCAAAAGTCTGTGCCCACCGTAACGTTTACAATCCTGTGCAGCACTATTTGAACATTATAACAACGTAACCTGTTGATCAATCCCACGTCAGCTGGTGTAAGCGGGTGGCGGCTTATACCACTCACACAACTAAATACATAGCTAACATGTTGAAAATAATAATCACACTAAGTACTTTTAATTCAAGTATTTATGTTTGTGTGTAATGTCTATTAGAATAAGATCATAAGTCCAATACTTGTTGATAGTATTATTGTAGCAAACTGATCATTTACTTATGACCCATACTGTGCAGTAGTTTTATAATGTTATCAAAGATAGTATTAATGTATGACAATGCATCTTACCTAATGAAGCCCCAAAAACATGAACTTTATTGAGTTCAAGATAATCAATCAGCCTTTTGAAACCGTCACAACATTCCTTCATGTTCCAATATGGTGGGGGTTCAGCTGCAATGACCCTCACACCTCTGCATGAGAGTCCCATGATCTGTTTGAAGAACACGTCGGCTGTGCCCGAGACGGGGGGCAGGCAGATTAGAGGGCATGTTACTGACTTTGGTCCGGAATCGAATATACGCCATGTCTGATAAAAGTTTATTTTTTTAATTATTTGTTTATATTCTGGAATATCCTGGAATAGGCTGGAATATCCTCACATAGGGAGGAGTATACATACTATAAGGTGGTAATACCATCCCATGTGGATTTTCTAACATCATTTTTCCCCATTAATGATCATGGTATGTGTACGTTATTGAAAAGAAATATTAGTCTCGTGAAAAATCTAAATTATTCAAGTAGGTCAGCCAGTAGATGGGTAATTATTTATGTAGTAGGTACCTATTTTGTTTACCTTGGATCCATCCGAGTCGACTACAATTTTTCTCAAAGGAATGCAACTTCTAAAACTTAAATATTCATTCGATTGAGCAAGGTCACTGAGACAACTCATAATTCACTCTTTTATTTACACAAAACGTAAAAAAGAAGAAACTAGGGTAAAATAGAAAAATTAAAAGAAAAACACAACAAAACTTTCGTTTGACTTCGATAAAAGTACTGAAAAAAAAAAAATCTTCGATATAAGTTTTTTTTAATAGATAGATGGCAATAAGGCAATGGAATCTTGACTTCGTACATACCGCCACGACTTGTTTCCGGTTTTTAGTTATTCTATTCGACGGTAGATGGCACACATAAACTTCTTGTTTCTAGTTTTTGTACTTGACGCTAGGTGGCAGCACATACGACAAAATTTAAATACTGCCAACATTAGAAAACCAATGGATTTTTTGTTTTTTGGCGATAAGAAACTTAAGGGCGCCTTCACATTACGTCGCAAGCAGTGCGGGGCAGCCGCGCGACAGCAGCGGATGCCTTCTCATTACAAATACAGCCGCGCGACTCAGGGTGGCCAGTTCATTTCTACAATGGACTCCAAAGAGGAAATAGTGAAATAGTACAAAAAATTAGGTGAAAGAAAAGGACTTTTAAAAATGACCTTAGGCGGATGACTTCAAGTGCAAATTAGGTGCAAATTAATGAAATTGGAATAATTAAACACTTCCCGATGGCACGTCTAGGGGGTGGGTGGTCTGTGGTACATATTAAAGCCAGAATAGCCTTCCTTTGGATTATTAATCATTTACTGTTGTTGTTATTCATGAATGAACATGTCCATACCTATACGTACGAAAAGTCCTAAATACGGTCCTGTTGCTGTAATCATCGGTCCTCGAATCCCACAAAGCAGGACGTGTTTGAACTTGAATAATAAATTGTTGTGTCAAATTCGCTCATTGTGAAATAATGTTCTACCGTACGTGTACGATTGCAACACTGGCTCGAAGCCGACTGACCGCACGCGGCTGCCGCGCTGCCGTCCACTGTGGACAATCACGTGTCGCGCGGCTGTCGCGCTGCTCTTTTTAGTATGGAATTAGCCGCCGCCGGTGAACAGCGCGTCTGTCGCGCTGCTATAGTCGCGCTGCTATAGTCGCGCTGCTGCCGCAATACTTGCGACGTAATGTGAAGGCGCACTAAGTTTAGGGCGGCAATTAAAACAAATACAGCGCTTGTTTTTTCCTTTTTTTGTTAATTTAGATGACATCATACACAGTGTTGTATGCATGAAGCAAGAAAAAAATTCAAAAAAAAAACAACACGTACTATGGGCACATGAGTAAATATGTGCTATGGGTGCCGGCTGCAGTGAACGGAAATAAAAGTTCACTGGCCGGCTGAGATACAATTTTGTAGCTCACACACACATTCACACTTTCTATATAATCACCGTGAACGACTACTTGAAGGATCAAGTAGTCGTTCACGGTGATTATATCCAGTGTTGCCACTTCAGTGATTTTGTCACTAGATTTAGTGAATTTTCGAAGTTAGACAGTGATAATCTGAAAAAAAAATCACTGAAAAATATTTTAATGACTTTTAGTGATATTTATCAAATCTCCAGAAATTTAGAAAATAAACCCCCTTAACCGTCAGAATAATATGATAAATGTATATCTTTGTTTGGTTATGCTAGGGGATTTCCCGACTAATTAATCAAACCATGTTAGGTTTGATTCATTAAACGGGACATCCCACGTATGTATTTGGATGAGTGAGTACTGCATTTATTATTGTTTTGTACTAGAATAAAGGTAAGAACAGACTGAGCCCACGTACGCAACGTATGCAACGCATTATGACATCTAGACTCTTGAATTTGTATGAAAACCGTTGAATTAGAAACATACTTATCATACGCAACGCTATCACACGCGTCCTACGCAACGTCAGGTCTGTCAATCCAGATCGGCGTGGGATGGTAAAGGGGATAACCATACGCCATCCCACGCGTAAGACCAGTGTATTTCTAGAACTTACGTTCGCAGCGCGTCAGTCTCGATTAGACGTTGGTACGATTTGGTTCCAAAACGGGAGACGAACAATTAATTGATTTGGTTAGACGATATGAAGCCATTTATAATATTAAATGCATCGATTATCGATGCTATTAATAATTATGATAGGATTTTTTAAAGTGAGACAAAACTCAAATTATATTCAGAATACTATATTTATTATTGGAACGATAGTTCCTTAGCGCGCGTTGTGAATGAGGGCTAGACGGAAAAAATTCTTACAAAAAATTGTCACGACACTTTTTGCTATAGTAAGCTATTGTAAGCTGTGCGGCGTCACATGTTTCTCTGTCTGTCTCTCTCTCTCTCTCTCTCTTATAGAAAGCAAGCCAGATATTTTCATTTCTATTTCGCATTGAACAGTGTGGTGTCGCGACTCATTAAAAATGTCGTTACAACTTTTGGTCTTAAAAGTGTCGTTACAACTTTTGGTCTTAAAAATGTCGTTACAACTTTTGGTCTTAAAAGTGTCGTTACAACTTTTGGTCTTAAAAGTGTCGTTACAACTTTTGGTCTTAAAAATGTCGTTACAACTTTTGGTCTTAAAAGTGGCGTTACAACTTTTGGTCTTAAAAGTTTCGTTACAACTTTTGGTCTTAAAAATGTCGTTACAACTTTTGGTCTTAAAAGTGGCGTTACAACTTTTGGTCTTAAAAGTGTCGTTACAACTTTTAGTCTTAAAAGTGTCGTTACAACTTTTGGTATTAAAAGTGTCGTTACAACTTTTGGTCTTAAAAATGTCGTTACAACTTTTGGTCCTAAAAGTGTCGTTACAACTTTTGGTCTTAAAAGTGTCGTTACAACTTTTGGTCTTAAAAGTGTCGTTACAACTTTTGGGCTTAAAAGTGTCGTTACAACTTTTGGTCTTAAAAATGTCGAAAGGAACTTCGTTCCATCCGGGTGTCCCTTAACACCTCTCATGTTTTTTTTCAAAGTAGGTAGGTAGACGTAATTTATTTATAAAAAAAACTGGTTGCCTGTAAAGTCGGTATACGGGCGAAAGTTTTACGTGACAACAACTGTGCTCGAGTGGAAGGGACGCGTGCCTTTCACTTTTTATGTCTGTCTCTCTCGCTCTTAGGCGGGCTAACCATGCCCGCGTGCCTCTCACTCGCTCTCATTGTGAGCGCATAACGTCAGCGGAGCGTAACGCAGTTTCTTGAAGTGTCACCCGGCAAACCAATTTATAAAACGTTGTCACGTCAAAAATGTACGCCCCTCAACAAAACGTGAATGATTGGAGGAATAAGTAGGTACTTAATGCAACATTTTTTTCACCTGCAGAAATGACTTATGAGTCTGACGTCAAAATACGTTGTGTACGCGGGACAAGTGTACACATCAACTCTCCCACATTGCATAGTATACGTTGCGTACGTGGGCTCAGTCTGTCCTTACCTTTATTGTTGTATTGGATTTTTTTAGAGAATTCTTACGGCTCACACTTTAGTTAGACCGACCAAAACTATTTTGCCGGAAGCTAAATTTATCAGTCCACCATAATGCCAAAGCTCAGAACTAATTTCTTCGAAGTTTTTACCCTGTTTTGGTTCAGTTCCACTATAGTAAATGCTCGAAGGTTCCACTTTAAATTATTTAGTGAATTCTGAGGATTTTTTAAGTTAAAAATATCCCTAAATCTGGTGAAATTTCAGATCAAAACTAGGGGAAAAAACCTGCAAGGTGGCAACACTGATTATATCCTCTTTGACGGCGTGTGACATGGACATCATCTCTGTCATAAAATATCAAAAAAATAATAATACAATAACAAAATGGTTAATTGTGCAGTGAAATTGTGCAGAAACCATGCCGCAAGCAAAAGTACAAAGCTTTCTGGTATCACATTTTTCTGGTAAGTAATAAACCGCTTGGTTTTTACAATTTTCGTGGTCAAATTTTTAGTAGAAAATATTGTTGTTGATTTTTAGTGCTGTGAAGTAGTCGATAAAAAATAATATAGAATCGAGTTGGCAGTTTATTATTATTTTATTTCATTTATTTATCGCAGTTTTCCAAAAGATCCGGAACAAAAACGCAAATGGGTGCCAACATGCGGGAGAGATGAAAATTGGATACCAACGAAATATAGCAAAATCTGCTCAGCTCATTTTAAAACAAATTACTATGATATAACTGAAGCCGGAATAAAAAGACTTCATAAAGATGCTATTCCAACCGAGAAACTGTATCACAAGGTAAATGTAAAAGCATTTTTTTCCATCCTCAGAAATCCATAATCTCTGCCAGCTATCCCATCTGGAAAACAGCTGTGAGTTTATGTACCTTAAGTAATGTAAGTTTATAACTTAAGTTTTTCTGTGCAGTGTCTTATTAATATTATTTGAAAATTTGCAATGGCAAATAGTTGCTGATCTAGCTTTACAGCTTCTAAGAACTGTAAGATTTTTGCGCTTCGTTTAATAGTGAGGCAGACAGACTATACTGAAGGAAGAATTGGTGTTTTATTAGCTTCAGCGTTAGCTGTATGTATATCCAAATAATTTATTTTCATTCTTACAGGTTCATGAACAAAAAGTTCCCCCTCAGATTACGAACTCAACTACACATGCTTCCGAAGGTAGCTCTGGATTGATAGAAACAAGATTAAAATACATAATTGAACAGCAAAGGAAGAAAATAAAACGTCTAAATGAATCCCTTCGAAGAAAAAAATTAAAAGTTTCAAATTTAGAAAAAATTATCGAAAATTTACAAAAAAAAAAAATTGCTAACAGAATCAGAAGGCACTGTTTTAGAAAATATTAGCGTTGAATCTAATGAATTGTTAAAGCGTCAGCTACAGACAACAAAAAATGGCAAATTGATTAAAACTAAATATTCTCCAACATTAAGGAGGTTCGCCTTAACATTAAATTATTATTCGCCAAAAGCTTATTCATATGTACGCAGAGTGTATGATACTTGCTTACCACACCCCTCTACTCTTAGCAAGTGGTACCAGTGTATTGAAGGAAATCCTGGATTCACTAAAGAAGCCTTTGATGCACTGAGACTTATGGCTAAAAACACAAATTATCCACTCGTTTGTAGCCTTATGTTTGACGAAATGTCCATAAGAAGGCGGGTAGAGTGGGATGGAAGAAAATATCACGGATACGTAGATTTTGGCACTGGAATAGCCGATGATTGTAATTTAGCACAAGCCAAGGATGTGCTAGTCATGTTGATCGTTGCTATCAACGCAACATTCAAGGTACCAGTAGCATATTTTTGGTGGATGGTATAAAAGGTGAACAGAGAGCCAATCTTGTTAATCTTTGTTTAACAAAATGTCACGAATCCGGAATTAAAGTCGTGTCTTTAACATCAGACGGATGTCCAGCTAATATATCGGCTATGAAAATACTTGGTTGTCATATAGAAAAAGATGATATTAAAGTAACTTTTCCACATCCAGTTACTTCGAAGCCTGTTTTTATATTCTTGGATCCTCCACATTATGGTAAAGTTAGTTAGGAATGCTTTTCCATGTCATGGTACATTTATCGATAAAGACGGTAAAATGATTAATTGGAGTTTTTTGGAGAAATTAAACGATCTCCAGATACAGGAATATTTCCATTTAGGCAACAAACTAAGTCCTTACCATATAGTAAATGTATTACATTTTCAAAATAATATTATGAAGGTTAAATTTGCAACACAGATCTTTAGTAACAGAGTCGGTGATGCTTTGAGTTTTTGTGAAAATGACTTGCGACTCCCAGACTTTCACGATGTTTCAGGAACTGTACATTTTCTGAAAGTAATTAATGATTTATTTGACGTTCTTAACAGTAGGAATACCAACCAGAAAAATTTAAAAGAACCTTTGAATAAAAATAATTATTGCTGAATCGTTAATCTCTTGAATTATGCCAAAAAATATTTACTTACTTCACCTGAAATTGGCTAATGGGAAGCTTGTGGTAGATACTAAGCGAAAAGTTGGGTTTTTAGGATTAATAGTATGTATTGATAGCATAAAAGGGTAATGTGAAGAACTAGTATTAAATAAACCGATATTGATATATCTTCCCAAATACAAAATTTGTCAGGATCATCTTGAATTATTATTTTCCAATTTCAGGTGTCATGGAGGCCCTAACAATAATCCAACTGCAAAACAACTAAAAACGATTTATAAAAAAATATTGACTTATGTAGAGTTGAGAGAAACCCAGGGGTCAAATTGTGTACCTCTCGAAAATATAAACATTTTGAATTGTTCATCGGTTGATAAAATTAACAAGACTAGTGGAGTACAGGATACTGATTACAAAGAAGATAAAATATTTACAACTAATTTTGATTATTCAAGGGCCGAATGGAGTGAGTTCAGTGAAAATATTATATGCTATTTAGCTGGTTATGTCGTAAATTGTCTTATCGCTTGCTTATACTGTGAGACATGCATATGTGCCCTTATAAACGAAAATAATATTATATATATAAATTTCATAATCAAGAAAGATAAAGGGGGTCTCACTTATCCTTCAAAGGATGTTATTGAGATATGCAGAAAGAGTGAATTCGTACTACGGAAATGCTTGAATGAAAGTGGCGGAAAGTCGTTAAAACCAATTTATACAACCCAATTTATAGTTTCTAAAATTTTAAAAGATTTCATAGGTAGAAATCTATTTGAAAAATTAACAGCGCATCAGTTTGATCAAACATTTCCTGAAAGTAATCATGCAATTGATTTAGCTAAAGCTGTAATTGAAAAATACATCACAGTTAGAATTCATTATACAGGGTTATTGGAAATTAATTGACACGGCCGCGGCGTTAAGGGCTTCTTCTGTGCACCTTAACGATCAACTTTTGTTCTACGACTTTTGGAAATTCATTATAAAAATATTCCATACAAAAATAAAAATTTCCAATAACCCTGTATAACCAAACGGCTGTCGTATCGTTTAACCAAAAGGCAACTTTTTAATAGGATAAAATTTAGCGGACAATAAAGCTAGGGTGTGTAAAGAACAGTACCCATATCCTACCTTATAGCTAGGTCTCATAAGTGGGAAAATTAGTTTTCGTCTAAAGCTAAAGCAACATTTACCCACAGCGACAGCGAGCACAGCTCGGTCGCCCAGATATTTTAAATTAGAAGTTAGATGAAAATTTATTTAGTTTATAACAAATTAAAATAAATAAATAAATACCTAATATCTTTATTGTTAAACTTACAGTCTCAGTAGCTGGAACTCTGACTCTTAAACTAAGAAAACTTGACACAATCACCAAACAACAACAATCAACTATGTCACGTTTTACTAATCTATACTAATATTATAGAGAAGTAAATTTTGTGTGTTTGTATATTTGTTATTCTATTATATTTTTATGTATAAATATTAAAAATAAAAATTAATAATATTGATTTAAAATTTGTGATGTATTTTTATTTGTTTATGTTCTCTACTAGCTGTGCCCGCGACTTCTTTCACGTGGACTACAGAATATTTCATCATCAACACTTTCATCATTATTTAGTCGTTCATTGCTGGTTATAGACTTCTCTAATATCACGCCACTGAAATTGGTCCCCCGCTCTGCACCTCCAATCTACTAGTCACTACTACTGGAGGACTTTCTACGCTACATTTGCTAAGGCCATCACGACCTGGATGTCTGATCTTGAACTAAAATAAAATAAATAAATATCCTTGGACAATAAAATGTAAGTAAAAAAAAACAGATTGTGATAGAATCGCACAGTCGATTACGGTGTGCACAGCGTACACACTACTGCATATAGACTGTGTATATACCATCATATAGCGTGGCGACGCGTCGCCACGCCAGAAATCGGTTTTACGTGCGACTATAAAAATCGAGAAATGTACGTTACGCTTTAAACCACATCACATCACTATTTTCAAATTCAGCAACCATGAAGTTCCTTGTTTTTTACATGCCAATAAAGACAAATAAATGTCGTACTTTATTGATATTTAATTGGTCATGTCATAACATGAATGTCTATCTTTTTCTAACGTAACTAAAATGAAGATGTGTGATAGAGATAAAAGACAAACCCTGTCTCCCGCTTCCATCTACCCTCCCGCCCCTCTGAGCGGCCGCATAGGTTTCGATTCAAAATAGGCATATTTATTACTCCATCTAGACCATATCTGGGCGGGGATTTTTTTTTTATTCCTCCATGGTTGTATGGTGTTTGTAAGGCAAATAAAAATAAAATAGTACCTATAATTATATTTTGTGCATATTTTGTGTCAGGCCCATAAAATTTGAGTTCGTACCTCAGGGTAGCATTTCACGTCAGGCCAGTCAGATTCAGAAGAAAGAAAATTTTAATATACATATCGACCCTTAAAACAACAAATGGCGTAAAAGCCATTTTGGCCAAAATGACTTATAAATGCCATTTTGTTCAGTTTTTGAAGCTCTATCGATCTGTATATTTGAAATGTTCAAATTCGCAAAAAAATGGCTCTTACATCCAATATTTTTTAAGAAAAAATTCCAATAATTTTATGATTTGTGTCGTTATAACCAATATTAAAATCGAAACCTGCAAATTTGGGGCGTAAAAGACTTAATTTCTTAGTGATGTGGTTAATATTACATTTTACGATTATATCGAAGTAAATAATATCAAAGACAACTTGTTTTAAAATGTAAGACTTTTATAAATAGGCTTTTACTACAATTTAATAGAATTAAGTTTTACAAATATAAAACGTTAACCTCTCCTTTCGATACAAAAAATTTTCAAGGGCACTCGATTCGCGATATATTTATTCGCGAATCAATTTTATTCGCGGTTTCAGGTTACACTTCAATTAAATACCTATAAAAAAATACCTAAAACACCTATCGCAATTCTAAAAACAGCAATAGCTCACTTAATAATTTACCTATAGGCTGATGTAATTTATATTTGCTGATAACTAAAGATCAAATAACATAAACAAAAAACGGCAACGTAGACATTTTTTATTTGATACAAAGTTGTTTACTAATAGTGTACCCTAATGTTCTGACTATAAAGCTTAGATTCGCAAAAAACAGTTTTTGGCGCTGTCAGTTGTAACGGTCAAGTGGATGGCGGGAACTTCAACAACGATTTCTTAATTTTTTGTCTATGTATCCGAATTTTTTAGTGTTGCAATGATTAGAAAAAATATTATACCAACGTTTAGACAGAAGTTGTTCAAACAAATGTAGACTCTAAAGTAATGTATATACGGTTTTTAATAGTCCGCGCGCGCCGGCCCGCCGGCGGGCTCCTGATTTTGAGCGCGATTTCGGTTCTGCAAGTAGCGCGCCCGCCGGCGGGCTCCTGATTTTGGGAGGGTAATGTCGTAAAAGACAATATTTTATTAGAATTGGCTTATACGTCAATTTTTCAGCGTAATAATTAAAACCGAGTTTTTATCTCTTGATCGTAAAAACCAAGATGGTAGGAAAATGGTTTTCAATGTATTTTTTCATAAAAAAACTGGTAAAATTGAGCAGTGTTTATCAGAAAGCGACCATCATAAATTGACTTAAATTGCCTACGGGCCAAGGTGCATGTTCCTTCACATTCTCCGCTTACATGGGACCTTCTAGCTTGTTTCAATCCCGAGATATTAAACGGTCAAATAAAACCATTGAGGTTTTGACTCATTTTTGTTGCAAAAGAAGACCAACCTAGCCGGCTGGCTGCAGAAAGTATTGATTTATTGATTAAATTGAATTACGCAAAAGCCGACCATTTGTTTGGCTGGCTTCTACAATAAAAATTTCATTGAACAAAATTTCATTATTACTTTGCAGAAGGCGACCACTCGATGGTCGCTTTCTGCAAAAATAGTTTTAATCAATGTATCATTTCTCATACAAAAATCTACTGTTTTAATACGAAATCATGTAATTTTTTTAACCAAACTTTATTTTGCAGAAGCCTACCAACATTATTATACAATTCAGTTTACCAATAGATTTTGAACTGTGAGGTGTGTATAGTGTGTGAGTGTGTCCTAGTCCGTTTCGGGTTGATTATAGGCGTAGCCTCCTTCTCCTGAAGGTTGATCGTAGGCATAGTCTTCTTCGCCTGCTTACAGTCCTCATGGTTTGTCCACATAGTACCATGCAGTGACCTGGTACGCTCCTTGATCAGAGATCTTGCTTTGCTGAAAGGTATTGGCACGTCCGGTCTACTAACTTCTAACCCTCTATGCGCAAGCTCATCACTGCATCATCACCTCTTTAGCTACTGTGCCCCTTGATCCACCACTGCAGAGTCAGTTGTTTGTTCTCACTGACTGTTTATGACATTTGTAGCCAAGCTCTTGAGTTTACAATGTAACAGTCCAGAGTTTGCAATACCGATTTCCTGTTGGAAAGGATGCGAATGGATAGGTCACTTACTTTCCTGAAGGCAATGGCCTGCGCTGCTGCCTTTATGATTCCCATAGACTCCGCTTGAAAGACAGTATTGTGAGTATCTATATCTAGTGAAGGTGAAAATTTGATGTATCTGTTTTGGACCCATCTGTGAAGATCGTCAGCTTCTTGGGATTGAGACCTTGCCAGTTGTCGTCCTCATGCAGTAGTATTTTGTATTTTTACCAATTACATACCTCTTGTGGACCTTCGTTGAAGATAGGAAAATGTACTATTAGGTACCCATGAGTATCAGGGAGTGAGGACCCCTTGGAGGTGTTATTTCTCCATAGGTCTAATTCATATTCTTGACTTATATGGAGATGTAATGGTGTCAAATCGAGCCTGAATTTTTGGGGCCGTTGGTACCGTTCTAAGACAGCCTGTTATCGCCCTACAAACCATTCTTTGAAATTTAGTTAGTTGTTCCACTACCGTGGTCAGGCTGGGTCTTGGCCATCATACTAACGCACCGTAACGGAGTCAAATGATTTTTTTGTTTGAGACACAGGATGATTTAGCTAGCATTCTTCGACAATGCCAGAGAGCTATGCTGGCTTTGTCGATTTTCTTGCCTAAGTTGCTGCTTCAATTGAGTTTGCAATATTGTATGATACCAATATATTTTACCTACAGTGATAGCTGGAGTTCAGTCTGGGAGGGCCTGTATTCATCCTGGGCCCGCTTGTTTGGAAACATAATTACTACTTCTGTTTCCCTAGGATTGACTAAAAAGGTCATACTCCTCGCACCATCGTACGATCTATCTTCTTCCAGATTGGGAGAGATCGCAGACAGCGCTAGCTAATTTACCTCAGACGAGTATGACCAGATCGTCAGCAAACTGTAAAGTAGCGATTATTGTTAAGTTTGGTGATTCGATCATTGAAATGACCAAGTTTCACAGCAGTGGCAATAGCACTCCCCCTTAGGGAGAGCTTCATATCACTGGAGCCGCCACTGACTCACCTGCAAGCGCACTATTCACTTGTTTAACATGTTGTTGACCCAGCGAATGGTAGTAGGGCATACACAGTATCTCTGCAGCGCAGCTATTATACTACAGAAGTGGGTCCTGCTGAAGGCCTCCACGTCAATGATCAGTCCCGATACAAATCCCCTTCTGGTCAATGGCCTCCTCAATACTATTTACCACAGCGTGAAGTGCTGATTTTGATTTCCCAGCCCTGTAAGCATGTTGATTACAGTGCATGAGCAAATTGTAAAGCGGCCTATCTCTCAGCTTCCTGTTACACAGCTTCTTCATTGCTTTTAACAAGAAGGAGATGAGACTGATCGGCCTGAAGGATTTACTAGTGTAGTCACTCTTACCAGGTTTAGGTGTGAATACCACGTTTACCTCTCTCCATTTAGGTGGGATGTACCCATGGTGAAGGCATGCTCTCATTGCTTTGGGAAGTTGATCTAATCCCCATTGCAAAAGGGCGGGGAAAATGGCGGGGAAAAGGGGAAAAGCGGGGGAAAGGGCGGGGAAAACGGGGAAATTGAAAACTGCTGATACAGCATTTGAGATTTTCTTTATGATTTTACCTGCAAAAGTCAAAGTCAGGATGTATGTATACGTACCATCGGGTTTACGGATAGATCCGAGCACCGCAGTAGACTGCAAAACCAAGACCTTTATAACTCTATTTGCTTCGCAAAAGTCCCTGCTTCCTCTGGATCTTAGTTGCTTAATGTATAGGGTCTTAAAATCAATGCTTTAACAAGATTTCTACATATACATTTTATTTATTTACCTGATTTTGACACTTTTTCGCAAATAGACCATCGGAGATGGTTTTTCCTAAATTTATTCAATTAACTAAAATGGTTTTTGCAGAATGCATCTACTTCGATGGTCTACTTCTGCAAAATACATATTTCAAAAAAGGGTTATAAAGTCAAACGAGACTATTACTAAAAACGTTTTTTTACATAGTAAATAAAGGTTTTTGATGGAGTTTGATAGCTGTAGTGATAGCTAATTCTATATACTATATTATGCAAATAAATTTTTATCTATTTTATGGCTACAAAAAAAGCTTGACAAAGAAAACATAAAACACGCTCTATCTCAAAACACGATTTTCGTCGTTGGTCGCCTTCTGCTAGACACTGCTCAATTGATGTTGGTGTTCATGTTGAATTTAATTTCTCAATTCATTCTTCGCTAAAAATAGCGTTCATAGCATAATTTAGATAACTACATTGATCCGAAATGTTAGATTTACTGGTACTTTTTCAAAATTTTGTGTTGTATTTATTGCAATAATTAATACATTCGGTAATTATATTTGTCTTTTATTTCTTCAAAAACCCAAACATAGATGTTCCCTAAGTCTTTTACTCCAAGTGCGCATAACCTGTTTAACTTGCAAAGTATAAAATTCACGGCGTAAAGGCCAGTTAGAGCAAAATTTTTTGTAGTAAAAGACATGCTATCTCGGAAACTAGCATAGGCCCTACAATATTAGGTTTTTATAATTATACACATGAAAATTCTAAGAAAATACAACTTTAATTGGTTATTATAGCTTTAATACTTTAAGAGATATTGAGGAAACAAAGTTACCAATTTTAGTTTTTTGGCTCTCCTGAAAAGTAGCTTTTTGGCTTTTACGCCATTTGTTGTTTTAAGGATCGATATGGGGCTGTATGAAGTTAAAATAAAATTCTTTACCCTATCCTTTTGAGAGTTTAAATAAAAAAAAAAGCAAGATTTTTGAGGTTAGAAAAATGTAATAGAATAGCTTTTGCGAGGAAATATATTTTCAGGACCTAAAAATGTCTCTCGTTAGTTTAAAACAATTGCTACCTTTGTCAAGGATTTTGGTCCACTTGAAAACAGTACAAATTACTGCAAGCGCCGCCGTAAAATGCTCGAGTACAAGCTCATCAAGCGGCGATGTTATAGACAATTTGACCGATTGGGAGACGTTGAGTAAGAAGAAAACAATCAGCAAAGCTATGAAGGCGTACCTGGAAAGAGCCAGAGAACACGATGACTTCATGAAAAAGCAACAGCAAGAATACCACATCGGTAAACGACACCTTGCTAACATGATGGGTGAAGATCCTGAAACATTCACGCAGAAGGATGTCGATCGAGCCATCGAATATTTATTTCCTAGCGGTATTTACGATCCTGCTGCTCGCCCTCTCATGAAGCCACCGGAAGAAGTATTCCCCGCTCGTAAAGCAGCCGAGTTCAACGAAGCTGGTAGGCCCTACCATTTCCTATTCTACACAGGAAAACCTAACTTTTTCAAACTTATGTATGATGCTGCTGAAAATATAGAACAGCTGTATAATTTCCAGGACAAAGTAATAAGGAAAAAAGCAACACCTGATCCTAATGCAGACTTCAAGCTTGATGGGAGTGTTTGGGTTACAAAAGACGAGCTGGAAAAAATACTAGTGGAAAACATTACAGATTTAGAATTTGATAACTTTAAACTTGTAATGGAACGCTTAACAGCATTACCATATTCCTACAGAGCGGAAGAATTTATTGAAAAGTACAGGAAACCCTTAGTTACTCAGAAATTTGCTTTAGAAATACCGAAACCAAGTTACGACACTGCAGGAAGAGCTTATGTGACAACATATGAATGTTTGAGAAAAAAAGCTAGAGGTGACGTCACTATAAGATCACCAGGGACAGGCAAAATTACCATAAATGGTAAAGATATTACTTATTTCGATGATGTTCAGTCGAGAGAACAAGTTATATTTCCACTTATTTTTACTGGTATGGAAAACAGAGTAGATGTTGAATGTAATGTAGAGGGAGGTGGTCCTTCGGGGCAGGCTGGGGCCATAAGATGGGGTATAGCTTGGGGACTGCGCAGTTTCATCGAGCAGGAAATGCTGCAGAAAATGCAATTAGCTGGCTTACTGACTAGAGACTTTAGGAGACGTGAACGCAAGAAGCCTGGACAACCTGGAGCAAGGAAGAAGGCTACTTGGAAAAAGCGTTAATTTATGCTGTAGCTATATTATAGAAAATAAACAAATTAGTCATAAAATAACCTTTTATTTAACATAATTTGTACATTATGTACATTTATTAATTTCTTTTATGGAAACTTTTTTTCATAGTTTTCTTTCTGCCACCAATCTTTTTGCGGAACATTTGATTCTTTCGTTCATTGTTATAGATTCGTTTTTTCATTATTGATTTCAATTCTCTTCTTTCTTTCTGTGCATCAGTTTCTGTTGTGTCATTGAAAAAGGTTAAGCCATCTGAAAGTAAAACATGAAACTTGATTTTAGAGTAACTTAGACCCATTGCAGTTCTTTTCACCACCATTCAGATGAAAATAAATGTTGTCATTTATATTCACTACAAATAACCATGGCCCCAGTATACTGCCCTAAGGTAAGCCACACTACACAATTTCTTGACAAAAATTAAGCTACTTAATGCTTATAACCTCAATTATAATTCCAGACCTAACTGTTTTGTTTTTAATAGATTTGATAGTTTACCTTTTAGTCTTTGATCATCTGGAACAAAGAACAGACTTTCTTTCCAAACAGCTTTATTTTCAACTACAGTAGCTGGTGTGGCAGGCGTCATCTCTTCAACTTCATCTTCAGAATCAGAAGAATCGTAAACAAAGGGGTTCTTTTCACCAGGATCAAAGGGATTTTTCACTTTAGATTTTTTCGTAGGTTCTAATGGTATGTAGGCAGGGGCAGCAACATCCATTTTTGTTTCTGAAATAACACAGATCACTTATTTAGATGTAAATTATGTATTGGCATCCATCTAGTCAAAAGAACTTACGATCTTTGAGTTTCTACGCGATTTTTATTATATTATATTAAAATTCATACCATCTTCAACATTATCTGAATTCCCGAACAAACTTCTTAAACTGAACTGCGTAGGTTGTGCTATCGCTTCTTTTAACGTCTCACTGACTTTATAGAACTGCTCTTTAGAAACTTCTGGCCTCACTTCTTCAGGTTTAGGCTCATCAATTGGTGTGGGTTCCATTTTGTCTTTGGATTTTTTCCTTGATTTTTTTGAAAGCTCCTTCTCTTCAACCGGTGCTAGGTATTTCGCGTGTTCAGGTTGACTGGGGTCAAATCTAAGCATTCCTATTTTAGGCCTAGAAGAAAAATATTAAAATTAAATAAAAGAGCTAATTTTTTTTCGATTAATCCCACAGAAGGTAGCTTTGGAATAAAATAAAATGTTTAGAAAACCATTGCAGGGTATAAGCTTCTCTTCCCTCTTTCTACTGTACCCTGTCTAGTGCCAACTCGGTTCAATCTATACAGTGCAAGTCCAACTCTTCATGATGCTACAAAATATAGTAAAACATCCCATTTCCTGCCTGTTCAAGTTACTAAAGTCATACATTTTTTAGTGTCTACTTACTTCTTTTTGCTATCTTTTTCGTCCTCTGGCAATTTACGTTTTAATGTTACACCAAGTACATTTTGCAGTATATCAAATTGTTTAGATTTTTCATCTGCTTGTTCTAGTTCAATTTGGTCTTCTTTTTCATCATCTGATTTTTCTTCATCAACGAACCTTTCATCTAAGACGAAACGTTTATCAGATTTGTATCTCGATTGCAAATCTAAAACCTAATGTAATAAAAATGAAAATGTGTACAATGCATTTATGCACAATCTGTATAGTGTAAATATGTATCAATACTAGATTAGTATAATATGAATTTGTACCTTTTGCCCTTTCTTGCCCTCAAATTGTCTTTTAATTTCAAAATTAAGTTCATTTCCACTATCTTCGTCATCTTCATTAAACAATGTAGTTTTCTTTGTTGATGTAATAGGTTTATTGTGACCATTCACTTTGTGCGAATCTCCATCATCGTCAGAGAATAGTACCCTCTTATTTTGTACTTTATCCTGAAAATAAATAACAACTTAGTGGTTTTTTTTTATCCATGCCGAATTTTTACTTAATATTCATAATCATTATCACTAAGGTTCTATCTAAATTATTCCATATGATCTAATGAAATAACAGGGATAGTTCAAAAACTTTTTATGTAAAATAAGTACTTACAATTCCAGTTAGTCCAGTTTTGATAATGCTTTGTTTTTGTTTGAATTCTTGCCTTTTTTTCTTCATCGATTCCAATCGTTTCATGTCCGAGTCCATTTTTTTCGTGTCAATTGCATGAGGAAGATCATCATCATTGAGTTTTGTATTTTTTGTTGGAAAAGGTGCATAATTCTTTGCTTCTGAAGGCTTTTGTGGTGAAGTTTCATTTGGAAAATGTGCATAATTCTTTGCTTCTGAAGGCTTTTGTGGTGAAGTTTCATTTTGTGTATCAAATTTTCTTTTACGGGGATTTAGTTTGTCACCGAGTTTTATAACAGGATTCTTTGGAAAATGAACATCATTCTCCGCCTAGAACAGGTTAATGTTATAGTTTTAAATTCAATGTCTTACAACTTTTAAGATAAAGAGATTTTCTGCTGATGAAGAGAAAAGCTGTATTTTCCATAAGCGGTTTGATGGCAATTGGTGGAGTTGTAGTTTCCCTATCAATCAGAGTTTTTGATCAAATTAAATAACTTTTTATAAAATAATAGTAACTTGTATAACTTACTTTATTATTTTTGGACAGTTTGTCATTCTGTTTGTCTTGTGCCTGTTGTCTTTCCCGCTGCAGTCTCTCAAGGAAACTCTCCCTTGCCCTGGTCACATAGAGCCTGCTGCCATTGAAGTTTTCGGACGAAAAGTGTTTGATGCCTGCCAAAAGATGAATAAATTATGTTAGTAGGTACCTGCTTACATTGATTACATATATACCTACTTACTGATATTAAAGGAGAAAGATTTTTCACTTGTAATGAATAGGCTCCAAAACTACTGGACCGATTTTGATGAAACTTGGTATGAGGATACATTGATTCATTGATAGTAATACATGATTTTTATCCCGATATTCCCGCCGGATCAAGAGTTACGCAGGTGAACCCGCGGAGCGCTGCTAGTACAAATAACTTGGTTGTATTCAAAAAGCTATGCCAGCTAAGCTGACAAGTTTGGCTTATATAAGCTAATTCATGTCCCAGTCACTGCGGTATTCTGAATAGCTAATGAAGTTGCTAAAGCTGTTTAGATTATTTAATTAAATTAATTAAATCCGCTATATATAACGTGACCATACGTCCCGTTTTGAACGGGACTGTCCCTTTTTTCGGTTTCCTGTCCCGTTGTCCCCAAGAAAAGCCTTGGGACACAAAATTGTCCCGTTTTCAAAATCCACGCGAAAATTATGACCCAGTAGAACGGATATTCCCGTATCGTGCGATAGAGAGAGTTTAAGTTCGGACGTAATTGCCTTCGTTTTGCTTTCAAATAATGTTGCGGGCTGTAACGTTTTTACCCCCTTTTTTTCTTCACAAAATGAAATAAATTTGGTCTCATTTAATTCACTGCATCTTATTCTAGGTTTATACGTTTTTCTTTTCTGGTAATTCAGTTAAGTCTATTAAAAAACAATTGAAACGCTCGATGAAGTTTTTAAGTCAAAAATATAGATATTCAGATACTAATAGCTTTTATCATAGGCAATATTTCTTTAAAATAAAAACGGTTAAACTTAGTTTTCCATTAGATATAGAACATTTTCAAAAATCATCAAAATCGGACTTCGTTTATGGTGGGGGGGGGGGGGGGAACGTTACCGCTTTTTGTATGGAAATTTATAGCCTCACACTGGTCTTAATAATTAGATGTCCCGTTTTGAGTAAAAAAATAAATGGTCACGTTAGCTATATGATGGAAAGTTAACACGAGAAAATTTATGAGTGTTTACAGGTTCATAAAATTTTATCAAATCTCATGGGAATTTACAATTATTCCTGCATTTACGCCTGCATAAATAGAATTTACTAATAGGTAGGTACTTACATGACTCAATAACATAATTTGATGCTGAAAGGGTCACAAAAGCAAATTTCGAACTTTCTTCATTGCCAGGTTTGTTTTTCAAATCTAGGTGTGTAATATCACCAAAAGCTCCAAAGCTTGTGCGTAAATCTTTTTCTTCTGTGTTTTTCGGTAAATTTCCGACGAATAACCGTGTAGCCATTTCTTTAATTTATTTGCATCTATTAATATTTTTTATATCAAAACATTGAATTTGAGGTTATGCGTCAAGCCATCAAACGTGCTGTTGACATTGACAAAAAAAACTTTATTCATCCTATGGGCATTTTTTTTTCCTATTTCGGTCTACGACTTTAATACCCAGAGTACCTACTCCATCAACGCGCGGCCCCTGACCCACGTGAGTGTGAGCGCTCGGGACCCCGAGGCGCTTACACCTAACCACTTCCTCCTGGGAACATCGACGGGCCTACCAACGACAGGCCCATGCAACGAAGCGGACCGGAGAGCTTGGCGGGCTAGCCAAGCGCGGCGGCGATGATGGGTGCGAGTACCTGCCTACACTCGTGCCACGGGGGAGCCCAGGCCCACCGATCTGAAGACCGGGCTCGAAGTCGGCGACATCGAATACCTCGACGAGAAAAAACATCTTATGTAATTTGCATCCATTATGCATCTAGGTGGATGATCTAATAATAAACATTTAATAAATCTCTAAATATTCAGAGGTACTAGTCTGAATAAATAATTGCTAGTAACTACATTTTATGATCTAGCTTGGAATCATTTTGATTTTATTTTTGTTTAAAGAATGTTAGAAAACGGCGCGGATGGACAAAAGTAGCATAGCATATTATTATTTTTTTTGCAAAAAAGCGATTCTTGGCTAGGGTAGATTAGATAGAGCCTTTTCCAAAAATCTAATAATGCAATTTTAATTTATGTCAAAATCGGGCACGTTACTATATCTTTCCTTCTTCTTTCTCCGGCCTTGCTCCCATCTCTATTTGGGGTCGGCTCTCCTAATCGTGTTTCTCCAGAGTTCACGGTTCTGGATCGTCATTGGGTCAATAGCGTTACTTTCTAGGTCGTTTCTTATTTTCGACATCCATGTAAGCCGGGGTCTCCCACGCTTTCTCGGTTTTTTGGCGATGTTCAAAACCTTGCGCGTCATGTGGTCCTCCGGTCTCCTCATAACGTGGCCGTACCATCGCAGTCGCGTTTCTGCTAATTTTTCATGTATGGGTGTCACTTTGAAAGTTCCCCTTATGTAATGGTTCGGCACCTTGTCCAAGAGTGTGACTCCTGCTGACCATCTAAGCATTCTCATTTCAGCTACGTGGAGTTTATCAGTTTGCTGTTTCTTTAGTGGCCAGCATTCTGACCCATATGTAATCGCGGGTCGGACAGCAGTTTTGTAGATTTTGTTCTTGGTACGAATTGGCATTCTGGAATCACACAGAACTCCCGTAAGCTCTCTCCACTTTTGCCATCCAACGTTTCTGCGATGTAAAACATCGGCGTCGATGTTGTCATCGTCCGAGAGAACGCTGCCTTTCCAAACTATCTTATTCTTTGTCTCTATCTCATGAAAGGAAACTAAGTATTATATTATGGTTGTTGAAATTACCATGATAAAAAAATAAAAAACGCAGTTGTGATAAATACAAAATATATTAATTCCTAGCTCATATTCATCATAAAAACATAATTCACATACTTAAATTAATCCACTTCTATAATACTGTGTCACTTTGCTATTTTATCGAATCGAAATATTACATAAATACAAAAGACAAAAATCATTCTGACAAAATGCACTATTGTGCGACTATTTGGGTTTATGTGACATTACTTGCCGTACAAGAGACTTTCCTTAGGGAAACTTTAGTTAAGGAAAAGTTTTGAGTGACATTCAACGTTTGCGTAAACGCGACAAAGCAATGCTTAGCTAAAGTTTCGCTTGGGAACGTTAAGCAGTAAGTGACATAATATTAATTAAGTATAACCATAGACAAAAGATACAGGTAAATAGACAAACACCGCCCGTATAGCGTACAGCCATTATAGTAATCAATTACAAATGTAATACTTCTGAAAATGAGCCACAAATTGTAAAACAGCGATGTAAAAAAGTATTAGAAAACTTGATTTTACTAAATAGAGCAATTTTTAAAATTGTTTTTGAACAGGAGCTGCACATTACCTACGCTAAAAATAAATGAAACTCTTTCTAAAATTACGTAAAGTATAAGGTAAAATCCTAAAATCTTGTAAAAATAGCGGTGGCGCCATCTAGAAATATTTTTAGGAATATTTTAGTGACGCATTTTGGTTCACGTTTGGCAGTCTATCTCTGGTATATATCGTCTATGGTATAACTGATTGAAATCACAAAACAATATTTATATTAATATAATATATGTATTATTCAGAAAAAACTAATAGGTATTTACATATCAGACAGAGAAGGCACAGATAATAGTGAAATAAATATTGTACGGCACAGCGCCATCTAGCTCCAAACTAAGCAACTAAGCTTGTTATATAGGTGTCAGATAACGGATAGTTAAACAGGATGATTAATTTAGATGGGTCAGTAAGTGCAGGTCCATTTCTCGTAGCTACTGTTACTGATTTTACTGACCCGTTCAAATTAATCAACCTGTGTACATACATACATGATTTAGAAACATATAGACCACAATCAAATATCTGTATATAATACAAATATCTTTTCTATGGCGGGAAGCGAAGCTGCAACCTTTCTGCGTAGCAGAGTTCGTAAGTAAATAATTATGTATTGTCATTATTATAATATAAATTTACATAGTAATCTAATATAAGAAGCATTATTCTAGCAAAATAGAGATCTATTCAATAGACATAATTATCTATAAATTCCTATGATTTTTCCATTCTTTCCAGAGATTTATCTTCTTTGGCATATCCAAAAACCATTGCGACATTATCTCTACTGCATCAGAATAACTGCATAAACATAATAAAATTTATGTAACTTTAGAAACATAAGAATTGTTAAAGTAGCTGTCAGATGAAGTTTATGCCAATAAGCAAAAGTGCTGATTGATTTAATAAAATAAATAATTGTTTTATTCATTTTAGTGAGTAATTAATTTTATAGTCCGTATTTGTTTTAAAAATATGTCAATTTTAAATACAACTACGAAAAACAACAATTTTCTTGCACAAACCGTTTAAATTTTTTAACAAATTAAGTACACTATAAAAATAAACATTAATAGAAATGATTAATATAAATTACTCTAAGGTCGTTGCAGACGGCGGACTTTTGTCTGCCAAAAACATACATGGATGACTGTAATTTCATTTTGCCTCGATAAGTAGCATTTTCTAAAGCAGACACAAATCAAAAATTAACTGAAAGATGTCTATCGCCAGAAAATTCTTCAATTTACGATAACAACAATTTCTGAGTCGCATATATCCTACTAATATTATAAATGTGAAAGTTTGTGTGTGTGTATGTAGTTTGTTACTCCTTCACGCAAAAACTACTGGACCGATTGCGCTGAAACTCGGTATCAAGATAGCTGGAGACCTGGAACACATAGACTACTATTTATCCCGATATTCCTACGGCATCGGGACTTGCGCGGGTGAAACCGCGGGGCGCAAATATATGGCGCTGTCTAAGTCAAAACTAGTTAGATAGTGCCATAAATTAAATTCTTCGATATAGCTCGACAAAGCAACAAGGGTATAGAATAAGCGTGTATTGTGCGCTATGAAATAAAGAAACAACTATATTCATAAAAAAAAATATATGCACAGAATAGCCTATTTTATTAAACCCGAAACTTGGTGTGCAATCGTGCATATACAGAACGCACCTTTCAAAACAGTGCATGCGAAAGACCCAGCCTCGTGCTATCTCCCAAGCCGCTATACTGTTCTAGCGGACAAAACGTCCGTCGTCTGCGCATTACGTTAATATTTTTTTATAAAATATTGGAATGATGTACTCTACTTAAATAGCTATGACAATTTAAATGCTAGAAGTTAGACTAGTTTTACATTGTGCACACACAAATCCATGGTGCATGTACAAAAATTCAATTAGTATTATTTTACAAACAATCTACACTAATATTTGTGACAAGTTCAGTGTTTGCTGTTGTTTTGTTCAAACGGCTGAATAATTCAGCCGTTTTATTTATGATGTAAGATGTAATTTATGATGTAAGTTTATGAATTCAGCCTGAATTCATAAACTTACATCATAAATTGCCAGTGTTACTTGTTTTTCATATATGCGGGGTGAATCTTTCATTTGGATCAAATCCTAAACTATGATCGGTACCTATATGAAAAATTACAAAAGTAAGCTATGTTTTTTGATTTGATGTACTTTTCTTTCCCTAAACATTAACATAAGTATAATGCAGGTTGAACAATTTTTATGTGAAATGGACAGGTTTCAGCACTTTCAGCCCTTGTTAAGGCAATCATTTTCTCAAAAAACCTTTCCAATGATGCAGTTTTAGTTTCTGTCAAAAACGATTTTTTCAGGCGCCGATCCAGTGGTAGAGATTGTCTAAACTGAAATGACGCGCCCCACCTCTGCATTTACGCACACAAGTACATTTCAAATATAGGTGCAATACACATAAACATGCAATTATAATTGGTCGTTCAGTTGCCGGTTAGACGTACTCGCTAAGAAGCGCAACTCTCGGATTTGTTGTCCAACTAGTTTAGTTGATCGTGAATGTGCGAGAGGATAGGACGTGTTGTTTCATACAATGTGACGGCACTGCTCCATAGAGCGAGCGTTATCGGATTTATCACCCGTCTAGTCGGCCGACATGTGCACATACAAATCGAATTACACCGAATAATTGGCGGTCCCACACAGATGAAGTGCCGTTATTAATATTTACACTCACACATCTAAATAAAGTAATTAAGTAGTGGGGCGCGTCATTTCAGCATAGACAATCTCTACCATTAATGGTACAACTGGCAAAAAAAGATTCACTGTATAGCTCCAAAACTGCTATTAGGGGAATGTTTTCGACTTAAGCATTCGCAAAAGTTTAAGATTCGAAGGTCCTGTTTGAGCTGAAGTTTAAAGTCTTTCGTCAATTTATAAGACCAACATTTTTAGAGTAAAAACATTAAAATAATAGTTATTTTAGAACTCTACAGTGGCTCTGCAATTGTGTTGTTGACTGTACCATTCGTAGTACTAATTATTGAGTATTATTCGTCATTTTCTATGATAAAGGATTTAGCCATCCAGGGCCTGATTTAAAACTTATACTTGTTTATTTAACATGGTTATTTTCACTATCCAAATTACCGTATTTAAGAGGGTACTGTATAACAGTGAACCTGAACACTGACCACGTCACTAGTAGTTATAAAACAACAGCCATCTAGTTGTTAGTAATGTGTAAACTAATGGTTCAGACTTTGAAGCGTGTTAATCTATCTTGTGACGCTACGTCGGTTCGTCGGACGACATCAGGGCTTCTGATTGCTCGTCCAATTCTGGTATGTTTCTTATTACACTGAAAAAATAAAGTTACAATAAATAAAACTGCTCCCAAACTAAAATCAAGGACATGAGTCTGTTGCCTAATTTAAATGGAACTGAGCTGACCATATCTGACGCACGTTCGACCAGAAGGCCAATTCTCGTAAATAACATTATTTAAATTACATTTTAATAACATTCCGATTGCAAAAGATACCCAAAAAGTATGTTTTTACTTACGCTAAAAGCTAAAAAGCTAACTTTGGGGGTATTTTGAGCTATTTTGAGGGTATTATTTGTGATCGAAATGCAATCGAAATGATATTTAAATGTAATTTAAACAATGTTATTTAAGAGAATCGGCCTTCAGATGTGAAACTACAATGGAGTGGGTCCCGAACAGCAGGTGACCACGTTGGAACGAATAGGCTTTGAAACTACCGGAGCGATTTAGATGAAACTTGTTATGAGGGTACATTGATTCATTGGGAATAATATAGGCTACTTTTGTCCCGATATTCCCATGCGATCGAAACCTACGCGGGTGAAACCGCAGTGCACTGCTTGTATTACAGGAAGAAAACCCAAACCAAAGCCAAATATCTGTACATAAATATTTGTTTCAGGCGGGAATCGAACTGGGAAACATTTGTGGTTCAAAATCATTCAAACAGTTTATCTCATTAAAATAAAAATTGTAGGACATTCTACACATCGCCAACTAGCCCCAAGCTAAGTAACTAGACTTGTGTTATGGGTGCTAGACAATAGATATACTACTTATATACTTTTCTTTTGTAAATATATACTTACATAGAAACAACTAGACCACAGACACATAGCATAAATACACTGAGGCGGGAATCGAACCCGCAACCCTGTGTTTGGCAGCCTGGCATGGTGACCATTGTGCCAACTGGGTCGTCAACAACAATGAAACAATAAAACTTTGAAGCCAGTTAATAACCCTTTCCTTGCAGTCGGGTTAAAAATAAAAGTGACTTACGTGAATCCTTCAGCGGCTCGCATCCTATTAGTGACGAAGTCTAGTGACAGCTTCATCGGTATATTGAGTACGGCCGCCATCCACCCGAGGCCGGTGAGTGTAGCGGCCGCGCCGCGCCACGCGCTGCCGCCTACTCGGTACGCGTCCACGCACGCGGCCAGCGGCCCCACCAGGCCCAGCATACAGGTCGCCGTCTGAGACGATGTTAGGGACCTACCCCTGAGGATAACAAAAGAATGAATGATGTAATAAATATTGCAGAACATTTTTACACAGCGCCATCTTACCCGTAACTAAGTTACTAGGCTTGTGTTATGGTGGCCAGACAACGAATAGAATACTTCAATACTTTTCTTTTGTAAATAGATACAGAAACATACGGCTACTTATCGCCTTAGATACACTGGCCGCCAAAAGAATGGACCTTTACTCCGAAACTAACCATTCTCTTTCAGATCCAGGTCTCAGGTGATACTCTCCCGTTTCCAGACGTCAAAGGTCTAAATTTTAAGTGCGTTAGCCTACACTTGGCAATTGATTCCAAGAAATAAAAAAATAAATATTGCAGGACAATCCACACATCGCCATCTAGCTCCAAGCTAAGTAACTAGACTTGTGTTATGGGTGCTAGACAACGGATATACTACTTATATACTTTTCTTTTGTAAATATATACTTATAATACATAGAAACAACCAGACCACAGACAAATATCTAAGCATAAATACATGTCTGAGGCGGGAATAGAACCCGCGACCCTGTGTTTGGCAGTCCGGCATGGTGACCATTGTGCCAACTGGGTCGTCAATATTTTGTAAGAATGATGCATATCCCAAAAACATGTAGTCGATCACTTAAAATCGAATTTGAAGACAACACAAATTGGTGGGTCGATTTAATAAGCGGTTAGTATATCCACACATAGTAATCTTACCATAGCCACAAGGAGTCTAACAGCAGCGGCCCTAGCGCTGCATCTAACAGTATATAGGTCCACAACCGCGCCGAGGGAAGCTCCGCCGTTTCGACGCCGGCTGCGGACAACACGCCGCCCATCGCCCACGATATGCAACCGCACGCGCAACCTACTAAACCTAAAATAATTAAAAAAATAATAATAATTAATCTAAACCTAAAATAATTGAAAAATTACCTCAGAAGCTCTGTATCAATATCTTAGTTGCTTAACTTAGTAAAAAAACGACCCAGTTGGCACAATGGTCACCATGCCGGACTGCCAAACACAGGGTTCCGGGTTCGATTCCCGCCTCAGACAAGTATTTATGCTTAGATATTTTTCTGTGGTCTGGTTGTTTCTATGTATTATAAGTATATATTTACTAACTAAAGAAAAGTATATAAGTAGTATATCCGTTGTCTAGCACCCATAACACAAGTCCAGTTACTTAGCTTGGGGCTAGATGGCGATGTGTGGAATGTCCTGCAATATTTATTTATATAAATAAAGTTGATAAAAACTGTCATAACAGCTACGCCGCCATTTTTACTATTTTCAAGAGTGAAATAAACAATTGTCAGACATTGTACACAACGCCATCTAGCCCATAACTAGGCTTGTTATATGGGTGTTAGACAACAGATAGATTACTTGTATAATTTTTTGTCATGAAACACACAAACAAGGAACTTTTTAGATGGCGGGAATCGAACCAGAAATCTATTTTGTCGTAAGCGAGTGTCCGCCATCACGCCACCGAGGTCCTCACAAAATTCAATGGGAATATTTTGGCCATCAAATAAATAACCATGTCAATCGGCACATGCATAGAGTAATCGGTGCACATATTTAAAATACCGGTTAAGTTAAAAACCGGTTAGGTCAAAAAGTTTTTAAAACATTTAAATCCGAAAAGTTAAAATAGACGGCAGTATTCCAATTATTATGTACTAACTGCGCCCCGCGATTTCACCCGCGTGAATCCCGATCTTGTGGGAATTCTGACATAAAAAATATCCTATGCAACTATGCCAATTTTCATCAAAATCAATCCAGTCATTTGACGATGAAAAGGGGGAAAAACACTTTCGGATTTCTAAAATTAGTTAGGAGTAATATGAACGAAACTTACCAACTAATAAAGGCGAATTGATACCGTCCCCTTTCCTCAACTCCTGCCTGACCAGTAGGAGATGTACTGCATAGCAGAGCGCCGACCCTAACGCAGACAACACTGCGATCCAATTGCTTTGATGGCTCTCTACTATACCTAAAACAACCTGAAATCACAGACAAATCATATTTAATCATACTAGCTATATATTAAGGAAACAGTATCTTTTAAACCGACTTCAAAAAAGGAGGAGCCTCTCAATTCCCGCTATATTTTTTGACTAGTATTATTCTCATTAAAAGTAGTACCTACTTAAAGTGACGAAATAAGCATTGTGTTACTAAATGTTTTTCCTATATGTGGTTAAAATAAATAAACACTTTGGTAACATGTTACTCAATTCACTTGTGATGTTAATGTAACGGTCTGACAAATTTAAACGTTTTCTTCAGTTTTTTCGTGTTAATATTAGAGTTAGAAGTCGAAATCTAACATTGTTTTGTAAACTGCGCCTTTAGAACATCTTCATAAGGCCTTGAAACTACATAGTATCTCTTAAAATTATATCTAAAAACCTTCCTCTTTAATCACTCTGTCTATTTAAAAAAACCGCATCAAAATCCGTTGAGTAGTTTTAAAGATCTAAGCATACATAGGGACATAGGGACGGCGAAAAGCGACTTTATTTTATACTATGTAGTGATATGTCAATTATTTTTAACTGCACTTTTATTTGAAAACCGGTCAAGTGCGAGTCGGACTCGCGCTCGAAGGGTTCCTCGGTCACATGAGTGAATTTATAAATATCTCTATTGCAATCAAAAGGTTATTCCAAGCGATCTCTATCAAATCGTTTCAGTAGTTGTGGTGCTTGAAATCAACAAACTTATTTATTAATTCATTTAAAATCGTAATCATCACTACATAGTATAAAATAAAGTCCCTTTTCGCCGTCCCTATTTCCCTTTGTATGCTTAGATCTTAAAAACTACGCAACGGATTTTGATGCGGTTTTTTTAATAGATAGAGTAATTCAAGAGGAAGGTTTATATGTATAATACACGCATAATATAGCCGTGCGAAGCCGGGGCTGGTCGCTAGTAATATTATAAACTAGCGACCCGCTCCGGCTCCGCATCAAAATCCGTTGCGTAGTTTTAAAGATCTAAGCATACAAAGGAACATAGGGACGGCGAAAAGTGACTTTATTTTATACTACGTAGTGATAGTGAAGTGATGTGAAAGTTTGTGTGAAAGTATGTTTGTTACTCCTTCACATAAAAACTACTGGACCGATTGCATTGAAACTCGGCACGTAGATAGCTGAAGACCCGGATTAACACATAGGCTACTTTTTATTCTGAAATTCCCAAGACCTTCGCGGGTGAAACTAGTACAGTAAGTTACTTTATAATTATAACAGAGATAAAACAGACACATAGACAGTTTTACACATATAATATGAGTTACTGACCAAGCCACCAGCCGTCAATAAAACAGCGATATACTTGGATGCGTTGAACCGATCGTGCGGCACTTGAGCGAAGATCGCCCCGAAGGAGAGCGCGAACGCGCCCGCAGTAGACGTATACATTGTAGCCGAGCTCGTCGACGTATGTACCAAGCTCAGCCGGTATAGGTAGTTTGATATGAACCACTGGAATCATTATAAAGTTACAAGATATCGAAATGTTAAGGTGAAGGGGTATCTGCGCTCTCTCCATACAAACACTAGGATAAATATTTTTGTGCCATAAAACCTATAACTGCCATGACTATGCTCCTATTTTTTTGTTTTTTTTTTTTCATTTTCATCATAGAAATTAAGATAAAAAAAATTAACAATAAATAGGGGCATGGTCATAGCAGTTATAAGTTTTATGCACCAAAAATATTTGCTCTAGTGTCATTATTCAGGGAGAAAACAGTAGACTACGTCTGTAATAGTTTGTATGGAGAGAGCCCTGCCCCCTGATTCACAAATCGTCGGAAGGGAATCGAAACGACAATAAATTCTGCTGCTCTTTCACTCCCGTGACTATTGACGTGCTGCCATCCTTGTCTATTCAGTTTTATTCGTTTCGGTAGCCTTCCGATGGTTCGTGAATGAGCCTACTGGTACCCTTTCCTCTTAAAAGTTAATCTTAGACCACATTGTCACAGGCTCAGCCTATCTTACCTTTGGAAGTACTTCCCACCTCATGCCCCCAAAGAACGCAAAAAGGATCATGCAAAAAGGACCCAAGCACCCTTATTCATTTATTATTGTGGCATTAATCATATACCAGATGGTTTTTTATTTTTTAAAAAGGACAATACAATTTCTAACAATTAGTTAAACAAATGCCAGGTAACCTCACTGGGTTTGTCTTGGCATCTAAGTGCAATCGACGCTACACCATTAAAAAAAAAACTTTAGAATTTAATAAGCGCTCAAAGTAACTTACAAAATAAATGGTTTCCAATACTTGTTTGTAATCTACTTCAATCTAAAAGCTGTAAATAGAATACCAATTTTACAAAGACTTACAGGCATAAAGAACAGCATGGCTAGCCTGAGATGCCGCCTCGTCGCGGCCGCAGCGGCTCGCCTCTGCGCGTGTTCCGTGGCTCGCACCGACGCTGCCCACGATAGTCTCGCAAGGAGTGCTTCCCCGGCCATCGCAGCTGACATTACACGCACCTGGGATTGATAATATTAATTAAAATAGGATATTTTACTTCCTACTTCTATATCTTTATACTAATATTATAAAGAGGGTTATCTAAAATCGACATTGATTTAATTTAATTAACTTAATATTGTAAAAAATATGTCATTTTTTATATTAACGTTGTTTTTTTAAGATTTATATTTCGACTGAATGAAGACGATGATGACGATGACGACAATGAAGAATTTCAAACAGAGATTGAACATGAAAGTGCATATATTTTCATTTTTTACTTACTTTATCTTCCACTACCAACAATATAAATAATTAAACTCATTAATCATTTCACCATCATTCCCTAAATATCATGGATTGAAGTATAAATCATCTAGATATTCTTTAACCTGATAATCTCAAGAGATCGGGATTTAAGTAGATAATACTGAAGAGTTGAGTAATGTCTATATTATTGTTTACTCTTAAGCTACCAGCATTTAATATGTCTTACTTCAGCAACTTTGTTGAATCGCACTGCTCTCGGTGCAGCATCATCACTGTCTGTCGTTTCCCCAGCTCGGACAGGAACAAATGTAGAGTCACCCTGTAACAAGTATTATAAAGTCAAGTTTCAAAAATTTAATACCAAGAACATGATTAAAAAACTAACATATTAAAGTCAATTGAAAAGTTACATTTGGGTTGTCTTTAAACCTTTTTGTTTTTTGTTCTACAACTAAAAGTTACTTGACAAAAGTTGTAGGTAATATTTTCAGCAAAAATTGTTAAGTAATATTTTTTGTGAGACCTATAGTTTGTCAGATAACCCATAAAAACCGTTTAAATCCCTTTTTCCAAGATGGCGGCCGTGGGACAAGAGCTACAATTTCTCAAACTTGGATTTAAGCTTAGACTAACCCCCTCTTAATATCTAAAAAATAAAATTCCGTTCTCATACAAATGCACGCTAAGCCCAAAAAAAAAGGTAACATTTCAATGGACTATATTGTCCTGGTACCAAATGAGCATAAAAAAGAGGGGGAAAAGCCGCAATACAGAAAATAATTTTTATTAATTAATACATGCGCCCCACAGTTTGACTTTTTAAATTTTTTTCTTCCTTAAGAACCTTATGGCAAAGGGAAATAGGTATTCATTTTTATATCTATATAGATTATATTAATATTGCCAAGACAGTTTTTGAATGTAATGCTTAATGGCCACTGACTTACCAGGCTGTTTGTAGATGTTTCATTGTAAAAGTTCTCATCATCTGTTTCAGGTGTTTGTTCCAATAGTTGCTGAAAAAAAAAGTATATAACATTAATAATCATTGAAAAATTTGCAAAATTATTTTGCAGATAAAATTTCCCAACTGATAGGGATAGGGACATTTGGTCACAATTTTAACTCTCCACAATAAAATTGGTTTATTCTATGTTTGTTTTTGCCTCTATTTGGATTGTATTTTGTTTCTGTTCTGATCATCTTTTGTGGGTTTAGTTTAGTTTTTTTCTTTTTGATTGTCTTTTATCTCTTGTTTGTTTTTGCCTCTATTGAGATTGTTTTTTGTTTCAGTTTCAATCATTTTTTGACTCTGTTTAGATAATCTTTTGTTTCTGTTTTGATTGTCTTTTATCTCTTGTTTGTCTCTATTGAGATTGTTTTTTGTTTCAGTTTCAATCATTTTTTGCCTCTGTTTAGATAATCTTTTGTTTCTGTTTTGATTGTCTTTTATCTCTTGTAAACTCTTGTTTGCCTCTATTGAGATTGTTTTTTGTTTCTGTTTCGATTATTTTTTGCCTCTGTTTAGATAATCTTTTGTTTCTGTTTTGATTGTCTTTTATCTCTTGTTTGTCTCTATTGAGATTGTTTTTTGTTTCAGTTTCAATCATTTTTTGCCTCTGTTTAGATAATCTTTTGTTTCTGTTTTGATTGTCTTTTATCTCTTGTTTGCCTCTATTAAGATTGTTTTTTGTTTCTGTTTCGATCATTTTTTGCCTCTGTTTAGATAATCTTTTGTTTCTGTTTTGATTGTCTTTTATCTCTTGTTTGTTTTTGCCTCTATTGAGATTGTTTTTTGTTTCAGTTTCAATCATTTTTTGCCTCTGTTTAGATAATCTTTTGTTTCTGTTTTGATTGTCTTTTATCTCTTGTTTGCCTCTATTAAGATTGTTTTTTGTTTCTGTTTCGATCATTTTTTGCCTCTGTTTAGATAATCTTTTGTTTCTGTTTTGATTGTCTTTTATCTCTTGTTTGTCTCTATTGAGATTGTTTTTTGTTTCAGTTTCAATAATTTTTTGCCTCTGTTTAGATAATCTTTTGTTTCTGTTTTGATTGTCTTTTATCTCTTGTTTGCCTCTATTGAGATTGTTTTTTGTTTCTGTTTCGATCATTTTTTGCCTCTGTTTAGATAATCTTTTGTTTCTGTTTTGATTGTCTTTTATCTCTTGTTTGTCTCTATTGAGATTGTTTTTTGTTTCTGTTTCGATCATCTTTTGTTTCGGTTTTGATTGTCATTATCTTTTTGCTTCTATTTCGATTGTCTTTTGTTTCTGTTAAGGTTTGACCTGTTATTGTCATTATTTTTAATTGTTTCTGCTATCTGTATGTTACATAGGTGTCACATACATAGGGCATGAATTGGAACTAAATCAAAATACTTACCGCAGACAGACAGGGGTCAAACTTATCATTTATCTTATTCATTCAATAGTTAAAACCACTAGTGTACTTACCGTATAATCAGGTGGTCGACAAGGATCTTTTGTGGGTGGTGTGAAGCATAATATCAATAGATAGATAAAGAGTAGTGAACATCTCACATATGTTACTAGAAACGGCCTCTCTATATGTTTCTCTGAGTATAGATACTGAAACAAAAACATTTTTTGTTATAAGGAAGGTTTTTTACTCTGGTTGAGCTGAGTGGGTGATGAAAAAGTATTCTATTTATTATCTAGCTCTCATATTACAAGCGTAGTGCCTCAGTGTGCGTCTAGATGGCGTTGTGCGAAATGTCGTATAGTTATATTCATAAAAATCAGGCTTACCTTTGTCACCTCTGAAGATAAAACCCACAAAACAACAACCAATAAAAGAATAAAAACTCCAAATGCAAATTTTCGTTTCTTGAACTGTTGGATGCCATCCTTGGTGTTCTTATTACCGGGTGAAACTCGAAAATAATTATGACACAAAGGCAACATGAAGCCGAATGTTATTCCAAATCAAAGCAAATACGATTTACACCACAGCGATTTACTGTTTATCGGAGGTGTTCATGTTATCAGCACATCATGTCATTATCGCCATAAATAGCGACCAGTAATCCTCATATTTATCATAATTTGTTATATAGAATAACGTGAACTTGTTTTACTTTGAAGTCAACACAAAAAACAATTTTTTGTAAAAATCTCTGCTGATCAAACAATCCAAATCTCCGAAAATTGCGGAACGACTGACAGTTTAATGTTGTCAATGTCACCATGACATTTTAATAATTGAATGGTAGGGTAAGGGCTTGATTAGTTCCGGTTTAAGATTATTCTACTGAATACTAGGTGGCAGCACTATCGAATATACATATTTTATTACCAACATTAAAAAACAAAAACAATTAAAGACGTCAGCAGCATAGTGTCTGTCAATGTCATTTTTTTAGGTTATGTTCAGTTTTCCAATTTCCCTATTATTTGAGCATTATTTATATGAGTTTTCTTTGTGATATTGAAGGCTATCATCAATAAAATATTGTTTTCTGAATAGAAGTCGTTAATATTCGATTGCTGCTAAGACATCAAACAATTAAAATGAGTGCTTGTAGCGTAGAAGTTGTAAAACAAGTCGGTAAATATTACAACGTTCCCGTGGGAAATGTTTGTCTCAACACCGATAAGGTATAACTTCATCTCCTTCCACTTGAACTTGGTATTTGTAGTGGTTTTGATTCGATATTCATTATTATTAAATCGCTGGCGGCTTAACTGTGACTAGTTTTTGATATAAGTATTTGTAAAATCCTTTCTTACCTCATATGAAACGTTTTTCATATGTTTTTTAATCCCAACTGTTTGCTCTTATATTACACTATTAATACACATTTTATCCATAATCTTTTTATACCTATATTTGCAGGTTTTAACCACAGTCGTAGACAAACAAAATGTAGAAGGATTTGCGAACATTATTCTAAGATTAATATCAAAAAGTGGCAAGAAATTAAATAAAGACCAATTTCTATTAAGTTATCAATGGCTAGAACACATTGCAATGTATGCAAATTCAGCTGCTGGGAACCCTAACTTCGCTAAAGGATTTTTAGAAGTAAGTCACTTCTCGTAAACAGAGTTCTCTAGGTCTTCTAGGAAACATGCTGCATTTTAGGCGGCTTCGTCACCTACCGTCAGGCGGGTGTGACAGTCGTAAAACGCCTACCAATCATATTATTATTTAGTGGTGTATTTAGCAAAATAGGAAAATTGAAAGCTCTTTCTAGAGTACTGAAAATTGAAAGCTCTTTCTAGAGCACTTTCTAGTTTCTGAAAGCACTTAGAGCCAGTCAATTTAAGCCTATTTTTTTTGTCTTTATCTAACTCTTTCAGGATCTCCAGCATAGTATACCTTGGTCTTTGTATTTATGCTTACATACATTTCAATTAAATTTGTTAGACAGCTTAAAAACTCGCCTGAATGCCTTGGTTAGTCCTAGTCTTCAACCTAATTTAGTCCTTATGTGGTTTGAGAAGTTTGTATTTAAACCAGAAACTGGAACAAGAGTTAGTATAATATTCTTATGGCAAAGTTGTGTTTATACCTATTATTGGTAAACACTTGAATCTGCAATGTATCATTCTATTACTAATAGTGTGTTAAGTGTTGGTGTAACTAATCTATAAGAATATTGTAAATATTTAGTTTATTTATTTTAAGTAATATTTTTTGTTTGTAACAAATAGCCTCCGAAACGACTTTACAGATTTTGATGTAACTTGGTATGAGGATACATTGATTCATTGGGAGTAACATAGGCTACTTTTTATCTGGATATTCCCACGGGATCAGAACTTATGCTGGTGAAATCAAGGAGCACTGCTAATAAATTAATAAAACACTAATTATATAGATACTTCTCCTTGGGAATGCCGGAGGAATATAGGTTTCTTCCTCTCAGTGGGATCACCGCGTTAATCGACCACTTCTTCAAAGAGTAAGAAACATTAAGGTAGGGGTAAACACAAAAGATCCCATTGGGTCGAAGTGTTGCTGGCTATTTGTCAGCCCCCAATATATAAGATATTAATATTAGATACTTCTATTTCTTTACAGGATATAAACAAGGCGCTGGAAAAGAATTCATACCTGACTGGCCAATTTCTGATAGTAGCAGACGTAGCTGCTTACTATGTTTTATATCCATTAGTGGTAAGTATAATAATTGTCAACCAATTTCAAACATGGGAGAAAATTCTCAACTTAAGTGATGACTTTTTTACAACAAGCTATATTATTGTCATAATAAAAATATTGTAAGCTCAAGCAGTAGTTTTTAACTGTAGCTTCCTTTCCTTGAGACAATACAAGCCATATAATATTGCAAGACTTTCCTCCTGAATGTGTCAGGAGTCAATTATATGCTTGCGGTGTGGATTCCCGCCTCACACAAGTATCAATGTACAGATATTTGTTACTGAACCAGGTGTCTGTCTGTACGTATATCACTACATAGTATAAAACGAAGTCGCTTTCTCTGTCCCTATATCCCTATGTATGCTTAAATCTTTAAAACTACCCAACGGATTTTAATGCAGTTTTTTTAATAGATAGAGTGATTCAAGAGGAAGGTTTATATGTATAATACATGTATAATATAGCCGTGCTAAGCCGAGGCGGGTAGCTAGTTTAGTATAATATATTTACAAAGGAAAATTATACACTTATTCTATTCTGTTGTCTGGCCAACATAACATAAGCCTAGTTATTTATTGGTTAGCTTAGGACTAGATGGAATGCAAAAAATAAATATGTTTTCATTGCTTAGAATCATTTTTATATAGGCTCTTACAACTTCTTAGAAGAGGTAGTAGGGATTAGGACACTAGGCCTAAGTCATCACGGTTTCCTACTCTGGATTAGCCAATGACCTGTTGAAATGTGAATTTTGAACCATGCTTATTATGCTTTGATGTTCAATTGGATAATTATCCTTGTTTCAGCAACGTTTATCACCACCTGAGAAGGAATCCCTCATACACCTATGCCGGTGGTTGAAACACATCCAAGCTCAGCCAAATGTGTGTTCTAATCGGCCTCCTTTACAATTGAACACTTTGAATCTCTCCGTCTTAGCCCCGGCTGCCCATTAATGTTACCTTTGAGTCTATACCTAAAAAAAAAAGTTTAATAAACACCTTGTTTAATTAACTATGACTAACCATAGTATAGACTGCTACTGGGGTACAAAAAATAATTTACTCGTAATAAAAAACTCCTTGTTTCTAGATAGCGACACCGCTATTTTAATAAGCATTTAGCTTCACCTGTCCTGATGTCTGTTATCAAATCTTGAAAATTAAATTTGATCCACTTCTCGGTTATTTAACCTTTTACTAAAAATGTTCTGCAGTCATCTTGTGTAAAAACAAATACTAAAGGTGAAATATTAATTTTGAAAATGAGTAAAAAAAAAATTAACGTTAAATTATTTATTCTTTACGTCATCTGTGTGACTCGTTTTCAAAATTTAATTTAAAATTGGATTTGTAACAATCGCGGTACTAAAATTCGTGTAGGTACCTACGCTTTTTTGTATAGGCAGTATTTGTTCATATCTATTGTTTGTCTATGGTCGTCTTTCTCAACATCTAAAGCAATTTAAATTATTTTTACGTTTAAGTATTTAAAAAATGATTTACCTTCTACCAAATTACTTAGGTACCTAAAGATTTAAGTTATAAAAATATTTTATTTATACAATATTTATTTTGTGTTTATAAAAATATTACAACTTCAAATTGCACGCAATGCCGCATATATTTATCGTATGCCCATAAAAATGAAAGACGTAAAAACTCGTGCAGTATTATCGCGTATTTTAAAATTATTTTAAAATAAACAATGTGTATTTTACGTGTGGTTTTAATTATGTTTTTCCAAGTTTTTGTTTTAAATGTAAGTGTTTTTTAATTTTTCTTTATCCTACTAATTTAAAAAATGTGAAAGTTTGTGTGTTGGTGTATGTTTGTTACTTCTTCACGCAAAAACTACTGAACCGATTGCTACTAGGCTACTTTTTTAACACATAGGGAACTTATGCGGGTGAAACCGCGGGGCGCAGCTAGTCATCTCTATGATTTATTATAATTTATTTCCTATTACTTTATTACGAGTGGTCACCACCACTCGTCGCCGACAGGCAAAGTGGTAGAATGAACGTCAAACAATCATAGTAAAATATTCGGAAACGATCTTTGAAAATATGTACTTAATATTTCTATTTTTTGGGATTATTTCGGATGTTCGTCGGTAACTACCGGTTTTCAATTAACTGCGTAAAACGAACAAAAATTGACTTAAATTTCGACGACGCGACGAACGATTAAAAATACAGAAAATTGGTGTCATGCGACTTGAAAGTCGAGCGTGACTTGTATAGGTAGGCGTATACGACGAAGCTATGTCACACGAGCGATTTAAAAATAGAGCTCCAAGTTAGCCTTGACGCGTGTTTATTTTTTATTTTCAAAAATGGCTAAACCGATTGAGATAATTATTTTTGTGTTAGAAAGGGGATACCTCAGGAGTGGTCCTATAATTTTCTGGAACTTTTTTGTTAAATGCCATGTATTGGAAATCTTTTTTATTGGAAAGTTATTTTTTTGTTTCAGTGCGCACAGAAAAGTTCTATATTGAAAAGGTTTCCGCTCCCTAAACAGTTACTACCCCACGAATTGAAGAACATAAGTCTTGATAAACCCATCGTGTTTCATCCCCAACCATTCTCATATCCCGGATATCCGATAATACTTTACTTATGAAATTCATAAAATAAATATGTATCATTCTCTGTTTTTATTATTGCGTTGCCTTTAAACTTTTGTTAGGCGTTTGCAGAATAACTAACTTAAAAACTAAACGGAGAGTTTAGAATTAATAATTGAAAAGGTTTCCGCTCCCTAAACAGTTACTACCCCACGAATTGAAGAACATAAGTCTTGATAAACCCATCGTGTTTCATCCCCAACCATTCTCATATCCCGGATATCCTATAATACTTTACTTATGAAATTCATAAAATAAATATCATTCTCTGTTTTTATTATTTTATTGCGTTGCCTTTAAACATTTGTTAGGCGTTTGCAGAATAACTAGCTTAAAAACTAAACGGAGAGTTGAGAATTAATATTTTTTAAATACTGATAAGAATTAATACTTATTAAAATATTATTTACAAAGAAACCTTAAGTCCATTAGGAGGTCCAAGTCGCCGTTTTACAATAATATACATATTTTGACTTATGACTGCGGTGTAAGATATTTACCTACTAAAAATAAAGTTGATTAAGTTTGCGCCTTTTGCGTATTATCAGATTTTTCCGCAAGTGTTTTTCTGTCCGAAAAGCGCAGCATCAAACACCTTTCCAGCTTGTTTGAATACGAACAACCGTTGTCTTCGGCCTCTGTCGAAAAATTAAAAGATGTAATTGAGACTAGTTAGGGAAAATGTACCTAATATTTATTGTTTTTATAATGTGATAATGTAAAAGTTTATTTAATAAATTATTCTTATTCTTAATCGCTGAAATGGCAGCAGGCAGCTCTGAAAGCTTTGTATAAATTGTTCTTGGTTTGGAATTGCGTGGACTAAGAGAAGGTCGTAATATTTTGGTTTTATGTGTAGTATCTTGCACCTAATTTAAAAGCCACCATTAAGTTTAATTTAACTCTACCTGACTGTAACTCCTGGAAACATGCCCCGATTTGATCCCTCAAAGCAGCTCGGGATTGTTGCGAAGTCACCGATGACTGAATTTTATTCCATAATTCAGCTTCTCGCGGTATTCCCCTTGTATCCACCTTTAATATACTTAAATTAGAAAACAGCGAAGTATCACCACATGAGTGTATCACTAGAGAATAATCTAATAGGTAAGTACCAATAAGTAAGTAAGTAATAAGTAAGTAGGTAATAGGTAGGTGTAATTCTAGGCTTCATAATTTACCGCATCGCACCTTTTACGTGATTGACCAGCAAACATACAGACATACATACAAAGTTTTGCCTTTATAATTGTTAGTAAGATTTACTTTTAATGTTTCTAGATATTGATAAGTAGGTAGATAAAGTAAGTACTCGATCGATAAGTTTACTTACCACTTGTAAATTGGCGAAAACACATTGGCTCAGACACTGAAAATAAAACGATGGAATTAGGCACTTTGTGGTTAAAATGCAACAAAAACAATCAAGCCCGATGACATGTTTTATTTTTAAATATTTTCCCACGTAGGTTAGATGAAATCCTTATGTGTTTTAATACATCCGAGGTTTATGATGCAATCCAATTTTTTTTCATCCTATTTTTCTTTGCTATTATCTAAATAAAGGTGCAAAGTGCAATGGATTTAAATGCCTAGCCTTAGCGGACCGTCAAAGTAGAAAAACTAATTCGAGTCGGATTTGGTGCAATGCAGCAATGCAACCCTACTAAAGTTGGATTTCCTGGGCCCTGATTCCGTAAGACCAATGATATCGATCGCAAAATACTACTTCAGAAATAGCGTTTATTTATGAAAATATAAATGGAAACCACATAAAATAGGTAATATAAGGATACAAAACCACTAACGGACAGGTTTGTCGATAGTTTGTGTTATTTTTTTAGTAATTTAACAAAATTATTTGATGTTGATGATGAATTAGTTTATGTCGCACTTTAGACACGTCAAGTTTTCTTATGGAATTAAGGCCTTGATGCGGATTTTTTGAGAAAATCGTCTCTGAAATTGATATACTGGTAGGTACCTGATCATTGTTCTGTTTATTGAACAAAGGTTCGCTCCGTCTGGTCCTGTTTATGTTAACTGCAGATGTATTCGACGAATCATAACTACCATGCGTTGCTTTCGGCATAGAGGTAACTAGCTTTTCACCTTCATCACCAGCGCCGTATCCATCATAATCATAGTCAGTAGCGTTTATGATCAATATCTGGTCACGCATATCACTTGCGTTTCGTCTCTCATGACTGTCGGGAATTGTATAATATTTAATATAAGTTAAAAGTATAGACTTATTTTGCTGGGGACTTTAGGTCGGGGAGAAGCCTTGGAGGACGGGGTTTTATGTTTTTAAATTTTGAATGTTTTGGATTATTATTGTTATCATTTATTTATTTATACTATTATTATTATTATTTTTTATTTGTTTGTGTCTGTGGTGTTTAATGTTTTAATTTTGTTCTATAGTATGACATTTGTTTGGTTTTTTTTTTATTATTTCGTTTTTTTGTAATTAGATTTAACCTTGTATTTTGTAATTTTGACATTTAATTTTATGTTTTAAATTGGAATAAATGGTTTTGACTTATCAACAAATATATGAAACTACAAAAGCCACGAGTCTGAAATTGTGCATAGGGGTTCTTTTTAGGATGTAGGCGAAAACTAAGAAATTATTTTTGGAAAACACTAAAAAGGTGAAAAGGGGTGTTAAAAGTTTGTACTTAGTGATAGAAATGCATATTTATACGTATACTAAGATTTTTTTTTGTTTAAATGTTTGTAACGAATAGTTAGGCTCCGAAACATCTGGACATCGATTTTGATGAAACTTGGTATGAGGATACATTGATTTATTAGGAGCAAAATAGGCTACTTCTTATCCCGATATTCCCACGGGATCGGGAGTTACGCGGGTGAAACCGCGGAGCGCAGATAGTTCTGTCAAATAATCGTACCTGTATTGATTGTTTATCTGTCTCGAACCATCAGCATCGTCTATTCGAGGTGAATTATCAGTGAAACGTCTATGCCTTGGAACATCTTTGTTAGAGTTAGTATTGTCGCTCACTTCGCAGGCTTTGAGAGCTTGGGTCACTTCTTCTTCAAGCAGCTTAATGTTACCATCCCCACTGCATCTGACTAGAAGGGGTAGGAGACCAAGCAATATCACTGCTGCCAACATTGTAAAACTACTGAGGACAAAGCTACAGGTTTCCTATTTAAATTCTATTCGCACAGGAAGTAGCATTGTTTGGGTTGACATATGACTGTCAGGAATCACCAGTTCCGGCATCGTTTACAAAGCATGTTTCAGTTAGTCAAATTACAATCAAATGATGAGTTATGCAATTTTTCGCTAGCATTATCATGTGATTGTGTGATTTGTTTAGCTAATTTGTTAATTTCGGGACCTTTTCAATCACTGTTTGTAGTATTTTGGTTTGGTGTACCAGTGCACGGTTGTTAACATTAAACATTTTTAAATCTCGACCAAAAAAAAGACTGGTTTAAGTTTTAGGTGTGTGGGGACAACATCCCCACACACCTAAAACTTAAACTTAAACCTAGCGTAGTAAATTAAACTCATAGCAAATGTAGGAATAAACAATATACTATATAAAAACGTAGAACTATGTACAATGAATTGGCATTGAATTGGTTGTAGAAGACCGAACAATAAGTAGCGAGTGAGACGCGCACGGAAGACGGTTTTAGCGAGAGTCAAAGAGAATTTAAATACTACGTGAGAGTGTCTGACTCTTCCTCCAGCCAAGACAAACGCCGCACGCTGACGGCTGTAGCTGGTTCGAAGTTCGAAGGCAGCCGTAGACAACACGCGCAACTGTACTGGCGCGTCTGCACGAAGGTTGACGTAGTGGCGAGCCGCCACAGGTGTATGTTATGGCATCATAGCTCCCGAACCGATAAACCGATTTTGATTCAGATTTTTTGGATTCCGTTATCCGTACCTCAAAAGGTAAAAAAGGAACCCTTATAAGGTCACTCTCTTGTCCGTCTGTCACCACTGATTTTCTAAGGAACGGGTAGACCTAGCAAGTTGAAATTCATACCAGATACTGAGATCTATAGTCCCTATAAGGTGTATAAATATCAAGGTCCTGAGTCAACACGATAAAAATATATGGGCAAATATAGATTTACCGTGATTTTAATTTTTTTTTTCTTTAAAAGTTGACATAATAGACAGTTTATTTACTTAGCTCACTTTTATTAAAATCGATTCAGATGTTTGAAAGCTATTGGTAATGTGTTTTGTTTTGATTTAAAAAAACATTGTATTTATAACAGCCATCGTTTATTCTCTATAATAAAAACGTGATCTCACATAATAAGTAATAACATATCAGGAAAATTACAGTTTAAACTTACCTCTATGATTAATTAGGTACCTACTACAAGCCAGAGTTAGGTACTAAACCTGCAAATCTATTTTTAATTAATACTTGAATACAATGTATTTTATTGCTCATCGGGTAAGTAAACATAACACAACTAATGATTCATTCATTAATCAAATAGAATTAACTGACAGGTTATCTGTCAATTTTCCTAAGGATTTTAAATTCTTTCATACAATTGAAACGTCTTTTTCAGTCCTTTTGATTGATGAATAGATTAATAATGTGAATTCCTACAACATATTAATAAGACGTAGAATAAATAATCTAACGTTAGTTACATTAGATACGCATCTTTGCAGGTAAGTAAATAATCTATACTAATCTATATTAATATTACTAGCGACCCGCCCCGGCTTCGGCTATATTATGCATGTATTATCCATATTATAAACCTTCCTCTTGAATCACTCTATCTACTGAAAAAACCGCATTAGAATCCGTTGCGTAGTTTTAAAGATTTAAGCATACATATGGATATAGAGACAGAGAAAGCGACTTTGTTTTATACTATGTAGTGATGATAGTGATAGTGATACAGCTGAAGAGTTTGTTTGAACGCGCTAATCTCAGGAATTACTGGTTCGAATTGAAAAAGTATTTTTTTGTTGAATAATTCATTTATCGAGGAAGGCTATAGGCTACTTTTTATTCCGATAATCCTACGGGATCGAGAGTTACGCTGGTGAAACCGTGGAGCGCTGCTAGTAATATTATTATAGCATTAAAAACCCTTAACGACGTGCACGTTTTACACAACATTAGTCTAAATCAGACATTTTTCTCAATATTTTTCACATTTTCCTTAATCTAATATAGAGAATCCATTTATTCGCAAAAAATAAATGTTTGTCTGTAAAGTCGGTTTACGGACGATAATTTTACGCGATAACGTCATAAGAACTCTTTTACCATTTTGCATACTTCAATACGTTGCTATGATTACCTTGTCAATAACGTAACGTATGACGTCACACTTTTTTGTGAATGCCGGTGTTCATCGATTTAGAAGACGTTATCACATCGAAAACTTACAGTGAAAAAGACACACACATCCTGCCTAGCATGAAGACCAAAACATGATACGATAAAGCGATATAACTACATCGACTCTCAAAATATGATAGATAAAGCCGCCATGTTGTATATTTATCATAATTTTTATCGCAATTTAAAATAAAAATTCAACAATTCTATTTAAAAGCGGCCATCCGCTAAGAGTTTTCGAAAATTCATTTTTAACATTTTATACCTCGACCAAAAAAGACAGTGTGGTGAAAAATTCAACCCCTACGAAGTTGCAGGTTAATTCTGTATAATATAGTATTTGTGCTAGTATAAATAGATTAGCTAGATTAATATAGTTTTTTTACAAATGTCTATTAACTTTTCGTTCTTTTTACCCTTTACCATAATGACCCCACTTTCCATTACCCCAACCGCTCCAAGCCGGCACATTGTCACCACCATAGATCCTGACACTTGATCCTAAACCATACGACCCATAGCTACTTCCCGCCAACGCTGTTCTTCCATACACGCCCGCAGTAGCCGTCTTATAAAGACTAGATATACTCGTAGGAAGGACCGCTTGACCAATCAGAGTCGGTGTATTAGATACACTTGTGTAAGTGTTCGCTATTACTCCAGGGTTTAGTCCGGTGTAAGTGTTCGCTATCACTCCTGATGGTGCAAGTTTACCGTAAGTACCAGATAGACTGAAGGAAAGTGGTATGTTGATGCCTAAAGGTTGCGGCTTGCTGAACCGTGGCCAAAACATTCTGCCAGTCTCAGCTACATCTTGTTTTTGTGTTGTTATTTCTTCTGAAAAAAAAAAAGAAATTTAAATAAAAATAACGATAAGTTTTGTCCTGTCCACAGACCATATGTGGTCTGTAAACGGAAAGCACTACAAGTCCACAGACCACACGCGGTCTTCGCCGATACAAATTTGAATGTTTTTAGACCCGTGGACGTAGAGAGAACGGCGTTTATTTGATGTGGACGTGAGAGGACATATCATGTAGAAACCAAAAAGGGTTGGGACGTGAAGAACGGACATCAAATTTTCGAGATATCGTGATTTGAACAAAAATTAACCTAAATTTATGAAAACGGAATATATTTATGCTGGACGTGTGAGGCACTTCCACTCTAAAACTTGGACAACCTGTTAAAACTGCGTATTTGTCAAGCTAGAAACAAAACTCGGTATGTCAATGATTTTAAAGATGATAAAACGTGATGAAAACCGCGGCTTATTTTGCGTCAGTGCTCCGGACGAGTTCTTTCCTCTGAACAAGGTCAATTCATCAATTAAGCTGAGTAGTATAGGTGCTTGGCAATTAAGCCTACTCCATCCTCACGCAAAAAGAGCCCGTATACAAGAACAAGTATATTTTATAGACTGACTAGCTTTTGCGTGTAAAATGGTTCTAATTGGATTGGACCAAAGAATCACGTCCCATACAAACTTTGCCCCCCTTTCTCACCTCCTAAGAGGTAGAATTTCGAAAAATGCTTTCTTATCGGATGCCTAGGTTATGTAGTGTAAGAATGAAGGCAAGCGAAACCAGTTGTAAAAGTAAACATAGTAATGTGATATTGCATGTCACCTGCACCGATAAAAAGATGTGTCAAGGCCAAGGTTATATAGGAATCAATATTGTACTAGAAGGTCATGTGACGTGATATGTACCTAGTTCAATTAGTATAAAAACCCCTGCTTTTACTCAATAAAGATTCAGTAAAAAGTGAACCATTCGAGTGTTAATAAACCTACACCATCCCTACATCACATGGCGACCCTGCCAGGATACAAAGAACACACCCTCCAAGTTTCAGTTCTCTACGATCAGTTATGCTGTGCGTTGATACGTCAGTCAGTCATTCAGGACAAAGCATTTGGGGAGTGAAGGTTCTCGAGTGGCGGCCGCGATGGAACGCGAAACGGAGTGTTGGGAGACCAGCTGCTCGGTGGACCGACGTCATTGTAACGGGCGCGGGTAGTCAGTGGATGTAAGCGGCTCCAGGACCGCTGTTTGTGGCGTCGTATGGGGGAGGCCAATGTCCAGCAGTGGACGTGTATGGGCTGATATGATGATAGATAATATTGATGTGTTTAAAACTTACTTATCTCTGGTATAGAAGCGACATCTCTAACAACTCTCTCAGTAGCGTCGTCCGATAGCGACCATGTCTCCTCAGGCCTGATGCTGTCGCTCGTCAGCCGTAAGGGCGGACTCGGTGCGAGGTATAGTGATGGGTCCAAAATGGTGTCATCTACTGCTGTAGATGCGGATATTATCGCTGATATTGTCGCTATGGTCTGAAATAAGAAATGTCGGATTTCGAATTTTTGCAGATTACACTGGTAGATTATTAGGGTTCAACGCGTTAAGGGTAGGGTTTATTAGGGGTAAAAACATGACCCTTTTACTAACACTCTACTGTCACCAGGCTACTCATGAACAGTAATAGGTAGACAGTTAAAATTTCCACAGATCATGTGTATTTCTGTTGCCGCTATAACAACAAATACTAAAAACAGAATATAATGTTACGGAACCCTTTGCATGAAGGCCGACTCGCACTTGGCTAGTTTATTTATATTCGATAGCAGTATTCATAGGTACTTACTTAATCTGTCAATGAGTAAGTACCTATATCCCCTTTTCAACAAAAAAACAAAGATAATTGTTATTTCCAATGAATCAATGTATCCTCATACCAAGTTTCATCAAAATCGGTCCAGTAGTTTCGGAGCCTATTCTTTACAAACATAAAACCAAAAAGATATTTTCTCCTTTAGTTTATAGGTTTGGAAAACTTTAAATAAAACGTGAAATTTATTTGCCAATCTATACTTAATATTATAAAGCTGAAGAGTTTGTTTGTTTGTTTGAACGCGCTAATCTCAGGAACTACTGGTTCGAATTGAAAAATATTTTTGTGTTGGATAGTCCAAATGGACTATCCAACACAAAAATAATTTTTCAATTAATATCAAAATAAAACTTTAAAAATAAAAAAATAAAAAAAAGGGAATATCAAAATACTACTACTAATCTACGTTTTATTTTGATATTCCCACGGGATCGGGACTTACGCGGGTGAAACCGCGGGGCGCAGCTAGTAGGTAAATAAGATTAAAAATATTTATAAAAACTTTCTCCTTAAAAATTTGCACTAAATAAGTGTTTGGCTTTATACCTACACCTAAAGTTTCTACCAAGGTACTTATTTTAAATTGATTAATATGATTATACACTCAGTTGACAGATTATTACTAATTTATTGGCACTTCTATGAAAATTGTCTGCTTGTTAAATGAACTTTTATAGCTATACTTACAAGATTAAAAATTACTTCAAAAACATAAATAAAAAACAATAATAAACCTACTGTTTTCCTGTTTATTGGGTTTAATATTTGAGATCAGAATCAATTATTATTTATTGTTTATGAGATTTTAAAATAAGCGTTAGGTAAACACGCTTAGCACGTAAGTTAACTTTACGTAGTTAACGTTATCGATATCTGATTAAAACAGTTTTTTAAATCTTTAAAGTCTTAAATGACTGTATTTAGGTAATAAGCGTATCATCACCTACGATCTGGAGAGACATTTTTGTGCAAAAAGTACGCGTAAGTCCCGATACCGTGGGAATATCGGGACAAAAATATGCTTTTGTGTTATTTGGGACCTACACCGGACCTCCACGGACCACATACTGAGTTTCATCGGAATCGGTTTAGTAGATTTTGCGCGAAGGAGTAACAAACACACGTAACGTACCAACATTACAGACTTTCTCATCTATACTTATATAATATAAGTATAGATGAGAAATGAAGAATGAAAAAGAAAAAACAGCTGCATAGTTTGTTTGTTTGTTTGTTTGTTTGTTTGAACGCGCTAATCTCAGGAACAAATGGTTTGAATTGAAAAAAAAAAATTGTATTGAATAGTCCATTTATCGAGAAAGGCCATAGCCTACTTTTTATTTTAATATTCCCACGGGGTCGAGACTTACGCGGGTGTTAACGCGGGTACAGCTTGTTTGTAAAAAAAAAACTGTTACATGCATCATTTTCACGAAACTAAAATTACACAAAATAAAAACAAAAAACAAATATCCCGTTTTAAAGAACAATAAAAACGAAATATATACACAGAAAAAAAGAGGTTTTTTAAAGCAAGTGATAACACTCTCCATAGAGACGTCAGATTATTCATTTCTTGGTTTTAGTAAAAAATCTTAAAAATAATAAGCAGTATTCTTAAATTAAGAATATTGCTTTCAAATTAAGAATACTGCTTATCCTTTCAGCTGAAGCGCTTGGCGCCCTCTATACTCCAGGTCTGAGTAGGTACAAAAACAAAATGGCCCCCTGAGGGCGGCAATCCCTTTAATACCATTTATTCTAATTTAAAAATAATTAGCAGTATTTTTAAATTAAGAATATTGCTTTCAAATTAAGAATACTGCTTATATTGTTATTATCAAGAAAAGGGTTATGTAATAGATTCAAATAGAGAATAATTTCTTTGTTTTAGTAAAAAAATCATCTTAAAAATAATAAGCATTATTTTTAAATTAAGAATATTGCTTTTAAATTAAGAATACCTACTGGTTATATTATTATTATCAAGGATTATGTTTTTCGTGCCCCATCTTTGTATGTTTTTTTTACTAAAACCAAGAAAATATTCTCTAGCGTCTTTATGGTGAGTATTATTTCTCACATCAAAAAATCTTTTTTTCTGTGTACTTGCGAACTTAAAGGTTTAAATAAAAATTACTCACAATAATTTTGACTGCCCTTAGGAACATGTTGTTTTGTTTAAGTAAACTTCCTGAATGGTGTTTCTCAATAGATGGGTCAGGAGAAAGGCTTTCTCCCACTAGTTACCTGTGGACTCTATGATCATTTTCAAGGTCGAGGGAAAGAAAGTGAATGACCAAATAATATGTTACGTAATGGTTTGGTATATTTTTATGACTAGAAAGTGGACTTATGGAATTAGGTTAAATATGATTTAGGGCATTTTGGGAAGCGTGAGAATCTTTCGTTGTAAAAGCTAGTATAAAATAAAGTCGCTTTTCGCCGTCCCTATGTCCCTATGTATGCTTAGATCTTTAAAACTACTCAACGGATTTTGATGCGGTTTTTTATAATAGATAGAGTGATTCAAGAGGAAGGTTTATATGTATAATACATGCATAATATAGTCATGCGAAGCCGGAGCGGGTCGCTAGTAAACTTATAAAGAGGTAGAGTTTGTGAGGTTATCTTCAAAATCAGTGAACCGATTGAAATTTCGCATTGAGATAGTTTGAGGGTAGCTGAGTGTCATAGGCTATTTTTTATCCCGATATTCTCACGGGGTCGGGAGTTACGCAAGTGAAGCCGCGGAACGCTGCTATTCTAATTATATACAAATTACGTGTCACGTTGTTTGTGCGAGATGGACTCCTAAACTATTTAACCGATTTTAATCTTTGCACACCGTGTGCAGTTTGATCCAACTTGAAAGATAGGATAGCTTAGATCTTAATTTATCCCGATATTCCCACGGGATCGGGAGTTACACGGGTGAAACTGCGGAGCGCAGCTAGTTATTTATAAAAATACGGAAAAATAAAGGTTTATGTAAACATTTTAAATATTTCGTTAGATACGTGTTTTAAACCTACATAATAGCTGCGTATGCGTGATTCAATTAAGTATGTTAATTATAGTAGGTATGTTTTTTTGCCAAATATGATAATGATATGGTTTCTCTCAATGGACTAGTATAAAACTTGTTGAACAAATGGAGCGATTCACGATTCACATTGAGGTGGAATCATTCTTATTCTTAAAAACCTGGTTTAAGGCTATTTATGTTGCCAAACGCAACGCGGTACGAAATACCCGTCGCTTACAACTAACACTGTTGATTGTAACCAATGTGTTTTGTTTCTTTTTAAAGTGCTGAGATGGAATTGTAGGTGAGATCTCTACCGATATTTTGGGGTAATTTGAGACGATAATTCATTGTCTCGCCCATCTTAAAATTTTTGGGAACATCAAAACACATTCGTAACAATCCACAATTTTCACCAACGAAGGCGACCGGTCGCGTTGCCGCCAGGAGTAAATAAGTATTTAGTAGCCTGTGTAGCAAGGTCGTTAATGTATGCCCCCCCCCTACTAAGGTAGAGTTATTGAAACTTTTTTCAGAGCCTAAGAACAGCTCAAGAAGTTGCTACGGATTATGACTAAGTATAGGTATATGTACCTACTTTAGTTACCTACCTGTATGCCTAGCATGAAGACTAAAACACGATACGATAAAGCGATATAACTACATCAACTCTCAAAATATGATAGGTAAAGCCGCCATGTTGAATTTTTATCATCATTTTTATCGCAATTTATAATAAAAATTCAACATGGCGGTTTTAATCTTTCATATTTTGAGAGTTGATGTAGTTAGGTATAGGTATCGTGTTTTAGTCTTCATGCTAGGCAGGCTGGGGTTGCAAGTAACATAAATACAAAAATACCAAATTTGTATTCGTTCGGGAGCTACGATGCCATTGCCAGACATAAACGGATGACCCAATTTCGATTTTGTTTTTGTTGCTATTGCTGGTTTCTTGGCTTACCTTTAATGAAATCTCAACCCTCGCCACTGATGAATTAATTAAGTAGGAAGCTACCTTCCTAGACCAGACTTCTGGTAAATCCAGATATTTGGATTTTATAGTTGTTTAACGGAGAAATTAAGAAAATATTATAATTAAATTAAGAAAGAAATTTCACCCCTTGCTACTGGTACCTATATATTTATGTACATATCTAACTAGTCTATATACATCTACACTAATATTTATTTAAAAAAACTGGTTGCCTGTAAAGTCGGTATACGGGCGAAAGTTTTACGTGACAACAACTGTGCTCGAGTGGAAGGGACGCGTGCCTTTCACTTTTTATGTCTGTCTCTCTCGCTCTTAGGCGGGCTAACCATGCCCGCGTGCCTCTCACTCGCTCTCATTGTGAGCGCATAACGTCAGCGGAGCGTAACGCAGTTTCTTGAAGTGTCACCCGGCAAACCAATTTATAAAACGTTGTCACGTCAAAAAAATATTTTTCTGTTTGATTTTATGTTTTTAACGAATAGGCTCCGAAACCACTAGACCGATTTTGATGAAACTTATCTATACTATCTATACTATAATATTATAAAGATGAAGAGTTTGTTTGTTTGTTTGAACGCGCTAATCTCAGGAACTGCTGGTTCGAATTGAAAAATTCTTTTTGTGTTGGATAGTCCATTTATCGAGGAAGGTTATAGGCTACTTTTTATCCCAATATTCCCATGGGATCGGAAGTTACGCGGGTGAAACCGCGGAGCGCAGCAAGTATGAGAATAAATTGGTTAATTGGGAGTAACATACGCTACTTTTTATCCCGATATTCCCACGGGATCGGGAGTTACGCTGGTAAAACTGCGGAGCGCTGCTAGTCCATTTTTAAATGAACGAAGATTGGAGATGATAATATCTATAGGCACATACATATAAATCTACATAAATCTTTCTGACTGACCTTTCAAAGTCAAGGCAAAACAATTTTATTTCATTTTTCAAACATTTACATAGCTCGTGTGGTGAATATTAATCATACTTATATACCTACTTAAAATGATGAGTTACCTAAACATTTAAGACCAAGATCCCACCTACCGCCAGACCTTTGTGATTTTATAAAAACTGAGAATTATTCAGTGCATGCCTCCCAACACAGTTACGAACGATGTGCAATTATGAAGTTCAGACCATAGTGGCTTAGAAGTTATCAGGTAGCTAAACCAAGAATCGGTCCTGTAATAACCCATATATACCCCTGGGCATATAGGCTCTTCTTTCTTCTTTTACTTCTTCCTCAAATATCTAAAAAAAAAAGCGCGATTTTGTATATTTTTAAGAAGGAGACAATATTAGTCCTGGCCATATATGGGTAATTTTGCAAAAATAAATCGCCCATATATTTGTACCAATCGATAATGTTTCTGTGCATGCGCTGAATAATTCTCAGCTTTTATAAAATCACTAAGGTCTAGCGGTAGGCGGGATCTTACTCTATTTTGTTTACATACAAATGCGTTTTTTGTAGCAATAAAGTTCATTCGCCTGCGTTTCAAGTTTTTTGTTGGGGAATTACATCTGGCAATGTTGCAAGTCATTGTACTTCCTCGTATCTATCATTAATTGTATGGGTGTGAGCTTTCATAATTCATTCACACTTGGGCAACTTTTGCATTGTAGGTAAGTAAAGGAAAGACGGTAGGTAGAGTCTGGCTACCGAGTCTTGGCCCTAGAAAAGATCCGCAAATTTAAAAAATCCAAGTAAATTACTAAGAAATAATTGGTATACTTAACAATTAATTATAAAATATTAATAATTAAATATCAAGTATCAAAATAGGTTGTTCCAATTATTTCAATGTAATTTATTTAGATTTTTTAATTTGCCGCCTTTTTGCAGAGCCAAGATTTAGAAGCCAGACTCTACCTGTAACGTCTTTCGTTTAGAAAGAAAGAGCAAATCTACGGATTCAGTCAAAGATAGTCTTTAGATGGTTTTATTTAGCTTGCCGGGTTTGGGTCAAATTTAGGAGGCTTCCGGCGACTGGGACCGCAATCAACTGGAACCGTGGTCCCGGTTACCGGATTAATACTTTTAAATATTTTTCTTCCGTCGACTGATACCACTCTCAAAAAAACATAAAAAAAAACTGTTGTTCAAGTCAAAAACAGTAAAGTCAAACGAAAAAACGTTTAAAGTAATCATAAAAGAAGAAACTCTTTGATTAAATAAAATCATTTATTTATATAATATATAAAACACTCTTTGATTATCGTTCTTGTTACTTATTTAAAATTTACGCAATTAAAACATACACCTAAAGTATGCTAAAAAAACGATTTTTAAAAACAAGCTTTTATTTGAATAAAAACGTAACCCAAAAAATATATTTAAATAAAAATTAATCATGAAAAAAGAAAAAAATAACGAGAACTAAAAATAAAAAATAAGTTTTTGGTGACATTTTTCATACACAGGATATAACGTTGAACGTTTAATATCCCTTCGCCCACATTCTCTATACCTACATCAACCTGAAAAATGTATGTTGGACGAGTTTCCCAATATATAATTAATTTTTTTTAGGATAATAGGTAGATTCTAGGGACGTTATAAATAAATATAGATATTTTTGAAATGTAATCTATAATATAAATTTTAAAAGCTGTAGGAGGCACTGATTTTAAGTGAGTGTAGAACGGACAGCGTACATCAGTGCCTCAAGCTTTTAAAATTTATAAGTAAGTAATTATCTATCACAAAATCAGCCTTCAGGACGTTAAAATAAAATAAAAATATACACATAAATACGTATTATACAATAATCAAATTCAACAATCACTCCTAGCGACTCGAACTCAAATTCTATGGGTGTCATTTAGAAAAAGGAATTTGAACATTTGAAAAAAAAGTATTTAGTTAATTAAGTACGTCTTTTTTTAAATTAAAAATAATCAAAGGTTTCGCTTATTTTTACAATGATATTTTTGAATCAAAGAGGTTTTTTCTTAAATTATTACTTTAAACATTTTCTCGTTTGACTGTACTATTATTCTTGAACAATTGATTTCTTTGTTTATTTGCGAGTGGTCCCACTCGACGAAAGAAAAATAATAAAATAAATGAATCCGGCAACCGGGACCGCGGTTCCAGTTGATTGCGGTCCCAGTCGCCGGAAGCCTCAAATTTAGTAATTGAAATTGCTAAATTTGAGGCTTCCTCATTCACGTCAGGAAAGACAGACGTTTAAATATTGTTTTTGTTGTTTTAATAATGTTCACAGATTGTTTAAATTGTTGTTACTGAAATTATATCAATGGATATCTCGGTATTTACTTGTAATCGTTTATATTTCAATTAATTTAAATTTTAATATTGGATACTAACTTTTGCAACAATTTGATGATTTTACTAGTATTTAAAGATTTCAAGTAGGTACGCGTTGAATTCTTTTTCAAGCGATTTTTTTTGTTATTGTTATTGATTTATTGCTTACTAGTGATGCTAATTATGATACATGTGTTTTGTAAGGCGTGTGGGTAATAAAAGATTACCTATTACCAAATTACTATTTAACTCTACATTTTTATTAAATTACTAGCTGCGCCCCGCGGTTTCACCCGCGTAAGTCCCGATCCCGTAGGAATATCGGGATAAAAAGTAGCCTATGTGTTAATTCAGGTCTCCAGCTATCTAGATACCGAGTTTCATTGCGATCGGTCCAGTAGTTTTAGCTTGAAGGAGTAACAAACATACATACACACACACACACACACGCACACACAAACTTTCTCATTTATAATATTAGTAGGATAGGATAGGATTTAGTTCCCTATATTAAATTGTTTGATGCTTCAACATTTTTCAATAGTTTCTTTTAGATGGATGCATTTCAATGATATAGGTTATTAACATTAATCACTTTATTTTATAAGAACATATTTTCTACCTTTCCTTTTTAATAAAATGTGGGCATTTCCATTAAAAAGTTTTCCTTAGGCTTTCGTTTTTTTTTCAATATTAATTGCCTTTAAAGATGTTTAATGTTTATTAACAGTAGGCACCAGGCCCGCCGCTAGCTGTATCGTCGCCCGCGTGCAATACCGATTATGCCGCCCTACGCTACGACTACTTACTGTGAGTTTTGTCAAAAAAAGGATAATTAATGTTTTCTCATTATGGTCGGGAAAAAACAACATAACGAAAAAAAAAACATTTATTTTTATACAAACATACTTACATTTTTTTGTTTACAAAAAATTTACTCTTTTTGTGTTTACATTTGCGAAATCTTCTATCAACTCTCTTGTATCCAAACTGTCTAAAATTTCATGTCCAATTGAAACTATAGCATAATAACTGTCTTTGCTAAAGCATTGTTGATCTTAAATAGTTTTTGATCCAAGTCGAGCAAAAAAGCGGCACGGCACGGCAAGCGCACTAAAAAATCTAATTTAATATAATATGTATTGCTTGCGAGATACATTGTGTTTTCATGCGATTTCCAAGTCAATCTATTTATTTAAAACATAAGAGATTTTAACCGACTTGGTATTACATGGATCTCACAACTTTTTACAGTAGAAGAACGGGTTGCGAGACTTGTTTTTTTTTACAAGTTATGTTTTTGATGGGATTTTTAATTTTGAACAGGATCTTTCACTAGATGCAATTGAAACCGGCAGTGTAAGTTATATTCTTAGCACTATTGCTGTGTTTGGAAATGTTGGAATTAAGTAATTGGTAAAAAGATATTGTAATAAGGTTTGTGGATTGGTTTTCGGCAAAATTTAATTTTACTGCAATGATTTCATTAAATAAATCAATACCGTCAAAGTCTGATTTACTACTTGAATCATCTTAAAGTTTCAGATTTAAATATTTACAATGTTTCATTAACTCATCATTGGAATAATTAAATAAGTTATTTTATTTTGTATTGCTAAAAAAGCCAAATACGTCAGTAAATGTTTTTAACTCGTCCAATCGGTTACATATCATAATAACTAAGTTCAATATAACTATGTTCGAAATAACTACGGTCGATTCACATAAGTTCATAATACCTAACGGTCGATTGGGCTACACATTATAATAACTAAGTTCAATATAACTATGTTCGAAATAACTAACGGTCATAATACCTACAGTTTAAAATACCTAATGGTCGAAATACCTAATGGACGAAACACCTACGGTTAATTTAACTACAATTAATTCAACTACGGTTTTTCACCTGCGGTTTAAAAAAATCAATTTTATAAAATACCCTAACCAAGTAAAATGGGTAGAATTCGCTTCTAGCACTCGCCGGCCGCTGCCGCGGCACCGCTCGCTTCGCTCGCTCGGCTCGTGCATTGTGGTCGCAGTTCTAACATAAACCTAACCTATCCATGTCGGTTCTGGGTAGGGATTTTTCCGGGTGGGTCTTTATATGCTGCCTTTATCACGCAACTAGAGACGAATTTTACCTATTTGCATATAAAGACCCATCCGGAACACCCCCTACCCAGAACCGACATGGATAGGTTAGGTTTATGTTAGAACTGCGACCACAACGCACGAGCCGAGCGAGCGTAGCGAGCGGTGCCGCTGTAGCGGCCGGCGAGTGCTAGAAGCGAATTCTACCCATTTTACTTGGTTAGGGTATTTTATAAAATTGATTTTTTTAAACCGCAGGTGAAAAACCGTAGTTGAATTAATTGTAGTTAAATTAACCGTAGGTGTTTCGTCCATTAGGTATTTCGACCATTAGGTATTTTAAACTGTAGGTATTATGACCGTAGTTATTTCGAACATAGTTATAATGAACTTAGGTAAATTAACCGTCGGTATTTCGTCCATTAGGTATTTCGTTCATTAGTTATTATAAAAATATGTGAAACAACCATTAGGTATTTTGAACAGTAGGCATTATGACCGTAGTTATTTCGAACATAGTTATAACGAACTTAGTTATTATGATATGTAACCGTCCAATCTACCTTCTAAAGAAGTTATTGTCTGATCTAGGATTCTATAAAGTTCTATGTGTCAATTAATATCGTCAGTTTTACGTCAGTCGCGCAGTCTGCGAATTCGTTCGTGCGTGCGGGAGTGTTTGTTGGTTGTTTGCTAAAAAGTTGATTTATTGTGAATTTAAAGTGGATTACGTGGATAAAAGAATGCCTGGGTATGTTATCTTCCTATTAGTAACTTCATTTTGTGGTTTTATTCATATTTCGTATGTGAAACTGACATGAAAAGAAATTATGGGCCAATCGACAACTGCGTTGAATTGTTGGCGCAGAATTTTGTTTCGATGTCATTCAAATATTCATAAATTTTACATTTGCCGGTGTGTTGAGTTGAAATTATGTGTAATTATTCATAATCTACAGTATTACAACTGCAAAATGAGGTTATAGTGCAATATTTAAAAAAAAAACAGTGAAATACGGAATAGGTATATATGCCGTAAATGGCGGGTGATTTATTTTTGAATTTTTGTAACCTGATTCTTTTGTTTTTTATGATTAGTTTTTAAGAAGGCTATTGTTTTATAAATAAAATAAGGTTACCCCTCCTGTATCAACCATTTTTTTGCAATTTACCGGGCTCTGTTTGGGCCATCCCGTGGGAAACCCCGCGACATCGAGGGGGGTCAGTAAAATAGCGATAACAGCGAAGTTATAAATGGGAGCTAGATAAACCCTAGGACATAAAGAATGGGTATGAATTATACTACCTATGTATGTAAATACTTATTGCAGTTTATCTTGTGATGTATTGTTAATTCTAATTGGAAAGTACTTTCTCCGAACTTTCTCCTGTTTTTTGTACAAAGGTCGTGAATAATTTATAAATGGAAGAATTATTTCCACAACAAAATGTTTTATTTACTTATAATATCCCTAACTTAGAAGAATAGTACAAAATAACTTACCAACTTTATCACACGCCAAGCAATTAATTATAGCTAAACACCCCACTTGAGCTGACACTTGACACCATGACACAACAAAAAACACAGCAAAAAATTGTTATGTTTACGTTTCGATTTCCAAGAACTCAGTCGTATCAATTGGTATACATTCGGCACTTTAATTATAGTTTGGTTCAGCTACGAATAGCCGGACACAGTTTTAGTTGTTACAAGTGCTTAGTTTACGAGCATTAAACAAAAACAAAATCAAACGAAACAAAAAACCCGTGTCTGTCGAACCGCCTTATTAAGGTGGATACGCTAGGAACCCGGGCGACCTACAAGAATCATATTTGAATGTTTACGCTAAACTAATCAAAATTGCCTTATTTCAATGATTAGTACTTATCAAGATATGTATCTAAATGATGTTAATAACGAGATTATCTACCACTAGTGTATTTTTTGGAAAAAAAACTTGTAAATATCAACAAGAAAATACAACTGCCGGTTGACAACTGACATTTGGCCATAGACTCTCAATAGAAACGAAAAAATAATGTTTCCGTGTGTTTTGTTAATAGTTTTTTAGGCTTTAAACATCATCGTAATGTTATCTCCTTCACACTGTATAAATTCGAACAGGCTAGATATAGTGTACGATGCAAGTCATTCGATTAAAGTACGCGCGAACCGATCCACCTTATTAAGGTGGCGCGACAGATGCGCCATATTTAAAAACCGCCTTTATAAGGTGGTGCGACAGACGAGCAGGGTTAGGTAAGGTTTAAAATAAAATAAAATGTTTTTCTAAAAAGTTTTTTTAAATAAGTTTTATAATTGAGAATAAAAATAAATAAATAAATTTTGCCTTCACTCTGCAACTACTGACATTATTTGTTTAAAGTTTTTTGTTTGAGCAGGAAATTTATCAAAGGACGGATATAGTCAAACTTCTTCATACAAAAGTAAACTCTAACTACTTGAAAATACAAACGATTTTCAAGAACGATTTTCACGCGGTGCCCGGGCACCGCTTGGGGTTTGACGGAGGCGCAATTTTTAAAATGGCGCGGTGCCCGGGCACCGCTTGGGGACTTATTAAAATATCGAACCAAATTATTACCGAGCAAAAATATATATTATTATGAAATTTTAAAGCAAGCGAATGAGATTTGTGAGTTATAGTACAATCCCATTTCGACGAATCACCACATATTTCCAGAAAAGCATCAAATATTTTTTCGATGTAATACCGCAATGGTTTACCTGCATCGATTCTGCTGGACCATCGCGTGGCATTTAAAGCTTTTAATTTTAAATCTGGTAAATGTTTGCAAATTACCGACCAACTTTTTGTGGATGATGAAAAGAAAACGTAAATTTCTTGAATTATATTAAAGAAATTCACAGTTTAATTAATTGCTTTATTATCCTATTTGGGGGTTTTTGTCAAAAAAAATCAATATTTTATTATGAGCTACTTTGGGGTTACGGAAACTATATTTTTAAAATCTGCATTAAACCCTCATTTTGATGTATAATTAACAAGGTTTTATTAAAGGTTTAATAAATTAAAAATAGTATTTAAACTAAGAGAATTTACCAACAAAAATAGATTTTTTTATCTTATAATTTTTTTTTCCTTCGTGATTGTTCCGCCATCTTGTAATCTTTTGCACTCAATTATGATTATGAAAAATTACAAATTATAATTTGACTATTAGTCGCGTGACTCACGCGTCGACTAGCCGGTGACCAGCTAGGCGCCTCAAGTAGGTATCTTATGCGCGCCCTCTGCGTAGGAGTCGACCGGCCAGGGGTACAATGACTTAGGTATGAGTCGCTCGATTTGCCGCCCCCTGGGCGTGCCGCCCGCGTGCGGTGCACGTTTTGCACGCCCGCTTACGGCGGCCCTGGTAGGCACATGTATCATTCGCCAAATACCTGTCAAAGTATCGTTTGTAGTTTGTAGGTAAATAAAATATGTTGCAACATTTTGGTAAAATTTCAAGGCGAAACTTTCCTAACGTTTTAAAGCTTAGGTATCCTTTTAGTCCAAATTACTTACCTATTTTTGTTGGAAATGTGGATATTTTCGTTATATTGTAACGAAACGGAAGGTTCCGTTACAAGTTTTAAAAGAAATTAAAAAAAAAGCTAAAAAGGAAGAAAGAAGTAAAAGAGAAATTGAAGAGGGTCAGTCAGTCCGTCAGTCCTACCTAAAGACCTAACGGCTCAATACCCTCAACAATAAAATACAAGAAAAAGATTAACAATTGTAATAAAAAAAAAGATAAATTACTTAACTAAATAGAATTTAAGAATAAAGATTAATAATGTAATTGGAGATGACGAGCTGAAGTGAAGGTTCTGGGTGGTGTTGAGTCTCTCAAGCAGTGCAGCAGCACACAAAATGAAAATAATGATATATTTTTAGGGTGTAGTTTTAAAATACTACAATATGTACTGGTTAGGTACTAGTTTTGGTTTTAGTATAGGAAAACTTTTCACCTACAAAACGGCACAAACTATAAAAACAAATTTTTATGCATTAATAAATAATGCATAATGCAATTTGGGTAATACCCAAATTATGAAGTCATTCTTATACCCAAATTATGAATTCAGCAAGTGTAAACGTTTTTTGGGTTCGTCTCCTAATCCCACTGTATCTAACTATGTGAACTCTGTCATTTACTGACAGTATTTAAATGGAAAAAGCTACAATCTTAAATCTAGAAACTATTTTCCTAAATATCTCTCTATCTTTCTAAAAACTACATTCATTTTACTGGTAAAAAAAGCAATTTTTAGGTTTAAAAAAAAAGTGACGTTTAATAACTAAAAAGTTTAACGTAAATTATAAAATCGTAATCACAGATTGTTGTCAGTTTGGATTACCGCCGCCATGGTGTCCACCACCACCCTTGTGTCCGCCATCTGTAACAAACGAACCATTTATTACAAACATATACAGATATCTACATACTGCTACATCTACATGCTTGGGTATCAAGTGTCATTGCAATCAGTTCAGTCTGGTAATTCTTTTGTGAAGATAGTCTTTATTGACATAAGTACCTTATATAACAAACCATGCTATTCAGCATATTCAGTAGTACCAAGGACATGTAATAAGCATCTAGTCGACCGTGTCTAGAGGAAATCAATAGATCTGAAGCCTTTCATTCACCGTAAGAGCAAAGATAGAGGATAGAGGTGTGTACCACTATGCCAATATTGCTCTAACTGACATACATACGCATACACTTTTGCCATTTATAATAACAGGAAAGCGTAATCCTATTAACTAACTGCCGTACTCAGAGATGTGACTAAGGGAAACTTATGCTAAGGAATGTTCTGTCTCGCTCTTGTGAGTAATATTTAACGTCAGCTTAAATGGGACAAAGCATTCCTTAGCATAAGTTTCTCTCAGGCACGTCAGTAAGTGTTACATCGTATGGGTTATGTTACGCACCGTGTTTGCTGTATCTACTAGTATCTGGGTCCGCGTCTGGATCGGCGAGAATCGGATCCACTTCACCGTAGGCCTCGTAGCTGGGTAACTCACCTGGCAACGCTGATGCGTATGCCATAGTGGCGCATATCACCAACACAGCGATCGTTAACTGTAACACATATAAATGATCAATAATATGCAGTGAAGCGTGCTTCGTAATAAGTAGGTAATTGTTAGCAATTTTAATTATTTGTTGGGTCCAACATAATATAAACTAAACATTTATCTCTAAAATTCGCAGTAAGAAGAGTGCATAGAAAATTGACGAAAAATATTTTTCATTTTAAAGAAAAGTTATTGGAAATTTCGAGTAAACTTGCACATTTTCAGAGCCTTTCTCTATAATATTTTACAGAAAATATGGAGGTAGAGAGAAGGTACCAATTATGAGAAAATATATAGCAAGCTATTGCGTCGTCAGCGTCGACGTGATGTCTAATCGATATTTTCTATTTAACTTTAAGCTAAGTATTTATTATTGTATTGAACCAATTAAATTATATGTGTAATACTTACAGTGTTCATTGTGGTTTGTCTTGATTGGGACTGTATCTATTCCTTGTTCAGACGAGGTTTATAAACAAAAAATCACAGTATCAATAAGGTAGTGTTTAGCCTATAGTTCACGAGTAAATCTGTGTCTAAATGTAAGGTTTAAATCCACATCTCGGACTATCCTTAAACCTCGTTTTGGAATAAGGGGGACAAGGTTTTCCAAAATCAGTTCCCTGTTGTACGTCCTACGGTTTTAATGAAATCATAAAATTCGTTTAATGATGTGATGTTGTGATGTTTTATAAAACTTGTTTTTTGATACTTGTATAATTGATGCGCGAGCTAAAAATTAAAATTTTGTAGTTATGTAAATTCGAAAAACAGCAGATATTTTAAAACAAAGGTCATTCAAACTAAGAACAGTAGATGAAACTAAAAAAATAAGTAAAATTTTAGGGTTAATGACCTCTCCGTGCAAGGAACAGCTGATTTTCAGGTAAATCTAACCTCAAAATTTTCGAAAAAATGTTCGAATTTCCGAAAAGTCGTAGAACAAAAGTTTAGGTGCACAGAAGTAGACCTTAACGGCTTGCTAGTATAATTTCCAATAACCCTGTATACTCTTGTCGAGTGAATTTTGCGCTCGCTGCCATGCTTGGAGTGTAATAATTCGGTTATGAGTGTTAGCCCAGGGATTTGTGGGTGGACCTGGTTACTATCATGATGTATATTTCGTGAAGATTGCTGTCACATTTCTTTTTGCCGAAATACTTCGATATTTATCTTTTCCAAACCGATTTTTAGCGGATTTTTTTTACTTGTTTCTGAAAAGGGCCGTTATGATGGTCCTGAAAAGGGTTGTTTGGTGGAATCCTAGCTGAGTATATACTTAAACTAACTTAAACCCTCGACTTCGTCCTCGTAGAAGTTGATAAATTCGTTCTTCTTAGATCATAATAATAGCTATCTGTATAAAAGCCTGATCCGTCTATTAGTTTGAACTGTGATATTAAAATATTGCAGGACATTCCACACATCGCCATCTAGCCCCAAGCTAAGTAACTAGACTTGTGTTATGGGTGCTAGACAACGGATATACTACTTATATACTTTTCTTTTGTAAATATATACTTATAATACATAGAAACAACCAGACCACAGACAAATATCTAAGCATAAATACTTGTCTGTGGCGGGAATCGAACCCGCAACCCTGTGCTTGGCAGTCCGGCATGGTAACCATTGTGCCAACTGGGTCGTCATATAGCAGTCAGTCAGGACTTTGAATTGTATATTTAATATTTATATAGATTGTAAAAGATATTGCTGCTATGATCTCCTTATGAATAAGAAGGAGCATATTCTATCCTCGTATACAATATGCATATGCAGTTATTTCTAAAGGTACTTCAAATTACCACTCCAACTGTTTTTTTTTTTTCGATATTCAATTGTTTTTTCCAATGCTCAACTATGACTTTTTTCGACCTTCATTAATTTTTCCGATGCCAAAGTGGAAGGATATGTTTTATTTATGCATGTAAGTATGTGTTTGTACCTATGTTATCTAGCTTATCATAATTATAAGTAGAATAATTGCGATCCTAGCCGTTTGTTTCATCGCCAACTAAACCATATCCCCCTTATTCCAAAACGAGGTTTAAGGATAGGCCGAGATGTGGATTTAAACCTTAGATTTAGACACAGATTTACTCGTGAACTATAGTCTAAACACTATCCCTGTATAATCTAAAGGGATAGTGTTTAGACTATAGTTCCCTATATAATCTATTGGGATAGTGTTTAGACTATAGTTCACGAGTAAATATGTGTCTAAATCTAAGGTTTAAATCTTCATCTCGGACTATCTGAGATATATGTAGGCAATGAAACAACGGGTTAAACAGCGAGCTCGTTTATTACTGGTCTGCGCGTAGATACAAACATGTAGGTACATATACATCACTATCCCTAAACCTCGTTTTGGAATAAGGGGGAGTCAGTTTATCTTAGCTCGCATAGTTAAGTAAATTTTTCATACACGTGCACAGCAAACTTTGCCAGTAGCTACGTAAAACTGAAAAAACTGCAAGCTAAGCTAAACTAACTTAGAATAGTTAGCGGAGGGCGATCATAGCATACGACCAATGACTATTCAAGAAATATTTTTCTTATTTAATACTTTTTAGACGTCTATTTTTCCGTAATCAGGTTTTAGTTTTTAGGAGGGTTTGTTATTCGGAACTTCGTTTGTTTTTATGATTCTGACCTGTTTTCCTATAGTTAACTGGTTTTTCTTGTTTAATAAGTTGAACACTTTAAGACTGGGCTTAAGACCTACCTTTATTTTGTACCTACTTTGTATATTTTGATAATTAGGGATCCGTACCTCAAAAGGTAAAAAAGGAACCTTTATAAAATCACTTTCTTAGCCGTCTGTCTGTCTGTTTTTGTGAGAAAAGTTTATAAAAATGTCGGGTAATATAACTTACCCTTGATGACGTTTCGTTATCACTACTCACTACATAGTATAAAACAAAGTCGCTTTCTCTGTCCCTATATCCCTATGTATGCTTAAATCTTTAAAACTACGCAACGGATTTTGATGCGATTTTTTCAATAGATAGAGTGATTAACGAGGAAGGTTTTTTAGTTATAATACATGCATAATACAGATGTGTGAAGCCGGGGCGGGTCGCTAGTCTTTATGCAGACAGGCAGAATCATATTAGTGGGGCAAACGACACTGCAAAATTTTAACGATTCTACTTTACCCCACCGTGGGCGGCTTAGTGGGGCAAACAGGAAGCACTCGTCTTCGGTCTGCGTTTGACCACTATCACTTTGATGACAGGTGATATTGATGGCAGGTGACGATGTGGCCTAGGAAGGCGAAATTTCTGTAACGTTATATAGCTAATCCTTTTAGGTCAAATTACTTTACCTATTTTGGTGGAATGTGGACATTTTCTTTTTTAAGGTAAGCTTAGGTAAGGGAGCTTTCAGCGATAAGGCCGCCCATTTGTGCAACTTGTTCTTTCTAGCTTTTACTTTACTTTGTGTTTATCGTGTTCTGTTTCTTTCTGTGTTGTACAAATAAAGTTATCTATCTATCTATCTTACCAAAAAATAGGAAAACTTTTCACCTATACAAAACGGCACAAAGGAAAAAACAATTGACAATTTTTTAGGCATTTTCAAGCTCCACATCTTTTCTATAGAACTCAAAAATATATCTTTCATCGAACGCTGCCTTCGACCGTTTTTTCTCCGATTCACTTTGCAAAACGGACTACCACGTAAAAGCCTTTTTATTTTTCGGTTTTTTATATAACCTATGACACTCAGCAATAATGTGGCTATCTTTTGGTGAAAGAATTTTTAAAATCGGTTCAGTAGATCCCGAGATTACCCCTTACAATTTAACAAACTTAAACCCCCTTATTCCAAAACGAGGTTTAAGGATAGTCCAAGATGTGGATTTAGCCCTTAGATTTAGATAGAGACTATAGTTCACAAGTAATTATGTGTCTAAATCTAAGGTTTAAATCCACATCTCGGACTATCCTTAAACCTCGTTTTGGAATAAGGGGGTACTTCTTTATAATATTAGCATAGACTATGTAGTGATTAGCTTTTCAGCAATTGTAAACGTTTTTTTGGGTTCGTCTTTTTATCCCACTGTATCTAACTATGTGAACTCTGTCATTTACTGACAGTATTTAAATGGAAAAGCTACAATCTTTAATCTAAAAACTATTTTCCTAAATATCTCTCTATCTTTCTAAAATCTAGATTCTTTTTACTGGTAAAAAAGCAATATTTAGGTTTAAAAAAAAATGTTCAGTACTTTTAACAATAACGTTTAATAACTAAAAAGTTTTAAGTAAATTATAAAATTGTAATCACAGATTGTTGTCAGTTTGGATTACCCGTAGTGGTGACCGCCGCCATGATGGCCACCGCCATGGTGTCCACCACCACCGTGGTGTCCGCCACCTGTAACAAACGAACCATTTATTACAAACATATACAGATATCTACATACTGCTACATCTACATGCTTGGGTATCAAGTGTCATTGCAATCAGTTCAGTCTGGTAGTTTTTTTGTGAAGATAGTCTTTATTGACATCACTACATAGTATAAAACAAAGTCGCTTTTTCTGTCCCTATTTCCCTTGACTGCTTAAATCTTTGATGGGTTTTTTTTAATAGATAGAGTGACTCAAGAGGAAGGTTTATATGTATAATACATGCATAATATAGCCGTGCGAAGCCGGGGCGGGTCGCTAGTACCTTATATAACAAACCATGCTATTCAGCATATTCAGTAGTACCAAGGACATGTAATAAGCATCTAGTCGACCGTGTCTAGAGGAAATCAATAGATCTGAAGCCTTTCATTCACCGTAAGAGGAAAGATAATCAATACCGCATAACTAACTGGAACCCACAATCTTCGGAATGAAAGAGGTGTGTACCACTATGCCAATAATGATGATGATGTCCTCCTTGACCGGTTTCGGCCACAGTGACTATTTCTGGTTACTTTTGCAGAAGAAGATGACGAGCTTCGATGTTCAGCAGCTCGTCTCTGGTGTGCTCTTTGGTGACTGGCGTACCCGATTTTTGTAGAAAATGTTCTACCGCATATCGGGCACGTAAGCACACCATTTACAAAATTATACGAAATGGCCGAGGGTGGTCTGGCCTTATAATAATAGGATAGCATCACCCTATTATATTAAAGTGCCGCAACTAACTGCCGCTGATATGCTTAAGGAAAATATGTTAAGGAATGGTCTGTCCCACTCTTGTGAGTGATATTCAATGTCAGCGTAAATGGGACAAAGCATTCCTTAGCATAAGTTTCTCTTAGGCACGTCAGATAAGAAGGGTTATGTTACGCACCGTGTCCGCCGTATCCATGTCGGTCCTCTTGTGCCTCGAAGATGTCGGCTTCAGGAGCCACGCCAGCATCGGCCTGGTAGCTGGGTACCTCACCAGGCAACGCTGATGCGTATGCCATAGTGGCGCATATCACCAACACAGCGATCGTTAACTGTAACACATATAAATGATCAATAAAATGCAGTGAAGCATGCTTCTTGTTTATTTTATTTAATTTTATTCATTCGTCGGGTCTGAGAATATAAACTACACATTTATCTCTAAAATTCGCGTTAAGATCAGTGCATAGAAAATTGACGATTTTTTTTTCCGGGTAAATTTGCATATTTTTTGGGCCTTAATAATATTTTACAGAATATTATGTCGAAAATATAAAGGTACCAATTAATAGAAAAGATAGAAATGCAATCGCGTCGTCAGCGTCGACGTGATGTCTAATCAATATTTTCTATTTAATTTTAAACTAAGTATTTATTACTGTATTGATCCACTTGAATTATAAAATATGTGTAATACTTACAGTGTTCATTGTGGATTGTCTTGATTGGGACTGTATCTATTCCTTGTTCAGGTGAGGTTTATAAACAAAAAATCACAGTATCAATAAGGTCCTATCTGCCATAGATCTGACCAATCTAGTCGCATATATTATTTAATTACTTTGCATATCTAATAGTTTATCATAGACGTATAAGGAAAACGTGACGCGTAGTTGCTTCGATTTTGGGTGTTGACTCGGAACAGTAGAATCTAACCGTGTAGTAATTACTAACTAATCTGTGCCTGAACCGAGTTGTTATGAGCAATAATAATTTAAATTTATTTTTAATGTTATTTTTCCTTAATATTTTAAAACAAGTTAATTCGTACGTGAGTGAATTTTGTAGGCAGAGAATTGCGTTCTAGAGCCTAGGTAGGCCACAATAGGTAACTTACTTTACTTATAAATAATAAATAAATACTTAAATAATTAATCGGTGGTGACACACATACAGACTGACAAGAAAGTGATCTTATAAGGGTTCCAACTAAGCCGTGGGTTTAATCACGATGTTTTCCTTCACCGTAAGAGCAATGTCAATTAGCGCACATATTCTTTTTATTTTATGAAAAATACATTGTTGCACGGCCGGCTGGGGTTCGTACCCACGACCTTCAGAATGAAAGTTGAGGTATCTTACCACTAAGCCAACAACTTGTACACATTTTGTATCTTGTGTGCTATACAAATAAAGTGTTTCTATCTATCTAACCCTTGGTCCCTTAGTCAAAAATGAGGACCTACGAGGTTTTCCAAAATCAGTTCCCTGTTATACATACGGCCTTCGGCTTCTGAAACATCATAAAATTCGTTTGATGATGTGATGTTGTGATGTTTTATAAAACTTGATTTTTGATACTTGTATAATTTATGCGCGAGCCAAAACAATTACGGAAAAATTAATTAAAATAAATGAGGTAGGTACATACTTATATACTCTTGTCGAGTGCGCTCGCTGCCATGCTTGTGGAGTGTAATAATTCGACTATGAGTGTTAGGCCAGGAATTTGTGGGTGGAGCTGGTTACTATCATGGTGTTTGTTTCGTGAAGATTGCTGTCACATTTCTTTTTGCCGAAATACTTTGATATTTATCATTTTCAAACCGATTTTTAGCGGATTATTTTTGCTTGTTTCTGAAAAGGGCCGTTGTGAATGGTCCTAATATTACCATAGTGATGGCCCTGAAAAGGTTTTTTGTGATTGGTCTGAAAAGGACCATTGAGGAGGCGCTGAAATGGGCCGTTGACTCCTGAAAAGGTTATTTGGTGGAATCATGGTGGATGGATTGTTCGATCGGTACTGGTCGTCTAGGACGCGCCGGGAGTCATTATGCTCACTTGTGAATATCATAACCAACCACCGCTTAATCCTTGCGCCTTGAGGTATCAAAAATCCTCGTAGAAGTTGATTTTCCAAGATCCTTTCTCAGTGGTTGCCTACATCATAATAATTGCCATCTGTATACCAAATTTTATTCCGATCCGTCTATTGGTTTGAAATGTGATATAGCAGTCAGTCAGGACTTTGAATTGTATATTTATACAGGGTTATTGGAAATTAATTGACACGGCGTTAAGGGCTTCTTCTGTGCACCTTAACGATCAACTTTTGTTCTACGACTTTTGGAAATTCATTATAAAAATATTCCATACAAAAATAAAAAATTAAATCCAACAGTTCAAATAATACTCAACTCTACGTCTACGTCACAGAATCAATCATAGTAGGTATGGTACAACCCGATCGGGTCGCACGCAGTGCGCCCCATGCCGATCGCGCCCGCGCACTTGCCGCATAGACATAGAAAATTACCAGACAGTACGAGAAACACTTAAATATTTTTTTGGGATATGTATTAAGTTTCGACAAAAGTCGTAGAACAAAAGTTGTTTGTTAAGGTGCACAGAAGAAGCCCTTAACGCCGTGTCAATTAATTTCCAATAACCCTGTATAGGTAGATTGTAAAAAATATTGCTGCTATGAACTCCTTATGAATAACAAGGAGCATATTCTATCCCCGTATACAATATGCATAATAATATGCAGTTATTTCTAAAGGTATAATAACTTCAAATTACCACCCCAACTGTTTTTTTTTTCGATATTCAATTGTTTTTTCCAATGCTCAACTATGACTGTTTTCGACCTTCATTAATTTTTCCGATGCCAAAGTGGAGGGATATGTTTTATTTATATATGTAAGTATGTGTTTGTACCTATGTTATCTACCTTATAATTATAGGAAGGTATCTACAATAGTCAGCGATCCTAGCCGTTTGTCCACCGCCAACTAAACTAATGACCCCTTATTCCAAAACGAGGTTTAAGGATAGTCCTAGATGTTAATTTAAACCTTAGATTTAGACACAGATTTACTCGTGAACTATAGTCTAAACACTATCCCTATGGATTATATAGCAAAATATTTAGTCTAAACACTATCCCTATAGATTATATATATATATAGGGATAGTGTTTAGCTATAGTTCACGAGTAAACCTGTGTCTAAATCTAAGGTTTAAAACCCAATCTCGGACTATCCTTAAACCTCGTTTTGGAATAAGGGGGAGACAGTTTAGCCTAATGTGGTTTAACTTAGCTCGCATAGTTAAGTAAATTTTTCATACACGTGCACAGCAAACTTTGCCAGTAGCTACGTAAAACTGAAGAAACTGCAAGCTAAGCTAAACTAACTGGGGGTTATTCCAAAACGAGGTATAAGGATAGTCCGAGATGTGGATTTAAACCTTAGATTTAGATACAAATTTACTCGTGAACTATATCTAAACACTATCCCAATATAATCCATAGGTATAGTGTTTAAACTATAGTTCCCTATACAATAGAAGAACTATAGTGTTTAGACTATAGTTCACGAGTAAATCTGTGTCTAAATCTAAGGTTTAAATCCACATCTCGGACTATCCTCAAACCTCGTTTTGGAATAACGGGGACTTAGTTTAGTTGCCGGAGAACGACCATAGCATACGACTACGACTATCCAAGAAATATTTTCTTGTTTAATACTTTTTAGACCTCTAGTTTTCCGTAATCAGGTTTTAGTTTTAAGGAGGGTTTGTTATTCCGATCTTCGTTTGTTTTTATGATTCTGACCTGTTTTCCTACAGTTAACTAGTTTTTCTTGTTTAATAAGTAGACAACTTTAAGACTGGACTTAAGACCTACCTTTATTTAGTACCTACTTTGTATATTTTGATAATTAGGGATCCGTATCTTAAAAGGTAAAAAAGGAACCTTTATAAAATCACTTTCTTAGCCGTCTGTCTGTCTGTTTTTGTGAGAAAAGTTTATGAAAATGTCGGGTAATACCTGTAATACTGCTAACACTTGATGACGTTTCAGTATCACTATCACTGTCATCACTACATAGTATAAAAAAAAGTCGCTTTCTCTGTTCCTATATCCCTATGTGTGCTTAAATCTTTAAAACTACGCAACGGATTTTGATGCGGTTTTTTTTAAATAGATAGAGTGATTCAAGAGGAAGGTTTTTAGATTTAATACATGCATAATACAGCCGTGCGAAGCCGGGGCGGGTCGCTAGTGTTAAATAAAACGTAGGTGCTTAGATAAATATTTTAATAATTAATCCCTGTAAAGATAAATAGACATATTGTTATAATTCCGTAGATTTTGGTATTATTTCTCTTAACCTCAACCCCCATAACCATGGCCATGGTGGCCATGCCCGTGGTTTCTGTAATGACCATGCCCGTGGTATCTGTGACCACTATACCCGTGGTATCTGTAGCCACCATGTCCATAATTCTGGTAACCTCTCGCGGTTTCCTGGCCTTCCAGGTCAGTTTCCGCAGCTGCGGCTGATTGGATGGGGACAACTGCCGCTGGACCAGGGAGGACTGCTGCGTACGCCATAGTTGCGCAGACCACCAGTATCACGATTGTAAGCTGCAAAAGAAAGTATTAAGAAGTTATATAAAGTGCTGAAACTGATTTTAATCTTATTTAGTTAAGGTTTTTAACGTCAAAATTTTCAAAAAAAAATGTTCGAATTTCCAAAAGTCGTAGAACAAAAGTTGATTGCTAAGGTAAGGTACAAAACTCGTCTATCAGTGCGATAGTATATAGGCACGAAATCGCACAGAAATAGCCTTAAACTGCTTTCTACATCTACACTAATATTATTTAGAGGAAAGATTTTTTTGTTTGTAACGAATAGGCTCCGATACTACTAAAACGTTTTTGATGAAAACTGTTATGAGGATACATTAATTCAATGGAAGTAACATAAGATACTTTTTATGCCGATATTCCCACGGGATCGGGAGTTACGCGGGTGAAACCGCGGAGCGCCGCTAGTCTTATACAGGGTGATTTTTTTATGTGTGCCTTCTGCTATATACTAAACCATAAGAGATAGCGAAAAATGCTGAAAGGAGTTGCGTGCCCGATTTTGACAAAAACTAAAACTGCATCATTCGATTTTTGAAAAAGTCATTACCCTAGCCGGGAATCGAACCTGTTTATTTGCCAAATTAATAATCATACTAAATCTAATCGTTTTGCCATACTATGTTTGTTTCCAGGAATTGATCTCTATCAGCAAAAGTATCGATTGGTATAAAAATATAGGATGATTATTTTTTTGCAAAATCAACAGGTTCGATTCCCGACTAGGGTAATGACTTTTTCAAAAATCTAATGATACAGTTTTAGTTTTTGTTATAATCGGGCACGCAACTCCTTTCAGCATTTTTCGCTATCTCTCATAGTTTAGGATAATAATATATATGAAGGCCTACATAAACTGATCGGACTGATGTGATATTGCAAGTGTTTAGAGTTCATATGCGAAAGCGAAATTGTGTGTACAACAATTTAAAAACAACAACAAATTAAAAAAATCCTAAAAAAATATTGTATGTCAGACGAGGTTGCATAGGTTAAAAGTCTTTTGCCTAGCCTTTCGGGAGTGAATTAACAAAAAATAGTAAACATAACCTAAAATTCTTAAAAACTTTTTATTATTTTAACAAGTCTTTTTTTTATTCGCAACTGTGATAAAAACGTCGTACGATACACGTGTGGATTGATCATTCCATCTCGGCTTTTGCCACGCTCGCGTTCCGCTCGCGCGTCATAAACCGCCTCTATGGAATGATCAACTTTCCACACTTGTATCGCAATGTACTATTATATATCTCATTCTGTATTGTTCACTGTCTGCTTTCCGAATAAAATAAAATAAGTACTTAAATAAAAAATAAATAAAAAAAAACACCCTGTATAATTACCAGTTAGTTACCCTGTAGCTATTTTTTTTTTTTCAATTCCTGTTCGATAGTCTCGCTAAAACTCAAGAACGGCTTGACCGATATGGCTATTTTTGGTTTTGATATATTTGTGGGAGTTCAGGAAAAAATTTAATGGTGTGAAAGGTGACCATTGTTCCAAATGGATCGTCTTTATTCATTTTCACCGACTGCGCGACGCAAAGGAGGGTAAAGTGTTTATTAATAAATAGATAGATTTACTCAAAATTATCTTCCACAAGTATTTAAGGTGAAAGGGTACCTGCGCTCTCTCCATACAAACGTAGTCGACTGTTTCCTCCCTGGATAATGACACTAGCACAAATATTTTTGTGCCATAAAACCTATAACTGCCATGACTATGCCCCTATGTTTTGGTTTTTTTCATTTTCTAATTATCATATAAATTAAGATTAAAAAATAAAAAATAGGGGCATGGTCATGGCAGTTATAAGTTTTATGCACAAAAAATATTTGCTCTAGTGTCTTTATCCAGGGAGAAAACAGCGACTACGTTTCTAATAGTTTGTATGGAAAAAGCCCCCGGTACCCTTTCCTCTTAAAATAGGTACTTACAGTGTTCATTGTTGGATGCCGAGCACTACAGTGTGATGAACTAACGATGAGACCCCGTATTTAAACAGTTAAACACCATCGCCTGTAAAAAGGTCTTATCTGCCATTACCTGAGTAATCACACAATAACTAATAATACATGAGTAGGTACCTAGGTACCTACACTCATCTTCTATACATATAAAATGCTTTGTCCTGAATGACTGACGGATTAACGTACAGCCTAAACCGCTGATCGTAGAGACCTGAAACTCGGAGGGTGTGTTGTCTGTATGACGTAGGCATCCAATAAGAAAGGATTTTCCGAAATTCTACCCCTAAGGGGGGCAAAATTTGTATGGGACAATGTGATTCCTTGGTCCATTTTCGACTTCTACGCGGACGAAGTCGCGGGTAAAAGCTAGTCTATTCTAATTTATAAAAAGGAAAAGTTTGGATGTCTGAAGCTACTGAACAGATAGCATTTTCCAAAGTTTCCAAAATCATGCTCTATCTGCATCCAACGATTTCCAGAGACCTTCGTCCATCCAGTCTGACGACGTCCCATGCTGCGCTTTCCGGTATGTGGTCTCCAGTCTAGGACTGCCTGGAATAAATCGCCGATTATGCCCATGTTAACTCTTCTTGATGTTCCATTGTGTATATTGAAGAATACGTAAGGGATTCTTATATGACTATGGGACTTCTGTTTTATATATTTTATCTTTTTTATGTCAGTTTTCTGTTTTTATGCATTTTTATGTCATGTGTTTGTACTCAATCAATGCTGTTTCTTTCTTTTTTTTACTTAATATAGAATCCCGAACGCAGCGTGGTATTATAATAGCACCCTCACATAAGAAGTATTATTTCAACCTCTTGTAAGAAAAACACTGATAAATTGCATTAGTTTGGCCAACCAAACTACAGGGACAAAATAGTCTCAACAGTTCGGGTGTCAAACCAAATTACTAGGGCAAAATAGGTGCAACAGTTTAGTCAACCGGAGTAGCACCATATGGTAACACCACATGGTAGCACCATATAACTGGGACAAAGCCTTATCTATTACTAGCGACCCACCCCGGCTTCGCACGGCTGTATTATGCATGTATTATATCTAAACACCTTCCTCGTTAATCACTCTATCTATTAAAAAAACCGCATCAAAATCGGTTGCTTAGTTTTAAAAATCTAAGCATACAAAGGGACATAGGCACGGCGAAAAGTGACTTTATTTTATACTATGTAGTGATTTTAGTGAGGAAATTAGAATGTTTTTGAAAATTTATGGGGGACTCTGACATATTTTTCATAGATTCCTAATTATGAACAAAAAACTAAACAAAGCGAGTAGAACTGCAGGATATAGCTACCATATACTAAAATTATCGTAGTTTAATTATACCTATAAAATTAAATTATAAAGAGGTAAAGTTTGGATGATTTTTTTGCTGGTTTTCACATGGTTTTTCAAATGCATTCTAGTAATTTTGTTTACATCGTTTCATCATCGTCACAGAGATCGTAGTCATAAAGACTGTCGTCGATTAGGTACTTTAAAATAAATTTATTTTTAAACACACATGAAAAACCCTTAAAGAAATAGGAAAGTAAAAAGTACAAAACATAAAATCCAGTTAATATATTGTTAGAAAATTTTTGATCTTCGAAACTACTAAACCGATTTTGATAATTCTTTAACACACATAAAGCAACATTATCAAGACATAATATCATAGGATGCTATTTATCTCGATATTCTCACAGGAACTGAACTTACGCGGGTGAAACCGCGGGGCTCTAGTACTCTACTTAAATAAAATAAAATAAATAAATAGATAAATAAATAAATAAATAAATAAATAAATAGATAAATAAATAAATAGATAGATAGATAAATAAATAAATAAATAAATAAATAAATAAATAAATAAATAAATAAATAAATAAATAAATAGATAAATAAATAAATAAATAGATAAATAAATAAATAGATAGATAGATAAATAAATAAATAAATAAATAAATAAATAAATAAATAAATAAATAAATAAATAAATAAATAGATAAATAAATAAATAAATAAATAAATAAATAAATAAATAAATAAATAAATAAATAAATAAATAAATAAATAAATAAATAAATAAATAAATAAATAAATAAATAAATAAATAAATAAATAAATAAATAAATAAATAAATAAATAAATAAATAAATAAATAAATAAATAAATAAATAAATAAATAAATAAATAAATAAATAAATAAATAAATAAATAAATAAATAAATAAATAAATAAATAAATAAATAAATAAATAAATAAATAAATAAATAAATAAATAAATAAATAAATAAATAAATAAATAAATAAATAAATAAATAAATAAATAAATAAATAAATAAATAAATAAATAAATAAATAAATAAATAAATAAATAAATAAATAAATAAATAAATAAATAAATAAATAAATAAATAAATAAATAAATAAATAAATAAATAAATAAATAAATAAATAAATAAATAAATAAATAAATAAATAAATAAATAAATAAATAAATAAATAAATAAATAAATAAATAAATAAATAAATAAATAAATAAATAAATAAATAAATAAATAAATAAATAAATAAATAAATAAATAAATAAATAAATAAATAAATAAATAAATAAATAAATAAATAAATAAATAAATAAATAAATAAATAAATAAATAAATAAATAAATAAATAAATAAATAAATAAATAAATAAATAAATAAATAAATAAATAAATAAATAAATAAATAAATAAATAAATAAATAAATAAATAAATAAATAAATAGATAGATAGATAGATAGATAGATAGATAGATAGATAGATAGATAGATAGATAGATAGATAGATAGATAGATAGATAGATAAATAAATAAATAAATAAATAAATAAATAAATAAATAAATAAATAGATAAATAAATAGATAAATAGATAGATAAATAGATAGATAAATAGATAGATAAATAGATAGATAAATAGATAGATAAATAGATAGATAAATAGATAGATAAATAGATAGATAAATAAATAAATAAATAAATAGATAAATAGATAGATAAATAGATAGATAAATAGATAGATAAATAGATAGATAAATAGATAGATAAATAGATAAATAAATAGATAAATAAATAAATAGATAAATAAATAGATAAATAAATAGATAGATAGATAGATAGATAGATAGATAGATAGATAGATAGATAGATAGATAGATAGATAGATAAATAGATAGATAAATAGATAAATAAATAAATAAATAAATAAATAGATAAATAAATAGATAAATAGATAGATAAATAGATAGATAAATAGATAGATAAATAAATAGATAAATAAATAGATAGATAGATAGATAGATAGATAGATAGATAGATAGATAGATAGATAGATAGATAGATAGATAAATAGATAGATAAATAGATAAATAAATAAATAAATAAATAAATAGATAAATAAATAGATAAATAGATAGATAAATAGATAGATAAATAGATAGATAAATAGATAGATAAATAGATAAATAAATAGATAAATAAATAAATAGATAAATAAATAGATAAATAAATAGATAGATAGATAGATAGATAGATAGATAGATAGATAGATAGATAGATAGATAGATAGATAGATAGATAGATAGATAGATAGATAGATAGATAGATAGATAGATAGATAGATAGATAGATAGATAGATAGATAGATAGATAGATAGATAGATAGATAGATAGATAGATAGATAGATAGATAGATAGATAGATAGATAGATAGATAGATAGATAGATAGATAGATAGATAGATAGATAGATAGATAGATAGATAGATAGATAGATAGATAGATAGATAGATAGATAGATAGATAGATAGATAGATAGATAGATAGATAGATAGATAGATAGATAGATAGATAGATAGATAGATAGATAGATAGATAGATAGATAGATAGATAGATAGATAGATAGATAGATAGATAGATAGATAGATAGATAGATAGATAGATAGATAGATAGATAGATAGATAGATAGATAGATAGATAGATAGATAGATAGATAGATAGATAGATAGATAGATAGATAGATAGATAGATAGATAGATAGATAGATAGATAGATAGATAGATAGATAGATAGATAGATAGATAGATAGATAGATAGATAGATAGATAGATAGATAGATAGATAGATAAATATTTCAGGACATATTACACATCGCCATCCAGCCCCAAGCTAAGCAACTTAATGCTTGTGGTATGGGTGCCAGATAACGGATAAACTACATATATACTTTTTTTTTTTTTTTTGGAAATATATACATATTATACATATAGGAAACACCCAGAACCAGAAACAAGAATTTATGGTCAGCATAAATACTTGTTCCCGGCGGGAATCGAACCCGCAACCTTCTGCGTCGCAGTCGGGTGTTCGCCCGACGCGCCACAGAGGTCGTCAAAATACTTAAAACTAATATTAAATATGCGTGAGTTTGTTAGGATTTTTTTTGCTTTTCACAGCAAAACTACCTTCTACGTATGATCTAAAACTTATTTCGATAAAAAACTATACAGGGGTGGTCAATAAAAACATGAAGAATATAATTGCGCAGGTAAATCTGCAGGGCGCAGCTATAACTTATCTTAATTTATGACGACATAATATAAAGGAATCATAAAACACGGACTGGTTATAACAAAATAATTGATCTAAGGTACAAAAACATTGCGGTCAAACTAAAAAATTTACCTTTATGTTTGTTTTTTACTTAGGTACTTCTGATAGGTACCTAAATAATTATATAGACACTAGCAGCGCTCTTCGGTTTCACTCCCGATCCCGTGGGAATATAAAAATAAAAAGTAGCTTAATGCCTTACTCGATAAATGGACTATCCAACAGAAAAATAAATTTTCAATTCGAACCAGTATTTTGAGATTAGCGCGTTCAAACAAACAAACTCTTCAGCGTTATCACTAGGTACATAGTATAAAATAAAGTCGCTTTCTCTGTCTCTATTTCCCTTTGTATGCTTAAATCTTTAAAACAACGCAACGGATTTTGATGCGGTTTTTTTTAATAGATAGAGTGATTCAAGAGCAAGGGTTATATGTATAATACATGCATAATATAGCCGTGCGAAGCCGGAACGGGTCGCTAGTAATATATAGATTAATGGTGCACTTAGGCAGGTAAAGACAATGAATCTAGGTAGAGTTATTGCATTTTGTTTTAAGTATATTGTGTGATAGTCGTTTTAGCTGGGTATCTCTACTTAGCGGGAATACATGTTCTTTTGTAATAGGTCTTTCCGAGAAATGAATCTAAATAATTAGGATTTATATCAATGGTGACACAACTGGAATTTATTCCGTATTATGTTCTACCCTCTTTTGACGACCCAATTGGCACAATGGTCACTATGCCGAACTGCCAAACAAAGGGTTGCGGGTTCGATTCTCGCCTCAGACAAGTATTTATGCTTAGATATTTGACTGTAGTCTGGTTGTTTCTATGTATTAGAAGTGTATATTTACAAAAGAAAAGTATATAAGTAGTATATCCTTTGTCTAGCACCCATAACACAAGTCTAGTTACTTAGCTTGGGGAAATATTTATTTATTTTTATAATAAACTGTTGAAAACAATCTTAAAGCCGGCGGGTAACGTTTTTAATGCACTTTATTTTATAGACAAATATAAATAAAAATTTAAAAAACCGACTCAAATAATCGGCGAATATACGTAAAAAATATATACGCGACAAATTGAGAACTTCCTCCTTTTTTGACTCGGTTAAAAACACATGTTTAATATTTTATGCTTAGTATTTTTTACACTGTTCTTTTTTTAATTTATCACGTAACCAAAAACGTATTATTTTTCAAATAATACGGGTCCTCAGTTTCAAACTCAATTTTCAAAAAGTCAAAAAAATAATTAGAAGAGACTTCAACAAGGTCCAATACAAAATAAATCAAAATGGAATCAACCTTGTGGTTAGGTACCACAAGGTTGATTCCATTTTGATTTATTTTGTTGGAAGGGAGAGGTATTAGGATACCTCTCCCTTCCAACAAAAAATAAAATCATCTAAATCGGTTCATAAACACAGTAGCTATGTCCGTACTTCCATAAAAAATAAGTAAGTACCACGGTCAAATTATTAGATATTGAGAACTTCCTATTTTTTTTAAAGTCGGTAAATAAAAAAGGAATTAATTTTTTGACAACCAGTTTGTAGAATTGTAGACACAATACAACAGCAAGAGTTCATCAACTTGATGGCGTTAATTATTTTGAACTTGGCTTTTTTGTTTAGCCGTTAGTCTAGCTATGTGTATAGTCGTTGACCCATTCGTATAAAATATTAATAATTCATCATTTTTTATCAACATAACCTGGTATACAATGTGTTTCAGCGAAGGGTATTTTAATACGAAAGAGGGTTGTTCTAGACATTTAGGCGAACAACTTTTGTTCTACGACTTTTAGAAATTCGAACTTTTTTTTCGATAAGTCTGAGGGAATTTTTACTTGAAAATCAGCTGTTTCATACAAAAACTTCGAACGAAATGTTCGAATTCCCAAAAGTCTCAGAAAAGTGGTTCGCCTAGACGTCTAGAACGACCTCCTTTCGTATTAAAACACCTTCGCTGAAACACATTGTAAATTCGTATTAAAACTAATACTTTGGTGTATGTTAACTTACTGACCTAGATGCGGAACATCGAAGCTCGTCATCTTCTTCTGCATAGACGACCCATTTGGCACAATGGTCACCATGCCGGACTCCCAAACGCAGGGTTGCGGGTTCGATTCCCGCCTCAGACAAGTATTTTTGCTTAGATATTTATTTATTTCTTAGGAAAACAAACTGCTCTTAAAAAATAGTAAGAAATTACAATAAAAACAAAAAGCAAATTAAATGTGTCCACTACTATGATATTGGTCTGGGGTCTGGTGGTTTCTATGTATTATAAAACAAGCAAAAAAATACTATAAAAAGAAAAAGCCACAAAAAGAACAAAAAAGGTATAAACGTGAAACCCTACAAAAAGAAAAAAATAACCTCGAAATTATGATTCTACTACGTAAGTACATGTGAATTTTTTTGATTAAATATTGTCGCGTCGGGGGACCGCTCTTTTTCGAGTCAATTTAATATACTTAATGTTAACATTTTTATTTTAGCATTTTATCACTAGTAATTCTTAATACTTTAACATTTTCGTTGAAATTTTAATATCATTTTACTTAGGAAGGTGTTTCTATAGGTAAAGAGCGGTCCCCCGACGCGACAATATTTAATCAAAAAAATTCACATGTACTTACGTAGTAGAATCATAATTTCGAGGTTATTTTTTTCTTTTTGTAGGGTTTCACGTTTATACCTTTTTTGTTCTTTTTGTGGCTTTTTCTTTTTATAGTATTTTTTTGCTTGTTTTAGGCTTTTTACGTTCATACTATTTTTATTATTTTGTGTCGGGGGTTTTTTAAATTTTTAATTTAATTTTTTATTTCATCCTTTTTGTAGGGAGGGACTTTTTAATTTTTTTTATTTTATTTCTTTATTTTCTTGCGATTTATGATTCAGATAATTTGGTGTAAGTAAACAATAACTATTATTAATTTATAGTTAACTAGCGACCCGCTCCGGCTTCGCACGGCTATATTATGCATGTATTATACATATAAACCTTCCTCTTGAATCACTCTATCTATTTAAAAAAACCGCATCAAAATCCGTTGCGTAGTTTTAAAGATTAAAGCATACAAATGGATATAGGGACAGAGAAAGCGACTTTGTTTTATACTATGTAGTGAAGATTATTTTTAACCCTAAACAGTTTTTTTATTAAAGGTATTCTTTTTTTAGATATTCAACTTTTACAACTACAAGTAGGTATTTCATAGCTATTAAATATTAGAACTACCTAAGTATACATAGAAGAAGACGTCTAGATCTAGGTTATCTATACATCTTCTCTAATACATATAAATTACGTGTCACGTTGTTTGTGCGCGATGGACTCCTAAACTAGGTACTTAACCGATTTTAATCAAATTTGCACACCGTGTGCAGTTTGATCTAACTTGAAAGATATGATAGCTTACATCTTAATTTATTCCGATATTCCAACGGGATCGGGAGTTATGCGGGTGAAACCGCGGAGCACAGCTAGTAATATAATAAAAAAATGGAAAGAAAAGTAAAAAAGATCCAAACGAAGCCAAAAAACTCAAATTAACTTGATACTCGGGCATATCTACTAACATTCGGTTGTTAATCCTGAGTATTATCCCCCATAACTTTTAGACGGCTGGACCGATTTTGATCAAACTTAGATATTTGTAATGTACGAGTCATGCCCTTTCATTTGATACCCCACTCGAGTATATCTACTTACATTCGGTTTTTGATCCTGACTTTTATCCCCCATAACTTTAAGACGGCTGAACCGATTTTGATCAAACATAGCTAAGAACACTCCCGACTAACTTATCTTTCAAACAAAAAAAACTAAATCAAAATCGGTTCATCCGTTTGGGAGCTACGATGCCACAGACAGACACACACACACACACACACATACACACACACACACACACACACACACACACACAGACACGTCAAACTTATAACACCCCGTCGTTTTTGCGTCGGGGGTTAAAAAGTATATATTTACAAAAGAATAAGTATAAGTAGTGTATCCGTTGTCTAGCACCCATAACCAGGGACTTAAAACGTTATCCATAACAGAATGTTTAACGTTATAAAAACGTTATAATAGTATCGGTATCTCAGCAAACATTTCGTTATCGATCTTTTGTATAACGTTTTACGAGTAACAGAACGAAATTTTAACTGCAAAAATAACGTTATTATAACGATAAATACGCGACGTTGCCAAACTTATTCATTTTACAAATCCGCGCCACGCGCGGCGGAATTTGCGCATTAGTTGGTAAAAGCGAAATGGGTCGAAAAAAAATCAACAAAGTTTACAGATATTTCAATCTTGAGGATAATAATAAGACCTCAAAATGTTTAGTTTGCGAAAAAGTTTTAAAGGTAAGTTAAGAAAGAAGTAGATAGTAAGTAGGTAGTAATGTGTAGTATTTTCTAAACGGGAGTGCAGGCAGAAGTGAAAACTGTATATCTGTGTAAAATCTCATATGTCGCGAAAACATACGCAAAAAGAGTTTTAGATGAAAAAAAAAAAAATAGTCGGACGACAAATAGTCGTCCGACATTTGTCGTCCAACAAATAGTCGTCCGACATTTGTCGTCCAACAAATTGTCGTCCGACATTTGTCGTCCGACATTTGTCGTCCGACATTTGTCGTCCGACATTTGTCGTCCGTCAATAGTCGTCCGTTAAAAAATACCATATGTACGTCTTAATACACTCACAGCCAAATTAAAAACAGTAGGCCCAGGCATACATTTTCGCCGCGCCGTAGAGAGGGGATAGCTGTCTACTCTCCATCCGTCTTACGCTTTTTCGATCAGGTCACGTGTCCTGACGCGAGTTTAAGATTTTATACCCATTACAGAAAAAGTGCTCAACGCCGCTAAAGAAGTTTTCACTTCAAAAAAAAACTAATATTTTCTAAGAAAATCGGCTTATTAATATTTATTTTTTTACAATAATGCCGATTTCCTTAGAAAATATGAATGTTTTCAATTTTTTTATAGAATCTTTTATGTTTCTCCGAAGAACCCTTGCGATAGGCAGCAATAAAAAAAAAAAATTAAAGATTTCTCATAATTTTTTTACTCTAAAAAATTAAATGCTCCGCAAGTCGCAAATGGATCAAGCTGTTTGTGTGGTTTGTGGTGCCTTATTAAAGGTAAAGAGTTGAACTAACACGCCTCAGTGATGAAAGTTATCGACTTTGGTTTTGATGCTAAAGGCCAAAATTTCTAGTACTTTTTTAAATAATGCCGATTTTCTCGGAAAATATTAATGTTTTGAATGTTTTTATAAAATATTTTATGTTTTTATAAAGAAGCTCTAGCGATTAGTAAAAAAAACCACGATAGTTAAAGATTTGGTCATAAAAAATTCAATTGAAAATAGAGTATTTTCAATGGCTTCTATTTTCCAAAGTCATCGATCAAATGAGAGATATGAGTTGAACTAACATGCCTAAAAGTTAGAGTGCGTAAGCTGCTCTGGTTTGTAACCTAGAGACCAAAACATGTGACGTTTCATACATTTTTTTCATATTTTGACGGCTTACGATCTGCATCAAAAACAGCCCTATGTCCATCATTTGCCGTTTCGAGCCACTGTGCGGTAGCGCGCGCGTGCAACGTTGCCGCCGTGTGCGCGCGAGCGGTGGTACCTGGTAGGTACTACCGCTCGCGCACGGTTTCGAACGCAGCGGCAACGTTGCTTGGCCGCAGAAGAGGTGGTTGGTAGGTATTAGGTATATACTAATTGCACTGTGAAAATTTATCGCTACATTATTGATTGGTTTATTTTACTTTTAATCGTAGATTCACTATGATAAAAAAATGTGTTTCGGAAATTTTACCTATTCCTACTAAACATATATCTAACACCAAAGTAATAGTAAATTTCAGGACGTTATGTAACCTTTAGCCTTCTTCGATATTTGAGATATCCAACACTAGAAGAATTATTCAGATCGGTCCAGTGGTTTTGAAGCAAATTCAATACAAACAAACAAACAAACAAAAATCTAATCTTTCCCATTTATACTATTACATAGTACGTACATGTACCTATAGATTACACCCTTACGTAGCCAGAGAGAGCACTGCGTTCGATAGTTCACACGAAGAAAAAGTAAACATTACTTTGAGTAAAAGAGATAGCATAAAAACAATAATTATAACATTATTATATGAATATATAAACAATATTTTTAATAACGTTAAATTGACAATATAACGTAACGTTATTATAACGTTATACATATTCAAAGCTTTGAATAATATCGTTTTGTTATATCGTTTCTCTCACAAATAACGTTATCTTGCAATTCCACAGATAACGTTACTGTATTTTACCGGTATTTAAGTCCCTGCCCATAACCCCATAACACAAGTCCAGTTACTTAGCTTGGGACTAGATGGCGATGTGTGGAATGTCCTGGAATATTTATATTTATTTATAAGGTACCAGTAGCAGATACAACCCGATTCCTGTCGGCTTACCTTTACGGATTCAGGCATACGTCTTTCCTAGACCTACTTATTTTGACTAATAAAATTATATTGAAGTAGATTGGACCAAAGAATTACGTTGTCCCATACAAAATTTACTTCCCTTTTTCACCCCCTAAGGAGTAGAATTTGGGAAAATCCTTTCTTATCGAATGCCTACCTCACACAAGGAACACACCCTCCAGTTTCAGGTCTCTACGATCAGCGGTTTAGGCTGTGCGTTGATCCGTCAGTCAGTCAGTCGTTCAGATTGTATAATGTAAACATATATATAGAAGAAGACTAGCAAACCCGGCGAACACCGTTTCGCCACCAGAATTTTTCCTGAATTTTCTTTGCTAGGTATAAACCTCACGGAGCCCGAGACCTTTCCAACGAATGCAAAACCGTGGAAATTTTACTGAATATACACAGCGTGCTATAAATGAGTCGCCACAAAAGCGTATCAAGTGAAATACAAAAAATAATGTTATTTGTAACATCTTATCTTATTTATTTTAATTTAAAATTTAAATAATATTTTAATATACCTAACACTATATTAACACAATTAAATCTAAAAACTAGTCGTCACACACTAAAACGTCTGTTTTAACCATAGTGACTGCCTCCGTGATGGTGACCGCCACCACCGTGGTTGTAACCACCACCGTGGTTGTGACCGCCTCCGTTGTGGTAACCTCCGCCGCCATGGGGGTAGCCACCTCCTCCGTGGTGGTGCCCACCTCCGTTGTTGTAACCTCCACCTCCGTATCCACGACTCTCCTGAGCCTCAAAGATCTCGGCCACCGGGGCACTGGGGAGTGCTGATGCATACGCCATGGTGGCGCACACCAAAAGAACCGCAATCGTTAACTGTAAGGGAAAATATACCATGTTATTATAGTCCACAGCATTTATAGCCCAGGGATGATGTTCTATACATTGCCATGTACAGTCGCTAACATCTGATAGGTCAGCGTTTGACCACTATCACAGCTGCCTGATGGCAGATGACGATGCGGCCTAAGATGTAGCACGCTTTCCTATAAGATGCCTATTAACTCGCGACTTGAAGACCCCCAAAATTGGACACGTCAGGAAATACAGACGCAGGCAATTGATTCCATTCCCTTGCGGTACGAATAAGGAATGACGAAGCACAACGCTTAGCTCTTTAGCTAATGAAAACCTAAGACTATAGAAAAGTTGGGCACAATATGCCTTCTTTACTTTTGTAAAATCTGATTGACAATTTAAGCGTAAAGTCAACTGCTTTTACATAGTTATTTCTCTCTCATCCCAAGGTTCGTTTAGATTTATCTTAACTAGACCGTACTTTAGCACTACAAATCAAAACTATTTTTGTAAGGTAAATCACCATAGCATTGAAAAGACATGATGCAAGATTTCATGTCCATGATGAATTTTCAAATTAATCCTGTGCAAGTCAAGGGCCTTCGCCCAAAGAGAATTTAAATACTCCTTCGCCAAAGGGTGAAGTTAAGCAAAGACGTCATGAGTGCCTAAATGAGTTTTTGTTGTCAAAACTGAGTTCTCAAACAAAAAAATGTTGTAAAAAAGGTTTAAACTTTAAGTGTGGGTGTGTAACTTCAACTTGAACTTAACCCACAAAGTAACCAAGTTTTTATTCGTGTTTTTTCCTTAATTTGCTTAGTTTGGTTCGACCTGTTTAGCCGCTCTTTAAAAAAAAGCAGTCGTCTCCCGCCCATTTAATAGTGACGTAAAGCCTTCGTATAGCTTATTTATCTTAACGATAAATTAGCTATACGAAGGCTTTACGTATACCTATATATACCTATATGGTAAAAAAAAATTATGAGGTCTTACGCCGGTTTTTTTTTTAAAAAAAGACCAACGATTTTTGCAAACTCTTTCTAGAACTCGGATATTTTTTTAAATATTGTTACAGTTTAAAAAAAGGGGTTATAAAATCGAAACAACCGTAACCATAGCAAACGATAATACGTTGCAATGCTATGGTTACCTTGTTAATAACATGACGCGTTCCCGGGACATGACGCATGACGTGACGTCACACTTTTTTCTGAATGCAGGTGTTCATCAATTTATAAGACGTTATCACGTCAAAAATAACAAAGTAACTTAATTATTTAAAAATATACTTATAGTTTTTTTTTGTTTATTTATGAAAATACTTACAGTGTTCATTGTTGAATGTCCGATAGAACTATGTTTGTTCTACTTTGTACACCGGGTATATAAACACAGTCCACAGCATCAATAAGGTCCTATCCACCACACTGACTATTCATTAATCTAACCATTAGCATAACCATAAAGTAGAGGAACTTAAGAACGTAACACTATTTTTTTCTATCAAAAAAGTTAACGCGAACGTTTTGAATAAATTTTAATATAAAATTTGTTAAAATAACGTCATTCATAACTAATTATATTAATTTACATACTTAAAGATCAACTAAGTAGATTACTTAGTGGGATTATCCTTAAAAATCATAGACGGTACTTTACCTATTAAATAAATTAAAATATGAATAATATATCTATAACCTAATAATTAATAGAAGAACCTACGATCCTTTTGCGTCATTTAAAAGGCGACAACAAAGAAAATGACCCGCCGTTTTCCTCCTATACATTAAAATCTCGATTTTTAGGATTCCGTTCCCAAAGGGTAAAAACCTTTTACTAAGACTTCACTGTTTGGCTGTCTGTCACCAGGCTGTATCTCATGAACAGTGATAGCTAGACAGTTGAAATGTCTGTTGCCACTATAACAACAAATACCGTTTATTGGTCGTGGTCCGACTGCCGGAGTTCTATCAATCGAACCACGGGCAAATAATACTGTCCGTAGTTCTATCAATCGAACCACGGGCAAATCAAACTGTCCGTAGTTCTATCAAACGAACCACGGGCAAATCAAACTATCCGCAGTTCTATCAATCGAACCATCATCATCATCATCCGAGCGATGTTCCCGGTTGCATCCCTCTCGGGAGCCCGGGGTCCGCTTTCCTACTTTTACGCCTCCACTTCGCACGATCTTCGGCATCCTGGGTTGTAAGGCCATTTGCACGCATATCACCCTTTACGACGTCAAGCCAGCACTTCTTGGGTCTACCCAGTGTGCCACGACCCGGCGGAGGCGCCATATTATGGTAAGACATTTGTTCCCCACGTAACTAGCCGGTTTACGCAAGACGTGGCCGTACCAGCGTAGGCGACATTCTTGCAATTTATCTGCAATGTCTCGGACATGAAGGCTGCCCCGGATGCGGGAGTTCCTGACGCGATCCTTTCGCGTCACTCCACACATCCAGTGCAACATCTTCATCTCACGACACGAAGCTCCTGCTTATGTCGCTCAAGCACCGGCCACGCCTCACTACCATACAAAAGGACAGGTCTAATGATGGTTTTATAGACCTGTCCTTTTAGTTTAACCGGCATTTTGGGGTCGTAAATGACACCAGTCACCTCACGCCACAGTTCTATTAATCGAACCATCGTTATAATAATATCCAATTGTAAATACTGAAAAAAAACAGAATATAATGGTACGGAACCCTTCGTGTACAAGTCCAACTCGAACTTAATTTTTACTTAAAAAAATCGCATGTCATATCAAATCGAATCAGTGGATGTGGGCTTTTTGGCTTTTATTAGAAAGTTCAAAAAGAGAAATCTGAGCCTAGTTTGTCCTAGTTAAATAAATAAGGAAAATATTATTAAAAACTAGCTTCGCCGTACGGCTTTACCTTCGTTAGTGTCTCTTTAAAAGTGATATTAAGTTCCTACGAACATATAACAAAATAGTTATTTAAACTACAAAGGAGATATGCAAGCTTGGGCTTGGATAGACAAGATGTTTGATATATTCAAAGAATAGTGCTATATTTTTAGTCTTTTGCCTGCATATTAGATTTCTCCTACCACTCGGGAATCATTTTTTACTATAAAAATATTATTTATCACAGGTTCACTTACCTCAAAAAGCTACCATTTTCATGTTTTTTTTTGTTATGGCAATTTCTTAAAAACAGGAGTGACTATAATTATTTTTTAAGCGATTATTATTGACCAAGCAATTATTGCTTGGTCAATAATAATCGAACGATTTAGAATCGAATAATATTTTTTTACCGATACATTCCCTTTTACGTTTTGTTCGTTTTTATCTAGTACTTTGGAGGTCAGTGGTTTTTAAATAATGAAATCTATCATTTTGTGAACAACTAAAGATAATTATTGTGTTTAATACTAAAGCTACAATCGATTATGCCTAGATCGATATTGAATCTGTGGCACTTTTTTTCTGAGATTGATTGACAGATGTTTGTTGTTCTCATTGCTTTTTTGCTTTGTAAATCTTCGGTACGTTTTGTGTATTTTTAGAGTTTTTTTTAAATCGACGGGCTTTTGCAACGTTTATATTCAAAGGCAGGCACTGACAGACAGATGCGGCAAAATCTTAGTTTCATTAAAGGTAACTAGGAGTGATAGCAAACATAAAAATACAGTGAATTAAGTAATGAAATTGACAATAACTTGGTCAAGTATGACTGCAAATATCTCATAATGTCGGAGTGCTAGGGTTATGAAGCTGATATTTATGAAATTACTATTAAATGTGGATTGCAAATTGTCACTTTTCATTTTTGTTCATCTTAAGCCCAAGGTTCTATGAAGATCTGCAGATCTCCTTTATCAGCCGTTTTGATAACCTATGGTAGAGGATTATTTCTAACTAGCGACCCGCCCCGGTTTCGCACGGCTTTATTATGCATGTATTATACATATATAAACCTTCCTCTTGAATCACTCTATCTATTAAAAAAACCGCATCAAAATCCGTTGCGTAGTTTTAAAGATCTAAGCATACATAGGGAGAGACAGCGGTAAGTGACTATGTAAAATGACCCAAACGAAGCAAATCAACTTGATACCCCATTCGGGCATATCTGCTTACATTTGGTTGTTAATCTTGACTTTTATCCCCCATAACTTTCAAACGGCTAAACCGACTTAACACCCCGTCGTTTTTGCGTCAGGGGTTAAAAAAAGGCGACGGAGAATAACTTTAAAATTAAGTATGCGCTGCATACATTACTTCTAGTGTCTTCAAAGACAGAGGATTATTTCTCGTTGCTTCTTTCATAGACAATAGCACCCTGTAGAGTTTTAAAATTGGTGTTATTAGCTGGGCTAACTAATTCTAATTACTATTACTACGTTTTATTGTTTGACTTATTAAATTTTTAAAGTTTAAATTCAGTCAAATAATACTTAACGAAATATATCACTACATAGTATAAAATAAAGTCACTTTTCGCCGTCCCTAATGTCCCTATGTCCCTATTTCCCTTTGTATGCTTAGATCTTTAAAACTACGCAACGGATTTTGATGCGGTTTTTTTAAATAGATAGAGTGATTCAAGAGGAAGGTTTATATGTATAATACAAGCATAATATAGCCGTGCGAAGCCGGAGCGGGTCGCTAGTTATAACTAAAATAAAAATTATTTTAAAAATATTAATTAAAAAAAAACATGTTTTTTTCTGCTTAGCCTCCACTTTTGTGCGTGATTGTACATAATGACGGACGGTTGCTACGTCATGAATAAACTCTAGGTCACACCTACTCAAGAAAGTTCTACATAGGATAATATAGTATTTGGAGGTACTGGGTCATCAGTTTGGAGGTATAAGGCGGTATGTACAGAATGCGTCATAAGTCACTTTTAGTTTGCTACAAATAAACTATAAACAAGTATTTGACTTACGACTTTCTTTTATTAGACGTTACACACAAATATAAATACTCACTCGAATTAAAAGTAGGTTCTCAGTGTGATTATTATTTTCAAAATAAATCTTAGCTATGTCTTTAATTGGCCGACTGGTTTAAACCGCCACCAGCTACACTAACCGATGTGGGTTCGATCTACACGTTACGTTGGTTTAATGTTCAAATTGTGGTGCATAGGATTGTAAACGTTACGGTGGGCAGAAACTTTTAACCGTTGATTGTACCTCCAAAGGGAAGATCTACCACCTGGCAGGTGTAATACCCGGTAGGCCGCGGCCCAGCGATGCTTCAGAACTTGTAAATGAGCTTATTCAGAAAAACTTTGCTTGTGCCATTAGCTCAGTGTTGCCATCTGTTGGTGGCGGGGCAAAGTGTCGCCACAAGTGCGTTTCATCAAATAATATCTTTGCCATTATTTTGGCAGCAATGCAAATAAGTATTTACTTAATACCTATGAATGGGCAACCCTAAACTCAGGGAGAAAGAGGAGCCAACATAGGAACTAAAACCACTTGTTAAGAAACTGGTTTCATACGCAGAGAATGTTTCTTCTTTAGTAACTGGTTACGAATCTCCGGTTTCGTATGTGGCCGAAGGGAAACGAACTCTAGCACCTATTTGACCTACTTCTTCTTTTCGAGTCAGTGACGTTCGACCAGTCAAATATTTTCAGCGCAAGCAATAGTTAGCCTTTGCGACTGCAGCAGCGTTGGCCTCTATCAGGTCCTGCAATGTGCAGGTTTAGGGCGCAATAGGCATTGGAGTAGGTCCACCATGGACTGCGATGGGGCTGATGGGGGAGGTGCAATATACCCCCATTTGCACAAATTTTGTCTGCGGCTACCCACTTGAATCCGGAGTCCATTAAGTGACTGTCACGTAGTAGGTCATTGCAGATCGGAACCCGGAGGGAGCTTCGCGGGTTCACAAAAACAGAGAGTACGCAATGGACCTACTTGCTTGACCTAAGCGCCTTTACTCAAGTATGAGCAACTAACTTCACAGTAGTTTAGTAGAATAATATTAGTAAGGTTGTTTTATCTGAGCAATTTAACGATGCGTGTTTTGCTGTTCTCGTCCTCTAGGTACTCACGTCTCTCGAGAGACTTATTTGCTAGCTGTGCCCCGCGATTTCACCCCCGTAAGTCCTGATGCCGTGGAAATATCGGAATAAAAAGTAGCCCATAGATTAATTTATGTTTCCAGCTATCTACATACCGACTTTTATCACAATCAGTTTAGTAGTTTTTGCGTGAAGAAGTACCTACCTACACACAAACATTCACATTTTTAATATTACTTTGACTTTGACTTTAGTACTTAGTCGTATGTCAACCAGTGCGGGGGGAAAGGGGAGACTCAATTCAATCCTATTTTTGCAACTTTAACATTATTTTGGCTAATGAGCTGCAATTGTGAAAAGCATTTTGCAAGATAATTCAAAGTCGATCAGTTTCTAGTAAGTATACCTACATGGTTATCTTAATATGGGCAGTTTGGGTTGATCCAAGGTGACTCCACTGATGGGAGGGAGGGGCGTATTCCCCCCGTATCCGCTACTGCTACTAAGCTACCTGTTTACCTTGCGCCATACCACAGAATATAGATAAGTACCTAATTGTCTTAATACCGGACACAGGTACCATTAATTTCATGCAGTTTAACGACAAAAACACAAACACACATACTTTAAGCTTTTATTTTTTAAATTTATATAATCATACACAAACATAGGTCTACTTCACTATCACTATCACTACATAATATAAAACAAAGTCGCTTTCTCTGTCCTTATGTCCCTTTATCCCTATGTATGCTTAAATCTTTAAAATTAAAACTACGCAACGAATTTTGATGTGGTTTTTTTAATAGATAGAGTGATTCAAGAGGAAGGTTTATATATGTATAATACATGCATAATGTAGCCGTGCGAAGCCGGGACGGGTCGCTAGTAACATACAAAAACCACGGAGGTATGACTTGTAGAACAAATAAGTTAACGTCGCGCGTCGTCAGCCTATAGGTAAGTAGGTATTCAACGAGTATAGCACTATCTTATGCATAATAATAATACAAAAAGTCGGTAAATAAAAGCTATCAAAAATGGCAACCTGGGCCTATATTCACTAAGGTTCAAGTCGTTGGGCGCGCGTGATTAGGGGCGGAGTGGGGGCAGTTTTTGTATGGAAATTTCGTCGTAATCACGCGCGCCCGACGACTTGAACCTTAGCGAATAAAGGCACAGGTAGGTACATTCTTAATTTTTTTTTAAAGATTATGTAGATAAGTTTTGAGTTTGATTTTAATGTTTCGTTGTGTATTTTTTTATTTTTATATTATATTAATTTAGATGTATTTAGTTGTAGATATCATGAATTATTGGCACCTTTTAACTATGTTCATGAAAAGACTATGTTCGGGAAAATAGGAAGTATACAGGGCTGTTAATTCGAGTGGAGGTAGTTAAGACAGGCCCTGGAATCGCTGTAGCTTCGAGAAAACGTCCTAAGGAAACCTTCTGCATGTTTTTTTTTTAATTTGGTACAGTTTGCAGAGGGATGTGATATTTTTCGAAAAAAAAAAAAAAAAAGTTACATGTGATTTCGAGTAAGGAATAAATTGCTCTTAGAAACCAACGTTGCTATGGTAGATTCTTAGATTACCTTGTAATTTGCATGAAAAAACGATTCCCAAATATTATGCACTGAAATAAAATAAAATCATTGCAGATTTTTTTATTTAAAAAATATGGGAACATTTCCTAGAACTTTTTTTCGTAGCTACTACCGTTCTAGGACCTGTCTTTACTGACCCACTTAAAATATCCATCCTGTTTATAGGTATAGTTAGGTACACACATACGCACTACTTTATTTATATACTGGCTGTTGCCCGCTACTCCGTACGTGAGATTTATTTACCAAAACCTACCTCTTGAATCACTCTATCTAATAAGAAAAACCACATCAAAATCCGTTGCGTAGTTTTAAAGATTTAAGAATACATAGGGACAGACAGCAAAAGGACTTTGTTTTATACTATGTTATGAAGCTATAGCTATTACTCACTCACCCTGTGATTCTTCTTCACTATCTCTACATAGTATAAAACAAAGTCGCTTCCCGCTGTCTGTCCCTATGTATGCTTATATAGATCTTTAAAACTACGCAACGGATTTTGATGCGGTTTTTAAAAGTAATCCAAGAGGAAGGTTTTAATGTAGACAAAACAAACTTACCATGCTTACGATATCGCGAGCAACTTTTATAACATAATAGCAGTTGGTAAAATTAAACTTCAAACTTACAAAATTAACTTTAATTTCGACTTATTAACACACTCACATCACAGATTTAAATACTTATTATAGCGAAACATTTAGCTTACCGACCCCAGCCGTGACCCCCGTATCCATATCCTCCGTGACCACCGTATCCGCCGCCGTAGCCATGGCCGTATCCGATACCATATCCGCCTCCGTATCCATGGCCGTAACCGCCATGCCCGTAACCGCCATGCCCGTAACCACCGTGCCCGTAGCCATGTCCGTAGCCACCATGTCCGTAGCCACCATGCCCGTAGCCATGTCCGTATCCACCATGCCCGTATCCTCCGTGCCCATATCCGCCTGATTTATAGTACCCGAAGCCGAAAGTTTCAGCGGGCTCTAAACTCTCTTCTTTATCTTGAGATTTTTCTTGAGGTATAGGCACAACTGCTGGTAGTGCTGGTTGCTCAGCCGGTAAGGCTGAAGCGTACGCTGCGCAAGCGCACAGAAGCAGAACCACACATATTCTCTGTGAAAAAAGGAAATTAATTTTATTTTTATGTAATTACCATTGTTAATTTAGTTAATCACCTCCTGCAGTTAAAATAAACATTAATATTAATTAACTAACTAAATATTTACTATTTAAATACGCAAAGTTAATTAAATGTGCAAAGTTAATTATTTAAAATGATACCACTTACAGTGTTCATTGTGATATATTCTGTTGAACAATGGTAGTGATGGAGGTTGTGAAGTCCTATTTATACGAGGTAGAGACTATATTAGTACGGGATCCCTTTACGTACGACCTTCATCGAGTTATTTAATGGATGAAAAGTAATTTATATCAAACTAGCGACCCGCCCCGGCTTTGCACGGCTATATTATGCATGTCTTATACATATAAACCTTCCTCTTGAATCACTCTATCTATTAAAAAAAACCGCATCAAAATCCGTTGCGTAGTTTTAAAGATTTAAGCATACATAGGGATATAGGGACAGAGAAAGCGTAGTGATTAAATAAGTCAATAAATATATTGCAAATGGGATGCCTAAAAAAATTCAGTTCAGAATGATTTTTTTTTTAGTTTTTTGTTTTCAGACTGGCTTGGTAAATAGACAAATTCAGTAGCAATGAAATACATAATCTTTATTTTATCTTAACTTTAGTTCATTAACTAGACCAGTGCAAATCACTTGTATCAATTTTCCTGCCTACCCAAAGAATTGTGACGGAAAAAAATAGTCAACCTACCGTTTGCATATTCTATAGGCTTCAAACTTTCTATTGGTATGGGTTAAACAAACCAGTGAAAGGTTTAAAAAACAAAATGAAACATTAAATTGTTAATTAATCATATTCTCTACTGAAATTTTATAGACAACCCATTTGCAATATATTTTTTGACTTATTTTATCATCACTACATAGTATAAAACAAAGTCGCTTTCTCTGTCCCTATGTCCCTATATCCCCTATGTATGCTTAATTCTTTAAAACTACGCAACGGATTTTGATGCGGTTTTTTTTAAAATAGATAGAGTGATTCAAGAGGAAGGTTTATATGTATAATACATGCATAATATAGCCGTGCGAAGCCGAGGCGGGTCGCTAGTTTAATATAAAATACTTTTCATCCATTACACAGCTCAGGAAAGGTAGTTCTTAAAGAGATCTCCGACTATATATTGTGACTAAGCGGGTAAATAACCGTTGGATTGAAACAAGCTGATGGCCACCAGCAAGTCCATCGCTTCAGGGTGGGCGTGTGGTGTGACCAGGTTTAATGACGTCACTCTCATTCCGGTGAGAGTAATCAAGGATCTTATACCTTTTGGCATTTATATAGGTAAACAAATTATAGTAATTTCCAACGAACTTGAACTTTTGATGACATCATTAAAGTACACATCGGTACAGAGAAGGTTCTGTCTTTATTACTCAATTGGATCAATAGATCATAAAAAACTTTGTTTTCGTTTAGTTTGACGTTTGCATTCATAAAATGTACTTAAATATTTGTTATTTGTTCTGCGGATACGTTTGTTAATTTTTTAATTGTTATTCTTCTAGAAATAGGCCTTTCCGTACCTTAATATTATCTTCTTTTGAAGACCCCCTTAATATTATCTTCTTTTGATCTTCTTTTTCTGAGTTTCTTCATTAATTTTATTTCGAATAATTTAAAAGTTATATGTTATATTATGTATATGTTTAAAGTTATATACTTTTTAAATACTTGATTAATCGCCTAGAATACAAACGATTCAAGCAATTGACATCAATAACAAAACATTTTGTTGCAATTTGAGGGATGAAAACTGGTATGCTCCGGAATGAAAACTTCATCAAAAAATGACATTCAATTATTGAAGTGAAAACTTCTTATGGCGCGTTGGGCACTTTTGTGGGTGAGCATTTTCCGCCGTTCTCGCGACAGATTTTGACGCGACAGATTTTGACGCGACAGATGAGATTTTATTTGTGTTAGTCTTTTTGTTTAACTTATACTGCCATCTATTACACAAATTGAGAAACTTAGTTTCTAGAAAGACCGCTATTCGAATGTAGATGGCGCTGATTTAAATTTTTTACTGCCATCTAGCGAATAAAAAATAAACTATATTTGTTTAAGTGAGTGCTAATAGATGGCAGTAGCAGATTAGCAGATTAGCAGAGTAGCGTTTCAAGAAATATTCTATGAGAAATAACAAGTTTATTGTTTTCACTTCTGCCTGCACTCCCGGAGTGCGCTGTTTTTTTTTATTGTTAAGTGTGTGATCATCTTAACATTGGTTTTTACTAGAACATTTTCTACCTCTTGAAGATTTCAAAGGTCCACTGTATTAAGAAGTCATGTATATCCGGTTTGGCTTTTCAATGACCAACCTACGATCTTCTTTCTACTCCTTATCTTTTTCTTCTTCGATCTTCTACTTTCTTATAAAAACTAACTACGATTTTTAAAGTGACGAAGGTCCTAAATGACATAGGTAGGTTAGTTGGTACCTAAGGGATAAATAAATAAATAAATAAATATTTCAGGACATATTACACATCGCCATCCAGCCCCAAGCTAAGCAACTTAATGCTTGTGTTATGGGTGCCAGATAACAGATAAACTACTTATATACTTTTTTTTTTGTAAATATATACTTATTATACATATAGGAAACACCCAGAACCAGAAACAAGAATTTATGGTCAGCATAAATACTTGTTCCCGACGGGAATCGAACCCGCAACCTTCTGCGTCGCAGTCGGGTGTTCGCCCGACGCGCCACAGAGGTCGTCATAAGTAGGCCCTTAGTCTAATTACTATCGCATGTAAATTATTTTAAATACAAGATAGCCTGCTTCGTCCTATTGCCAAAGTACGAAATCAATATTCACATTATTGCAGTTAATAGAGCAAAAAAATACTGTAGTCTATTCCAAAATCACAGAAAAATTTGGTAATTAACCTAAGGCGCTAAGGTATACAGAAATAAAACGATAAGTATCGTTGTCCATCCATTAAATTATCGCTTTGTTGTCATTTATCGCCGTTTTTGTCTCAGGGTAATGACTTTGAGTTTAAGTACCTTTTAGTAAGACTACTATGAAAAGGTTCGAAAAGGTTTTAAGACTATTCAATTTGATTTCATGGGAATGATTCCAACTGAATAAAGAAATTTTGTCTTTGACTTTAACTTTGTTCGACGCGTTACGATATGAACGTAGGAGAAAATACAATTCAAAAGTTCTCCCTGGTTTTGAAATTGTCTATAAACGATTGGTTAATCACCTTTACTTATCAATGACGTTTTTGCGAATCAATAATTGAAAGGGCACCGATGCAATTTAGGGCAAAGGAAGGACCTTTAAAAATATGTCGGTTCTTTATACTTATCTCTTTAATAAGGTCAATAAAATTGAATCAACTCATTTTAAGGTTTCAATCAGTGGATGGCTTTATTTATATAAAAAAGTGAAGTTTGGATGTTAATGTTGGTAATCTCCGGAAGTATGGAACCAATGTACAGTCACATTACCAATTAGCTGAACCCCACGTGACCTAGAGCACATCTGTAAGGTGTAAAGTAATGTTACCTGATTCTGTTTTTTTAAACAATATGTACAATACAATACTATATATACAATACAATTTACAATATACAATTCAGGTGACCAAAGGGCTGGCTGCTACTTTGGCCAACGGATCGGCATTGCCATCCAAAGAGGCCTTTTGCGAGCGAGCCTCTTGGGCACCCTACCTAGGGAGACTTATTTAGATTATTAATTTTGTTTTATGTATTTCTTTCTTTTTAATTAATGTACATATAAAAAAATAACAAAATACGCAAATACTATATTTTTTGCAGATATTATGCGAATGAGATCTGGGTCACGTGGGGTTCAGCTAATTGGTAATGTGACTGTACTATACGGGTTGTTTTTCCGCAACTAGACCTCATTAGTTGGGTCCCAACAAAGTAATACAAAAACGTCTATTATTTTAATTTCGTATTGTGATGTTGATTATTTGATATTATTTTATTTGTTATACAGGTACTAGCTGTCCCGGCAAACGTTGTTTTGCTATTTACAAAAAAAAAAACAAAAAAAAATAGATGTTGGCCCGATTCTCAGACCTACTGAATATGCTCACAAAATTTCATGAGAATCGGTCGAGCCGTTTCGGAGGAGTTCAAGTTCGAACCCCGTGACACGAGAATTTTATATATATAGAGATTATGATTTTTTTACATAGGCCTTCAGTAATATATCCTAAACTATAAGTGATAGTGAAAAATGCTGAAAGGAGTTGCGTGCCCGTTTTTGGCAAAAACTAAAACTGCTTCATCGCCAGGGATTGCCATCGCTCGGATTGAACCTGTTGATTTTGCAAAAAAATAATAACCTAGGTATATTTTTATACCAATCGATAGAGTCAATAGAGACCTATCCTGGAAACAAACATAGTATGGCAAAAAATGTGTTATGGTGATAGATCTTGGAAGATACTTATACCTGAATCCGTAAACGTAAACCGACAGGAATAGGGGTTGTATGGACCCCTCGCTACTGGTACCTATCTATGATCCATACATGCGTTTTTAATACCTACTCAATTTCAAACCATATGTATGTATAACGTGCTATCGTTAATTTAGGGTTACAAACCTAAGTACAAATTGAATAATTACGGATAAATTGTTTATTTATTTACCGTATCACGTCTCCCTTTCGAGCTGTATACGAAATTTAAATTCGAATACTTACATACGTCACAGAATAAATAGGTAGAGGCACGTAGAGGTACGACACGTATCGTCCTTGTTTAGTAACCAAATGCATTTAAACATAATGAAATATAGGTACCAACCACGACCAACCCATCTATTATTCGGAATATATTTACCTACGTTAATAATCTAAGTATATGGTGTTATATATTCTTAGATAGATCACCATCTTACTGCCCTTATCCCAATTTATTTGGAGTCGGCGCAGTATGCCTTCTTTTTCCATTCACTAATATTAGTTGTCATCTCATCGTTGACATCCATCTCTCTCATGTCTTGTCTCACGCACTCCATCCATCTTTTCTTAGGTCGTCCTCTTCCCCTTCATCCCTCTACATTCATACTCATCACTCTTCTAGTTACATGCGTTTCTTCTCTTGTCATCACATGTCCATACCAACTCAAACGGTTCCCTTTTACTTTTCAGTAACCGGTGCTATTTTCAGGCTTCCTATAATTTACTCATTCCTTATTTTATCCATCCTCGTTACTCCACACATCCATCTCAAAATTCTTATCTCCGATGCAATCTTCTCTCATCCTTCTTCTTCACGGCCCAGCATTCCGATCCATACATGATGACAGGTCTTATCACGGTTTTATAGATTTTACCCTTCAGTTTAAGGGGCATCCGTGGATAACAGGTGGTTGCTGTGACCTGTCGCCATTTCAACCATCCAGAGTTAATTCGATGTACAACGTCCCGATCAATATAGATAGATTACTTTATTTGTACAACACAGAAATAATCATATACACAAAGGAATGGATAATGGTTACAAAGCATAAGTTGCTGAATGGGCTGAAAGCGGTTTCTTCCAGGGAAAACTTTGGATGGAGCGGACCCCGGGCTCCCAATAGGGATGCAACCGTGAACATCGCTCGGATGATGATGAACCTTTGGAAGGAAAAGAGCTGATTTAGATTTTATGGTAAGTATATAGGTATTAACAAAATAAATTATTTTTCCAAACCGTGGTAAATATACCTACAGTTTCTAATAACTTTAGAAGTGAAAATAACCACGTTGAGTTTAAATAAATATTCCGATTTATGACTTTTAGTCGTAAAAATAATTAGTAAAAATAATTATTAGTTTAAATTCTTAATTCATATAAATTTGTAATAGAAAAAAAAATGATATAAGATTATTTTCCCAATTACGACGACAGATTTGTTCCGACGACGACGTAACGTGTGTATCATTGTAAATCTATCCTCGTAGGTTAAAAAAACTGATTGTAAATAGTGGTTGGTAAAGTAGATGTTTAGCATTGTGAAAGGATAGGCACTACGCATTTGGAAATAGGAAATGAAACGCTTCGTTAGTACCGGTGATTGCAGCGATGGGTTTTTTATTTACACGTATACGTACCTACTTTTTATCAAACTGTTAGTCTATTTTGTTAAAAGTACAAAAACAAAAAAAATACACCCGACAAACTAAAATAAAATTAAAAATATCGACAAGCGCGTTTCCCGAGGCATCGTTCCCAGAAGGCTGCCACAATCCCCACTGGATTGCCAAACTGATCCCCTGGGCGAAAAAAATACTAGCCCCCATTGGTCTATTTTTTTTTGTTATTATCACTAGTATAATAACCGAATCAAACCTGTGATTTTTTTGCAAAATAATATCAATATTACTGTGTTGTTACGGTCGCCTCTATTCCAATCACGAGCCAGAGCATATAGATGAACTTCACCAATGTATATTATAATCGTCAATCTTTTATTATTTTTGAAGTATGTTTAGCACCACCCGTACAGGGTTCATCATCATCTTCCTGCCCTTATCCCAATTTAATTGAGGTCGGCGCAGTATGCCTTCTTCTTCCATTCACTCCTATTAGTTGCCATCTCACCGTTCACATTCATCTCTCTCATATCTTGTCTCACGCAGTCCATCCATCTTTTCTTAGGTCGTCCTCTTCCTCTGGACACGTACGCTTGTATTACATGCTGTTTTCCGCAATTAGACCCTTTTTACCTAATTGGGTCCTTTTAGCGTGAGGATGGGGCTTGCTCAGCACCAACTACTATCCTCTCAGCTTAGTCGATCATGTCCAGAGAAGAGAACTTGTAAATACTTCCGGAGCCAACACACGGACGGACGGGTGGTCTCTCACTTCATCGATGTAATATCGCAGTGATGCACTTCATGTGTGTGCTCCTCTATTTCCATACATTTGTTTTACATGGAAGTGACATCGATGTTCAACGTGCTATGTGTGATGTGCGATGCATCTTCGTCATAGCCGTACCCTTAGAACACGGTCAAGGACAACCCTTTGATTAATGATTTTATTGCTAACACCTACTTATTGTTTCTTTTGTCATGTTATTAGTTTATTGCACAATTATTAACTCATCACATTTGCGGATCTTAATCATTTGTCATTTTTATGGATGAGATTTACTTAGAATTTATATTAGTTACTGGTAGTCATAACATAAGTCATACTTAATAAGTATTTGTAAATACTTAACATATGCTATAATTATTAGTACCTATGCACAAAAGGTCCTTACAAAGTTTACCTGTACAATCATGGAACAAGAGTAGAGACTCACTGTAGAGTTTTTGAATTTCTATTGATTCGTTTATTTTTAGGATTAAAGGCCTTTTTAAAGTACGATTTTAAAGTAATTTACATAACTAGCTGCGCCCCGCGGTTTCATCCGCTCCCGTGGAAATATCATAATAAAATGTAGCCTATAGCCTTCCTCGATAAATGTACTATCCAACACAAAAATAATTTTTCAATTCGAACCAGTAGTTCCTGAGATTAGCGCGTTCAAACAAACAAACAATCAATCAAACAAACAAACTCTTCAGCTTTATAATATTAAGTATAGATAAAATAAAGTCTTCAACTCATTAATTTATTAGACAAACAATATAAATATAAAAACATTCCGATAATAGTAATTTTAAAACTCTACAGTGGGTATGCAATTATGTTGCCGACTGTACCTACTTACCCATCTTGCCCTGCCTGCCAACTCGAGGGAAAGTACCTGGAACCTTGTAACTACAAGATCAAGAAAAAATAGAATGTATTTATGTCGTTTTATTCCTTTCACGCGAAGATCCCGGTCCCTCGGGAATTCCCACAATATAATACGACCCATCAGTTGGCACAATGGTCCCCATGCCGGACTGCCAATAACAGGATTGCGAATTTTTTCGTTCGATTCCGCCTCAGACAAGGATTTATGCTTAGATACTTGTCTGTTGTCTGGTTGTTTCATGTATTATAAGTATATATTTACAAAAGAAAATTATATAAGAATATATTCGTAACTAGCGACCCGCCCCGGCTTCGCACGGCTGTATTATGCATGTATTATATCTAAAAACCGTCCTCGTTAATCACTCTATCTATTAATTATTGTTAATAGAGGGCATTACCCCAAAAACCAATGATATCACAAATGTTTAAACCGTACAGTATGGGTCATAAATAAATGATCATTTTGCTACAATAATACTATCAACAAGTATTGAACTTACGACCTTTTTCTAATAGACGGTACAGTCACATTACCAATTAGCTGAACCCTACGTGACCTAGAGCTCACTCGCAAATGTGTAGGGTTGTAAAGTTAAAGTTACCTGATAATGTTTTCTTTAAACAATATACTATACAATACAATGTGCAATACAAAAAAAGTAACAAAATGGGTAAATACTATATTTTTTATAGATATGCGAATGAGCTCTGGGTCACGTGGGGTTCAGCTAATTGGTAATGTGACTGTACACACAAACATAAAAAAAATTGAATTAAAAGTACTCAGTGTGATTATTATTTTCAACATGTTAGCAATGTCTATAGTTGGCCGAGTGGTATAAACCGCCACCCGCTACAGCGCTACACCAACCGACGTGGATTCGATTCACAGGTTACGTTGTTATAATGTTCAAATAGTGCTGCACATTATTGTAAATTTTACGGTGGGTAGAAACTTTTGACCGTTGATTGCATAGTATGCGTCATAAGTACACTATCAGTGTGCTACAATAATACTTTAAACAAGTATTGGACTTATGACCTTCTTTAAACAGACGTTACACACAAACATAAATAATTGAATTAAAAGTAATCAGTATGATTATTATTTTCAACCTGTTAGTAATGTCATTAGTAGTGTGAGTGGTATAAGCCGGCACCCGCTACACCAACCGACGTGGGTTCGATCCACAGGTTACGTTGTTATAATGTTCAAATAGCACGCACAGGATTATAAGCGTTACGGTGGGCAGAGACTTTTGACCGTTGATTGTACGTACCTTGCGCGTGGTCCGACACACACTTCGCCAGTCAGCTTTTCCTCCTATTTTATAAGTAGGTAGTAAAATTTTTTCGTGATCAAAATAATTAGTTAACAGAGGGCATTGCTCCAAAAACGTATGAAATAAAATAACCCATTTTTTGTTCAAAGACGTTCTTTTCAAAAAGTTTAAAGTAACAATGAGTTTGATGATTTTAAGATCATTTACTGTACACGTAATCATGAAGATTTTTTTATCTCCGTTTGTGGTTTAATGATTGTTGTTTTTTATATCAACAACACGTACCTATATGTAATACTACTTTACATAGATGTGTGTAAATTGCAGAATCATTCAAATGATTTGTCATCTTACACTAGGTACGTTACAAGTTACAACTCGTATTCAAAACAATTAAAAGCTGTGAAAGAAAACTACATGGTAGGCGGAGTGGGGGGTGTTAGGTTTTATTTTCGTTACGGAATTTCTTGATTCGGTCGCCGCGCTCTTACCCCCCAATAAAAGTAGTAGGACTCGCTCACTTTTTCTGTGTTTAATATTTGTTGTTATAGCTGCAACAGGAATACGTAATCTGTGAAACATCAACTGTCTAGCTATCACGGTTCATGAGATCCCGCCTATTGACAGACTAACGGACGGACGGACAGTGAAGTCTCAGTAACATGTCTGTAAAGTCGGTTTACGGACGATAATTTTACGTGATAACATGCATGCGTCATAACGCTGAACAATTTTTTTTCTTTTGTTTTTTTTTTCATTTATATACTCTTCTATGTGTCACTTAACGCGTATGCTATCACCGTGTTTTATACAGAACCGGGTCTTTTCGTTAAACATGTAGTTTGACTAAGTTACACCCATGACAATACGAGGTTTTGACGAAACGATAAATATTGACAAAATACTAATTTGGCTAAACATGCATTTTGACCAAACACGCCATTGACAAACCGCCCAAACCCTTTGGAACGTAGTGAACTTTAGTTAACGTTCGAAAGGTACAAGATCAATTCAATTTTGACATATGTACCCATCAGATCATGTTTAAAAACATAAATAAGTATGATCTTCATTAAGATTTTAATGGATTAAAATTAATTAAAATAGCATTACCTATGTTAATTTCTGGTATTATATTAAAATTGAAATAAACTTATAAAATCTTCTAGTTTCCGTGTGCAAAGCTGTGTTACTCATTGTTAGTATTAATATAATAAGGATTATATATGATATTCATAAAAAAACCTGTTTTTATGCATCCTATGCCTATGTTACCTGTCTTATTGTCATAAAATGGTCGTTATATCTTGGACGTAATATATACCTACTATACATAATATATATAAGTAGGCAGTGTAGATGGTGTAGGTATACCTATATTATGTAAATAAAGTCAAAGTCAATGTCAATATTCAATGAAATCACATTAAAACGTCCTATAAACTAAGTTAGGATGAGTTCCTTTGGAACGCGCCCACCAATGAGAAGAAGGCACAAGAAACTCATGCCCTCTTATTACAAAAAAACTGCAAAACCATAGTTTAAACCTGTACTAAAAGATCTAGGTTTTTGTGTTAGTTTTGGTTTAAAATTGATTCTTATTACAAAAAGTAAATAGACCAAGGACCAGAAGATCCCTGGTTTTAGTCGCAACCATAGACAATAGATAGCAAACTCGAAACAAACCATTCTTTTGTTCGTTCAGCGTTCGAAACACCGTTCCTTTTCACAAAATGGTTGTTAAGTGAGTAAATATTAAAAACTTATTTAAGAAATCGAATACTAAAGTGATAAAAATATAAATTGTGTGTTCAATTATTGTGAAATAGTGTGACTTGTATTTGTTATTCTATGTTCGCGATTACGTTGTTGTATTTAAATACATCAATTTATGTAGCGTATATCGGAACGCGGCTCGAGTTAAGCCTTTAAGCCTTTTGCCTGCCCCATTAGAAGTATAAAAAAAAAAATATTACCTAAAAAATAGTAAACACGAAAATAACCTAAATTTCTCAAAAACATAAGAAAACGTAGTGATTATATCCTCTTTGAACATAAGTACGTACTAAAAATATTTAGAGCTAGAGCTTGGTGACGGACAGAAGACGGACGGATAGCGAAGTCTTAGTAAGAGGGCCCCGTTTTTACCCTTTGGGTATGGTACCCTAAAAAGGAGCGAGAATTGGAGTAACGAGGAAAAGGTGAACGTCAGAATTTAATTTTTTGAGGTTATAAACTTCGGTCTAAGTATACTTAAACTAGGGTGCTCGCTAGTTTAACTTTGACAGGACGGACAAACCTGGTTTTAGCGGTAAACTTCTTTTTGTAATAACGTTTATCTAAGTCCATGGTTTTAATCTCACTAAAACGTAGTTTAATTTTTAGACTTTGTTTTGGAATAAGGGGGATGGGGTTAAAATATTGTGAAGTAGCCATTAACTAAATAAATAATTTATTTATTTACATACTTTTGTTAAAGTCATTTAAATGGAACACCCCTACCAAGATTAATTTTAGGTACGTAGAGAATTAAAGAAATATTTTTATTATTTTTCAAAGTGTTTTCATTTTTACGTTACATAAGTAACGGACATTGAGGTTTTTACTTACCTTTTAAAGATTTTAAAGGATTGCCAAGGTCAATGGCGGTTTTATTAGGGTTTCGCAGTGAATTGAATATGAAACTGTATTTTTAACTGCATTATTATTATACTGAATATATTTCATATTCATTTATTCATTCATAAACATGGGTAGGTACAATGATATCAAATACATACGTATATAATAATTATAAGTTCAGCCACGTCTCATCCTGTAAGATGTCATATACTAAAAGTCATATACTAAATGAATACAGATTATTCTTTAATCTTACATTTTAAGACTTCATTGTACTTCTTTAGCCGTATTATATGTGACGTAATAGTCCCGATCCCGTGAGAATATCAAAATAAAAAGTAGCCTATAGCCTTCCTCGATATATGGACTATCCAACAAAAATATTTTTTCAATTCGAACCAGTAGTTAGCGCGTTTAAACAAACAAACGAACAAACTCTTCAGCTTTATAATATTAGTATAGATTAGGTACTTATTCTGACTAGATATAAAAAAATTCAACTTGCTAGGTCATCTCGTTCCTTAGAAAAGTGGTGACACGCACAGACGAGAAAGAGATCTTATAAGGGTTCCTTTTTATCTTTTGAGGTTCGGAACCCAAAAAAGAAGCATTCTGCGCTTTTTCTTGACAGTTATTAAAAATGTTGAAGGAATTTACATTCCTGTAATTAATTTTGAAATATTGTCCTTTAAAACTTGTATCGATATGATATTAAATCACCGAGAAGTTAACGAAGGAGATCAACGGCCAATCGCCTTCGTTAATTTCTCTATTCACTGGAAATTGGCGGAATTGCAATGCAATCTGGGTAATCAAGAATTGAATTGAAATGTCAATTACTTGAATTTCCCTTTATCATTGGTCGCAAAAAGTGAATAGTTTTATTTTTACATCACATAAATGAATTGTAAGGTGTGGGCGAACTACGGAACCCGAACGCAGTAAACTCGATGCACACTTGAATTATTTATTATATGAAAGTATTACTTATTAATTAATTCGTGACATTGATAGCCTAAAAGTGTGTCACAACATTAACTGGTTATGTAGTATTTTGATGAATTTTGTATAATTTATCCTATCAGTAGTATATTATTTTTTTATCACAGTTGCTCATAAAGTGGATCTTATTAAAACGCTTTTAGGCTCATAATGCAACGTATTATACACGCGTGCGATATAAAAAAATCCAACTAGTGCTAAAATAATACGTTACCCCGATAAGTTATATACGTATCTTACTGCTAATTACATATTAGGTACATTCTTAATTTATCTGGGTTATACTTTTTTGATGTAAGTATAAAAAAAGGTACCATCAAAGAGTTTTTAAGCCTTGCTGGCTTAAAACTCTTTGATGGTACCTTTTTTCTTCTTTACAAAAGGTTGTCTCTAAAGTCTGATAACGAACGATAATTTTACGTGATAACGTCTTTGAAAACAATGAAAAATTTAGTTTTGTTGTTATTTTGTTTTTTCTTTAGGTAATAACATAAATATATTTTTTCCTTACCATTATATTCTGTTTTTAACCGCCGACGCAAAAACAAATGAAAAACCCCAAAAAAATATTGTATGTCAGACGAGGCTGTATAGGTTAAAAGTCTTTTGCCTAGCCTTTCGGGAGTGTAATTAACAAAAAATAGTACACAACCTAAAATTCTTAAAAACTTTTTATTATTTTAACAAGTCTTTTTTTTATTCGCAACTGTGATAAAAAACGTCGTACGATACACGTGTGGATTGATCATTCCATCTCGGCTTTTGCCAAGCTCGCGTTCCGCTTGCGCGTCATAAACCGCCTCTATGGAATGATCAACTTTCCACACTTGTATCGCAATGTACTACTTATGGATGGTATAAAGGTTTTTAATTAAACCAGAAAATCCTGTATTTAATGTACCTACAAGATTTTCTGGTTAATGATCCTCGTGTTAGATAGATAGTTAGATACGGTCGGCAGCATTATTGCAGACCCACCGTAGAGTTCTAAAATGACTATTAGTGAAATGTTTTCATATTTTTTGTTTGATAAATTAATGAGTTAAAAGACTTTAAACTTCACTTAAAGCAGATGCCTAGAATCTTGCTAGTTTTAAAAACATTCTAATAACAGCCGTTTTGGAGCTCTACGGTGGGTCTGCATTAATGCTGCCGACCGTACCTACCATATATTATTAGCAATGTTTCGTCTATGGTAGGTAGTCATTAAAGGTTTTTGGTCAAACCAGAAAATCTGCCGGATTTTCTTTTAGGTTTGATTAATGCTTCATGTAAGTACGAGTATATTGTTAATGATATAATTACAGGCAGCTTACAGGGTTATAAATTATGGCAGCACTCCGCGGTTCCACCCGCGTAACTCCCGATTAATTAACTCTCGAAATAAAAATAGCCTATAGCCTTCCTCGACAAATGGACTATCCAACACAAAAATAATTTTTCAATTCGAACCAGTAGTTCCTGAGATAAGTGCGTTCAAACAAAAAAACAAACAAACTCTTCAGCTTTATAATATTAGTTAAGATTTTATAATAATGAGGATTTATTTACCATTTGGGCAGATATTATTATAGCTTAAATACTGCAACTACTTAAAAAACTGGCCAAGTGCGAGACGGACTCGCGCACGAAGGGTTCCGTACCATTATATTCTGTTTTGACGTGACAACGTTTTATAAATTGGTTTGCCGGGTGACACTTCAAGAAACTGCGTTACGCTCCGCTGACGTTATGCGCTCACAATGAGAGCGAGTGAGAGGCACGCGTCCCTTCCACTCGGGCATGGTTAGCCCGCCTAAGAGCGAGAGAGACAGACATAAAAAGTGAAAGGCACGCGTCCCTTCCACTCGAGCACAGTTGTTGTCACGTAAAACTTTCGCCCGTATACCGACTTTACAGGCAACCAGTTTTTTTAGTATTTGTTATTGTACACACAGAAACAGAACAGAAATACATCATATGTAATAATTTCAACTGTCTAGCTATCACAGTCATGAGATACAGCCTGGTAACATACAGACGGACGCATATTGGAGTCTTAGCAAAAGGGCCGTTTTATACCCTTGGTTTTGGGTACGGAACCCTAAAAACCACTACTTTACAATGCCATATTTGTGGTATAAGCATGATTGTTTAATCGTGGTCCATTTTACTTACAACGTCCTTGGTTGTAGTGTAGGTTACCTAAGTCACAATTTATTTTTATTTTTCTACATTTCAATACCTACTAATAATATTATTTTATATTTTATTTATTTATTTTCATCGAAACAACAGCTCTTAAGTCTAATTTAACAAAAACAGATAGATAACACCAACAGCCAATACCAGATTCGCACTATTTATGTTTAGCAAAATTAAATAATACTAACTTTTCTAAAGAGAGTAAGTATTTCTGGCATACATATTATGTTTGTAATATGTATGCCAGAAATAAGAAGCTTAATAAAATAAAATAATATTATAAAAAATCACTATCACTACATAGTATAAAATAAAGTCACTTTTCGCCGTCCCTATGTCCCTATTTCCCTATGTCCCTTTGTATGCTTAAATCTTTAAAACTACGCAACGGATTTTGATGCGGTTTTTTTAAATAGATAGAGTGATTCAAGAGGAAGGTTTATATGTATAATGCATGCATAATATAGCCGTGCGAAGCCGGAGAGGGTCGTTAGTATATAGTATAAAATAAAGTCACTTTTCGCCGTCCCTATGTCCCTATGTATGCTTAGATCTTTAAAACTACGCAACCAATTTTGATGCGGTTTTTTTAAATAGATAGAGTGATAAAAAGAGGAAGGTTTTTAGATATAATACATGCATAATTGATTGTTTGATTTGAATAGGCTCCGAAAATACTGAACCGATTTCTATGAATCTTGGTATAAGGATACATTGATTCATTAAGAGTAGCGTAGGTTACTATTTATTTCGATATTTTCACGGGATCGGGAGTTACGCGGGTGAAACCGCGGAGCGCTGCTAGTTTTTGAATAAAGATTTAGGTGCGGCCGGGCAGCGTTGTACTTTACTTGGTTTTTCCAAAATGCCGACAAGATTAAGTACAAACTTAAACGGATGCTGTTGTCCTTGCAGTTAATAAGGTCAGAAAGCTTAAACACATTTAACTTAAGTCGGCTTTTCCATTCGTAAAATAGGCAGTTACTATTCAAGGGACGTCAAAGAATTATCTTAGTTAAAAGAACTTGTTTGCAAAAATATCCACTATGTATATTAAACAATGCGACCGGTTCTCAAGAAAAAGCAAGTTTCTTGTTATTGTCATATTATTTGATTTCTGCATTGAAATTTGAAAGATGCTCTTAGAAATTTAATGAAAAGTTATATTAAAAGCTCTTAAATATTTTATTAAATATCGATTAATTATTATTGTCTATAAGATTTCTAAATCTAACTAATACCCTCTCTAAATACAATATACTTATGTAAATTTATTATAAGTTAGAAAAATAATTTTAATCTAAAGCGAAGCACAAAATGCGGATATCTTTCTCGAAGCATTTCATTGCAGCTATCGTTGTGTCATTTCGTTTTTTTTCAAAGTCAGGATTTATTATTAGCGAGTGTTCTTAACAAAGAAGGTCTTCTATTTCCGGTAAATGGTGGTATTGAATAACCACACTCAATTCTATCTTCTTGTGTTTTGCAGTCATTTCCTATATTTTCCATATTATAGTTCATATTTATACCAGGCGCGTTATAGTTGTTTGGTGTTCCTTTGTTTTTATTATATCCACATAATATTCGATCACCTATAGTCTTACAATTGGTTGGGTCAAAAATATATCCCGATGCATCACATGAATTACCTTCACACTTATTATCTTGTCTTAATTTTTTATACATTTTTGATTGCGTGAAAGATTTCTCATAGTTTTTCGTTTCATAATCTTTTTGTTTAATAGGATTTAAATCGAGTTGTAATTCAATAACTGTATTTTTGGGGTGTGCACTAGATGTTTTTATTGGAATAATTTCTATTTCATGAGTCATTGTTTTTTGTTTATATGTGGTTTTAGTCGCATATTCATTAATAGGATTTATTTTCAATAAAAAGGGAGTCGTTTCAGTATTAGTCGTCAAAGGCGATTTATCTTCAAGAGACAATGTGGGATTGTCATTGGAAAGAAAGTCTTCATCGCTGTCTTTCAACTCGGCAGCCTCGAAATAGAGAGGGTCGTACATAACAGACCCGAGTTTAGGTGCACATTCCGTCGAAATTAGTATTTCTGAAAGTATGACACACCACTGCAAAAACACAAATTAAATGAAAATCAGTGTGAACATGGTGTGAACACATATCTTTTCTTTGTTTATATTTTAGTTAATTTCACAAATATCTTTTTATTAATTTTACCTACCGCCACTGAAATTGATAAAGCCATTTTAGTAATAAAATGGGAAAAGTAAATAAAAAGATAATTGATTTGTTATTAAATTACGTAACAAGGTACGGTCTGCAAGTTTCTTCTTAAACAAAATTTAATGAAAAGTTACATTAAAAGCTTATAAATATTTTAATAAATGTAAAATAATTATTATTGTCAAAAAAGATTTATAAATCTAGGTAATACCCACTCTAAATACAATATACGTAAATTTAGTATGAGTTAGAAAAATAATTTTAATCTATATCAAAGCACACAATGCGGTCATCTTTTTCGAAGCATTTCATTGGTCCGCTACTTTCTGAGACTTTTTCTGTTACAGTCGATTCAGTATCAAAACTACTACTAGTTGTACTACTCGTTGTACTACTGGTTGTGCTACTCGTTGTACTACTAGTTGTACTACTGGTTGTGCTACTTGATATAGTACTAGGGATGTGTGTGTCAATATCTATACTACTAGTACTAGTTGATGTGCTTAAGATACTAGCAGCAGTAGATTCATTGTCATTATTTCGTAGACCAGCTAAAGTTGATTTTGTTGAAGTATTGTCTGATGTAATGTTAGTAGTTGTGCTACTTGGTGCACTACTAGGTGTGTTTGCCTCAATGTTTATGCTACTTGTAGTAAAAGTGTTGTTGACGTTGCTTTGTGAAGCAGCTAGAGTTGTTTCTGGTGCAGCGCTAGTCGATGTGACACTTTCGGTTGTAAATTCGGTCGTTTCAGTGGTAGTTTCTGTCATTGCAGCTATCGTTGTGTCCTTTCGTTTATTTTGAAGTTGAGATTTACTATGAGAGAGTGTTTTTAAAAAAGAAGGTCTTCTAATTCCAGTAATTGGTGGTTTTGAATAACCACACTCAATTCTGTCTTCTTGTGTTTTGCAGTCATTTCCTACATTTGTCATATTATAGTTCATAATATTTATACCAGGCGCGTCATAGTTGTTTGGTTTCCCTATGTTTTTATTATATCCACATAATATTCGATCACCTATAGTCTTACAATTGGTTGGGTCAAAACTATATCCAGATGCATCACATGAATTACCTTCACACTTATTATCTCGTCTTAATTTTTTATAAATTTTTGATTGCGTGAAAGATTTCTCATAGTTGGTCGTTTCATACTCTTTTTGTTTAATAGGATCGAAATCGAGTTGTGATTCAATTATTGTATTTTCGGGGCGTGCACTAGATGTTTTCTTTGGTATAATTTCAATTTCATGATTCATTATTTTCAGTATATTTGTGGTTTTGGTCGCATATTCATTATTAGAATTTATTTTCAATAAAAAGGGAGTCGTTTCAGTATTAGTCGTCAAAGGCGATTTATCTTCAAGAGACAATGGGGGATTATCATTGGAAAGAAAGTCTTCATCGATGTCTTTAAACTCGGCAGCCTCGAAGTAGAGAGGGTCGTACATAGCAGACCCGAGTTTAGGTGCACATTCCGTCGAAATTAGTATTTCTGTAAGTATGACACACCACTGTAAAAACACAAATTAAATGAAAATCAGTGTGAACACACATTTTTTCTTTGTTTATATTTTATTAGTTAATTTCACAAATAACTTTTTATTAATTTTACCTACCGCCACTGAAATTAATAAAGCCATTTGGGTAATAAAATGGGAAATGTAAATAAAAAGGATAATTGATTTGTTATTAAATAACGTACCAAGGTACGGTCTGCAAGTTAGTTCTAAAGCAAAATTTTAGAAAATAATCGTTAATATAAATAATAAATAATATGTAGGCATTGAAATAATATGTAGTACCTAGACCTACTAAATACCTACTCATAATAGGTACCTGAGGAACTTCTTTTCAACAAGGTTAGATACAGTTCGCATTTAGATTATGTACAGAGTTTACTCATATCTAAAACTCGGAGAAGGGAGAGTTAAAAAAATAAATGAAAAATTCCTACGTTAATAATTTAACATCAGTAGTAGTAACAAGCATTGTCAAATAACACTGCTATATCATTGTAAAAACGTAGTTAGTTAGTTAGTGATTAATTCGTTAAATAAAAATTGAAAGTCCAAAAGGGAGTGTGTCTAAAAGGCTGGCTGCTTATACCTCGTTGCATGGCGATGCTTATTCGCTGTCCGAGGTAGCCCTTTAGTCACCCGAAGCCATGGACGTAATATTATTTAATACTACAGGACTGAGCTCTTGGAGCTGAAAAGCGTGCCACCTCGAGACAGATATAGCAGAGGCCGTGTGTCACTTTCAATCAGGGTGACAATATAATAAGATTTTTGCTGTGTAAGACAAATTCAATCTTGCAATCTTCCTACTGATAGTTTAGTATAAACACATAAGTAGGTATTGAAGTTGAAATTAGCAATGGAAAATGTCCGAGGGCTAATATAAATAATACAAATAATACAAGGTATTGATTTATTAATTGACCGATACCATTTTAATGCTTTAATATAAACAAGTGACAATTAAATATTATTTTTAATTGAAATAATGCCAGTACAATTATTTTAAGGGCCGGTATGACCCTTTTAAAATAAAAAATTAAACAACTTCCGCCACAGGGACCACACTTATTTTTATTTAGAATCCTCAGAAGCAGATTTACCCCACGTATGCCTAGGACGACTGCATACGACTGATTTTTTTGTCATTTTTTGCTTCATAATATGTAGGTATACTGTTGAGCTATTTTTGTGTCGCATTTCTTCATTTTTAAACTGTAATAATAGTAGGTAAGTATTTACAGTCAGGAAAGAACTAAAGGTAGCAGTAGCAGGTACATATTTTAAAGTTTTAATTATTTTAATGACGTTTCAATAAGTTTTGGTTATTCTGCGTGAAATAACTAAAACTCCGAAAACTTTAGTGATATCAAACAGAATAAATAGTAAGGACCTTACTCGACCACACAATACAATAATTCATGGTCAACCTAGTTGTTCGTCCATGTTAGATTTACAATAATAATGATTCTTTGCTTACATGTGGAACGATATATTGCAATCACTTTATGATTCACTTGGACAAGTGTAAACGCAACACTTTTTCACCATTTTAAGTGATGGTATTCCTTAAATTTTTTATCTTTTATGTAATTTTACGTAAATGACGTTGAATCTAACTTGAACGTCACTGACGTCATGACATGACGGATATTAAAGAGTTACTAATAAATGAGTTTTAAATTAAAACAAGTTAGAAATACAAAATGAACCGGATCGCAAAATAACGCTACATAATAAATAAGATATTTTGTGTTTTTTATTTAATAATATATACAACGAAATTAATGCAATTATGATATTTGACTATAGGACTTAAAATTGTTAAAATAACAGCAAAATACAACTGTGTCAACCGAGTTTTATGAGGCAACATTTTTGAACAAAAACATTTTTTTAGACTGGCAAGATGAAAGAACGAGACACGCGGCCTCGGTTATTGCTATTCCTCTCGGCTCGGATTAGCCTCTATGTAAGGCGCAACAGAAAATATACTTTACCTACTTTTAATATGGTTCATTTTAGTAAATACAATTTTTAACAGTTATCGGTCCTTATCTATTAAGGTTGAGACTTGTTATGTAGATTAAACTTTTGTTTTTTCAAATTCCATAAAGAATAAATGAATAACACTCTAAATTCATTTGTATGGAAAACACGATCGACCAGCGGAACCTTAAGTCCATGCCCGAAGCTAAAACCTTTCTAAAACCACATGTTATTGTAAACTAGTAATTGTTGAAAACATAAGTTGATAACATATAATTATTACTATGAAGGCCAGCGTTCTAGGACCTCTATTGATGCCGTTTCGTTTCACTTTACCAAAAAGTTTATTAAAATCTCTATGGATTTATGTTTTAACACCTGACTTTGTCATAAATGAAAAACGTCATGATGTCATTTTGTCAGTATACGTCGTCTCGTAAATATTTTAATCCAATCAGAAAAAAATGAAATAAAGCTTGTATAGAAAATATTTATTTACAAAAACATAAGGAACACTAAGGTATAACAACTACAGATAACTACAAACATGCAAAACAACATGACATCGTTCCAGCCTACTAGAATACTACAATAATATTCATTGAAGAAGAAGAATGTCCATCAGTCGAAGTAGCAGTAAGTATTCATTTTTAACTCTTGTTCGTAGAGGTTAATAATCTAGATACAATAGAAATTGACTTTAATACAGGACATTCGAGAAATATTGGAGAAATAGTTAAAAAAAGGACTTGCCGCCAAAAATGTGTCTTAAAACTCGACGGTGGTGTAATAAGAAATTTGAAAGATGCATCAAGAAAAAAATTTTTGGAACTCCAGAACCACATTTATCACAATATGAGGTGGCTGGTTACGATTTGGGTAACTTAAAAAATAGTAAGAGAAACCTATCAGTGTTAACGTTATTTCGAAAGAATCGAAAAATGTCTCAGTGGAATCTTTCTCTTAAGGACATAAATTTGATTGAGGGCCTTAGTATAAAGGAATTAAAGAAAAAATATTCCATAAAAGGTTCTAAAGAGAGAATTTTACAAAATATGATTGGTGAATATAGAAAAGGTAATTTGTCTAATCTTCAGTTTCCAGCCAAATCGAAAGGAAGTATTACAAAAAAACTAGACAAACAAAAACTACATAAAATGCTTGAAGATTATGATAAAGTACAGAAGCAAACGAATGTAGATGATTTAAAGAAAAAGTTTTCTCTAAAGGGTTCCAAAGGAAAAGTTTTTGATCAAATGATTGATGACTATAAAAAAGGGAAAATTTCTGCTACTGCGTTGTCTGGAAAATCTAAATTTGAACCAAAAAAATTAAATAAAAAACAAATGAGTGAAATGTTGAGAAAATATGAAGACTACCAAAGAACGAAGAAGAAAACTTTTTTCAACAAATCAAAAGATAAGATCCGAAATTTTATGGAAGATTTCAAAGATACCTCTCTAGCAAACGTAGCAAAGTCATGGATGAAAAAATAAATTCTGAAACGTTTACTTCATAAAATCAACGTCTACTGTTCCTTTATTGTTAGTGTTATAACATTAGAAGTTTTAGGGATTTTCTAACATAATGCATTTATCTTAACAATCACAATGTATAAGTACCTCTTTACTTATTTGTCTACAGGTGCAGATCTAAAGTAATGAGTCCTTGGTCAAAACAACAGCCGACAAGCCCTACATCGTCACAAAAACAAGCCCGTCCTATATCGCAGCCAAAGCCAAACCGTTCTATATCACCGCCAAAACCAACCCACCTTACATCACCGTCAAAGCCAAGCCGCCCTACATCATCGTCAAAGCCAAGCCGCCCTACATCATCGTCAAAGCCAAGCCGCCCTTTATCATCGTCAAAGCCAAGCCGCTCTACATCGTCAAAGAAACCAGGCCCTACGCCTGTACAAAAGTCGAACCGCCTTACGTCTGTACAAAAGCCATACCACCCTTCGTCACCATATAAACAGCCAAATAAACAACAACCCATTATATATATACCACAAAAGTCAATCTGGGCAACAAAAAAGTCAAATAAGCCATCAGATATAATTCCAGAATCTATTCTAAAGAAAAAAAATTACGACAAAGTCAATGTTCACGGGGTTAGTAAACCTGACGAGCTCCCTGCCAATGACGACCCACACAATTTCTTCGGGCGGATTTTTCGAAAAAAGTGGAATAACGATGTCTTGGTAAATCGTGCTCAAGATTTTAATAATGAAGGTGGTATTTCCGGAAACAAGAAAAAAAACAGAAATGCACTGTTATCCGTTGACATCGGTAAAGCAAATAGAAAACGCAATAATTCACAACTGAGTGTATCATTCACGGACTTGAATAACAAGCCCGAGAAAAAAAATAAGTTTAAACGAATGTTGAGAAGACAAGTCTGGCGGTTGTCAAAAGGTTCCATAAAAGGAAACAAGCGAATAAGTACTCTTTTAGCGGAGAACAACATTAATATAGATAATATCAAACCAGAAGAAATCGACGGCTCTCTCATTAATATCGATGCATTGGGTATCCAAAACAAATTTCTGAAACGCACCGTTACATGGCTTTTAAAATAAAATACAGAAATGCAAATCAACTCCAAACCCATGAACATTCAATCTGCTGACTTTACTTTTTATATTTATTTGTTTAAGTTAATTGAAAACATCAGCAGTTTTGCGATAAGGGAGATGCTGAGTAACTGCCTCAAACTACTTACGGTTAGTTTGACATTGAATATTTACTTTTGTTAGATTTTTGTACAAGTTAAAAAAGTTTTTTTTAATCACTGCGGTATGTAAATGATCTTCCGATTGAGAATTTGCGAGGTCATCTGCTCTTATTTATTACTTACACATTCCAATTTACTGTTATTTCAAAACATTAAATAAATACAAAACAAACCATCTTTTTTATTGTATATATTTTCAGATATGTGTATCTACAATGGCGTGTAATAATAATAACTGTAATAATCTACTTAATGGAATACAAAATCCGGTAAATAATCCAAGTCCTGAGTTAGCTCACAACAATGTGCAAAACGAGGTAACTAAAAAGAAAAAACGATGCTGTCCTTATGACTTCGATAGTAGTATATGCCGAACAGTTGGAGATAGACTCCTATGTGGATACAACAGGAATATAGGAAAGCCTCCAAGTAAATACGACGAAGTTCGTTTTAACGGCTGTAGAATTCGTGGTGGCAGAATAGAGTGTGGTTACAGGGATATTGCGTGGACACATGGGCCCTACACTAACCCTAGAAGACCTCCCCCTAATGATCCAATGCAACCAGATAATAGTCCTTCAGATACAGATGCTGATGCAACTCCTACGGATACTGATGCAACTCCTATAGATATCAGCAACACCAACAGTCGAGGTCCAAACCAACGCTTAGATTTATCCCTCGATGCTACGAAAAATCCGCGTAACTATGGTGTCACGAAATGCGTAGAGATTGATAAACGTATTGTTTGTAGGCCGATATGATTATTAAACTCAATTTATGCAATACCTACGTAGTCTTGTTGCTTTCATGGAGATAGTACATAGAAATACCCTTAACAAAAGGCTCGTTTGTGACACACTAATACAATGGCGCAGCAAGCTACCTCGATAGATAACTTAAATTATTTTACTAAGCAATATTCTCATGTCTTTTTTTGGGTTCCAAAATAAGGGAGATTTTGAATGTTCTAGGGCTTCCACGAAAATACGGAGTTCACTTAAAAAGGCTATATTATTATTATAATCTACCTATTCAATGAATCTCAACTTTGCCCTTTTTTCTGACTTTTTTTCAATCGTTTTATAAGGGTTGGCATGGGATGTGGCATGGGGTAGGTATTCCTTATCAACAATTAAAAAAAGTGTGTGTGTCAGCTCCGACGCACGACTGGAGTTTACTCCTTAACTACGAGTATCTAACCATACGCAAAAAGAGTTTTAGGTGAAAAAAATATAGACTCTATCACAATGAACTTACGGTTTTTAATCGTCTGTACGAGCCTACGCCGCCGCACCCGAACCTCGCCTCTTCTGTTTGTCCCGCGCCTTAGATTTTCCAAACATTCGCGGTGCATTCCAAGACTCATTATACGTATCAATAGAGGGCTGTTGTGCCCAAAGGCTTTAATTAAAAAAAAAACAGCGCACTCTTTAGTGCGCAACTTTCTACGCTCCGGGAGTGCAGGCAGAAGTGAAAACTGTATATCTGTGTAAAATCTCATCTGTCGCGAGAACGGCTGAAAATGCTCACCCACAAAAGTGCCCAACGCGCCATAAGAAGTTTTCACTTCAAAAAAAAGTGTGTGTGTCAGCTCCGACGCACGACTGGAGTTTACACTTTACTCCTTAAGTACGAGTATCTAACCATACGCAAAAAGAGCTTTAGATGAAAAAAAAAAATAGTCGGACGACAATTTGTCGTCCGTCAATAGTCGTCCGTTAAAAAATACCATATGTACGTCTTAATACACTCAAAGCCAAATTAAAAAACTGTATATCTGTGTAAAATCTCATATATCTGTGTAAAATCTCATCTGTCAAAAGTGCCCAACGCGCCATAAGAAGTTTTCACTTCAAAAAAATCCTTGTCGTATGTAAAGTTCAAATCACATAATGGTGTAGAATGTCTTGTACTGTGACCAAACCTATTTATTTTATTACGAAGTAATTTTTATCCGGCCGAAATTATTAACCAATACGAAAATCTGTAGACCGTAGTAAATAGGGATAATTTAGATCGTTGTTAGCTTAGTGGTAGATACCTAGACTTTTATCCCGAAGGTCGTGGATTGGAGTCACGGCCGGCCGTGCACCAATGGCATTTTCATAGAGAAATGTTCGTGTTATAATTGACATTGCTGTAACGGTACATGAAAACATCGCCAAGAAAACCTGCGGCTAAGTTGGCTCCAGGCGTATTGACAAGTTCTTTCGTCTGGAAACGGTCGACTAAGCAGTGAGAAGGCATTATTTGTTCGCCATAATGCCCTCTGTCGATTGGCATGGGTCACGAAATGCACATACGACCATACCTTTGGTGTAATCGATTTATGGTGGTAATTTTTTACGGCGAACAAAAAATACCTACGTATTTTTTGTTCGCCGTATTGCCCTCTATGGATAGTTATTATGTTCCGAAATGCACCGTGCAAAAAAAAATACACTATTCCAAGCTCCCATACTGAATGTCCGGAGCCCTTTGAAAATGGCAGATAACGAACTACGATAGTATATGCCGGAAATCGCTTGGTTTCCAGCATATACTATCGTAGTTCGTTCTAAAAGGGAATTTTAGAAAGTAATCGTTAAAAAATAAAATAAAACCTTATAATAATAAATAGGAACAATTTTTCTAGGTCCATGGGAACATTGGAATCTCTTTTTTTTGTTAGTCTATGATTGGGAATAATATGACTGTGCATATTCTATGCTGCACATCTTGCCAGCGTCGAGTATTTTGCTTCGCCCTTCAAAATAGTCTTTTCCATAGTCTTTTTTTTTACTAATGAAAATATATGTAGTACTAAATAGGTACCTATGAACCTTATAACCGCTATGGATTTATGTTTTGTCACCTGATGACTAGTATTTAAATTCTCTTTGCTGATGACTTTGATGTTGTCGTCGTCTCGTAAATATTTTGTTAAAAACCGACTAGATAAATAAAATGAAATGAAGCCTCTAAAGAAAACAATTACATACAAAAATATAAGGAACACTAAACAACTATAGATAACAACAAACATGCGAAACAAAATGACGTCGTTCCAGCCCACTAGCAGGATACTACATTCATTGAAAATGAAGAATGACCATCAGTCGAAGTAGCAGCACATGAGCAGTAAGTATTCATTTTTAGCACTTGTTCGTAGAGGTAAATAATCTAGATACAATAGAAATTGACTTTAATACAGGACATTCGAGAAATACTGGAGAAATACTGGAGAAATAGTAAAAAAAGGAAGTTTTGCCGCCAAAAATGTGTTGCTGTTTCCGTTGGTGTTGTGGGTGGTGTTGTAAAAAAATTAAAAGATGCATCAAGAGAAAAATATTTAGAATTCCAAAAAAATCACGACCACGTAAAGATAAGGGTAAAAAGAACGTAAAATTTAATAAGACAAATAAATCAGTGATTTTAAAGAATCGAAAAATGTCTCAGATAATTCCTTCTTATACGGACATTAAATTGATCGAGGGCATGAGTCTAAAGAAATTACAGAAAAAATATTCCATAAAAGGTTCTAAACAGAGAATTTTAGAAGATATGATTGGTGAATATAGAAAAGGCAATTTGACTGATGTTCAGGTTCCAGTCAAAACGAAAGGAAATGTTAAAAAAAAACTAGACAAACAAAAACTACATAAAATGTTAGAAGAATATGATAGAGTACAGAAGCAAATGAATGTCGATGATTTAAGGAAAAAGTTTTCTCTAAAGGGCTCCAAAGGAATAGTTTTTGATCAAATGATTGATGACTATAAAAAAGGAAATATTTCTGCTACTGCGTTGTCCGGAAAATCTAAATTCGAGCCAAAAAAATTGAATAAGAAACAAATGAGTGAAATGTTGAGAAAATATAAAAACTACCAACTAACGAAGAAGAAAACTTTCTTAAACAAATCAAAAAATAACTTCAGAGATTTTATAGAAAATTTCAAAGACGTAGCAAAGACCTGGATGAATAAATAAATTCTAAAACTTTTACTTCATAAAATCAACGTCTACTGTTTCTTTATTTTTAACCGATAATGCATTAATTTGTGCCTATTATTGTATTAACAATCATAATGTATAAGTACCTCTTTACTTATTTGTCTACAGGTGCAGATCTAAAGTAATGAGTCCTTGGTCAAACCCTACATCATCCTCAAATACAAGCCGCCCTATGCCTGTACAGAACGCAACGCCCTACGGAGAACAACATTAAATCTAGATAATATTAAACCAGAAGAAATCGACGGCTCTCTCATGAATGTCAATGCATTGGGTATCCAAAACTTTCTACATGGCTTTAAAAAAACAGAAATGCAAATCAACTCGAAAACAATTAACATTCAATCTGCTGATTTTATTTATCTTTGTTTAAGTTAATTAAAACATCAGCAGCTTTTATAGCACCTAGAAATACCCTAAACAAAGCCTTATTATCACTATCACTACATAGTATAAAACAAAGTCGCTTTCTCTGTCCCTATGTCCCTATATCCCTTTGTATGCTTAAATCTTTAAACACTATATAGTATAAAACAAAGTCGCTTTCTCTGTCCCTATATCCCTATATCCCTTTGTATGCTTATATCTTTAAAACTACGCAACGGATTTTGATGCGGTTTTTTTTTTAATAGATGGAGTGATTCAAGAGGAAGGTTTATATGTATAATATATGCATCATATAGCCGTGCGAAGCCGGGGCGGGTCGCTAGTGTATTATATATGTATTAGTGACACACTAATACAGTGGAGCTAGCCGCTACTGCTACCTAGTCGTTTGCTGAGCAATATGCAAGGAAGGTTTTTAAAACTCTTTCTAAATCAATCGCTATGCGACGCTATTGAAATAAAAATTGTACTTTGTCTGACCTACAGCCGGCTAAAGTCTTAGCGGTTCTTGAGGTCAATGTCAAATTTGGAAAACTAACAATTTTATTCCAAATGATGATAAAACCATGGGATAAATGCTAAGGATAAATGATAAAACCCATACAGCCACGTAAAATAATGATTTTGTTAATATGTGTCTGTTTTTTAATCGTTATAATAAGAGGAAAGGGTACCGGGGGCTTTCTCCATACAAACTATTACAAACGTAGTCGACTGTTTTCTCCCTGGATAATGACACTAGAGCAAATATTTTTGGTGCATAAAACTTAGAACTGCCATGACCATGCCCCTATTTTTTGTTTTTTTAAATTTTTAATTTTTTTTAATTTTAATTTTTATGATAATTAGAAAATTAAAAAAAACCAAAACATAGGGGCATAGTCATGGCAGTTATAGGTTTTATGGCACAAAAATATTTGTGCTAGTGTCATTATCCAGGGAGGAAACAGTCGACTACGTTTGTATGGAGAGCGCGCAGCTATACCATAAGGGATAGATATTCGTTAGATTAAGAAAAACAAATCGAGTAGGTAATAAATTAAGTTAAAAAAATAAATTGCCTTTTCTGTAAAGTGCAAATCATAATAAAAGCACATTACGATGTCTTTTTATATTGTAACCAACCAAACCAATGTTTTCTTATTGCTAAGTAATTTTTGTCAGGCAGAAAATATTATTAACCAATAAAAAAATCTATATTGTAGTAAATAGGTATAATTTTATATAATTTTAATTTTAGAGCCTTTCATTCTAAAGGTCGTAGCTTCGAGTTACGGTTGGTCGTGCAGCAATGGAATTGTCTTAGAAAAAAAGCTTGTGCACTAATTAAAATAAACAAATACATAAATATTGCAGGACATTCCGCACATCGCCATCTAGCCCCAAGCTACGTAACTAGACTTGTGTTATGGGTGCTAGACAACGGATATACTACTTATATACTTTTCTTTTGTAAATATATACTTATAATACATAGAAACAACCAGACTACAGACAAATATCTAAACATAAATACATGTCTGAGGCAGGAATCGAACCCGCAACCCTGTGTTTGGCAGTCCGGCATGGTGACCATTGTGCCAACTGGGTCGTCATTGACATTGCTAAAGACATTGCTCTACCGGTGAATGAAAGCAACGTCATGAACCCGCAGCTAAGTTTGCTCCAGACACGGACTAAGCTGAGAAGGTATGCTTGGCAAGCCTACTCCATCATCACGCAAAAAGGTTGCAACTAAAGAGGTCTCGTTGCGGAAAACAAGTTCAGACGCTTGGTAAGTGACGTTCTTAAAACCTAATCCCCCTTATTCCAAAACGAGGATTAAGGATAGTCCGAGATGTAGATTTAAACTTTAGATTTAGAATAAGGGGGAATGGGTGTATGTATAAAGCACAATAAAAATAAAAATCGTAATTAACACATTCACATACACACACATTACTTCCTCTTACACAACTCACACACCCCCTTATGCCCCTCTCCTCTTGTTCTAATCCATTAATCCTCTATCCCCCTCTCGAGCTTTTCACCTTATTCTTCTAGTGCACATCATAGCGCGTGGGAGGCATATTATAATTGAATTAATTAAAAAAAATATGAATCTGTAATTGGCAGTAAGTTTAGTGAATCGTTTTTCGTATATAATTTAACTAAAGTGCTGTTGATTCTATGTTCATCAATAATAAAATAATAAAAAAAAACCTGTATACAAGTCGGCATAATTTATTTGGCTATATTAGCTGTCAAAAACGTATTCAAATCCTGCTATACTATCGTCTATACTTGGCATTCCTTCTTCGGCGAACATCATAAATATTTGTTTCATTATAGTCGTTTCGCTGTCGTCTTTAGGGTAAACATGGTCTATGAAATCAGTCAAGGCGTCAGTCAAGAGACTCCTCTTTTCATTTCTGTTAAAGACGTTGTGGAACCAATCGCCGATTCCAGCTTCTGTGACTGATAATATAATGACTATTATTAAAATCTGTGTCAATCTTCTCATTGATGGCATGATTCTGAAACAAAAATAATAGGGACTATAGACCTCAGTATCTGGTAGGTATAAATTTTAACTTGCTTGGTCAACAACCCGTTCCTGAGAAAATCATTGGTTACACAGAGACCTACAGACGGACAGATGGACAAGAGAGTGCTATAATAAGGGTTCCTTTTATAACACTAATGAATGTTTATTATTAACTAACGGGGCGCTCTGTAGTTTCAACCGCGTCCCATAGTAATATAGAGATAAAAAGTACTTCTAAGGATTGATGGAACTTGTTTTCATAACAGTTTTATCAATGATTCGGTCCAGTAGTTTTTGAGCGTATTCGTTACAAGCAATAAATCATTCCTACTTCGAGTGTGGCAAAATGTTCTTTGTCAGTGTGTATGTTTGGTAAAGTATCTGCAATAAAAGGTTTAAAACCTTGTTATTAGTGACACATACCAAGAAAATTAACAAATGTATTGTTCTTCAGATTGACAGTAAAGCAAATATTGATCTGTTTTGAAGTAGTTTTTCCTATTGTTACGAAATATTTAGTTTTTAATGAAAGGTGGCAGGTGGCCCTGGTGCAGGTGCTTTACTCCTCTACGGGAGCTGTTATAGGTTTTATGCTCCAAAAATATTTGCTCTAGTCTCCAAGGAGGAAACAGTCAAGTACGTCGCTGTTTTCTAGTGGTCCCAGGATTTTGTCCCATGACCACGACGGAGAACTATTTCTCGTAGTCCCATTGTTGTGTACCTACATCCTACGTTTGTATAAAGAAAGAGCTGGTACCCTTTTCTCTTAGGTATATATTTTTGTGTATTTGCCTTCGCGGTTTTTATGACACAATATTTGCAGTGTCTAGTTAAAAAATGTCGTCGGAAGTTTCATCCGGTAATTTAACTTTTCGTCACAATTGTTTGTTGATTCTTACTTAGGTACATTATTATGTAAGTAGTACTTACTTATGACTATTAAAACTTCTAAGTATCGTACTGTATAGGTACTATTTACAAAGGAATTTGCTGTGTAGATATTCAATTTAGGCATTTTACTTCGTTAGTTGTTAGACATTCTGATCATTAAGGGCTAGAAATGCTGAAAGTGTTCGCTTGCTAGATTTTAATAAAAACGATAACTGCATCATTCTTATTTTTTGGAAAAGTCATTACTTACTAGGTTTTATTACCTACTAGCGACCCGCCCCGGCTTCGCACGGCTATATTATGCATGTATAAACCTTCCTCTTGAATCACTCTATCTATTAAAAAAAACCGCATCAAAATCCGTTGTGTAGTTTTAAAGATTTAAGCATACAAAGGGATATAGGGACAGAGAAACCGACTTTGTTTTATACTATGTAGTGATTAAACCAGCTACTTAAAAAAAAACATTCAATATTATTTATATAAATTCCTGCAAACAGTACCTACTTCTACTTGTGTAATATACATACATAATTCTAATATGTAATTTGATTACGTGAAAAAAATAGCTTGTCATTACGCGGTATCCCTTGCTCATAAAACTTAACTAGCAATATTATGTATTAAGCTATAACTTTGTCTGCATGGGGGTTAATTTTCCAAAATTCTTGCCTAGCGGATGCCTACGTCATAGTTATATGCGTGCCTAATAGCCCGATCTGTCCATTGGCTTCAGTCAGTCAGGACTTTTTTTTTATTGCGCCTGATGATATCTGTTGGCATACTTACGTAGAGTGAAATAGAGTCATCAAAACAGTAAGTTACTTCGTTAACAAAAGTTTTTACTGCGTTACATTGTAGAATAGGTACTTATACTTATATTCTTAATTCTATTTAATTTAGTTACCTATATCTATACTTACTATATATTATAAAGTTGAAGAGTTTGTTTGTTTGATTGTTTGAACGCGCTAATCTCAGGCACTCCTGGTTCGAATTGAAAAATTATTATTGTGTTATTTTTGTCCATTTATCGAGGAAGGCTATAGGCTACTTTTTATTTTGATATTCCCACGGGATCGGGACTTACGGGGTTCATTATAAACTGTTACAAAAGACAAACGGAATGCAAACGGATGAGTTTAATTTAGCAAAATAGGTGCATTTCATTAGGGCCCCGAAAGTTATAAATAAAAAAAAAAATAAAAAAAAATATTTCAGGACATATTACACATCGCCATCCCGCCCCAAGCTAAGCAACTTAATGCTTGTGTTATGGGTGCCAGATAACGGATAAACTACTTATATACTTTTTTTTTTGTAAATATATACATATTATCATATAGGAAACACCCAGAACCAGAAACAAGAATTTATGGTCAGCATAAATACTTGTTCCCGGCGGGAATCGAACCCGCAACCTTCTGCGTCGCAGTCGGGTGTTCGCCCGACGCGCCACAGAGGTCGTCAAAAATATAAATAAAGTAAAGTAAAGTTATATACTTAAATATAATTTTCCGTATATATTTTGTAACAGTTTCTAATTAAAATGTCTATCTTACAATGTAACAACATCCGTTTACAAAGTAACTTACTCTATTGTTTACGACACAGTGACATACATTGCGTCCTTGCATATAATAAAATTATAATGATGACGCGGTGTCAGTTTCTTTAGGCATTAGAAAATTAGAATTTGCAGCAGTGCATGACCATCATGTCACTTGATATTGTTATGTCAACCATAATTAAATTAAGTTGTATTAATAAAAAATCTTTCATCACTGAGATTCAACTTGTCCTATTAGTCCATTGAAAAGTTACATTTGGGGTTGCATTTGTCAGAGGACGCAATTTTATTTTTTAGATTTCAAAGGGGGTCAGTTTAAAGTTAAATCCAAGTTTGAGGGATTGTAACCCTTGTCCCACGGCCGCCATCTTGGAAAAATGGATATAAATGGTTTTTAAGGTTTATCTGACAAACTATAGAAAAAGTTTGGAAAAGTAAGTCTAATTCGTATTTCATCAAGGTACCTGTACCATGGATTCTACATACGCTAAATTATCAAAAGTCCTATATGTCTTCGATCTGTGGTGAGTTGTAAGTTTCCCCACAATGCTTTCCTTCACCATGGAGCAAATACTTATTCACCTAGAATATTTAATCTAAGGAACGTATAGAAGTAAATTTTCTCAAAAACAATGGAATGGCTCACGATGGGACTAACCCAATTTCTCATATACAATACAAGACATAAGTCATAAAATAAAATTGCATTTGTTAATGAAATGCCTTATTTAATATTTTTATTACCTTGAATTGATCCAGCTATCTACTTTCATTCAAGCATTTTCCATTCGAACACCTCACTGAGTCACTGCACTAGTTTATTTATCCTAGGGCACTTTCCCTGACTTAATCACAGTTTAACAGAGTTTAGTTTCTTTTAGTTAGTCCAACAGTTCTGGACCCTAGTACGTTTGTGAGTGACCCACGGCTTTCGCATTATTTCAACGTTCCACCACCGCGTTGTCACTATACTTTCGTTTTATAAAATAGACGTAAGACATCGTGAGGGAAATATAATTAATTAATAGTTATTTCCTGTGGTTTTTCATTGCGTAAAATAATGAAAAGTAATTTTGATAAGCCATAAAATATTTTCAAGAATTTTAAGTAATTAACTTTCTAGATACTTTTAAAGGAAAGAGGTGAAACTCAAAGTAAAATTGATTGGGAGATATTTCAAATTATTTTTATATGCTTTTTTATTTGTTTTTCAAAGGAAAATTACTTCTTAAGTTATTTCGGATAAGCAGTCGCCTCTTACTAGTTTCTATTTATATCGATTTCAAGCTAATTCTCAATTAACATAGTTATGTAAAAACGTAAACCAAAGTTTCGTGCATAATGTATAAATAAAGTGGTTTCTTGGTTAAATAACCGGATTTTGTTCTTCTATAGAAAGCTATTCTATATAAATTAACCTGATATTGCTTATAGACTATTAACATTATTTTAATTTTAGTATTTTTGAAGTGAAAACTTCTTTAGCGGCGTTGAGCACTTTTTCTGTAATGGGTATAAAATCTTAAACTCGCGTCAGGACACGTGACCTGATCGAAAAAGCGTAAGACGGATGGAGAGTAGACAGCTATCCCCTCTCTACGGCGCGGCGAAAATGTATGCCTGGGCCTACTGTTTTTAATTTGGCTGTGAGTGTATTAAGACGTACATATGGTATTTTTTAACGGACGACTATTGACGGACGACAAATGTCGGACGACAAATGTCGGACGACAAATGTCGGACGACAAATGTCGGACGACTATTGACGGACGACAAATGTCGGACGACTATTGACGGACGACAAATGTCGGACGACAAATGTCGGATGACTATTTGTCGGACGACTATTGACGGACGACAAATGTCGGACGACAATTTGTTGGACGACAAATGTCGGACGACTATTTGTCGTCCGACTATTTTTTTTTTCATCTAAAACTCTTTTTGCGTATGTTCTCGCGACATATGAGATTTTACACAGATATACAGTTTTCACTTTTATTTTATGGAAAAGTTCTAAGCTTTCTTTTTACTTTCATCGTTCAATATTTAATCTTATATTAGGAGGATTATCTGGTCTGGTTAGATACTAACCAGGTATTTACATATTAGCGTCTTTTGTTGACAAAACTGTCTAGTTTGAAATGCTGAATTTCACATTACGCAATCCATTCTCATTCTAAGCAGATGTATCAACAATGAAGTCCACATAAGATCAAAGACAATATTTTAAAGCAAAAGAGCAGTTTGTTGCCCTCGAGGTTCTATAACGTTCATCACTTCGAACATCGTCGTCAGATCCTTAGATTTCTTTTACAGGACCACCCTTGGTATACCCCTTCCAACAAGATAAACCAAAATCGGTTCACAAAGAAGTTATCCCCGAACAGCCATAAAAATAACCTCATTCTTTCTTTATGCTGGTTAAAATGTAGAATGTCTGACGTGTCTGTAAGTTAACTGGATCCCAATCAGTTCAAACCGGAATTCTGCACTTTCCAGTTATGCACATTGCAAGTGCATAACGGTAAAATAGGTTTGAAATTTAGGATGGTTGTGGTTACCTAAACTCCCTGGATGAATATTGGACATAAAAAAAAAAAAAGTATATAAGTAGTTTATCCGTTATCTGGCACCCATAACACAAGCATTAAGTTGCTTAGCTTGGGGCTGGATGGCGATGTGTAATGTGTCCTGAAATATTTATTTTTATTTATTTTTATAAATATTAACATATCAGTTACAATAATTATACTAGGTACAGTATGCGTCATAAGTACACTATCAGTGTGCTAATTGTAGCACATTGATAGTGTACTTACTTTTTGTATTGAATACTATAAATAAAATAAAATAATAAATAAATCATTTATTTCAGGCTACAAATGGCCATAGATACCTACATACCTTATAGACTAACATACATATTTTATAACAATAATTGAATGTGTTAATAGATAGCTTAGAACTATGTTAGTAGCACTTCCATGACACTATACTTTTGTCCTAGTGTGTTCTTGTGGAATTTGTCCGCGGAAGCGACGGAACACCACGTCCTTCGGCCAGAAGCTTTCATCCATAACGCGAGGCAGATAGCAGTTCGGTACTCGCACCACAAACGCCTTGAAATTGACGTTTCGATGCGACTCCAGCTTATGCACCCTCAGCGCATAGCCCAGCTTCCGGCGTATGTACTCGACGATGTCCTATACTATAAACAAGTATTGAACTTACGACCTTCTAATAGACGTTACACAGAAACATATATACAGAGTAGACCGTGGCTTTATAACTTGTAATTGAAACATGAAACTTCAATTAAAAGTATTCAGTGTGATTATTATTTTCAACATGTTAGCTATGTCTTTAGTTGGCCGAGTGGTGTACATCAACCGATGTGGGATCGATTTACAGGTTACGTTGTTATTATGTTCAAATAGTGCTGCACAGGATTGTAAACGTTACGGTGCCGTTGAAGTTTTGAACGTTGATTGTACCTAACTACTATGATAACAGAACTTGAAGTTAGATCTTATTGCATAACACCATATCTATAAATATGAAACACAAAGTCCTAATCTGACTGATATCAACGCACAGCTCAAACCAATGGACGAAACTAATAATACATGTGTGCTCTATTATAATAAGCTACTAAAGATGATGACATGTTCAACATTTTTATAAAAAAGTTTATAGTTCATTTATTTATCATAAAGTGTTTACATTTCTTATTCTTAGGAGTGCCAAAAAACCTTTATAGGTTTGTCATGACACTTTCATTCGTCACAAAAATAGGTACTCGATAACTAGGTAATCAACAAAGATAAAATTAAACATTTCTCCTCACTCTTATTGCGCCTTCTCGTATTACTGGTCGCTGTGACATATTTCAGACAGACAGACAGACATGACGGTTCCGTGTTTTGCCATTTGGCTACGGAACCCTAAAAATTGTGCGGTAAGGCTAAAAATTGTGCGGTACTATGATACTTCGTCGTAAATGATTAGAACCCATGAATGCGACTTCTATTGCTCCATTTCAAATAATACCTTTGTAATATTGATCTTTATCAGCGTTTTCACAAGAAAAACCATGAGTTTTTTGTGCCTTCTTCTCATTGGTGGGCGCGTTCCGAAGGCACACATCCTGACATACGGTTTTATTTAAGACGTTTCTATGTGATCTCGTACAAACTATATCCAAATAATGTTCCAAATGAAAATGTTGACTTGTGACTTTTTGACGGGGCTACAATTTGGCATACATAATAGCTATTATTATCTAATTATTATCTTATTATTTTTGTTATATTTATCTTATGTCCTTGATATGACTGTATTCTGTTTTGTGTTCCATTCAATAAATAAATAAATAAATAAATTATAGCTTAGAATTATAGGCATCTGCTAAGAAAGGATCTTTAACATACAACTCCTACGCCGACAAAGTCTCAGGTAAAAGCTAGTTGTCTATGAATTTGTTAGTAATGTTGTAATAACTTACTGGGAATATATTCTTTGACTCTATCAAGTCTAACAACAAACAGGTTTTGTTTGATAGAACTTATCATATTTAAACTTGGCTATACATAATGCGTAGTTTTGTTTGAAAGTTCTGTAAAGTTATTCGTAATATGTAAATCAGCTGGTGTTGTTATTCGGAGCACAAAATTAACATCAATCAATTCACTTTCAACGGCTGTTTATATGGAGACAGCGTCGTTGACAACATTTTAGTCTGCAGTTTGCTTTTTAATTAGTTTAAAGTTTTAAGTCAGGAGCTAAACTTGCGTCACGCACGACCTCAACGTTTTGTTACTAAAACTCTAATATACCTATTGTGCTGGTGCTGAATAAAAACTGAAAGATGAGTATGACAAATAAAAACAAATGCTTGTCTGTAAAGTCGCTTTACGGAAGATAATTTTACGTGATAACGTATTATGAAAATTATAAAAAAAATGTTTTTGTTATTCTTTGTTTTTATACCTATAAGTCTTCTATTCGTCACTCGTCTCCATAACACACGCCCTGATAAGCGATATCATTATTAAATACTCTGTTCCCTAAGTTACCATGACGCGTCTGATCATATTATCATGACGCATGACATCACACAATATTACCGTGACACTTTTTTTGTGAATGCAGGTGTTTCATAAATTTATTAGACGTTATCATGTCAAAAAGCAATGATATAACATTTCAAGTAAGCATTATGGTTCTATTATTATGTACCCATCCTTCATTCTCACCGACCGGAGATTACGGTGGTTATAGAGCACACCATCTAGCGAGAGATTCGGAAAGAAACACCCAGACAAGAAACAAATAATTGTATATACATATTTGTTTGAGGCGGGAATCGAACCCGCATTGTTCTACGTCGCAGGTGCAGAGATCGTCAAGTTGTAGGTAGACCTCACTCGATCGTATCGCAGGAAAACGCAATCGTTTCTGAATGAATCCTAGGCACATTTTATAACACCAATTGGGATTGTTAATTTTTTTTTTCTTTGATAGTACAAAGCTGACTTCTTCTACAATATAGATAATCAAACGTTGATGTAGTATATTTTAGATTAAATATGTTTGACCTTCACTTGCACTCTGATGACGTCACCATCGGCGTTATGACGAAATCGATATGTGCCATAATAAATAAAAAAGTCAAATGACAGCAAACTAATTTTAGACCACTTTTTTTTAAGGGGTTGTTAAAGACGTCTGCTTTTCGGCTACGAATCTTTAAAAATCGTTAAGTGATGGTGAGAAATGACTCATGATAAAATCATCTTTATATAAATTAACATAAAACACAATAGTCTTGGGTCAAGGATCGTCACGAAACCGCTGTTCCATTGATTTAGATCGCTGTAATTATATCATGAAATCTTCATTTATAATCAACTGGAATATTAGAACTAGTTTTCAATAATTTTTCTCAGATACCATTACAACTATTGAAGCGGAATGTTGTCAACAACTAAGGTAGGGTTATTTTAATCAATAATCTTCCAAATAACGTGCGTGAACTTTATTCATAAAATTATGATATTTTAACACCTTTGTTTTTGTTATTAGGTTATTTTGTTGTGTATCCTAATGTACCTCGAAGGAGCACACAACACTCATATAAGAAAAAAACTTGAACACGAACTCGAGCTTCTGATACAAAAAGAGCCAATTGAAAAACCAGAAGAAATAGTAATCGGTGAAGAAATAAAACAAGATGAAGAAATAAAACCAATTGAAATTGGCCCCAAACGTCTGCATCATTGGAAACATCAAGATTTGTTCAAAAAAGAGGAAAAAGCTCAAATTGAAGAAGAAATTAAAAAAGATGAAGAATTAAAACCAATAGGAATTGTTTCTATACCCGAATACCTTTCAAAACTTAAAGGCTTTATTGAGAAAGAAGAAGAAATAAAACGACATGTCTTACCAAGAGAAGCTCCTGAAGAACCAGCCCCTGTTGAAGAAAAAACAACAGGTGACATAGATGTTAATGCCGGTATGCCTTTTCTCGAGCCTCCACCAAAACCAATTCGCATACCTCTCGAACGCGAAGTCGTTGAAACACCTAAAGGATTGGGTCTAAATACAAATATAGCCAGCTCTCTGATAACTGTAGAGAACAACGTTGAGCAGTTACAAGAACGTGAACTACCACGTCGTCAAACACAGGAGATTAATAGTTTGAGTGAAGTATACATAACACCGCGACCAATACCGGCGGGACCTCGACTAGCAACAACCATAGTTCCTCCAGAGAATAATGTGAGAACGCAAGTGACGGTTTCGCCAATTTCACTTGGTCCAGTGTTTGCTAGCCCGGTTCAAGATGCGTCAAGTTCAGTACCACCAGTACCAGTTCTTCAACCTATACCAACCTTTACCTTCAGACCTGTGCCTCCGGTACTTCCTCCATCCCCACCACCATCTCCGCCGCCACCTCCAGCACCGAAAGAAGAAGCTCCTGTTATAACACCGCGAAGGTACGTCGCTTATCTAGGCGATATGTTTCTAAAGTTAATGACGCAATTGCTAGGTCGTGCTAGACTTACATTGAATAGACTTACTGGGCCACCGCCTACGTCACCAGAATTAAAAAACAATGCTGAATAGACCTACGTGGTAATTATCTGTCTAATTATATCTTAGATTGTTTTGTGTGGTATAATTGATACAATGGTTGGTATTTAAATACTTCTTTTGTTTTTAAGGCTTTAGTTAAAATAGTTTTAGAGATAAGTAGAGTCTTTTGAGGAATCTGTGCACACTTTCTCCTTTCGACTCGTACCAAACCTAAAATAATAGTTGTAAAAAAAAATAGAATTTTCTAAGTCCATTTATTTTTATTTTTTATTTTTTGGTTGAAGTTAAACGCTGCTCACATATTACACTGCTATATTAACCATTCAAAGTCTATAATTTTACGTAAACCACCAGGAGATATTCCGTTTCGAGGATACACCATATGGATACCCCGAATAATTCTACATTAGATTTCTATTTTTATACTAGCTGCGCTCCGCGGTTTCACCCGGGTAACTGGCGATCCCGTGGGAATATCGGGATAAATTAAGATGTAAGCTATCCTATCTTTCAAGTTGGATCAAACTGCACACATTGTGCAAATTTTATTAAAATCCGTTAAGTAGTATAGGAGTCCATCGCGCACAAAAAACGTGACACGTAATTTATAACAACATAACTACAGTAGATTATTTCATGTGCATACTAAAATTATTTTAAAACTAGAATATTAAATAAGAAAAAATAGAAACAATTAAGTTGTAAAAAATATAATAATTACTACATCTCAGTTGGTTTAAAAATAATATTGTAGTTTTTAATTAATGTACAGTGTTTTAATTTTATCTTCCGTATTCGTTACCACCGTAACCGCCTTGTCCGAATCCACCTCGTCCGAATCCACCTCGTCCAAATCCACCTCCGTTATTGTAACCACCTCCATTATTGTAACCACCTCCATTATTGTATCCACCCCCATAACCTTCCCTGCTATTTCCGTAACCACCGCCGTAACCAGGGCCACCACCGCCGTAACCAGGGCCACCACCGCCGAAACTGCCTCCGAAACCACGGCCTCCGCCGTAACCGCTATAGCCACCTGGTCCTCCACCGAAACTAATGTCAAATTGAGCTGTCACTATGGCTATGAGAGCCAGGAAGGCGAAGATGAGAATAATCTGCAAAAATCACAAAGGTTTGTTAATAAAACTCTTTACACGTCCTTCACAATAATTTCTACTTCACCAAACTGTGTTTAGGGAAAAAATAAGATTTTTTGTGTTACACTTATTAGTGAGTCTATTAGGAGAAAATATTATTCCGAATAAAAAATGAATATAAGTACTCTATTATGTTGTAAAAATAAAAATGTATTTTCAGAAATTCGCAAATATTAATATAAATAAGAACTCACTTTATTTGCCATGATTCACAACGGTATCTTCGATGTATACTGATTGATTTCACAATAACAATTCCTTTAAATAGTCATGTGTTTGTTATAAAGTAATCTACTAATTTTCAATTTCCGCAAGCATATACCGTGGTTCTCAAACTTTAGTAATTATTTTTTAAGTAATTGATTCAAATATAATAACTTAAATCTAAGTGCTCCTTAGTGGTCTAATAGAAATAAAAAAAAAGTTTAAAAACCGAATACTCCAAGAGAAAAATTGCGCTCTGAAAAGTATGACATGATATTAAACAAGAAAATATTCCGTGGATAGCCGTGGTCGACGTGGTCGTATGCCAACTAACCACCACCTAACCAGTGCACTGGATAATCAATTCTAACGATACCTCATTTGTGAAATAAAGATATAAGACTAATGTAGTTTAGAAGTTTTGTGGGAACAGATGGATATACATACATACATATGTCGCCAAATATATAACCCTCCTCCTTGGTTTCGTCAACGTCGGGTAAAAAAACATACGCTCTGCGATTCTACTCGCTCCTGTGATCTCGAAATCTCGATCCCGTGAGCATGTCAGAATATGTGTAATCCAGGGCTACAGTTAGCATCATAGATACCAAGTTTCACCATGATCTCATCTCAAAATGTAGGTAGATATTGCGTGTGTTTAATCGAAACTTTTTCATCAGATTATTTTTCTTTCAAGTACAAAAGTTTGAGAGTAGCTGGCAGTTAAATTTTCAAACAAATAAAACGTGCTAGAATTAGCATCACTTTAACTATTAACTGAAGTCAATTTCCATACTGATATACACCATAAACTTTATAAATAACCGCATTTATGGATTTTACGTATTCTGAATATATTTATATACCTATAGAAAAACTTTAACGTATTAGGGTATTCACCTACATTGTATACTTATAATTATGTTCAATGTGATATGATTGTGAAAAAGTACAATTACAAGTAAGTTTAGTATGGTTCAATGCTATAATAATACTATCAACAAGTATTAGACTTACGACCTTCTTCTAATAGACGTTACACACAAACACAAATATTTGAATTAAAAGTACTCAGTGTGATTTTTATTTTCAACATGTTAGCTATGTCTTTAGTTGTGTGAGTGGTATAAGCCGCCACCCGCTACACCAACCGACGTGGGTTCGATCCACAGGTTACATTGTTATAATGTTCAAATAGTGCTTCACAGGATTGTAAACGTTACGGTGGGCAGAGACTTTTGACCGTTGATTGTACCTACTAATTTCTGTATTTGAACTATTCGTGAACAAATAAGTGCCAGATAGGGTTTAGGAAATCCTATTTGGTACACATTTAACGACTTCTGTGGCTGCGACGCCGAAGGTTGCGGACTCGATTCCAGCCTCGAACAAAAATATATATATGTACAGATATTTGTTTCGGGTTTGGATGTTTGGATGTTGTTTATTAAGTATTTTTTACAAAATAAACTTATATAGGTATTCTATCCGTTGTCTGGCTCCCATAACACAAGCCTAGTTGCGTAGCTTGGGGTTAGATGGCGCGGTGTAAAATGTCTCATAATCTATACTATTTAATATTACTAGCTGCCCTCCGCGGTTTCACCCGCGTAACTCCCGATCCCGTGGGAATATCGGGATGTAAGCTATCCTATCTCTCAAGTTGGATCGAACTGCACATGGTGTGCGAATTTTATTATAATCGGTTAAGTGGTTTAGGAGTCCATTGAGGACAAACATTGTGACACGAGATTTATATATATTAAGAAAAGCTGAAGAGCTTGTTTGTTTGTTTGAACGCGCTAATCTCAGGAACTACTGGTTCGAATTGAAAAATTATTTTTGTGTTGGATAGTCCATTTATCGAGGAAGGCTACTTTTTATTTTGATATTCCTACGGGATCGGGACTTACGTGGGCGAAACCGCGGGGCGCAACTAGTATTTATTTATTTATTTCGGCATATCTATACTATAATATTATAAAGCTGAAGAGCTTGTTTGTTTGTTTGAACGCGCTAATCTCAGGAACTGCTGGTTCGAATTGAAAAATTATTTTTGTGTTGGATAGTCCATTTATCGAGGAAGGTTATAGGCTACTTTTTATCCCGATATTCCCACGGGATCTGAAGTTACGCGGATGAAACCGCGGAGCGCAGCTAGTCAGATATAAATGTGTTTACCATTTATTTATTTCGGCATATCAGATATAAATGTCTTTACCTTATTACTATGTTGCTTGATTATAAGTAGGTACCTATCTGTTATAGTTTCAACCTATTATTGACCGAACGAGCGAAGCGAGAGAGGTCTAGTGTTGAGAAGGGTCGGTCGCTCGTATGTTTGTATGTTTGTATGTTTGTTCGACGATAACTTGAGTACCGTTGCTCTGATCTTCATGATTTTTGGTATACAAGTAGTTGAAGTCCATAGAATTTTTAAGTTCGAACATGAGCAGGATCGGTCAGGGGGTTACGGAGATAGGGGTCCAAAAGGGGATCTACCTATATGGCACACAAACTATACTGCAAATATACCCGAGTGGGGTATCAAATGAAAGGGCGTAACTTCGGTGACAATAATATGGTACCATGGAACTGATCTGATGATAGAGCTGGAGGGAATCTGCGGGAATTATCTCATTATCCATACCTTATAGTTCATTCATTCAAACTACTCGTCAAGAATCGCCTCGACGAGTAGTTTGTCTTTCAATGGTAACCAGGGTCTGATGATGGAACTGGAAGGTGGTCATAGGAACTTCGCAATGAAACGACACAACCCCATCGAGTTTGGGCTCGTTAGAATCGTCTTGACAAGTAGTTTGTCTTTCAATGGTGACCAGGGTCTGATGATGGAACTGGAAGGTTGGCATAGGAACTTCGCAATGAAACGACACAACCTCATCGAGTTTGGGCTCGTTAGAATCGTCTTGACGAGTAGTTTGTCTTCCAATGGTGACCAGGGTCTGATGATGGAACTGGAAGGTGGTCATAGGAACTTCGCAATGAAACGACACAACCCCATCGAGTTTGGGCTCGTTAGAATCGCCTTGACGGGTAGTTTGTCTTTCAATGGTAACCAGGGTCTGATGATGGAACTGGAAGGTGGTCATAGGAACTTCGCAATGAAACGACACAACCTCATCGAGTTTGGGCTCGTTAGAATCGTCTTGACGAGTAGTTTGTCTTTCAATGGTGACCAGGGTCTGATGATGGAACTGGAAGGTTGTCATAGGAACTTCGCAATGAAACGACACAAACTCATCGAGTTTGGGCTCGTTAGAATCGTCTTGACGAGAAGTTTGTCTTCCAATGGTGACCAGGGTCTGATGATGGAACTGGAAGGTGGTCATAGGAACTTCGCAATGAAACGACACAACCCCATCGAGTTTGGGCTCGTTAGAATCGCCTTGACGGGTAGTTTGTCTTTCAATGGTAACCAGGGTCTGATGATGGAACTGGAAGGTGGTTATAGGAACTTCGCAATGAAACGACACAACTTCATCGAGTTTGGGCTCGTTAGAATCGTCTTGACGAGTAGTTTGTCTTTCAATGGTGACCAGGGTCTGATGATGGAACTGGAAGGTTGTCATAGGAACTTCGCAATGAAACGACACAACCTCATCGAGTTTGGGCTCGTTAGAATCGTCTTGACGAGTAGTTTGTCTTTCAATGGTAACCAGGGTCTAATGATGGAACTGGAAGGTGGTCATAGGAACTCCGCAATGAAACGACACAACCCCATCGAGTTTGGGCTCGTTAGAATCGCCTTGACGGGTAGTTTGTCTTTTAATGGTAACCAGGGTCTGATAATGGAACTGGAAGGTGGTCATAGGAAATTCGCAATGAAACGGCACAACCTCATCGAGTTTAGGCTCGTTAGAATCGTCTTGACGAGTAGTTTGTCTTTCAATAGTAACAGTATGGGTTTAACCATACGAAAACGATGACCGTATCCGTATATCGTTCCATACATTTCAGAATAGGCGCCCCTATCGGAAACGTAAAGGAACTAAAATTGATACCACACATAAGTAAAAACATTACGTTGTATACAGAAGAGTTCATTCATTTTGGTGTAATTTGACATTCGTTGTCAACTTGAAATTCGTTAACGTGTACGTAAACGGTAAACGTGAACGTTTTCTTACTCGATCAAATATTATTAGTGAGAAGCATGTAAAAGAAATTTGTTTACATAAAAAAAACTAACTAAAAATGTTTCCAAGATGTGTGTTAGCATGGATGATGTTAGAAGAAGAAGAGGCGGCTCGCCGTGAAGAACGGCGGCAAAATACTTTGTCTCTTCGAGCTTTATTGACACCGGATTGTATATCGGACTCCTCTTTTCCAGGGGTTCAAGTACGTGTGCGATCTTTTACAGAACCAACGTTTCAATATGAAACTGATGACATTTGATGATTCCTGACCAAGGAAACCTGGCGCTACTGAGCCTGGGTCGTGCAACTAGTGATAGGGTGGCGAACATCGTTAATGTACAAAATACATAAATCACCTCTGGCTTGCCTTAGTTGGCTGGTTGGAGTTAACACTGACGAGGAATACATGCTGGATAAACCTAACCAATATCTACGCTTCGATCAAGCACAGGTACTGACTATTGAGAACCGATATGAACTTAGAATTCTTCGTAAAGCGATTTAAATTCGAAAACATCTAAATAATTTCAAAAGAGAAGATGGTTGGGATGTACCACCTGTTTGGGACCCAGTACTACATTCGGTGAAGTCTTAAGCCCGGCAAACAACAGCTGCAAGACCTCGGAACACCGTTAGCTATAGCCGTAGCATAGGTACCTACATAAGGAACGTTTCAATTAGGGAACGTAACAATTTTCAAATATATATTTTGTAAGACTATTTAGTCTGCCTGTGACCATAGAAACTGAAAAGTTCCACCTGAAATGTTCTAAATGAAATTAAAACGTTAAAAAAATCTCAAAATAGTTTAATCCATATTTAAAAAATGAATCGCTGAATGTGTTGCTAAGCGTAAATCTCGTGAACAGCTGAACCGATTTTGCTAATTCTTTTTTTGTTGTTGTCTTTGTTATTGTCAGGAGGTGGTTCTTATGAAAGAAAACATTAAGAAAATTGCGTAGAAAATTATTACCTGGGTGAAACTGCGGGTCGCAGCTAGTGCTTTATAGTAATTATTATTATAAATTAGCTGCGCCCCGCGGTTTCACCTGCGTAAGTCCCATTTCTCACCGTTTAAACCTTCCCTAGACCTCCACGAATAATTCAAGACCAAGATAAGATAAATCCGTTCAGCCGTTCTCGAGTTTTAGCGAGACTAACGAACAGCAATTGATTTTTATATATATAGATAGACTAGCTACGCCCCGCTGTTTCACCCGCGTAAGTCCGATCTTTAAATTCTCACCGTTTAAACCTTCCCTAGACCTCCACGAATAATTCAAGACCAAGATAAGATAAATCCGTTCAGCCGTTCTCGAGTTTTAGCGAGACTAACGAACAGCAATTGATTTTTATTTATATAGATAACTAAAAACTACAAATAAAAACTTAACCTAAGGTAATCATTTTTAAGAAAGTTCTTTATTTTAATTCGAGTTGCTTAAATGAAATTTGGTACAACATTATAACACTCGTTTCGATGATTTAGTGGCATTTGCCATAGTGCCTGCTGTTGGGGCTATACATCGCTCCCACCGTCGCGCGTTCTCTGCTATAAATTCTGCCGCCAGCGACCTCCACTGCGGACGCAGCAGGTCCCGAACTCTTTGCAGGTTCTCAAGGTTTTCTGAAAATAAGAACAATTTGATGATTATTAAATAGTTTGCCCCGAAGATGACATGACTGAAAATGTATGATGAGAACAGACAGCGGACCCATTATGGTAAGGGTCCGCTGCTCCAGGCCTGTGCCTGACACGGAAGATCCAATCTTAGCCGCCTTCCTCCTTGTATTCGACTTAAAATCACTCCACAGCTTTACAAGACAAAGCAGTGCAGGGCAAAACAAATATTAGTGCATGAACATATTCATCGAGGGCGGAGGTGAGTTCTTGCCACCTCCGCATCGCCAGTAACCTACTGCCGTGGGGGCTCTCGGCAGGCTTCATAAGGTCTCCGTGACTACAAATAGTGAAAATGTCTTGGTAGTTTAGTTTGAAACACAATAAGTTCAATGTCTTTATTTGCAAAGATGAACAATAACTTACCGCTCCATGATCTCCACCAAAACCTCAAATTAGGAGGCTGAAGTCATCATTAATTTCACTAGATAATTATTTTTTTATTTAAATAACACACGGTTTTATTTACAATAATAATTGACTTTGTCAATGTTGTCAACTAGCTCACGAATTTCGAAACGTCAAACATCCATCTCTATTTTTCGAGAGGTACGCAAAAGAGAAAAACAATGTTCGTTCATTCATCGAGTTACTCGATCAACTCTATCGAGTAAAAGTGACGCACAAACATACTATTATACTGCTAGAAAAACTAAAAATGGTACGTATGTGTGCGTTAAAACGGTCACGATCATCGTTTACGTTTTGTAAAACCTGTAATAGCCCTACAGGGTCTGATCTAACATATTTCGTTATCAAAGACCAAAAAGTATAAAATAAATTAATACAGTAAAAAACTAAAAAAAACACGCTTTAATAAAAAAAGTCCAACTAAAAAATAGAAAATAAATAAATCTAATAAATTTGGAGAATATTGTACTTAAATAGTAAGCGTGTTACATTGTGATTGCAAAAGAAAAATAACGAAGGTGTAGCATCACAAATTCACAATGTAACACGCTTACTATTTACAATATTCTTAATCCAAATTTATTTAAATTTTATAGAAATTTATTAGGTACTTTGCCCCAAATCGTCCGAACTCTCTTTGCTTCATTTCCTATAATTATTTATTTCATAATCACGGGCTGTTTTACAATAATAGTGATGGATAGTATTAAATAGTAGGAATGTTCGGTTCTAGCCGATCTAGAGACTCTGATAATTATAAAATTTGTGACTAATAATTTTATAATTTTTATTGACTTGTTATATTTTAGTTTAGGGACTTATTACAGGACATATTGGTCTCAAACTTCTCTAATATATTCTCGTTCTCGACCTTGTCTTCTCGTTTCCTCTTACGTAACATTATGATAAGTAGATACATAAGGAAGGAAGGAAAGGAATTACTATCTTCTGGATATTATGTTGGACACATTAAAAATGTCTTGAGTAAAAATAAAGAGTCAACGGATGTCCAGGGTGTGATGATTGACCTATGCTAATTAGAACTTAACAACAACAAGTTAACAACAACAACAAGTTATGCCTATCGTGTTTGGATTCTCTAAATCATCCAATGTCAGATAATAGCGATACTAGGCACCTATCATTCAAATAACATACATACATTTTAGTACTTTACGCTGAAATATAATAAACGCTGAAAAAAACTCGTGAGGTCTCAGTTCGGGGCGAACTACTAGTTTAAAACGAATGTTTAATCTATTGCTGTTTTGTTTGCTATTGGGAAGATCGTTTAAATGTTTTTGATTTTGACTGTATTTTTTATCATATCGGGTAGAGTTGGGAGTTTTTGTTAGGTATTTTAAAATCGGGTAGAGATGGGATCGGGTAGAGTCAGGATGTAGCCGAAGAAACTACTATAAACTTAGGAAACAGTCAAGATAGATAGATAGATAAACACTTTATTGCACCATAAAAACAAAAACGAAAAATGATTAAATAAAAATAAATAACACAAAATAAATTCTAACTTAAGTGAATATCTGCTAAAAGAAAATTAATATTATATAATAATACCTTACATTATGGCACATTGGGCAAGTAGAATACACAGAAAAATACATTTAGGTCTCGGACAATTAATGACACAAGAATATCCCGTAGAACAAGAAGTACTTAGATAGAAGAATAACCAATGGTTGGAAAAGATACTGGAGTCTAATGGAAGTTATGAAAGATAAAAATCTCGACATAAAGGTAAAAAGTAAGCTATACTATACCTGCGTTCTACCTATCCTTATGTATGGCAGCCAAACATGGGCTCTAACACAAAAGACCATTTGCAAACTTGCAGCATGCCAACGCGCAATGGAAAGGAGCATGTTATGTGTGAAGAAATCTGACAAATTAAAAAACATCATCATAAGAAAGAAAACTGAAATGGCGATGGGCATGACACATGATAAGAGGACATGATAAATAGAGTAAAATCGTAACACGATGGTTTCCTAGAGAAGGAAAAAGAAAACGCGGTAGACTTACAGCAAAGATGGGACGACGATATTAGGAAAGTAGCAGGCGTGACATGGAACAGGGTAGCTCAGGAAAGACATGAGTGGAAGAGGTTGGAGGAGGCCTTTGCCGACTAGCAAATAGATCTGCAGAAATCAAGTAAACTACAGATATTAGAATAGAATAGGTATAAGTTAAATTCCTTTTGACGTGACAACGTTTTATAAATTGGTTTGCCGGGTGACACTTCAAGAAACTGCGTTACGCTCCGCTGACGTTATGCGCTCACAATGAGAGCGAGTGAGAGGCACGCGGGCATGGTTAGCCCGCCTAAGAGCGAGAGAGACAGACATAAAAAGTGAAAGGCACGCGTCCCTTCCACTCGAGCACAGTTGTTGTCACGTAAAACTTTCGCCCGTATACCGACTTTACAGGCAACCAGTTTTTTTTTCATATTGTATCAATAGCTAAGCTGAAAAACAGCGCACTCCGGGAGTGCAGGCAGAAGTGAAAACTGTATATCTGTGTAAAATCTCATCTGTCGCGCTGTATATCTGTGTAAAATCTCATCTGTCAAATCTCATCTGTCGCGAGAACGGGTGAAAATGCTCACCCACAAAAGTGCCCAACGCGCCATAAGAAGTTTTCACTTCAAAAAGCCGCATCGAAATCCGTTGCGTTTTTTAAAAGATTAAGGGATTATTCTCATTAGACCGGGCCGTGTCCGGGGCGTGCCACATACGTGGCCCAGACGGGGCACGGATTTGAAACGTTACATACATTTTATATGAAGCAATTTATATTACACAGTGATTAATTCGTGTCCCGTACGGGCCCGTAATACTACAACACGGGCGAGCTCTGGCCCGTTGCCGCCCCGGCCTCGGCACGCTCCGGACACGGCCCGGTCTAATGAGAATAATCCCTTAAGATTACATAGGGATAAAGGGACAGAGAAAGCGACCTTATTTTATACTATGTAGTGATTTTTATTTATGTTTTGTTTGCATTCCAAATGTAAGTATATCTATATCTATACTTCTATACTGTATTACTTTATTAGTTATTAGTTATTTATTATCTATACGAATATTATAAAGAAGTAAAGTTTGTGTGTTTGTTATCTATTAAATTATAAAGAAGTAAAGTTTGTGTGTTTGTATATTTGTTAAATTGTAAGGGGTAATCTCGGGATCTACTGAACCGATTTTAAAAATTCTTTCACCACATTATTGCTGAGTGTCATAGGTTATATAAAAAAAACGTGGTAGTCCGTTTTGCAAAGTGAATCGGAGAAAAAAACGGTCGAATGAAAGCGTTTCTTACGAACGCTGCCTTAACTATGAAAGATATATTTTTGAGTTCTAGAGAAAAGATGTGGAGCTTGAAAATGCCTACAAAAAAGTCAACGACAGCTTATGTCTAACTTTTATATTTAAGTTACAAAAACGGGCTAAACATTGATACAAATATAAATTGGAAATCCCACATCGAGGAAGTTAGATTAAAATTATCACAATTTACATACGCCTTGTTCCAAATAAAGCAAAATACAGATACAAAGACAGCAATATCGGCATACTATGCATATGCCTACTCTAGATTAAGATATGGTGTAATATTATGGGGCAATAGTGTAAATGCAGATCAACTCTTTATTTTACAAAAAAAGTGTATAAGAATAATTGTCGAAATAGATAATACTGTAAGTTGTCAGCCCTACTTTAAGAAATTAAAACTACTAACATTGCCCTGTATATATATTTATGATATTAGTGTATTTGTATTTAAGAATTACAGTAAATTTATAAAAAGGGAAGATATACATAAAGTAAATACCAGACACAAAGGTAAATTATATAAGCCACCATCCAGGTTAAAAATGTTGTCACATAGTCCGCATAATATGGCGATTCAAATATTTAATAAACTACCGCAATACATAACAGATGATAAGATTTTTGGGACTTTTAGCAAGAAACTTCGAGCTTATTTAACTGAGAAATGTTTCTATTCAGTCAAAGATTTCTTAGAAGATAAATAATGATAACACATGCATGTATTTAGTTTATTAGTACCTACCTACCTAAGTTTTTGCAATGCCTGGAAAAGGCGCTAAGTTATTAAGTGCTAAATTAGTTTAAGAACTCTGTAACACTTAGCTAGCAAATAAATAAATAAATTAAAAATAAATAAATAAAGTATTTTTTATAAATATTAGTATAGATAATTTAATTTATTAACATTATGCCCAACGAAGTGGGCACGGGTCAGCTAGTATTATATCAATGAATGATTGAAATTTTCCATCAATTAAGAATTTACGATAAACGATCAAAATTAAAATACCTAAACATTAATTTAAAACGTCAAAGCGATCTGTGAAATTAACGGCATGATGCAACGTGTTGTTAATTTCACAGATCGCTTTCAAGTAATGTGATTGATTATCGTTATTTGTTTCTAAAACAGCAAAGCGAATAGAATCGTTCAAGAAATAACGAAGTATCTGAAAGGTGCTATCTAAGTTTAGTATCTTCAACAAGATTGAAGTATGCACCATTTTAATGTGTCGAAGATATTATTGAGAGTATTTTTTGTGGTCAGTACAGTGTTTTTTTTTCTACGTCCTCCTTTCCTAACTCTTCTAACTACTATACTATTACCCATTTGAACGCCAGTGACACCTTCCTTAACGTCATTTTCAGCTTGGTTGAGATTCCATTGACTAATTGAAGCGTCAAAATTTTACTGCTTTTACAATATATTTTTTGTGTAAAGGAACGGATTTAAACTATTCATTTAATTTAACTACCAATACCAACTTTTCCTGAGGTGGGGCTCACTCAACAATTTTTTAATGAAACTATCACAGACCTCAGTCCTCAGTCATTAAAAAATAACAGACGCAAACTTTGCTTCGCTATATCTGAGATATTGCCAAGGAAAAATTTATAGTATTTTGGCGACATCTTACTGTAATTCCTAGCTATTTCAATATTAATAGGTGTTAAAGCTAGATTTTCGTGATATGATAAAAAATTTATTGTAACATGAGGCATGCGAAAGGAAGTAGAAACAACAAAATATAGATTAGAAAATAATTTAGTCAGGTACAAAATATACGGTAACAGGTAGAAAAACTAATGTTATAGTATTCTTTTATTGATTGACAGTCTAAAAGAGACTTGAAATTAAGGTTCTGATGACAATTTATTTAAAACATATTAGAGGCAGCAGAAGTTTTATCGTCCAAATCCAAAACCTCCCTGTGTGCCGGAGCCTTGGCCACCAAATCCACGTAGTTGCCCACCTCCATAATATTCACCTGGTTGCCCACCTCCATAATATTCACCTTGTGGCCCACCTCCATTGAAACCACCTGGTTGCTCACCTCTATTGAAACCACCTTGTTGCCCACCTCCATTGGGTCCACCTCGTTGCCAACTTCTACTTAATCCACCTGGTTGCCCATCTCCACTGAAACCACCTTGTTGCCCACCTTGTTGCCTACCTTGTTGCCTACCTTGTTGCCCACCTAGTTGCCCACCTTGTTGCCCACCTAGTTGCCCACCTTGTTGCCCACCTTGTTGCCCACCTCGTTGCCCACCTAGTTGCCCACCTCTATCGAAACCACCTCGTTGCCCACCTCCAAATTCAAATCCTCCTCGACCGAATCCTCCTTGACCCTGAGCAATCGTCAGGGCAATGAGGCCAAGAAGTACTCCAAGTACGAACAAACCCTAAAAAAACAAGAACTTATCTTTAAAAAAGAATTAAAACAGAGTAATAAATAAAACGAAACTATAATTAAGTGTAATAACGAGTAACTAAAATTACGAAGCAAGCGTAAACTTAAGTAAAAAATTTAAAATACAATAGTCATTTATACGATTTCTAGCTGCGCTCTACGGTTTTACCCGCGTAAGTCCAGATCCCGTCGGAATACCAAAATGAAAAGTAGCCTATTATAGCCTTCCTCCATAAATGGACTATCCTACACAAAAATATTTTTTCAATTCGAACCAGTAGTTCCTGAGACTAGCGCGTTCAAACAAACAAACTCTTCAGCTTTATAATATTAATATAGAAACAACACACAACACAATAACTCTATAATTAAAAAACTATTATCAAAACGAAATTAAGTGTCAACATAAAGTTGACTTGCCAGCCTACCTATTCTCTATCCAGTTGCTAACTCGGTGGACATCAATTTGACATGCACTTTGCAGTACATTGCTGCTATGACGTAACGTGGTAATCACCATCATTTTAGATAAACAGCAATGTACTGCAAAGTGCATGTCAAATTGATGTCCACCGAGTTAGCCACTGGATACAGAATAGCCCTGCAGGTCCACCGGTTCCTGAGAAAATCAGTGGTGACACACGAACAGACGGAAAAGTGGAAAAATAACAACACCAACAAAATTTGAAGTCTGGCAGTTTTACGTTCCATTTTGTAGTTTGACGTGGTTTGCCTTAAAATTTTGTTGGTGTTGTCATTTTTAACTTTTTTTTTGTTGAAGTTGTTTTTTTTTAATTTATTTATTAATTTTAGTGATTTTTATTAGTTCATACTGTCTATGAAAAATTCCATTTGATATCAGGCAAAATGTACAAAATTCTTAAAATTTTATTCGTAATAATAAGGAGTTTTGTGATGAGAAGGTGGTTAAAGATGCTCCATTAATCTTTTTCTATTAGTTTAGGGGTCGATTCTATCGGCGATCTTGGAAACTGAGCAATTTGATTCTCGCTCGAGGTGCATTTCTGTACATCACTCCGGAGATCTTCATCAGATCCAGGCCAGTAGGGAGGTCCTACTCGAGTGCATTATAAAATTTAAATTTAAAATGCATTGTAAAATGCCTACAAGAATCTTCCTGCATTACACTTATACACTTAGATATATAACTATCCTATAAAATTATAAAGCTGAAGAGTTTGTTTGTTTCAACACGCTAATCTCAGGAACTAATTAAAAAAATATTTTTGTGTTGGATAGTCCATTTATCAAGGAAGGCTATATGTTACTTTCATTTCGATATTCCCATGGGACCGGGACTTACACGGGTAAAACCGCGGAGCGCAGCTAGTAAAATATAAGAACCCATGGACGTGACTTCAATTGCTCCATTTCAAATATACCATCCAAAAGTATTTGTAATCTTGACCTTTGTAAGCATTATCACAAAAAAACCCCTATGAGTTTCTTGTACCTTCTTCTCATTGGTGGGCACGCTCCGAATTTAGATAGCCTAACATAGTTTTTAAGACTATTCAAAGTGAACTGTGATTCTAAAAGAAATAAAAACGTGTGGCACTCGGGGACTACCGCGGTAAAGCTATTGATTGCATCGTGCGAGCTTCGTGCAGTCGTACTATATACATAAACGTTAAGCGAACGCTCGACCGAGCTACATGGTAGGCGGGGTGTTAGGTTTTATTTTCGTTACGGAATTTCTTGATTCGGTCGCCGCGCTCAAAGCCCGTGATAAAAGCTACGCAATAGCTTAAAAAATTGACTATTGACTTTTACAAATCTAAGGTCTAATTTACCTTTACCGATGCCATCGTTGTGGGTATTGCTCCGATAAAATTTAGGCAACTATTTTGGCGTCCACCCATACTTGTCTTTATATACAAGGCAACACAGAGTAGCATTACTTTGCCAAGAACCTGGTAATTACGTGAATCAATATCTGAGGTACTCAATATTTTAAGTCTAAAGCCGACCGTCCACCGCCAAATAAGTAAAGTAAGCTAAGTAAGTTTCAGCTTAGTTTTCATAATTGAGCCAGTTTTTCATACATGTACGTTCACCGCAAACTATGCCAGCCAGCTAAGCTACGTAAAACTGAAAAGCTGGTTCAACTATGCGAGCTAAGCTAAACTAACTTAGTTTAAATAAATAAATAAATAAATATTGCAGGACATTTCACACATCGCCATCTAGCCCCAAGCTAAGTAACTAGACTTGTGTTATGGGTGCTAGACAACGGATATACTACATAAATACTTTTCTTTTGTAAATATATACTTATAATACATAGAAACAACCAGACCACAGACAAATATCTAAGCATAAATACTTGTCTGAGGCGGGAATCGAACCCGCAACCCTGCGTTTGGCAGTCCGGCATGGTGACCATTGTGCCAACTGGGTCGTCGTGAGTTTAGTTGGCGGTGGATTGTTTCATGAAAAATTTAGGTACTAACTGAGCCCCGCGGCTACCGATGTAAGTCCTAGTCCGTAGGAATATCGGGATAAAAAGTAGCCTATGTGTCCATCTACGTTTCCAGCTATCTACGTTCATGGCAATCGGTCCAGCCGTTCTCGTATAAATAGTGTAACTAACACGACTTTTGTTTAACTAATAGCTGCGCCAAGCGGCTTAAACCTAGTTTTTTTAAACAATAACGAACAAAAAAAAAATTTAATTTAGTAAAGTCGTTCAGAAGTTATGCGTTTACTTACATTTCTACAATTCATTTATTTTTATAGATTCCTAGTTCCCTTAATATTGATTTTGATAGCAAATATTTCACGTAACTAACGTTATATAGTGTTTGCTATCAATTGCTTTCAAGTTTTGTAGGACGCAAACACGACGCAAGCATTATTTGTTTAGCCTGCGTCTTAAAAAAAAAATTGTGATATTAGCATATTTTTTCTGAATTTACTCATATTCACATCTAATGCAAAAAAGACACGCAGTCCTGTGCAGCCACAAAAGGAGGATTGGTCGGAAAAGATTTAGTTCCACGCCGTCTCATGGTGTCCCTCTACGGCCCCAGTTTATTTGCGGCTCTTTGAGTTACTATCGTATTCGTATCTTCTAGAAAAACCTGTTACGTCTTAGACTGCATCGTCATTTACCATCGTGTGAGATAGTGGTCAAACGCTGACCTATTATTATCAAGCTACATCAAAGTTTGAGAAACATTTTCTCACTGATCAAGGATAAAAAAATAATTTGAATAATAGTAAAATCATATCACTATGGATATTGTCGTTGGCTGTAGGCATACAGTAGCTTTAGTATGTGTTTAATATGGTTTCAAAGAAATGGCAAGAAACATTATTAGTGAAGTTTCACACTAGCTGGTTGTTTTTTATATCCATAAAATCATTAGTCTTAGTTTATTGCCTTTGCCTCCTCCGTAATAAAGGCGTTTGATTATAATTACAATGCTTCTCCACGATATGCAAGTACGAACGTATTTTGTGGAATTATTTACTGTGTCTATAATTATTAATACCTACAGATGTGGATTTCCGGGTTTCAGTTTTTTTAGCCTATTTTAACTAGGTTTTTTACATCTACGTGATAATTAACACTATTTTCCATTTTATTTTTGAACGAAAAAAGAGTCAAATTGATTTAAATCATTGATATATTCAGGTACAGAAACACAAATAATAAACTTAAGGAAAAAAAACCAGAATTCATGCCGTTTTTGATAGGATTAACACAAATCGTCTGTAATCAATTCCTTAGCCGCCGTAGCCTCCTCTGCCACCTTGGCTACCACCGTAACCACTTTGGCTACTTCCGTAACCACTTTGGCCACCTCGGTTGCCGCCCTGTCCTCCTTGGCTACCTCCGTAACCACTTTGGCTACCTCCGTGACCACCTTGGTTCCCTCCGCCAAATCCTCCTGGACTGCCACCACCACCACGACTGTTTGAACCAAGTCCTCCTTTGTTGTTACCATAGCCCTGTGCAAAGGTCATGGCTACTAGAGCCAAAACGACTCCAAAGACGAAAACGATCTAATAAAAGAAAACAATCGTGAATTAAAAAATATTATTGATTAATTGATAGCATGTCTCAATTATCTGAGACCGCCTAATTAAAAAAAAATTGTAATTTGTTTTTGTAAATTTGTAATTTGTAAGTTGGAATCGTATGTATACAACTTTGTAACAAATAAAATGTTTTTTTTTTTAATTTGACAGCAGAATGTAAATAGTAGTTAGGTTTGATGAAAATCGGTTCAACGGTTCAAAGTCATGTGGTATTTTCTTTTGTAGGGTTTTTGATTCATCTATCTATAGTCAAATTTCGAGTTTTAAATACTGTTTACATATTATTATTATTTTCGCTTTGTGTCACCTTGCGTTATTTTTAACCCCCGACGCAAAAACGGGGTGTTATAAGTTTGACGTGTCTGTGTGTGTGTGGCTGTGTGTGTGTCGAACGGATGAACAGATTTTTTTTCGTTGACTTGTAATTTGGTATACTTCTTCGTTATACTCTATACCTATATTCTTCGATTTGAGAAATATTGCCAAGGTCAGGGCAATTTCCTTCTATTGATATTTATTTAGATTTAAAATTGCCCTGAACTTTTTTGACAAAAAAGAGTTCAAAATCGGTTCAGCCATTTACACACACACACACACACAGACAAGTCTAACTTATAACACCCCGTCGTTTTTGCGTCGGGGGTTAAAAAATCCGTCTAAAAATCGCTAAAATGTACCGAAAATCATAATTCAGCGTGCAATTTCTCGACTAAATTACTTTAGCTAAACTGGTCACAAAGGATTAAAATGTTCGGTCACAAAGGATTAAAATGATTATTTACCTTAGTTGATGCCATTGTTGCAATGTTCCAATATTATTAGAAACTGTACTCTTCAGGACTTGCTGCGACCTTTTATATAGGATTTCATTAAATCATGCATTATATCGAGAATGTGGTAATCAATTCAGTAAACATAACTATGAGGTTCTCAACATACATAACATTAATATTTAAATAGTAACGATGTTGTTGTTATGGAGTTAAGGCAATTACTTAGGTATAATTAACTTTATCTGGTTCCTCTGTATTAATTAGTGTCTAAGAAATAACATATATTAGGTAACGACGACCCAGACGAAAGAACTTGTCAATACGTCTGGAGCAAACTTAGCTGCGGGTTCATGACGTTGTTTTCATTCACCGGTAGAGCAATGTCTTTAGCAATGTCAATGACGACCCAGTTGGCACAATGGTCACCATGCCGGACTGCCAAACACAGGGTTGCGGGTTCGATACCCGCCTCAGACAAGTATTTATGCTTACATATTTGTCTGTGTTATGGTTGTTTCTATGTATTATAAGTATATATTTACAAAAGAAAAGTATATAAATAGTATATCCGTTGTCTAGCACCCATAACACAAGTTTAGTTACTTCGCTTGGGGCTAGATGGCGATGTGTGGAATGTCCTGTAATATTTATTTATTCGATACCCGCCTCAGACAAGTATTTATGCTTAGATATTTGTCTGTGGTCTGGTTGTTTCTATGTATTATAAGTCCCTTTACCTCAGGTAATATAAAAAGATTGAGAACCGCATAGTCTGCTTCTTAAAATCAATCCGATAGAGACTAAAATTATGTCATACCAAGTCAAAATATTTAACAATCTAGTTATCGTGTGCCAATTTCAAAGAAATATTGGAGGAAAAGTAAGTTCAACCACAAGATACTTGTATACAGGGTTATTGGAAATTATACTAGCAAGCCGTTGAGGGCTACTTCTGTGCACCTTAACAAACAACTTTTATTCTACGACTTTTGGAAATTCAAACATTTTTTTGAAAATTTTGAGGTTAGGTTTACCTGAAAATCAGCTGTTCTTTACACGGAGAGGTCATTAACCTTAAAATTTTACTTATTTTCTAAATTTTATCTACTGTTTTTAGCCTAAATGACCTTTGTTTTAAAAAATCACCTGTTTTTCGAATTTACATAACCTCAAAATTTACAATTTTTTTTTCGAATTTTCAAAAGTCGTAGAACAAAAGTTGTTTGTTAAGGTGCACAGAAGTAGCCCTCAACGGCTTGCTAGTATAATTTCCAATAACCCTGTATATCAATACAATACAAACGGTTTTCTCAAGCAATTATTTATTATAATAGCATTTAACATAGTCGTATACAAAAATTTCCGTACTGCTATGAATTTTAATAGCCGTGATTACTTGGTTCAATTATATTGTTTATGTTACTAACCTATGCTAAAGACTAATATAATGCAGGTAGGTATCGTCATTCTTCTACAATCCGGTTATTGCAATACCTACTATAAAATATTAAGTAAGGTGAAAGGGTACCTGCACTCTCTCCATACATATCCTCCATGGATAATGACACTAACACAAATATTTTTGTGCCGTAAAACCTATAACTGCCATGAAACCAAAACATAGGGAATATTTTGGTTTTTTTCATTTTCTAATTATCACAGAAAAAAAAAGAAAAAAACAATAAAAAAAATACGGGCATGGTCAATTGCTCATGGCAGTTATAAGTTTTATGCACCAAAAATATTTTCTCTAGTGTCATTATCCAGGGAGAAATCAGTCGACTACGTTTGTAATAGTTTGTATGGAAAGAGCCCCCGGGACCCTTTCCTCTTAAATAATCAGCCAATTTCGTTCCATTGCTGGGCTAAGGCAAAAGGTAAGGTTTTTTGAATAAGCTTCAAGTCCTAAATTAAAATACACTTTTAGCTACAACTCAAAATTTATTATTTACAGGAGAATATTTTTCCTTCAGCCCCTTCTTAAAATAATAACCACCGTGCGATGTTACTGAATAGAACTGAGGGTAAAAACTTTCATAAGCATAGTAGGGATTTGTATAAATTGCAGGAAAAGGCACATAAGGTTTTTCGTAAACCCCAGGATGGTAAAAGATAAATTTATCGTCCTTCGGGTCCTTTGGTTTCCATTCTTCATGTGGCTCCTTCGGTTCTTTTACCTCCTTGAACTTTATTGGCTTCAAACGGCCCTCATCACCATATTGTCCTATCACGGGGTGCCACGGATTAGTTTCAAAGTCACTGTCATAATTTGCGTAGACTTTAAAAAACAATGTCAATATAAGGAATAGCAAATACATGGTTCTGTTGAAGACTGAAAATAAATGGTTAAAAAATGAGCGTTTAAATATGTAAAGCAATTTGGCTTATCTGTAATGGAGTAATGTCTCCAGGAGTGTTATCTTTTGCGTTTGGGTTTGCTTTGTTTTTGAGGTGATAACGTCTATTAAATCGATGAACACCTGCAGCACTTATCAAAAAAGTGACGTCATCGCTCACGTTCCGCCCGTCAAGTCGCCGTTTGTCAAGTCTCAAAGTCTCAGTCTCAATTATTTCATCAATGTTTTCTTACGTAAAATTATCATCCTTAAACCGAATTTACTGACAACCATTTTTTTAATTAGCTTTTTTTTTTCTTTCATTTTTTTCTTTTAGCATATAGGTAGTTACTTAAGTTAGAATTTATTTTGTTTTTGTTTTAAGTAATATGTAATTATTTTGCGTTTTGTTTTATGGTGCAATAAAGTGTTTATCTATCTATCTATCTATCTACCTATTTTATTTCTAGTCATCACAATCATGTCAGCTTGATGGTCCACTAGTGCTTTCTGTTCTTTTACGGTCGTCTAGGATGTATTCTGATGTTGTAGATTAAAAATGTCTGAATACATTGATGAGTGATTGATTGAAATTATCACCTTAGATCAACTTCATTACACAGAAGAGCCGTAATTCCGGCTAATATCCCTGGTAGCAATCGTTAGAATCAACCTAAAAATATTGACGCTCTGCTTTCTTAGAAACTCTTTTCCCATAAAGATGACCGACAAACGAATAGGTTCAATAATTATAGTAGTATAACATGTCGAGTAGGCTAAGGCTGTAGTTATTTGCTACCGTGGAAATTCCATAATTTCAAATAATTACACTTGTTGTTGGAAAAATATGTAATTTTGTTGCAGATATTATGTTAAATATACTGTTGCATGGTGACGTTGACGCATACATTTTTCTTTAGTATATGAAGATACTAGCGACCCGCTCCGGCTTCGCACGGCTATATCATGCATTATGTATTATACATATAAACTATCCTCTTGAATCACTCTATCTATTAAAAAAAACCCCATCAAAATCCGTTGCGTAGTTTTAAAGATCTAAGCATACAAAGGGAAATAGGGACAGAGAAAGCGACTTTGTTTTATACTATGTAGTGATAGTGATGATACTTAAGTACAAACAATATAAGTAATAAGTTTATTTATTGTAAATAAATTTCCCTAAAGCAGGGGTCGGCAACCTTGTTGTTAAAAAATTTTTGGCTAAAAAGCCAAAATTTTAAAAATGAAATTGAAATTTCATATAGTTTTTAAAGAAAAACTTTGAAGACCCCGGCCCTAGGTTTAAACAATTTGGAATAGAAGTAATTTTGAAAACAAAAGGTGGAAGTATAGGTACAATTTCAAGAATTGTTAAAAAAACTGGTTCCATTTCATTATTTTTAATAAATGTAATTTACTGTTTGATCATTACAATTATTTGCCTACTTCTCTTTTTTACCCCAAGGTCCCTGAGAGAAGAATGACCCAGCTTCTTCCATCCATTTATTCCCATTACCCATAGACCCAGCTTGTTCTAACCATTTGTTGGGGCCACCTCCAGGGAATTTATTCTCGAACTCTTTGAACCAAGACTGTACATTATCTGGGATGAACGGATACTTTCCACTTGAGCTTTCACTTGGAACTTCTGTTGGAATTTCCGTTGAAGGTACTTCTTCTTCTTCTTTCTTATCTGGTTCATTTTCTTCCGGTTCATCGTCTCGCTTGTGACGCGATCCAGCTCCACATTCAATGGTACCTATCACGCACATGATCAAAAGGAAGTATGCCAGTTGCACCTGAAATTGGAAAGTTTTAGTTAGTGGGTAATTGGTGGGTCTTTAAAAACAAAACAAATAATAATAATAATTTAAGTTAATTTCAGAACAAGTCCATATAAAAATCAAACCAAGTACAATCAAATTAAAATTAAAATACAAATGTCATTAGATGAAATCATAGAATTAAAATACAAATGTCATTAAATAAAATCATAAAATTAAAATACAAATGTCAAATGTCAATAAAATCATAAAATTAAAATGGTTGCCTGTAAAGTCGGTATACGGACGATAAGTTTACGTGATAACGTCATAAGAAAACGATGAAAAATTTAGATCTTTGTTTGTTATCACTACATAGTATAAAACAAAGTCGCTTTCTCTGTCCCTATATCCCTTTGTATGCTTAGATCTTTAAAACTACGCTACGGATTTTGATGCGGTTTTTTTAATAGATAGAGTGATTCAAGAGGAAGGTTTATATGTATAATATAGCCGTGCGAAGCCGGGGCGGGTCGCCTTACCAATATTGTCTGTTACCTGCCTGCCTGCCAATATACATAACAACTTTGTACCTACCTATTTCTATGCACATAAATTCTTATTAGATAATTATTTCTATGTATTTCCGCGAAGGGTTTTTAATACAATTAAAAAGGGTTTTTACGGCGAACAACTTTTTTACTTTTTTGAAAATTAGAACATTATTTTTGAAGTTTTTGTATGAAACAGCTGATTTCCAAGAAAAAAAATATTCGAATATCCAAAAGTCGTAGAACAAAAGATAAGATAATAAAATAAATATTTAGTTTTTAATAAGGGTGGTAGGTGGCCCTTAATAAACACGCCATTGTTTTATTTGGAAAAAAAGCAAAAAATAAAAAAATGTATACTAAAACAAATGAGAAATTTTAAATGGGATTTGATTATTTTCTTACTTACCTTCATTGCTGTCATGGTTGACTGTCTCAAGTTTTAATTAAGCAAACAGCGTTTATATATTAAATGGTATATCTATACTTTCGCACATTGCAATAATTTACATTGACAACAACTGATAAAACTTCATTGAAAACTCCAAAATTACCTCAGAACTTACCAAACAAGGTAATTTTGTGTTCCTGTTGCAAACTGTTAGCTGACACATATATTTGGGTCATCATTATTTATTATTATAAATTTAATTGTTTTTTTACATCCTATTAATACCTACTAATAGTTTGTGTGTTTATATTTTGATTGCTCCATAACGCAAAAACTACTAGACTGATTGCGATACTGATGAAACTCGGTATCAGTTTTTTTTTTAATTTTAATTTAACATTTACTATTTATCAAAATTATAAGCTAATCAAAAATCATGAAGAATTGTCCGGTTTGCCACACATTAGGTTAAGTTCGTTACAGCTGAAGACATGGATTAAGAGGAAAGGGTACTGACGCTCTCTCCTTACAAACGTAGTCGACTGTTTCCTCTCTGAATAATGACACTAGCACAAATCTTTTTGTAGCATAAGCTTATATATTATAACTGCCATGACCATGCCCATATGTTTTTTTTTTTCAAAAGGGCGGCAATAGTACATTGCGATACAAGTGTGGAAAGTTGATCATTCCATAGAGGCGGTTTATGACGCGCGAGCGGAACGCGAGCGTGGCAAAAGCCGAGATGGAATGATCAATCCACACCTGTATCGTACGACGTTTTTTATCACAGTTGCGAATAAAAAAAAGACTTGTTAAAATAATATATTTTTTTTAAGATTATTTTAGGTTGTTTACTTTTTTTTGTTAATTACACTCCCGAAAGGCTAGGCAAAAGACTTTTAACCTATACAGCCTCGTCTGACATAAGTACAATATTTTTTTATGTTTTTTTTCATTTGTTTTTGCGTCGGCGGTTAAAAACAGAATATAATGGTAAGAAAAATATATTTAAGTACATACCTAAAGAAAAAACAAAATAAAAACAAAACTCAATTTTAATTATTTTCAAAGACGTTATCACGTAAAATTATCGTTCGATATCATACTTTAGAGACAACCTTTTGAAAAGAAGAAAAAAGGTACCAACAAAGAGTTTTAAGCCAGCAAGGTTTAAAAACTCTTTGATGGTACCTTTTTTCTATACATCAAAACAGTATAACCCAGATAAATTAAGAATGTTTCATCTACCTAATATGTCATTAGCAGTAAGATACGTATTTGACTTTTCGGGATAACGTATTATTTTAGCACTAGTTGGATTTTTTTTATCGCACGCGTGTATAATACGTTGCATTATGAGCCTAAAAGCGGTTTAATAAGATCCACTTTATGAGCAACTGTGATAAAAAATATTATTCCGTACCGGGCGACAGAGTCCCACTTTACGCCACTGCGTAGTCATAAAGCTTCTAACCCTATATTACCTTTGTTTTCAGGTGTTTTTTACTCTCACCACTCTACTCTTTGAAGCAAATACTAAAAAAGATAAAATCGAAAGAGAACTTACTAAAGAATCGGTTGATGAATTCTTTAAAGAAACCGGTGAAAAGATTACGGAAAGCTTCGACTCGGTTAAAAATTGGTTCAAGGATGTCTTTAGTGGTTAGGTAGGTAAAGTCAGTGATTTGTAAACCAGAGGTATATTCGTCTTTGAGAAATAAACTTGACCACACGAAAGTAAGGCAATTGATTCATACTTAACGTGACCATTTATTTTTTTACTCAAAACGGGACATCAAAATATTAAGACCAGTGTGAGGCTGTAAATTTCCATACAAAAAGCGGTAACGTTCCCCCCCCCCCCATAAACAAAGTCCGATTTTGATAATTTTTGAAAAGATTCTAGATCAAATAGACCAAATTTATTTCATTTTGTGAAGAAAAAAGGGGGTAAAAACGTTACGGCCCGCAACATTATTTGAAAGCAAAACGAAGGCAATTACGTCCGAACTTAAACTCTCTCTATCGCACGTTATTTTTGAAAATACCTACTCGCGCTGCGTATCGAAAACTCATGATTCTCTTAACGTCAAATAGTAGGTTTTTAAGTAGTTTTAATATTATTTATTTAAAAAATTACGCGACATATAATCCTAGACATGTCTTTTTTATATTGACTTTTGTTATCAACATTGCCTTTAAAATTGGAATCTGTAGCTGCATTTTTTTGATGTCTACAATTTATTCGTTAATGAAAATACCCGTTCTACTGGGTTATAATTTTCGCGCGGATTTTGAAAACGGGACAATTTTGTGTCCCAACGCTTTTCTTGGGGACAACTGGACAGGAAACCGAAAAAAGGGACAGTCCCGTTCAAAACGGGACGTATATTCATACTCCCTCAGGTTTTTACGCAAATTGCATAAAGATACTTCAAATTATTGTGTCACAATAAAGGAATGCGAAAGCTACTCTATAACTGTTATATCTCACTGGGTAAAGTAGGAACTTTATTACTATTGACTTTGTATCATACGTTAGGTACAATCGACGCTTAAAAGTCAACCGCCACCGTAACGTTTACGATCCTGTGCAGCACTATTTGAACATTCTAACAACGTAGGTTACGTGGATCGTACCCACGTCGGTTGGTGTAGCAGGTGGCGGCTTATACCACTCCGCCAAAGACTAATAGTTAAGCTAACATGTTGGAAATAATAATCATACTGAGTACTATTAACACATCTATTAATTCAATTGTTTATATTTGTGTGTAACGTCTTATTTGTTTATAGTATTATTGTAGCACACTGATAGTGGACTTATGACGCATACTGTACCTATTCAGTGGTTAAGTAGCTCTAGATATATGATTCCGCAACCGATCTTCGACGATGGATTCGCCATTGGACTGTTCGCCGAAAGGATGATTGATTAATTTCTATTGCCCTAGCAGAATATTTCACCTACGGACTTTTTGCCGACAGGACCTTTCCCCTACGTCACTTTTGAGGACAGACATTTCCTCCTTGTATTTTATCGAAAACGCATGTCTAGGCTATTGGAAAAAGTATTTTATACTGTAAATGAGTTCAATGGTAGATACAAAAATCAATAGATATTTATTTTCTAAATTTGACCTAGATAATACAGTTTTTACATGATTAATAATTGTTTTTTTTTTTCAATTTATTCCTTTCTTTATTTTTGTCAATTATTTTTATAAACTTATCGAATAATTACTTACTTATTACTTACTTATTTCATATTATAAAAGTAATCATAGAATTAAAACAACATAACCACAACATAATGATTTTTTCTTTTAATAGATCGTGGCCTGCACCATGGGCGTGCCCAGAGTTTTGTAAAGGGTGGGGCAGAAGCAAATAAAAGTAAGAAACTCATTAGGTAATAGAAAATTTAAAAAAAAAACAGCGCACTCCGGGAGTGCAGGCAGAAGTGAAAACTGTATATCTGTGTAAAATCTCATCTGTCGCGAGAACATACGCAAAAAGAGTTTTAGATGAAAAAAAAAAATAGTCGGACGACTATTTGTCGTCCGTCAATAGTCGTCCGACAAATAGTCGTCCGACATTTGTCGTCCGTCAACATTTGTCATCCGTCAATAGTCGTCCGACATTTGTCGTCCGTTAAAAAATACCATATGTACGTCTTAATACACTCACAGCCAAATTAAAAAACTGTATATCTGTGTAAAATCTCATCTGTCGCGAGAAAATCTGTCGTCTGTCGCGAGAACGGCTGAAAATGCTCACCCACAAAAGTGCCCAAAACGCGCCATAAGAAGTTTTCACTTCAAAAATACTAGAAGGGGAGCAGAATAGAATGGCATAGATAGCATCCCAATAATCACAAACGACATTTTGGGCACAATTTTCAAAAAAGTTTTTTACTTGATAATAATACAAAACGTTTTAGTTTACCGCAGAATTTAGGTATTTGAATACACTCGATTTATTGTTTTATCTGATTTCAAATATGTATTTTATTTTTATGTTTAACATTAAGTTTTATTTGAAACATGATGTTTAGTTTTGTTTGATTAATTTAAAATAGATTCAATTATTTTTAAGTTTTGTCTAGGGGCTCATCCGAGTGTTTCAATTCAAAGTAATTTGTTGCTATACTACTCGTATCGTAACTTTAGCTTTATGTTTTCGTTACATTACCGTATCCTGTCCACAGGTTTTGAAATATTAAAAATTTAATTTTTTTTCGATTTTTTTAAAGATTTTCGACTTTTTCTTAAAAAGTAGCCAAATTGGCATCATTTTGTAGCGAATTCTATGTTAAAAAATAAATTATTAGCTATAATAATTAGCTATCAAACAGTCCAATCTGCATATAAACATTTTTTACTGCCACTTTGTAACTTGGACGTTTTTCTGTGACATTGCCCCGTTACTTTATTTATTTTAACTATAGCTGGCGGGGGTTTTAGCTAAATCTGCCTAAAATTAGTCGACTCGACCACAACACAAGCGACCTCTGTGCATGCGCTGTGTGTCGATTCATGCATATTGCATTGTTTTGCGCGGTTATTTTAACTTTGAAAGTAACCAAATGAATATTTAAATTTGTTAAGTATATACAATTAAAAACCTATTTTTTTATTTCTTATAAGCTCCGAGTCAGGGTGGGGCAAATGCCCCACCTTGCCCCACTGTGGGTACGCCCATGGCCTGCACTGGGCTATCTGAAACTATGTTTATAGGATAAATAGTTGCAATTTTTGAAGACGCATTTTGAAGTGATATAGCGTCTAATAAAAAATTCAAAACCTTTTTGTGCCTTAAAAGACGTGCTAGTGACGTCATCGACTGTTTTTGTGCGACAATTGAAATTAATGAAGAAAAATGTATTCTAATAATATTATAAATGTGAAAGTTTGTGTGTGTGTGTATGTATGTTTGTTTTGTTTCACGCAAAAACTACTGGACTGATTGCGATGAAACTCGGTACGTAGATAGCTGGAGACCTGGATTACTTTACATTACTTTTTATCCCTAAATTCCCGCGGGATCGGGACTTACGCGGGTAAAACCGCGGGGCGCAGCTAGTATTCCAATAATTGACGCTTTCGTTTAAAAAAGATAATTGTAAGAGGCTAATATTAAACATTTACGATGTTTTTAAATTACTGACGTACGGGAAAACCTGTATTGCTGTTAAGTTGAAATTACTTTGGCTTCGGAGATATTCACAATGTCCCTACATTTTACATTGTACTTGCATACGGGATGTTTTCAGCAATTATACCCTTTTTAATTGGGTCCTTTTTGCGTGAGGACGGAGATAATTATATAGATAGATAAATAACTTTATTTGTACAACACAGTAAGGAACATACAACATGATAATATACACAAAGCAAAGTAAAGTAATAGCTATAAAGTACAAGTTGCACAAATGGGCGGCCTTATAGTTAAAAGCGATTTCTTCCAGGCAACCTTTGGATGGAAAAGAACTTATTTAGCTTTTATGGTAGGTTGTGAGTTCATTCAAGCAGGATAATAAAGTAAATAAACTTAACTTAAAATAGGTGATATTAAAAGTATTTGAATAATTATGGTTATAAAATATTCAATTAACATAATAAATAATTATACTTGCTTCGTCCTCAACATTAGTGTTAACATGCAGCAACGCGGCTTGTACCCAGTCATACACACTATAGTTTAGATAATTGTATAAAAATAATATTTTTTAAATTTGACACTGGGTATATGCTATCTTGTGGCAACCCCAGTTGGTACTGACATCTTCATTCGCGTTTTAGTGCGCAGTCAGTGTACACCATATTTATCACTTTCTAGAATTTTATTTTAAATACATCAATAGTTATGTCTAAACAAAAATCTAGTTTTTTTTCAGTGATGAATACCTATTTCGAAAAATCAAGAAGTTGGAAATGAAGCTAATATATCTTGGTCGAAATAGTCGCGCAGTTTGTCTTTTGAAAACCATAATCAAAAGTTGTCATGACAACAAGGAAAAAATGGTGTGACAGCATCGTGACATCGTGACAGCGTCTTTCACGTCTATTTACATTATTATGTTATATTATTAAATAAAGGTATATTAATTATGTGTTGAGTGCACGTCCAAAGAGAGTGATACCTTCACAATGTAATTACATGTGTATAGTACCCTGAGTCTATCGCCTTGTATAACGTGATTGAGTGTGCTTACACGAGAGTACTACCTTCCCTATACACGAGGTTAGTTCCTTGAGTCTATTACCTTGTAATATATACACAAGAAACAAATAAAGTAAATAAACTAAAGTGTTGAGTGCATATCCAATGAGAATGCTACCTTCACTATCGCCTTGTAAAACGTGAGTTGAGTATACTTCCATGTAAGTACCACCTTCACCATACATGAGGGTAGTTCCTTGAGTCTATCACCTTGTAAAATATACACAAGAAACAAATACAAATTGTTGCACATCCAATGACAGTGCAACCTTCACCATGAGTGTATCACCTAGTAAAATATACCTATATTAACAAATAGAAAGTGTTGAGTTCACATCCAATGAGAGTGGTACCTTCACAATACAAAATGAGTGTGGTTCCTTGAGACTATCACCTAGTAAAATATACCTATTTAACAAATAGAAAGTGTTGAGTTCACATCCAATGAGAGTGGTACCTTCACAATACAAAATGTGTGTGGTTCCTTGAGACTATCACCTAGTAAATTATACTTATATCAACAAATACAAAGTGTTGAGTGCACATCCAAAGAGCGTGCCACCTTCACGACGCAACATGAGGATAGTTCTTTGAGACTATCACCTATTTTGGTTAGAAAAACGTAGATTAAATAATTACACTTTATCAAAAGTGCTACTTTTACAAAAATATTGAAAACACAGGTTTATGACAACCAACCAGAGGAGGATTCAGGTTGACGTCGAAGAAAACAAACCTGACCAACCCTCAAACATGGATATGCAAATATTACTGTACGTACAACCGTCAACTACCTACTTTATACCACACGAACAAGATATCGTTCTACATGAGAGTCTTCTAGAACTACTCGGCAAAATTCCTTTAATAAATAAGAAGTTATTATGGCCGCATTGTCGAATATTTTAGTAAAAGAAAACAAAGCTTTTGAAAGCAATCAAATCAACTAGCTCTTGCCCTATCGGGTGTAGACCAAGCGCAAACGAAAATCTTTGCAAATCAGTACAAGTATGCAGATACAAGTTATTAGGAGCAGGAAAATTGTTGTGCGACTCTCAATACGATGAGTCGATGTGTTGCTGCAGCTTTGTAGCTTCAACTTCAAGCTTCAACAAAGCATGAAATTCGGCAAAAGCCAAGTCATCTGAGATGTAAAACATTTTGCAATCTGAACGGACGACGTTCCTACTAACAAAATTTAATCTATCGTCTCGTCTCGTTCTTAATACTGGAGAGCTCCGCTCCCCCTGGCAAGGCAAGCGGCGCAAGTTGGAAGAAGAACAGTCGACCCAAGCGTCTACAGGTCAACTTTGACCGTCGCAAATAGCGTTGTCCTCGCAGCGCTCACGCAGGCGCACACCAGGTATGCCGATAAATGAGGTATGTCCCGCCGCTGCCGCCACCATGTAAGGTAAGCTTTGTTTTACAACAAAATGCTTCTTATTACCAATGACAAATGTCGTGGATCATAGACGGGTATGAAATACCGTTTTAAACCATACATTATGTATACCTTTTATTTCTATTTATTCTAAAAATGGAATTTAATTATTCTCATTTCACAATTAATGAACTTAAAAACTCGAGAACTATAATTGAATGTTAACAATGAATGAATTATTCAATTATTTACAAGTATTTTTTAATACCAAAACCCAATGACGACAACGTTTCATTATAAATCTTTAATCCCTCAACAAGTCAGTAAAACCACATCATTTTCAAATGGTAGATTTAAAATCGACTATAAAGTTGATTTAAACATACTTAAACTTAAAAAAAAAAAAAAAAAACCTAATTAAACATGAAGTATCCAAGTTTTTTTGTTACAAATTGCATGATACACTGTTTAAGAGTTCATTCGTCTGACAAGTTAGCTTACTACTAGTCTACTACTGTCCCGCTATTCAATACGGTTAGATTTATACCGAATATTGAACGTTGTTAATATATTGCCTTCAAAAACCTGACGATTACGATACCTAGTTATAATATGTCAGTACTGAAACTTTAGACATTCCGGCCTGCTCTTTGCGCACCGTTAGCTGCTATTACAGACGATCCGGACGAGCTAAATGGCGGCAATCAAATGTTGTTACATCTGTTAACCCATTGAGAGTTGACTAACTTGTTTATACTATTCTCTGAAGCTAGTACAACAGAAAAGGGGGGGCCGTATTTGGGGGCAGGAAAGTTAACGGCAAATGGAGTAATAATGAATAAACTAAGAACCCAACATTTTTGGACTTTAAATATTATTTTATTTTAGTAAGCAATTTAGACAACCCGAACTCTTTGGACTTATTGGCAACTTAGAATAAATACAAAGACATGAAATGGTTGTTCCTCTCTGGCCAATTTTCAAAAGCTGTGTGTTGTTTTTAGTAATACTAGAAACTAAAACAATTGTTTTATTATCTGTAACTAACAGACAACTTCAGGGCAAAGTGACCCTAGTAGCCGCGAATTATCCGCACGGCACTCTTGAGAAGATGTATCTCTGCAAGTTTTTATTTTAGATAATATGATGTGTGCATCTTTGTCTTTGTCTGATGTTCAAGTTTTACAAAAACTTGACTATTAAGAAGCATCAATCTCTACGATTAATACTCTCTTTTTAGTCTTTGTCCTATATCCGTATATGTGACAGAGTAGTGCACAATTTAGTTTGTTACACTTAAAGATCCGCATTGTCCTTAATTGTCAATATTAAGATAAAGTCTGATGACAGAGTAATTAGACTTTTCAAAGGTTTTTATAAGCTCTACCTTTACGGAAATATGATGTGGCATGAAACCCTGAAATTGTTCTTAACTTCTTAAAAATTTCGTATCCTTACAATGAAACTAATACTAAGAAAGTTGCAACTTTATTAGCGCTTATTACAACACAGTGCAAACTATAAATAAAATTAAAGTTCAAAATATCGAAGTAATTGTAAATGATAAAGGGAAGTAATTGTAGATGCTTTGAACAAAATTGAGTAAGGTTAAAACAACTAAATCACTATCTTATAGTGTTATTTTCCTTCACGTACGCAATAAGAGAACGTACACCAATTTTCATTAAAAAAAAAAAAAAAAAAACACTAGTTTTTATCTTTCCTGAGTGTATGTGTGTATACTAGGTGACTCTGCTAGAGAGAACACTCCACAGCAGTGCCACAAACAATTTTTTTTCCTATTACCTTATTTTCTAGTATACCTACACACAGCTGTAATGGGCAACGTACATCATGCATACGTTCCAAATACATCATTTTAAGATATATTTTTTTTTAGATATTTATTATGGTAGCTCTGCTACAGAGCACGACATAATAATATAATCATGATAAAAAAAAAAAAAAAAAAAAAGTAAACAGTTTTGTAAAAAACATCCTCGTATTATTCCTTGAAAATCCCAAATGATGTCAAAAGAAAAACTAATAAAAACTAATTGCATAAGAAGAAATAAACAACTTTTCTCCTTAGTCCATAAGCCGTGGGATAAAAGAGGGTTTACATTAAAGTGGTAACTTTATATAGATTCAAATATATTTAATTCTCATTCTACTCACTTCTAAAGCATATACGAACGCTGTTTGTCTAGAAGTAGTTAGAAAAACGGCTGATTGGTTGAAATACTCTTGCGTATTCGCTAGATTCTATCACAATCTGTTATTACTGATATACAGAATAGCTTGGCGCTACACATTTTAAATCAGATTACCTAGAATGACTAGGTATTTTAATCAACAAACATTTATTTTATTATTTTTAAGCCTATTCTGCCCCACAGCAGGCTAAAGGCCTCCCAATGTTCCCTGTCTAGTGCCAGCTGCCAGCTGGGTACAGTCCCTATGATGCGAATCAAACTTGTCCCGCCCCATCTCCTTCTGGGCCTGCCGCAGAATCTCCTGCTGATTTTGTTTACTTTTTGGTTAATCAAACTAATATTGAAAGCTATTTTTGGTATATCAATTTAATATTAGAATCTTTGGTTTTAGTTACTAAAGATTACATAAAAAAAAAAAAAAATATATATATATATATATATTTAAAGTTAATTACAATGAGTTTCATTGTTTCAAATAAGTAATGTTATTTCGTTACTTTCCTTCAGCATCTTTTATTTACTTATAATAAAAGAACTTGATTTTGTTTACAGTTCACATATTTTCTTAATACATATACCTATGTATGTATAATTCCTTTTTTGCTTATATAAAACAATTTTATACAACTCTAAAGATCTGCATGTTAACACTAATTTTGAGGACGAAGCAAGTATAATTAATGATTAAACGAACTTACCTTAAGTGAAGTTCTATCGTAATTATACGAGGCTTCGTCTGAAACATTAGGGTCCCTCCCACCCAAAAAACCCATAAAAATTGTTTAACCAAAAAAGGAATTATCTATTCTCTGAACTAAATGAAGATGTCAGTACCAACTGGGGTTGCCACAAGATAGCATATACCCAGTGTCAAATTTAAAAAATATTATTTTTATACAATTATCTAAACTATAGTGTGTATGACTGGGTACAAGCCGCGTTGCTGCATGTTAACACTAATGTTTCAGACGAAGCCTCGTATAATTACGATAGAACTTCACTTAAGGTAAGTTCGTTTAATCATTAATTATATACATAGATATATACAAATAAGTAATTATATACATGTATACATACATAAATAATAATACAGGAAGACATACGGATTTTAAACAGTACTGAGGCAGTGATCAGTTACCATAGCTTTGAAAATGGGTAGGGACTTAGCAGATCGGAGTATTCTTGCCCAGCACCTACTACTCTCTTAGCTTAGTCGACCATGTCCAGAGGAGAGAACAGAAGGCCAATTCTCGTAAATAACATCGTTTAAATTACATTTCAATATCATTCCGATTGCATTTCGATTGCAAAAGAGACCCTCAAAGTCAGTTATTTTTTACAAAAAGCTAACTTTGGGGGTATTTTGAGCTACTTTGAGGGTATTATTTGTGATCGAAATGCAATCGAAATGATATTGAAATGTAATTTGAACAATGTTATTTACGAGAATTGGCCTTCTGGTCAATACTTCTGGAGTCAACTAAGCTGTGGGATTCATCACGATATTTTCCTTCAACGTAACAGCAATCTCAATTAGCGCACATATTACATTTTTCTTAAGAAAAATCCATTGGTGCACGGCCGGCCGGGATTCGAACCCACGACCTTTAGAATGAAAATCGAGATATCTATCGCTAAGCCAACAGCGCTCGTTTTACATTTATAGAACGTTGCCGATCTATCTCTATAATACAAGTATATTTGCAATGCTTATAATAATTAAGGGGGGTCAAACGCGTCAAATAATCGCATGAACCTAGCAACGCGACTGTTGTCAATTATTTTATTAACCGACTTCAAAAAAATAATAAAAAAAAAATAATAAATCATTTATTTCAGGCTACGAAGGTCCATAGATACATACCTTATAGACTAACATACATATTTTATAATATAAATTGAAAGTGTTAATAGATAACTTCAAACTATGTTAGTAGCACTTCTGGGAAAAAGGAGGAGGTTCTTAATTAGACTGTATGTTTTTAGGATTCCATACTAAGACTCCACTGTCTGTTTGTCTTCCACCAGGCTGTATCTCATGAACCATAAGTTGAAATTTTCACAGATGATGTATTTCTGTTGCCGCTATAACAACAAATAGGGACTAAAAACAGGGTAAAAGAAACTCTTCCTGCGCAAGTCCGACTTGCACTTGTTTTTATGGTTCCGTACCTCAAAAGGTAAAAAAGGACGACAGCATCGCTACAAAAAGTCGTCGAGGGCGAGGGCTCTAAATCACAATATTACTCATTTGCTATTACTGAACCTCTTGTCACCTTCCATTATTCAATTCAATGATTCGTTGGGGTGACCGAATTGCTTGTTAGTATTGCGTAGCTAATACTTCGGTCTGTGATATACAGTGTTTGTTATTCATAATTATATTAGCAAGCGGTTGAGGGCTACTTCTGTGCACCTAAACAAAAATATTTTAATATACAACTTTATCTAGCTATCATCATACCAATAATATCGTTAGGGGGTGTCGGGTTAGTAATTTTTGAGTAAAATATCTTAACCTAAGATCCCTTTAAGGACGACCTTCATCGAGCTGAAAAGATTTTTTGTTTGTTTGTTTGGTCCGATATTCCCAAGGCAAAGAACCACGCACGGGGCGCTGTTGGTTATGACTAAATATATCAAAAACTTGTGTCACCAGCACTCCTAAAAAATGAACACGAAAGTCCTGAATCATAGATATTGATTTCATGCGCTGTTTCATTTAGAGCCAGCAAGTTTCCTACTGTAGGGCAAAGGCATCTCTACCTTCCATAATTTGCGATCTTCAGCGTCTTAAATTTAGATTTGGATCTTGTTATTTTAAAGATACAAACAAAAGAATCAAAATCGGTTCATCCGTTCGGGAAAATACCTACAAATATATAGTTCTCTAAACTTTTGAAGTTCAGACAAGTCTCTCTAACCGACCCGGGAAATATATAGCTATGAAAATTAAAGGTAACAGAAGCTAAGATGCCACAGACAGACAGACACGTCAAACTTATAAAACCCAGTCGTTTTGCGTGGGGGATTAATAATACTACATGGTACTTCATTATTGCTTGGTAGGTACTCTCTGGTCAGACCAGTCAGTCTTTTCAATTCGAAGAAATAAAACAATATAGGGGAGAAGTGCCATGAAAGGGACACGTATTGAAAGGGACAATTCAAATAACCGGTAAATTAAAAACAATTTCGAGTCAACACTATTTTTGACGTATAGCAGAAGCAAATTCATTCGCGGCATACTTCATACTCCTGTCATTTCAAAAATAGCGGAGTCGTGCGTGTGTTATTATTGTGATTGAAAACTATTTTTTCTCTTATAATTGTAAAACGTTTTATCGATTGCTGTGAGTTAATTATTATTAGTCAATAACTGTTTATGATAGGTTAGGGATACACAGATATGAGAACATAAGGAAAATTAACTTTAATTTCAAATTGTAGATTTTGTGGTTATGTTTTCAATTTCTGAATGATATTTATGAAAGGGACACAGCAAACAGTTATGAATGGGACGTCCCCTTCATAACTATCCCTTTCATGACTGCTATTTTTCACTAGAAATTATTAATATTATGACATTTTTTATATTAAAAATGCAACTTAAAAAAAATAACACGTATCGATCCACACAAAATTGAAGAAACAGTGAATAAAGAAGAAGAAGAAGAAGAAAAAAGGGGATTTCTGTAAAATTTATAAAAAAATTATAAGTGATTTATAAAATTGTTGATTAGTTTTTATATATACAGGGTTATTGGTAGTTATACTAGCAAGCCGTTGAGGGCTACTTCTGTGCACCTAAACAAATAATTTTAGCTTTACGACTTCTAAAAATTCGAAAAAAAAAAATGAAAATTTTGAGGTTATGTGAATTCGAAAAACAGCCAATTTTTTAAAACATAGGTAATTCAGACTAAGAACAGTAGATTAAACTTTAAGATAAGTAAAATTTTAAGGTTAATGACTTCTCCGTGTAAGAAACAGCTGATTTTTGGGTAAACCTAACCTCAAAATTTTCAAAAAAATGTTCGATTTTCCAAAAGACTTACAAAAAAAGTTGTTTGTTTAGGTGTATGGAAATGGCCCTCAATAGCTTGCTAGTATAATTACTAATAACCCTCCAATGTGTTTCAATTATTTTTTATTATAAGCGTGACTGTTCTAAGTGTCTTAAGAGAAGCAATAAAAAATATTATCTATTATTATTATTTTTTAAGTTCATTATTAAACTTTATGTTCTTATTAGAGAAATATCACATTAGTGACAGGAATTATTAATTAAATTAATTATTTTAATGCAATTGGTTTAGTAGTTTTTGCATGAAGAAGTGACAAACATACACACACTAACTTTCACATTTATTATATTGGTAGGATAATTTTGGTCACTTTTGAATTTGATTTTAAACATATCTAAGTTGTTATTGTAAGAAGACTTAATATTTTAGAACATTTTATATTTATAATTTTTTTATTATTTAGACCAAAGTATAAAGCGATTTTATTGAAATTAAGCACTGTCCCTTTCATAAACTACTGCGTCCCTTTCAATACAGGTAATTTATGAAAGGGACAAAATATACATTTTTTTAAGATGCAAAAATAAATAACTACGAATTAATTAATGACGATTATTGAATTGTATTTTATTAGTTTAATAATTAACGCTTCTTATTCGACTCCAACCTGTTCCAAATATTATCTCAATCACTTACTAGAGCCTCAACAACAAAAATGTCCCTTTCATGCCACCTCTCCCCTAATAATATCGGGTCTGGTATATTATTTAGACGACAAAATAGTAATAGGTATTAGAATAAACTTTTTAAACTCACACGATTTGTATTCATAGTAAGCAAAACGGAAAATATGTATGTGTGTATGTATATGTATGTATGTTTTTGTAAAATGTGCAGTGTCGCGAGACATCTCCGGATGTATCTTCGGATATGGTGAGTGCAGTGTGCCGCGGCTCTTATGACTTAACAAAACTGTTTATAAAATCGAGTGTCGGTACTCGACCTCCCTCGGTTACTACCCTCGACTATCAGTATGAGATGACAATCTCCAGCTCCAGTCTCCTTGCGATCATGACTATTGTAACATATTCGAAACATAGAGGTAAGATAAATAAAAATACGTAAATAAGATCCAGGAAAATAATTATTAGGTATTAGAATAAGCTGAAATAATAAATTAAAAATAGATTGTATTAAAAGAATTAGCCCCACTTTTTGAAAAAATCACCGATGCCTTTAAAAACGTCCTTGAAAAAATTTTTGACTTTAGTTTTATTGGTTCCTTCGGCGTTAACAATTTTGAAATTTGTTTTTCTTCGCATAGTCTCGTAGTCACGTAGTTGATATTTGTGACTACGTCTGGAGGCTAACGAAAGTACCTGAAAATATTTAAAGACATATTTATATTGTAATAAGCGTAAAAAGGTAGTTTATTGAAAAAAAAAACTCTGTTTATTCGTACACAGAATCTAAACAATGCAATTTTCATCATTACACGTTTTGAGACCGCTCGTGGGTCATTACTCGATTACCCTCTGTCGGGGTTTATACTTAGCTAAGGGATCTTTGCACTGGCCATTCGGGAATGAACAGGCACATGGGCCTTACCACGGGCATTGTTTTAGTCGAATATGCGACGAGTACGATTACTCCACCCCCCTTAGAGGTAGAGTTAGAATAGAATCACTTCACTTCACTACATAGTATAAAACAAAGTCGCTTTCTCTGTCCCTATATCCCTATGTGTGCTTAAATCTCGATACGCACGCACATTTGCAGCGCTGGTCTTCTGGCCGAACCATGTGCGTAACTTATCCGCTCCCAAGCAATATAACAAGGAATACCTTCCCTTTATCCTCAACAACTGCTTCACTGTGGAGAAACGGACTATCATTATTCCTATCCCTGGTTAGGATTAGGTACTTACTTACAGACAAGAAAGATCATAGAAAGTAACGAATCAAATGAAATACATACTGACCACTAAAAATATTGTCAATAATAATATTATCTTCGAACCATTAAAAATCTTCATAGTTATTCCCTTATATCAACCACAATGTTGTTTTGCACAAAATTTACATCTAAAAGAGAAAGACATAAAAATCATTTACAAAATTCATTAGAAATTAGAATTGACAGTTGATTGATGTGACATACCTAGTGATAGTTGCGTACATGGTTGAAATTAATTTCATGGTGTTCTAATTGAGTTTTCAAAGTTAATGTTTATTTCTTTTGGATGTAGTATTGCAACAATAAACGTACTATATTTTGTTTAAAAACACAGATTACTTTGCCGTACACTATATTGTTTTTAAAAAAAATCAGAATGCTTTACCTTTAGCTTTTTAAACAACATTTGCTATGAAGATTTTTAATGAATCGAAAACATTATCGATTGTATTTCTTGTCGTTAGTACCTATATCTACTAGCAGGTAAGTAGATAAATGAAATGACTTACAGTTTTAAGTATAATTAATTTTTAACTGATATGGTTATTCACTACTAAAGTCATACAACATTTTCATGAGAAAAGTATATAAATAGTACATTCGTTGTCTTACACCCATAACACAAGTCTAGTTACTTAGCTTGGGGCTTTATGACGATGTGTGAAATGTACTGCAATATTATTTATATATTTTACAGGTACTGACAATATCCTCAACTTTATCCGATAGTAGTGAGACAAAAGATGATGCAATAGCAAATGTAGTTAAGGAAATTATGGAAGCAATTACTTGGTGGTTTAGAAAGCACACTAAATAATTTAATGATTTCGGTTACATATTTTTTTACATACACTCTACTACTCTAAAACAAAAAGAAGCTACCAGTACAAAACTGCGCATCTTTTTATATGTTTTTGGTTAAAGGGTTTGTTTAATACAAAAGGGGTTTGTTTTAGAGATTTAAGCATACATAGGGATATAGGGACATAGGGACAGAGAAAGCGACTTGATACGTGACGTGATAGTGAAGTGATGATTTGGACTGAATTTTTTAGACAACCCAGTTGCAATATATTTGTAAACCTATTTAATTTCATATAAAATACTTTACATCCATTAAACAGCTCGATGAAGGTCGTCCTTAAAGGGATCCCGTTCTAAAAAAAAAATATCTCAGACTAACACTTACAGGGCTCGCTTGTGGGAATGATTCAGAAATAAATCTTTTTGAAATATTCCTTGTTTAGGCAGTGATATGTCAACCTACATCTCATTGTGTTAAGGTATCAAATGAATTAAATAAAATACGGCGATTATTTACCAATACTAACTTAGACATTATAAACTCAAGACTAATAATAATGATAGGTAGGGAAGTATACATCGCTCATCCGGAGCGACAGTGACACAACTGCAACAAAATTCGAAATTGACTTAATTATACCAATTTATTCCCAAAATGATTCCAAGTAGGCAGTGAAAACGCCATATTTGTAACTTCAAAAACCATCCGCTAGATGGCAAAAAGACGTTGTTGAAATATTCATTTTTTGCGCGCGAATACCGGGTAACAACGGCGGAAAAGTCACTTGCGCGGGGAGTGCAGTGGTGAGTGTACGTGTTACGGAGCTACACCGCCGCAAAGGTAAATATGACAAATTAGTTTACCTAAAAGTCGGTGCTACATCGACGCAATTGTATGTTAGGTCATTATTAACTTCAAATTAAACAATTTTAGGGATACAATCGTCATTGTGATACGTCTATTATACAATTACGTCGTTGTTGTACCAAATATTTTTGTAGTTTTGGTTATTATTTAGACGCATGATGTAATTATGTCACTCTTGTTCTGGAATGCTTTTAATTAATGTGTTACAATAATTATGACAACAATGATTAATAATCGTTTTATATTGGTACTTCTCAGATTAATTATTTAACAAATTTATTTTACTATATCTGTTTGATTTTAGCAACAACTGGGACGGAAGATGTTTCTTTTTTGAATGAGGCAGGACCATCATCTATCCCTTTAGCAGAAAACGAAAATGACAGTGATGACCAAACAAGTGCTAAAGATTTTTCTGCTGATCCACGATAGTGGCGATGATTATACGCCAGACAAATCTAGAAAACGTGACCGAATTAACTCGACATCTTCCAGCTCATCATCGAGCTCGTCATGTTCTAACTCATCGTCTAGTTCGTCTAGCTCATCATCATCAGCATCGATTGCTCATGGTTCTGCGAGAAACTTCTATTTGGTTGATACCAGCCCAATTTTAGCGTCACATTCAGAAAATATTGTTGCCAAGAGAGGTAAAAAAGAGGGTTCGTAATGAATCTGCTTGGATAAAAAAATGTACAAAAGAATCAAAGGAATTCTGGAAAACAATACGTATAGAGAACTGGCAAAACTGTTGCAGCAAAGTCTATTAAACCACCCTGTACTGAAAAGTGCAGGCTTAATTGTCGCTCTAAAATATACACATAAGACTATTTTTGTATCCTATTTTAGTTAATTTAGTAGGTATTGAATAGTTCCTATTAAAGTATATTCATAGTAGAAGTAAGCTTCACTGCCCCAGGAGAATTACTCTGTTACTATCTATTTGTCTATAGTTTATAAAGCCGTAGTTAAATACTTACTCGTGTAACTACTGTCTCTACTGTTTTTTTTAAATTGAAATTTAACAAATTGCGTTGATTGATCAAAATTGGTTTCACTCATTTGACACCACAATGTCATAATTACACAAATTTTCTTTTTCTAGGGCAACAACGCCGTAACTGTAAGTCTTAAAATAAAAATGTTTTTTTTTACAAAGATGTGAATGGGGTGATAAAAAAAATCTGTTTATTATAAAGGCAATAATCTAAACTACAATTATGAAATGCCGAAATAGGTCTAAGCCGTACTAAACGCATAAAATCTTCAGTAGTGTTAAAAAAAAACTTAAAACTGGCGCAGTGTAAAATTTATAAATTTGCAGTTAAGTCACTGTCGCTCCGGATGAGCGACATAGTTAATATTATACTATACAATGTGTTTTAGCGAAGGGGTTTTAATACGAAAGGGGTTTTAAACAACATTTGCTATGAAGATTTTTAATGAATCGAAAATAATATCGAATATCGAATAGAAAATGTTGTATGACTTAGTAGTGAATAATAGTGAATAAAATGCCGGTTAAACTAAAGGGGCAGGTCTATAAAACCATCATAAGACCTGTCCTCCGGCGTGGCCGGTGCTTGAGCGACATAAGCAGGAGCTGCGTGTCACGGAGATGAAGATGTTGCGCTGGATGTGTGGAGTGACGCGAAAGGATCGCGTCAGGAATTCCTGCATCCAGCCTTCATGTCCGAGATATTGCAGATAAATTGCAAGAATGTCGCCTACGTTGGTACGGTCACGTCTTGCGAAAACCGGCTAGTTACGTGGGGAACAAATGTCTTGCCATGGCGCCTTCGCCGGGCCGTGGCAGACTGGGTAGACCCAAGAAGGTGCCTTACAAACCAGGATGCCGAAGATCGTGCGAAGTGGAGGCGTAAAAGTAGGAAATCGGACCCCGGGCTCCCGAGAGGGATGCAACCGGGAACATCGCTCGGATGATGATGACTTTAGTAATGGATAACCATATCAGTTTAAAATCCAATATACTTAAAGCTGTAAGTCATTTAATTTATCTACGTACCTGCTAGTAGATATAGGTACTAACGACAAGAAATACAATCGATAATATTTTCGATTCATTAAAAATCTTCATAGCAAATGTTGTTTAAAAAGCTAAAGGTAAAGCGATCTGATTTCTTTTAAAAACAATATAGTTTACGGCAAAGTAATCTGTGTTTTTAAACAAAATATAGTACGTTTATTGTTGCAATACTACATCCAAAAGAAATAAACATTAACTTTGAAAACTCAATTAGAACACCATGAAATTAATTTCAACCATGTACGCAACTATCACTAGGTATGTCAAATCAATCAACCGTCAATTCTACTTTCTAATGAATTTTGTAAATGATTTTTATGTCTTTCTCTTTTATATGTAAATTTTGTGCAAAACAACATAGTGGTTGATATTAGGGAATAACTATGAAGATTTTTAATGGTTCGAAGATAATATTATTATTGACAATGTTTTTAGTGGTCAGTATCTATTTCATTTGATTCGTTACTTTCTATGATCTTTCTTATCTGTAAGTAAGTACCTAATCCTAACCAGGGATAGGTATAATGATAGTCCGTTTCTCCACAGTGAAGCAGTTGTTGAGGATAAAGGGAAGGTATTCCTTGTTATATTTCTTGGGAGCGGATAAGTTACAAACAGGATGCAGCCAGAAGACCAGCGCTGCAGATGTGCGTGCGTATCTGCAGCACATCTAAGGCCCTACCCATTCGGGCACATACGACTTATCAGATACTTATTTTTTATTCTTTGTCTTATGTACTTATTTACTATTCTCTGTAACTATCTCTTATTGTTTCTTATTTGTTTTACTATTCTATGTAGCTATCTCATATTGAAGTGAAAACTAGTTATAGCGCTGCTGTATCCATATTTTTAGATGAGATAAAATCTCTGAACTCGCGACACCGTTACGAGACGCAGCTATAGTGTGTGCATATATGCACGTACATATATTTTATAGTTGTTTAGTAAATAAGTTTTAAGTTTTTGTGTGTACCTATTACAATGTCGTGTGTTTGTATGAATATATTATATTCTACTAGGGACCAGCACCGGCTTCGCACGGCTATTATGCATGTATTATACATATAAACCTTCCTCTTAAATTACTCTATCTGTTAATAAAAATCGCATCAAAATCCTTAGTTTTAAAGATTTAAGCATACATAGGGATATAGGGACGGCGAAAGCGACTTTGTTTTATACTATGTAGTGAAGTGAAGTGATTCTATTCTAACTCTACCTCTAAGGGGGGTGGAGTAATCGTACTCGTCGCATATTTGGCTGAAACAATGCTCGTGGTAAGGCCCATGTGCCTGTTCGTTCCCGAGTGGCCAGTGCAAAGGTCCCTTAGGTCCGGGGGGGGCTTCAAGTATAAACTCCGATAGAGGGTAATCGAGTAATGACCCACGAGCGGTCTCAAAACGAGTAATGATGAAAATTGCATTGTTTAGATTCTGTGTACGAATATTCAGAGTATTTTTTTAATAAACTACCTTTTTACGCTTATTACAATATAAATATGTCTTTAAATATTTTCAGGTACTTTCGTTAGCCTCAAGTTTTCCGTTAGCCTCACGACGTAGTCACAAATATCAACTACGTGACTACGAGACTATGACCAGAAAAAAAAGCAAAATTTTTAACACCGAAAGAAACAATAAAGCTGGAGTAGGAAAAATGTTCAAGAAGGTTTTAGAAGGCATCATAAAAGCTGAAGTAAAAAAAAAAGTCAAGGACGCCTTCGAAGGCATCGGTGATTTTTTCAAAAAGTTGGGCTAATTCTTTTAATACAATCTATTTTTAATTTATTATTTCAGCTTATTCTAATATCTAGTCATTATTTTCCCGGGTCTTATTTAAGTACGTATTTTTATTTATCTTACCTCTATGTTTCGACTATGGTACAATAGTCATGGTCGCAAGGATACTGGAGCTGGAGATTGTCATCTCATACTGATAGTTGAGGGTAGTAACCGAGGGAGGTCGAGTACCGACACTCGATTTTATAAACAGTTTTGTTAAGTCATAAGAGCCGCGGCACACTGCACTCACCATATCCGAAGATACATCCGGAGATGTCTCGCGACACTGCACATTTTACAAAAACATACATACATATACATACACACATACATATTTTCCGTTTTGCTTACTATGAATACAAATCGTGTGAGTTTAAAAAGTTTATTCTAATACCTATTACTATTTTGTCGTCTAAATAATATACCAGACCCGATATTATTATATTGTTTTATTTCTTCGAATTGAAAAGACTGACTGGTCTGACCAGAGAGTACCTACCAAGCAATAATGAAGTACCATGTAGTATTATTAATCCCCCACGCAAAACGACTGGGTTTTATAAGTTTGACGTGTCTGTCTGTCTGTGGCATCTTAGCTTCTGTTACCTTTAATTTTCATAGCTATATATTTCCCGGGTCGCTAAGAGAGACTTGTGTGAACTTCAAAAGTTTAGAGAACTATAGATTTGTAGGTATTTTCCCGAACGGATGAACCGATTTTGATTCTTTTGTTTGTATCTTTAAAATAAAAAGATCCAAATCTAAATTTAAGACGCTGAAGATCGCAAATTATGGAAGGTAGAGATGCCTTTGCCCTACAGTAGGAAACTTGCCGGCTCTAAATGAAACAGCGCATGAAATCAATATCTATGATTCAGGACTTTCGTGTTCATTTTTTAGAAGTGCTGGTAACACAAGTTTTTGATATATTTAGTCATAACCAACAGCGCCCCGTGCGTGGTTCTTTGCCTGGGGAATATCGGACCTAACAAACACAATATGTTTTATCTTAATAAAACAAACAAACAAAAAATATTTTCAGCTCGATGAACGTCGTCCTTAAAGGGATCTTAGGTTAAGATATTTTACTCAAAAAATACTAACCCGATATTATTGGTATGATGATAGCTAGATAAAGTTGTATATTAAAAGATTTTTGTTTAGGTGCACAGAAGTAGCCCTCAACCGCTTGCTAATATAATTATGAATAACAAACACTGTATATCACAGACCGAAGTATTAGCTACGCAATACTAACAAGCAATTCGGTCACCCCAACGAATCATTGAATTGAATAATGGAAGGTGACAAGAGGTTCAGTAATAGCAAATGAGTAATATTGTGATTTAGAGTCCTCGCCCTCGACGACTTTTTGTAGCGATGCTGTCGTCCTTTTTTACCTTTTGTGGTACGGAACCCTAAAAACAAGTGCAAGTCGGACTTGCGCAGGAAGAGTTTCTTTTACCCTGTTTTTAGTCCCTATTTGTTGTTATAGCGGGAACAGAAATACATCATATGTGAAAATTTCAACTTATGGTTAATGAGATACAGCCTGGTGACAGACAAACAGACGGACAGTGGAGTCATAGTATGGAATCCTAAAAACATACAGTCTAATTAAGAACCTCCTCCTTTTTTGAAGTCGGTTAATAAAATAATTGACACCAGTCGCGTTGTTAGGTTCATGCGATTATTAGACGCGTTTGACCCCCTTAATTATTTTAAGCATTGCAAATATACTTCTCCCGAGAGGGATGCAACTGGGAACATCGCTCGGATGATGATGACTTTAGTAATGGATAACCATATCAGTTTAAAATCCAATATACTTAAAGCTGTAAGTCATTTAATTTATCTACGTACCTGCTAGTAGATATAGGTACTAACGACAAGAAATAAAATCGATAATATTTTCTATTTATTAAAAATCTTCATAGCGAATGTTGTTTAAAAAGCAGCTAAAGGTAAAGCGATCTGATTTCTTTTAAAAACAATATAGTGTACGGCAAAGTAATCTGTGTTTTTAAACAAAATATAGTACGTTTATTGTTGCAATATTACATCCAAAACAAATAAACATTAACTTTGAAAACTCAATTAGAACACCATGAAATTAATTTCAACCATGTACGCAACTATCACTAGGTATGTCACATCAATCACCCGTCAATTCTAATTTCTAATGAATTTTGTAAATTATTTTTATGTCTTTCTCTTTTAGATGTAAATTTTGTGCAAAACAACATTGTGGTTGATATTAGGGAATAACTATGAAGATTTTTAATGGTTCGAAGATATTATTATTGACAATATTTTTAGTGGTCAGTATCTATTTCATTTGATTCGTTACTTTCTATGATCTTTCTTGTCTGTAAGTAAGTACCTAATCCTAACCAGGGATAGGTATAATGATAGTCCGTTTCTCCACAGTGAAGCAGTTGTTGAGGATAAAGGGAAGGTATTCCTTGTTATATTTCTTGGGAGCGGATAAATTACAAACAGGATGCAGCCAGAAGACCAGCGTTGCAGATGTGCGTGCGTATCTGCAGCACATCTAAGGCCTTACCCATTCGGGCACATACGACTTATCAGATACTTATTATTTATTCTCTGTCTTTTGTATTTACTATTCTCTGTAACTATCTCTTATTGTTTCTTATTTGTTTTACTATTCTATGTTACTGTCTCTTATTGAAGTGAAAACTACTTATAGCGCTGTATGCATATTTTTAGATGAGATAAAATCTCTGAACTCGCGACACCGTTACGAGACGCAGCTACAGTGTGTGCATATATGCATGTACATATATTTAATAGTTGTTTAGTAAATAAGTCTTAAGTTTTTGTGTGTACTTATATCATGTCGTGTGTTTGTATGAATATATTATATTCTACTAGGGACCAGCACCGGCTTCGCGCGGCTATATTATGCATGTATTATACATATAAACCATCCTCTTAAATTACTCTATCTATTAATAAAAATCGCATCAAAATCCTTAGTTTTAAAGATTTAAGCATACATAGAGAAAGCGACTTTGTTTTATACGTTGTAGTGAAGTGAAGTGATTCTATTCTAACTCTACCTCTAAGGGGGGTGGAGTAATCGTACTCGTCGCATATTCGGCTGAAACAATGCCAGTGGTAAGGCCCATGTGCCTGTTCGTTCCGGAGTGGCCAGTGCAAAGGTCCCTTAGGTCCGGGGGGGGGGGGCTTCAAGTATAAACCCCGATAGAGGGTAATCGAGTAATGACCCACGAGCGGTCTCAAAACGAGTAATGATGAAAATTGCATTGTTTAGATTCTGTGTACGAATATTCAGAGTATTTTTTTCAATAAACTACCTTTTTACGCTTATTACAATATAAATATGTCTTTAAATATTTTCAGGTACTTTCGTTAGCCACAAGTTTTCCGTTAGCCTCAAGACGTAGTCACAAATATCAACAACGTGACTACGAGACTACGACAAGAAAAAAAAACCAAAGCGCCAACATTTTTAACGCCGGAGGAACCAATGAAGCTGAAGTCGGGAAATTTTTCAGGGATTTTTTTCAAGGCATCGGTGATTTTTTCAAAAAGTGGGGCTAATTCTTTTAAAACAATCTATTTTTAATTTATTATTTCAGCTTATTCTAATACCTAGTAATAATTTTCCCGGATCTTATTTACGTATTTTTATTTATCTTACCTCTATGTTTCGACTATGTTACAATAGTCATGGTCGCGAGGAGATTGGAACAGTGGCGAGCGTTGTCATCTCATGCTGAAAGTTGAGGGTAGTAACCGAGGGTAGGTCGAGTACCGACACTCGATTTTATAAACAGTTTTGTTAACAGTCATAAGGGCCGCGGCACACTGCACTTAACATATCCGAAGATACATCCGGAGATGTCTCGCGACACTGTACATTTTACAAAAACATACACACATACATCATCATCACTACATAGTATAAAACAAAGTCGCTTTTTCTGTCCCTATGTCCCTTTGTAAGCTTAAATCTTTAAAACTACGCAACGGATTTTGATGCGGTTTTTTTAATAGATAGAGTGATTCAAGAGGAAGGTTTATATGTATAATACATGCATAATATAGCCGTGCGAAGCCGGGACGGGTCGCTAGTATTTTATATTTTACATTTTAATTAATTACTATGAGTTTAATTCGTGTGAGTTTAAAAAGTTTATTCTAATAGCTATTACTATTTTGTCGTATAAATAATATACCAGACCCGATATATTGTTTTATTTCTTCGAATTGAAAAGACTGACTGGTCTGACCAGAGAGTACCTACCAAGCAATAATGAAGTACCATGTAGTATTATTAATCCCCCACGCAAAACGACTGGGTTTTAAAAGTTTGACGTGTCTAGCTTCTGTCACCTTTAATTTTCATAGCTATATATTTCCCGGGTCGGTTAGAGAGACTTGTGTGAACTTCAAAAGTTTAGAGAACTATAGATTTGTAGGTATTTTCCCGAACGGATGAACCGATTTTGATTCTTTTGTTTGTATCTTTAAAATAACAAGATCTAAATCTAAATTTAAGACGCTGAAGATCGCAAATTATGGAAGGTAGAGATGCCTTTGCCCTACTTGGGCAAAGGCATCTCTACCAAACTTGCCGGCTCTAAATGAAACAGTGCATGAAATCATTAAGATATATACCTAGAGAGGACAGCTCCGTACACTGCCTCATTCCGTCCAACTGCGCTGATATCCGACCTGACGACTTAGTCGCTTGCTAGTTCGTGGAGGTTAAGGCGCTCGTGCATTTTTAACCGACTTCAAAAAAAGGAGGATGTTCTCAATTCGGATGTATGTTTTTTTTTATGGATGTTCCCGCATATCTTTTTTTGTTGGAAAGGGTCTACCTCAAGGGCGGTCCCATAAAAAGGAGTGATTAATAGAATTGCACCTCAAAAGCGATTCAATTTGTATCTGCCGAAACATCTTTTAGACGTTTTCAAAAAAATATGCACTAAAAGGCTAAAAAATGATGAGGATCTTCGAAAACATGAAGAGATCGTTCCACATAATCATAATACAGTACCTAGATTGTTCAGTTTTCGATTACTAGTTAGAGTACCAGTAGAAACTTTCAAACAATACATTTCAAACAGATATTGACAGATGTTCATCAATTGACGACCCAGTTGGCATAATGGTCACCATGCCGGACTGCCGAACACAGGGTTGCGGGTTCGATTTCCGCCTCAAACATGTATTTACGCATAGATATTTGTATAATGGTCTGGTAAATAAGTAGTATATCCGTTGTCTAGCTTCATACCCATTAAAACACAAGTCTAGTTACTTAGCTTGGGGCTAGATGGCTTTGTGTGCAATGTCTTGAAATATTTATATTAATCAATAGTTCCTATTGATCAATGTTAAGCTGTTAAATATTGGTTAGGTTAGTTAGTAGGTACAGTCGGGAACAGAACTGCAAACTCACCGTTGTGACAACAGTTTTGGCGCTCTGCGGTGGGTAGGTATGTACGTTTGTTGCCTGATTGTACCTAACAGTGGCAGTACCACTGTGTTAGACTATAGTCTAAGACTATAGTCTAACACAGTGGTAGTATACTACCTACCACTAAAAAGTATAAAATAAAAAATAAATAAAAAAAATGTAAAAACCGACTTCAAAAAAAATATACAAAAAATTAAAAAAGTTAAAAAATAAATACAAAATTAAACTAAAAAGTCAAAAATAAATTACATAGAAAAGAAAAAGGTGAACTAAAAAGTTAAAAATAAAATTTTAAATAGTACTGATTATAAAAAAAATACTACAACGTCTAATATAAATAGAGTTTAATTAATGGAAGCATCGTCGTTTCGGAGGTAAAGCAAAGCTTCACTTCGTCGTATTACTGAGCCAGTGTATTAAAAAACGTAGGTAAGTACTTGGAAGTCGGACTGGGTTTGTTTAAGAAAACCTTATAGGGTATCATCCGGCGAGTGGTTCTTTGCCTTGGGAATATCGGACCAAACAAACAAATGTTTTATCTTAATAAAACAAACAAACAAAAAATCTTTTCTCTTTATAATATTAGTGTACTATATTACTCGAAGTTATAGATAAATCTTTGCTAGATGTGCTTGTTGTGAAATGCGTTTATTGAAGCGAATCACAGAATTGCGCATTTGATATTACTCGACGTACTTCCATTATTCAATTCAATGATTCGTTGAGGTGACCGAAATTGCTTGTAATCGTACCTAGGGCTTATACTGAAGTTCAGACGATAAGTATTAAATAAAAAAAATCAAAACTAAAAGTTTTATCATGTTTAATATTGAAATGTACTTACTAATACTTATCGAGAAGTCGCATTCTCCTGAAGGCTTAAATTTTAACTCAGGCATTTTTGATACAGTAACTTAAGCATTTTTGATGCTGGCTTTTTTTTAGCAATATGCCTGCACTATTAGACTTACCTGTTGAAATATTTTTTACGCCAGAACTGGTAGACAACACTAAGATATAAATAAATAAATAAATATATTTCAGGACATATTACACATCGCCATCCAGCCCCAAGCTAAGCAACTTAATGCTTGTGTTATGGGTGCCAGATAACGGATAAACTACTTATATACTTTTTTTTTTGTTGTAAATATATACATATTATACATATAAGAAACACCCAGAACCAGAAACAAGAATTTATGGTCATATATGTACCGATACCTACTCATAGATATTAAATTTTTTCGTTCTTTTTTTATGAGTGAGTATTTATGGGTAGTTCAATCAAAATATGTTAAAACTAGCCGCGCTCCGCGGTTTCACCCGCGTACCTAACTCCCGATCCCGTGGGAATTTCGTAAAGCCTATGTTATTTCCAATGAATTAATGTATCCCCTTACCAAGTTTTATAAAAGTCGATTAAGTAGTTTCGGAGCCTATTCGTTACAAACGAACAAACAAACGAAAAAAAATATTTCCTGTTTTTTAATATTAGTGTAGATAACCTGACTGTAACATTCACGCCAATTGGTTTCGGTTCAGCGTGCCCTTGTGCGTCACCGGCCTATTGTCCTGCAATTTCGTCTGCCGGTTGATTACATGTGCGTGTCAGATCTTCCTGCCAGTTCTTCGAGTCCAGGTTCCAGTGAGTGTCGCACTTTCAGACAGATAATACACACATTACTGGATTTAATAAAACCTTTACTTAATAAAGAACATGGATTTCCGGTTCACAATTATTTTTGTTTTGGTAAGTATTTTTAAAACTGTAACCCTCGATTTCGTCCGTGTAAAAGTTAACATTATTAAAATCCTTTCTAAGCGGATATAGCATAATAGCTATCTGTATCCCAAATTTACAAAACATAGCCCTCTCTTTTGGGTTCACCCTAGTTGGGTAAAAAATAGACCAATCAGTCCAATGGTTTAAGAATAAGAATGTTAATTGCATAAATTGTGTGCAATGCCTGGTAGTTAGTTTTAAAATTAAGTAACAACAATTTACCCATTGCGGGGCATGCAATAAGTACTTATTAAGAGTACTAAAATAAAATAACTAAAATAAAAGTAATTGTATAGTAATTGTAGTATATCAGTCGGTTGATAATTAGTTAAAACTTTAAATTTGATAGTTAAGTTACAATTTAGTTACTTTTATTGAGAGTTGTATATATTAACATCACTACATAGTATAAAACAAAGTCGCTTTCTCTGTCCCCATATCCCTTTGTATGCTTAAATCTTCATAACTACGCAACGGATTTTGATGCGGTTTTTTTAAATAGATAAAGTGATTCAAGAGGAAGGTTTATGTATAATACATGCATAATATAGCCGTGCGAAGCCGGGGCGGGTCGCTAGTAGGTATATAAATAGGTATTCCTCTACGTACTTGCATCGGTCAGTAGAATACATTTGTAGAGCAAATCAGACAATGTCGAGTAGACTCCGCTTGCTCCACTTATCAATTTGAACAAATATAGACTCTCTGACCTTACTATTAGTACCATTTAATATTGTCCCTATGATTTTTCAATGATTCATTTTACACATATAAAAGTTGAGTCTGCCAAAAACCTAAATTATTAATTAGTTTATCAATTAACAATTGATTCCAGTGCATATTGACGGCAGTCGCGTTTAGTATGCCTTCCGAACAAAGTCGAGATAAACGAGACGTCGTGGAATCTATGAAGAACGCATGGACGGAGATGGTGAAGACCCTAAGTGACGCAGGAGATGCTGTGGTCCACGTCTTTAAACCAACCGAGAAGAGTACACTTGACAAAATGGCAGACGGCATCAAGAATCTCGGTCAATAAGTAATACTATACCCATCTAACCAGTTGCATCGCAATCTCGTGCATACCATTTATACGGAATTTGAAAATTAAGCGAAATTGTATGTCTAAAAACTCTTTACACATCGTTTTAAGAACCTACTGTTTAAGTGATTGTAATGACACATGAATGAATTTAATAAAGTTTTATTTATAAAAATACATAAAATATGTTACATTTAATATTGGTACGATTTGATCAAATAAGTGCCTTTAAGGTGCAGTACATTAGTAACTTATCGAGGTTATACGGCAGAGTGATACATTGCATTGGTGTCAACCTCGTAGATACCATCTTTGTAACAGGCTTCAGTTTCCACACCAGCATCGTTTAGTATCTCTATCAACTTGTCCTGAGACGGTGACACAGGTGACGGACTCTCGGGATAATCAGGTCTCTTCTCGTATTCATCTTTAATGTCCTTCTTACGCGATGGAAGCATCAAAACTCCAGCTGTTACCTCCTTCACTTGATGCTCAATGAGATCGTCTTGCTGCAGGGTTAACAGGTAATTCTTGTGCTGAAGATCGGATATATTGTACTGGTATGACTCAGACTTGTGACGTTCTCTTACGAACATGCAATACGCTAGCCACCCGATTACAATTGCTGCCTGAAGAAGGAATATTTTATGTTACACTAAGGTAAAATTGTTTAAAGAAGTTGACAGTAAAAATCTACTTAAATCGTCTGTGTACCTTTCTTAAGACGCCTAGTCTTAAGAAAGGTCGAAAAAGGCAATAATAATAGCAAGGTAAGTACTTAGATTCGACTGATCCATTAACTCATCATATATACCTACTGCCCAAATGGGACGCATTCGTAGAATATAAAAATAACAAATTTTTCATTCATGAACTTATCCTATAATCAAAATGATCATTGGTACTGTCGATGCAAAAGTCTTTAAGAATTTGTACGCGTAAAATAATAAAAGATAGTCATAATAATTGAGTGAATATTTGTGATGTGATAAATTATAAATGTCTGTTTGTTTGTTAGTTTGAACTACCTTAACGGTGTTACGGCTTACGATGTAAATTATATTCTGTTTAGGCGTAATTCTAACTAAACTAATAATAGACTTACCAATATCAAAGCGCATATAAAGCCAACAATGTAAACACCCATTTCGTACGATCAATTTTTTTAAATACCGCAAGGCGAGTGCTGCAGACGAGTTAGATTGGAACTGTCGACGCGATCGTACCACAAGTCGTATTCAATTAATGCCCCTTGGTACTTGGAGATGTTTTAGCCAGTGATGTCAGAGAATTAATGTGACAATGAATACAATGGGAATATAGTCTATTTTAAGGCTGGAATTGAGTACCTTTGGGATTGTGAGTGTCAATAGTTAGTGTCAAGAACTTCCTAGTCCATGTGCACTTGTTGTTGTTACCTTCTAATTGAAGCATCAAGTTTGATTTGATCAAGTAATGTCATGTGTAATTTAATTTCTTTTGTGTGTTTTTAATTTTAATTTTTTGAATTAATTTCTATGTGTACTTATATTATGTGTGTTTAAGTAATGTCAGGAAATTAATGTGGTATTGAATACAATGGGAATATGGTCTATTTTGAGGCTGGAATTGAGTACCTTTGGGTTTGTGGGTGTCTATAGTATCAAGAATTTCCCAGTCCATGTGCACTTCTTGTTGTAGTTACCTATTAATTGAAGCATCTTTAATTTAAGGGCCTCAGTGATGCTCACGTGATGTGAGAGAATTAATGTGGCCATGAATACAATGGGAATATAGTCTATTTTAAGTCTGGAATTGAGTACCTTTGGGTTTGTGAGTGTCAGTAGTGTCAAGAACTTCCCAGTCCATGTGCATTTGTTGTTGTTGTTACCTACTAATTGAAGCATCTTTGCTTTAAGGGCCTCAGTGATGATCAAGTGATGTCAGAGAATTAATATGACAATTAATATAAAGGGAATATAGTTTATTTTGAGGCTGGAACTGAGTACCTTTGGGTTTGTGAGTGTCAACAGTGTCAAGAACTTCCCAGTCCATGAGCACTTGTTGTTGTAGTTACCTACTAATTGAAGCATCATTGCTTTAAGGGTCTCAGTGATGATCAAGTGATGTCACAGAATTAATGTGACAATGAATACAAAGGGAATATAGTGTATTTTGAGGCTGGAACTGAGTACCTTTGGGTTTGTGGGTGTCAACAATAACAATAGTGTCAAGAACTTCCCAAAGTTCTTGACACTATTGTTATTGTTGTTGTTTGTTAGGATAAACTGGGGGGGTGGGGCCCACAACAACAATTTAGTTTTTCCTAACAAACAACAACAAACAAATTCTTATTGATTCTAATGATTCTATGCATGCGCAGCGTCATCCATCACGCTTGAGGCTTGATGCTTGATCGCGTCCGGAGCGTTTAACCTTAAGATTTCCTAGTAGCACATGATGATTGACATCCACTATATAATACAATTCTATGTAATCTTACATAAAAATAAATAATATGAACACGCATTTAGATTTGAGTATTGCTATGAGATATACAGAAAAAAAAGGTTTCTTGAAGCGAGAAATAATCTTCTCCATATGGAAGTATTCTTGGTTTTTACTAAAAACAATAAATTATTCTCTAGATTAATAGGGAGAGGATTATTTCTTGCTTTAAGATACCTTTTTATTTCCGACCTTGAAAAGGTTGATTCATACATTTTCATTATGGCGCCATCTGTCTGCCAGTTGATGAACTATTTGACTTACGTACTTATCGAATGAAAGGGAAAAAGGAAGGGCTGCCAGTATTGCGCAGTAGGTACATTGAATCGTAAATCTACGCAATACTTGCCTAGGTGCGGTTTACATTACATGAAGAAACGTTTTAGTTGGAACTAAAACTATATTAAGATGACCCAATAGTCACCATGCCGGACTGCCAAACATAGGGTTGTGGGTTCGATTCCCGCCTCAGACAAGTATTTGTGCTCAGATATTTGTCTGTAGTCTGGTTGTTTCTATGTATTATAAGTATGTATTTACAAAAGAAAAGTATATAAATAGTATATCCGCTGTCTAGCACCCTGAACACAAGTCTATAGTTACTTAGTTTGGGGCTAGATGGCGATGTGTGGAATGTCCTGCAATATTTATTTATTAGGTAGGATAGATAGATAGATAAACTCTTTATTGTACCACATTAAACCTTAATTCTAACATACATTCTGCATTCTTTTTTAGGAAGTTACAGCTACAAATAAAAACAATTAGAAATTAATAATTTCTTTAAAATATATCAAGGACCTATTCAAGTAAATTGTTACATATATTACATTGTTACGGGTATGTTTTTACTTTTTAGTAGAATCCGATTTGGATGGAAAGTTGAGTAGGATTGTAATGTTGTGGACCTTTACGCGAACTCAACTAAGTTAAGATAGGTTCAAACTAGGGTTATTCACTCGTCTGACTTTACCCGTAACTTAATTAGGTACCCACTGCTACTTTTCCACCAGCTCTTTACTGTTCAGCTTCACCTCCTGAAACCAAAGATAGAATTAACTTTGTTGATCATAGAAATAGAATAATTAACTATTCAAGTAATTAAAACAATGCGGATGAGGATCTTAGGTTCATGACTTTCGGATCCCTTACATTCTTTAATAATTGCGCAATTTAGGTACATTTAATTGGTATTCTAGGATTCTAATCGGGATCTCTCTCTTTCTTCTCGTATAGTGGTAGGTATGGCTCACCTATTGTTAGAGTTTTCAGATCGCCTTAAGGCCTCTAACTTGTCCTAACGACTGCTACTAGAGGTAGCAACCGGAACCAACGGCTTAACATGCCCTCCGAAGCACGGAGGGGCTCACAAAAATACACTTTTGCCACACTACTCATTGGCCACCTATCGAAGTAATGACCGCGCCAGGCGTCGCTTAACCCGCACGAACGATCAGATCCTCCTAATCGGGATAAAAAGTAACCATGTTCCCATGGATTCAGTACATACTTTAATCAGTCCCGTAATTTTGGAAACAGTTCGTACCAAACAAACAAAAACATAATTATTAGTAAATAAATAAATAATAAATAAATAAATCGTATTTTATTTTATTATATTATAGTGTTTACAGAATTTGATAGACATTTTCGTGACGTTAACGTTACATTCATTGGAGTGATTTGCTTGGAACATTTTAAAAGGGGTATCGACAACTCATTGACCCTACGTTCGTATTGTTAAATACGAACTGATAAACGTATGGTAAACTTCAATCAAATTACCAAACCGATTGCGATGAAATTTTGTACCCTTGAAGTAATTGCTCTCGCACCTCACTATTACTCAAGGACCCTATCCTATCCACTAAGTTACGTACTGCTGCGCACTGTCGTCGCTGCCGTTTTACCCGCGAAAACTCAGATTCAAGGATTAAAAGGTAGGCTATGCCCCCTACTCCATATATCCCTACTAACATATCCCTACTGGGCCATTGTTCACTAAGCTTCAAGTCGTTGGGGTGCGGGTGCAGTTTTTGTATGGCAATCTCGCCCTAATCCCGCGCGCCCGACCACTTAAACTTTAGTGAATAAAGGCACTGGTTACAGAGATACTTGGAGTTTTTTTTCCAATTGTCGCTACCGGTGATATATAAGGAAGGTTCTGCTCCATCTATCCCTACTGAGTCGCACTGGTAGGGGACACTTGGATTTGTGTTTTTGCCTATCCTAAGCTATTTTTATCCTCAGACTGTAGTCTGAGTTTTTATCCTAAAATTTTAGTTTGAGTCAAGACAATTGGCTGCCCTATGCGTTATTTCGAGGCTTTAGTTACTTACTTAGGACTTACCTACTAAGTGTTTAAGTTCCATTATTAATCTATACGTGCTAATATTATAAAGCTGAAGAATTTATTTGTTTGAACGCTCTAATCTCAGAAACTACTGAGATTAGATCGAATTGAAAAATTATTTTTGGGGTGTATATAGTCCATTTGTCGAGGAAGGCTATATACTACTTTTCAATTTGATATTCCCACGGGATCGGCAGCTTCGCGGGTGAAACCGTGGAGCGCAGCTAGTATTAGATACATTAACTCACCATTACGAAGGCCTTGAGGGTTGTTGTCCACTAAATTTACTGAAAAAGAATAAAATAAACATTACTTTAGGCTCTGTTACCTGCGTATTCTGACGAACCAGTTGGCAGAATGGTCACCATGCCGGACTGCCAAACACAGGGTTGCGGGTTCGATTCCCGCCTCAGACATGTATTTATGCTTAGATATTTGTCTGTGGTCTGGTTGTTTCTATGTATTATAAGTATATATTTACAAAAGAAAAAGTATAGAAGTAGTATATCCGTTGTCTAGCACCCATATCAAAAGTGTAGTTACTTAGCTTGGGCCTAGATGGCGATGTGTGGAATGTCCTGTAATATTTATTATTTATTGCTATTTTATAAGTTAAGTAATGCATAAGTTCAAGTTACTGAAAAGTAGATTTAAAGGTGGGTATTGACCTACGTTACGAGGTGTAATGTAACATTCGCATCGAGCGTGTTACGCATAGAGCATGTTACGCTGTGTTCTAAAATTGGCGTAACATGCTCGTCAAAACTCTGTGCTAAGTCAAAGGATTCGCCAAAAAACCGACAGCCGGGTGGAGCACTCAAAGCGAGCAACGAGCGGCTCGTTGCTCGCTGGTTTCCCCGTAACACGACGTACTGACTGCACGAATGCTCGCTGTGTAACACGTTACATTACGCCCCGTAACGCCGGTCAGTACCCAGCTTAATGAGTAGGGTTGGCTTGGGTTTGATGAAATGATGATGTAAGTAGGTAATTGTTATTTGTTTCTAGTTAATTCTAGTGAAACATTGTTCAAATTACATTTCAATATCATTCCGATTACATTACGATTACAAAAAATATTTTGGAGAATACAAAAGCTGGGTTTCAGCTACTTTTAGTGTATTTTTTGCAATCGGATTATTGGCCGTGGTCTGGGTGTTTCTGATAATTGCATTATTTTTTTTACTTACCACCACCAGCGCCTTGGAATCCATGGTCTACGTTCACTGCAAAATAAAGGAATTATAAAGTCTTGGGTTTTAAACAAGAAAACTGGAAATTTTGGATACAGGTTACTGACGTGTCAGGAAATATAGCAAAGAGTTCTAAAATTACTATCATTTAAGCGTATTTATGCTATATTATTACATGCAACCGATTGCTAATTTGCAGAAGTGTTTTGGGGGGGGACTATATCCAGCAGGGGACGTCCTGTAACTGATATGATACTTAATGATCATGAAGCTATTCCTTTAGTATATAAAAGAGAAAAAGACTCATCAAGAAAACTCTGAAACTACAAGAGCTACAAGTCAGCAACTTGGCACCTTTTTATTTTGTAGTTCGTAGTAACTATTAAGGTTCCGCTGGTCGATCGTGTTTCCATACAAATTAAATGAATTTAGAGTGTTATCCATTTATTCTTTATGGAATTTGAAAAAACAAAAGTTAAATCTACATAACAAGTCCATATCTAGTCATATCTTCCGATCGACCAGCGGAACCTTAATTATGTTTTTAAAACAACTTTTTAAATATTTTTTTAAGTTTACTTTTAAAGAGTATATTTTAATGCCAACTACGACTAACGCGGGCTTATAATTCTTATTCTAATAATAGGAATTTTAGAACACTACAGTGGGCCTCCACATTTGTTGCCAACTATACATTTTAAAAAGGATTTAGGCCAAGTTGTAGGTTATTATGCAGATTTGGGGTAATAACTGTCTTTGTTAGTAGTTTTTGCTCACATTAATATTACAGACTTGTTTGCTTAAAGATCAGTTGGTTTCAATAGTTACTTTAGTATTCGAAAAGTACGATTCATCTACTGTATTTTGTTTAGAGTATATCAAAGTTTTACCTCCATCAGGACCAGGAATATGGTCAACCACGTTCACTGAAAATAAAAAAGTTATTTATTTAATACTACTATTTCTTAAGTACTGTTTCTCTTTTGTTTAATTTTTCTTGTTTTTGTGTTTTTATGTCGTGTTTTATATATATAATAAATTATTTATTTAATTATAAGGTACACCGTAGTACAATAGGTACGGTCGGAATACCAATTAGCTGAACCCCACGTGACCCAGAGCTCACTCGCACATCTTTAAGGTAGTAAAGTAATGTTCTGAATCTGTTTTTTTAAACAATATACTATACAATACAATATACAAAATATATGTAAAAAATAACAAAACGGTAAAAAATACCACATTTTTACAGATGTGCGAGTGAGCTTTGGGTCACGTGGGGTTCAGCTAATTGATATTCTGACTTTACACAGTAATACACATTAATACTAAGAATAGAGAAATACATACATTACTGAAATTATATTTAAGTGTGTTAACAATAATAGGAAAAGATAATAAATGGTAAACAAAATGCTGATAAATATAATAATATTATAATAACCTACTAACCCCTAAAAAATCGCCCCACCACTTCGTATTTGTTTTTAAATTCCGTATTTGATAACATAATTTGTATGCTTGTTTATTTTTATAAGCAATAATAATTTCAGTAGGATAATATATTTAAGTAATTAGGTAATTTACCTCCTCCAGATGGGGTAAGAGTGGTAGGGCCGTTGTTCTCCGCGACATTTACTGAAATAAAAAATAAATACAAAATACTAACAATATTTTTATCTTCTGCGTCGTTTCATTCTTCTATTCTTACAGTGATTGATGTTAGAAATATTAAGAAAATAGTAAATGATATTTTTTTTTGGAACGAAGTTACTTTACGCGGGTGGGCAAGGAGACCTAGCCAAGAAAAAATGTTATGCGTTACGAAAACGTGAAACGAAAAAGAAATGTATATCTCCCATACCTGTATAAGTGTGTGTATGTGATAATGTTTTTTAAAGCAGTTAATTGAATAAAAATGAGTATAAAAAAAGGTAAAAGGACTTCGTTCCAAGCGCATGTACCGCAACACGTTCTATAGATGTATAGACACAATGTATAGATAACCTTAATATAAAAAACAAATGCCACAAAACAAAATCTCGTAAAGTGTCGCGCCGACAAAAAAAAGTATAGGTGACTATTTATGCGAGTCTCCATACTAATTTGTTACTACCCCTTTCATCTTGATGTCGAGTCAATTTAAAACTCGAAATTATGCGAAAAAACACGATTGGTATAAATAAACTAGTTAAAATTATTAATAACTAAAACCTTCGAAAACCACTCTATCCATTGAAAACAGGCTGAAAATCGGTGCGGTAGTTTTTAGGTTTATAGCGAACAGACAGACAGACAGACGCGGTAGGGGGGGGGGTATAATATGTAGTGATGATGAAGTAGAATGAATGAGATAATTATAATTACCTCCTCCACCACCACCAGAATTGTCCACGGTATTCACTGAAAAAAGAAAACTAGTTTTATCACCCGGAAACAAATGATAGTAGGTGTGCTACTAAATAGTAAAATAATGGGTGTGTAAAAGATAACGGCTAGTCGTCGGTACAAAAGTAAACTATCCAAAGTGTCATTTTGGCAGTTTAGACTTAAATACATGGATAATGACCCACGATATTATATCACCTGTTAAAACGTTCTCATGATATAATTTTCATCTATACTTAATATTATAACGCTGAAGAGTTTGTTTTTTGAACGCGCTAATCTCAGGAACTACTGGTTCGAATTGAAAAAATATTTTTGTGTTGCATGGATAGTCCATTTATCAAATAGCACATATGCTACTTTTTATTTTGATATTTCCACGGGATCGGGACTCACGAGAGTGAAACTGCGGGGCGCAGATAGTATGGTATAAAAACAAATAACCTAATTTAATGTGATCTAATGTTACACTTCATTAACCTTCATTTGCTCTTATAACTTTTGTTTTGATATTAATATCCATGTGTTATTTAAATTTTAAATAAAACAATCTTACCTTGAGGTTTAGCCACTGCAATGGCAAGCAATGTACATAGCGTGAAAATAATCTAGAAGTAAAAAGAAAAAGTGTGTAAAAATTAAAATTAAATAAAAACTGAAAAGAAAAAACAAGTGCAGAGTCTAGGAAAACCCTTTCCTTGCAGTTGGGTAAAAAGAGGAATTAATGGTTTAAATTAATGCATAACAAGAATAACTTTAGGTAAGTTATTAAGTACTTTTTTTAAACTTAATATTATTAGGTAATTATGAAACGGAGTTAATTAATATGCAATAAATAATTTATCTATCTATCTAAATTATCGCAATTTTGTAAATTAACTTACCACAATTTTAGCCATGATGTATGTTCTAACGATGTGAACTTCAAATATCTATTACCGGTGCTTAAACTTAAAAAAATCTTATATACCGAGGACGTTAAATACTTATTGATAAAGATAGGATAACCCTTGACCATTCGAGTTCGTGGTAAATTTACAGTCAAAATATGCTGCCCGATTGTTTGAATAAGTTACTTAACAGATTTTTTATTGATTACTAGCCTTTGCCCGCGACTTCGTACGCGTGGTAGTTTTGTTTTATGTACCAAAACCTTCCTCTTAAATCACTGTGTCTATTAAAAACCGCATCAAAATCCGTTGCAAATATGTTACCTGATTATGTTTTTTTTAAACAATATACTATACAATACAATATACAACATAAAAAAATAACAAAGTAGGTAAATACTATATTTTTACAGATATACGAATGAGCTCTGGGTCGCGTGGGGTTCAGCTAATTGGTAATGTGACTGTACCTATGATTTATCCGTAACCCTCGATCGACCCTGCTCATAGTTGACTAAAAAATTAAATATAAATGAATAAATATTACAAGACAATCCACTCAGCGTCATCTAGCCCCAAGCTACGTGCTCTGTGATTTATTAATTAGATATAGATTGAGCAGAAAGACATGCCTTTGAAATACCTATTAAATTGCTTTTTGTCACGTTTTCAAATAATAGAAGGTATTTAGTGCCGATTCTAGTAAGTATATAGATAAGTATATCGAGCGTGTGAAAATAACAGTTATTATAAAAGACATTTATAACGAATGCGCTCCGCGGTTTCACCCGCGTAACTCCCGATCCCGTGGGAATATCGGGATAAAAAGTAGCCTATAACCTTCCTCGATAAATGGACTATCCAACACAAAAAGATTTTTTCGAACCAGCAGTTCCTGAGATTAGCGCGTTCAAACAAACAAACAAACTCTTCAGCTTTATAATATTAAGTATAGATGTCACTCCCAATGAATCAATGTATAATTATACTAAGTTTCATCAAAATCGGTCTAGAGATTCGGAACCTATTTAATTCAAACAAACAATAAACAATTACAAAATAGTTACATGAAACAATAACAGAATAAAAATATCAAAAAATTAAAACTAAACATAATCGAACAAACCCCTCCCCAACGTTCCCGGTGCAAAGCTGGACAATATGCAGGCAGCGTTACCCCTCTGAACCGCTATCGACAGCCTTTGCACCAGCCTGCCTAGCATGAAGACCAAAACACGATACGATAAAGCGATATCACGCGATATAACTACATCAACTCTCAAAATATGATAGATAAAGCCGCCGTGTTAAATTTTTATTATAAATTGCGATAAAAATTATGATAAAAATTCAACATGGTGGCTTTCTCTATCATATTTTGAGAGTTGATGTAGTTATATCGCGTGATATCGCTTTATCGTATCGTGTTTTGGTCTTCATGCTAGGCAGGCAGGAATGCCCCGGAACGCGGATCAAACCCCCTGTCCCGGAGACGACGGCCAATCTCTCTCACAAATGCCAAACAATCAAATCTTTCCTCCTTATAGTATTCTAGCGACCCGTCCCAGCTTCGCACGGCTATATTATGCATGTATATACATATAAACCTTCCTCTTGAATCACTTTATCTATTAATAAAAACCGCATCAAAATCCGTTGCGTATTTTTAAAGATAGGGACATAGGGACAGAGAAAGCGACTTTATTTTATACTGTGTAGTGAAGTAATTAAGTATGGTATAAAATAAACAATAAATATAGTTCATTATGGAAAAAATAAGCTTGCATTAGGTGTATTACAATGCCCTTGGGTTCCTGCACTAGGCAGAGCCTGCAGCGCTGGACAGGGACACCGACTATACAATTATTTACCTTTCTCCTTATTAAAAAAGTAGTAATGTAGTACCTAGTAGTAATTGAAATTATTACCCATGTAACAATTTCTTGTTGTTCAAAAGTTATCTTTATGAATTTTCTCGGTAACTTTTTGATATTTCCTTTTTCATGGTCATCAGTGTTGCCAACTCGGATTTTGAAAAATGCGTACCCCCTTTAGAAAAGTTCGTAGATTCTTAGAATTGTTAAAAATAAGCCGAATTGTATTAAAATTAATTTATCTATGGTAGTAGAGTAGGTATGTATAAAACGTCCGGGGGTTAAAGGTTCACAAAACATGTTTCACAAAGTAGTGATAAATTAAACTTTATAGGGTTTGTAAGTGATAAATTTAACTTTATGTATCGTATTTTTAAGGAAACCATAACCTTTTGTATCTAAAATTAAGAAAAGTGTAAACTCAATGTAAATCACTAACTAATATAAGTTAATACAAGGTATTCACACCATATGGGAAATCATCCCTTCTGATCTCCAGGCAAAGGCCAGAATCTATTAAAATTATTAAAAAAGGAAAGTCTAAAATGAAATGGAAAAAGCAAAGTCTCCGACACAAATCGGGGGGGCAATGTGTTTTATAAAAAAAAAAAACTTTATAGGGAGAGGATTATTTCTTGTTTCAAGAAACCTTTTTTTTTCTGACCTTGAAAAGGTTGATTCATACATTTTTATTATGGCGCCATCTGTCTGTCAGTTGATGATAAACTAAACTAAGCACCTACCTACTTAGTTTAGTTTAGTTTTATGGGGCTGTTTTCGCACATTGCCTCATTATTTAGGCCATTGTGCGACCATCGAATGAAAGGGAAAAGGGAAGGGCTTCCAGTATTGACTAGTACATTGCATCGTAAATCTACGCAATACCAATACCTGCCTAGGTGCGGTTTACATTACATAGAAACATTTTAATTGGACTATATTAGATAGGAAGTTACGCTTCTGACCACGTGGTTCGACCGTAAGGTTAGATCAATCGAATTATAAAACACTTTTTTTTCAGTTGGTTCGATTTAAGCATCCTACTAGACGAACTACTAAACCTTAGGACCGCGTAGTTCGACTCTATAGTCGAACCAATTGGCCAGAAGCGAAGAAATAAACAAAAGACGATCGACAACAGGGACATAATGGTAGGTAACAATAAAAACATAAAAACTACAAATAAATAATTTCTTAAAAATTATATTATGTAAATCCAAGTAAATTGTTACATACAATGATATTGTTATGGGTATGTTTTTAGGAGAACCCGACTTAGATGGAAAGTAGGGTTAGGTTTGTAATGTTGTGGACCTTTACGCGAAACAGGAGTCCCTCGACTAAGTTAAGATAGGGTCAACTTAGATTATTCACTTGTCTGGTACCCACTGCAGCTATTCTACCTCCTCTTTAAGCTTTACCTCCTGAAACAAAACAAAGGAATTAACTTAGTTCATCATGGAAATAGGATAATTAACTATTAAAGTAATTTATTTAATTGTAGTTTTTACGTTTTTTTGTTTATTGTTTTTAATGTAATGTCATCACTTCACTATCACTACATAGTATAAAACAAAGTCACTTTCTCTGTCCCTATATCCCTTTGTATGCTTAAATCTTTAAAACTACGCAACGGATTTTGATGCCGTTTCTTTTAATAGATAGAGTGATTCAAGAGGAAAGTTTATATGTATAATACATGCACAATATAGCCGTGCGAAGCCGGGGCGGGTCGCTAGTTAAATCTATGAGGATTGTATTTTAGGTTCACGACCTTCGTCGGCTCCCTTACAGTCTTTAATCATTTCGCAATTAAGGTACATTTAATTGGTATTCTAGGATTCCAAATGGGATAAAAGTAACCATGAGTACATTCTTTAATCGGTTCCGTAATTTTGGAGACGATTCGCAGCAAACAAACAGATACTTAATCAGTGTTTACATAGAATAGAATATAATTTATTGTAGGTACATAAAGATCTTACAAATAATATAGTTCCAACAGACTCATTTCGAGCATACAAATATTAAAAACGTAGATGCTTCAAACTTAAATCACTAATTATACTAAATTGGTACAGGTACAAAGGTACTAATAGTTAATCTATTATTTTTCGTCATTATCGAAAAATTCCGATATGCTATAGAAAACCTTAGATAAAACCTTAGAAACCTTAGAAAAAACCTTAGTTACAGAATTTGATAGACATTTCGTGAGGCTAACGTTACATTCATTGGAGTGATTTTGCATAGATTTTTTTAAAAGGGGTATCGACGACTCGTTGACCCTACGTTTCTTATTTAACTTATAAATTACTGAACCGATTGAGGTGAAATTTTGTAAATTTGACGTAATGGCTATCGCACCCCGCTATTACTCAACGTCCACCCTAATTAAACTAGACGCCGGAGGAAGGGTGAACAATTGGGGGAAAAAGCGTTCTTTAATTAATGATTAACGATTGGAACAAAACATTCTCAGTCCCAGGGAATGTTTGAAGGGGTATTAACGAGCGGGAAGTACTGATTCAATCTACAAAGTAACGAGCTGCCCACAAAATCTCAGATTTAAGTACCCTACCTACTACCGTACCCTTTTTTATCCTAAAACTAGCGACCCGCCCCGGCTTCGCACGGCTATATTATGCATGTATTATACATATAAACCTTCCTCTTGAATCACTCTATCCAATAAAAAAAACCGCATCAAAATCTGTTTCGTAGTTTTAAAGATCTAAGCATACAAAGGGAAATAGGGACAGAGAAAGCGACTTTATTATAAACTATGTAGTGATTATAGTTAGAGTCAAGACAAATGGCTGCCCTATGCCGTATTTCATTTATACTAATATTATGAAGCTGAAGAGTTTGTTTGTCGCGCTAATCTCAGAAACTACTGGTTCTAAATGAAAAAATCTTTTTTGTGTTGCATAGTTCATTTATCGAGGAAGACTATAGGCTACTTTTTATTTTGATATTCCCACGGGATCGGGAGATACGCGGGTGAAACCGCGGGGCGCAGCTAGTTATTAATACATGATAGATTAACTCACCACTGCGAAGGCCTTGAGGGTTGTTGTCCACTACATTCACTGAAAGAGAATAACATAAACATTAGGGTTGGCTCTGTTACGCATAAGTTCTAGTTACTGAAAACTAGATTAAGTGAGTAGGTCTCTCGAAAATCTTTAAACGGCTAATAGCCTTTTTAAGTACCGGTGAATTTGGCAGTCAAAGTTAGCAGCCTATTGACGACCCAGTTGGCACGGGTGCATCCCATCGACCCCGGTGGTCCCGCCCCGGTAACGGGGCCGTTGGGAAAAATTGTTTCATCGACCCCGGTAGTGCCCACCCCGTCGTTTACCGGGGTAGATGGCACAAATCAAGTGTCATCTACCCCGGTGTGTTTTTAAATGAAAAGCGCTTTAAAACGTAGTAATGTTTAAAGCGGGGAGAATAGAGTATTATTGTGTGACCAAAAAATACTTTTTATAATTAAAAAAGGTACCTATTCAACGTGAAAATGTCTTATTACCAGACCGATAACAACGTGAGCAAAGCTAACGTAATAATAAAAATCAAAATACTTTCAGTAGTTTGTCCATCGTTCAATATTTATGACATATCAAACAACAATAGGCACTTAGACGAGTCAAGTTTGAAACGGTACCTAACGAACAAAATAAAATAGTCTATCCATAACTATCTTTCAACCAATAGACAGTGACAGACAGTGCTCTACAGTGACAGACAGTTCCAGACAGTGACAGACAGTTCCAGACAAATCCAGACAAATCCAGACAAATCCAGACAAATCCAGACGGTTCTAGATAGTGCCAGACAGTGTCAGACAAAATACTTTTTATAATTAAAAAAGGTATTCAACGTGAAAATGTCTTATTACCAGACCGATAACAACGTGAGCAAAGCTAACGTAATAATAAAAATCAAAATACTTTCAGTAGTTTGTCCATCGTTCAATATTTATGACATATCAAACAACAATAGGCACTTAGACGAGTCAAGTTTGAAACGGTACTTAACGAACAAAATAAAATAGTCTATCCATAACTATCTTTCAACCAATAGACAGTGACAGACAGTGCTCTACAGTGACAGACAGTTCCAGACAGTGACAGACAGTTCCAGACAAATCCAGACAAATCCAGACAAATCCAGACAAATCCAGACAAATCCAGACAAATCCAGACAAATCCAGACGGTTCTAGATAGTGCCAGTCACACAATAATACTCTATTCTCCCCGCTTTAAACATTACTACGTTTTAAAGCGCTCTTCATTTAAAAACACACCGGGGTAGATGACACTTGATTTGTGCCATCTACCCCGGTAAACGACGGGGTGGGCCCTACCGGGGTCGATGAAACAATTTTTCCCAACGGCCCCGTTACCGGGGCGGGACCACCGGGGTCGATGGGATGCACTCGTTGGCACAATGGTCACCATGCCGGACTGCCAAACACAGGGTGGCGGGTTCGATTCCCGCCTCAGACAAGTATTTATGCTTAGATATTTGTCTGTGGTCTGGTTGTTTCTATGTTTTATAAGTATATATTTACAAAAGAAAAAATATATAAGTAGTATATCCGTTGTTTAGCACCCTTAATACAAGTCTAGTTACTTAGCCTGGGGCTAGATGGCGATGTGTGGAGTGTCCTGCCATATTTATTTATTTATTTATTCGGGTAACTTACGCAGGTGAAACCGCGAGGCACAGCTAGTGTTCTTATAATTGTAATTTTATAACTCTACAGTGGGCCTCTACGTTGCCAAGTGTACATTTGAAAATGGTTTTAGGATAAGTTGTAGATTATTACGCAGATTTAGGGTATTATGTGTTTTTGTTTGTAATATTTGCTCACATTAATAATAAAGACTTGTTTGCTTATACCTAGATCAGTTGGTTCCAATAGTATGCGGAAAGTATATAGTCCTCCTCATCGATTTCGACGACGGCGACCCAGCTATTCATTTTTATACGTTTGCACTTCTATTATGAGCTCTAATATGGCTCGCAAGACCGAACTTGCTTTTGAATACCCTATCACAAATTACACAATAGGGTTGACCCCGGGAGTTGAAGGTATAATTATATGAGGGCTTAGGTCGCTCTTTTCGTACTTGACGCTTCACATCAAGCGTTTCGAGCCGGCTTTCCTCAAAGTTTTTAGTATGCCTGTAAATTGTAGAGCGCCAAGAGGACCTTTCCGAGGCAAGCCGCTCCCAAACAGCAGGGTCAATAGCGCAGGCTGTTAGATGCCGCCTCAACACGTCCTTGTAGCGTAAATGTTGACCGCCGTGCTTCCGCTTACCCTCTGCCATCTCTGAATAGAAGACAACTTTGGGAAGGCGAGAGTCGTCCATGCGGAAGACGTGCCCGCACCACCTCAGCTGGCGCTGCATGAGGAGAGCCTCCATACCAAGCATGCCGGAGCGACGCAGAACCTCGGTATTTGGCACACGGTCCTGCCATTTGATGTTCATAATTGACCTTAGACACCGGAGATGGTATGTGTCTAATTTTTTGATGTCGGCCCTATATAAGCACCATGTCTCGGCACCATATAGAAGCACAGGTAGAATAAGTGCCTTGTACACACTTATCTTTGTCTCCAACTTGAGGTCATGGGTATTCCAGACGCGCCTCGTAAGTTGTCCGAAATTGGCAGCGGCGTTTGCAATACGTGATGGTATCTCTGAAGCTAAAGTGTTGTCATGCCGGATATTGCTTCCCAGGTACTTGAAATGCATTACCTCTTCCAGCGGCTTCCCATCCAAATTTAGTGTAGATGCATCGGCATTGCTGCCTCGTGGTGGTTGTTTAAGGATCTGGGTCTTGGTAGCGCTAATGACCAGCCCAAATCGTTGACAAGACTGATGTAGTGAATCAACATAGCTTTGTAGGTGAATCATACTGTCAGACATAAGGCAGACATCATCCGCGTAGAGGATCTCCAGTACAGGGAATTTTTTCAATTTTGTTTTAGCCCTGAACCTTGATACGTCAAATACACCCTTCTCTGTACGAAAATTAAGTTGGATTTGGTCACTACAACATTTCAGTGCATCTCTCATGACAACTGCGAAGTAAATGGCAAAAAGAGTTGGTGCCATCACGCATCCTTGCTTTACTCCACACGTGACTTGGATCTCCTCAGAAAGTTCGTTTTCATGTTGAACCTGCGCTTTCATGTCATCATGAAATTGACGCACGAGGTTAACAAACTTCTTCGGATATCCCGACCTTTGGAGAACAAGCCAGAGGGCCTCGCGTGGAACTCTATCAAATGCCTTCTCTAAATCGACAAAGCACATATAGAGGGGCCGCTGATGTTCTAAGCTTTTCTCCTGGAGTTGCCTAACGACACTAATTGCATCAATGGACCCCCCATTCCCCTGCTAGGACGGAAGCCACATTGACTTTCAGGTAGGTACTTTTCAGCTAGTTCACTCAGGCGGCTGTTGACAATGTGCGCGAGGACCTTACCAGCACTCGCGAGAAGCGATATACCTCGATAAGAGCTGCAATCGGAGACATCTCCTTTCCCTTTGTACAGCTTACAGATCACCGCATCCCGCCAGTCCTGTGGAATTTCTTCACTTACCCACACTCTTAGAACAAAATCGTACAGTCGTTTTAAAATATTACCGCCACTGTATTTGTATACTTCAGCAGGAAGTTGATCCAATCCAGGTGTCTTAGCATTTTTAAGACGATTGACTGCTTTCGCAAACTCCTCAAAAGTAGGGGGATCATCCAGGGTTTGACAAACTGGCAGCTCTTCAAGCGAATGCACATAAGACAGGTCAACGCTGAGCGCACTGGGATTCAGAACATCATTGAAATGTTCAGCCCATCGCATTAGTACGGAATTTTTCTCCGTAACTCGGTGCTGTCTGTCTTTGGAGTACATAGGGGCTATTTTCCGTACTCGTGGGCCAAATATCCCTTTTATGCCTTCAAAAAATTTGCAAGTTTGGTGAGAGTCAGCATAGAGCTGCAATTCGGCAGCTTTATCCTTCCACCACTTATTTTTTAGTTCACGAACCCTAGATCTCAGTTTATGTTGAGCTTCCTTCTTACTGCGCGCATTCGCCGACTCTGTGTTCAGTTCACGCCTGTGCCTTTCAACTAGGGCTTTGATCTCCACATCCGATGCGTCGAACCAGTCTTGGTCTTTCTTTGTAGTTTTCCCCAAAGCTTCAAAAGCACAGGCATGAAGGTGTTTTGAGAAGAACCTCCATTCTTCATCTATGGAACACCCGGTCTCCGTCTGCGAAGCGTCACTAGCAAAAAGTGCGTCCAACGCAACGCCCAGCTCCTGTGAAGCAATAAGTTTGGAAAAGGCAAGTTTTGGTGGTATCTTGTGGGTTGCACGTCGTGGTGCCTTAAGCTCAAGAAACAGCCTGGATCTAATCAGACGGTGATCAGTCCAACCCATCGCCCCACGCATTGCTCTTGTTATAAGAACGTCACCCAGGTCTTTTCGGCGAACAATGACGTAATCAAGAAGATGCCAATGCTTGGACCTAGGGTGCATCCACGAAGTCTTATATTTTTCAGGAAGTCGAAAGAATGTGTTCGTGATGCCTAGATCAAATTCAGCACACAACGATAAAAGCCGTAATCCATTATCATTACATTTCCCCACACCATGTTTGCCTAGAGCACCGTTCCAAAGATCATATTCAGCACCCACGCGAGCGTTAAAATCACCTAACAAAACGATTTTATCATGTCTCGGGATACACGCAAGGATCTGACGCAGACTTTGGTAAAATGCCTCTTTATCCTCGTCCAGTGATGGCAAAGTGGGGGCATAGGCACTTATGAGATGCATATACTTATTATTCGTTGTTGGAAGGCGCAGAGTCATGAGACGGTCATTGAAACCCTTAGGAAGTTCACTCAAATCTCTAGCTAGCCCATTCCGAATGGCAATGCCCACACCGCTTCCCGCCCGTTCGCCAGCAGGCCGTCCACTCCAGTAGTAAGTGTAGCCGCCAAGCTGTTCACAAAGCTCTCCGCTATCGCTCATGTGGGTTTCACTAATTGCAGCTATATCGATGTTGTAGCGAGCCAGCTCTCTCGCTATGAAAGCAGTTTTTCTCTCTGGACATAAGTTGCGGTCATTGTCCAGTAAAGTTCGAACGTTCCATGTGGCAATGCAAAGTTGTTTGAGTTTAATGGTAGAATTCTTATATTTCTTCTGTGTCTTTCGACCGCGTTGAAACGATGTCTAGGCGCCCGCGGTTTGGCACCCAGATGATGGATGGGACAGACTATTTTTAGGCCACCTTTTCTAGGCCCCTCCTCTGTGCAGAGGAAAGCAGAGCGTTCCTAAAAAGGGCTGCTTTGTCACCAGTTGTGCTGCCGAACCCAGAGTCCCGTCCCAATCGACTCCAAGAGCGACCACTCTCCCCTGGCCGCCTACGTGCAGAGTGCTAACTAAAGTCTCGGCACATCGTTACCTCAACCCCACCGCCAACACTCTATCGCCGCAGGTCTTTTGAAATGCTCAAGTCTGGTAGGAATAACTGGGTCATCTGCGCGTGAATTTATTTAAAGTGAACCAACGGTTGCGCTGGTGCAAGTCCACTCTCTCGTCCCGCCCTCTGTTGTCCGATGGACCGGAAAACCGGTACGACCGGCAGAAATTGGGATGCAGTGAGAAGCCGTAAACCACTGAATGGACCCTGGTAAACGCCCTTGAGGTTTTTCACATTACCTTTACGTACCGATGGTTAGAGAGTAGATATCGATACAAGATGATTCGGGGATCAGCCGATAACTACATCGTAGATGATTTACAGATGCTTGAGATGTAGTCCCCTTCTCTAGGTTTAGCCCACTTGCGTGGTTTCCCGGAGTGTGGCCGTCGTACCTAGGTACGACTTCTTGGAGCCACTAGAGAAGAGATTGTGGAGATAGATGACACTCCACTACACTCCATGCGGAAAGTACGACTACGACTAATCTACTTAATTTTCTATATAGTATATCAAAGTTTTACCTCCACCAGGACCAGGAACATGGTCAACCACGTTCACTGAAAATAAGAAAAGTTAATTTCAAACAAAATGCTGATAAATATATGTTTTCTAAAACATGCATGGAAATATTTTCATTATTTTCGAAAAAAAGAACACGGGATGTATCGAGTTTACGGACAAAGAAAATCAAATCCGTGTAGGAGCATTTTTTTTTTAATTTGGAACATTACAACGTTCCAGCAATGTTGTATGAAACGAAATAGCGTGCTGGGGTTATTAAATACTCTTTGATTGAATCTCTTAATTTTATCAAAATATACATAAGTAAGTCTCTTTGTTTAGTACAAATTGCGTGGCATGCGTTTGCCTTTCGGCACTGATGATAAATAAAAAATGTGCGGTAAAGCCTCAGGGTAAAGCTAATAAAAATTCATTTTACATACAAATTAATATTTTAATAATTAAAATGAGTTTTAACTGTTCAGAGAGTGAAATGGAGATTGATTGTACTCCACCAGATTTAAGATCAGAAGCCAAATTGGCAATGGAAAACCTGCTTCCAGCGAAGTCAAAAGAAAAATATATAAAAGTTTAAGCAAATCTTAATGAAAACCGAGAAATATGTATGTTTTATTTCGCTGTTATTCTATGCCTAGCCATTATAATGGCAATTGCCTGTCTCGCATTATATCGCATCCGGCAAATTCATACTCGACCTGCAATTGCCTATTTTAGGGTTTTTTTAATTTGAAAATAACATAATTTTTGTTAGCTTTTACATACAACAATAATTTCAGTAGGTTAATAAATATAAGTAATTAGGTACTCTACCTCCTCCAGATGGGGGGCCGTTGTTGTCCGCGACATTTACTGAAATAAAAAAACAAATGGTTGTCTGTAAAGTCGGTTTACGGACGATAATTTTACGCGTATTTTACGTCTTAAGAAAACGATGAAAAATTTAGATTTTTTATGTTATTCCTTTTGTTCTTTTTTCTTTTATTTTGTTCTTCCTCTCTTTGATCCTGCGAAAGATGAACTCATGCGTAGTATTTTTAACTTCATAGCGAACAGTAGTTTTTAAGTTAATAGCGAATAGACAGACAAACATACATGGCGGAGGACTTTGTTTTATATTATGTTGGTTAAGTAGATTGAATGAGATATTTATAATTACCTCCTCCACCACCAGAATTGTCCACGGTATTCACTGAAAAAAGAAAACGTGTTTTATTACTCGGAAACAAATGATAAGTCGGGGTCAGAATTGCAGACCCTCCGTAGAGTGGGTCTGCAATTCTGACACCGACCGTACCTGCGGGTAATTGGCCACTAAAATGTTTTTTCAAACCTTGATATAATTGACAAAATAATAAGAAAATAAATAATTTAATTTTTTCAGATGATTAAGCAAATATTTATCTTCTGACCTGTTTTAAGCAGTTTTCCCTATTTTTACGAAATATTAAGTTTTTAATTAAGGTAGCCCGTATTACCCGCAGGTACCTAAGTAATTGCCGGCTGCATAATTGCAGACCCACCGTAGAGCTCCAAAACGGCTGTTATAAGAATGTTTTCAACACGAGCAAGATTCTAGACAACTGCTTTAGGTAAAGTTTTAAGTCTTCTAAATAATCAATTAATCAAACAAAAAATATTAGAATGCAAACATTCCAATAATAGTAATTTTTCGAACTCTACAGTGGGCTGCAATTATGCAGCCCACTGTATTTACTAGATTAATTAAATAATATCATCATCATCATCATCCGAGCGATGTTCCCGGTTGCATCCCTCTCGGGAGCCCGGGGTCCGCTAATAGTTAAATAAAGATAAGTTAAATAATATCAATGTATAATATAATTTAAAATTCAAAAATGTAACTCTCTTACCTTGAGGTTTAGCCACTGCAATTGCCAACAATGCACATAGCGCGAAAATAATCTATAAAAAAAGAAGAATTCATGGTGTAAATTTTAACCAACGTTTTTCTATTTTATTTAGATAATAACAAAGAGGAATAAATATTCTTCATAACAATTTAATAATAAGAACTTAAAATAATTAAATAAACTACCTGCTTATATTTAACAAAAATTAAAAGTCCAAATGGGGGTGGAAGTGTGCCCAAAAGGCTGGCAGCGTTGAATGAGAGTACTTTTTATGTCTTTTTTTATCTTTTTTCTACATCAAAATCACGAGAAATAAATTATTTTTTTATAAAAAAAAAGGATTTGAAATTCACACGCGAGTGTTCTACTCTGGCATTTGTAATGCATTTCTTGATTTATATAAGCGATAAACAGCGAGCGTAGGGAATTTTTTTGAGGCCCATCAAACACTGCAGGCCTTGGTCACCCGAAGCTAAAACTAGTAATTTTAAAAAAAAATTGAAATTTTTTGAAATTTTTACCCTAATGTAATTATGAAACGGAGATTACAATAACGATTAACCTATATCTAAATTATCGCACTTTTTTAAATCAACTTACCACAATTTTAGCCATGATGTATGTTCTTACGATACGAACTTCAAAAATCTATTACCGATGTTTAAACTTTAAAAAATCTTATATACCGAGGACGTTAAATATTGATAAAGATAGGATAACCCTTGACCATTCGAGTTCGTGGTAAACTTACAGTCAAAATATGCCGTCCGGTTGTTTGAATAAGTTAATAGATTTATTTATTTATTACTAGCTGTGCCCCGCGGTTTCACCCGCGTAAGTCCCGATACCATGGGATTAACGAAAAAAAGGTATACCTACTATCTGGTTCTCCTGGTTCTAAGCTACCTCCCCACCAATTTTTAGCTAAGTCGGTTAAGCCGTCCAAAAGTCGTAGAACAAAAGTTGTTTGTTTAGGTGCACAGAAGTAGCTTTCAACGGCTTGCTAGTATAATTACCAATAACCCTGTATAAGTAGACTAGCTGTACCGGCTTTGTTTTGCCATATACCTAGGTACAAAAAATATAAAAAAAAGGAATAAAAAGGCGATACGAGAATTTTATATATTTAGAAATTATATTAGCGTTCTTACTTACAAAAAACTGGCCAAGTGAGAGTCGGACTCGCACACAAGGGATTCTGTACCATTATATTCGGTTTTTAGTTTTTTTTTACTGTTTAGCTATCACGGTTCATTGCATACAGCCTGGTGACAGACAGACAGACGAATGGACAGTCTTAGTAAAAAGTTACCATTTTTACCCTTTCGATACGAAATCCTAAAAATAAATATCTATATATTATTTTTATTACGCAATAATTTAGATCTATTGTATTTGTTGTCGGGCTGTTTTCCGCAACTCGACGTCTGAGCGCCTATTTTGCGTCCAATTAGATCTATCATATGTATCGGGATCTAGGTGTCGGTCGCCTGAATAATTGCAGACCCACAGAGCTTTAAAACGGCTGTTATAAGAATGTTTTCAACATAAGCAAGATTCTAGGCACCTGCTTTAGTTGAAGTTTAAAATCTTCTTACTCATTAGTTTATCAAACAAAAATATTAGAATGAGAACATGCCAATAACAGTAATTTTTGAACTCTACCGGGGACTGCAATTATGCAGCCGACTGTACCTATGATCTATCCGTAACCCGCGATCGAGCCTGCTCATAGTTGACTAATAAAATAAATATAAATAAAATAAATATAAATATTACAGGACAATCCTCTCAGTGTCATCTAGCCTCAAACTACGTGCTCTGATTTATTAATACATGCCATAAGTAAAATAGGTATTACTTTGTATTAAACTAAAACGTATTAAATTGCTTTCTGTCACGTTTTAAAAAAATAGAAGGTATGTAGTGCCGATTCTAGTAAATCAAGATACCTATATCGAGCGTGTGAAAATAATAGTCAATATCACTATCACTACATAGTATAAAACAAAGTCGCTTTCTCTGTCCCTATATCCCTATGTATGCTTAAATCTTTAAAACTACGCAACATACATGCATAATATAGCCGTGCGAAGCCGGAGCGGGTCGCTAGTACTTTATAAATGTCTTAATCGTTTTATAGATAACTAGCGACCCGCCCCGGCTTCGCACGGCTATATTATGCATGTCATTGTATTATACATATAAACCTTGAATCACTCTATCTATTAAAAAAAAGCATCAAAATCCGTTGCGTAGTTTTAAAGATTTAAGCATACAAAGGGATATAGGGACAGAGAGAGCGACTTTGTTTTATACTATGTAGTGATTACAAATGCAGTAATGTAGTTATTAATACGTAACAATTTCTAAGTTTTTTATGAATTTTCTAGGTAACTTTTTGATTCATCGTTAGGCATGGTTATCTTAATCCTAACTATCCTTATTCTAAACTTATAAGTATTATATAAATACGAAAGTTTGTTTATTAGCTAGAAGAGATTGCTTTTAGCGGTAAAGCCGCCCATTGTGCCATAATGATTTTTGGTTTTAATTACTTTTTGTTTGATAAACGTCCTGTAGCACTGGGCTATGGAGTCCAAGATCTTTGGAAGGCGTGCGTGAGACCGAAGCCATCACATAGAGGCCCTTTATAATAACAAGTTTAATGGCAAAATATGATGTGGACATCAAACCGGCGGTTATCCCTATCTGCACTATAAAATGCAACCAAGGACAACCTCCGATTTGAATAGAACTATTGATAAACTACAGGATAAAACTATTACTAGGGCTATTGTGATGGGATGGTAGTGGACTGGATACTAGGGAACTATGGATACTATGGCGCCTGCCGTAACAATGTTCAACAAACATCTAAAAGTGGCAGGCGGAGACTCACCAACTCTCAAACTGGCGACGGCTAATCGGCTGAGTAAATTACAGCAAGCAAAAAAGCAAATTAGCAAATTTTTATGTCAGAATTAAGTTATAATATGGTACAATTAAGAATTTATCTTTATATCTTTTATTATATAGTGTAATTGGTCATGGCCGTTTCAATTATATAAAATACCAGCGACCCGCTCCGGCTTCGCACGGCTATATTATGCATATATTATACATATAAGCCTTCCTCTTGAATCACTCTATCTATTAAAAAAACCGCATCAAAATCCGTTGCGTAGTTTTAAAGATCTAAGCATACAAAGGGAAATAGGGACGGCGAAAAGTGACTTTATTTTTATACTATGTAGTGATTATGTAGTGACAAACAAACAAAAACATCTTTACTCTTATAATATTAGTGTAGAAAAAAGTAAATATGTATGGATGAAGCGATATCCTTTTAAATAGGAAAGTGAAGAGGTATTCGTAGAATTGTTTCAAATAATCTTAATTGTATTAAGACAAATACTTATACCTAACTATAGTAGTAGAGTACTAGGTACGCATAAAACGTCCGGGGGTTAAAGGTTCAAAAAACATGTTTCACAAAGATAATTAAACTTTAACAAGTGCGAGTCGGACTTGCGCACGAAGGGTTCCGTACGATTACATTCTGTTGTTAGTAATTATTGTTAAAGTGGCAACAGAAATACAACTGTTTAGCTTTCACGGTTCATGAGATACAGCCTGGCGACATAGACAGACCAACTGTGGAGTCTTAACAAAATAGTACTGTTGTTATCTTTTGGGTACGGAACCCTAAAAAACACGTAAACAAGAACTTTAAACAAAAACATTTTTGTTTGTTTACAATAATCTGTTCGACACACCTACTTACAGTATATAGATAAATATTTTAATCAGTTCTGAATGGCTTTTACCTCTCGGACAGCGGATAAGCATTGCCATCCAACAAGGTAACTAAACCAGCCTTTTTGGCACACTTCCTAGGGACTTTTAGCTGTCCCATATCACGGGGCTATGGAGCCCCGGACTTTTGGAAAGCGTGCGCGGAGCTGAAGCTAAGAGGTCCTTTACAATAACAAGTAAATAGCAAAGTATGACGTGGACACCGACCCGGTGATTATCCCTGTCTGCACTATAAAATGCACCCAAAGACAACCTCCGGTTTGGATAGGGCTATTGATAAACTAAAGACGAAAACTACTTGAACTACTGTGATTGGATGGTGATGTAATGGTACCTCTTTTGTACGTTATAAATCGAATTCGTTCAAGGAAACAAATTCCAGCAACTGGTAATGAATTTCAAATAAAAGCTAATAAAGAGATATGTACTTTACCTATGTATTTACCCTATTATAAAACCTAATATAGCCTTGAAAAATTAGAGCATTTAATAGGCACTATATATAATATACTAAGGGCGGATTCGGATAAGCGTATTATCTGCGCGTATTGTTTTTGCATACGCGTTTACACGCGCGCTACGCTTTAAAAAATAGGAGACGCTTTCACGGGTTTATTCCGGCGCTTACATGGGCTTGTTCGCTCGAATTGATAGTCGTAAGCTCAGACTACTAAATAACGTCGTAAGTTAGTATCAACATGGATTGTAACGAAGAAACATTGCAACTTGCGTTATTTATATACCGTCATCGTCATCGGAAAAAGCGCGCTTGTACACAGACAAATAAGGTTTTTTGAAGCAAGAACTAATCTTTTTACTAGACATTAGAGAATGAAATTCTTGATTTAAGTAACAAAAACTTGTAATGGTAAGCAGTCTTTTCTTAAATTTTAAAGTAATAAATTTAAATTAATACCTACTGCTTATTATTTTTAAGAACATTTAACAACAACACAGAACAAGAAATTATTATCTACGTATAAACGCTACATAGAAAAAAGCAAAGAATTATTTCGTGCTTCAAGAAACATTTTTGAAGTTATACTTCTTGCTACTGCCCTCAAAATGCCCCCCAAAATATCTAACAGACGAACAGAAAGACAGACAGACAGACGGCCTCATAACTTCTTACACGCGCACCGTTTTTTTCTTGGTACGCGCCCACACGCGCATCCTAAAACGAGCATTTAAGCGCGAATAAAACGCTGGTTTGAAACCGCCCTTACGCACCAATGTTTAAGACCCGATTATTTATAGAAGTTGACGATTGGTTTTTATACGAACACGTAACAAAAAATATCAGATATTGACAAAGGTATTGACGTCAATACTTTAATGGGTATGAATAACATATTAAAAATAAATAAGAAAACAATTCCTGGAAATACCAAATGCACCTTACCCTTTGATAATTTCAATCTCTCATGCATGATAATGATTATAAATGATCATATTATTACGAATATTAATTAGTAAGAAGTTCACATTAAAAAAACTAGATTCAAAAGTAAATGTTCAAAAGTTGAAGCCATCGTTTAGTCTAGAGTTTGCTTAATTTTGATACGGCAAAAAACTATAAATACTTGCATTTCAATTTTCATTGTTTAAAGTATTCACATGAAACTAAAAAATGGTACTTCGGGGCTTAATTTAATAAAGTAGTAGGCTGCATTTTTATTAATTAAAGAATTAGGTTATCATAAAATAAAGTAGATTAGATGAATATATATTTTTGCAAAATTCGTATAATCTTATTTCGACTTTAATTTAAAAAATGTAAATTCTAAGTTTTGTAAATATTAGGTAAGTATTACTTTGTAGTATAACCCTTTTAGGCTGACATAATATATCCAATCCATGTCAATAAAATTGTCTTTTTATAAAAACCTATAATAAAGTATTTAAAAAAAATCCGGTATCTCGAACCTATACAATGTGTTTCGACAAGAGCCTAAGTATGCGAAAGGGGATTCTTCTAGACGTCTAGGCGAACAGCTTTTATTCTACGACTTTTGAAAATTTTAACTTATTATTTAACATTTTGAGGTTGTTTTAACTTGATATACAGCTGTTTTTTGGAGTTACAAATTGTGCAGTAAGGTGTACTACCTAAGGTGTAAACAAAGTGTAATAGTACACCTTACCGCAGAATTTGTAACTCTTTTTTGGAGTTAGAAATTGGAGTTACAAATTGTGCAGTAAGGTGTACTACCTAAGGTGTACACAAAGTGTAATAGTACACCTTACCGCACAATTTGTGCTTTATAACAAACTAGCGATATTATGCACGGCTATATTATGCATGTATTATACATATAAACCTTCCTCTCGAATCACTCTATCTATTTAAGAAAACCGAATCAAAATCCGTTGCGTAGTTTTAAAGATCTAAGCATATAAAGGGACATAGGGATATAGGGACGGCGAAAAGTGACTTTATTTTATAGTATGTAGTGATTTGAACCTGTTAATGGACATGTCATATTATTATATTATGTATAAGTAACTTATTATAATAGAGCACACACGTGCTAAAACGACCTTTATTTTCCGGAGCCTTCTCCCGAGTATGGTCAGATCATTCTGACGACCCAGTTGGCACAATAGTCACCATGCCGGACTATGTGTGGAATGTCCTGCAATATTTATTTATTAATTCTTATTTCTGTTTAAATCACTACATAGTTTAAAACAAAGTCGCTTTCTCTGTCCCTATATCCCTATGTATGCTTAAATCTTTAAAACTACGCAACGGATTTTGATGCGGTTTTTTTAATAGATAGATAGATTTATATGTACAATACATGCATAATATAGCCGTGCGAAGCCGGAGCGGGTCGCTAGTTATGAATATAGCTCTTTTGCGAAAAATATCAGGCTTTTTGTGTGAATCCCATGGCATTTTGATTAATGGTACGTTTTGTTACTTGATCATTTAGACATTACGATATGTATGACATTTTGCTTTTAGATCCTTTCGATATGGGCTTATAATATACTAGCGACCCGCTCCGGCTTCGCACGGCTATATTATGCATGTATTATACATATAAACCTTCCTCTTGAATCACTCTATCCATTAAAAAAAACTGCATCAAAATCCGTTGCGTAGTTTTAAAGATCTAAGCATACAAAGGGAAATAGGGACATAGGGACGGCGAAACTGACTTTATTTTATACTATGTAGTGATAATACCTACCCTCGACAAAACACATTGTATTTTAGAATGTGTGAATGTGATAAATACGCATTGACGTATCACTTCATCGTTTTTATTTACAAACTTCCTACAATCGATAATGGAAGTTTACACGTTTCATTAAGACAGCGTCAGCACCTATAATACCTACACACATACCTACCTAACTAGGTGTGTATATGCATGTTGTTGGACATATTTTCCTCACTAAAATTATATAAAAATCTGAGACATCACGAAATGGCACAGTATCGTCAGGACCAGGAACCGAAACACTTTTAATCAGAGTAAGTTGAAATACTTTTAATTTTTTGTGTAAAGATTTTTTATCAATTTATTTTATAAATCACTACATAGTATAAAACAAAGTCGCTTTCTCTGTCCCCATGTCCCTTTGTATGCTTAAATCTTTAAAACTACGCAACGGATTTTGATGCGGTTTTCTTTAATAGATAGAATGATTAAAGAGGAAGGTTTATATGTATAATACATGCATAATATAGCCGTGCGAAGCCGGGACGGGTCGCTAGTATATTCTTATAACAAAATTTAGTGAAAGTGATCCAGATTGACATTCTTAAAACGTCTGAATATTTTTTGCCATCTTTAACATTACTCAGGTTAGGGGAGAAAATCGGTATTATTTTTAACTCCCGACGCAAAAATAGGGGTGTTATAAGTTTGACGTGTCTGTGTGTGTGTCTGTCTGTGGCATCATAGCTGCTGAACGAATTAATCGATTTTCTTTGAAAGGTGAATTAGTTGGGAGTAAGTATTCTTGGCTACGAAAAGATCCCGATGTCTCCTCAAGGGGGCTGTCAGGAAAGACGCTACTACTATATGTGCCTTTTTGAAAAAAAAAAAAATAATAAGGAGACGCGGGCCACACATTTGGAACAAAGTCCTTTTATATATTTTTATTTTTTTATTCACACACTCACATATTATATATGGAAGATTAGTTTCTCTTACGGTTTTTCGTTTCACATTTTCGTAACGTAAACATTTTTTTGTTCGGCACGCCAACTCGCGATATAAGGAACTTTATTCCAAAAAAATTCGTTGATTATAGGTCACATGAAATTATTAAAAACTAAAAACTGGCCACATTTAGAAAATGTACGATATAAAAATGTAAATAAACTCGTATCTACCTTTACCTACTTAAGTTGTTGATTTGAATTAGTTTAATATGTTGATAATAATGCAAATGTGATGTTCATTAAGTAATAATAGTGCTTAAGAGGAAAAGTACCCGGCTCTCTCTCCATACAAACGTAGTCAACTGTTTCCTCTCTGGATAATGACACTAGAGCAAATATTTTTGTTGAATAAAACGTATAACTGCCATGACCATGTCCCTGTGTTTTATTTTTTATACATATTTTGTTTTTTTTAACTCTTACTTTCTATGATAATTAGAAAATGAAAAAAATCAAGACATAGGGACATAGTCATGGCAGTTATAGGTGTTATGCAACAAAAATATTTGTGCTAGTGTCATTATCCAGGGAGGTAGAAGGTAGGTTCTAACAGTCGACTACGTTTGTATGGAGAGAGAACCGGGTACCTTTCTTCTTAATGTTTGAGACATTTGAAACTTGATACCACTGTTTACTGACCATCTGTTTTGAATATATTTTAATAAAACTAGGTACTTATATGTAGATATTTGGTTTAGGATGTCATCACACTAAATTAAGTCAAAATCAATTAATAATTCTATGTATTCTTAGCATTGCCCCTCGGTTTCACTCTCATACCCAACCCGTTAAAATGTGTCTGTATTCATATTGCCTGCAAATTGTAATCCAAATCAACAAACTAAGACGCAAAATAGGGTTAGCCTTCACAAATTTCCAAATTCACAAACACTCTGCCTCTGGCCGAGCGAGAGAAGCGTTTCTGCTTCAATTCTTTCGATTTCGAAATCTCGAATATCGAATCGTTTAATTTTACCTGTCGGATTTTTTGATTACTTACTTTCCCCAAAAAGGGGTATAATGGGGGCTACGAATATCTCCGTAATTTACATCCAATTACGATGATTCTTATTTTTAAATTAAATATAGTAACTTCAAGTTGGTCTGTTAATAATTTGGTGAAGATCTGATGAGGATCATCAAAGTGATAAGCAGAATAACTGCTTAAATTAGAGTAAATTGCTCACTTTTAGATTTCTACCTATGAAATCGACCGTTTAACTATTAGGAGTACCTTTAAAAGGTTGCCTGGAAGAGATGGCTTTGAGCAATAAGACCGCCCTTTGTAACATTTTATTTGTAATTTAATAATGGTGTTTACAACAAAGATTATCTGAAATGTTATTATTACCCGAATGCACGAAAAGGGTTATGTTTTTCGCGCAAGTATTTGTATGTTTATTTGTAATATTCTTTTTATTTTTATATTAGATAACAATGAAGACCGCTCTAGTTCTCTTCGCCTTAGTAGCCGTGGTAGCGTGTCGTCCAGAACAGGCATACTACAATCCAAACTACGACAACTTCGACGCCACTCAACTCGCAGACAATGTGCGGTTATTGAAGAACTATGCCAAATGTTTCCTTAGCAAGGGACCTTGCACAGCTGAGGGTTCTGATTTTAAGAGTAAGTTATAAGACTCACTGTCAAACCACCATAACATTTTTTGGCTTATTCCCAGAAGTTTACGCCTCTCTCATACTTTGCTTTCTAATGGGTCTACGACATTTTAAAATAAGTAATATTTCTTTTCTCAAAGGGTCTTTAAAAAATGAAGGAGGTTCTAAATTCGACTGCTTAATATGTTTTTATGGCTCGGCATTCGTTTCCGTTTATGCACTGATTTTGATGATTCCTTTTTATTAAAAAGGGAGCACCACAAATAAAATAACACCTTACTAAATTGAATTAAAAAAATGAAAAAAAAAAAATAAATAACTGGCAGCTAAACAACAGCCAAACTACAAATTGGTGCAGTATTTTCGTATGTATTTCGTTCATTTTTGAAGTCGATTTTTTAAAGTTTACATTTTATTTTGTCGCAACCTAATAATATTATTTCTTATAAGTACAATTTTTCTCGTACGTCGTAACAATTTAATAGTAATTATTCTTATAATTTTCGTAAGCTTCTACCTTCGTTAGTGATGTTCTAATTCGCCCTAAAAGTCTGCATATTACTCAACTAGCATGGCTCCACGGTTACACCCGTGTAACTCCCGATCCCGTGGGAATTTCAGGATAAAAAGTAGCCTATGTTACTGTCAATGAATCAATGTATCCTTATACCAACTTTCATCTTAATCGGTTCAGTAGTTTCGGAGCCTACAAACAATCAAATCCTTCCTCTTTATATATATACTAATAAAATTATATTTCAAAATTATGAAAACTCTTCAATATTATGAGGGTATAAAAATAATCAAATCAATACCAATTATTTCTGGTAATAAAATAATAAAAATCTCAGCTATTTAAAATAGGCATTTGTTAAATCGTATACCAATAATTATTGGCTTTATATAATATTAAGTATTATAGATGATTAATTTAATTCAATTTCAAGTCTTGATTTTGGTAGTAAATTGTAAACGATCTTTAACATTTATTTCTTTTGATTTCTAGAAGTGATCCCTGAAGCTCTACAGACGAGGTGCGGTAAATGTAGTCCCAAACAGAGGGAACTGATTCGCATAGTAGTGAAGGCTATGCAAGTGAAACTTCCCGGATTATGGCAAGAGTTGTCTAAGAAGAATGACCCTGACGGCAAATATAGAGCCGGCTTTGAAGGCTTCCTTAACGGATCTGATTAGATGTTACCAAAGATGATTTCAGGTGCTATTCACCACCTTGCGTTGTTACTGGAGCGCGGCATCCCGCTATAGGGGGGGGGGGGGAGGGGTTTTGGCAATAATCACGAAATATCACATAGTGGGGGTTTAGTAAGATATCGCGTGTATTTATTTTTTCGTTGATTGCGATATTTCTAAAGTAAACAAACTATTAAGTATATATTTCTAAATTTTGTGACTTTGGGTTCCATCACTACGGGGTGGTTAAAAATGCTATAAAAACCATCGTACGATTAATGGACAGCCCCTAGGGACATTGTTTGATGGAGCGCAACGACAACCGGATCCACACCAGACGATTTGGGGGATTTTTTTCACGGGATTGTTCGGTTTAGATCGGGCGAGACTCCATAGAGTTAACACCAAATGCTTTCATGGAGCGATCTTCTGCCGCGCGCGATTCGGAGCGCGTTGGATCGTCTGGTGTGGATCTGTGAAGATCGACAAAGTAGAATAGTGCCTAATTTCTTATGATTACAACACTTTACTCAAATGCTTTGAGCAAAGTGTTGTGATGATAATTTATTTATACCTAGATAGGTTAAGATACCAAACATCACATTTGTCAATCTAAGTAAAGAATTTTCGTATTTTTTTTTAACAAAGTGAGATTTTGTAAAAAAATATACGAAAATTCTTATTTAAGTATAAGTTTTTAAATAAAAAAGATTTTAAAAATAATAAAAAATATAAACGCCTATTTTTTTTAAATTTATAACTAAAGTATTACCTTACTAGTTATTATTTACTTAAGTATTTTCAAGAAACAGATAAATAGGTATTTTTAGGAACTGTCATCTAAACGTGAAAGAATCAGATAAAATTAAAATATTAATAAAATTATATTTTTATAATTCCGGTAAGTATCAATAAACTGTAACATAATTCCGATTATGTTGATTATTCAGATGTAGAGTGTGTCTTTGCTTGTACAAATACTGCAGGCAATATATTATATCAAAAACAGGCGACCCGCCCCGGCTTCGCACGGCTATATTATGCATGTATTATACATATAAACCTTCCTCTTGAATCACTTTATCTATTTAAAAAACCGCATCAAAATCCGTTGCGTAGTTTTAAAGATTTAAGCATACAAAGGGATAAAGGGACAGAAAAAGCGACTTTGTTTTATACTATGTAGTGATTCGTAATGAAAAGCACAGTGTTCCCTCGAACTATTAGCCAAACTCCGTCTCGGGACTCAATGAGTGACTTTCACCCTTAGGGTAACAATCATGTAACAATGTACTATTATAATTCTGGTAAGTATCAATAAACTATAACATAATTCCGATTATGTTGATTATTCAGATTTGTGTCTTTGCTTGTACAAATACTGCAGGCAATATATTAAATCAAAAATTATTTAGACATCATCGAGCACCTACAGCTGCTAAATTTTGTTTTGTATTTTTAATTTAATTTACATTTACATATTTTATCATGATGACATTTAATTTTGTTTGTTTAATGATCTTATTAGTAAAGTACCTATACCTATTATGAAAAATTTTATGGATTTAAGTTATGAATTGGATTATGAATCAAATCAAATCAAATCACTTTATTTGTAAACATAGGTAAAATTTGATGTTATTTGTTGTTGAGTTGCGCAGCTATGTTTTACCTTTACAGGTATACAAATTTTGAAATAGTATAGTAAGAGATCATTAATACAATAATAATTACTTAGTATTTTTAGCTTAAGTACACGGACCTTTATTAATCACAAGACCTCAAGACAGATCATCGCTCAGGAAATCCCTGACTCTGTAGTAGTATGTTTATTTAAAGACAGTGATGTTTTCTCCATTCTTATATTTTTTGGCAATTTATTTAATAATGTAATGAAATTTATTCCAAGGTAATTATAGGTTACAAGTTCATAAAACGTGAAGCTACTGTAATTCTGTTTTATTTATTCGATCATTCGCCGCCTGCTGATACAGGTCAACCAACTTTTGTAATCTTGATCTATAGCTATTTTATTTTACCCGACTTCGGCGAAGCCAAAAGAAATAAATAATAATACAGGACATACAAAAAAAGGAGGAGGAATATTACAGGACATTACACACATCGCACTCTAGCCCCAAGCTAAGTAATTAGACTTGTGTTATGGGTGCTAGACAACGGATACACTACATAGATACTTTTTCTTTTGTAAATATACTTATAATACATAGACAGAACCAGACCCCAGACAAATATCTAAGCATAAATACTTGTCTGAGGCGGGAATTGAACCCGCAACCCTCTGTTTGGCAGTCCGGCATGGTAACCATTGTGCCAACTGGGTCGTCAAAGAAAGGGTTATGTTTTGACGACCTTTGTGGCGCGTCGGGCGAACAGCCGACTGCGACGCAGAAGGTTGCGGGTTCGATTCCCGCCGGGAACAAGTATTTATGCTGACCATAAATTCTTGTTTCTGGTTCTGGGTGTTTCCTATATGTATAATATGTATATATTTACAAAAAAAAAAAAGTATATAAGTAGTTTATCCGTTATCTGGCACCCATAACACAAGCATTAAGTTGCTTAGCTTGGGGCTGGATGGCGATGTGTAATATGTCCTGAAATATTTATTTATTTAAGTATATCTTCATCACTACATAATATAAAACAAAGTCGCTTTCTCTGTACCTATATCCCTTTGTATGCTTAAATCTTTAAAACTACGCAACGGATTTTGATGCGGTTTTTTTTAATACATAAAGTGATTCAAGAGGAAGGTTTATATGTATAATACATGCATAATATAGCCGTGCGAAGCCGGGGCGGGTCGCTAGTAAAATATAAAAGTCAAAGTTCTGACTTACTTAATAACTGTTTTAACAACACACAACTCAGACCAATGGAAAGATAGGGCTAAAATCTGGCATACAGATAGTACCTACAGATTACTCTGGTTAAGTATATAGTAGTTAGTATTATATAGTAGCTATAAATTGTCCAAGGAAAGTACCTGCGATTTTCCTACACAAGTGCCCTCGAGTAAAGCTCTACCAAACCCATAGACCAAACCAAATCGCGCAATTTTCTTTTAAATGCAGGTTTTATAACTGCCGAAATAAAACTCCTTGTTAAGTACCTTTAGCAATACATAATATGGATATTATCTTTTTAACACAATCACAAGATTTTATTACTGGTTCTGTAATTGGGCTTTGTTAAGCAAGTCAAGAAACAATGAATTTGGTAGGTAACTAAGTTGAATTATCTTTTCTACTTTAATAAGATTACTTGCATCGCATCTCGACGTGTTTATAGACTGTGAGTTATTCTATAAATTTTAATTATTATCTCAGGAAATAACTAGAATTAAAACGGCTGTGTAGTACCCATAATTTTATAAGAAAAGTCATGACCTTGTAGGCACCTCGTTTTGTGCTATTTTTTGTTACTTAGTTTTGAACTATTCATAACGAACGTGATTTGAAGTATGGTTATTGTGTGGTAAGTAAGGACTTTTTGTTACAAACTAGTATTTATTTCCAGAGATGTCGATGTACTTAATAAAAAAAGTTTAACGAACCAGTTTGGCAGAGTTATCTTCTAGGAAAGCGTGTTAATAGCTTAGAATGCATCGTCGAAGGGTTCCGTACCATGGTGTATAGGAGCCCCATTTTTTTTCTGTTTTTAGTATATGTTGTTATAGCGGCAACACAAATACATAATCTGTGAAAATTTCAACTGTCTAGCTATCACGATTCATGAGATACAGCCTCATGACAGATAGACGGACGCGTATCTCATGAATCGTGACGGACTGACAGTGAAATCTTAGTAATAGGGTCCCGTTTACCCTTTGGGCACGGAATCCTATAAAAATAACATTCTATTATTTACCTAGTATAAATAAAAAGGAGGATATTTACCTATATTTAAATTAAAACCACACGACCTACCAGCTAAGCTAAACAGACCTCTCCATCCTAAGGTTGCCTGGAAGAAATCGCTTTAAGCGATAAGGTCGCCTGTTTGTACAATTTCTTAGTTAATAAGCTTTTTCGTCATATTTGTTATTTTTAATGTTTTGTGTGTTGTACAAATAAAGTGTTTATCTATCTATCTATCTATATTTAAATTAAAAATTGTACTAATTGAATTTATGGATGACAATTTTAACCCTGTAAAGTTTAAGGTTCTTTATTGGTAAAAATGGATTACTGGAGTATTTCATGGTAATTGTATAAAAACTCTACGATTCTTGTCTCATAAAGAACTTACATTCTAGATTTGTGTTTCTTTATTTATATTCGCTGTGTTGATTTTAGGAAAATATTTCGCAAAAAATTCAATTATTTTAAACGTGTTTTGTTATTTTAATTTCTACAATTCAAATTATTCTAAAATCTAGTAAAAAAATCTTTGCCTTTTTATTCTATTTTTATTTATCTTTTTGTTTTATTACAAAAAGGAACTCTTTCGTGAATTTTTTCGCATAAACGTGAAAATGTTTTAAGTTTAAGAAGTAAATATTTTTTTAACCTGAACTACCTGTCCTAATTGATGTCAGAAACTTACCACTTGAGTTTCGTGTTTCAACTTGATAAACTTGTTAAATAAAAGCAAACCACAAGGACGAAGCCATTCCATAAAGAGCTGTTTAAAATATATTTGTCACTGACAACCAAAGATAAAATACTATTTACCTCAGTGTTAATGGACTATTATAAGTTGTTAGACTTATTTGTCACTTATATAATGAATGGCTTTTGATAAAATGTGAATAAGAAAATAAACAGACCCATTAGGGAAGAGATGCAGTATAAAATGTGGCAGTGTTTACAAGGTAATATCATTCTCTGTTTGGATTCGAGCAAGTACCTACTTGGTAAGAATATATTGCTTATAAAAAAATCAACTTCCTAAAGCCTTAACAAAGCAAATATTTATTACTTCCTTTTTGGGAAGTCAGTTAGCATCGTAAAGCAAGATTATCGCTCGAGATTATCGTGATTGACTCTTCCGATTGAAGTGTTATTCGAGCTTAAATTTGTACTTTGCGTATTTCAATCCATAAGCCAAAAAGCCAAGCAGCAATTGACAATAGCTCAATCGTAGTGGTAGTGTGGTGGTAGCAAGAAACTTAGAGACGAACGTGTCTCTATGACTGGTACCTTTAGTTGTGCTTTAGTCGCTGAGTACCTAAAACGCAGTCTGCCAAATTTCCCGTTTGTAGACGATAAATTAGTTTACCAATTACGTACCTATACAAACAAGGACCTAGCCTACAAAGTAACAATCGCGATTGATCGTCTCGGGTGGTCTTTGGGCACTTTAGGATTTCGTTCACGTTTGGACATAAATTCAATTGTCTTTCATTAAACCTTTCCTGGTAAAATCTTGTTGCTCAAATAATTTATCTATGGCTCATATCTTGTCATTTAGACTTGATTTAGACGCGTGTGGTATTTTGGTGGTATTCTTTAAATTTCCAAGCCGTTTCTGTGAAAATTTCCTCTATATAGTTATTTACCTTAAATTCCAGGCCCACAATGAAGATCGTCTTGCTACTAACTCTTGCCGTATTAGCGGTGAACTGCGAGGAGACCTACAGCACAGAGAACGATGATCTGGACATCGACGCAGTAGTCGCCGACCTGGCATCACTGCAGGCGTTTGTCGATTGCTTCAACGATAAAGGAGGATGCAATCCGGTCATGAGCGATTTTAAAAGTAAGTCAGATATATGAAGAAATTAAATTTCAGTAGAATAGAGAGTACGTATGATTGCTGTGTTATAGGGGGTCGGTAAAATTGCACTAAGTCCAGCAGGGCAAGCATGGCCGGAGACATTTTATCCACAGGGAAAGGACAAAATAGTCTATCCCTTTGTCAGTTTTGTCCATTTTTGTCCCGCATGGGCGCAAGGGTGGATATACTATCCATCACGGTAGACGGAGAATAGATGTCCACGTGTAATGTCAAATGTGAACTTACTCATATACTTATCCTATACTTATCTATTCCCCTTTTGCCGTGCTTTGGCAGGTGGACAAAATGATTTCCTCCCTTGACAGAGGACATAACGGGTGGACATCATTTTTATTCTCGGCCCATGCTTGCCCTGCTGTGCTTGCTTGCTACTGGATTCTTCTAGACACTTGTTTCAACCCAGTGTAGTGCTCACTTGAAAGTCAGTCCAGTTGAGTTGACTAACCTTCCGAGCCTTTTCAAACATTTTATCAATGTTACAATTCACTTTGAAATTCATCGAATGTGACACTAATTGAAGCGTTACTGAAGATTAAATCAAGATCTAAGCTTTACACATATATATGCTGTGGTTTTACTAAGGAAAGAAGCGTTATTGAAGCTCGAATCACGGTCTAAGTTTTGCTAAGGCAAGTTAAGATGTTAACTCTACTCCAACAAAAATCTCTTTGCGATTATACCATTGCACAATTTATGCGGTAATCTGCTATAATTAACTGGCTCTAGGATTAGGATTGTAGTTTATCTAGTTACCTAGTTTGTTAACTATGTAATTTTATTAGTGATAGTCTGTCGACGTAGATGACCCAGTTGGCACAATGGTCACCATGCCGGACTGCCAAATACAGGGCTGCGGGTTTGATTCCCGCCTCAGACAAGTAGCTTAGATATTTGTTTGTGGTCTGGTTGTTTCTATGTATAAGTATATATTTACAAATAACACGTTAAGCGAACGCTCGGCCAAGCTTCATGGTAGGCCGAGTGGGGGGTGTTAGGTTTTATTTTCGTTACGGAATTTCTTGATTCGGTCGCCGCGCTCAAAGCCCGCGATAAAAGCTATGCAATAGCTTAAAAGTATCTAGTTGGTATATCCGTTGTCTAGCACCCATAACGCAAGTTTAGTTACTTAGCTTAGGACTAGATGGCGATGTGTGGAATGTCCTGCAATATTTATTTATAGTCTGTGATAGTAGAGTGTCGAGTCTAACCCAACCAGTGAGTCCTGACCTGAGAAATCCTTGATTAATAAACAGATGTAGATTTAATCTAGATTTTATAATAAACTTCTTCGCACGGCTTCGCACGGCTATATTATGCATGTATTATACATATAAACCTTCCTCTTGAATCACTCTATCCATTAAAGAAACCGCATCAAAATCCGTTGCGTAGTTTTAAAGATCTAAGCAGTGTAGTGTAGTGACTAGCTGCGTCCCGCGGTTTCACCCACGTTTTAATTTTCTACGCGATTTTCTTATTTTTTTCTTTCATAAGAACATTTTCCGGACAATAACAAACACAACAAAAAAAGACTTAGCGAAATCGGTTCAGCTGTTCTCGAGGTTTGCGCTTAGCAACACATTCAGCGATTCATTTTTGTTTTATAGTAGATTATGTAGTATGGAGGTACAACGAACTCAATAAATTACAGTATTTACTAAGTATAAATGTACCTACTGCTGATAAAACAATAGATACTTTTTCATACTTATAACTGCGTAAAGTTACATTTCTTCGATATTAATTAACTGATAACTAGGTAATAACGACGAGCAACTATTTCATAATTGAGCACACGTCATGTTAACGCAGATTTCTTGGAAGAATTAAGTATACTTGCAGAAATCATTTCCACAAATTCACCTCGGCAGGATTCAATCGAATTTGAGACCTTGCATCAGTACGCGAAGGTGAACTTGGTGTGGTCTTTTAAACCACCTAAAAAAAACTCCCTAAATTAAGCCGAAACTCAAACCCAAAGTAAACGTAGATTTATGTGTTATTAATTGGCCTAACCCGCGTAAATTCCAATCCCGTGAGAATATCGGGATTAAAAATATTCCAAGTGTTATTCCGTGGCTCCTTTGTAAACAATTACGTACCTCTACATACCGCGTTTTATTGCAAAAGCTTCAGATTCCCTTATGATCGAGTTACCTTAAATGCGGGATGCCAATGAAGGCATTATATACCTATAAATGGGATTTTTACCTTGAAAGCTTTTCGACCCAGTTGGCACCTTGGTCACCATGCCGAACTGCCAAACATGGGGTTGCGGGTTCGTTTCCCGCCTCAGACAAGTATTTATGCTTAGATATTTGTCTGTGGTCTGGTTGTCTATGTATTAAAAGTATATATTTACAAAAGAAAAGTATAATTGACCGAACGAGCGAAGCGAGAGAGGTCTAGTGTTGAGAAGGGTCGGTCGCTCGTATGTTTGTATGTTTGTATGTTTGTATGTTTGTATGTTTGTTCGACGATAACTTGAGTACCGTTGCTCTGATCTTCATGATTTTTGGTATACAAGTAGTTGAGGTCCATAGAATTTTTAAGTTCGAACATGAGCAGGATCGGTCAGGGGGTTACGGAGATAGGGGTCCAAAAGGGGATCTACCTATATGGCACACAAACTATACTGCAAATATACCCGAGTGGGGTATCAAATGAAAGGGCGTAACTTCGGTGACAATAATATGGTACCACGGAACTGATCTGATGATAGAGCTGGAGGGAATCTGCAGGAATTATCTCATTATCCATACTTCATAGTTCATTCATTCAAACTACTCGTCAAGAATCGCCTTGACGAGTAGTTTGTCTTTCAATGGTAACCAGGGTCTGATGATGGAACTGGAAGGTGGTCATAGGAACTTCGCAATGAAACGACACAACCCCATCGAGTTTGGGCTCGTTAGAATCGTCTTGACAAGTAGTTTGTCTTTCAATGGTGACCAGGGTCTGATGATGGAACTGGAAGGTTGTCATAGGAACTTCGCAATGAAACGACACAACCTCATCGAGTTTGGGCTCGTTAGAATCGTCTTGACGAGTAGTTTGTCTTTCAATGGTGACCAGGGTCTGATGATGGAACTGGAAGGTGGTCATAGGAACTTCGCAATGAAACGACAGAACCCCATCGAGTTTGGGCTCGTTAGAATCGCCTTGACGGGTAGTTTGTCTTTCAATGGTAACCAGGGTCTGATGATGGAACTGGAAGGTGGTCATAGGAACTTCGCAATGAAACGACACAACCTCATCGAGTTTGGGCTCGTTAGAATCGTCTTGACGAGTAGTTTGTCTTTCAATGGTGACTAGGGTCTGATGATGGAACTGGAAGGTTGTCATAGGAACTTCGCAATGAAACGACACAACCCCATCGAGTTTGGGCTCGTTAGAATCGTCTTGACGAGTAGTTTGTCTTTCAATGGTGACCAGGGTCTGATGATGGAACTGGAAGGTGGTCATAGGAACTTCGCAATGAAACGACACAACCCCATCGAGTTTGGGCTCGTTAGAATCGCCTTGACGAGTAGTTTGTCTTTCAATGGTAACCAGGGTCTGATGATGGAACTGGAAGGTGGTCATAGGAACTTCGCAATGAAACGACACAACCTCATCGAGTTTAGGCTCGTTAGAATCGTCTTGACGAGTAGTTTGTCTTTCAATAGTAACCAGGGACCGATCTAACATTTTAAGTTATCAAAGACCAAAAAGTATAAAATAAATTAATAGAATAAAAAACTAAAAAAAAAACACGCATTAATAAAAAAAGTCCAACTAAAAAATAGAAAATAAAATCTAATAAATTTGGATTAAGAATATTGTACTTAAATAGTAAGCGTGTTACATTGTGATTGCAAAAGAAAAATAACGAAGGTGTAGCATCACAAATTCACAATGTAACACGCTTACTATTTACAATATTCTTAATCCAAATTTATTTAAATTTAAAATTTATAGAAATTTTTTACTTTGCCCCAAATCGTCCGAACTCTCTTTGCTTCATTTCCTATAATTATTTATTTCATAATCATGGGCTGTTTTACAATAATAGTGGTGGATAGTATTAAATAGTAGGAATTTTCGGTTCTAGCCGATCTAGAGACTCTGATAATTATAAAATTTGTGACTAATTTTTTTATAATTTTTATTGACTTGTTATATTTTAGTTTAGGGACTTATTACAGGACATATTGGCCTCAAACTTCTCTAATATATTCTCGTTCTCGAGCTTGTCTTCTCGTTTCCTCTTACGTAACATTATGAAAAGTAGATACATAAGGAAGGAAGGAAAGGAATTACTATCTTCTGGATATTATGTTGGACACATTCAAAATGTCTTGAGTAAAAATAAAGAGTCAACGGATGTCCAGGGTGTGATGATTGAGCTGGGCTATGCTTTTAGAACTTAACAACAACAACAAGTTATGCCTATCGTGTTTGGATTCTCTAAATCATCCAATGTCAGATAATAGCGATACTAGGCACCTATCATTCAAATAAGATAGACCTGTCGTATTTGGAGTCTTTCGTCGTTATATTATACATTTTAGTACTTTACGCTGAAATATAATAAACGCTGAAAAAAACTCGTGAGGTCTCAGTTCGGGGCGAACTACTAGTATGTAGTATATCCGTTACATAGCACCCATAACACAAGTCTAGTTACTTAGCGATGTGTGGAATGCCCTGCAATATTTTCGTCCTAAGCGAAAGATGCCGCTGAAGCAAAATGCCTGAAATGCGAAAGTGACTAACAAGCAGTTTCCTTTAAGTGATGGATGCCTTTTCATCAGTGTATGGTTCAACTTTCGCATTTATAATATTATTCTACTTTATTTAACACTAGCTGTTGCCCGCGACTTCGTACGCGTGGTAGTTTTATTTAATATACTTAAACCTTCCTCTTGAATCACTCTATCTATTTAAAAAAAACCGCATCAAAATCTGTTGCGAATTCTTAAAGATCTAAACACACACAGAGACAGACAGCGGGAAGCGACTTTGTTTTATACTATGTGATGATTATTCTAATTACCTAAATGTTTATTTCGAATTTTTTTATCTTTGCAGAGGATCTCAACGAGGTAGTTCAACAGAGTTGCTTGAAATGCACTGCAGCTCAAAAACACATTTTTAAACGATTCATCGAAGGACTGAAGCAGAAGCTTCCATCAGAATACGAGGCCTTTAAGAACAAATACGATCCTGAGTCTAAGTACTTTACTAGTTTAGAAGCTGCTGTTGCCAATGCGTAATGGACTTTTATACAATATGAATATGATGCATTTTCTTGTGATGTTTTATATTAGTAAAGTTTCTGATGATGACGTGTGAATTTACTTTATTGTTTTCTTGAAATTGTACCATTTAAACTTTTATCATAAACTCTAGTTTAAGGCGGTGTAAGTAGAGTCAGGTTTACTAAAGTATAAAGATTTGTGTCATGGCCAACTGGAACAGGGTTTAACAACAAAGTTATGTACAGTATACGTTTTAAGTACACTATCAGTGCGGCACAATTGTACTATGAACCAGTATTGGACTTACGATATTCTTCTAATAGACGTTACATACATAAATACTTGAATTAAAAGTACTCAGAACATTGATAGCTCTAAATATATAGATTCATTTCACGGAAAGACCTATTACAAAACAACAGGTGTTCCCGCTAAGTAGAGTCACACTCAGTGTGATTATTATTTTCAACGTGTTAGAGCTATGTCTTTAGTTGGCCGAGTGATATATGCAACCATCCACTACACCAACCACCGTGGGTTCAATCCACAGGTTATGTTAGTGCTGCACAGTATTGTAAATTTTACGCTACTAGTGGACTTTTGAGCGCCGATTGTACCTACATACAAATATCTAAGTACGTTAAACTAGTTTTCGTTTAATTTTTTTTTTTTTTTTTTTTTTTTTTTTTTTTTTTTTTTTTTTTTTTTTTTTTTTTTTTTTTTTTTTTTTTTTTTTTTTTTTTTTTGACATATTACACATCGCCATCCAGCCCCAAGCTAAGCAACTTAATGCTTGTGTTATGGGTGCCAGATAACGGATAAACTACTTATATACTTTTTTACTTTTTTTTTTGTAAATATATACATATTATACATATAGGAAACACCCAGAACCAGAAACAAGAATTTATGGTCAGAATTCATGGTTGCGGGTCGAACCCGCAACCTTCTGCGTCGCAGTCGGGTGTTCGCCCGACGCGCCACAGAGGTCGTCAAATTTATATACTACTTGAGCATACTGGAGATCTTTTATATACCTCCGACATGAAATACAAAGAATTCAATTGCGAACATTTAATTTCGTTTAACATTAGAAATATATTGAAATGTGGGCACAAATCAAACCAATTTGGGTCCCAACGGCAAACCCAGACAAACTGCCTTCAAAAGACTGGCTGAATGTGTGGAAGGATGAAAGGGAGACCATTACCCAGTAGTGGGACATGGCTAATTAATAATAATAAAGATTTTCATAATGAAGCTGTATTCTTTATAGTTGTTTTCGAGTTATCAAAAGCAATGATTTCAATGCAAATATTAAGTCATAATGTTTTTATCGTTCAGTATCTAATTTTAGGCTAATCGCGCTAACTCATAGTGATAATTTGATATTTCTTCCCCTAAACCGTTGTGTTAAATGCACAGTGCTGTATAATTTCCTACAATTACCTACAGTTTACTAACTACCAGTTTTTCTTAGCTTTGACTTTACCTATAGTTGGTCATTCCAATTAAATATCATGTTAATTTTGATGGTAATTTTCTGATCCAATCGAAGATTATATTGTTATAATCTTTAAAAGACTGCGACAAATACGAAACATCATATTTTGGATAAATAAAATCAAAGGGTTAAAAATGTTACGTACAAAAGTTGCGCTTTGACTGACTCTCAATCGAATCGCAATCGATATTTCAATTGACAGCTCAATCTAATCGGGCTAAAATTTGGCATACAGATTAACTGTTACAACATGGTTACAACGTAGGAATGGATTATGGAAAAAATTTAAATTACGAAGCTCCGGGCAAAAGCTAGTATTTTATAAAGTCGTATGAGTGCACTCGTATAGTGTAAAACCCAAAATTGTTATACCTGCCTTTACAAGTGTCATATTCATTGTTAACTCGGTAAATATAACCAGTGGTCCCACAATAGTCAAAATACTGAGATATTGTTGTCAACCACTGATACCGTTCCATCGACTCAGGGGAAAACCAAGTTTAGTGTATTTAGTAGTACCGACGATTCACTTTTCGAGATGAAAATAAACTTTGAATGTAATTATCCATAGCTTATTCTAAAGACCCGAGTACTTAGCTTTTTTGTATTTATTTCTTCCTCATAAATATTGTTTTAATTGAAGGTCAAACGTAGTTTTAAATAGAATCATCTTCGTTATTTACATCATTCAGTAGCAACTCTTGATATGACTTAGGTCTTGTCTTACACTTACAAATTATAACAACATGTTCGTACTTATATTTAATTTATTACTTTTGACTACTGTTTTGGCTCAAAAAGAGTACTACGATAGAAAGTATGATTACTTTGATGTCGAATTTTTGGTGAATAATCCTAGATTACTACGGAAATATTTGGATTGCTTTCTCGACAGTGGACCATGCCCTCCTATAGGATGGGTTTTCAAAAGTAAGTTTTACCTTAGTCCTATATTTTTTCATTTCGATAATGACGGTAAATTACGATAAAAGTTAACCAAACGAACGTAACGTAAAGGGATTAAATTAATACCGCAACGCTAAGGTCCACTAAGTAAGTACCTACTTACTTGTTTTTACGTAACTACTTATTTTCTTCATTCTCAGTTATTTGTTTTTAACATTTCTTCATATTTCTTAAAGCCTATTACTTTTTATTATTGTGTTTACCTGAGTCATATTTAATTACCTACTTTATCTTAATTGCATTTAATTTTAAGTACTATTATTGACAATCAGTAATTATTGAATGGAAATTTCCAGTACAGATCGGTTTTTGCTGTAAATACTAAACACTTTTTTGTAGCGCTTTTTATGCATAGTTAGCTGACCTTTTATTTTTGTTCTTGGGATTATATTATTTGTATAACATATTATAATATATTCTTCTCGGAAATTGTCGGTACAAAGTGTCGAAATCAAAATTTTATTTTACTCTATCAAATTTCTGATTTTATCTATACCTAACCTACTAATATTATAAGGAGGAAATAATTGATTGTATAGTTTGTTTATTTGCATCGAATAGGCTCCGAAAATACTGGACCTATTTTAATGAAACCTGGTAAAATGATAAATTGATTCATTGGAAGTAACATAGGCTACCTTTTATCCTGATATTTCCATTGGATCGGGACTAAAGCGGGTAAAACCGCGAAGTTATGCTAGTCTTGAATATATTTTGATTTTTTTTCAGGAGTCCTACCAGAAGTGATTCAAACAGCGTGTGCAAAATGCTCGCCACCACAAAGAAGGTTTACGAAAAAAGCCTTCGATGCTTTCAAGTCATCTCTACCGGATAAATACGCGGAACTCCAGCAAAAATACGATCCGAGAGACGTATACTTTACTAGATTTGAAAAAACCATAGCTACCGCTTAGACACTTTCTACATTTTAGTGTATAAGTAAGTCGAGGTAAGTCTTAATTATTTATACTTGACCTCTTTAATTAGGTCCTTTTTGCGTGACCATGGAGTCACTACCCTCTCAGCTTAGTAGTCCGTGTTCGTGTCAAGTGGAAAGAACTTGTCACTACCACATGAGTTAGTCATGTGTCACTACTTCTAAAGCCAACTAAGCCGCGGGGTTAACCGCGATTTTTTTCTTCACCATATTATTAACTGCAATGTTAACTAGCGCACATAATTTTGAAGAAAAATCCATTGGTTTCAAATCCACGGGATAAGAACCTACGACCTTCATGACTTACATCTTACTTGTATGTTAAATTAAGCGGAATATAGTTAATATAGCACTTCCTACTCTGCGTTAACTTCGAGGTAAGGACAGAGGAATAATTATCCTTGAATACGATTTGCTTTTGTGATTGTCGCGTCTCCGGATACTGATTTACGTAGAGCTTTTTTTAAAAATTGACCTAATCTTATCTTACCTTACTAGCGCAGAATTTCAGTACACATGGTAGAAGTTTATGTAAATTGCTCTATAATCATAATATTATTACAATGAAAAAACAATCTCAGACAATGTTATGCGTGAGAATATTTTTTTTAAAGTTCATTATTATGGCTACGCTTCGCGGTAACAGCCTCGTAAGTTTCGATCCCGGATCATGGATCCAGTTATCTCCATACCATATTCCATCAGAATTGGTTTAATAGTTTTTGTGTATAAACATAAAACTAACTAACCGGCAAACGTTGTTTTGCCATTAACAAAAAATAAATAAAACACATAACCCTCCCTTTTGGCTTCGCCGTAGTCGGGTAAATAGATGTTGTTAGATTCTCAGACCTAACGAATATACACAAAAAACATACAAATCGGTTCAGCTGTTTACTTATAGGTGGACATAGGTAACTAACACCGCGACACGAGAGTTTTATACAAATAGGAATTGAAATAATATAATATATTATTCGGTAATGTAGCTTTTTATTTGTGAAACAAATATCAAAATCAGTTTTATTAATTTCGAAGATTACTAACATTTATTTTTTCTCGTATAATATTATGTACTTGCTAGCTTTCATCCGCGACATTCGTCCTTTCTTCCTTAAATCCTAACTAAGAATAGAATAGTCTGATGATCAGATTAAGAATAGTCTGATCATGCATATGTCATACTAACTATCTGTTTGCTTTTGAGCCTGATCTAGTCCATTTGTTATTTCAGCTGTGCAGTCAGTCAGGAGTTTGAATTTTATATAGATTGATTCGTTTTGGAAACTTCTACCACATCTATTAAGGTCGCGCAGTCGTCGATAAGCAGACAATGGGTGATTTTGATGATTATTTTTAGAGTCGGTCCTTTTCTAATTAATATGCAATATGACTCAGTGACTGCGTAGTGTATATTACAGAGTTATGCACCGATCATATTACTTATACTGTTATGTATTTATAAGTACGTCTCACAATAATGTTTAATGCTACAAATATCTAAATTCTAAAGCGAGGTTCGGAACAAATTACTATGAGTTTGTCGAAAGTTCCGAAAAGTTTAAAGAACGATGACGGATGGGATTTTGGTTCAGAATATTTATTATCAGTGTAAATTGTGCTTATTATTTGTAAACTTTCATGAGTTATACTTGGCTATTTTTGCTGTCTAATATTATAATTGGCTTGCATTATGACAGATTTTAGGTAAAGTAAAGGAAGGTACTTTATTAATTTACGTTTAGATTAGATGTGATTTTCCTTAACCACTTTTTCGCAGAACAATTGCATAAGATTCCTGTTAAAATATTATTTTGTTTTCGATACTTGAGGTGTGATTGATATTTCGCGAATAACACATAGAGGGCTCATTAAAATAGGTGTATTTTAATTAACGTTCTGCGATTTGTAACAAAAGGTTCAATTTCGTCTGCGTCACTAAACTGATTGGCCCATGTTGTAATGGGTAGTGGGTATACCAATACTTCGTACATAAAAGCAACTGTCGCTTTCTGACAACGCTAGTTCTTTGGCTCTTATCATAGAAAGTAAAAGGTGGGTGTTGTGATTCTTGAACCTCTGTACCTTTGGACAGTGATCGTGTTTTTTATATCTCACCACGTCAATGTTATTATCGATATTCGGTTTAAAATCTAAAATAAAAACAAGTATATTATAATTGATTGACGCAAAACATTCAGTTATATATAAGAGTCGGCTATTAACTAATATTCATTCCGGTCACGTCGATTTGGACGATGTCCATGGAGACAAGTTGCTAGTATTTTGAAGAACATAAAGAGTGAATCCTTTCTAAGGGATAGACGTCAAAAATATACCTGTAAAGTTATATAAACTGTTGTTTCAGTTGACAAAATGAGGGCGTTTTTAGTTCTATCTTGCCTGATAGTAGCGGTGTTTGCTGCCGAGAAGCCAACGTATAGTTCGAAGTACGATAACTTCGATGTCGAGACCCTTATTGGTAACGACAGGCTGCTGAAGGCTTACGTCAACTGCTTCCTGGATAAGGGCAGGTGCACTCCTGAGGGAGCCGATTTTAAAAGTAAGCAAAATTATATTTATTTGTAATTTCTCCATTCTTTGTGATTTATATATTCTCAACTCAAAACAATGTCACAGATGTGAAACTTTTGGATGTAGTAAAACATGACCCTTTTTTTGACTTTGCAGTCGGATATCCTGAAATATTTTCAGCTTTAGATTTGAAAACTTTAAGGGAAATTGATGTAAAAGGATTACAGTTTATTTTGAGACAATTGAAATATTTGAGTAGACATCTTTAAAATTACCTAAAACATGATAAAATTATGATAGTGAACCTCCAATAAATGTATTTACACCAAGAAATCTTAACAACTTGCAAATGTATGACTCAGAACATTGACAAAACAGGAGACAATTTTTACGAGGTCAAGGTTTTCCACAAAAGGAAATCACGATAAAATAAATAGCAACGTATTAATTTATTTATTTATTTTAATCCACTTTCAAGAACATATCATTTATAAAAGTAAAGGTCATTGTTTTAAATCAATAAATATAAAAATAATGTATGAAAACAGACTAAGTACCTACCTATATACTAAACAGTCTATTTTCGTACATCTATTTTCTACTATTTTTAGTGTATCTATTATCTGATCTCAACTATTCCATACATTATAATTATATTAAAATCATTCTATTAAATACCAATAGAACCAAAAAAACTAGTAGTAGACTGTTTTTCTATTTGTTTTTATCTATACAAATTTAATTTAAGTATGATTTGATTTGATAACTACCGTGGCATGATTTCTTATTATTTTGACTTTAACTTGTTTTTGCATCTGACTCTATTTATTTCCTATTAAAATTGTTCTTGAAGTTTAATGCTGTGAAAATAAAAGTCGACCGAGACAAAGTCCCTAAAAGAAGTCGGAATTTCGTAACATCTATGAATAGCAGTGCGTTGATGTATCAGTTCTGTCAGAAGTTTAAAATGTACGGTCGACTGCATAATTGCAGACCCACCGTAGGGCTCCAAAACGGCTGGTATAAGAATGTTTTCAACACGAGTAAGATTCTAGACACCTGCTTTAGTTGAAGTTTAAAGTCTTCTAACTCATCAATTAATCGAACAAAAATTATTAGAATGCAAACATTCCCAAAAATAGTAATTTTCGAACTCTACCGAGGGCTGTAATTATGCAGCCGACTGTTTATTTATAGATATTACCCGTACCAGCGAAGATACCTATTGGCCTAAAAAATAAAACCCACATGATCCTTGGCAATCTGGAAATATCCCTGAACTACTCATATCGCCCAGGAACATGTTAAGGTCCACCTATGTGTAGACAAGCACACGGCAAAATGCGCTAGCTGCAGGATGCCATCAAAACAAGATTAAAACTTTAATCCTAATTTAAAACACTAATCCTAATTTTCTACATTACAGAGGCTCTCCCCGAAGCGATAGAAACGACTTGCGGCAAATGCACCGATAAACAAAAGAACAACATCCGACGAGTGATCAAGGCGATCCAGCAGAAACACTCGAAGCAGTGGACCGAGCTCGTCAACAAAAACGACCCCTCTGGCAAATACCGGGACAACTTCGACAAATTCATTCAAGGAAGCTAATTTATTTATTGTGATAATACCTACCATATAAGCAATGTTACTTATAGATGCGCCTGACATTGGCTATATGAAGATTTACAGAGCCAGGGTCTGCACAGTGCACATAAATCGAAGCACCACCACGACCGATGGCAGAAGAAAGATGCTTATATGGTTAAATTGTAGTGTGTAATTAGGAACAAAATATTGGAATAAGTTAAGTAGTTATTTTGATTTGTTTTGCTCTCTGGATCTCGTTTTAGCGGGATAAATGTGATGTTATTTATTCCAATTTGCTAGGTTTAAGTACAAGAAACAATTGATTTCGTAAGTTATTTGTATGATTTAATAAAATAGTTTCACTAGTTGTTACTTTTTTCTTTAATATTTGTAATCTTTGACGAGTCTCGTTAGTAAATCACACAAGGCATTAGAGGAAAAGACATTACATTAACTAAATAACCAGTTTATTACAAATACGTTTTGAGGTCACCGGTTATTAAATGCATCCTCGCTGCATCGGAAACCGTTAAGTTTTCCGCAGTCGCATTGCAACAGCAGGATCAGATTTGTTTGATGAAATCGTCGAGCAAAAACAGGTTGGATGTGGGTTTTCGTGTCGAACGATTGAGCTCTCAGTTGCGACAACACAGCTTGATGTAACCGAGCTCATTGGGTAACTCTATCACATAATCTCAGCGCAATACTGCACCACTGTGGCTGTCTATAGAAAACAACGACACGTCATCCATGGGCCCCTTTGGCACGCGATACGAATATTCATAAACTTAGCAGGTAACCTTGACTTTTTATTATAAAGTCAAGGTGTTTTTAGTATTATTAAAATTAATTAGATCAAAATTATTTTAACTAATAATATAATACATACAGCTTTAATAGTCGATTTAAGTGGGTGGCAATATTAAACAACCAAACTGAAAAACTGAGTTCAAAACATAACTGTTCTTCGCAGTCGGGTAATCATTTTGTGTCAATCAAACACGATTTTTAATTTGTTAGTGACTATGTTGAGCAGCACCCTGCGTTTTACCTTGGTCTGTTCCCACTAGTTCTATTCATAAATCCAGAACTTTTAGGAATATTGGGAAAACTGGAGGTACTACGGTACTACCAAGGATTTAAAGTGTCTGCATGCCCAATTCTCTATAAATCTGTCCTTTCCTCTAAGAGCCTATTCATATATTACTAGACTATAGACTATTCATATCAAATCTCTGTACTAATATTATATAAAGAAAGAAAAACATGTTTGCAACGAATATACTCCGAAATTACTGTGTCAATTTTTATGAAACTTAGTAGGAAGATACTTTGATTCATTAGACGTCATATAAGATACTTTTTATCCCGATACTCCAACGGGATCGGGGGTGCTGCTAGTACTCTAAGAATATACTGACACAAACAATGCAAATACATATCGCTAATCAACTTAATTACACTCCAACAAACCTTAAACATTTCCAGAATGCAACAATAAACGACATAACTAAAATATTTTAAGGTCATCAAGTTTTGTATTTTAGGTTGTTTCAATATTTGTGTACAATACCTACATGTAAGCTACACCTACCTATAGGTATATAAGCTTGTAAATTAGTAAAAAATGTATGCGAACTTCAGTAAAAAACCGGAAAGATTGTTTGCGAGCACTTTTTGTCTAAATCAACAGATTGATCTGAGAAATCTATTTGACCTTCTGACGCAAGTAAATCAGAATATAATAATTACAATAACAAAGTGTTGATCAAGTTACGAAAATATGTGATGGAAATAATAATTATCTATGCCATTCTGGGCACGGTAGAGCCTGGGACATATTATATTATAAATATTGCAAATAAATAAATATAAAAATTGCAGGACATTACACACGTCGCCATCTAGCCCCAAGCTAAGTAACTAGACTTGTATTGTGGGTGCTAGACAACAGATATACTACTTATATACTTTTGTTTTGTAAATATATACTTATAATACATATAAACAACCAGACCACAGACAAATATCTAAGCATAAATACTTGTCTGAGGCGGGTATCGAACCAGGAACCCTGTGTTTAGCAGTCCGGCATGGTGACCATTGTGCCAACTGGGTCGTGAAATAATTATAATCCATACTTTTCTGGGCACTGTAGAGCCTGGGACATGTATATATTAAAAGGCTTGCCCAGAATCAATTCCACCCTCTGAGCTTACTCTACCGTGTCCAAAGGAAAGAACTCGTTAACGCGTCTGAATTGAGCCGCAGGTTTCAGATGTTTTCTTTCACCGTAAGAGCAATGTTAACTAGAGCATATAAATTTTTCGTAAGAAAAATCCAATGGTGCAAAGCCGGCTGGGTAGATAGTCAAGGTATCTATCTGCCACTAAAGAGACATCGCTCTGACGGAAACAGAAATAAATAAGAGCATTAATGGAACTTAGAATCATCAATTTTAATTAGGAACAATTCATTTATTCAGAAGTAAATTGCTTACCTAAATCCCGCATGTATTGATATGCTAGCGGTGTTAATAAAGAAGAACACATAAACTATAAAAAAACATATCTAAACTGCGCCGTCGAAATATTGGCTGAAGTATATTAGGGTTAAAAATGCTCCACAGAAAGTTCTTAATTTAATAAATCATAATAAATATTTATTTTTCAATATAAACTTGCCTTAATCCGTTAAGTTTCATCTACTACGTTTTACCATTGTCTATCTATCAGTCTGAAAAGACAAAAGCTGTGAAATCTTTTTCATGTTCTCCTTTTGGGTCGTATTTAGCTCTAAACTGATTAAATTCATCAGGTTTCTTAGAACTGAGCGCCTTGACGGTTTTCTTTACATTCTGTTTCTGAATCGGTGAGCATTTTTCGCAGCATGTTGCTATTACTTCGGGCAAGAGCTCTGAAAATAATTGAAACATTAGTTGTAGGCGAAATATTAAATGGCACTAATTGTAAGTCAAAAGAATCAATATTTATTCAAATTGCAAAGTAGAGCTGACGGAGCCCAATCAAATTGTATGATTTGCTCTAGAAATGTATGATGTCTCCCCACCGATTTCGGCCACAGTGACTATTTCTGGCAACCTACAGAAGAAGATGACGAGCTTCGATGTTCAGCAGCTCGTCTTTAGTGTGCTTTTTGGTGACTGGCGTACCCGATTTTTGGAGAAAATGTTCTATCGTAAATCGGGCAGAAATGTATACTATGAATATCAGAATGTATATGTATAGATATACCTATGTGTATACGTTATCACTACATAGTATATAACAAAGTCGCTTTCTCTGTCCCTATATCCTCATGTATGCTTAAATCAAATCTTTAAAACTTCGCAACGGATTTTGATGCGGTTTTTTTATAATAGATAGAGTGATTCAAGGTTTTTAGATATACTTAATATATGTATAATACAGCCGTGCGAAGCCGGGGCGGGTCGCTAGTTATAACTATTTTATTTAAAAACAATTATCGTAAGTATTTTAGAAATAAAACATCTGGTAAATATAAAATTGAAACTTCTGACTGACTGATTTAATACATCAACGCACAGCTCAAAACTAAATCAATGGACGGATTGGGCTAAATATGGCAAAAAGACAGCTAATATGACGTAGGTATCAGCTAAGAAAGGAGTTTAGAAAAAAACAACTTCTACGCGGGTATAAGCTAGTTAATTAGCTATAAACATACTGACAAAAATAAAGTTAGTTTTTTTTACTAAATAATTCGAATAAGTAAAATAATACGAAGCTGATCTTTCTAATCGAGCAAAGGAGCATCGTTATTATACCTACGTTTTCCGTATTTATTTATGCATTGACGACCCAGTTGGCACAATGGTCACCATGCCGGACTGCCCAACACAGGGTTGCTTTGGGTTTGATTCTCGCCTCAGACATGTATAAGATATTTGTGTGTGGTCTGGTTGTTTCTATGTATTATAAGTATATATTTTACAAAAAAAAAAGTATATAAGTAGTATATCCGTTGTCTAGCACCTACAACACAAGTCAAGTTACTTAGCTTTGGGCTAGTTTTCCTTTTTGTGTGGAAAGTCCTGCAATATTTATTGTTACTTACTTTTAAAGTCTGCAGAAAGCTCTACATCACATGGTCCCTTGTCCAACATACAGTTAATATAAGCACTGAAAAGATTGTCGTCTGCAATAATCTTGTCCACGTCGATTTTGTCAAATTTTTCATCATAGCAAAGCACTAGCGGTACTGCTATTGCCACCATTGCTATCAACACAGCCTTCATTGTTAAGTTTTCTGTAAAATCAAGTCATTTGTTAGACAAATTCAAATTTTGGCTTGACTGATAAAAACATCTTAAGTAAATATCATTGAAGCACCCCCGTTGATGTCTTTTGTATGATGAATTGACTACTTTTGTCCAAATATTGACAACCACGTGAAGTTTTTTGATTTGGTTTAAGAAGAAACATCGATCATATAGAAGAAACCATTTATACCGAATTGAAATGAATAAGATGAAAAGTATTTGTACAAACAAACGCCCTTATTTCATCCTTATTTATAAAAATTAAAAACCTTGATTGTTATGACACTTTCGCCCACCGGCAAAGACAATATAAAATACTTGAAAATACCTCTGAATCTCAGAAAAAGGAAGAATAAGGAATAATCCTTATTCAGAGGAAAATAGCCCACCGGTCATAGACTAACAAAAAATCTATGCCACCGGTATGAAAGTGACAAAAAACATCAAAAAAGGTTTTAATTTATTTTTGGGGGAAAGACTTTAACTTTAATAGGAGCAAATCTCTATTGATCAATTATCACTATCACAACAAAAAAAAAAAACATTTAAAAAAAATCCAAAAATTGCACTTAAAAGATAATTAACAAAAGGTTATTATTATAGAATGTAAAATCTTTTGAAAATCAAAGCTATTCTGCAAACGTTATGTCTTTGGGGGACGACAAAATATGATTTAAAAAGATCAAGTAAATAAAATAAAATAACTATGATACTCTTTTGTTATGATATACAACTAGCGACCCGCTCCGGCTTCGCACGGCTATATTATGCATGTATTATACATATAAACCTTCTTCTTGAATCACTCTATCTATTAAAAAAAACCGCATCAAAATCCGTTGCGTAGTTTTAAAGATTTAAGCATACAAAGGGATATAGGAACAGAGAAAACGACTTTGTTTTATACTATGTAGTGAAGTGAAGTGATAACTGTAATCTCCGCAAGAGAAGAAAACCATGATGACACAGCTCGCTGCAGCGCAGCGGCGCGAGCGGTTTGATGCATTTGTCGCGCCTCAACCAGAGATAGGTTGCGAGTTCAAATCCCGCTAGATAAATAATTCGACACGTACCTTACTGAGTTCCCAAGTGTATTCTATCCTAGCTACAACCGAGATGATTAATTCGTAAGCGGCTTGACAATATTTATACAAAACGACACCGGATGCTGAAAATTACAATAATAATAATTTTCAAAGTATTTTTAACAAAAATCTAATTATTTTTCAACATAATCATTATGGTACAAATCATTTTGATATAGATAACGTAGTAATGACATTTTATATCAACAATGACCTTCAATTATTTTTGACATACCTACCTAAAAAGTAACCAACTAAATAACTAGTGAATTCTTCCAGGCATTAAACTCTAAAGTAATTTGTTAACTCTACAAAATTAAAACAAATTTCCTAAAATGTGGAAAATAAATGAGAAAATTCCATGTATTTAGCAAACCTATCCAAATTTAAGTAAAAAATATAAAATAACCGGCAAAGTGCCAGACGGACTCGCGCACGTAGGGTTCCGTATCATGTTGTATGGTAACCCTACTTCATTTTTTTCTGTTTTTAGTAGCAGCAACAGAAATACATAATTTGTGAAAATTTCAACTGTCTAGCTATCACGGTTTATGAGATACAGCCTGGTAACAGACAGACAGACACATAGTGAAGTCTTAGAGATAGTATCCCGTTTTTACCGGTTGGGTACGGAACCCTAAAAATACCTTTGTTGTCTTTTTTCGAATTTTCGTCTTTAAATTATACCAAAATATCTATTATTATCTTTAGTGAAAGGCGAAAGAAAGGAGTTTTCCTTAAAATATGCTTAATATTTATTAGGTACCTACTCATTAAACAAACAATAGGGAGATCTTGCGTGGAACCAATCACGTTCACTGAACAAGATTACCAAGTTATATCCTTACTTGTCAATCGTCATATCAAATAATTACAATGTAATTACTCGAGTTAATCTACCTGCCAATCGTTTTATAATTACTTTGATGCCATTAATTGTTGAGTACGATTTATTTGTCTAGGTATTATGTAATGATATGGCTATAACAATATTTAATGTCTTAGGCATGAATGAAGCTTCAAATGAAGTAGTTATTTACTAAAGTTACTGGATATTTCGCGTATCTTTTTATTTTATTTTTTGGAATTCAGTTTTTCGACGCTGTTTCAGTTCGACGCTGTTCTGAAACTGAAACTGAGATATCCCCGCAAGCCCCAGTTTCGTGAAAAAGACCTTATATTAAAAGTTAAAGGCGACCATCCAATTTGCAACTGGTCCCATTTATTTATTGTCCCACCCGTAACTCTTCGTTTGTTAGTCTAAGTAAAGAACCTAGAGTCAAGAACCAAAGGTTTCAAAGGTTTATCGTACGTTTTAATTAACTATTTTGTTGTTCAATAAATGATTTATTGATTGATTGTTTATGTAAAGGTTACAAGCGCGTAGATATTTTTCAAATTTTTGTAAATCTTTTTATTTTTATTTATTTTTATTTTGACGACCCAGTTGGCACAATGGTCACCATGCCGGACTGCCAAACACAGGGTTAAGGGTTCGATTCCCGCCTCAGACAAGTATTTATGCTTAGATATTTGTATGTGGTCTAGTTGTTTCTAAGTATGATAAGTATATATTTACAAAAGAAAAGTATATAAGTAGTATATTCGTTGTCTAGCACTCATAACACAAGTCTAGTTACTGTGTGGAATGTCCTGCAATATATTTTATTTATTTATTTAGTAAGGAGGCTCAGTAGATTTTCAGGGAATCTGTTTCTTAAGGAAACAGTTAGTTAATAACATTTCTTAATTTTTTTTGCATAATTATAAATCAATTGTTTTGCTTGAAACCCTGTCGAGAACCTATTGATATTATCCTTGATATTTCTTAAGAAACAGAAACATCAAGTTAAACAATGATCTAATTTTCTCATGATTTTCTTATTAAAAATGTTGCAATAATTATTTTTCAGGTACTTTGTATCTGTATAAATAAGGAACTAGCTTCAACAGGATCATTGTATTTGTATACTTCGTTGCAAACATAAACAAAGGTATTTTCTATATTTTTAATAATACTATTTAATAATATTTATTAATAATACTATTAAATAATATTTATTAATAAGAATAATAATTCCAACTGAAGTTAGAATATCTTAAAAAAACTAGGTATTCTACCATCGTATATGTTGGCCATTTTTTGGCGACCTCCATTTTAAAAATCTCGGTTTTCGCGGAAAGTGATAAAAAATCGTGTCTCGATAGAGTAAGTGATTAGAAACAAAAAATATTCTGTGAAACTCGTAAAGTGACATACTTTCGGAGATATTTGACTTTGAATTATCATTTATTATTTTGATTAAGAAGAATCTTCAACTGCAGGACAAAAATTATCTGTACTTTCTTTCAATTCCAAATCTCTAATTTTTTTTATTGATTTTTTCATTTGTGATTGGTCAGATTTTGACCACTACCATACCTGCGTGATAGTAAGTTATAAGTTAAAAATTTCTTCTTCTTGTTTTGAATGGTTCACTGATCTTAATCATTATTTAACAAGCCTTACCTGTTCCCAGATGAAGACCTTCCTAGTTCTCTTCGTGGTAGCTATTGCAGTAGCATCAGTCTTAGCAGGAGACGGGGACCTTTTAGACGAGAATGACTTCGAAGCCATCATGAACGACGAGGCTCAGTTCAAGCCACTGTATGCTTGCCTCATGGAACAAGGCCCCTGTGATGAAAAGCAGACTAAGATCAAAGGTAATTAAAATGGCTCAGTAGCAACTGGAACAGTGACTATGCTTTTAATACTAGCTGGGTATCATAAATGTTATAATATCTGAGCTGATGAGCTATACCCCAGTTGTGATCATAAATTTAAAGATGAAATACCTGTAGTAATCTACCAGCACAGTAATGCAACTGTACTATCGCAACAACAGGCCTGGGCCCTGATTCCTAAGAATATTTGATGATGTCGCGAAATACGGCTATAAAAATAGCGGTTATTCATGAAAATATGAATGGAAACCACATAAAATTGATATTTAAGGATAAAAAAACCACTAACGGACTAAGTTTTTCGATAGTTGGTGTCAATAGTTATTCATGAAAATATTTGACCGTGTCACACGTGAAACAACGGCAATTTGCCTTACAGTTGCAATTTACATTATGCCCTGATTTTGACCAATGTTAAGTTGGTCATTCTAAATCGTAGCATGAACATTAAAATCTAATATGTTGCTGTAATTGGGTTGCGGGTTCGATTCCTGCCTCAGGCAAGTATTTATGCTTAGATATTTGTCTGTGGTCTGGTTGTTTCTATGTATTATAAGTATTTATTTACAAAAGAAAAGTATATAAGTAGTATATCCGTTGTCTAGCACCCATAACAGAAGTCTAGTTACTTAGCTTGGGGCTAGATAGCGATGTGTGGAATGTACTGCAATATTAATTTATTTATTTAATTTCAGAAATTGCACCTAAAGTAGTGGCATCAAACTGCGGTGACTGCACTCCGCCTCAAAAGGAGAAATTCGAGAAGTTGAACAAACTGGCCGTCGAGAAGTTCCCGAAAGAGTACGAACAACTTATACAGAAGTACTCTCAAAACCAAGACCAACCCAAACCAGACCAACCCCAACCAGACCCCAAACCAGAATAATAATTTATAAAATACGTGCAAAACATTTTGTGCAAAACTTATACCTAGTATTTTAAAAATAAATGCATAGCATTTTCTAAAATTGTGTTGTTTTATCATGTCTACAGATTGATATGAAGTTATTTGTAGGCCCTTAATTTAAAAAGGCTATTCAGGCTTCTGTGTTTATGAACAGATTTTGATGATTCATTTTATACATGGTGTGTTAAAAATGATTACCTCATCATCATCTTCCTGCCCTTATCCCAATTTATTTGGTGTCGGCGCAGTATGCCTTCTTCTTCCAATCACTCCTATTAGTCGTCATCTCATCGTTAACGTTCATCTCTCTCATGTCTTGTCTCACGCAGTCCATCCATTTAAAACATATCATAAAACTTTACTTCAAAAAAGGTAAAAATTCAACGCCCAGCCCTAAACTGACAAAAAGTCGAAATATTTGCGACTATATAGGGGGCATTGATTACCCATATCATTAAAAGTTTTCTACATCATGATAAAACTAACTCTACTTATCAAAATAATGGTAACTAAGCAATTAATGTACAGTCACATTACCAATTAGCTGAACCCCACGTGACCCAGAGCTCACTAGCAAATCTGTGAGGTTGTAAAGTAATGTTACCTGATTCTGTTTTTTTAACAATATAGGTACTATACAATACAAAATACAAAATTAAAAAAATAACAAAATAGGTAAATATTATAATTTTTTACAGTTTTGCTAGTGAGTTTTGGGTCACGTGGGGTTCAGCTAATTGGTAATGTGACTGTACTTATAGGTCATGCAAATTAAAGCATTCTTCTTCAAGTTCCTGCTTCCATAAAAGGTCCTTCAAATACAGTTAAATATTTTTTTGCGCGCAATTCAATAACTAAGATAAGAACACTTCACTAGAAATACCGTTGTAGTGTTAACCTACATACACACTTTAAGTAAGTAGTTAGGTACAGTTTAAAAATTATATTATGCTTCAGTGATTTATTTCTAAGTAGAGTCGGGTGGCGGCGGCTGCGCTGGCGCAAACCAAGAGGTTTGGATAAGATTGGTAATAGGTACTTTCTCTGCTCTACCTATATCTAATCATAAAATAGGAGGAGGAGGCTCACAGCTAAGAGACTCTCGTTGATCGTTTACGGTCGTGCGGGTTAAGCGACGCCTGGCGCGGTCATTACTTCGATGGGTGGCCAATTAGTAGTTTAGCAAAAATTTGTTTTCGTGAGCCCCTCCGTGCTTCGGAAGGCACGTTAAGCCGTTGGTCTCGGTTGCTACCTCTAGTAGCAGTCGTTAGGTCAAGTTAGATGCCATAAGGCTATCTGAAAACTCTAACAATAGGTGAGTACACCACTATACGAGAAGAAGAAGATGATCATAAAATAAATATTAATCCTACTACTGCCCTTCACGCAGAGAAATAGGAGTCAACCAGAAGTACAAAACTGTATAGTTAAATTATTTTACGACAAATTTAGTCTGAAATACTGTTTTCTTGTAATCTCTACGATTTTATTTTAAACCTCACTAAATGTTTAATAAGGTGCACTAGAAAAATATTTTAAATCAAAGCTACAATAATTTTGTATTTAAAACAATAATTCTTGCTTCATAAACGAAATGATTTGTAATGTTTACTAGAATAAAATGTACAGTTAACGAAATTAAGTGTTCTGATTAATGATCGTCATGTTGGTAATGCACTACGAAGTTGCCTGTACCCACAACAACATAATTTTAATTACTACAAGAATGTATAATTACCCTTACTATTCTGTTTCTTTCTGAAAATAACTAAAACAAATTGTTATAATAACAAAATAATTAAGTTGTCATAGATGAATATCATGTTAATTTAACACTATGTTCTTTTATATATACAACAAAATTATTGTTAAAACTACAAGACTACATTTTTGTGAATGCAAGAATATTCTAGTTAAATAATTATATTTATGTGTAGCTACTTATTTATTTAGTTTCATGAGTCACAACTAGATGGCACCAGTAGTAATTTTAGATCGCGCTATCGTTGTGTTTTATCAAATTACCTTGGTCGAGACGAAAATTTTGTTTAGTATCGCGGGTGCGTACTGATTACGGACTCCGCACTTTAAGCAATATGTGGCTATACTCCACTATAGCCATAAGTGCTGCATTACTCGTAGAGCGTGCTGACGCGTAGTCTACGAGACAATGTAGTCTAAATTTAATATTCCTTTTTGCTGTCTAGGATTACTATAATTGATTTAAACATCAAACGCAATTATCGGAACTAGAATATTTTATACACTACAAAAATATCTAGTTACATTTACAATAACCTAGTAAACGTAACTAGATTGTTTATCCGTGTATACTAGTAGACTAGTAGTGTGTACAATAATTTCTAGTTGGTCCTCAATAAAAAATATTTGGTAAAGACAACTAGTGGGTACTGCTGTCACGGATCCAAACAGAAGTTCTGGTTGCACTTACGAGATTTCTCGTACGTCTAACAACATTTTTCTCTGTGTGTTAGAACCTATGCTCAGAACAAATCAAATGCATATCAAATGCTGCTACAATTTAAATAGTCAAATCCACCTGCGCACAAGATTTCCCCACCTTAATCTTATATACATATAAAATCCATTGTCCTGACTGACTGACGGATCAACGCACAGCAAAAACAGCTGATCGTAGAGACCTGAAACTTGGAGGGCGAGTTTTTTGTATGACGTAGGCAGTAGGCACAGATAAGAAAGGATTTTCTGAAATTCTACCCCTTAGGTGGTGAAAAAGGGGGCCAAAGTTTGTATGAGACAACGTGATTTCCTTGGTCCATTTTCGACTTTTACGCGGACGAAGTCGCGGGCAAAAGCTAGTCTATACATATAAAATACTTTGTCCTGACTGACGACTGACGGACAGCCTAAACTACTGATCGTAGAGACCTGAAACTTGGAGGCTGTGTTCTTTGTATGACGTAGGCATCCTATAAGAAAGGATTTTCCGAAATTCTACCCCTTGGGTGGTGCAATAGAGGGGCAAAGTTTGAAAATGGGACAGCGTGATTTCTTGGTACATCTTCGACTTCTAGCTTTTGCCCACCAAGTCGCGGGCAAAAGCTAGTATATAAATATAAAATTCAAAGTTCTGACTGACGGATAGCAACGCACAGTTTGAATCGCTGGTCCTAGAGACATGAAATTGGAAGGCTTTGTGTTCTTTGTGAAGTTGGATATCCACTAAGAAAGGGTTTTTCAAAATTCTATCCTGATGTGGCAAAATGGCGGGCGAAGTCGCAGGTATCATCGCGTCATCACACCTAAAGTCTTTCATATTTAAAAAAAACCAGACAAGTGGGAGTCGGACTCGCCCACGAAGGGTTCCATACCATTATATTCTGTTTTTAACTCCTGACGCAAAAACAAATGCAAAAACCCTAAAAAATATTGTATGTACGGTTGGCTGCATAATTGCAGATCCACCGTAGAGCTCCAAAACGGCTGTTATAAGAATGTTTTCAACACAAGCAAGACACTAGACACCTGCTTTGGTTGAAGTTTAAAGTCTTCTAACTCATCAATTTATCAAACAAAAATATTAGAAAGAAAACATGCCATTAATAGTAATTTTTCAACTCTACCGGGGGCTGCAATTATGCAGCCGACTGTACGAATCTGTATAGGTTAAACTTTAACCTATACAGCCTCGTCTGACATACAACCGTTAAAGCCTTTTTCCTGCCCGTTTGGGAGTATAATTAAAAAATATATATTGCCTAAAAAATAGTAAACATAAAAATAACCTAAAAACCTACTTAAAAACACACTCAAAAAACATTTACTTTTTTCTGTTTTTAGTATTTGTTATAGCGGCAACAGAAATACATGAGCTATGATTTCAACTCTCTAGCTATCATGGTTCATGAGATACAGCCTGGTGACAGAGAGACGGACGGACAGCGAAGTCTTAGTAATAGGGTCCCGTTAATACCCTTTGGGTACGGACCCCTAAAAAAATTAAAGGAGAAATTATTTAGGTACTGTTTTGTATATTTTCCTGGAATAGTTGTCGTGGTCGAGTTGACCAAGGTGTATTTATAAGCCGCTTGACATCAGCCATGCATATCTGTGCCTGATAAATATAAGTCATATCTTTTTAACATTCCATATCAGATTTTAGAAAAAAAAAACTACTTCGTTTTCACAATAGGTATCTATAACACTCGCCGTGTAAAAACCTATCAATTGATACCACATTTATCAAAATCTATTCAGTAGCAAACGTAACTCCATAAAGTTGCGTTTAAAAAAATAAAATATGCTGTTTAAAACATTATCCTCCCGTGGTCAGGTGGTAAAAACAAGAATTTCAAAGCCCGACTGTTATCCAATCAGGTACAAACTAACCAACCTTAAAGCCGACAGACAGGGGACTCTATTTTTGAATCGCTCGTGTGACAAGATAAACTTAGTTAGGTTTCCTGGAATTTGTTTAACTAATTGATTGTAAGAAATTGTATATGTCCTTTTTAATATCTCGTCGTATCGTATCTTAAACAGATTCATGATCTCCAAATAAGAATCCTTAAAAATATTGTCTCCAAATCTACGTGATCAATTCTATGACGATAACAATAAAATCTTAAAACATTGTAACATCTTACCTATTTATGATCAAATTAAATATGTCGGCGCGAGGTACCTTAAGTACCTACACAGCGGCGCCCGCGCAGGTGACGCGCGGTGCCGGTCGAATGTTTACATTAACAGCATTAACTCTTATCAGAATTTGAAGACAAAGAATATCTCTGTTTGTATTGTTTAGGAACGGGGCAGTGTTTACATTGCCGAACGTAGCCGTGGGCCAGAGTACTGAATGAATGCTAGTTGTTGTGCTTTGTTCTAAGCTCGGTTACCGAGTATATTAAGGCATTCTGTTTGGAACCGGGATAGAGGCTGGATGCCGTGTTGTGCGCTGTGACTCGTGGCCCGCGGATTCGTTTCCGTTTCGTAAATAAATTTAGTGTTATTCGTTTAAAGTTAAAGTAAACCATAAGTAAAGTTTAGTGTGGGATATTGGCCCTTGTTTGTTGTTAAGTGTCAAGCCTATTAAGACTGATAACCACAAAAGACTAGTTGTGCATTACATAGTTACGTATTGTTGATTACCAGTCACTGGTAGCAGTTGGTAGCAGTTGTTGTATTGAGTTGGTAGCAGTTGAAGTGTTAAACTGAAGCAATTGTTGTGACAGTATAAACTTATTTTGCCTACTTGTGTGTGTACCCACTCCGGCCCACAAATAATGGATACCTAGACTGACACATATGATGTTGTAGAGCCCCTAATCCGCTCGCTCCGACATCAGAAGTGGGATCAACACCACAAGTGATGAATAGAAACGTGGAGGAAAATATGAATAGGCTAGAAAACTCGGAAAATGTCGAGCAAGCTTCAATAAAGAAAATTATTCTATTCCTATGGAGGTATTCTCAAAGAGTACAAGTTTTCCTGATTTTGAACCTAGACCAGGGTGACGTGGATGCTAATAAGCTTGGTGTGACACTTTGTGTATGGAAGAAAAACCTTTAGTTGGAAGTGGTTTAATAATTGGCCTGAGTACAGTGCAGCGCTTAAAGGTTCAGCATCGTCGTAGTTTTATCAGATAATCTATTCTGGAATGGAATAGATAAATTTTAGAGAGATATTATTGTCACGATTTGATTCTGCGGAGACGTCTGTTGCTGTTTTATTGCGAATAAATAGTAGCGCACCAGCTGATGGAGAATCTGTTTCTGCATTTTCCAACAGAATCTTGACTTGTTTAATGGCAAAATGGAAGATCTACTTGTAGAGGAAATTGCTGTTTCTACTGTTGTAGCCCGCTGCGCCCAAATGGAGCCACGAATACAAAGACTAGCATACATGACTGACATCAAAGACAGAGTTTCAGTGCAGCGAGAGTTTATGGTATTTACTCACAGGAAGCGTTCGAATAATAAGCGTGGCCCAACGGAACAATCAAAGCACATGAAGACTATTATCTGTTACACTTGCGGTCAGATTGGACATAAATCTAATGAGTGTAGACAACGATATCTTGAGATGAAAACTTTTAAAGCAAGTTTACCTGGAAACAAGAATGAAGTACAGATATGATCTGTGGTTTGCTATAAGTGCGGGCAAGTTGGATACATCGCTCCCCAATGCCCTGGTGATCGAGCATCTTTGTTTAGATCAGCCAGTACGAGTGGCGGATCTTCATCTGCTGAGCAATGACAAGTTAATGTCTGCTGCTGGCGACGTCTCAGCTTACATACCTTGGCAAGTCGTTCTATTATTATTTGATTCTGGGGCCGAATGTTCTCTGATTAAATTATCTTTAGCGAACAAATTTGGAAGTAAACGTTTTGGGTCTTTGTTTACTTTGTTAGGCATTGGTAATGTCGATACGCACAGTATTTGTCAGATATTATCAGAAGTATGTTTTGATAATAATGTGGCTGAATTACTTTTTATGTTGTTTCTGATGATGTTGATAATCATGGCATTTTAATTGGAAAGATTGGCTTATTCTTGGTTTTACCGTTAAGGGTTTCTTATGATGATCTGAGTATTTAAAAAACGCAAGTAATTAATTATTGTGAAGTTGGAGAACAGGTGACCAATTTTGAAAATATTAACACTGATATCAGCCGTGAGCATTATGTGAATTTGTTTCGTTTTAACAAAATTTAACATGTCATTTGTTGAACGCACAGTAACCGGATGTGCAAACACTGGTAAAATTGAGATTTAACTTATTAACCCTAATCGAACAGTTCAAAGGCGACCTTACAGATTAAATCCTGGTGAGAGACAAGTTTGCCGTATTAGAGTTTTTATAAGCTAAATATTAAAAGTCCAAGTTGCTCTCAGTTTGCGAGCCCTATACTTTTATCGTAACGCCGGATGGTCAATATGAATATTTGACCATGCCATTTGGGTTTATGAAATGCACCTTCAGTTTTTCAAAGAGCTGTGTATTGGGCAAGGCTTTTGAAGATCTTGATAATACGTTTGTTGTTTGTTATTTTGATGACAAAATGATTGATAAGGTGAGGTCTAACGGACTATTAACTATAAGAACTTTGTTATTTGATTTTCCTAGACTTATAAACAATACATGATTTGATTGTTTTTGATTTTCTGAGACTGTGGAAAAAGGGTTAGAAAAGCTAGAAATAGGTTTAGAAACTTTAAAACGAGCAGGAATATGTTAGAATATTTAAAAAAAAAAAGTTAATTTTTGATAACTCAAGTAGAGTACATGGGTTATGAAGTAACTCACTAACACTTTTGTCTCCTTCAGAAAAGATAACATAGGTACGGCAATTCATCGTCTTAGCGTCATATTTCATGTCATTAGAAACTCTGGCAGTAGGTAGTTAATGCTATAAAACACTTTCGTCAATATTTTTTTGGAAGATACACAATTCAAGGTAGAAACTAATTGCAACAACAAAAGGCAGTAATAATTAACTGCAAAGGGTACTAATAATTGCAACTGCAATCATAACGCACCAAGATCGACTTAATACCTAGAGTCCATAGATAGGGACGGTAAAGGAATGGATCATGTTGATTTCCTTTCACGAAACCCTTGCCTGGTGAAAGTATGAAACAAAGAGTCGAAGAGAAACGTGTCAATCTCTTAGAAATTTCTAAAAAAAAGTGGTAACATGTTGAATAGCAACGCGGTTCCGAAATTACTTAAATAGTTTCAAAATTAAACAATGGTGAGTTAACTGAAGATCTTTCAATAACGTATCAAATTATTTTCAGTATTTTCTATCTCAAATTACAACGCAATGGCAGGTAACGAAACTTACCAATTGTACAGTATGGGTCATGGGTGAATGATTGGTTTGCTACAGTGATGCTGTCGGCAAGTATTGGAATTGCGACCTTCTTCTAATGGACGTTGCACACGGACTTAAATGCTTGAGTTAAGGGTACTCAGTATGATTATTATTTTCAACATATTGGCTATGTATTTGGTTGGCCGAGTGGTATAGGCCGCCGCCCGCTACACCAACCGACGCAACGTGGGTTCGATCCATGGGTTGCGTTGTTATGATGTTCAAGTGGTGCACGGGATTGTGAACGTTGCGGTGGGCAGAAACTTTTGACCATGGATTGTACCTTGGGATTTTTGTTGATCTGTGATAAAGTGATAAATCATATTCATGAGTTCAGTAAACACTTACAATGGGAAAAGACTTTAGAGAAAGCGTTCTATTTTTACTGGTTTTACATTGATGCCACAGGTTGGCTTATCGGGCAACAAAATAGCATTTATTACATTTACACACAAATACACTTATTGATGAGTTTCTTCGGCATACCTCACGTATTGAATCACCAAGTCCTATTAATGCTAGCGTAAGTTTATTTGGTGCACCGACAAGAGTTATTGCGGATCAAAGTAGATGCTTGGCAAATAAAAGTTTTTGTGAATTTTGTGATAAAAATAATATTCGAGTGCCAATGGTCGAGTTGAACCCGTGATGAGTACGCTTAAAAATATGCTAACTGCTGTTGAAGTAAATAAAAAAATAACATGGCAGGATGCTGTTGATGATGAACAGCTTGCTTTCAATTGCACAATAATTAATCGGGTAATCAAAGCTAGTCCTTTAGAGTTATTAGTTGGTAAAGTAACGCTATCCTTTTTACTATTGGCTGTGGACAAATAACACTAAGCGTCGAATTCTACTTGTAGTGATAAAAAGCAATTTGATGGCCTTTATGCTAAAGTTTATAAGTTCACTGTGGGTGATTTTGTTTTAATTGAGTATCATGCGCGAAATCAGATAAAATTAGATCCAAAATTTTGTGGACCTTGACATTGAATTACTTGATGGTGACCGATGTTTTTTATAAGGCTGTTGATAATAACAGAACTTACAAGTATGCACACGATCGATAGTGTGCGATACCAAATTGATATGTTCCCACAGAATTTGACGCACATTATAAACTTGTCTTGATGAAGATGAAGATCAGTCAGGATCAGCTCATGTCGGCGAGGTGTCGACTTGATACACTAGATGGTGTATTTGAAGTTTTATGTTATTTGGGCTCTTGCAACGTGTTTTACTGTCTTGCTTCGTTAGCCGTAGGTCATATGCCAAACCCAGTTTAGCTGGTACGGAGACTGCGCGGTGTGGCGACATGCGGTATAGACATGGTTGCGTTCTGTAATGTTATGGTCTGATGTGCAGTGCTGTACGGTGTGACCATTGAAGATAGGTATTATTATATCACGTGGGTGATGTTTGATGAGCCATTTATGTTTTTGTTTAAATTTGAGTAATTCCGTTTTATGGAAGTTTGGGCTGCTACTACTGATCTGTGTCTTGGAAAGCACTGTGAGAATGCTCATTTGTGATAGCATTGTGAGAATGCTTATTTCTGATGGCATTGTGAGAATGCTCCTTTGTAATAGCATTGTGAGAATGCTTATTTAAAGTTGGTAATTGGAAAATATTTGGTCATGAACCTTGGGAACCTATCAGTTTGTCATGATTGTGCCCTGTTGGCAGGATAGCCGAACAAATTGTACTTTTGGAATGTATGTCTCTTTGGAGATGGTTTGTGAAGTTGTTTTGCACACGAGGACGTGTGACAGTCAGGATCGCCGTGTCGGCGCGAGGTACCTTAAGTACCTACACAGCGGCGCCCGCGCAGGTGACGCGCGGTGCCGGTCGAATGTTTACATTAACAGCATTAACTCTTATCAGAATTTGAAGACAAAGAATATCTCTGTTTGTATTGTTTAGGAACGGGGCAGTGTTTACATTGCCGAACGTAGCCGTGGGCCAGAGTACTGAATGAATGCTAGTTGTTGTGCTTTGTTCTAAGCTCGGTTACCGAGTATATTAAGGCATTCTGTTTGGAACCGGGATAGAGGCTGGATGCCGTGTTGTGCGCTGTGACTCGTGGCCCGCGGATTCGTTTCCGTTTCGTAAATAAATTTAGTGTTATTCGTTTAAAGTTAAAGTAAACCATAAGTAAAGTTTAGTGTGGGATATTGGCCCTTGTTTGTTGTTAAGTGTCAAGCCTATTAAGACTGATAACCACAAAAGACTAGTTGTGCATTACATAGTTACGTATTGTTGATTACCAGTCACTGGTAGCAGTTGGTAGCAGTTGTTGTATTGAGTTGGTAGCAGTTGAAGTGTTAAACTGAAGCAATTGTTGTGACAGTATAAACTTATTTTGCCTACTTGTGTGTGTACCCACTCCGGCCCACAAATAATGGATACCTAGACTGACACATATGATGTTGTAGAGCCCCTAATCCGCTCGCTCCGACAAATATATGTTATTAAAACAATACTTTTTTAGCGAAGATATAAAGTCATATATCGAACACCCTGTACCTACGCGCGCTATGGCTCAAAATCGGCTTTGGATCACCACTGCTAACAATGCGTACGGCAAGCGGACGGCCACTTACCTACTACCGCGTTTAATTAATGATCTACCTTCTGTTTTTTGCGAAAAAATAACACAACAAAATATTAAAGTCAAACTCAAAACTTATTTTCTAGATAATTTATAAAAACTTAATTACATTATTAGGAATGTACCTACCTGTTTCCTATTTTTTTAAAAGCTTTTATTTGCTTACTTTTTGTTTAGTATTGTTATGTTTAAATACCTACTTACCTATAGACTGACGTTAACTTATTTGTTACTTAGCATTAAGTCAAACCTCCGTGGTTTTTATATGTTAAGAAAACCTGTTTTTTTTTATAATTATTGATATGATAAATAAATAAAAAAAATAAAAAAAAAATAAACATAGAGTTGTTGTTTACGCCTGCAAGTCATGCTCGATTTCTAGGCTAAGTCGCATGACACTAATTTTCTGTATTTCTTGAATCATTCGTCGTCTGGATTTAAAATGTCAAATTTTTATTCGTATTACGCAGAAAATTAAAAACCGGTAATTACCGACGACCATCCGAAATAATCCCAAAAAAAAAATATTTTTCAAAGATCGTTTCCGAATATTTGACTTTGATTGTTTGACGTTTATTCTACCACTCTCTTATCAGCGACGAGTGGTGGAGACCACTCGTTACGATTGAGCGATTCAAAAATAGCGAATTTCCGATGTCGAATGAATATCAGTACAAATCGAGCGCTCGCGCGGGGCGAACGATCCAAAAATAGGGCTCAGGAACTCAAACAGGAATAAACGCATAACCACGGCTTACCAAGGGCTGCTCCTAAAACCAGTTATTAACATTTCAAGTTTATTTTAGTACCTAACGGGTAATTTTATTTCTTCCTGTTAAATAAAAGTAGGAATCGAAATGTTTTTTGTAGCAGGACTTTTAATATTCGTTTTTAAGATCAAATTACAATATTTTGGTAAATACTGTCTGACTGAGAACTGTTGTTTCCATGAAAATAAAGCCCGTTAAAAATAAAATAAATATTCCAGGACATTTCACACATCGCCATCTAGCCTTAAGCTAAGTAACTAGACTTGTGTTATGGGTGCTAGACAACGAATATACTACTTATATAATTTTCTTTTGTAAATATATACTTATAATACTTATAAACAACCAGACCATAGACAAATACCTAAGCATACATACTTGTCTGAGGCGGGAATCGAACCCGCAACCCTGTGTTTGGCAGTCCGGCATGGTGACCATTGTGCCGACTGGGTCGTTATGAATTACTATTTAGTGTTTAATATAACTACAATTCGAATGCAAGTCAAATACTTACTCTAGTAGCCGAGAATAACGCATCCTAATTCTAGATTATAACCTACTTATTTGTTTCGTTTTAGAAACTACTAGAATTCGATTATTTTAAGTAATCTTAAGGTGAAAGGGTACCTGCGCGCTCTCCATACAAACGTAGTCGACTGTTTCCTCCCTGGATAATGACACTAGCACAAATATTTTTGTGTCATAAAACCTATAACTGCCATGACTATGCCCCTATGTTTTGGTTTTTTTCATTTTGTAATTATCATAGAAATTAAAATTAAAAAAATTAAAAAATAAGAAAAAACAAAAAATAGGGGCATGGTCATGGCAGTTATAAGTTTTATGCACCAAAAATATTTGCTCTAGTGTCATTATCCAGGGAGAAAACAGTCGACTACGTTTGTAATAGTTTGTATGGAGAAAGCCCCTGGTACCCTTTCCTCTTAATATTAAATGAGAAAGTTTGGAAGTTATGTTTGTATTTTTTAGCTGAATGAAAGAATGTTTGTTTTTTAGATTTGTTTCTAGTGTTTCAAAACAATGAACATGCTAAAGTTGCACATACCTAATATCGGGGTTGTTAAATTAGTCTTATCTGCTTCATATAATATTATGAATTCACTGGTCCTACTATCCTATCCTACTAATATTATAAATGTGATACTTTGTGTGTTTGTAAGTTTATTACGACTTTACACAAAAACTACTGAACCGATTGCAATGAAACTCGGTAATGTAGATATCCATAGACCCGGATTGGCATATAGTTTATCCTGATTCCCACGGGATCGAAACTTCAGCGGGTGCGCAGCTATATGTATAGTTACTCATAAAGTCTTCTTAAGTTACGCTTTCACTGACGGAAATATCACTAACGAAATAAATGCAACTATATTTTTTTAAGTTAAGAGGATTGTGATAAATAGTGGTAAATATTAATAAATAAAGGATAAAACTAACAATGTTAGATCATGGTAAAACACTCGTGGTCCCGCCAACCTAACGTTTGACACTTTGTTTCCTAATTATTTTTGTCATTACCGAGGTACGAATATTTTTTTAATAGAGATAGAAATAGTAGCAATTGGGTAGTTCATATTGGGTATACTTTGGTATAAATATATTCAATGGTCTGGCCATCCTGACTAACGCGTGATTTGTACCCAAACTGCGCGTTGTAGACAAATCTTAACAAACACAATCTTGTATACTTTCTTCGAGTCTCGTTTTGTATTCGGCCCGTTAGTTCGACCTCCTCACTATCACCCTGTTGGGAGCCAAGATACAGCCATAACGTCGACGGACGCCGAACAGAGGACTTGGATCCAACTTTCTTTATGTAAGTACCAGTGTGAAAGTGTTGTGAAAGTTGATAGGTGGACTAATATTTTTAGATTTTCGATTTGAGATACGCTAAATAGAAATCAAACAAGTAGAAAGAGTTAGTAGAGCAGTTTTTGTTTATGTTTGTGTGCACTCTAATTTTTATATTACTAAAAAAGGTTTATAATCGGGTAAAAGTTTATTTTAATTATCGCCTCACTTGTTTGTTTATATAAATCAGAATTCAATTTTCATTGGAAAAGTTTAGGTATGATCGCACCTTACTCAATTTTATTGTAAAGTTTCAACTAGATTATAAAACGTGCTTAAGCTTAACAACATATTTAAATTTTTATGAATTATCTGAGTACTTTACTCTTGTATTTACCAAACTTTTACACTCTCTTTAAATCAGTTAAATCAATGAATTGAATTTTTGAGAGTGCATTAATATTTTAAATTAATTATTTTGTTGTAGTTAGTATTTCAACCAATCAATTATTTTGCCAAACAAATTATAGTAACAATGATAGATGAGCGAAACCTTCTGGCACAGGCCTTTCGTGCTTTCACTTTTTTTTACCACTTTTATAAATTTATTTAATCCATTCTTTTCTTCAGCAAAAAACATTAAAATGTGGTCTCTATTATTCCTGTGTGCGCTGACGGTGGTGGCCACCAGTTACGCTCAGCACCCCAACCGTTACGAGAACTTCAACACAGACGCCATCATCCAGAACGAGAGAATCCTACTGGCGTACTACAAGTGCGTCATGGACAAGGGACCTTGCACTAAAGACGGGAAGAACTTTAAACGTAAGTTACTTTAAACTATTTCCTTTAGAGTAGTGTAGTAGACTTCTGACAGTGATATGAATAAATTTAAAATTCAAAGTCTGTTTGAGTGATATAAATAAATAAATAATAAATAAATATTGCAGGACATTCCACACATCGCCATCTAGCCCCAAGCTAAGTAACTAGACTTGTGTTATGGGTGCTAGACAACGGATATACTACTTATATACTTTTCTTTTGTAAATATATACTTAATATACATACAGACACCCAGACTACAGACAAATATCTAAGCATAAATACATGTCTGCGGCGGGAATCGAACCCGCAACCCTATGTTTGGCAGTCCGGCATGGTGACCATTGTGCCAACTGGGTCGTCAAACAAGGTTGAGGGGGAGGTTGAGGGGGAGGTTGGTATATACATATCAAGTGTACCATCAACTAAGAATAGGTTTTCAAAATATTGTTTCCTGTAGGCCACGAAGGTAAAGCCGCGGACAGAAGTTATTAGCTAATCAAGTCAAGTCAAATCAAGTGTTGTGCGATGTAATTTTATTTTCTTTAGGAGTTTTAAATAATCTATGTCTCTATCTTAAATAATCATTTATACAGGGTTATTGCTAATGATACTAGCAAGCCGTTGAGGGCCACTGGTGTGCACCTAAACAAACAACTTTTGTTCTACGACTTTTGGAAATTCGAACATTTTTTTGATAATTTTGAGGATAGGTTAACCTGAAAATCAGCTGTTCCTTACACGGAGAGGTCAACCTTAAAATTTTACTTATTTTTTCAGTTTTATCTACTTTAGTCTGAATGACCTTTGTTTTAAAAAATCAGCTGTTTTTCGATAACCTCAAAATATTCTTTTATTTTCGAATTCAAACTTTACGTTAGGTTCTGTACGTAATGTAGAGCAACTATTTTGATCAGAAGTCCTTACAAGGTAGATAATATGGTAACTTATGTCGAAATTCTGTATACCTACCTACCTAATCTAGTTCTAGTATTAAAATTAGAAGTGATTTCTAATTCTATTGGGATTGAAATGATACTTATAATTGACTTTTTACTTTGATCTATTGTTTGACTTATTATATATTTTACTTATTGACTTTTTACTCAATTTACATTTAACATTTAATTTGCATATTTTTATTTTGTTAACTATGATATTCTGATTTGTTTATTTTGATATTCTACCGACAACATTAATTCTCTGTAAATGGGTGTAATTTGCCTGAATAAATAGTTATTTTATTTATTGAAGTGAAAACTTCTTATGGCGCGTTGGGCACTTTTGTGGGTGAGCATTTTCAACCGATCTCGCGACAGATTTTGACGCGACAGATTTTGACGCGACAGATGAGATTTTATTTGTGTTAGTCTTTTTGTTTAACTTATACTGCCATCTATTACACAAATTGAGAAACTTAGTTTCTAGAAAGACCGCTATTCGAATGTAGATGGCGCTGATTTAAATTTTTTATTGCCATCTAGCGAATAAAAAATAAACTATATTTGTTTAAGTGAGTGCTAATAGATGGCAGTAGCAGATCGTTTCAAGAAATATTCTATGAGAAATAACAAGTTTATTGTTTTCACTTCTGCCTGCACTCCCGGAGTGCGCTGTTTTTATTTATTTAAACTGTAATAATCGTCTAACCATTAATGGACATTATTAACATCCGGTCACTTCCACATTCAGAATTGAAATATTAACTTAATTGAATAACATTCATGCCTCTACATTTTTCAATTGAAAATTTATTATTTATATTTCAGGTGTATTACCGGAAACATTAACGACCGCCTGCTCTCGTTGCTCGACGAAACAAAAAGGAGTAGTTCGCAAATTGCTTCTAGGAATCAGGGCAAAGAGTGAACCCCGCTTCACAGAGCTTTTGGAAAAATACGACCCTGAAAGGGTTAACAGAGAAGCACTTTATAAATTCCTGGTCACCGGCGTTTAATATTATCTTTGTTTAAGTAATAAGATTTAAGCCTAAGCCTTAAATTATTATTAAACCTTAATTTATTCGTATCAAACGTGTACAATTGAGTACCAACTAACTTGAATTGAAAAATTGTCTTCACGTCATGTGAGAGGTACTTACTTAGGTACAGTATGCGTCATAAGGGCCGGGACACATAAACACGATACGACGTCGTGTCGTACCACGATGCGGCGTCGTTTAACGATGCGGCGTCGTTTAAAGATGCGACGTCGCGTCGTGGGAATCTACGACGAGCATCGTAAAAAACTACGTCGCGACATCGTTAAGTGCCACGATACACGGCACGACGTCGCGTCGTAGAAACTCAGGATGAGTTCCTGTGTCAGTGCAACAGTTGTTATTCAAAATTCAAAGATGACGGACGCTTTTGAGGTCGATCATTTAATAACGCTAGTCGAGCAGCGTCCCGTACTATGGGACAAAACATCTGAAGAATTTAAGAATAAAAATATAAGCGACGAATGGCGACGATTCACCTTGTATTGTATCGACGGCGTCGTGCCGTGTATCGTGGCACTTTACGATGTCGCGACGTGGTTTTTTACGATGCTCGTCGTAGATTCCCACGACGCGACGTCGCATCGTTAAACGACGCCGCATCGTGGTACGACACGACGTCGTATCGTGTTTATGTGTCCCGGCCCTAACTCCACTATCAGTTTGGTATCATAATACTATCAACAAGTATTGGACTTACGACCTTCTAATATACGTTACACAAAAACATAAATTAAAAGTACTCAGTGTGATTGTTATTTTTAACATGTTAGCTATGTATTTAGTTGGCCGAGTGGTATAAGCCGCCACCCGCTACACTAACCGACGTGGGATCGATGTATATCAGGTTACGTTGATATAATGTTCAAATAGTGCTGCACAGGATTGTAAACGTCATGGTGCCAGTGGACTTTTGAGCGTTGATTGTACCTAGAAACTTACCTACTGTTTCCTTGTCTAGTACTTACAATTTAATCGATTGATTCTTACTATTGCCTTCGAAATTGCATTTATATTACACTTAATTTATTCATAAGTATCATAAGTTTAGTTATAAGCGATTGAATAAATGATTTATTAAATGGTATGTTATGATTATAATCCATTGGAAGAATTACTAACGTCACAGTTAATAAAACGCTGCAATTAGTCCTAGCTATTGGATAAATTAAATAATTTTATAATCACAAGTGAACTTATAATGAACATTGACATGCTTTAACATTATTTACAGCAACATGTTTGCATTGTTTTGTACCATTCTTAGAATTAATGAATTCCGGTTGTTGATTCCTTCCTATAAATATTGCATTGATTCTGTGGCAGACATATAGTTCAACTGCATTCAACACAGCATCGTTGTCTGAAGAATTATAAAAAATGAAAATAGTAATCGTGTCGTTGTGCTTAGTCGTGGCTGTTTTGTCCCAGGACAAGTATGAATCAATCAATGATGACTTCGATCTCTCCGAAGTTCTGAACAATGAGAGACTTTTGAACTCTTATGCTAAGTGCCTTTTGAACAAAGGGCCCTGCACTCCAGAAGTGAAACAGGTCAAAGGTAAGAATTGTTTATAATATTCTATTCTAAATTCAACATATGGTAAACATTTAATATAAGTAACAATTATCCAATAAGACTTCTTAATAGTAAAGAAAATAATCTTACAAACTCACCGTTATCGACAATTGCCGTAAAATAGCTTAATCTTAGGATGTTTCACTTAAGTTTCGGCTTGTTTTAAAGCTTTGCGGAATGTCTCAAAGGATACCACACCTTGAGAATGATATTTCTTGGCCTCGTTCCAGATCTGTTCAAATTGTTCGTCAGTGAATTCATTTCCAGAAGATTCGAATACTTTCCTGACAAGTTCTGGGGATCTTGGCGCAAACATATCCCTATGAGATATTCCCAATAGTGTCAAAGTACTTGGACACAGACATGATTTAGCGTCTGATTCATATGAAAGATAACTTCTGTCAGCCTTACAATATGTTTTAGGTGTTGTTGGATAATCTTTATCGAAATATCTCCCTGATGGTAGTCCGGCCATTGGCCGTGGTCCCGGATCCTGATTAGGTTTTATCATTTCTGAATAAGTCGTTCTATAATCGACACATTCTATTGGCATATCCGGCACCTTTGGCAATTCTGGTGTTGGATGTGTGTAATTCAAAATGTGAGAAAACGTTTTATATTCTATTTCAGTCCCATTGAAGGCATTCCATGACGATAGCAATGGCTCTATTAATGCTGGATCAAATCTGATAAAAATTGACGTACAGTATTTATAAATCACTTCCTTCAGCAACCACCCCGAACCTGTTTTATCAAAATATTTTAATTTTAAATAGAACGATTTGAAGAATTGCCCGCTAAAACGTTTCCTTACACATTTCCTAACACTGTTTAAATGAGCAAGACATTTTTTTAACAACTCTCTATTTGGATTAAGGTCGCAATTTGCCAAACACTCAGAAAGGTTGTCTGGAGGTTTTAAAATTCCAAAAGCATATCCATCTGGTACATTGTTTAAATTATTGTTCGGTGCTAGTGGAATACCGAGACGTGATTGTTTTCCAGCTAAGACATTTTCTTTTATTGTGCTTATCGGATGATAGGTAGCAGATCCCAGGATTACTCTATCTTCTCGTAGACAACATTTCATACATTTTCCAGTCTTATCCATCTTACTAAGTGTTCCAAATATGATATTGGGATTAAAAGCTGGTTTACAATAATTACGATCAGTTCTGAGACCTGGCAGTTTTGCTATTGGTATTTGTCCAGGCACTGGATCTTTAGGCATTATGACGTCATAAAGTCTCCCACAATCTGTAGTCTTTTTACCTATTGTTGTCTCATAAATATCAAATCCCATTGGTAAAAGAGGAACCGGATCTGGTCCTCTCCCTGTTTGTTTTTTCCAATATGAAGTTGTAACAGTATTTTTAATATCCTCGACTATTGTTTCAAATTTAGTTAACATTGGAGGACGTATTAGTGCACTTCCTTCGGAGAATATACCGGCATTTCGCATATCCCGAGGAATTGGACGTCTTAACGGTGGCAACTGTCGTGGTTTTGGAAAAGGTTCTATTAATATAGAATCATGAATGAGAGAATCGACTTCTTCTTGTAATAGATAATGTTTTAAAGCATCTTCGACAGTTTGCTCGGGTTGAGCTGTAGGCTTTCCAGCGGCGCATATATATGGATCTCTTTCGATAAACATACCTATGTTTCCTTTACCCCCTGTGGTTCTTTGTGGACATTTTTTTAACATTGTGTTTCTTATTTCGTAGTAATCTAAATTTAAATAAATAAAAAGTATTTCCTTTCTGCGAGCAATTTTTTTCACTATTTTTCTAATGTTTGAAAATTAGATACGACCATAGAATTTGACGTTCGTTCTTTTCTCTAAGTTTCTTGATATTATTCTTTATGGTTACTAGGCATAGACTAAGAAAAAAATACTAGGCAAATAAAGAAGGCTAAAATAAAATTACTACCCATGCATAACGCAACGAAAGACTAAGAAACCAGCCGAGATCGTTAAAGTCCATGGTTAAAGAGCGGTATCTAAATATCTTAGCGGTTCCCTCCATTTATTACCTAGTAATAGTGTTCTGCGACCTACTAGTAAAGATATTAAATCGGCTCATTACACTAGGATCCACCAACGAGGCTCCACCAGTGGTAGTCTAAAGTAAAAAATCACTAAAAAATCCTCATCAACATCATATTTCTCTAAAGATTAGTTTTTGGTATCTACCTATTTGATTACGAAAATCTCATATTTCTTCCGTTATTTTTCAGAGAAGCTTCCTGAAGCTTTGGAAACTCGCTGCGCTAAGTGCACAGATAGACAGAAGCAAATGGGAAAGAAGTTAGCTCAAGAAGTGAAAAAGAATCGGCCTGAACTTTGGAAGGAACTCGTCGCGTTATATGACCCCCAAGGAAAATACCAAGAGGCTTTCCAGGACTTCCTCAAAGCGAATTAATATTTTTAATATTAATAATTTCCCACAAAAACTAAGTTTAATAAATTGCTCAATTTATTTATAAAGTTTATATCTAAAAACATTTCAACAAGATAATTAAAATTAAACATGTAACAAAATAAATTAAATAGTAAGTAAGTATAAACTAAAGGAAAAAATACGAAAAAAATATTATACGGTATTTATTCTACTCGGCTTTTTCATTTGATTCCTTATTTTGGCATGTTTTCTAAAGCTCGTCTAAATGTTTCATAGCAGACCCATCCTTGAGAATGATATTTTTTTGCTTCTTCCCAAACAGAATTGAAACTTTCATCAGTAAATTTTTCACCAATTGCTTCAAAAACTCTCTTTACCACTGCTGGGTCTCGTTCCTTGTACATATCTCGGTGGGTGACGTTGAGTGACGTCAATATACTTGGACTGATACAAGATTTCACATCAGATTCATGAGGGAGACATATTCGGTCTGCCTTGATGCCTTCATGGGGTGTCACCGGATAATCTGTATCGAAATACCTTCCAGAAGGTATTCCTGCCCTTAATCGTTTATCCTGCTTCTGTCCTGGCATGACCATTTCTTGATATGTCGTAAGAAAGTTCAGACAGTCTTGTGGAAAATCTGGTATTTTAGGCAATTCTAGGGGAGGTTGTTTGTGGTCTAGAATACGTACAAATATTTTATATTCAATTCGACGCCCATCAAATGCATTCCATAACTTTAACAGTGGCTCTATGAACTCTGGATCAAATCTTATTAATTTTGTACCGCAAAAATTGTAAACTACTTCTTTTGGTAGCCATCCACTTTTTTCTTTATCAAAATATTTAAGATTCAAATAAAAATTTCTGTAAAAGGTAGGTAGAAACCTGGTAGACATACACTTCCTTAACGTGTTGTAATGTCTCAAACATTTTTCGTAGAAAGCCTGCGCAGGATGTATTTCACAGAACGTAAGACATTCTGGAAGATTATCGGGAGGTTTTAGAATTCCAAACGCGTATCCTTTTGGGACATTACTCTCATTATCATTTGGAGCTAAAACTGTAGCAACTCTAGGTTGATGCGTGTCCTGGAAGTTTGCTTGAATTGAATTCAATACAGTACGCAATCCATTTCCAAGAAGTTTTCTGTCATCAGTTAGGCAACACCTTGCGTATTTGCCACTTGTGTCAACATTTGTTCTATGACCATAAATCAGGTCAGCATCAAAAGGTGGTGAGCAAAAATTACGGTTTATTTGAGCTCCTGCTTTTTTCGAAGCAGGAGTTTTGTCTGGGTAAGGAACTTTGGGCATAACGATGTCATATAAGCGTCCATGATATGCATTTTTTTTCCCGAAAGTTGTACCTTGAATATCGAATCCCTCAGGGAACATGGGAACAGGATCTTTGACCTTACCTAATTGTGATTTCCAGTAGGATGAATAAATTGTATTTTTGATGTCATCCACCATGGTTTGAAACTTTGTTTGAATAGGTGGGTTGATCATCTGAGCTACATCGCAAAAAATGCCTCCGTGGCGTTTATCCAAAGGTATGGGGTGTCGCATAGCAGGCAGTGGTCTGGGTTTTTTATCCGGAAAGATAGTATCGCTGAGAAGAGCGTCTACTTCATCCTTGAGTAGGTAGTGCTGTAGAGAATCAGGAAGAGTCTCATCAGGCTGTGCCGTCGGTAAGCCCGCGGCACATATTCTTGAATCTCTTTCTATGAACTTACCCTGATTACCCTTACCCCCCGATGTTGAACGCTGGCAATCTACCGGCATCTTTAAGTATTTAAATAGAAATATTTAGATAGATAGATATATCTTTATTTGGTGATATATAGATAGATAGATAGATATATCTTTATTGGGTATTTATTGTATAAAAGTTAAAAAAATACTATATCAACATAACAACGATGAATGGTAAAGACTATAAAAAATTTACGTCTGTGTTCCTACGTCAGAGATGTTGATTATTTTAATGTCAACTTTGTCATGCTAAAATATCCTACGTCACTGTCAGTTTACTATGCTCACTGATTGGAACCTTAGTAGGTTGCCAATGAGGTTGTAATCACACATGGAGAGGCCCCACCCACTTTAGTATTTACACATTATTTACATACCTATATACATAGACTAATAGAATAAATATATAACCTGACTATCAAGTTACCATAATTATTACTGAAAAAAGGTTTTTAAAAATTTGTGCTGGTTAGGGTTGTCTTTAAAAAAAATAGGAGCAAAACATACGCAAGGGCAAATGTTTTTCCAAGGCACAAACAAAGAGAATTTAAATACTACGTGGCACAAACATGGTGGTTTCCACCCTCAAAATAGTCTAGCGAATCGAGTCTTTGACATCACGTGGAAACACTACAAACTCACTACATCAAATTTTGGAGCATCACCGCATGTGCTTTGTACAGTATGGGTCATAAGTAAATGATAAGTTTGCTACAATAATACTATCAACAAGTATTGGAGTTACGACCTTCTTCTAATAGACGTTACACACAAATTAAATACTTGAATTAAAAGTACTCAGTGTGATTATTATTTTCAACATATTAGCTATGTCTTTAGTTGTGTGAGTGTTATAAGCCATCACCCGCTACACCAACCGACGTGGGTTCCATCCACAGGTTACGTTGTTATAATGTTCAAATAGTGCTGCACAGGATTGTTAACGTTACGGTGGGCAGATACTTTTGACCGTGGATTGTACAACAAGCATTGCCTTACGTGTCTCTGCTGGTGAGTACGTATGCCCAGTATGGCACCAATCCACCCACGCTATACAGGTCGCCACAGTTTTAAACGACACATGCCACACTATAACAGCTCCCCTCAAATCAACTCCTCTCAACAAGCTTTACCCCTTGATTGGTATCGCTCCTTCTGACGTCAGAAGCGAATTAAGTCGATAATAGATATCCCCTTTAGGACCATATCCCTCAACAAGACTGAAAAGCCGAAAAAGCTCCTTGCGAAGCACATAGGTTTCAACATGTAGACCAGCTGAGGAGAGGGTCATAAAATGGAAAATGAAGCATTTGCTCCATACAATTTCGTGCCCCTAACGAGAAACTCCTCGACTCCGTCACTCAACCGACTCCAGGCCCAAGTAGGGTGCTGCAGACAAAATATGAGCCGATGAAAACGTTGGAGCAGCGCTGTGACTGTGCACAATCGATGGATCACCTCCTCCGCTATGCCCCAATACCTGCAAGTTGAACTAGATAACATTAATAGTATTATTCTTTATAGTTGGAGCATATAAATAGAATAAAATAAATTACCTACTGCATAGTGCGGTACTCAAATAAAACCTGAAGTAAAATTTTCTCATACACACACCATACACATAATATTTCTCTAATGGCCGCTCCACACTTACCCCGCGAATCGCGCGAGAAGGCGCGATAGGTGCGAGAACACGTAGTGTGGAGCCGAGTCGCATCTTTTTCGCGGCTTCGCGCCTTGTTCTCCGATTTTTGTCGGTTTTTAACCCGCGACAAAGAGCCAGCGCGCGTGACTGTGAAAACTATGCGAATATTGCAAATGTGGAGCGTGTCGCGCTGTGTTGCTACTTTCTCGCCGCGCGATTCGCGGGATAAGTGTGGAGCGGCCATAAAGTCGAAACGTAGAGATAACATATTCAAACCTATCATAATTTGTCTAAAAAAGAGTTTTTGGTGCCTACCTATTTGATTACGGAAATATTATGACTTCTATTATTTTACTTTCGTTATTTTTCTTTTAAAGAAACTTCCCGAAGCTTAGACAGAAGCAAGCTTAAAAAGTTAAAAAGAACCGGCCTGAACTTTGGAAATAACTCGTCGCATTATACGAACCTAATTGAAAATACCAACAGTTTTTGTCACAAAAACTAATTGATCTTAGTGACATTAAACAGTTTATTTATAAAGTTTTAAATCTAAAAACATTTTGACAATATAATTAAATTAATCATATAACAAAATGACTTAATTAAATAGATTACAAAATTAAATAAATTATTCATAAGGTATTTATTCTAGTCAGCTATTTTTTATCACTATTTTGGCATATTTGCTAAAGCTCGTCTAAATGTTTCATAGCAGACCCATCCTTGAGAATGATATTTTTTTGCTTCTTCCCAAACAGAATTGAAACTTTCATCAGTAAATTTTTCACCAATTGCTTCAAAAACTCTCTTTACCACTGCTGGGTCTCGTTCCTTGTACATATCTCGGTGGGTGACGTTGAGTGACGTCAATATACTTGGACTGATACAAGATTTCACATCAGATTCATGAGGGAGACATATTCGGTCTGCCTTGATGCCTTCATGGGGTGTCACCGGATAATCTGTATCGAAATACCTTCCAGAAGGTATTCCTGCCCTTAAACGTTTATCCTGCTTCTGTCCTGGCATGACCATTTCTTGATATGTCGTAAAAAAGTCCAGACAGTCTTTTGGAAAATCTGGTATTTTAGGCAATTCTAGAGGAGGTTGTTTGTGGTCTAGAACGCGTACAAATATTTTATATTCAATTCGACGCCCATCAAATGCATTCCATAATTGTAGCAGTGGCTCTATGAACTCTGGATCAAATCTTATTAATTTTGTACCGCAAAAATTGTAAACTACTTCTTTTGGTAGCCATCCACTTTTTTCTTTATCAAAATATTTAAGATTCAAATAAAAATTTCTGTAAAAGGTAGGTAGAAACCTGGTAGACATACACTTTCTTAACGTGTTGTAATGTCTCAAACATTTTCCGTAGAAAGCCCGAGCTGGATGTATTTCACAGAACGTAAGACATTCTGGAAGATTATCGGGAGGTTTTAGAATGCCAAATGCGTATCCTTTTGGAACATTGCTCCTATTATCATTTGGAGCTAAAACTGTAGCAATTCTAGGTTGATGTGCGTCCTGGAAATTTGCTTGAATTGTATTTACTACAGTGCGCAATCCATTTCCCACAACTTTTCTCTTATCAGTGAGGCAACACCTTGCGTATTTGCCACTTGGGTCAAGATTTGTTCTATGACCATAAATCATGTTAGCATCAAAAGGTGGTGAGCAGAAATTACGGTTTATTTGAACTCCCGGTTTTTTCGAAGGAGGAGTTTTGTCTGGGTAAGGATCTTTGGGCATAACGATGTCATATAAACGTCCATGATATGCAGTTTTTTTTCCAAAAGTTGTACCTTGAATATCGAATCCCTCAGGGAACATGGGAACAGGATCTTTGACCTCACCTAACTGTGATTTCCAGTAGGATGAATAAATCGTATTTTTGACGTCCTCCACGATGGTTTGGAACTTTGTTTGAGTAGGTGGGTTGACTATCTGAGCTACATCGCAAAAAATGCCTCCGTGGCGTTTATCCAATGGTATGGGGTGTCGCAAAGCAGGCAAAGGTCTGGGTTTTTTATCCGGAAAGATAGTATCGCTGATAAGAGCGTCTACTTCATCCTTGAGTAGATAGTGCTGTAGAGAATCAGGAACAGTGTTATCGGGCTGTGCCGTCGGTAATCCCGCGGCACATATGCTTGAATTTCTTTCTATGAATTTACCCTGATTACCTTTACCTCCCGATGTTGAACGCTGACAATCTACCGGCATCTTTAGTATTTAAATGTAAATATTTATTGTATAATAGTCTAAAAAAATATTAAAACAACGAAGAACATATTTTTAGTTCGATTGTATCTCTATGTTCGTACGTCAGTGGTATTGATTATTTTAAATGTCAAGCTAAGATGTCAAATGTCATGCCAAAGAGTAAATTATTATATACGGTCATGTCCAGAATGATAACAGAAAACATAACAAAAGGAACTTTATCGCTTTAGAAATATTGTTTAGTTTAGAGAATCACAAAGTCAAAGAGAATTTCTGTCCGAGAGACAGAAATTATTATCTCTGCTCCTTTTTCCAATTGTATTGCCAGTCTGACAAGACATTTACTTAAAATAAAAATGGTAGAAAAAAACAAAAAACATACTAGTAGAAATTAAAATTTATTGTAATGATTTTAGACAAAAGCATGTCAAACTAACAAGTAACAACTGAAACTGAAGCACACTGAAACACATTACTCATGTGACTGAAACACATGAGTAAGAATACAACTGAAAGATACACCGACGTTAGCTCAGAATATCGTTAGTGCATTTCTTGTTGATAATTCAGTTTCTACTTGATTGATTTTGATTTAAAGTATATCACGACGTTGCCAGAAAATAGAACCAATGGTGAAAATTGGTTAAAAAGTTCGGTAGTGTTTTTACCCGACTGAAAGGAAATGATTATGTTTTGTGTTTTTCGTGCCTATCTTGTATGTTTGTGTGTTATTTTATAGCATAGGTGACACATGGACACTCAAACAGACATTAAAAAATTACAAAAAAATGTGCTCTTTCTAAGACCTCTACACTCATGTTTTTTTTTAATTTGCTTTCAACTTTTGATCCTTTCTTCCGTTATAATATATATAATAAAGGAAACTTTAAGAGAATTAACTTTTTAGATAGATATATATAGGTATAATATTGCTTATGATACGTTTTATGACTTTGAGTTTTGAAATTATTGGATCTTAAGGTCCTAGTGCAAAGGCGTTTATAAGGTGCTTTCTTCGCGTCTTTGCGAGACCACTGGAGGCCGTCAAGCCAGTAGTTTCCTTTCCCAGCGTTTAAGCCTAACTAACCAGAGGGGGAACCCTGCCAGCTTGCTCGGGACTTTGGGCCGGGGGGACGGCATAAAGAGCAGTTTTATTGAAGTGAAAACTTCTTATGGCGCGTTGGGCACTTTCGTGGGTGAGCATTTTCAACCGTTCTCGCGACAGATTTTGACGAGACAGATGAGATTTTAGAAACTTAGTTTCTAGAAAGACCACTATTCTAATGTAGATGGCGCTGATTTAAATTTTTTACTGCCATCTAGCGAATAAAAAATAAACTATATTTGTTTAAGTGAGTGCTAATAGATGGCAGTAGCAGAACGTTTCAAGAAATATTCTATGAGAAATAACAAGTTTATTGTTTTCACTTCTGCCTGCACTCCCGGAGTGCGCTGTTTTTTTTTTTAATTTTGCTTCTTTGTACCTATTGTGTTTAATATTTAATTTTTAAGTGTGACATTTGTATTTTTTATAATAAGGTTATCATCTATTAGAAGGAATATTAAAACACATCTCATTGATGTTGGACACAAAGGACAATTCTGTTAAGTTTCCACACGTTAAGTAAACATATCATAGAACTTGTTACTATAATAGTTCATCCAGTAAAATTGCATACAAGCAAGGCATTGTAATTGTAGAAAATTATGTGTGCATTATGAACAATGACAATCACTGCTTTAAATAGTCTGTAGAATCTATATGACATCTCAGTTCATTCTTCAAGATAGTCTAAGATTCATAGAGTTCTCTTAGAATATAATAAATCTTTTTGACCATACTCTTTGAAAGAAAATAAAGGGAAAATTATCTTTTTTATTCGAAATCGGTTAAACCGCCAAAGTTATGTTAGTTATGTTAATTAATGCAGTGTTAGTTTATTTAGTAGTTTTAGTGACTGGTGATTTCTACAGTTCAAAATATGACGATTTCGATGTTCGGCCTCTCATGGAGAACGACAGAATACTGTTGGGATACACCAAGTGTTTCCTCGATCAGGGACCATGCACGCCGGATGCGAAGGACTTCAAAAGTAAGTCCTAGTAACGGTTTAAATGTGTTTAAAACTTCACTACATAGTATAACCAAAGTTTTCTCTGTCCCTAAATCCCTTTGTATGCTTAAATCTTTTAAACTACGCAACGGATTTTGATGCGGTTTTTTTAATAGATAAAGTGATTCAAGAGGAAGGTTTATACATGCATAATATAGCCGTGCGAAGCCGGGGCGGGTCGCTTGTATAATATAATCCACTAGTTAAATTAGAACATTTTTGTACAATCAAGCGTTCTATTTGTCTATAGGTATATTACATGGATCGTAATTGCTGTGTAAAAAAAATCGGCCAAGTGCGAGTCCGACTTGCGCACGAAGGGTTCCGAATGTTGTATGGGAGCCCACTAATTTTTATTTATTTTAGTATTTGTTGTTATAGCGGCAACAGAGTTACGTAATCTGTACAACTTTCAACTCTCTAGCTATTACGGTTCATGAGGTACAGCCTAGTGACAGACAGCCAGACAGGCAGACAGTGAAGTCTTAGTATTAGAGTTCCGTTTTTACCCTTTGGGTACGGAACCCTACAAAGCAGGTAAATTATGTGAATCGACGACTACTAAAGAAAAATAACTGATTGCGTTGAAATTCGGTACCTATGTAGATATCTGGGAACCTGGATTAACACACACCCTACTTTTATTCCAATATTCTCATGGTTCGGGACATACGCGGGTGAAACCGCGGGGCGCAACAAGTTAATTATTAATTAGACTACGTAGCTCAAAGAAAAACAGACGGACAGACATACAAGAGAGATCTTATAAGGGGTCCTTTTTACCTTTTGAGCTACGGAACCCCAAAATTAAATAAATGAAGATTTTAATAGAAGGTAAATTTGTTCTCCTTGTTACTTATTCCAGAAGTGATACCAGAAGCTCTAGAGACATATTGCGGGAAGTGCACGCCGAAACAGAAGCAGCTCATCAAGACTGTCATCAAGGCGATAATGGAGCGACATCCAGATTTGTGGGATCAACTCGTCGACAAATACGATCACGAAAAAGTATTCCAAGAGAATTTCAAAAAGTTTGTTGGTGGCGAAATGTAGAATCGAATGATGTAAAGTTATGATAATGAAAAATAAATATAGTACATTGTTACCCTAGGAGTGAAAGTAACTTATTTAGTCCCGAGACGGAGTTTGGCGCTAATAGTCTTTACCTTTTTAGGACTAAATAAGTATTTTACCTGAGGTAAACACTGTGCTTTTTATTACGAATATTATATTATGAAATTTTTCCTATTAACGAGATTAAATGAGAGACTTCATACCACCGGATCCTCTTACAAGGTTGGGACTAAAGAGGTTATACATTATGTAGTTTTTTTTTAGGTTTTGGCATGGACCTAGAAAACATTTTTGGCTATTTGTTTTCAATACTTACTCAAATGTATCGGTACTTACCGAAGAGATTTTTATCAATGAGTTAATCCAATGCTGACTCGAAGTCCGCAGATTAATAACAGTTTTTGCAACACGGTTTGCCGAGAACATGCCATTTACAAAAAATACACATTAAACTTAACACAAAAACATGATAAAATGAAAAAGATATTATACCTACCTCATTGAAACGTTTAAATTAACTAAAAATTTAAGCTTTTACCGCCAGTTTTTACTCTAGGAGCGGCAGTAACGAAAAATATATTGAACTTAATATATCTACTAGAATTCGATTACTGAGAAAAAACCTACTACTAAGTATTAAACTCTGGCAGTATGCTGAGCCGTGCGATGTCATAATGGTTATTCTGTGGTGTTACCTAAAGCAAGGAGGTTAGGTTTTCGAAGTTCTAATGTGTAATGATACTGATACTGGCTATATGCATAAGCCGTGTGAAGACATAATATGACATGACAGCTGTCAGTGAAAGCGATTCTCCCTAGGGCTGAAAGTTTTACTTTCAACACGCTCCTCAGGCACCTTTAGACCTACTTTCGGAGTATGAGATATGAAAAAGCTATTACAATTGATGAATTAGAAAGTTGGTAAATCACCGTCAAATATTCATTTAAAACAGCATTTATTTGTATTTTCAATGATATTTTATTTACATAAATAATGATAAATTGTTACCAATCTATTGATTTGATAAAATAATGTTTATAGTATAATCTGTATTCTGAGAGTATAATAAACAATTTTGAAAAAACAATATGAGATCGAATTTAATACATTAGGTGTCCAAGTAAATTATTTATAATTATAGTAAAAATTTATCATAACACCTATCTTATTTCAAGACCAATTACAATATTGACAAAAAATTAAACATTTTAGGTATATAAGAATTAATTACCGTAGTTATTTTCACTATAAAAGTTATTTAAAAAGGATATTTACTATGTTAGTTTATGGTACATATCCCGTTTCAAATAACTTTTATATTTTAGGAATAACCTGTACCTACAATTAATTCTATTTCTTGTAGCCACGGATAACGTGATCACTGGATGAAATTGACTTGGCTTTGACTATGACTTTGACGACCTCTGTGGCGCGTCGGGCGAACACCCGACTGCGACGCAGAAGGTTGCGGGTTCGATTCCCGCCGGGAACAAATATTTATGCTGACCATAAATTCTTGTTTCTGGTTCTGGGTGTTTCCTATATGTATAATATGTATATATTTACAAAAAAAAAAAAAGTATATAAGTAGTTTATCCGTTATCTGGCACCCATAACACAAGCATTAAGTTGCTTAGCTTGGGGCTGGATGGCGATGTGTAATATGTCCTGAAATTTTTTATTTTTTTATTTTTTATGAAAATATTTATTTGATTTTCATTGAAAATGGATCAGTGGATACTACTTTGTATGATCAGTGGTTAATGCCATCATAAGGCCAAATCTCGTAAATAACATTGTTCAAATTACATTGCAATAACATTCCGATTACAATAATGGGTATATTTTGTAATCGAGATGGTTGAGGGTTCAAAGTAGCTCAAAATATCTTAAATGTCAGCTTTTAGTATTCTCAAGAATACCAAAAGAGTATTTTTTGTAATCGAAATGCAATCGGAATGATATTGCAATGTAATTTGAACAATTACATTTACGAGAATTAGCCTTCTGATCACGATATCCGTGGATAAAAAAAACCCATGTTAATTACACAGTAGAATTTTTACGCCTGCCCTTTAACAGCATCGATCTTTTCCTTGTACCTCTGTTGGTAAATATTGTTAGGGTCGTATTTGACCGCCAATTCCTTCCACAGTTCCGGCCTTTTGTTCACCAAGTGGCTTACCACCTTATCCGACCCAGTCTTCTGTTTCTCAGTACATTTAGAACATTCGTTCTCGAGCGCATCGGGGAGAGTTTCTTTTAAAGCTCTGCCGTCTGGTGTGCATCTTCCTTTGTCTAGCAGACAATCTACGTATCCTCTTAGCAGACGTTGGGATTCCAAGATCTCGTCGATGTTAATGTTGTCCCATTTGTCTGTGTATTTGGTAGCTGCGTTTCCCAGCGATACAGCGGCACAGAACAACGATAGAAGTAAAATAGTCTTCATTGTTATCTGCAAATTGAAGAAGATAAGATTTATCAGCTATCATATCTATCAGTTGATTGAATCCGGCGTTACTTTTCGGAAATCCATATCTGTAATGGAAGTATTAGTATTTAGTTTTTAGATCAGCTCTAACTAGGCTAAGCTAGGCTAGTAACTAGGCTCGGAACTAAAAACTAAATATTAATACTTCCAATAATTATCCACAGAATCATTGTGCCTAAGAATAAAAAATAACACAGAGTTTTACCTCTATGTAATGCTAGCATAATTGATATCTACGAGTAGGTACGTAGTTAAGTATGTACTTCTTACAAACGAGTGAGGTTTTTTAATTACCCACAAAGCCATTGTTTTATTATTGTCTATCCAGTAGGTATGTCTACGTATTCGTGTTTAGTGATTAGGTATAAAAAATGATTTTACAGATACGTAAGTCAATAGTAATTGGAAACAAAAAATCTTGATACGAAAATAACCAAATACAACCACACTTTCGACTATATTGAATATTCTTACTTAAATTTATATTATCTACATATATCCTATACGCTATATCTTCTATACATATAAAATGCTTTGTCCTGACTGACTGACTGACGGATCAACGCACAGCCTAAACTGCTGATTGTAGAGACCTGAAACTTGAAGGGTGTGTTCTTTGTATGACGTAAGCATCCGATACGAAAGGATTTTCCGAAATTCTATCCCTTAGAGGGTGAAAATGAGAGGCAAAGTTTGTATGAGACAACGTGATTCGTAGTTCAATCCTATTAGAACCATTTTCGCCTTCTAAGTGAACGAAGTCGCGGGCAAAAGCTAGTTTATCTATATTTTTAAAAGTGGAAATCACTGACTCAGTCTCTTATCACAAAATTTTGGAAACTACAAGTGCTAGGTGTCGCAAATTTACATAGGGGTAGAACGTAGGTGCTCAGCTGGACCATAGGAGGGTAAAATGGGCTGATAAATTTTGTAGTTCATAGTAACTATTGTGTATTCTGTCTTTGAAGGAATTAAATAATACTTTTTCAAAGAGATACCTACTAAAGCGAGTGATTGCCTCTAATTAACGAATCTATTCTTTAATAAATCACTATCACTATCACTACATAGTATAAAATAAAGTCACTTTTCGCCGTCCCTATGTCCCTATTTCCCTTTGTATGCTTAGATCTTTAAAACTACGCAACGGATTTTGATGCGGTTTTTTTAATAGATAGAGTGATTCAAGAGAAAGGTTTATATGTATGTCAGTAACAAAACAAAAACGACTGAAGGAAGTCAACAATACAGTGCTTCATTTGATGGATACGTCAGGGCGCCGCCATCTTGACTACTGTTTTGTGTCTATAAATAGGAATAAAATGACGGAACGTGGTTCATTCTGTCGGAGTAGCTTCATGATGTCCGAACCTTTTTATGTTCGTACCATTTATTTGAGTTAATTAGTTTAATACCTTTTAGTGAGTGGATTAAGCGTTGTGGTAAAATAATGCCGATGGGTATGTAATTTATATGATTAAAATATGTTCTGACGATAAGTGCCTTTATATTTACGTAACCTTACGCTCAGATTTGGTTAAAATACCTGGTCCTTTATATCAGAAGTGCGATGACATAGTGAAAATCGAACTTTCACGTGGCACCTTTCGGTCTTGCTGACAATAAGTGTTTTATGGTTTTAATCTAAATCTTTAAAAAAAAAAAAAGGAGCGTGTAAAATATTGTGAATTATTGTGATATGAAATATTGGGATTAAATATAAAAACGCAAATCTATTGTTGAAATTTGTGGGTAAGACAATAATTAAAATAACGGTTAAATAACCTAAATATTTTTATTGTGATAAAAATTATACGGTGAAAAACAATAAAACATACAGAGGCTTCATAAATTACTGTGTTGAATTCAAGTAGCGAAGAGGGAGACATATTACTCCTTCTTCATCTGTTTATTTGAAGATGCTTTTAGTAATTTTGCAGATTGAATAGCGAGTGAATGTAGATGACTTGTAGATGGTGACACAGGTGAAAAACCGTGAAAACAGCACGGGGACAACACGTGTTTAGCAGAAAACACATTTCGTAAGCATTTTGTATAAAATGAGCTGTAAAGATTGTATAATTAATGTGTTAATTTTTGTTATAATACAGTTGAACTATGGACAGGCGCAAATGATGGGCGCAAATGCTGGGCTCAAAATGAAGCGTGAAAACAGCCCGAGGATGTAGTAAAATGACTATGGTGGAAAATGGTGAGCTGTATCGTTTATAATTTGTATAATGAGCTGAATACTTTCGTAAAACAGTATAATTACAAAAATATCGCTAGGTTTGAAAAATTTAGAGCCAGGAGTGGCCGATGCAATTAATAAAGTGCTAAAATATCTTATCAAAATTGGTGATGCAAGTAGATTAAATCCAGATTTTTACATGGCTGTCTGAAATATTGTTTCTTATGAAAAGTTTTGAATAAGTAATGGTCGCTAGTATGGATATAACAAAGAAATATGCCATATAATTAGCGATGCAAATGGATTAAATTCAGATTTTTTAAAGCTGTATCGTTTATAATTTGTATAATGAGCTGAATATTTCTGTTGTAAAGTATAATTACAATTAAGGCTAGATTAAAAAAAAGTTAAGAGCCAGGAGAGGCCTATGAAGTCAATTAAGTTCTGAAATATTTTATCAAAATTGGTGATGCAAGTATAAGAAATAAGAAAATTTATTTCATAGATTTTGGGTACATCAAGGTGTTGTTACAATTAATAATTATATTGCATAGTAGATTAAATCTAGACTTTTACATGGTTGTCTGAAATATTGTTTCTGAAAAGTTTTGAATTAGTAATGGTCGCTAGTATGGATATAACAAAGAAATATGCCATATAATTAGCGATGCAAATGGATTAAATTCAGATTTTTTAAAGCTGTATCGTTTATAATTTGTATAATGAGCTGAATATTTCTGTTGTAAAGTATAATTACAATTAAGGCTAGATTAAAAAAAGTTAAGAGCCAGGAGAGGCCTATGAAGTCAATTAAGTTCTGAAATATTTTATCAAAATTGGTGATGCCAGTAGATTAAATCTAGACTTTTACATGGTTGTCTGAAATGTTGTTTTTATGAAAGTTTTGAATTAGTAATGGTCGCTAGTATGGATATACCAAGGAAATATGCCATATTATAATTAGCGATGGAAATGGATTAAATTCAGATATTTTAGATGTTGCATAGAAATATTTTAGTTTTTGAACAGTTTTGGTCAGAGTAGATAATTGCCGCAAAAAGTGGATTCATGGGTAGATTCATATTTTTGACCAATTAGTCGAGAGTGTGAATTTGCAGATGAATTTATTTTAGTAAAGGTGTACATGCTATAAGATGTTGTGAAATAAACTCGATACGCTGTGAACGCAAGTTATTCTTAAACCGATAATATAAATCATTCAGATATGGGTGTCTCTCTCTCACAAGTGAAGCGAAATGTTCTTTGTGAGATGTGTAGCGAGAAATCTAGAATGAAGAGATCTGTAAATGTAAAAAAGAAATGGCGTTGCAATATGGGTTCTAATGGCAGGAAAAAGAAATAAAACTCAAATTAGAAATTCCCATGCAGTTGCAGTCACTTCAAACATTTTTCCAACAGAAGTAGAGTGACAGAATTGTGTATAGTAACAGATATCCATGGTGAACACTGGTACTTTAAATACATGGCGATACACAACTAAGCTGATATTGAACATCACTTGGTTTAAGCCATTTGGTTGAGTTGGTTGGCCGGCGATGGGATAGCTAGCTCTTCCAAGATTCTGTCCCTTTTTGCTCTGGTGTGTGGATGTGGAAGTATTGCGAACTGTAGATGTCTTTTGGTCGAGTTAGTTGGCCGGTGATGGGATAGCTAGCTCTTCCAAGATTCTGTTCTTTTTGCTCTGGTGTATGAATGTAGAAGTATTGCAATCATTTGATGTCTTTTGGTTGGGTTGGTTGGCCGGCGATGGAATAGCCAACTCCTCCAAAACTCTGTTTGCTCTTCTATATCAAAACGATCAAACGTTGCAGAATCTGACCTTTTTTGTGTTGTTCTCAGCTTCCAAATTCGACTACAAGAGTGTTCGAGGGCGAACACAACCGCAGGACGGCCGTGTCAGTAACAAAACAAAAACGACTGAAGGAAGTCAACAATACAGTGCTTCATTTGATGGATACGTCAGGGCGCCGCCATCTTGACTACTGTTTTGTGTCTATAAATAGGAATAAAATGACGGAACGTGGTTTATATGTATAATACATGCATAATATAGCCGTACGAAGCCGGAGCGGGTCACTAGTAAATTATAAGGTCTTTCATACCCGTTTGAACATAATAAGTAGGTGGGTAAAAGATTTATCATTACCCATTATCGCTAATTGCATTTATTAAACAAAATTGAGCATAATTATAAATAATATAGATTGCAAAAACTATACTTAGAACGTCCGAATACTTCCAAGCGGTTATATCACGAAATAATATAATTCTAGATAATGTTTTGCCTACTTAAGTTTTTCCTCATTTCTGATCCAAAGTGTGTTCGTAAAAGGTTTAAAAAAAAACGCGACGACTTGAGAACCTTATCCTTTTAATTTATCATTTTGGCTTTGACTGTTCAATTTTCTTCATGTTTTGTTGTGGTCTGTGTGTACAATAGACACAGCGCCATCTACCCACAAGCTAAGAAATTAGGCTTTGTTATGATAGCCACAACGGACCAAATAACTTTAATAGTGAAAACGACCATGGTAGTTTAAAATCCATTTTGATTCTCTGACATCACATTTAGAAAGATATCACATCACTACATATTATAAAACAAAATCCTCCGCCGCGTCTGTCTGTTTGTTTGCTAAACTCAAAACTACAACACCGATTTTTATGCTGTTTTCACCAATGGATAGAGTGGTTTTTAAGGAAGGTTTAGGTATATAAAACAGAACTACCACGTATAAACAAAGTCACCGCGCCGGTAACAGTTATTTTCCTTATAAAAATTAAAACATAGTCATGCTATGGGAATATTTACATAAAATACCATGGGGTATTTTATGTAAATATTCCCATAGCATGACTTCTATCAAGTTAAACACCTTTGTTAAATAATGAAATTATGACTCACCGTGTCGTGTTATTGCAATCCTTCGTTAGCACTGAGCGACCCTTCGATGGGCTGTGACTAGATATCTAATTCTCGGGACCATTTATACTGCATTCTCCTCTTGATTACCCAACATTTGTGACGTTTGCGTTTACAGGATCAAAGAACAATAGTAGCGGAAGATTTACAAATTGAAATATGGTAATTTAATTATTATTAAATGATTTATATCTAGGGTTTATGGGTATCAATAACTATTAAATTCAAGGTCCTGACAAGCAGCTTCAACTGTTGATCCGAGAGATAAATCAACAAATTGCACTACTTTTTTGATCCTTAGAGCCATGGAGAAAAGACCCTTCTTTCCGTGACTCTAAGGATCGGTTGCCACTGGTGACGATCTTCTAGGTTTAAGTTTTTATAAAAATTACTACTTCATGCAAATTGTGTAGGTCTATACTAGGTTTTACGAAATACAAATAATTCTAATTTATTTTTATTTACACTATATATAAATATACAATAATTTTACATAATTCAGTTCCTTTTAAGATCGCTTTTAGATCATAACAATTATTGAGTGAGGAAATAGTTAAATATGACCTAGTATTTAAATACAACTGCTCTAATTGTTATTCCGAAGATTATTTTCCTTGTTTTTCAGCAATACAAGGCCTATACAAACCTTTATGAAAAAACCTGTTAATACCAGCTACAAATATTCTGCATAATAACGCGTTGAATAATTTGATAAAGATCTAAATTACAGGCATAGTTCAAATTTACTCAGAAATATGCATCATAAAGTGGAAATATTTTTTGTATTTGTAACGAATAGGCTCCGAAACTACTGGACCGATTATAATCAAATTTGTTATCACTACATAGTATAAAACAAAGTCGTTTTCTCTGTCCCTATATCCCTTTGTATGCTTAGATCTTTAAAACTACGCAACGAATTTTGATGCGGTTTTTTTTAATAGATAGAGTGATTCAAGAGGAAGGTTTATATGTATAATACATGCATAATATAGCCGTGCGAAGCCGGGGCGGGTCGCTAGTAAGGACATATTATGGATTTATTGGGAGTTATTAATTTAGGCTCCTTCCTATTTCAATATTTCCATGGGATCGGGAGTAACACAGGTGAAACTGCGGAGCGCTGCTATCTTCTTTTTAACCTACTTCAAAAAAAGGAGGTTCTCAATTCGGTTGTATGTTTGTTTTTTAAATTATAATATAAAAATGAATCGCTGAAGTGTTCCTAAGCACTTAGCTAATACTTTTTTTTTAATATTCCTTGAAGTACAAGAATGGTTCTTAGGGAGAGAAAAAACCAAAAAACTGCCTGAAAAGTCTAAAAATAACACTTTTTCATTACTCATACTCCGAATGTAGGTCTAAATATGCCTGAAGAGCGTGTAGAAAATAAAACTTCCAGCCCTAGGGCTTTTCGCTTTCACTGACAGCTGTCATGTCAAATTATGGCTTCGCACGACTTGTGCAATGTGCATATAGCCAGTATCAGTATCATTATACATTAGGAACTTCAAAACCTAACCTCCTTGCTTTAGGTAGCACCAAAGAATAACACTACATGTATATAACCTCTTTGGTCCAAACCTTATAAGAGGATCAGGTAGTATGGAGTCTCTCATCCAATCTCGTTGTTAGGAAGAATTTTATATATTATTCGTAATGAAAAGCACATTGTTTACCTCGGGTGAAAGACTCATTAAGTCCCTCGAACTATTAGCGCCCTCGCTACGCTCGGGCGCCAAACTCCGTCTCGGGCCTTGTCATGAATGACTTTCACACCTAGGATAACAATGTACTTTCTATACTCCCAATTCCTATACAAACGATTTGTAATAATACAAGTCAATTTGAACTTTAATCCCATAGCATAAAGTTCAAGTTTTAGTGGAGAGGTTCCGGGAAGATAAAACAATTGAGTGACGTTACTTAAATATTGAACTCCACCTTAATGGCTGAACCGATTTGTATGAAATTTTTTGTTTACATATTTTTTTATATGGCAAAACTACGTTTGCCGGGACAGATAGTTTTTAATAAAGCAGATGTCGAATCGACAAAACCGTTCCATTTGGAACTCACTTAATCTCAAAAGAGTAATTCTTATGTTAATTATCGTTTTAATATCTAAACTATCAAACGAGATGGAAAATTATGATGTTATTCTTGACACAGTAATTAGAAGCTGAACAATACCTACAGACAGTATGGATATCAATTAGTAATTGTATACAAATTGTATGGCTGTGAATGGTGATTGCGCAAGGTAATCCGTAGATAAACAATGTCATAGTAACTGTTTTATAATCTGTGATATTAGGTCTAACCTAGTGGGAAATTCCCCAACTTTTGGTAATGTATGGACGTAGTCAAAATTGCAGACCCACAGTAGAGTTCTAAAATTACTATAAAAAATCTTATACTAGTAAAATAAAAATAATAATCCACTTTGGATGGCAATGCCGATTCGTTGGCCATAGTAGCATAATAAATATTGCAGGACATTTCACACATCGCCATCTAGCCCCAAGCTAAGTAACTACACTGAAAAAAATAATGGCTAAACAAGTTACAATTTTGCTTGATTAAAAAAAATGTGATTGAGTAATTCAAGAAAATATCAAAATCAACAGTTGACAGTTGCTTGTCACAATAAAGCTAAAATGATTGAACGTCTATCAAGTCGAATGTGTTGAATTGAATAAGTTTACTTTGTTAATATCGAATTCCATCATCAACTTATTTAGATCTATCAAGTTGCTTTAACATTACTACACTATCAATTAGTTAATCTAAAAAAGATTTTTATTAATCTAAATTATATACCTATTTAATTCAATAATTATTAAATAATTAATAGAATAGTTTCATAATTCATTCGATCACTAAACTTTTTAAGAATGAACAAGCGCTTATTTGAAAAATGTAGGTAGTTAGATATTTCATACAAGTACCTTCATTGATGTTCAAGCAAGTCACAACGTGTTTCATATTTTCGCACTCCACCTGTCTGTTTCGCTTTGCAATCAGTTGCAGTCCGTCCGCCCGTCCGACACATTCAGTTTAGAATTATTTATAGTTTATTTGTTTAAAATAATTAAAACACCTAGGTAACCAAGTGTTCAATATAGTGCAGTGTTTTTGTGAAGTGAAAATGCAAGAGGTGATGGATTTGCAAAGAGCCTGGGAGCTCCCGGAGCTAGGACCTAATTCGCAAGTAAGTACGTACTACTTACTTATTTATTTAATGTGTTTAGTTCTTTCCTTCTGTTTTCATTATGTTTATCAATAGTCCTCCCTGCTAATTTCACAGAAAATGAAATCAAGATGCAGTCGTTAGCGGCTCTGACAAATGACAACATAAAGGAAATCATTCCTCAATTGGGACCCAGAGCACTGTTTGTTTCGATGCTGGAAAGCGTGGGCAGCGGGTTTTTCAGACTCTGTTTCAAGGCCCAAGCACTCCGATTCTGATTTCACCAATGTGTCTTTTGTAAGTATACCTAATACCTACCTACAATACTAACCTAGTCATTTTTTTCACAATATTTTTACCACCATGGCAAAGCCAAAAGGAGGGTTATTGTACTAACATTAGGTACCTATGTGATATTAAAAAAAAATCTTAACTCATATTTTTACTAAAGATAAAAAAATAACCTTAGGGTTACGATGTGTCTCGGTATGAGGTATTCTATCAATGTGTGTGTGCTAGCTAGTTAAAAGGTTCCTATTTCTATTCCAATAAACTTATTTCAGGAACTCCCAGTGCTTATTGAAAATTACTACTGCCAACAAGAAGTCTCATAACAGTGGAAAAACGCAGCAAACTTCGCCTACAAAATCATCTCAAATTGACATTGAGAATAACGTAAGTACCTACCTACTTGTTAGAGTTGATTTTAAACATGTTTTTGAGAATTACAAGGGTACAGAGAGAAATTACTTATTATTAGATTTTATTAGTAGGTGTTGTAATATGTGTAGGGTTCAGTTTCCCACAGGTCCCTCTTACTTAATTAAAAAAATGGGACTTTTATATTTTTTATACTTTGTTTTCTGATATAGATGTTTGTGATTTCAGACACGAAGAAGAAAACAGGAATCTCGGGGCTATATTGAGTTTGCCTGAACTTATTAGCCCCTGTGCAGTAGTAGTGCCCGGTCAGTCTACTTCTTCAAGCTCCAGTAACGACCTTCCATCAGCTAAAAGGACGAAGGTAAAATATAAGAGATGGAAGCCGACGAAAGCCAAAAGCCGGGAAGCGTTTTAAATCATTCACGTGCACGACGATAGTTATATAAAATTATGATTATTTGATCTGATCTGAGATTGATTTGATAATTTTACTAACCTTAGAAACTTTCAGGACTTATATTATAATTTGGATTATGAATGATTAAGAACAACTTTTTGTATGGGTTAAAACCAACTATATTTACTCGTCGAAAAATGTACATTTTGGTCAAGTAGGTACCTATTGTATTTTCGTATAAAACAGTTGATGTTTTTGACGAGTATAAAGGTTGTTCCCAATACAAAATGTTGTTTATTAATGCCTGGAAGTTTCTAAGGTTTAACTACTAAAGGGGGTTATTCTATAACTTAAGCCTCACTGCAGCAGCGCGGAAGCAGTGTAGCACAGTGCTGTGCCTCTGTCATTTTACGCAGGAGTGACAGAGACACAGCGCTGTCCTACAATGCTGCATCGTGGCTTTAAATTTTGTTTTTACAATGCTTAGATAGAAAATGACCCTCAGATTTCAGATCGCGCTCGTACTATTTAATCTAATTATAACGGTGTAATTATATAATGTATTAAGTTATGTATAATTTAAATTTTCATAATAAATAATAATGTTTTAAAATATTTTGTTTATTTGCGCAGGGTGTCCCAGAAATACCATATCAGAGCGACAGTTGATCAGTCAGTACTGTCGGCTAGTTTCACTGACTGATCATATTCTGACAATTTGATCTGGTATTTCTGTGACATTCTGTATCGTGTATGTATAGGTATAGGTACATGAACCCAACAAAGTACAATACTTGAATATAGCATCATCTTAGTTGATTCTAATAAGAGCACTTGATTACACTGAAAAAGATAACATTTATTTTTAATATTATAGTATGATAAAAACAAAACTATACCTATTAAACGCAATAATATACTTGATAGACCGATACATTTATATATTTTAGATCGATTATGCATCTGTATGATTTCAACTAGGTTTCATTATCAAAACAATCAAGTTTCTCATTTGATTCTAGATACAAGCTTAATAACATCAATCAAGTTACTTGTTTAGACTATTACATTATTTTATATATGCAAATATGTGACTTTGTTACGGTCATCAAAGAACTTAATTACGACTATCGAGTCTTAGTAACAAACACAAAGAGCAGTTGATAAAAATAATGATTAGACTTGATTAAGCCAATAATAACTTGTTTGAATGTGCTATGTCTGTTTGTTCCGTTTCTCAATCAAGAAGACTTGATTCCCGTAATCACAAAGCTTTATGCGCTCGTATATAAACAAGTGACTTGATAGCAACTAACATTTTTTTGATGTATGTTAACAATTTTTTTTTTCAGTGTAGACTTGTGTTATGGGTGCTAGACAACGGATATACTACTTATCTTTTGTAAATATATACTTACTAGCGACCCGCCCCGGCTTCGCACGGCTATATTATGCATGTATTATACATATAAAACTTCCTCTTGAATCACTCTATCTATTAAAAAAAACCGCATCAAAATCCGTTGCGTAGTTTTAAAGATTTAAGCATACATTGGGATATAGGGACAGAGAAAGCGACTATTTTCTATACTATGTAGTGATAGTGATAATACATGAAACAACCAGACAAATATCTAAGCATAAATACTTGTCTGAGGCGGGAATCGAACCCGCAACCCTGTGTTTTGCAGTACGGCGGCGTGGTGACCATTGTGCCAACTGGGTCGTCACAAATGATGTTTAAATAAATACGGGTCGTTTATTGAATAATATTTAAATATTTTGTCAAGGTATAATAGTCTATTCATTAGCAACGAAAGGTATGAAAAGATTGTTAGTCTCTAACTCAGCATTTCCCAAAGTGGGCAATAACGCCCCCTTGTGGGCGCTGAAGGCCTAAAGGGTGAGAGACCAAAAAAAGGTGTGTTGTGAACTACCTACTGCGCTCAGATTTCAAGTTAACTCTTGCGGGTTATATACCTGGTAAAAGTCTGGATTAGGCTTAACATAGCTCACAATCATCATCATCATGTCAGCCCATACACGTCCACTGCTGGACATAGGCCTCCCCCATACGACGCCACAAACAGCGGTCCTGAGCCACCTCCATCCACCGACTACCAGCGACCGCCACAATGTCGTCGGCCCACCGGCTCACAATAGCTCAATAGAGCACATAGATCACAATAATTAATTTAAATTTTGTTATAGTGGTTTTTAAGTAGGTGAAAAAATGGGGGCGCTAAAAAAATGGTTGCACTCAGGTAGGCAGAAGTGAAAACTTATAAATGTAACTAATTAAAAAAACTATTAGCTTAAAACTTAAACTTTTTTACGAAACAACTACAAAATATAATAATAAATAAATATTTCAGGACATATTACACATCGCCATCCAGCCCCAAGCTAAGCAACTTAATGCTTGTGTTATGGGTGCCAGATAACGGATAAACTACTTATATACTTTTTTTTTGTAAATATATACATATTATACATATAGGAAACACCCAGAACCAGAAACAAGAATTTATGGTCAGCATAAATACTTGTTCCCGGCGGGAATAGAACCCGCAACCTTGTGCGTCGCAGTCGGGTGTTCGCCCGACGCGCCACAGAGGTCGTCAAACCGTCGTCAATAATAATATGTACAATAATGTGCATGCATATATGCACTCATTGTAGCTGCGTCTCGTAACGGTGTCGCGAGTTCAGAGATTTTATCTCATCTAAAAACCCCTGCTCAAACGAATACTGTAACTATTAATATTGTAGTAGCAAAAACCCCTTGTTCTATAATTATTTTAAATAAAATAATTTAAAAATAAAAGGGAACTGTTTAAGTTGGTATGGACATGTGATGAGGAGAGAGACGCGTGTGACTAGAAGAGTGACGAGTACGAATGTAGAGGGATGGAGAGGAAGAGAATGACCTAAGAAAAGATGAATGGATTGTGTTGCACAAGATATGAGAGGGATAAATGTGAATGGAAGAAGAACACATACTGCGCCAACCCCAAATAAAATAGGATAAGGGCAGCAAGAAGAAGAAGAATTCAAACGCTTACTAAAAATGCAACTAATTTAGAATCTCCTCCTTTTTTGTAGTCGGTTAAAATTAAGGGAAGGTGTTCTAAGAACATTTTTTCATAGCTACAGCGATTCTAGGACTTAGGTACCCTTACTGACCTACTCAAATATAATAACCACTCTGTATTCTTGTTAATTAGAAAAAAAAACAAACCATACACTTAAATCGTTTTATTTCTTTTTCATATTTTTAGTTTTTTAATTACATGTTTGGTATCATTTTGTTGCCGGAAATAACAATTATATTTATGTATAATTAAACAGATAATCTAGATTTAATAAGTAATGCACCAAAAATTAGGTTTAATTAGGTTACGTGGAGGACGAGTCTGCTATAATTAGACTATTTTTTATTAAATACCTATTGATATTTAGATTGATATAGATATAACGTTTAATTGTTCTATGAAACTCGCATAATGTTTCATAAAAAACAAAATCGAAATCGGTTCATCCGGTTGGGAGCTACGATGCTACAGACTGACACGCAAAGACACGGCAAATTTATGACACTCCGTCGTTTTTGCGTCGAGGGTTAAGAAAAGGGACTTAATCTAATGTAGGTATACGTAGGGCAGCGTATGTTGGCCTCTGATGGAAAGTGGAAGGGGTATGCGCAGAACTCAATTTTCATATAAATATCGAGTTCTGCGCATACCCCTTCCACTTACCGCAGAGGTTACCATTCGCTGCGCGAGGTTTAATGTAATGTAATAATTATTACAAAGGTATTATGAACATGACTGTGTGTTCTTAGTACTTGACTTGGTCTTTGACGACCAAGTTGGCACAATGGTCACCATGCCCGACTGTCAAACGCAGGGTTGCGGGTTCGATTTCCGCCTCAGACAAGTGTTTATGATTAGATATTTGTCTGTGGTCTGATTGTTTCTATGTATTATAAGTAGATATACAGGGTTATTGGAAATTAATTGACACTAAGTTAAGGCGTTAAGGACTTCTTCTGTGCACCTTAACGATCAACTTTTGTTCTACGACTTTTGAAAATTCATTATAAAAATATTCCATACAAAATAAGAAATTAAATCCAACAGTTCAAATAATACTCAACTCTACGTCTACGTTACAGAATCAATCATAGTAGGTATGGTACAACCCGATCGGGTCGCACGCAGTGCGCCCCGATCGGGTTGCGCGCGCGCACTTGCCGCATAGACATAGAAAATTACCAGACAGTACGAGAAACACTTAAATATTTTTTTTGGGATATGTACTAAGTTTCGACAAAAGTCGTAGAACAAAAGTTATTTGTTAAGGTGCACAGAAGAAGCCCTTATTAACGCCGTGTCAATTAATTTCCAATAACCCTGTATATTTACAAAAGAAAAGTATATAAGTAGTACATCCGTTGTTTAGCACCCATAACACAAGTCTAGTTACTTAGCTTGGGTCTAGATGGCGATGTTTGGAATGTCCTGCAATATTTATTTATTATTTATTTGTTGCAACAGGACAAAAGGGCCATGACTCAGTGTGTAGTTTCACTCAAGTGAGTGAACACTGAGGTTCATCATCCAAGATATAGAAAGGAAACCAATAAATAAACACATCTAGCTTGAATAGATTGTTATAGATAACGGAGCAGCTGATTTTCAGGTAAACCTAACCTCAAAATTTTAAAAAAAAATGTTCGAACTTCCAACGGCTTACTAGTTTAATTGCCAATAACCCTGTATACTTATCTTTTGTAAATATATAACTAATTAATATACATACAAAAACACCAAGACTAGGAACAAATATATGTACCTACATAAATATTTTTTTGAGGTGGAAATTAAACCCACAACCTTAAACATCGCAGACGGGTGTTCAGGTTCACCCGATGCACCAAAAAAGACGTTAAATAAACTGGGATTAATGCGACCGTATTTTATAAGTATGGTCTGCATTGCATGGGGTTACCATTTTATAATGCAGTCCACCTATAAATCATAATCGAGTTTTGGTTCGATTACATAGTCATACATTTGCAACACGTCTCTCTAGATGTCTTTGATTTAGCTAGATCCATTTGCAATAGATATGTAATTACATGCAAATCAACCTGTAACTGTTAGAGGTACTGCGCTAAATGCATGTGTGACTTTGTATTTATTGCAATATACGTTAAACAAGGAAGATCCTTTGCGTTATTTACACCTTTTTTACATTTGATAGGTTAGCGTTTGACCACAATCACACCTTCTTGCTGATAGGTGATGTAGCACGCTTACAAGACCATACCTCAAATTGTACATTGCTGTACAAATAAGAAATGAACAAGCAAAACACTTGGTGCTGGGATGTCCACCATAAATCTTATGCTCTTCTGTAATCCCTATTAAAATTCTCGTGTCGCGGTGTTAGTTACCAATCTCCACTCGGCTGAACCGATTTGTATGAAATTTTTTGTTAATTTATATATCCTGTTTTGTATTTCTATGTTTTTTACTAACTACTAGTTTATAAGTCATACTAACAATACAAAAACGATTACGATTTTAAAGTCTGAAATAAATTAATTGAATTAAATTGAATTCGTTAGGTCTGCGAATCGAACAACATCTATTTTTTTTTTTCCTTTTTTTTGTAAATGGCAATACGTTTGCCGGACAGCTAGTTACAAATGTAAATGTTTGTTACTAGCTAAACTACTGGATCGATTGCGATTGAATTTTAATTTCAATAAGGCGTTGTTCATCTCATAACAACCAGGTAAGGATGGTGTTGTCTTTCATTCCAAGTCAGCCATGCACCGATACATAGATTTTTCATACGGTAAATAATTTATGTGCGCTTAATTATGGTGAAAGGGTACCGGCGCGCTCTCTATACAAAAGTAGTCGACTGTTTCCTCCCTGGATAATGACACTAGCACAAATAGGTTTGTTGCATAACACCTAATAACTGCCATGACTGACTATGCCCCTATGTCTTGTTTTTTTTTTCATTTTCTAAATAACATAGAAATTAAGATTAAAAAAAAATAGATAAAAACGAAACATTGGAGCATGGTCATGGCAGTTATAAGTTTTATGCAACAAAAATATTTGCTAAAGTGTCATTATTCAGGGAGAAAACAGTCGACTACGTTTATATGGAGAGAGCGCCCGGTACCCTTTCCTCTTAACACTGCTCATATGGTGAAGGAAAACATCGTGATGAAACCTGTGGCTTAGTTAGCTCTAGACATTTTGATGAGTTCTTTCCACTGGAGACGGTCAACTAAGCTCAGACGGTGGTAGAGCGTTCTAAATAGCATGTACCAAAAGTTGCTGACGACAATGTATAAAATTATAAATGTTAAGGTCTACATTATTAACAACTAGGTAAATATCTCGGTACATGTATTAATAAGGTCTTTAAATCTACTTATACAGTAACCTGTTGAAGGCTGATAATATCATATTCTTGACACGTCACTTTGAATAATACACAGGTTGAGATTCTATCAATTTACCTCGTAGTTATTGGAGTAGAAAAACACTATAACAATATAAATACTTATATTTAAACTAATCTTAAGGTGAGTATAGACTAGTGCATTTCCTCGAGCATTTCAATGTAATGTAAGGTTCTTACGAATGGTACAATACAGGTAAATGCAAGGCAAATGTTGGAAGTGTGGTTCAAAAAAATTCAAAAACAGCGAATGCTCGATGTTTTGTTACTAGTAAAATTTACTAGTAACAAAACATCGAGCATTTAATGCTCTAGTGTGTACCCACTTTCAGGGTCAAAATTGTTCTGCATCAACATAGTGTATTCTGAGCATTTTTTTATGAAATCAAGAATTAATCCAATACATCATCATCATGTCAGCCCATACACGTCCACTGCTGGACATAGGCCTCCCCCATACGACGCCACAAACAGCGGTCCTGAGCCGCCTCCATCCACCGACTACCCGCGACCGCCACAATGTCGTCGGTCCACCGGGCAGCTGGTCTCCCAATACATATTTGAACCAATAGACGCCATTTAAAAATAAAATGTGTCAAAAATGTATGGACTTAAAATAGATTTTCATAAAACATGCCCTTAAAACTTTTAAAACATCAGAGAATTAGTAAGAGAAACTAAATTTTTTAACCTATTTAAAAGAATCATCAAGATACCTCCATTAAAAGTATTGACCTACCTACACTTAGGTACCTACTTACCTGCGGTAAAAGAGTACCCTACTCTTAGTTTAATAGGTAATTTGTCTCTTGCTTCATAATCATAAACAATAATGACCTCGATTATATGGAAGGTCGCTTAATGAACCTTCGTTTATTATTGTCATATCCAAAAAAAACATAATTGCGACCTAGATTACATGCTTCTACAGCTTCAAGTTAAATAATAATGAGTAAGGGAAATAATAACTGCATTATTGTGCCCTTTGCGTTGAAACTCTAAAAACTGAAGTAATCAAACACAAGTTATTACAATATTCAATCACGCTGATGAAGCCAAAGAAGGCAATTAGAACTACGGATTAGAACTCATCTTTTAGGCATGATGCGTTTGGACTTGTTAAATCATATTGATTTGTACCTACAAGGTACCTACTCCAGGTGTTGAAAAATCAGCTGTTTTCATGCTTCTATAGTTCTTGGTAAAATTATAATGAATAATGTATCTTGCATTATTTTCCGTTTTGCTAAGAACCAAATCTGAATACCGGGAAAGGTTAAAGTTCTGGTTAAAAAATGGAAAAATCATGAAGTTTTAGTTAAATCTTAGTTTAATAAAAAGTTCACACACTTTCGATGTGTCATAAAAATAATTCATTGCATTTCATAGCACATTTATACTGGAATACTATCCAAAAAACATACATACATCCGAATTGAGAACCTCCTCCTTTTTTTGAAGTGGGTTAAAAACAGATTGGAATAAACCGTCATTTGCAGTTTTGGCATCAAAAAAAAATAGAGAAGGGACTGAAATTTAAAAATTTTGAAAATGGCAAATATCTCGGAAACCGAGAATCTTTCATAAAGCATAACTTTAATTTTTCTGAACCAGCATAGTGTCTTCTATCCGTAGTAGCTTATCCATTAATTACGGAACACTCTGTAATATTTATAAGATTCATCAACGAATCTCTGAAACTCCTATGTTCCTTCCTTTGTCCTTTATCAAAGTCCGTGGAGTAAAGGGAACGCAATTGACTGATCAGCTTGAACGTAAAAATCAACAAAGAAACAGAATCTTCCTGTTTATATTAGGATGTACAATAACACGTACGACGTCAAGGAGACGTCTTGCGTCGTCGGCGTTGGCTCTAGGATGCTCTTGGAAGAACGGAAGCAATTGATTCGTTTCCCCTTAATCTTATACGATAGTATCTCATACGTTATACAGCATGTGTTTTTTTATTGTATTAACTTTTAAGCTATTGCATAGCTTTTATCGCGGGCTTTGAGCGCGGCGACCGAATCAAGAAATTCCGTAACGAAAATAAAACCTAACACCCCCCGCTCCGTCTATCATGTAGCTCGGCCGAGCGTTTTTTTTTACAAATGATTGCTCAGCATTTGATCACTATCACATCTGCCTGATGGTAGATGACGATGCGGTATAAGATGTTTTCCTAGATGATCCTATTTGCTCGCGACTTGATGATCACCAAATTTATCCGAACTCACAGGCAATTGATTCCGGTTGTATTTATAATAATAGCGCCGGAGTTAAATTTTCCGAATTTTCTTAGCCGATACGTCATCATAGGGATCTGCTCACGATTTTTATCATAGAAACTGATATTTCATAGTTTGTGGCGACGTTTCAACTCGCCACCATCAGATGGCGCCACTAAGCCGATTGTAGATCCTAGATCGCGCAAGCGAAGTTTTTCTGAAGTTAAGCTCATATACAAGTTCCAACGAAACATCGTTAGGCTGCGGCCTACCGGGTATAACACCAGCCCGGTGGAAGATCTGACCTTAGGAGGTACAGTGTACACATTATACCACCAAGTACCTCCAAAAGATCATTATTTGAAATGTCCAGTTGTCAGTATTCAGTATTCAGTATTCTTTATTTGCTTAAAATGCAGGTACATAGTAAGTTGGTGTTTTAACATTTTTCAGAGCCTATTACATTTTACTACAGTTGCAGCATGCATGTCCAGTTGCTAATCTGTACAGTTGCGAATATGTCCAGTTGCTATTGAGCCATCAATGTGAATAGGTTAGCTAAGCTTGTGTTAGAAATGTATGTAGGTAGAGATGCATAAATGCACAATAACAGCACATATTGCATAACACTTAGTTAATATACATTATAAAATATACCTAAATTCAAAAGTCTCGAAGTATCTTAGTCATGTTGTTTACAAAAGTTTTTAAAAATCAATTTATATTACAAAAAGCAGAAGTTTCATAATTTGAAATATAAATTTCTTGACATCTTTGTCTGTTCGTCATTCAATTCTTACTTAAGAAGGCTTGCATGACATTGTGCTTAAACAAATTTAGCTAAGTTCTAGCTAAATGCATTAGTCGGATAATCTAAAATTAAATTCTATTTTAAAAACCACAAGGTTGATATCGTTTAATCAGTTTGACACTTTGACAGTTGGTTAATCATGTTTATTGTTTAAAATCAATTTATTTTTTATTGTGCAAGTCAACCTAAGTCGTTCTCTACTAAGATAGAGCAGAAAATAATTAAGCAAAAAAATTTTTGAGGTCGTTTCATTTATGTAATGCTTGCAGCATTTAATACCATGTTCAGTAAGATTTTTAGCATTTTTTGACGTAAAAACGACTTATAATTTGGTAAGTGCAGCTCACAAAAAAGTGTGACAAGTAACCATAGCAACGTTATTTACAAGCAACCATGGCAACGTATTGAAGTATGCAAAATGGTAATATCAACCATACAAAAGAGTTCTTATGACGTTATCACGTAAAATTATCGTCCGTAAACTGACTTTACAAACAACCATTTTCTGTTACCCTTATAAATAGGTAATTGCTTATTTTTTAAATACAGGCTTATTGGTAATTATACTAGCAAGCCGTTGAGGGCTGCTTCTGTCCACCTAAACAAACAACTTTTGTTCTACGACTTTTGGAAATTCGACAAAAAAACACTTAAGTATGAACATTATGAGGTTATGTAAATTTGAAAAACAGCAGATTTATTAAAACAAAGGTCTTTAGAACAGAGGATTAAACTTAAAAAAATAAGTAAAAATTTAAGGTTAATGACCTCTCCGTGTATGGAACAGCTGATTTTCTGGTAAACCTAACCTCAAAATTTTCAAACAAATGTTCGAATTTCCAAAAGTCGTAGAAGAAAAGTTGTTTGTTTAAATGCACAGAAGTAGCCCGCAACGGCTTGCTAGTATAATTACTAATAACCCTGTATATATCCATATGTCCAGTATCAAAAATTATGAAACATCCTGTATAATGTTCGTACGGTTTTTATGCATCAGACAAAAGAAATATAATGAACGGACCAGGGGCAAATTAGATGATAGTGGTTCGTCACCGGCGCGAGTATATAAAGTGGTATGTCATTATCCGAACATCATAAGTCACTGGAGGCTCTTTGTGACATCGTCCAGCAAACTATAGGTTAGTGTACATTTTATATAGGGCAAGATCATATATGTGATCTTGCTCAGAATATATTTAAATGTAGTTCAAACTTCAAAAATAGTGGTTCAGTTGCAGTTGCACATACCATAGAATATGGTATAGAACCTTTTATGTTCAGCGCAAGATTACATGTGATCTTACTCAGATTTTATATTTAGATGTAGTTCAAACTTCAAAAATAGTGCATCAGTTGCAGTTGCACATACCATAGAATATGGTAAGTATAGAACCTTTTATGTTCAGAGCAAAATTACATGTGATTTTGCTCAGATTTTATATATAGACGGGCTGTCCCGGCAAACGTTTTTTTGTTATTTACAATAAAAAGTAGATGTTCGATTCTCAGACCTAACGAATATACACAAAAAATTCATACAAATTGGTTCAGCCGTTTAGGAGGAGTACTAACACCGCGACACGAGATTATTTTATTTATAAAGGAATATAGTTCAAACTTCTAAAAAATGTGCATCAGCTGCAGTTGCACATTCCTACCTACATTACATAGGATATGATTAGAACCTTTTATGTTCAGTGCAAAATTACATGTGATCTTCCTCTGATTTTATAAATTAAAGATTAAACTTTCATTTAATTATTTATAAAAAAATTATAGCATAATAAATAACATAACTGTGTTAAGGTTAGGTGTACAAAATATCCTCAATGTTGCCTTTCAGGCACGACAGGGGTATAGTATGGATAGAGGGGTAAGTGGGGAATTAGGGCGTGGGAAAAACGGGGTAGGTAGGAATACGATTTATAACTTATCTCTAACTTTTGTAGACTTATTAAAATTTAATGATAACTTTTATACGAACTAACTATTTTATAATGTAGGTACTAATTAATTGAAAACATAATTCATCCTTTAAGAATTTATCTACTGTATAAAAGCATTTTTGAGTAAGCATACTTTTGAATTTTTTTCCAAAATTGTTTATTATCAGTTACTCGTAGTAAATAGTGCACCAGTTGCAGTTGCACATACCTACCTACGTCACGAATTATCTAGAAGATTTCAGTGAAAATTATATTTAGTTTATCGCAACTCCACCTAAACGGTTGAACCGATTTGTATGATTTTTTTGTGTATATTCGTTAGGTCTGAGAATCGAACACTATTCAATTTTTTTTATTTTCGTTTTTTTTCCTGTTTTTATTGTATATGGCAAAACAACGTTTGCCGGGACAGCTAGTCACTACATAGTATAAATTAAGTCGCTTTTTCTGTCCCTATTTCCCTTTGACCGCTTAGATCTTTAAAACTACGCAACGGATTTTGATGCGGTTTTTTTAATAGATAGAGTGATTCAAGAGGAAGGTTTATATGTATAATACATGCATAATATAGCCGTGCGAAGCCGGAGCGGGTCGCTAGTACTATATAAATTACTTATGATAAATAGTGCACCAGTTGCAGCTGCACATTCCTACCTACATATACCAAATTTTCTAGCTATGATGTTCAGTGAAAATAACATTCCGTTCAATACATATGTATAAATGAATTTTCCTTGGAATTGTGAACGAAATAAATAGTTCTATTCTAGTTTTTTGTATTTTTTATCGATTCTCTAGAACCAGCATACGTGTGGTCATCTGCATTAGTAAAACATACCAATAAGGGTAGCCTGCCTTATCGGTTGTATAAGTGTCAATTGTGTGAATCTTACGTCACTCAATCTTGTACATAATGTATGGTAGTTAGTTTCGAAAATAATATGTTTTTTGTCTAACTAGAAAATAATAATAGAGCTGAGCAAAACTCGTGGCAAAGATACACTTAAAATAAAAGGCCTCTGTCTAATCTTATAGTTTAGGATTTATTTAATGTCTTTAGTTTATCTGAAGGCCAATAATTCTCATAAATAACACTGTTCAAATTACATTTCAATATCATTTCGATTACAAGTAATACCCTCAAAGTAGGTCAAACTACCATCAAACTTAGCTTTTTGTAAAAAAAACTCACTTTAAGGGTATCTTTTGCAATCGATGCAATCGGAATGATATTGAAATGTAATTTAAACTATGGTATTAACGAGAATTGGCCTTTTGGGTGCACGGAGTTGACGGAGTGCACCCGGCCGAGTCGAACCAGCACTACTGCTGATGCCGTAAGCATACTTTACACGAGACGACTCGCGGTACTTTTTAACCTCCCTATATCTTCGTTGTGGGTAAAGCTAGAGTTCTATATTTTCGGTTACCAAGAGTACTCCCCGAACCTACCTCTACCCCAAAATTGCAAAGTTGTACCTCTCAAAAATTAAAAAACACACAAATAAAAATTAAAAATAAAAACACACATACCTACACATCAAAAATAAAAAACACCGTCCAGAGTGTCTCCACGCGGCATCGTCCCCAAGAGACTGGCGGCATTCCCTCTCTGGATAGCCAGGCTCAGCCTTTGAGTGAAGAAGCTGCCAGCCCTTCGGTCACCTGGTGCCGCATTAAGACGATTTTTTTAGTTTGTACCTATATTATATTTGACGACCTCTGTGGCGCGTCGGGCGAACATCCGACTGCGACGCAGAAGGTTGCGGGTTCGATTCCCGCCGGGAACAAGTATTTATGCTGACCATAAATTCTTGTTTCTGGTTCTGGGTGTTTCCTATATGTATAATATGTATATATTTACAAAAAAAAAGTATATAAGTAAGTAGTTTATCCGTTATCTGGCACCCATAACACAAGCATTAAGTTGCTTAGCTTGGGGCTGGATGGCGATGTGTAATATGTCCTGAAATATTTTATTTTTTTTATTTATTTATTTAAATATTTATTTATATTAGGAAATATCTAGAAATAAAGTTCCCTTATTTTGTCACTGACACTCACTCACTCACTCACTCACCGATCATCAAAATTCTAAGGTACCTATTTATATCAGACCCATACATTTGACTTTTGTTTATTAGGTATTTCTTTTTATACGGCGGGCATATTATTTACATACAGTTCTATTGATCTGTTAGATACCAAGGGCCACATATTATTGTTACTTAAGTTTAAGACGTATTGCATACTCGTATTTCTATAGGTACACAAAAAAATTGAATTTGGATCTCAATTTTGAGTTTTGTTTAACTGGCATTAGGTATTTGACAGTTTTGCTATATATTTTTAACCCCAGTTAGCTAGAGAATAGGTTACTATTCGACTAACAATTACCTATCTACATAGTTATCTATGATTTTTTTACAACATTCTTTATAGTCCTATTCTTTTCTTATTATAAAAGGTCCTATTCTACTATAAATTCGAATAAAACGAAGTTTGCCAATGATAAAGCACTAAATAAGTGTTTTCAATATTTTCCAGAAAGAAATGAAGCTGTTAATTCTTATCTGCTGTTTAGCAGCAACAGTGTTAGCTGATAAGTACACAGACAAGTACGACAATATAGACCTTCAAGAAATCTTGGAGAACAAGAGACTTTTAACTGCGTATGTTAACTGTGTTATGGAAAGAGGAAAGTGCAGTCCTGAAGGGAAGGAATTAAAAGGTAACTAATTTCAATTAAGTACTTAAATTATGGAATGTTTTGGAAATGGTAGCTAATAAATAGGATAAAAATAATTTTAGAAAACAAATGCCTTTAGATATTTTTGTAAAATGAAGTGATTATATTTGTCTGTTCACTACAAGACACGAAATACGGTGGCCTTGACTGCGATGAAATCAAAAAAATACAAAGCCTTCATGTATTTCCATCCACTGTTTTCATATAGACAAAGGAAAACAGTATTTTTTTTTAAATATAAAAGTTCAAAAGTGATTTTTAATGAAATATTACCTATAGGTACAGAAAACGTTTGGAATAAGTCAGGCTAACAGGATTTGAACCTGCGACCTTCTCTCAATACCTTGATATTTTTGCTAATGAATGACATCTAAATAGAATGGCAGAGTTATGGTCTAACCATAAGCTAAGTTATGCAATTCATTCATAGCTTAACAAATATTGATAAATAATTTCCGTCTGTTTACTTAAGTACACAAACTTGGCATTAAGTATTGCACATTTAAGTAGGTAACTAAGTAAGTAGGTTCAGTATGCGTCATAAGTCCACAATCAGTTTACTACACAAATACTATAAACAAGTATTAGACTTACGACCTTCTTCTAATAAACGTTACACACAAACATAAAAACTTACTTGAATTAAAAGTACTCAGGAGGATTATTATTTTCAACATGTTAGCTATAATATGTCTTCAGTTGGCCGAGTGGTATAAGCCGCCACCAACCGACGCCGACGTGGGATCGATTTACAGGTTACGTTGTTATAATGTTCAAATAGTGCTGCACAGGATTGTAAACGTTACGATGGGCAGAGACTTTTGACCGTTGGTTGTACCTAAGTAATACCTACTTACAAAATCAAGTGTGAGATTGTCTACGATGACAAATGTTTGCGTGATTTGTCGACATTCGTTTATTGAATTTCATAAGACAATGGGAAATGATGGGAACCTACTGTTTAAACTATGGTTAATTAATTTAGTCACGATTTAAATTCGATAATTAAGTAATTTATGAACTAATCAACTTTAATAAAAATAATATTACACAAACGTAATCCGCACAGAAAAAAAAGGTTTTTTCGAAGCAAGAAAAAAACTTCTCTCTACAAGCTTTCATCACTTCACTACATAGTATAAAATAAAGTCACTTTCCGCCGTCCCTATTTCCCTTTGTATGCTTAGATCTTTAAAACTACGCAACGGATTTTGATGCGGTTTTTTTTAATGGATAGAGTGATTCAAGAGGAAGGTTTATATGTTTAATACATGCATAATATAGCCGTGCGAAGCCGGAGCGGGTCGCTAGTTAAAAATAAAATGAATAGGTATATATTTATAGATAGAAGAGAAAAAGCTTTATCATGAAATATCTGAAACTACAAGAGCTACGAGTCTGAAACTTTGAACGTAAGCGAGCATGAAAAGAAGAGCATGAAAATTTTTGAAAATTTGACCTCTTAAAGGTTAAAAAAAAATATTTACGAGACGAATTGAGAACCTCCTCCTTTTTTGAAGTCAGTTAAAAAGGGCTTATAAAGTTTGTAATTTAAAGTAACTAAAGAATTTTTTTCTCTTTTTGAAGTCGGTTAGAAAAGTTTCTCATACATAATACCAAACGTACATGGGCCGTGGATAATTATACCTACTCGTATAATTACGAGTATCATGGATTTTGTCCTATCATGTAAACAGATTTTATGAATTAGACTTGGCCATTATTAGTAGGCATGTAGTTACGCGTGAGTTAGACTAACAGAAATTCAAAACAGAACTCAATTTAAGCAACCAAATTATATCGAACCCAGAAATGGAGATGGACAGGACACATGCTAAGAGATAAACAGGATAAATGGACCAAAATAATAGCATAGTGGTTCGGCCTATGTCGCAAGACAAACTGTTTCTAAAAATTATGATTTAAATATATAAGTAATGTTTAGTAAGTTAAAACAGTAATAAAGGCTAATTTTATAATTTTATTTATTTTAGGTACGCGTGTCTCTATTTTTTTTTTATAGAAAACTAGCTTTTGCCCGCGATTTTGACTTCGTCTGAGTTTTCTAAAATTCTTTCTTAGTAGATTCCTGCGTTATAACTACTATTTATTAGCCAAGTTTAGTTTGGTTTGGCCTAAATATGATGTAATAGTCTTAATTAAAATAACTTAATCTTAAAATCTTAAAATAACCTATTTTAGACAGATCATTAACATAGTAATTGAACACAGACAAAAACTACAGGAAAACATACGGGTCATTCAGACTAAGGAATGTCTACTGAATACTGAATGTCTTTTTTTTCATTCGCCAGAGCATCTCCAAGAAGCCATCGAGACTGGTTGCGAGAAATGTACCGAAGCGCAGGAAAAAGGAGCGTACACGGTGATCGAGTATCTAATTAAGAACGAGATCGCTATCTGGAGGGAAATAACCACCAAGTTCGACCCTGAAGGTAAATACAGGAAGAAGTACGAAGACAGAGCGAGAGCGAAGGGTATCGTCATACCTGATGAGTAAGAAAAGGATGGAGAATTCAAAACATGTAATTTTATGATTTATTTTATTATTTTATAGTTTTATTTTATAGTGCGTGGCCTGCACTGGGCTATCTGAAAATATTTTAAAGGAAAAATGCGTTCGTTTCGGTTGCAATTTTTGAAGATGCATTTTTCCTTTAAAATATTATGTGATTTACGATATTTTTTTTATTAAATATTTATATCTTGTTATTTTTCGTTCGTTTCATTTATACCATTTTCAGTTTTGTAACGTACTGTTTTTGGAAAATAAAGACATCAACGCGCTCCCCAAATAACGCAGTTTGCATGAATTTTACTAATTTCAGTTTACCTATCGATTTTTACTGTATCTATTTAACTTCAAGGAATATCATCTGCGAAATCGTCTGCGCCTTGTACTTTATTAAAGCAAATTTACATTACATGCTTGTAGTAGGTAATTAAAAAATTGTGAAACTAGGTTTCATATTTTTTGTAAAATTAATAGGGGATTCGTTGAGAGTCAGCCATTATACTTCATGCTTCATAAATTCTGACTACTATGTGAATCTAAAAACATTGAGTAGTTAATCAATATTGTCAGACTCTACTCGCAACGCCATCTAGCCCCAAACTAAGCAACCATAGTTGTAATATTGGTAACAGGCAACGGATTAACTTTTCTTTTGTAAATACATCTATATCTTATAATATAAAAATGAATCGCAAAATGTGTTGGTAAGCGCATAACTCAACAACGCCTGGACCAATTTGGCCAATTCTTTTTTTGTTGTGTTTGTTATTGTCAAGAGAAGGATCTTACGAAAGAAAAAAATAAGAAAGTCACCCAAAAAATTATTACGCGGGTGAAACCGCGGGGCGCAGCTAGTCTTCTTCTTATATATAAAAATGAATCGCAAAATGTGTTGGTAAGCGCATAACTCAACAACGCCTGGACCAATTTGGCCAATTCTTTTTTTGTTGTGTTTGTTATTGTCAGGAGAAGGTTCTTATGGAAGAAAAAATTAAGTAAGTTGCGTAGAAAATTATCACGCGAGTGAAACCGCGGGGCGCAGCTAGTAATATATAAAAATCAATGCCACTTTTCGTTGTAATATTATTACTGAAGAACGGGCTTACCTATCTAAACTAAATGTTTAAGTTTTGTTCGGACTATTAGGTAGATAGTTTATGTGAAGTTTGCACAAAATCGATCTAGCGGTTCTTCATTTATCGCATTTTTTTATATAGCAAAACAACGGTTGCCGGGACAGCTAGTATATATTAAACTAGCGACCCGTCCCGGCTTCGCACGGCTATATTATGCATGTATTATACATATATAAACCTACCTCTTGAATCACTCTATCTATTAAAAAAAACCGCATCAAAATCCGTTGCGTAGTTTTAAAGATTTAAGCATACATAGGGACATAGGAACGGCGAAAAGTGACTTTATTTTATACTAGCTGCGCCCCGCGGCTTCACCCGCGTAATAATTTTCAACACAATTTTTTAAATTTTTTCTTTCATAAAAACCTTCTCCTGACAATAACAAACACAACAAAAAAAGAAAAAGAAAAAAAAGAAAAGAGAGCCAAATTGGTCCAGGCGTTGTTGAGTTATGCGCTTACCAACACATTTTGCGATTCATTTTTATATATTTGGCCAAATTGGTCCAGGCGTTGTTGAGTTATGCGCTTACCAACACATTTTGCGATTCATTTTTATATATAAGAAGAAGAAGAAGATAAGTAGTGATTTAAATAGAAAATCGCCTCGATCGAATCTGCAACCTTCTGTGACGTAGGCGGGTCTTTGCCATGAAGTACCTATACCTACTATAGTCACTTTAACGACTGAATATCTAAGTAGGTATGTTTACTATTTCACACTTGAAAAACTTTACAATTTCCAGAAAACCCCACAGTTTCTATGAATCATTCTAATTACAAAACTTTTATGCTAATTAATTTATTGCTCTTGATTCTAGAATTATTTTTCTTATATTTCCTTCATTGTTTCAATGAGTAGACATCGATTATAATTGCTGTAGGTAATTACTAATTACAGACTGAAGTCGCTATGTGGTAAATCCTGTAAACAATAGATGACCACATTTTCCGACATGACAGTATAAAACTAAGTATGGTCATCAAAGGGCATTCAGTACTCAACTTGACTTGAAATTACTAGAGTGTGACCAGAGTTACCTGGGAACTCATAATACGCAGGTCAGTAAAAAGAGGCGGTAATTAACAATTAGTAATGTTGAGTTCAAAGGTTTGCCATTAATTGGTGTTATTGTAGGTAAATAATTAGTTATTACCAAATTAACAAGAACATGAAATATTATATAAAGGTAAACGGTAAGTAGCTTTACCATTTAGTACAGTGATTTACTGCTAATAAGCTATCTTGATTATTTACTTCAGTAAGGTAAGGTCATATTTAAGTATATACTGAGACAGTACTAACTTTTAGACGCATGGTACTTCAGTTACCTTTTGTTTAATATTTTGCCTAATTATACTCTTCGATCTCAACTTCATTTCAATCGCATAACTATGGGTTTTTTTAATCATAAATCTTTATTTGTCTAGATATAAAGGTCTTATCACTACATAGTATAAAACAAAGTCGCTTTCTCTGTCCCTATATCCCTTTGTATGCTTAAATCTTTAAAACTACGCAACGGATTTTGATGCGGTTTTTTTAATAGATAGAGTGATTAAAGAGGAAGGTTTTTAGAATACATGCATAATACAGCCGTGCGTAGCCGGGGCTGGTCACTAGTTAATTATATGGTTCTCTCTTTAATTCGATTTGTACATATTAGGAACAACTACAAATATTTTCCCTAATTTGTAAGACATATTGCCAGTGGGTATAATTAATAAGCTTTTTTGTTATTCTTTTCGCTTCGATTGCTGTTATATTTTTTGCCTGGAGACCTAAGATATCAGTCTCACATAGTTATTTCACACCTCAGTTCTTCCACTAATGATTAGACTTTATTAAGTACGTAAGTACATTTTGTTTTTTAAGTGTCCAGACAAATTTATACTAAACGGTCTAACAATGTTTGGTTTGGTGAAACTTTAATAAAGTTTCCGAAGTTTTAGTGATTTTTGCAAAATAACCAATCATCACTGCACACCGTTGTCAAATAAATCAAGATACGAATAAATAAGATTAGTTTAGTATTTATTGAGATTAGTAACGTGGCTTTATAAGTTACGTTTGTAGTAGAAAAATAATCAGGCAAATAGTCGGTGGCATCCATTTTGAACCTCCATTTTCAATTTCATTTTTTTCCATGTTCTACCTAAAATGTGTTCCATTTTCTACCCCCAATAATTTAATTGATTATTTTTTCCAATTTCTACCTAAAATGTATTCCATTTTAAACCCAAGTGATTATAATAATTAATATGATGTTTTTTTGTACAGACAGAAAAATAATTCAATATTTTAAAGTCGTATTTTAACTACTATTATAATTAACATTTTTACCGAAACTATGAATCTATTTTTTCTGGTGACGTTACTTGAGTAAAAATTAGGTAGGTAGTTAGGTACCCACTCCGTATCTGGGTAGAAAATGGCCTATTGATTTGCAGGGGGTTGAATATGGAGGTATTTTAATTAAAATTATGCCGTGGGTTGAAATTGGGGGTTTGAAAATGGATGCCACCAAATAGTCATACTCCCTGTTTTTAATTAAAAAACTAGGTTCACCCGTTCCTGAGAAAATCGGTGGTGACACACGGACAGAGAGACAGACGGACGATAAAGTGATCTTTTATGGGTTCCTTTGTTAACATTTTGAGGTACGGAACCCTAGTAAAAATATCGTTAATTTCCAGGATGAAGTGGTTAGTACTAGCAGTTCTATCAGCCATAGTGGCTCTGTCGATAGCTGAGCAATATACGGACCGCTACGATGACTTCAATTTCGATGAGGTGCTGGCCAATAGGCGGTTACTCTCTCCTTATGTTAAATGTATTCTGGATAAAGGACGCTGTACTCCTGAAGGAAAAGAGTTGAAAGGTAAACAATGTGTTTCATTTGACACAAGATCTTGCAGGAAAGAAAACTGACATGCCCGCCCTCAAACTGACTATATGGCTCGAGCCAAGTTTGTTCTAAACCTTTACTCCCTCGCTTTTCTATACTAATATTATAAAGCTGAAGGGTTTGTTTGTTTGTTTGAACGTGCTAATTTCAGGAACTACTGGTTCGAATTGGAAAAATATTTGTGTGTTGGAAAATTCATTTTTCAAGGAAGGCTACCTAGGCTATAATATGCTTCTTTTTATTTTGATATTTCCACGGAATCGAGACTTAGGTACTCGGGTGAAACCGCGGGGCGCAGCTAGTTAGTGATATTTTTATTGTGCTCATTTTACTTACTTTTTTCCATCGACATTAAAACATTCTTATTTCAGTGCACATTCAAGACGCCATACAGACAGGCTGCACTAAATGCACCACCAAACAGAAAGCCGCAGCACGAAAAGTAGTAGCTCACTTGAAGGAGAAAGAACAGGAGTCGTGGAAGCAGATCACTGATAAATACGACCCAGGAGACAAGTACAAGGAGACTTACGAAGCTTTCTTGAAGTCTGAAGAATAAACAATTTAATAATCGAATCTAATATCGTTGTTTCACAACTAGAAGTTATTAAAACATGGTCAACTTACATACCGTTATTAATAAATTTGTTTGTGAATAATAGTTATTTTATTGACTTCCTTAATAAATAAAAAGTTAATTTTACGCTTAATTCATTTGTTAAATTAGTGTTGGAATTGTTGTTGGCTTTTAATCTTAGTGTGTTTTCACTCTTTTTTTTTATTTTTTAAATTTCAAACATTTTGGAAAAGTTGCATTATCAGGCATTTTAAAGTGCCTAATCGAACAAGATAAATAAATCACTAATTTAGAATTACCTAATCCTAAAATATAATAAAACACCTATAATAGTACACTGTGCTTTTCATTACGAATAATACATAAAATTCTTCATAACAACGAGAGTGAATGAGACTATGAGACTCCATACCACATGAGTAGGTACTCTTACTACCTGATCCTCTTACAAGGTTGGGACCAAAGAGGTTATACATTATGTAGTGTTTTTTTAGGTTTCTGCTATTTGTATTCAATACTTAAATACGGCGGTACTTACCGAAGAAGTTTTTATTAATGAGTTAATTCAACATTGGGAAATGACGCGAAGTCCGTAGATTTAACTTACAGTTTTTATAACACGGTTTGTCTAGATAATGTTATTTACAAAAAATACACAATCATAAATGAAAAACCAGATTAAACTTAACACAAAAACATAATAAAATAAGAAAAAAAAGTTACTTAGTACTAAACTCTGGCAGTATGCATGAGCCGTGCCAAGCCATAATTATTATTCTTTGGTGTAAAAAAAAAAGCAAGGAGGTTAGGTTTTTGAAGTTCCTAATGCGTAATGATACTGATACTGGCTACATGCAGATTGCACAAGTCGTGCGAAGCCATAATTTGACATGACAGCTGTCAGTGAAAGTGAAAAGCCCTAGGGCTGGAAATTTTATTTTCTACACGCTCTTCAGGCATATTTAGACTTAGTTTCGGAGTATGAGTAATGAAATAGTACATTGTTATCCTAGGTGTGAAAGTCACTCATTACAAGTCCCGAGACGGAGTTTTCGATATAGTTCGAGGGACTTAATGAGTCTTTCACCCGAGGTAAACACTGTGCTTTTCATTACGAATAATACATAAAATTCTTCCTAACAACAAGAGTGAATGAGAGACTCCATACTACCTGATCCTCTTACAAGGTTGGGACCAAAGAGGTTATATACATGTAGTGTTATTCTTTGGTGTTACTTAAAGCAAGGAGGTTAGGTTTTTAAAGTTCCTTATGCGTAATGTTACTGATACTGGCTACATGCACATTGCACAAGTCGTGCGAAGCCATAATTTGACATGACAGCTGTCAGTGAAAGAGAAAAGCCCTAGGGCTGGAAATTTTATTTTCTACACGCTCTTCATGCATCTTTAGACCTACTTTCGGAGTATGAGTAATGAAATATTATTATTCTTTTCCTCTTCATTGCTACTTTTACAAACCAAAAAGCCAGATTTAGCCAATCACATGTGATTAAGTGGTTTTCTAAATTCGTCTAGCGATTGTAAGATGTTGACGACTTCGCTTGATGACGTTAATATAATGATGATGACAAGAAATGAAAATGATCTATTATTACCATAGAGAGGTATCTTCTTACGTAAAGGAAATCCCAATTCGAAATAGACTGTCATTAACATAGCTCTACTAATAAATAGAGTAGACTAATGCTGTGTCCATGAATTATTAATTACATCTATTTACGTCACTGATTATATCTGTATCTTGGAATTGTAGGTAATTGCGAACAAAAAGTTGAATGTTCATGTAAACAACGTTTCATTTGCATTTTGCGTAAGTATATCATGGTATCCTACTAATAAAAATTGTAAAAAATTGTGAGTGTTTGTTGTTCCTTTGCGCAAAAACTACAGGTCCGATTTCGATAAACTCGGTAAATGTAGTTAGCTGGAAACCTGAAGTGACACATAGACTACCTACTTTTTATCCTGATACTGACGGGATCGGGACTTACGTGGGTGCAGCTAGTAATATTATAGTATATATATTCACCATCTTAACCACTTTGACTTTTGACAAATGATTTTTAATTACCAAAATATCTAAATTACAAGACACAATGACTTACACTTACTAACAGACTTACAAGAAAAATAAAATATTTAAATGACAATTAAATAATATTTTAAAACTAAATGATCTGAAAAATGCTTTGATTAATCACTATATTGAACTTAGTTAATTTTTTTAAATTAAAAAATTTCAAATTTGCTTCCATAATTATGTTGCCTGCCTAATAATTATGTTGAATAGACTATAATTACATTGTTGTACTGGCATGTTAGTTTTAAATAGAATGAATAATTCATTCATTCCGTAGGAATTGTTTAATTAATTTTATAACAAAAAGGTACTTAATTATATTTCCAGTTTCTGTAGCTTCTGTATTCTATGGAAATAAAACATATTAATCTATACTTATATTTTTAATATTATAAAACTGAAGAGTTTATTTGTTTGTTTGTTTGAACGCGCTAATCTCAGGAACTACTGGACCGATTTTGATGAAACTTGGTAAGGGGATAAGTACATTGAGTAATTGGGAGTGATTATAGGCAATTTTTTATCCCGATATTCCCGCGGGAGCGGGAGTTACGCGGGTGAAACCGCGGAGCGCTGCTAGTCGTATTATAATTCCAACTAAAGCACACCGTGATATTTCTTTAAAAAATCTACAATAATATTTATACAAGACCGGTACCCATAGTTTGACAATAAAAATAAAAATACATGGTAGATGGAGTGGGGGGGTGGTGTTAGGTTTTATTTTCGTTACGGAATTTCTTGATTCGGTCGCCGCGCTCAAAGTCCGCGATAAAAGCTATGCAATAGCTTAATATTTATCTTCTTAAACCAATATTATACCAACTAAATCACACCGTGATATTTCTTTGAAAATTCAATAATATTTATACAGGACCGGTACCCTAGTTTCATGAGGTAAGAGCACTCAAAAAATATTTACACCCGTATTCAAAAACAGTACTTAAGTTGCTCTTGGATAAGGAACGCATTTAGCATGCGACCCTATGATTGGTCAATTATGTGCTGCAGTCTTCACTCTAGCGAATCAGCGTCTTGTTTGCGGCTGTATGCGTTCGCGCACTATTCAATAATTTAGGGTTGATTGTGAATACGGGTGACAATCTGCTTATACTTCTTCTTCTCGTATAGTGGTGTGACTGGTGAGGCGATCTGAAAACTCTAACAATAGGTGTATTGTTAGAGTTTTCAGATCGCCTTAAGGTGAAAGGGTACCTGCGGTCTCTCCATACAAACGTAGTTGACTGTTTCCTCCCTGGATAATGACACTAGCACAAATATTTTTGTGCAATAAAACCTAAAACTTCCATGACTATGCCCTATGTTTCGGTTTTTTTCTTTTACTTTTTCTTTTACTTTTTTTTTTTTTTAAATAGGGGCATGCTCATGACAGTTATAAGTTTTATGCACCAAAAATATTTGCTCTAGTGTCATTATCCTGGGAGAAAACAGTCGACTACGTTTGTAATAGTTTGTATGGAAAAAGCCCCCAGTACCCTTTCCTCTTAAGGCCCCATATTTGAGCTAACGACTGCTACTAGAGGTGCTTATACTAAGTTTGACATTTAAAATAACGCGGCGGGGTGACGCTGCTTGCATATTGTCTAGCTTTGCACGGGGAACGCTGGGGAGGGGTTTATTTGCTTAGGTTTAGTTTTTATTGTTTTTATATATTGTTATTGTTTTATGTACTTACCTATTTTGTGATTGTTTTAATGTGAATAAATACTTGATTTAAAATAATACCACAAATATACTACAAAAATTTATTAATATAAGTTTTACAAAATCAGTCTTTCAAATCATTGTTGGCCTTCAGCCTTCACGATCCTGAGTTCCTTTTCATACCTCGTTACGTATCTCCTAGCAGGGTCGTATTTAGCAGTAAGTTGGTTCCAGTAGTCTGGCTCGTAGTTGATTAGATGTCCGATCACAATGCGGGTGCCGTCTTGTTGGGCTTTAGTGCATTTCTGGCAGTAAGTTTCGAGGGCGTCTTTGATGTGTGCTGGGGGTACAAATATCATGGGTTATTTATATTCATTGTTTTCATGAGTAAATATGACAAGTGGTTTTGTATTAAATAAGTACAGTCTCTGCTCTGGGTCACGTAGGGTTCAGCAAATTGATATTCCGGCTGTACATTAATGATACCCATTGCGCGTAGCATATTGATATGTTAACTTTACATACAATTTTTAGTAGAATTTGAAAATAAATGAAAGTATGTTCTAAATTCATTTAAATCTATTTTTATTGTTATTTAGGTTTTTTTGTACCTATCAAGTTAATTCTAAGGAACCTTTCCTTATATTTAGGGAGCTTGCGAATAGTGACTGTGATTTACCATCCGCTTGTCATGCAGTATCATTGTTCACAGTGCCCAAGTCACTTGGTTATAGATTATTAATTTTGCTAATACTTTAATATATCGGTAGATACGATCGTAGACTTTTTAAACTTTTTAGGGTGTTTATATTGTATTTCCTAAAAAAATTAACCCACACAAATTGAAAAGATATGCACAAAACTATGTAATTCAGGATTAACCAAACAAAAACCTTCTATCGTAATCGAATAAAAACAGCGAAGAATGCTAGATTTCGTTTTTTTAAGATTTCTTTAATATATAGATAAGATTTAATAAAAATACTTTAATTTTGGTAAGAAAAGAGAATAACCATCAAAATGCGGCAGTAATTAACATAATTTCCTACTTATTTTTAATTTAAATTAGACAGTCAATTGTTTAGTATGATGAGAACTGACATACGAGTCCTATAATAAGTTATTTTGGTTACCAACTAATTATAATTTATAAAAATTTATTTACGCTGAAAATAATTTTGATATTTTTCTATAAATAGATTTTTTCCCTACAAATTAAGACAATGAGTTATTTAATAAATAAAATTATATAAAAATTAATAAAAACCCAACTTCAACAAGGTCCAATGCCAATGACCACACTTAAGTATCAAATAGGAAGGTCAACAAAAAGAGTCGTAGGAAAGCCGGAAACGACGCAATTTAGTTTACTTAGAAGACATGTTTTTTCAGTTATTTTGATTGAAAAACTATTCAACTGATTTTAATGTTTCTGTGGGGCCAATCTCGAAGTATATTTTACTTTTATTTAATTTTAAATAATGCTGTTTTCGTTTGAGTAACGTATAAATTTCTAAGCTGATATTTTAAAAAATTCAAATCACTACATGGTATAAAATAAAGTCACTTTTCGCCGTCCCTATTTCCCTTTGTACGCTTAGATCTTTAAAACTACGCAACGGATTTTGATGCGGTTTTTTTAATAGATAGAGTGATTCAAGAGGAAGGTTTATATGTATAATACATGCATAATATAGCCGTGCGAAGCCGGAGCGGGTCGCTAGTCAGTTGATAATTATTTAAACAGTTAATTTTTTTTACAGATGGTGTATTTCTGTTGCCGCTATAACAACAAATACTAAAACCAGAATATAATGTATACGAATTCGAGCGCGACTCTGACTCGCTCTTGGCTGATTTTTTATTTCTTTTTGACCTTCAAATGTAGTATGAGAGAACTAACAACCGAAAAGTAAGAACCCTTAAATTAAGGTAGGACTTACTCTTAAGCTCCCTGCCTTCCGGTGAACACTTGCCCTGTGCCAAGACACACTTGATGTAAGGTATGAGCAGTCTTCTGTTGACCACTATATCTTGAACATTTACTGTGTCGTATTTGTCAGTGTATTGGCCAGCAGGTAACGCAACTGCTACGGCCAAAATGGTAAAAAAACATAGTAGTATGGTCTTCATTCTAAAAATAGAAAAAAAAATTAATTAGAACTCGGTATAAAAATGAGGTAAAACTTTTGCTAATGACTTCAGAACCTTCTTTGTTTATACTTTTAAACTTGTGGTAGGTAATCAATAAAAGAAAAAGGTTTCTTGAAGCAAGAAATAATCCTCGTATATAGATACCAGATAATTTATTTCTTGTTTAAAAATCGAATAGTGATAAATCGTAAAATAATAATCAGTAGGTATTCATTTAATAGCATTATTCTTATATTAATATTACTGCTAATTATTTTTAAGAAAAGTTACTAAAACAAGAATAATTTCTTGTACTTATCCTCTGATTATTTGTTGCTCCAAGAAATCTTCCGTTTTTGATAAATTGGAACCAAAGGGCACTTAATTCTAATGTTTTCTTCTAATCAAACAATTCTTTAGTCAGTTTACAAACAATGTCATGAAATATCGAAACCCTATCAAAGCAGTACGAACAAACGCTTGAATAAGTAAAGGTACTCACTTCAAAATTTCTAAAAACAACCCAACAGTGAGTTCGTCAAAGGCACTATGAGCCATAAACGGTTTAACATTTTTTATATAGTGAGTAGGACATTGGCTCCCGGCTCCCATAGCGTAGTCAAAGTAAAACTTGTTTTGAGTTCCAAGAACTTGTCTCGAAGTTTACGATGAAAGCAAATACGTTTTTACCTCTTAATGTTTCTTTGAAGTGGTGACGCGTTATACTATGATCACGTCAACCTCATCATTATTTAAATGCTATGGATTTATAAGAGGAACTTAAAAACCTGTAGTAAAATTTTACTAATGAAGTGACCTCCGTATTTTACTATGTTGTTCCAATGAATAAATGTATCTCATCAAATCGGCCCAGCAGTTTCAGAACCTATTCGTTACAAACAAAAAATCTTTCCTCTTTCTTATATTAATGTAGATAAACAGTTGTAAAAGTTTTACAACGTTGATACTTGGTTTCATTTTTCGGGTCTTAATCGCTTATCCTCGCGACCATGACTATTGCAACAAAGTCGATAAACCGAAATAAAAAAATACGCGATTAAGACCCGTGAATATAATTACTATGAAAACAAATCGTGTGGGCTCAAAAAGTTTTATCTTACTGTTAGTTCTCAACTCACAGCTGATGTTTTTTTCAAAAACCTGGTCGTGGTCATAATTAAGTTTTGTTGCGCAGCGGTTAACGAACTTATCGATTAATCAACGGATTCGAGTCCCACCTGCGTCAAATTTTTTGTATCGTATTTATTTATGTACCTACAGATTATCTTTATATTTAAAATTCTCGAGTCGCGGTGTTAGTTAACAAACTCCACCTAAACGGCTGAACCGATTTGTATGAATTTTTTGTGTAAATTAGTTAGGTCTGAGAATCGAACAACTCCAATTTTTTTCCTGTAAGTTTTTTTGTAAGTATATGGCAAAACAACGTTTGCCGGAACATCTAGTTAAACTATATTTTTTAACGAAGAGATAATAAATATAATAGATATTGTAGGACACTTTACAACTACATAGGCTTGTATTGTGGTGGCAAGACAATGAATAGAATACTTATATACTTTTGTTTTGTAAATATATACTTTATTCACAGAAACACCTATACCAGAAAAAAACATCTGTACATAAAAAAAATAGTGGTGGGAATTGTACCCACAGCCTTTAGCGTCGCTCGCGGGTGTTCGTCCACCGCGTCATATAGTAGCGAGATATTTCTTTATATACTTTACTAGCAACCCGCCCCGGCTTCGCACGGCTATATTATGCATGCATTATACATATAAACCTTCCTATTGAATCACTCTATCTATAAAAAACCGCATCAAAATCCGTTGCGTAGTTTTAAAAATCTAAGCATACATATGGACAGACAAAAAAGCGACTTTGTTTTATACTATGTAATAAAGAAGATATACTTCGTGGATCTAGTTTTAGTATAGTTTTAGTTAGATACGTATGTGATAAAGGTATATTTATTTGTGCAGTTAGTAGGTGAGATTTTCTGTAGAATAATGTGTCATACGATGATGGAAATTTTAGGTTTTTCCGACGGTAACATTTTTAATTTTTTTAGGGTTCCATACCCTAAGGGTAAAACGGGACCCTATTACTAAGACTTCACTGTCCGTCCGTCTGTCCGTCTGGCACCAGGCTGTATTTCATAAACCATGATAGCTAGAGTTGAAATTTTCACAGATTATGTATTTCTGTTGCTGCTATAACAACAATACTAAAAACAGAAAAAAGTGGGACTCTCATACAACATGCTACGGAACCTTTCGAGCGCGAGTCCGACTCACACTTGGCCGGTTTTTTAAACAACACGAATCTTTGGCCCTCGCTTTTTCAATCGAAAAGGGGCTCATAAATAAAATGTTTCATATTAGTATAAATATCACAAAATTTATTCAATCAATATTAATTCACAAGGTACAAATATCACAAATCATCCATCATATCACACTTTATTGTTGAATTTCTTTGAGTTCCTTCTCGTACTTCTTCGAGTAATGGCTCTGAGGGTCGTAAAGCGCGGTGAGCTGGCTCCAGAACTCTGGTTCCTTGTTGATGAGGTGTTTGATCACGCGGCGGGTACCATTCTTCTGGGGTTCCGTACACTTAGAGCATTCTGTCTCGAGAGCGTCTTTTATGTGTTCTGAAAGATAGAGTTGTTATTAAAACTTGCAGTCTATTATACTAACTACTATAATCTATACATATAAAATGCTTTGTCCTGACTGACTGACTGACTGACGGATCAACGCACAGCCTAAACCGCTACTCGTTTTAAATATTATTTTAAGACTTTAATATAAGAAGCGCTTTTATCTGTAGGGAAAAGCGAGAACTACTGCCGACAAATTGCTTTGCAGTTTGGCAGAGAGTTTTGTAATAATAGTTTAAGTGCTTTTTTAAATAAATAAATAAAATAAAAAAAAACACGTTCCTTATTATTGGATCTGATCATCTAACGCCCGAATACTGAACGGCTAAAGTGGCTAAATTGATTTTAGTGTAGGCTTCCATAGTATAGAAGAGTCTTAAATATTTAGGGGACACCTAAACATTTGAGATTCGTTTGATTATTCGGCCATTAAAGCTGTATTGACACGAAACTATGGTGTTTATTTTGAAAAAGAAGACCTGAAGTTCGCGATATCTATCGTTAAGGTGCGTAACGATCACGATCGAAAGCGATAATCAACCCTTTTATATAATCAAACGTCTCGTCAAAAATCACTATAGGTAAACTCTACAAACCACACCTGCTGAGCACCGCACGTGCAAAACCAGTATGAAAACTAAACCAGATCAAAATATACGACGGTGAAATACAGTCCCTATATAAATAAAATTCTCGTGTCGCGGTGTTACATAACTATGTCCACCTAAACGGCTGAACCGATTTGTATGAAATTTTTTGTGTATATTCGTTAGGTCTGATAATTGAACAACATTTAATGTATTTTTCCTTTATTTTTATTTTTTATGTAAATAAAACAATGTTTGCCGGGACAGCTAGTCCCTATGATATAAAATTCTCGTTTTAGAGCGGTGTTGGCTTAGTGGTAGATACTTCGACTTTCATTCTGAAGGTCGTGGGTTCGAATCCAGGCCGGCCGTGCACCAATGTATTTTTCTTAAGAAAAAATTATGTGCGCTAATTGACATTGCTCTTACGGCGAAGGAAAACATCGTGATGAAACCCGCGGCTTAGTTGGCTCCAGAAGTATTGACAAGTTCTCTCCTCTGGACATGTTCGACTAAGCTGAGAGGGTAGTAGGTGCTGGGCAAGCCTACTCCATCTTCACGCAAAAAAAGGACCCAATTAAAAAGGGTCTAATCGCGGAAAAACAGCCTGTACAAGTACAAATTCTCGTTTCAGGTTGTCAGTTACCTATGTCCACCTTAACGTCTGAACCAATTTGTATATTTTTTTTGTGTATATTCGTTAGGTCTGAGAATCGAACACTATTATATATTTTTTTCCGCTTTATTTTTCCTTTTTTTTGTAAATGACAAAACAACGTTTGCCGGGACAGCTAATCACTACATAGTATAAAACAAAGTCGCTTTTTCTGTCCCTATTTCCCTTTGACTGCTTAAATCTTTAAAACTACTCAACGGATTTTGATGGGGTTTTTTTTATAGATAGAGTGATTCAAGAGGAAGGTTTATATGTATAATATATGCATAATATAGCCGTGCGAAGCCGGGGCGGGTCGCTAGTCTTAATATATATAAATCTCGTGTCACAATGTTTGTCCTCAATGGACTCCTAAACCACTTAACCGATTATAATAAAATTCGCACACCATGTGCAGTTCGATCCAACTTGAGAGATAGGATAGCTTACATCCCGATATTCCCACGGGATCGGGAGTTACGCGGGTGAAACCGCGGAACGCAGATGTATTTTATAAGATTCAATTGGAGAACCATAAAAATGAGCTCATACCTTTAAGTTCCTTAGCATCAGGAGCGCACTTGCCCGTATTCAGGGTACAATGCACATATGGTACTAATAGACGTCTATTTTCCAGGATCTCATCGAGGTTGACCTGGTCGTACTTGTCGGTGTAGTGGTCACCACCAGGACGGGCGAGGGCTACAGCCGCGATAGCGAAGAAGCAGACCAAAGTTATGGAATTCATTTCGATGCTAAAAAAACAACAAAGGAAAAGGTCTAAGACAAAACAACACTTTTGCTTTTAAATTTTGTATAAAAAACCTCTCTGTTTGTTTTTGAAAAAAGTTTGATACAGCGATACATTTTACCTGACCAATCAGTTGGTCCGTTTGGTAAAAAAACCTTTTACTAGTTCTATTCGGCATAAGCAGTTGGTAGGCATAATTAATCGGAATGAAAGCCCTAAAACTCAATCCAATCGAAGCCCAATGGAAGTAGTAGCACGTTAGTGAATTTTGGAACTTATATGCTACCTACAGTTGCAAAATAAGTTCCAAAATTCACTAACGTGCTACTTGGGAAGTTTTAGGCTAAATCTTACTTAGATTAGTGACACTAGGTTTCAAAAAACTTAGCTTTCAGTGAAATTCCAAATGGAAATAGGTTCACTAGTTTGAGAGCTTAATAATAATAACATAAAGGTCCGTTCTTTTAGTATTTTCTTGGTAAAAAAACCTTTAATTAGTTCTATTCGGCATATGCAGTTGGTAGAAATAATGGATCGGAATGAAAGCCTTAAACCTAATCCAATCGAAGCCCAATGGAAGTAGTAGCACGTTAGTGAATTTTGGAACTTATATGCTACCTACAGTTGCAAAATAAGTTCCAAAATTCACTAACGTGCTACTTGGGAAGTTTTAGGCTAAATCTTACTTAGATTAGTGACACTAGGTTTCAAAAAACTTAGCTTTCAGTGAAATTCCAAATGGAAATAGGTTCACTAGTTTGAGAGCTTAATAATAATAACATAAAGGTCCGTTCTTTTAGTATTTTCTTGGTAAAAAAAACCTTTAATTAGTTCTATTCGGCATATGCAGTTGGTAGACATAATGGATCGGAATGAAAGCCCTAAAACCTAATCCAATCGAAGCCCAATGGAAGTAGTAGCACGTTAGTGAATTTTGGAACTTATATGCTACCTACAGTTGCAAAATAAGTTCCAAAATTCACTAACGTGCTACTTGGGAAGTTTTAGGCTAAATCTTACTTAGATTAGTGACACTAGGTTTCAAAAAACTTAGCTTTCAGTGAAATTCCAAATGGAAATAGGTTCACTAGTTTGAGAGCTTAATAATAATAACATAAAGGTCCGTTCTTTTAGTATTTTCTTGGTAAAAAAACCTTTAATTAGTTATATTCGGCATATGCAGTTGGTAGACATAATGGATCGGAATGAAAGCCCTAAAACCTAATCCAATCGAAGCCCAATGGAAGTAAGTTTTAGGCTAAATCTTACTTAGATTAGTGACACTAGGTTTCAAAAAACGTAGCTTTCAGTGAAATTCCAAATTGAAATAGGTTCACTAGTTTGAGAGCTTAATACTAATAATATAGAGGTCCTTTCTTTTAGTATTTTCTTGGTAAAGAAACCTTCAATTAGTTCTATTCGGCATTAGCAGTTGGTAGGTATAATGGATCGGAATGAAAGCCCAAAAATCCAATCCAATTGAAGCCTACTATGGAAGTAAGTTTTAGGCCAAATCTTACTATAGTGACACTGAACTATATTTCTAAAATTCAGCTTTCAATTAAATTCCAGTTTGAAATAGGTTCACTAGTTTGAGAACTAATACAGATATCCTTTCTTTTAGTATTTTCTTGGGACTTCCTGCAGAGTTCATGATTGAGCTTTTCGTGAAAGCTTTCTGATCTATGACTGCCAATTTGAACAAGAGCTTACATGATTGGAAGGCGCGGTTTATATTTAAGTTCACCTTATTATGTATTAATTAATTATAACTAATTACCTTGTTAGTTAGTTGTTTACGCACTGATGTAAAGTAAAACACTGTACTGACAACCACTGAATCCAAGATTTTATATACTGATTCTCACAACAAAAAAGATTTAGGTTGGTAATTCCGTAGGTGAGTGACGTTAATTACAATTTTCACTTAAGGATTATAGGAAGTAACAATGCATTGTTTTCATTCTTGAAAAATTTGACGATTGTTTAATTAGTATTTTATTCGAATATTCACATTGTTCACACATGAGACTTGCTAGATATATGGTTTTTTTATTATTCGTATTTAATATTTGCTTTACTAATTTTAAGTAAAATTTTCCTTTATTTTTCATAGTAAATGATTTGATAAAGATTATTTAAATGATACTTCAAATTCATCGAGAAGTTTAAAAACATTCAAACAAATAGTTTCAGAGGTTTAGCGAAAATGTGTGAGCTTTTATGTTTATAACCTACTTTTTTAAGTACCCTAGACTAATTTTTTATTTGCTTCCACACTACTTTTGACAACGCTTCTTCACTACATAGAATAAAACAAAGTCGCTTTTTCAGTCCCTATATCCCTTTGTATGCTTAGATCTTAAAAACTACGCAACGGATTTTGATGTGGTTTTTTTTAATAGATAGAGTGATTCAAAAGGAAGGTTTATATGTATAATACATGCATAATATAGCCGTGCGAAGCCGGGGCGGGTCGCTAGTTTATTTTACGGATAAAATATATTAAATAAATAAAAAATCCTCGTCCTTATTCCAGTGCTAAAAAGCTATATCAGACTTATTCGAAAAAAAAACAATACACTGATTTTAACCATACAGATTACAAACCGTCATATCTTCATATCTTATTGTAAGGCTTGTCATATGGGTGCTAGACAACGGGGTACCGCTCTAGCTCGTGGTGCGAAACGACTAATATATATATACCCGGATATAAAATACCTACCCTATCTACTTTTTTTTTTAAATACGTACATATTATATATAGATAGACCAGAAAATATTTGATTTTTATCTACCGGTCTAGGTCGTCACTGATATTAATCTATTACTAAATTGATTTAGTTTAATTCAAGTAGGCATTTTATAATCCTCATTATTTTTAGGTCATGTATTAAACATTTGTGCTAATTATACTATTTTAACATCAAAAGGAAATAATTAATTAGTGGTTTTTACGCGGATTTCTAGCTTGATGAATGAATTATCTGAAAACAAAAAGTATTTAGGAGGTAAACATAACAATTAAATTAAAAGATCCTAGATACTAGATAAAAATAATATATTGAAAGTAAGTAAGTATGGGTGATATGGTTGGTTATTTAACCAATTGTACGATACAGTGTGTTTGGTAGATGGTGGGCCAATTTGATCTGCGGGCACGGCAGTGCCCCCGGCAAGACGAGCTAAGCGAAGCGCAAGGACACAGATTTTTTCTCGAAGCGATTCGTCGTTTTTTGACTGGAGTTGGATATGTGTGACACAATGATGAATCAAGACATTAAGACTGGTGACATTTGATGATGTGTTTGTATATTATGTGTGAGTCTTCCATCTCGGATCCCAACCAGACAAAGAAAAGCAGATTTCTTTGTCTGGTTGGGATCCGAATTCTGGTTGCGGTGTTATGTCATGCGAAATGTTTCCTAATATTTCTAAAATCTGGTAGGTACTCAAAATCGAATACAACAACACAATTGTTTGTTAAAGATTTTTCAAAAATAACATTATAAGCACATCCAGGGTGTTTGTTAGATGGTGAGCCAATTTAACCTGTGGACCAATTAATCATATTGTGTGATATTTTGTTTTATTCGAATTTCAGTGTTTGCCTACATGAGTGTCGGTCGAATAAAACACAAAAATATTGCAAAATTAACCACCAATAACCCTGTTCAATAAGTTTATTTTTAGCAATTAATATTATCGCTTATTCCGCTCTGAGCATGTGAAATAGGTACTAGTACTTAAGAAAAAAAAATAACCAGTGCGGTTTTCCACTGAATTATTTATAACAACAACAGTTTGATTTAACTTCATTCAGGGTAATAAACTTGGAACAAAGCACTGAGCACGTTGAGGTAGTAGCGTCACGGGCAGTGTTGCCAGAGGCCAATTTTTTTTTCTTGTACTATGTTTCAAATTCTCGTTCTCTCAGTACATTTCAGTGCAAAATATCGTACACGACAATGGACTAAACTGACATTTATTAGTTTCTATGAAACCGTTAAAATCGACTGTTCTTCCATAGAAAATTGCCAAATTGATCCATTTGGTTAATCCAAAATCTTCTTAGATCTATTTAGATTAATCTTTGTAATTTTCGAAATTCCCCTTGCCATACGGATACCGTGGCCTCATGCATAGATCTGGAACTGGATCATTACAAAAATCCCCGCCTCCGGAACTTTCCCGGTACCGCCTCAGTGTCCTACTTATGATAAAATATGAACTATAATAATGTTTGTTTTGTTCCTCATTAGTTCTTAGCTGATGTCTTAATTGCACATCATCGCGACCAATTTCTAAAAAAAAACTTCATAGCAGTTTATCATCACAGGACAGGTCAGCGCTTTGTTATATAGGTTGTAAGACACTTAGGACTCGTTTCTCATGAGAGAGTATAGCGTGAGCAAGAGGCAGTAAGTAGGGTAGACCGAGGCGAATCGGATCAGTTCGACTTTGAGGTTAAAAAAAACCAAGTTGCAATTAAGATATGTTATATTTATTCATTTGATCACAATCAGTATTTATTACAGTTTAGCATACGGCATTTTAATTTTAAGTATTTCTTTAAACTTCTGTATAGGAAACAAAAACTTAAATATTGGGAAATATCCGATTCGCCCCAAATTCGGGGGTTAATCGGATCAAACAAATATCAATCACAAATTCAATTAATTGTCATATTAATGACAAAATAATCATTGGTAAACTATCTACAAATCAACATATTTCTTATGAGATCAATTATGCAAATCGCAAGTGCATGCTTTAGCACCTTCTATATCAGTGCACTTCTCAGGAGACCTTTCCTCACAAACAAGGCAATCCTTTTTTTATGGATGTACAATTTTTTCAGATCAATAACTGCAGAGCTAGTCTCTAGACGGAGCCCTTCTCTTCATTATCAATCTAGGCGTAGCTTTGTTCTTCTTCTTCGTCATATTTTTCATAGCCTTGCCTTTGCCGTTTTCTTTAAAGTTTTTCTTTTCTATTGCTCTTTTATTGTTTTTTGCTTCTTTTTTAAGAAGATTATTCTTAGTCTGTGGGGATGTTATTCTTATTCTGTGGGATGTTAAATGGAGGATTGGTTTCATTAATGTTCGTGGCTTGTATACGGTACTTTATATTTCTCAACAACCTGATGTAGTAAGTTGTTTTACCATTGCTTTATTGGCTGTATCTTACATACTGTCATGTGACCACTGACCCAGGCCAGTTTTTTACGTAAGTACGTTCTAACCATGTAAAACAATAAAAGAATAACTAAGTAACAGCGCTTTTATTTACTGATCCGATTCGCCTCGAAGGTCATGATCCGATTCGCCCCATATCAACGGAAATAAAAAAATGTGTTTTACTAGAATATCCGTCACAATATCATCAAAAACCAAATGACTTTGCATAATTAGATTCACGGCCTTTGCGATGAATCCATTATTGAAACAATTAAACAAAATTTTGCCATGAAAAAGTCGAAAATTGTAATGTCGTACTTTAGATTTAGCGCAAAAAATGCGTTCACCACACTTTGTCATTACGGGCGAGCTTCGCTGGCACTAAAGTGTGAGTGAGAATGCAATACTATAAATGGGAATAGATGCAGGGGGAAGGGAGGAAGCGATGTGCATCTTTAGCTGCGTTCATTTACGTACGGTTTTTTAAATATTTTAATTTTACTTATTTTGATCCGATTCGCCCAGTGATCCGATTCGCCTTGGTCTACCCTATTGCCTCTTGCTCACGTTATATTTTCTCATGGGAAGCGAGTCCTAAGTGGCATAGTGCTCTTTTGCACTCTTTTGAAATAGTTGCAGTATATTTGAATGCACTAATATTGTTGAATTATTGTTAACCTACCGTTTTAAAATAACACTTTGTTCAACTCTATTTACTTAATGAGGTACGCGTTCAGCCCTATCTATAATAGTACCTACATTACGATATACCTAAGTGTGGTAAATTGATCATATTTACATAGAGGCGGTTTTTATGACGGTTTATAAAAAAGGTATTTATAAACTTCATATTTCGTAAACATTTGAAAAACTACTTTAAAACAGGTCAATAAATATTTGCATTATTGTCAATCTGAAAAATAAATATTCTGTAAATTTTCTTGGTATTTTGTCACTAATGTCAAGGTTTTTAAAAACCGTTTAGTGGCCCTTATTACCCACAAACGTACCTCAAGAATAATGTTAAAACGCCTACTCAACGGACTACCACGTTTTACGAAAGACACTATTAGATAATAAACAGAGTGATTTTGTAAGGCGTTTTATTGCTTTGATCTATTTTTTTTTTATAGAACACATTGCCCCCCGATTTGTGTCGGGGGGCAATGTGTTAATATTTTTTATACTGATAGGTTTGATTGATTTTTAATATTGAGTTTTTTTACATAATTATGATTTAAGAGGTTTTTTAATATTTTTAAGAAAGCCGCGTGTCATAGAACTTAAGTAGGTTAGATAGATAAATTATTTTTTGTAAACACCAATTTCAAATAACACTAATAATTAAAAACAAAACTTAAGTCTAAGTGTTACAAAGGGCGGCCTTATCGCTCAAAGCGGTCTCTTCAAGGCAGACTTTGTAGGCTAGTAGGAAATCATAGTTCATAAAATATGATTTTTTTAATAATCCTTACTTAAAAATCATTTATTAATTGGCATCGCAACAAAACTTCACAACGAATTCACGAATAATAAGTACTGTATGAATACATAACAAAAATAATCACTAACTATTTTAATTAATCTAAAATTAAATATAATTTGTTATGTAAATTTTTTAAAGTCGTTTTTAGAAGTTGTTAGGGCCTTGTAAAAATATTTAGTAAGGTCGGAGATGCCTTTAAGTGTTTTTGCCAGCTCAGTGTTCGTATTGCTGAGAGGGACTTATGTAGCTGGTCAGTAATCAGCATGTGCTTCGATAACTCAGCGTTGGGCTTTGGAAGGTCAGCCCCTATTAACGCGACCAATAAAATAAAATGAATAAACAAGGCGTTTATTTACACAAAACTTAACCCAAACATTATTACCTACCTATCTTAAACTAATTTATGACACTTATTTTACTTATAATATTTCTGTTATAAGATGGTTATAAGACAATTTTAATTTGAGAATAGTAAGTATATCTATACTAATATTATAAAGCTGAAGAGTTTGTTTGTTTGTTTGAACGCGCTAATCTCAGGAACTGCTGGTTCGAATTGAAAAATTCTTTTTGTGTTGGATAGTCCATTTATCGAGGAAGGTTATAGGCTACTTTTTATCCCGATATTCCCACGGGATCGGGAGTTACGCGGGTGAAACCGCGGAGGGCAGCTAGTATTAAATAACATTACACATTAGGTAGGTACATGCCCAAGAAAAGCAAAGGTAAAAAGGAAGAGAACTCAAGCTAAGCTGTTTTTCAGTCCATTGCAATGCGAGTGTGGAGCCCCGTCGATGTTGCACCTACTCCAATGCCCATTGTGCCCTAATACCTGCACATTGGAGGACCTGGTAGAGGCCAACGCTTCTGCAGTTGCAGTGGCTAACTACTGGGCAAGAAAAATTTAACTGGTCGAACATCACTGACTCGAAAAGAAGGAGACGTCCATTGCTCTTATGGTGAAGGAAAACATCGTGATAAAACCCACGGCTTTATGGGCTCCAAACGTATTGGCTAGTCAATTCCGCTGGACATGGTCGCTAAGATGGCTGGTGGCTCCAGACTTCAGACGTATTCTCTCGACGACTAAGCCGCGAGGGTAATAAAGGTTCTATGGGCAAGCCTATGCCTTAGCCATCCCAGACACAACAGCGCTCTGAACAGTATGGATTAAAAACACCGCAGGACGGCCGACTAGCTCAGGGGCTCCCAAACTTATTTCGTCTACTGCCCACTTTGAGAATAAATTATTTTTTATCGCCCCCATTTTATCACCTATACTTAAAAACCACTTTAACACAAAATTTATTTTAATTTTATTGTGAGCTATATTAGCGGAGATTTGTGATGATGGAACTAGGAGAAAATTACTGTGTTTACATTATAGTTTTGTCTATAACTTTTTCACTTTTTCACTTGCCTGCAGTCATACACTACACATTAAACATTAATTCTAAACAAGACTACAGATTAAACATAACTTAAACCCGTAAGAGTTAACTTGAAACCTGAGCGCAGTATAGGTAGTACACAACGCACCCATTTAGGCCTACTTTAGGCCTACAGCGCCCACAACGGAGCGTTATCGCCCACTTTGGAAAAAGCTGACTAGATGGACGATCGCTCGCGAAGTCTTTGGAGGAGGCATGTTCCGCAGTGGACGTCCTATGGCTGATATAATGATGATAATTTATTCTTAAAAAACGTTATAGGTGTTGTTTGTAAAGTTTTTATTAAAAAAATTGGATAATAAAAAATAAATAAAAATTTAAAAAACCGACTTCAAAAAAACCTGAAAAGAAAAACTAACAAAACCTAAAAAAAACCAAAAAGTGAAAAATAATCCATTTCGGGTCACTAAGACAGCAGATAACTTAAACATAAGTACTTACTTGGAAGTCTGACTGGGTTAGATTGAATGTTGAGAGGTATAAAGAAAACATGGTGTCACCCAGTCCGACTTCCAAGTAAGTACTTATGTTTAAGTTATCTGCTGTCTTAGTGACCCGAAATGGATTATTTTTCACTTTTTGGTTTTTTTTAGGTTTTGTTAGTTTTTCTTTTCAGGTTTTTTTGAAGTCGGTTTTTTAAATTTTTATTTATTTTTTATTTACCCATTTTTAGTGCCACTGTCACTGAAAATTCTACTCCATGAGGCGAAAGCGACTGTTTCTTCAAATTGCAACCTGTACCTAATCGTAACCCATTGAAGAGTTTGGTGATAAGAAGGTGTTTTCGGATGCCCCATTCATCCTTTTTGTGTATGGGTGTATGAAATGGAAACCTGAGCAATTTGTTGAATCTCGCTGTGCAGATCTGTTCATCACTCCGAAGATCCTCATCAGATCTTCATTTAGGATAGGATTTTCTATCAAAATTCATTCAAACCCAGTCCGGCGAGGCAAAAGCGAATATTTTATTCAAATTGTAACCTGTAATCGTAACCGATTGAAGAGTTTTCTGATGAGAAGGTGGTTTCAAATATTCCATTTATCGGTAACTATTAGTTTATGGGCCAATTCTACTGGTGGAAATCGAAAAATGAGCAATTTGCTGCACTCTCGAGGTGCAATTCTGTTCATCACTTCGAAGATCCTCATCAGAACTTCATTTAAGATAGGGTTCTCTATCAACATTAATTCAAACCCAGTCCCGCGACTAAATTCGACTAAATTCTTCAAATTGTAACCTGTAATTGTAACCGATTGAAGAGTTTTCTGATGAGAAGGTGGTTTCAGATATTCCATTTATCGGTAACTATTCGGTTATGGGCCAATTCTACTGATGGAAGTCGAAAAATGAGCAATTTGCTGCACTCTCGAGGTGCATTTCTGTTCATCACTTCGAAGATCCTCATCAGAACTTCATTTAAGATAGGGTTCTCTATCAACATTAATTCAAACCCAGTCCCGCGACTAAATTCGACTAAATTCTTCAAATTGTAACCTGTAATCGTAACCGATTGAAGAGTTTTCTGATGAGAAGGTGGTTTCAGATATTCCATTTATCGGTAACTATTCGTTTATGGGCCAAATCTACTGGTGGAAATCGAAAACTGAGCAATTTGCTGCACTCTCGAGGAGCAATTCTGTTCATCACTCCGAAGATTCTCATCAGATCCTCACCAAATTTTTATGGGACCACTGAGGTATCACTTTTCGAACACAAAAAGAATCATCTCAATCGGTTAAGCCGTCTTCGAATGATCGCGTAACATACACACAAAAAAAAAAAAAAACATACAGACGAATTGAGAACCTCCTCCTTTTTTGAAGTCGGTTAAAAATACCTAGTTGACCGAACGAGCGAAGCGAGAGAGGTCTAGTGGCGAGACGATCGGTCGGTTGTACCTATGTATCTATGTATGTTTGTTCGACGATAACTTGAGTACCGTTGCTCTGATCTTAATGACTTTTGGTATACGGGTAGTTGAGGTCCATAGAATTTTTAAGTTCGAACATGAGAGGGATCGGTTAGGGGGCTTCGATGATAGGGGGTGCAATAGTGGATCTGCCTATATGACAGGCGAACTATTGAGCAAATATACCCGAGTGGGGTATCAAATGAAAGGGCGTAACTTCGGTGATAATAATATGTTACCATGGAAATGATCTGATGATGGAGCTGGAAGGAATCCACAGGAATTTATAGTCTCAGCGGTCATTTTTAAATCAAACTCATTTGTATCAAAAAGGAAAAAAACGCTTAGACCTTCATGATTAAAAAATGACAATGTCAAAAATCAAAATGACATGTTTTCTTTCTGTCATTGTCGTAAAAAATATGATTTGCAGATAATTTCAAAACCATTACATACATACTTTTGATATTATGATTAAAATTGATAAAAAAGGTACCTTTCTAAGTAAGTATATAATAATACGGTCATCCTAAATAAAATTCAAATAATTCGTAAAAGTTTAGAGTGCAAAGTCATGCACTCTTCTGTTCGTTCCCGATGGTCTTCGAAGGAGCTGCTTGAACCAGCTATTGATCAGCTAAACGGAAGCCGAGGCGAAAATTGGACAATCCTTCTATGGTTGACGTCGTCTGGGCCACTCAGGATGTACCTACTTACCTACCTTGGGTGAAGACTGTAGATTAAAAGCGTCTGCTTATTCTACTTTCCCATAAATCGTCAGACCTCTCTTTGCTTCATATTCATAATTATTCATTTACTTCATAATCAAGGGTTGGTTATGTTAACAATTGTGGTGGATAATATTATATAGTATTGCTAGCTGATCTAGAGATTCTAATTAAAAAACTGGTGACTAATCTTTTTAATATTTTTATTTAATAATAGGTTAAGGACTTATATAGGACATATAGGTCCACCAATAATTAGGTCTCAAACTTCTCTAATATATTTGTATCGAGGGAGGAGCCTCTCTCCTCTTTACCTCGTTAGATTATGATGAGTATAGGGTACATACTACATAGGTACAAAAAAATTGAGTGTTAAGTCTGATGATAAAGACCCGATGAGAAAGGTGACAATAAGAACTTAACGATCTTGAGAAGTCTAAGATAGTCATATCCATGTTTGTACTCGTTCAAAGCACCTTCATAAGTAAGTACCTATTCTATAGCTTCTAAAGAATCAGCTGACATCTGGGATCTGGTGATAGAGGTGAAACAAGGCACTCAATTTCAAAGAAATATGAACTCATCTTCTAGACAAGATAAGTCTATCGTTAATGTTCGTTAAAGTTGTCTTGATAATTAGGCACTCTAGGCACATAAGTGTGCTCTAGGTGTTAAACAAGCAACTGATATCTGAGGTTTGGAAATATAGCCGAAAGAAAGCTATATGAAACTCATCTCTAGATAAGTTAGGTCTATCGTGTTCACTTGATGAGAAGGTACTCTAGGTACTGACGATATGGTGATATAGAAGGAAGAATTCAATCAGTTTTTAATCACACACGATTTCGTTACTTTGTATGTACTTATTCTCTCGACTATCAATAAAACGCGAAATAAATAAATACGTGATTGAGACCAAGAAAATTAGGCAATGTAATATGGAACTCATTTTCTAGACAAGATACCAGGCATTTAAACAAGATAGACCGAAGTATTTGAAGTATTTCGCCGTTATATCATACTTTACGCTGAAAAGTAAAAATCGGTAAAAAATACTCGTGAGGTCTCAGTTCGGGGCGAACTACTAGTATTAATGGTTTTGTTTGTAAACTGAGAACAATGTAAATATTTTTAACATCTAGCAGGCATATTTAACGTTTTTTTAGAATTAAGGTATTGTAAAATGCGCGTTCTACCCCAGGGAAGTGAGTAAAAAGGTACCTACAATAATTTACACGTGAAACAAAGTCATTAGTCATGGCAGTTATAGGGTTTATGCAACAATAATATTTGTGCTAGTGTCATTATCCAGGGAGGAAACAGTCGACTACGTTTGTATGGAGAGAGAGCCGGTACCCTTTCCTCTTAATACACTATATCTAATGTATAGTGGCACTATTTCGTCTCCTATACTAAAATAGTAGGTATAAAACTAAGAAAATAAACAAGGTCATTATTTTAAAAAATAATAATTTATTCTTATAAAAATACATATCTAACACTAAGATCACATACTGCTAAGCAGCCGAATAAAATAAAATCTCAGTAAGTAATAGAATAAATATCACATAAAGTTTGTTTTCCTCTTCGAAAATCCTGAAATTATTACAATATTAAAACTGATTTGTTAAATTAATAATGGTATTAAAATGCTTTCCTTCAATAAATGTTTATACAAAGATGATAACAAACCTATTTAAAATTATTAAAATGGTGTCATTATTTTCTAGTCCTTAGTCTTTTGTAGACCACTGAGCGTCTGGGACAAGTATTTAGTTATGTCACATTTATCAAAGGAATACCATTCTGTAGTTCGATACTTTTTAAATCATTTATAATTTTTTAAGGGCATCGGCGTGTTTCTTTTCGTATACACCATTAGGGTCGTACTTAGCCGTCAATTGTTTCCAGGATTCAGGTTCGTGTTTGTATAGGTGTCCTATCACCTTCTCAGTACCATCTTTCTGAGCTTTGGTACATTTACCGCAGTCGTCCTTTAGAGCATCGGGGATGTTGGCTGGATAAAAAAAAAACAATTAATTTAATAAAAAACACTAATAAGTACAAACTAAATCTAGCAAACCGCCCCGAGACATCACACTATCAGCGTTACCACGCTTAATAGCTATGGCCAGCCTCTGCACCAGGAACGACCCGGAACGGCTATCCATTCCTCTGTCCCTCAAACGCCGCCCAATCCCCCTGAAAAACTCAATCGCCTCTAGTCTACCCCCAACAACCCACCGTCTCTACAGCAAAAGGAAAAAAAGGTAATTTCCCTCCAAAGGTCTTGACCCGCTGGATAAAATAAATAAAATATAATAAATATTGCACAATGCACAAGGATTAAGGAATAAAGTGCAAAAATATCCATCAATGGACATTGGACACTTACTAGCTAGCTTGCTAGCTAACATGTTGAAAATAATAATCACACTGAGTACTTTTAATTCAAGTATTTATGTTTGTGTGTAACTTATATTAGAAGATGGTCCTTTGTGAGCGTGATCACATAAAAAAAACCCCCATGAGTTTCTTGTGCCTTCTTCTCATTGGTGGCCGCGTTCCGAAGGCACACATCCCAACTTGGTTTTTAAGACGTTTTCAAGTGATCAATGTATATATACATAAGCATCGAAAGAAATTTGACTTTGACTTTGGTCGTAAGTCCAATACTTGTTTAAAGTATTATTGTAGCAACAAACTGATAGTTGACTTATAACGCTTACTGTACGTACATTACTTGAATACTAGTCTACTTAACAAGAGAAAAAAAAACCCCGACACAAAATAATAGATAGATAGATAGATAAACACTTTATTTGTACAACACACAAACCATTTAAAAAATCAAAGAGTACAAGAAAGCTTATTAATAAAAGAAGTATGAACGTAAAAACCTAAAACATGTAAAAAAAATATTAAAAAAAGTCACAAATAGAACAAAAAAGGTAGAAGTAAGTGAAACCCTACAAAAAGAAAAAAAATAACCCCGAGATTATGACCCCTACGTAAGTACCTACATGTGATTTTTTTTGATTAAATATTGTCGCGTCGGGGGCCGCTAACATAGCTAAGAACACTCGCGACTAATTCATCTTTCAAACAAAAAAAACTAAATCAAAATCGGTTCATTCGTTCGGGAGCTACGATCTACTCATGTGCTACGATGCCACAGACAGACACACACACAGACACACACACACAGACACGTCAAACTTATAACACCCCGTCGTTTTTGCGTCGTCGGGGGTTAAAAATAATAATGTTTAAAAGTATTTGTAGTATTAGCCGCATTATAATCACAGAAGCTTTAATTGATAACAATTTAATGTGGTAAAACTGCTCAAAGATCTGAAGATACATTCTTAATAAATAAAAGTTTTGTACATGTATGTAGTCGGCTGCAAAATTGCAGACCCACCGTAGAGCTCCAAAACGTCTATTAAAAGAATGTTTTCAATACAAGCATGACAAAATACTTTTGTACATATGTGTTGTGTATATGTGTTGATATATTTTTGAAACAAACAAGTGTGTACCTATAAACTTTGTTTGAATGGCCATGAATTATAATCAGATATGTTATTATTTAATTGTTGGAATATTTTGAGTAAACAATATGTATGAAGTTAGATTAAATAAATATTATTTGGCTTTACGTTTGTAAGTTTGATTAATTTTAATTGGACGGTAACAACATTTTAAGTATTTTTTATGACTGATTGTCACCTCAATCTGGCTGTGACTTGCAAAGTTCTCAAAACGTCAGGTTAAATTTCCTTATGAGTTCAAGTGGTGAAAACCTTAGAAAATACTATTATTTGACTAGTTAAATTGACGCTTTGACGGTTTCCATTCCAATTTCCAAATTTATAAAAGATTTTTTAAACAGAATTAAGAAATTCGCCAACCTTCTCTACGTAATGAAGTGAAATTCCTTGGATTGTATTAAAGCTCTAACAATTTAATTATAATGAAGTGCTTTTATTGTTGATTTTACAAATTTGGGAGCTGGACAGCGATGGGACATAAATATAATATTCAATATCACTACATAGTATAAAATAAAGTCATTTTTCGCCGTCCCTATTTCCCTTTGTACGCTTAGAGCTTTAAAACTACACAACGGATTTTGATGCGGGTTTAATGAAATAGATAGAGTGATTCAAGAGGAAGGTTTATATGTATAATACATGCATAATATAGCCGTGTGAAGCCGGAGCGGGTAGCTAGTTTAATTTAAAATTCGGGGCAGTGCGAGCGGCGGAATTCATGAAAAGTTAATTATGTTTTAAGTATTTGTTGTTATAGTGGCAACAGAAATACATCATCTAATGAAAATTTTAACTCTTTAACTATCACGGTTCACGAGACAGATAGTGAAGTCTTATTAAAATTCGAAGACCCAGTTGGCGCAATGGTCACCATGCCGGACTGCCAAACACAGGGCAACCCTGTGATTGGCAGTCCTCGTCGGTTCGATTCCCGCCTCAGACAAGTATTTATGCTTAGATATTTGTCTGTGGTCTGGTTGTTTCTATGTATTATAAGTATATATTTACAAAAGAAAAGTATATAAGTAGTATATCCGTTGTCTGGCACCCATAACACAAGTCTAGTTACTTAGCTTAGGGCTAAATGGCGATGTGTAGAATGTCCTGTAATATTTAAAAAAAAATGATGCCGTTTTTACCCTTTCAGTACAGAACCCTATAAAAGATACGAGAATGGGTAAGCTGGAGTTGGAACTAACCAACCCAAACCCTTACCGTATACATTGGCGTTTATTTAGACTACTTACTTTTGAGCTCCTTGGCGTCTGGTGTACACCTGCCCTTGTCCAATAAACAGTTCATATAATTTTCAAGTATTTTTGCATTACCGATCACCTCATCAAGGTCGACATTGTCATACTTGTCAGTGTATTTTGGCACCTCAGGCTCACTATCACCAGGGCGGGCGAGGGCGAAGGCAGCGAGTCCAAGCACGCAGGCAACGATTACACTCTTCATGTTGTTGGCTGGAAAGGTAGGTAATAATGGTTGAGTTATCTTTACAATATATTAATATTATAATATATATCTATACTAATATTATAAAGCTGAATAGTTTGTTTGTTTGAACGCGATAATCGCAGTAACAGTCAGTTTTTGTGTTGGATAGTCCATTTATCGAGGAAGGCTATAGGCTAATTTTAATTTTGATATTCCCACGGGATCGGGACTTACGCGAGGGAAACCGCGGAGCGCAAATAGTACTTTCTATTTACGTAGGCACTAAGGGCTTGCTGCTACTTTGGCTAAAGGATCGAAAAACAATGAAAGCAAAAAGGCAACCAAAAAAGCTTTCTATATTACAAGAAAGCTCTTTCTGCAGTGTAACTAAAGATACATTGGATATATAAATCGACAATCTTCACTCTAAGTAAAAACAACAATTTACAAACTTATCTTCAAATTTAAAATAGTTTTAAAATACAAATGAAAAGTTTAACAAGTAACAAAACATTTCCAATTTTCAACTTTTTTTTAATAGAAAAAAAATTATTAAAAATCTAAATAAGTTTCACTAGGTTGGGTGCCCATAAGGCTCACTGCATTGCATCTTTGGATGGCAATGCCGATCCGTTGAACAAAGTAGCAACCAAATAATTAATTAAATTAAATAAAAATGTCACTTGCTCTGTGACTTTGACCTACCTTTTAAATTAGAGAACAGGACCGGTTGTTATGACTGCAGTATCTTTAGTAATTCAGCGTTGGGAGCTACCGAGTTTATATACAACATCGGTATAACTTCTCTGAACGACACAAAAACTAGTTTATGACTATATGACGAACGCGGTATGGATAATAATGAACGTGAGTGAGAGCGCTAACATCAAATACTTCCTACATATAAAATGCTTGTAGTCGGAGATAAAATGCTTTATCCTGACTGACGATGACGGATCAACGCACAGCCTATACCGCCGATCGGAGACACCTGAAACTAGGAGGGTATGTTCTTTGCATGACGTAAGCATCCAATAAGAAAGGATTTTCCGGAATTCTAGGGACCCTAGATAGTGAAAAGGGGGAGGCAAAATTTGTATGGGACAACTTGATTCCTTGGTCCAATCTACTTTAAATTTTGCATGAATGTCCTTTGCATTTTATTGAAATTTATCCCCCCCTAACGGGGTTACAAAGGGGTAGAAAGTTATTTTAGTGGTCGCAGCAAATCGCTTCGAAGTTGAATACTACTTAGTGCTCTTTTGATTTGGGAATATTAAAACCAATTAAAAGACTTTAAGTACGCTCCTCTCCAAAGTAGGTATTTGTTTGTCCCTGTGGCTGTGGAGACGTCTGGAGCGTGGGGTAGTGAGGCCATCGGGTTTATCCGGGAGATCGGGCGTCGGCTTAAGGCGCGGGGGCTGGATTATCGCTCCGGGGCATTCCTGGCTCAAAGATTAGCTATTGCCATCCAGCGGGGGAATGCAGCTTGTATTCTCGCATCTTTTGTGCCAGGAGTGTCGCGGGGCGGGTTATTTGATTAGATATAAGTTATTTATTTGTAGTTTTTTTTTAATTTTAGGATGTTTTTTTTTATTTTTTTATTTTTTTTTTGTATCGATTTAAGTATTTGTTTATTTTTATTTTTTTAATGATTGTGATTTTCTTTTAGTTTAAAAAAAAAAAAAAAAAAAAATTAAAAGACTTATATAGTATTTGAATCAAACCATTTTTAAAGCTAAAGCTAGTCTTCACTAATACAACAATCCAATTTAATTTGAACCATATGTTGGCTATGGTTCAAATTAAATTAGATTGGTGGCCAAATTAGTTCCTTTTTTGACCACATTTATTAGGATCCTGGTCGCCATTTGTATGACGTAGTCTTCGGGGAAGAATCATTTCGTCAGAACCATTATATTATTCATTACTTCTAGTGATGGTAGTGTTTTTATATATATTTACGTTATTGTGCAGATTTTCATTGAATTAAGTACTCCGTGGAAAAAATTAACAATTACATACGATTTTTTATTTTTTGTGAAGCCAATTTGTTAGAATCATAGTTTGAGACAATTAAAAGAATAACTAGGAAGGTATATAAAATATGTGGTTAAGCATTCGAAATAATAGGTTTAGTATTGTTTTTCTGGTTGACTCTCAACGGATCCCTTAATTGATTCCCTAAAGGCTCCGTTGAGAGTTTTTCAGTCTTATCGGTTCACCTAGCTAGGCTTAGGGGTCCGACCTATTTGCTGCTTGATAGTATCAAGGGTTGTAGAGATAAAAGAAGAACGGTTTATGTTGTAGGTATTATAACGAAATTCCATTTATCTTAACATAAGGTGATATTTGGCTTCTTGACTGAAATGTTTATTATAAACGTCGTAGCTTTTTTTGCGTTAATTATTGGAAAAAAAATCCTTTTTTGTTCTTTTATTTGAATTGTCGCACGAACACAGTTGACGACGTCGGACTTTACCCAAAAAAAGATAAAGTAAAGGTCGCTGCATACGTAACGTGATTTTTCTCGTGCCGGACGGGACGTGATATTTTTATATGAAACGATGTCAAAATCGTCACGCCCCGTCACGTCCGAGGTTTTATCACGTCACGTATGCTTTAATTGATAATCTCGGCATTAGGATGATATACTTACCTATAAGCAAGTAGAAAAAAAATGAAACAAATAAGTATCCGAAGAAATTTTGCATTTTTGGAGAAGTACATTAACGAGCGATGGTAGGTGAGCTGAGCATGTGTCTTTTTTTTTTTTTTCGTTATATTTCAGCCTTTTCAGCATTTTGTGTAAATTATAAACATTACGTTTATTGGTCGTGGTCCGACTGCCGGAGTTCTATCAATCGAACCACGGGCAAATAAAACTGTCCGTGGTTCTATCAATCGAACCACGGGAAAATCAATGGTTGTTTTAAAATAAGTATATATAGATCATCTTCCTCAAAGTGGGCGATAACGCCCCCTGGCTTAGAGGGGGCAGAGCACCCTGAAAAAAAATGGATATTAAAATTTTGTTTCCAATTTGAAAAAAAAAATACTTTTAATATTATAAACTGGTACAAAGTCTTGTTTAGAATGTAAGTTCAAATTCCAGACCAGACTATAATTTTATTAAAGTAATAAATGGCGTTGTGGTTTTTAAGATATGGTTAAGTAAAAAAAACTGGGCGGCGCTGTAAAATAATTCATTTTCAAAGTGGGCGGTAGACGTAACAAGTTTGAGAACCTGTTTTAAAATAAGTTAAATATAGTTAGATAAAATACGAAAGTCACATAAATAAGGAAAACATAGGTAAATCACTACTAGCTTTTAAAAAAAAATTAGTTAAAATAGCTTTCAATAAAATCACTAGAATTGTTTACTATTTAATTATTTTGATACTTACAAAACAATAGGTACCTATCTTATATAAGTAATTCTCGATAATCCTTGAACGTTTGACGTAGGACATGTTGTTAGAAATAATTATAATAGTGTCAATTCGATTAACGAGTGCATGTCAGAGCATATACTATATGGAAATATAATACATCTTATTATACAGGAATGGATTTATGACTAGTATATAGTTTTTTTGTTATAATAAAAAGGTCGGCGTTTGACCACTATCTCATACTAAGATGTCTAAAGGCCCCTCTACATGATGGGCTAGCATGTAGAGAGCGTAGTGGTGTCTGATGGCCTTTGGTTCGTGGTGATGGCGACTGGATCATGGCCACGGTCGCACACCAAAGGAAGTGGGCAACGATAGCTGAACGTGGCCATCGTGTAGTTGCGTTTCAACTATCGCATGGCCATCTCGCTGGTCCAGTGCTGGGCCATCATGTAGAGGGGTCATAAGACACCTATACGCTCGTGACTAAAAGACCCCCAAATAAATGCGAGGGATGCATCCTTCGAGGGCTGCGAGTGAAGGTAGGATAGGCAGTAGAACAAAAACCTCATTCAGAACCAGGTCAGAACAAAGTCTCCTTTTGTGGCTGCACCGACCTACGTATAGTGATTAGTAATTATCGAAGTTAACAACTAGTTGTTAACTTCGATAATCGACTGGACTGTACTGGACTTCGACTTGTAGAAGATAGATTTAGGTGCACAGAAGTAGCCCTCAACGGCTTGCTAGTATAATTTCCAATAACCCTGTATATGTATAAAAGAGAAACAGAGTCATCATAAAATCTCTGAAACTACAAGAGCTATCTGCTATCTAGAGTCTGAAACATCGCACGGGGGTTCGCCTTCGCCTTTTAGGAAGTAGGCGAGCAAACATTTAGGAAATTCTGAAAATTTAAAAATGGTGCGCCCTTACTTTCTAAATAGGTAAAAACGGCAGATAAAGTTTGTAGTTTGTAATAAGTAATAAGTATTATGTGTTTGTAGGAAATTAATATTAGTTTTAAAGAGACACTAAGGCAGGTAAAACTGCAGGTTACAGTAATTAGTTAGCAACTGTCCTCAGAGGTGAATTAGACATTGAGGTGTTAAGCATGCACATATTTTATAAAAACATATTTTTTGCCCGTAAAATTAAAATTCAGAACAAGATATGAATAAAAACCGAAAAAACCTGAAACAACAATGAGTCACGTGCGTAGGTATATGACGCAAGTGATCGAACCTTATAATCTAATTTAGGTACCCTAAAATTAAATTTCAAACAAGGATAATGAATGACGAAGGAATCCTCCATCAGACCATAACTTAAGGGTTCACATAAAAGAGCTCTCGCAGACTAGAACTTTCTATCAACTGATTGCTGATAGTTCACATTTGGATGCCTTTTTTTACGTATCGACTATACCATCGGCATCGACATCGTTTTTGGTAAAGCTATGATCACGCGCGCGCAATAGCTATGAAAATGAATTAAAAAATGTTTACTTACTTGGCAATTTGATAAATGGACGAATGAATATATTGGTTGGTCAGCTATTTTGTCCTAACGCGATGTAGTCATATCGAGACTTACGTCTTATAGCGATCTAGTCGGGTCTACTATTTAGTCGTATCGAGATGTACTTACTAATAAAGCTTCTAACTCTTTACTTTTGCCTTGTATTTGTCTGTATTGTACCATTCGTTGTAAAATTCAATGTAATGTAACGTACTTAACGTTACATTACATTGAAATTCTCGAGGAAATGATCTAGTCTATACTGACCTTTAAACTAAACTAGCGACCCGCCCCGGCTTCGCACGGCTGTATTATGCATGTATTATATCTAAAAACCTTCCTCGTTTATCACTCTGTCTATTAAAAAAACCGCATCAAAATCCGTTGCGTAGTTTTAAAGATCTAAGCATACAAAGGGACATAGGGACGGCGAAAAGTGATTTTATTTTATACTATGTAGTGATTATCTGCTGACAAAAAGTCTCAAGTCTATAGAAACTCGAAGAAGTAATCTGGTTTCCATGACGTCAATGCAACTTGTTTTGCAGCGATCGATCCAAAAAGATACAGTTCCAATAAACCTTTTTATAACCGCTCTGTCGTGGTTTTTATCTCTATATTTAGTTCTATGGTATTAAAGCCTGCATATTTTAGACATCAATTAAGTTTTTTACGTACGTCAATATTGTTATCGTGATCTTAAAAATAGAAACCCAAATCGGTTGAAAAAACCGTAGAGAAATACGTGAACTCTACCAGAGTTCCGTGTTATAAAACTTTATTGCTGATACGTGGTCAGAATTAATTATTATTTAGATTTAAAGTATTATACTTCTACTACTTTTTCTAAGTACCCTATATTATTTTTTATTCGCTTTCTAGTACAGATTATTGTCGTCTCTTCCTTTATTATAAGTATGGATTTAGAATTTTGGATACTAAAGTTGTTTAAAACGAAATAATCACCATCATTTTGGTTTTATTATGTAATGCTACCTGGATATAAAATAAAAACAAAAACATGGTAAAGCACGATATTGGTTTTTTATGTCTCGTATAATACAAACAGTATCGAGTTCCACATATAGTGTTTTAAATAACTTTAGTAGGTAGTAGTAGTAACAGGTAGTAGTAACTTCACCGCATCCCGAAATTACCTAACAAACTATATGTATTATTTTCATTGTTTTATGTTCGTGGAGATATTTCTGCGGAACCTTCAATACATTTTTTATATTTGTACCAGCCTGCCTAGCATGAAGACCAAAACACGATACGATAAAGCGATATAACTAGGTACATTAACTCTCAAAATATGAAAGATAAAGCCGCCATGTTGAATTTTTATTATAAATTGCGATAAAAATTATGATAAAAATTCTACATGGCGGCTTTATCTATCATATTTTGAAAGTTGATGTAGTTATATCGCTTTATCGTATCGTGTTTTGGTCTTCATGCTAGGCATACTGGTCAGATAAGAAGTACCATTATACATGATTATAGGCTACCCTTGCACTACAATTCAAGGCTAGGAAAACCGCAGATTTATTTGTTTGCCAGATATGCAACGAGTATCAAGTTTAACCACTCGATTAAAACAACAACAAACATTTATTTACGGAAATAAACATAAATCCAACGTTTTATTATCCACTAGCTTTTGCCCGCGACTTCGTCCGCGCAGGAGTCGAAAATAGTTAAAATAGGATTATTTTTTGTTGATTTCAAATTAGATTGAGTTTGAAACATGTGTGTCAAAATAAAATGTACTTACTTAATTTAATCAAAAGCACTAAGGAGTTCGAGTCGAAGCAAATCGCCTAAAATAACTTTCTACTCTTTTTTAAACCCGGTAGGTAATTAATTTCGTAAAATCCTTTCTTATCGGATGCCTACGTCATACGAAGAACACACCCTACAAGTTTCAGGTTTCTACGATTTAGGCTGTGCGTTGATCCGTCAGTCAGTCAGGACAAAGAATTTTATATGTATAGAGAAGATAGATTTTGAATGAGATGTATTTTAACTTGGAACACGAAAACGTCGGGTGCACCCAATTCTCTTGGGATGGGATCCAAAATGGGCTATATGTCTAAGTACCTAAAGTTCTAAACAAAAAAAATTAATTCTTCTATTTCTGTCTTTCTAACACAGAGCCAATAATGCACAAAACTCTACGATTACCACATGAGTAAATCTTTAATCATATCGTGCTAATTAGTAATTACCTATCTATCATAGTCATCTTTTGTGTTTTTAGGGTTCCGTACCTTAAAAGGTAAAAAAGGAACCCTTATAAGATCACTTTCCTGTCCATTTTAAAAATGAAAAAGGTGTAAAAGTCCTATTCATTTGTTTAGGTATTTTCGTATTCATAACAAAAGATATTTCTTTTAAATTACTTAATAATTAGTATCTACTAACTTTGGGAACTGTGACTTTTGGCAAATTGTTCAAAATTTTATTATTAGGTAGGGCTGAACAGTTGCGCAGAGAGTAATTTTGGCGTATCCTAATAAAAATATAGAGTTTTAAGTGATTCAGTGGCTATCCTATAACAGTTCTATGTTTTAACAAATATCCCGTCTCCGAGATGGTTTAGAAGTTTGGTTAGAAAGCATTATTTGTGCACAGCGCACTTTTGATAAAATCTTAGTCATAACGTTTGGTCAAATACCGTATTCATTTGCCGTAATGTCCTCTATCGACAGGTATTAGCAAACGTATCGCGCAAAAAAAAAATACTATGTCAAGTTCCCAGTACTAAATGGCAAGACACCTTTTTTCAGTTCAATGTTCGAAGTTTTCAACCTCTTAGGTTTTACGTTAACGCTGTCAGCTTGAAGTGACGTCTTACCAATCATAGATTAATGAGTATGTTACCAATCTAATCAAAAGCACTAAAGAGTATTGATATCAACTTCGAAGCAAATCACTCCCAAAATAACTTTCTTCCCCTTTTTAACCCCGTTAGGGGATGAATTTCAATAAAATACGAAACACGTGTTCCATTAATTCTGTTAAAGAATGTTTATGCAAAATTTGAAATAGATTGGACTAAGGAATCACGTTGTCCAATACAAACTTTGCCCCCCTTTTTCACCCCTTTAGGGGTAGAATTTCGGAAAATTCTTTCTTATCGGATGCCTACGTCATAGAAAGAACACACCCTCCAAGTTTCAAGTCTCTACGATCAGCGGTTTAGGCAGTGCGATGATCCGTCAGTCAGTCAGGACAAAGGATTTTATATGTATAGATATAGATAAGAAGATGCATGCATAATATAGCCGTGCAAAGCCGGGGCGGGTCGCTAGTACTTTGATAAAAGAGATCCAATCAAAGAGTATTTAAGTTTTTAATAACCCCAGCACGCCGCTTCATACACATGTTCATACAAAATTGCTGGAGCGTTGTAACGTTCCAAATTCAAAAAACGCTCCTGCATTGGATTTATTTTCTTTGACCGCGACACTGGCTATATGCACGATAGTAATAATGCGAAGCCATAGTAAAATTATAAATAAAAAAGAGATGGCGCTAGATGCTTCTTTCCGTATGTCAAACTGACAATTTTGACATCATCCCTACGTTTTGTACGTTTTCATGCAAAAATATTATGGTTTATTTTTTACGCCAAGAAATATCAAATTTTAATTAGTAACATAAATCTACTTGAAATACCTAAACCTCTTCTGATATTTTCTGAACACATTCGTGAAGATTATGTTAAAATCTGTTTCCTAGTTCCCGAAATTAGACTGCACAAACAAAGGTAAACAAATAAAATCAACATTTTCTGAGATGAATGGTAGTTTCGCGAAAACGAAGAGATGGCGCTAGTTACTTGAAATTAAAAAAAATATCTTATTAAATTAATTACTTTATTTTCTAGTTAAAAAATGTGTATATTGCTATGTATTCTTAAAATACATAAGTGTACAAAATTTTTAAGCAGAACAAAAAGAATAATCAACTAATTTGTGGTTTTCTAAATTTAAGAAAACCTGAATCGCGCATGCAAGATTTTTTTCTACCGGAGCTATATAAGGTTAGCGAATTCTATAGTGCTAAGATCATTATGGACGTAGAACGCTTACTTCCAAAACTTCGAATTTATTATATGTAGAGATTTCGTGGAACTATGAGTGACGTTCATTTTATTGCAAGCGTTTTGTTTTATTTTTATTTTGAATTTCCGGTCATAAATTTTTATATTTAAAGTAAATAGCTACTCGTCTTCCGAAATGACTTAGAATTACGAACAACTTAGCACCTTTTGTTTATTCTATTCGTCTCTTTCAAGGTTTCATTATGTGTCACTAGATTTCATGGACGTAATAAATAATAAATAAATAAATATTGCAGGACATTCCACACATCGCCATCTAGCCCCAAGCTAAGTAACTAGACTTGTGTTATGGGTGCTAGACAACGGATATACTACTTATATACTTTTCTTTTGTAAATATATACTTAAAATACATAGAAACAACCAGACCACAGACAAATATCTAAGCATAAATACTTGTCTGTGGCGGGAATCGAACCCGCAACCCTGTGATTGGCAGTCCGGCATGGTAACCATTGTGCCAACTGGGTCGTCAGTATATAGGTATAAATATTACGTCCATGTTAGATTTTGACTTAAAGTTGTTATAGAATTAAACTATACCTACTTATTCCACTTTTACAATTAAGACTTCTTTGTGCAGTAAAGAAATAGAAGTAATTTTATATTATTTTGTATTTTGTTTTTACTGTCACTCTAAAATAAACTAGTAAACAAAGCAACATCTTTAATTAAAATAAATAAATAAAATAAATAAATATTTCAGGACATATTACACATCGCCATCCAGCCCCAAGCTAAGCAACTTAATGCTTGTGTTATGGGTGCCAGATAACGGATAAACTACATATATACTTTTTTTTTTTTGTAAATATATACATATTATACATATAGGAAACACCCAGAACCAGAAACAAGAATTTATGGTCAGCATAAATACTTGTTCCCGGCGGGAATCGAACCCGCAACCTTCTGCGTCGCAGTCGGGTGTTCGCCCGACGCGCCACAGAGGTCGTCAATTCGTCGTAATTAAATGATTTTCAGCTCAAATAGTATTTTACAATAAAAGTAATACCTGTTTACGCATATGACCTAATCTGACATTATTTCTTAATACAAAAATATGTTTTTTATATTATTTTCTTGTAAATATTTGTGTTTCGTACCCAAAGATAATATGCCCAAAGGGTAAAACGAGACGCTTTTCCTAAGACTCCACTGTCTGTCACCAGGCTGTATCTTATTTAGCGTGATAGTACGACAGTTGAAATTTTAACAGATGATGTATTTCTGTTGCTGCTATAACAACAAATACTAAAAACAGAATATAATTTTACGGAACCCTTCGTGCGCAAGTCAGACTCGCACTCGGTCGGTTTTTTCTTCTGTTACTATGTTGCCTTGTGTTTCGTCTCAAATAAACTATTCCATTTTTTTTCTTATTCGTCTTATCTTCGAAACGAGATACTATTATCACAGAATACATTTTTTTACTAAATGTCCTAGCGTGCGTCACTAGATTTGAAAATCAAGATCAGATTATGCCAATAACCATACATTTATTAACGATCTATTTTGAATATTTACTATCGGTGACCATACATAAAAAATATACGCGAGGAATTGATACACTCCTTTTTTTAGTCGGTTAACATAAATATACTAAAAAGTCAATTTAAGTCTATATACAAAAACATATTTTTTTTTTATATTTTTTGTTTGTAATCAACAAGCTGGCTTAGAGGATAAAGTTTAACCTGATTTTAACCTGACGTATTTAGGACATACGCAGGTAAAACCGAGGGGCGCTGCTTGTATTAAATATTGAAATATAATAATATTATTACCTTTCCGCAACAGACTATGACGCAAGTTCGATTTCCCCAAAAAAAGAGTTCAACGCGCGCTCCTTAATTTAATTTAAATTAATTATACGCTTGGATGAATACACGCTTATCATATTAATATAATACCTATAATTCTATGTATACCTTAATTATTTAGACTAGAATATATTAAGTAGATATTGATTTACGATTTCCTCTTTTATTTTAGTAGAAAAACTTTAAATAGAATAGTAAAATTGACTTCGGAATCCGTTGGGTGATTGAAACCTTTCGACGCATAAAGCCATATGCACGAAACACCAACTCGACGTTTTATGGCTATTTCTGCTAGCATAAACTTTGAGGAGTTTTGTGTGAGAAGGTGGTTTCAAGTGCTCTGTCAATAAGTACAGACCTAGCAGATAAAGGGTCGATTTCACTGGTAAAAGTCTTTAAAAATTAAGCATTTACTGTCTTTACAGGATATATTCTGCTCATTACTGCGAAGATCCTCATCGGATCTTCACCAAGTATGCGCCAAACTTAAAAAGATAAACCACTAGGTAGCTCCCTTTTTCTTGAGGGAGTAATTGATCTAATTAAAAAACCCTAACGACCAAAACCTGTATACCAAGTTTCGTGTTGTAAAAATACGACCTGTAGAGGCATACCTACATTCATCTTTACTGACAGAGATAAACTTTGCCAGACTTGAAGTAGAGACGCTTTGCTCGTTCGGTCAATTATTATTTAGTGGGATAATAACTAGTTTATTTAGATCTTATCTTCTTCTTATCTTATATAATGGGGGCTGACAAAATTGCCAGCAACACTTCGACCCAATGGGATCTTTTGTGTTTACCCCTACCTTGATGTTTCTTACTCTTTGAAGAAGTGGCCGATTAACGCGGTGATCCCACTGAGAGGAAGAAACCTATATTCCTCCGCTTTGGGATACGCATTCCCAAGGAGCCTCATACGCTTCGCTGCTAAGACGTCGGATTCACACAGTACGTGCTCCATAGTTTCCCTGTCGTCACCGCAGGCTCTGCAGTCGTTATTTGAAGTGATTTAGATCTTTATAAAATTGTTCAAAAATAGCACACATATTCAATACTTCTACCTACGAGTATATACTAATATTTTACAGAGGAAAGATTTTATTGTTATTTTGTTTGTTACGAATAAGCTCATAAACTACTGGACCGATTTTAATGAAACTTGATATTATGAAGATCCATTGATTCAATGAAAATAACATAGGCTACTTTTTATCTCGATATTCCATCGAGATCATCAGTTGCGCAGGTAAAACCGCGGAACTCTGCTAGTACCTAGATAAAACAACTAGATCTTCAGTTTAAGTATCCAATCATATCGTTAGAATATTAAGGTAAATGGTTTGTGATTGACATTCAATTTTCTCCTCTATAAAAGGCAAGGCTTAAACAATACATGAGCATATTCATATTTTACATTTGTTTTAGAAGTTTTATTTTTTTTATCGTCTGCAAATCTGAAGGTGAGTTATAATTAAGATACCTACTTGCATAGAATTGCAGTCTATGATGAGAATTGATCAGAAGGCCAATTCTCGTAATTAACATTGTTCAAATTACATTTCAATATCATTTCGATTGCATTTCGATCACAAATAATACCCTCAAAGTAGCTCAAAATACCCTCAAAATTCGCTTTTTGTAAAAAATAAACTGACTTTAAGGGTATCTTTTGCAATCGAAATGCAATCGGAATGATATTGAAATGTAATTGAAACCATATTATTTACGAGAATTGGCCTTCAGACTTACCTATATTTTTTACTCTTAAAATTATACCTTGATTTATTTTATTGTCTCCTAAAATACTAAAATAATAAAAGAAACCTTTGTTCAATTTCATATGACAAAGATGATTTATATTGTAACAGTCACTAAATGTTTGTACGTTACTAAATAAATAAAATAAGCTTTCATTTACAAAAAAAATGTGGAATACGTAGGTATATACTAAAGAAAATTCATAGCTGCTTCCATTTTACATGTTTTATTATTGTTGTTGTTTTTATCTATATCTATACTAATATTATAAAGAAGTAAAGTTTGTGTGTTTGTATATTTGTTAAATTGTAAGGGGTAATCTCGGGATCTACTGAACCGATTTAAAAAATTCTTGCATCAATAGAAAGCCTCATTATTGCTGAGTGTCATAGGTTATATAAAAAACCGAAAAATAAAAAGGCTTTTACGTGGTAGTCCGTTTTGCAAAGTGAATCGGAGAAAAAACGGTCGAATTTAACATTATGCCCAACGAAGTGGGCACGGGTCAGCTAGTATGTTATACACTAGTTAGCTTTCATCCTCTGATCAAATACGTAAAATAACTGATTTGGTTCTATTGTGATCTCCCAACTTTTTTCAATGACGATCAGCTAGTTTGGGTAATTTTTTACACTTATATTAGTGGAGTTCTAAAAAGTCTAGTAGAATCTAGATATGTATCTAATTTAAATCACTTAGCAGCAAACACCAAATCATCCGATCAAATATACATAAAATAACTAATTCGGTTCTACTATAATCTCAACTCTTTTTAAAATGACAATGAGAGAAACTTGGCCAACACATACGTTTATTAGTGGAGTTCTTAAAAGTCTAGTAGAATCTAGATATGTATCTAATTTAAATCACTTAGCAGGCCAAATCATACGATCAAATACATAAAATAACTGATTTGGTTCTACTATAATCTCAACCCTTTTTGAAATAACGATGAGAGAAACTTGGCCAACACTTACATTTATTAGTGGAGTTCTTAAAAGTCTAGTAGAATCTAGATATGTATCTAATTTAAATCACTTAGCAGGCCAAATCATACGATCAAATACATAAAATAACTGATTTGGTTCTACTATAATCTCAACCCTTTTTAAAATAACGATGAGAGAAACTTGGCCAACACTTACATTTATTAGTGGAGTTCTTAAAAGTCTAGTAGAATCTAGATATGTATCTAATTTAAATCACTTAGCAGCAAACACCAAATCATCCGATCAAATATACATAAAATAACTGATTTGGTTCTACTATAATCTCAACTCTTTTTTAAAATGACGATGAGAGAAACTTGGCCAACACTTACATTTATTAGTGGAGTTCTTAAAAGTCTAGTAGAATCTAGATATGTATCTAATTTAAATCACTTAGCAGCAAACACCAAATCATCCGATCAAATATACATAAAATAACTAATTTGGTTCTACTATAATCTCAACTCTTTTTTAAAATGACGATGAGAGAAACTTGGCCAACACATACCTTTATTAGTGGAGTTCTTAAAAGTCTAGTAGAATCTAGATATGTATCTAATTTAAATCACTTAGCAGGCCAAATCATACGATCAAATACATAAAATAACTGATTTGGTTCTACTATAATCTCAACCCTTTTTAAAATAACGATGAGAGAAACTTGGCCAACACTTACATTTATTAGTGGAGTTCTTAAAAGTCTAGTAGAATCTAGATATGTATCTAATTTAAATCACTTAGCAGGCCAAATCATACGATCAAATACATAAAATAACTGATTTGGTTCTACTATAATCTCAACCCTTTTTAAAATAACGATGAGAGAAACTTGGCCAACACTTACATTTATTAGTGGAGTTCTTAAAAGTCTAGTAGAATCTAGATATGTATCTAATTTAAATCACTTAGCAGCAAACACCAAATCATCCGATCAAATATACATAAAATAACTGATTTGGTTCTACTATAATCTCAACTCTTTTTTAAAATGACGATGAGAGAAACTTGGCCAACACTTACATTTATTAGTGGAGTTCTTAAAAGTCTAGTAGAATCTAGATATGTATCTAATTTAAATCACTTAGCAGCAAACACCAAATCATCCGATCAAATATACATAAAATAACTAATTTGGTTCTACTATAATCTCAACTCTTTTTTAAAATGACGATGAGAGAAACTTGGCCAACACTTACATTTATTAGTGGAGTTCTTAAAAGTCTAGTAGAATCTAGATATGTATCTAATTTAAAACACTTAGCGGCAAACACCAAATCATCCGATCAAATATACATAAAATAACTGATTTGGTTCTACTATAATCTCAACTCTTTTTAAAATGACGATGAGAGAAACTTGGCCAACACATACGTTTATTAGTGGAGTTCTTAAAAGTCTAGTAGAATCTAGATATGTATCTAATTTAAATCACTTAGCAGCAAACACCAAATCATCCGATCAAATATACATAAAATAACTGATTTGGTTCTACTATAATCTCAACTCTTTTTTAAAATGACGATGAGAGAAACTTGGCCAACACTTACATTTATTAGTGGAGTTCTTAAAAGTCTAGTAGAATCTAGATATGTATCTAATTTAAATCACTTAGCAGCAAACACCAAATCATCCGATCAAATATACATAAAATAACTGATTTGGTTCTACTATAATCTCAACTCTTTTTTAAAATGACGATGAGAGAAACTTGGCCAACACTTACATTTATTAGTGGAGTTCTTAAAAGTCTAGTAGAATCTAGATATGTATCTAATTTAAATCACTTAGCAGCAAACACCAAATCATCCGATCAAATATACATAAAATAACTAATTTGGTTCTACTATAATCTCAACTCTTTTTTAAAATGACGATGAGAGAAACTTGGCCAACACTTACATTTATTAGTGGAGTTCTTAAAAGTCTAGTAGAATCTAGATATGTATCTAATTTAAATCACTTAGCAGCAAACACCAAATCATCCGATCAAATATACATAAAATAACTGATTTGGTTCTACTATAATCTCAACTCTTTTTAAAATGACGATGAGAGAAACTTGGCCAACACATACGTTTATTAGTGGAGTTCTTAAAAGTCTAGTAGAATCTAGATATGTATCTAATTTAAATCACTTAGCAGCAAACACCAAATCATCCGATCAAATATACATAAAATAACTGATTTGGTTCTACTATAATCTCAACTCTTTTTTAAAATGACGATGAGAGAAACTTGGCCAACACTTACATTTATTAGTGGAGTTCTTAAAAGTCTAGTAGAATCTAGATATGTATCTAATTTAAATCACTTAGCAGCAAACACCAAATCATCCGATCAAATATACATAAAATAACTGATTTGGTTCTACTATAATCTCAACTCTTTTTAAAATGACGATGAGAGAAACTTGGCCAACACATACCTTTATTAGTGGAGTTCTTAAAAGTCTAGTAGAATCTAGATATGTATCTAATTTAAATCACTTAGCAGCAAACACCAAATCATCCGATCAAATATACATAAAATAACTAATTTGGTTCTACTATAATCTCAACTCTTTTTTAAAATGACGATGAGAGAAACTTGGCCAACACTTACATTTATTAGTGGAGTTCTTAAAAGTCTAGTAGAATCTAGATATGTATCTAATTTAAATCACTTAGCAGCAAACACCAAATCATCCGATCAAATATACATAAAATAACTGATTCGGTTCTACTATAATCTCAACTCTTTTTTAAAATGACGATGAGAGAAACTTGGCCAACACATACGTTTATTAGTGGAATTCTTAAAAGTCCAGTAGATAGCAGCAAACACCAAATCATCCGATCAAATACATAAAATAACTGATTTGGTTCTACTATAATCTCAACTCTTTTTTAAATGACGATGAGAGGAACTTGGCCAAACCTTACATTTATTAATGGAGTTCTTAAAAGTCTAGTAGAATCTATATACGTATTTAATTTAAATCACTTAGCAGCAAACACCAAATCATCCGAACAAGTACATAAAATAACAGATTTGGTTCTACTATGATCTTACAACTTTTTTAAAATAACGATGAGCGAAATTTGGCCAATATTTACATTTAGGCATAATATATTAGAGTTCCTAAAAGTCTATTACAATTTAGATACTTAGCAGCAAACACCAAGCGTGGTTTACGGATCTACCAGTGCCTGAGTAATATTTATGTATCTATTTTCAGATGAGAATGTTTGTATTATACGTGTTCATTGTTTGCCTGTTCATTCAATGTAAATGCGAGGATAGCTACTCGAACAAGTACGATGGAGTCGACCTTGGAGAGATTCTGGCTAGCGACCGTCTCTTGACGGCATATGTCAACTGTTTGTTAGACTCTGGCCCGTGCACGCCTGACGCAAAGGAACTTAAGAGTTTGTAAACACATTATTTACTAGCTGTGCCTCGCGGTTTCACCCGCCACCCACCAAACATATGTTTGATCCGAGGAAATATCGAGATAAAACAAATAAAAAATATTGCAGGACATTCCACACATCGCCGTCAAGCCCCAAGCTAATTAACTTGACTTGTGTTATGGGTTGCTAGACGGATATACTACTTATATATTTTTCTTTGTACAACCAGACCACAGACAAATATCTAAGCATAAATACTTATCTGAGGCGGTCGAACCCGCAACCCTAGAGCTGTGTTTGGCAGTCTGGCATGGTGACTATTGTGCCAACCGGGTCGTCAGCAAAAAGTAAAATATTTGTTTTAGCTACCTATTTAACTAGCCTTAACCTGCGAATTCGTCCTAGTTCAAATTTTCAAAATCCTTTCTTAGCGAATGCCTACGTCATACTATCTGTGTGCCAAATCTTAGCCCGATCCGTCAATTGGCTTGAGCTTTGGGTTGATACAGTCAGTCAGTCAATCAGACTTTGAATTCTATATTTAACATTGTTTGGCCATTTACAAAGAAAAAAAAAACTGGTTGCCTGTAAAGTCGGTATACGGGCGAAAGTTTTACGTGACAACAACTGTGCTCGAGTGGAAGGGACGCGTGCCTTTCACTTTTTATGTCTGTCTCTCTCGCTCTTAGGCGGGCTAACCATGCCCGCGTGCCTCTCACTCGCTCTCATTGTGAGCGCATAACGTAAGCGGAGCGTAACGCAGTTTCTTGAAGTGTCACCCGGCAAACCAATTTATAAGACGTTGTCACGTCAAAATTGATGTACGATTCTCAGACCTAACGAATATACACAAAAAAATCATACAAATCGATTCAGCTGGTTAGGTTAGTTTAATTTTATATTTATAGAAATAGAATTTATTAAAATCGGTTTAGTAGTTTTCGCATGATAAAGTGCAGACAAACTTTTTTATTAAAAACTCGCGACTGCTTTATTATGCATGTATTATACATATAAACCTTCCTCTTGTATCACTCTATCTATTAAAAAAACCGCATTAAAACCCGTTGCGTAGTTTTAAAGATCTAAGCATACATAAGGACAGACAGCGGAAAGTGACTTTGTTTTATACTATATAATGATATTACTTTGTTAGATATAATTTTAGAAGTGCCATTGGTGTTAGATCAATATTTTTTTCACTGTAAGTATTAGTGATTTACAAGCTCTATAAGTAAACACCAGTATGTTTTACAAATACGTATGGTCATATAAAATATGAGATACGTGTTAGAAGAATGTTGTTGTTATTCATAGACAAAATTATAAAGTTTCCTTTAGGTTTTCGCGATTTCAACGAAATGATATCATAACAAAAACTATTTTTAAGTACCGGATTACTCACGTTTGTTGTTATTTTTATGAAAACTGTAAAGTAGAAATATAAATAGATGTAACTTCAGACATCAAGTTTTTAAAAAAGAAGAATATTTTCTAGTTGTTTGGAAGAATACAAAAATTTAATGTCTCCTATTATAATTATTTTGTAAAAAGAAGATTTTAAATAGTTTATTAACTGTCATGCAACAAAAGTATATCATAAAAAAAGTTCCACCGTAGAGTCGTTCTTATGCCTTTAGCTACAACAGGCATTGTAACTTAAAATGCTGCGTTTCCGAGACGCTTTAGCGGTCCGGTGTATAGGCATTATTTATTCGATGTAATGCTGTCTACTATACTAGATTGGCATAGATCTCATAATATACCGTGCAAAAAAAACACTATGCCAAGCTCTGATACTAAATGTTCAGACCCCGTTAGAACTCAACTACCAATGGATTTTTTGTTGCCTTTTTTTTAACTATTTTAAATTTTGCAGAAAATCTCCCTGACGCCATAGAGAATGACTGCAAGAAATGCAACTCGAGACAGAGAGATGGAGCCGACGAAGTGATGCACTACATCATTGACCATCGACCTGATGATTGGTCTAAATTGGAGAAAAAGTAAAGATATTTAAACAATATTATTATTTTATTTGTAAGAAAAGTCAAAAGTTTTTGCGTGAAAGAGTAACAAACACACAAACTTTCAAATTTAAAATATGACTAGCAGCGCTCCGCAGTTTCACCCGCGGAACTCCCGATCCCGTAGGAATATCGAAATATAAAAGATAACCTTCCTCGACAAATGGACTATCCAACACAAAAATATTTTTTCTATCCGAACCAGTTACGTAGTTCCTGAGATTAGCGCGTTCAAACAAACAAACTCTTCAGCTCTCATATATAGATTAGGATAACAGGATGGTGTGAGAGCTATCTCTTCTACTCTTTGAACTATCTGTTTCACACTCACTCTCTCTCTCACAAATCCACTAAAGCATCATCAGACACCCGATAAGTACCTACAAACTCACTCATAAAACTACGCAATTATATTATTAGTCGGATATAAAGTACCGCCTGTAAAAATGAAAAAATACCAACAGTTTATTTTCCTTATATCAATTCATAACGTATAATCAGATGGTCATCAAAAATAGCATTAAACAAGTGCACTTACTGTAGTAGAACAATAAAAGAAAGAATATAGTCGGAGATCCCTTTAAGGACGACCTTCATCGAGCTGTTTAATGGATGAAAAGTATTTTATATCAAATTAAATAGGTCAATAAATATTTTGCAAATGGGTTGCCTAAAAATGTTGAGTACAGAATATGATTATAACAATAAAAATTTTTGTTTTGTTTTTTAACCCTTTCATTAGCTTGTTTAAAGACAAATTCCATAACAATAGAAAGTATGAAGCCTATAGAATATGCAAACGTTAGGTTGCCTATTTTTTCCCGTCACAATTCAAGGGTAGGCAGGTAAATCGATACTAGTCATTTGCACTGGTCTGGTTAATGAATTAAACTTAAGTTAAAATAAAGATTATGTATTTCATTGGTACGGAATTTGTCTATTGATAAAATCAGTGAAAAGTCTAAAAACAAAAAAATTAAAATACATTTATCATTCTGGACTGAAATGTTTTAGGCAAACTATTTACAATATATTTATTGGCCTATTTAATCTATACTTATCTATACTAATATTATAAAGCTGAAGAGTTTGTTTGTTTGTTTGTTTGTTTGAACGCGCTAATCTCAGGAACTGCTGGTTCGAATTGAAAAATTCTTTTTGTGTTGGATAGTCCATTTATCGAGGAAGGTTATAGGCTACTTTTTATCCCGATATTCCCACGGGATCGGGAGTTACGCGGGTGAAACCGCGGAGCGCAGCTAGTTTGATATAAAATACTGTTTATCCATGAAACAGATCGATGAAGGTCGTTTTTAAAGGGATCTTCGACTAATACAGACGATACCTAACCTACCTTTACAGGGTAGTTAATTTGGATTTGTTAGTAAGGGCAGAGAAGACTTTTTTAGGAAACCTTTCCAAAGGGTAAACACGGGACCATCATTGCTAATACTTCGCTATCTGTTACCAGGCTGTATCTCATGAACCGTGCTAGTTAGACGGTTGAAATTTTCACAGATAATGTATTTACTAAAAACTTTAAAAAAAAATTGACCATGCAACGTGGTACGGAACTCTTCGTGTGCGAGTCTGACTTTCACTTGGCCAGTTTTTGAAGTGAAAACTTCTTATGGCGCGTTGGGCACTTTTGTGGGTGAGCATTTTCAGCCGTGCTCGCGACAGATGAGATTTTACACAGATATACAGTTTTCACTTCTGCCTGCACTCCCGGAGTGCGCTGTTTTTTTTTTAAATAACTAACATCTACATGTTTTTTTTTAAATTTAGTACTTTTACCGACAATAGTAAGAATAGTAAGTCTAGGTCCAAACTTTGAATCTGCCCTAACTGATTTAATTAACATTAACAATCTTGTAATTTTTTTTAGCAAAATGTTTTACTTTTAACTTTCAGATACAACTCAGACGGTAGTTACAAACAAAATTATATAACAAAGAAAAATAAAGAAAAAACAGCAGAGAAAACGACAAATAAAACCGAAGAAGAAGACTATCATACAGCATATTATCCTCAATAAACACGTCAAGCTTAAACTTCAAGCATGTAACTGCGCCCACTTGAAGAGAGCTGATCATAAGGACACCATTTGTTTGAGTGCACAATCATGAAAGAATGGTGTTAGCAACAACGGCTTTCATCAAACCGCACAATCATTTTGCCAGCATCAAGCAAATGGTCTTATTATGTAGTTGATTTAGTATGTATTTCTTAGAAAATGTGCAGTTCACAGAATCAACACCTATCTAGAGCTATTTAAAAAGTAAAATATAAGCAATTTTCAGTCTGGTAAAAAAAAAAAATTATGGCTGGTTGCGATACTACTTATTATTTTTAATTATTATTAAAAATGACCACAGCTTAATAATTATCTTTAACAAGTAATTAAGCAGTGAAAAAAAATCTTCTTTCATAGCTAGTTATGAAAATATGGTTACGTATCATAATAACTAAGTTCAATATAACTATGTTCGAAATAACTACGGTCGATTCACATAAGTTCATAATACCTAACGGTCGATTGGGCTACACATTATAATAACTAAGTTCAATATAACTATGTTCGAAATAACTAACGGTCATAATACCTACAGTTTAAAATACCTAATGGTCGAAATACCTAATGGACGAAACACTTACGGTTAATTTAACTACAATTAATTCAACTACGGTTTTTCACCTGCGGTTTAAAAAAATCAATTTTATAAAATCCCTAACCAAGTAAAATGGGTAGAATTCGCTTCTAGCACTCGCCGGCCGCTACCGCGGCACCGCTCGCTTCGCTCGCTCGGCTCGTGCGTTGTGGTCGCAGTTCTAACATAAACCTAACCTATCCATGTCGGTTCTGGGTAGGGAGTTTTCCGGGTGGGTCTTTATATGCTGCGTTTATCACGCAACTAGAGACGAATTTTACCTATTTGACTTGATTAGGGAAGCATATAAAGACCCATCCGGAACACCCCCTACCCAGAACCGACATGGATAGGTTAGGTTTATGTTAGAACTGCGACCACAACGCACGAGCCGAGCGAGCGAAGCGAGCGGTGCCGCGGCAGCGGCCGGCGAGTGCTAGAAGCGAATTCTACCCATTTTACTTGGTTAGGGATTTTATAAAATTGATTTTTTTAAACCGCAGGTGAAAAACCGTAGTTGAATTAATTGTAGTTAAATTAACCGTAGGTGTATTTTATAAAATTGATTTTTTTTAACCGCAGGTGAAAACCCGTAGTTGAATTAATTGTGGTTAAATTAACCGTAGGTGTTTCGTCCATTAGGTATTTCGAAAATATGCCAAACAACCATTAGGTATTTTAAACAGTAGGTATTATGACCGTAGTTATTTCGAACATAGTTATAATGAACGTAGGTAAATTAACCGTAGGTATTTCGTCCATTAGGTATTTCGTTCATTAGTTATTTCAAAAATATGTGAAACAACCATTAGGTATTTTGAACAGTAGGCATTATGACCGTAGTTATTTCGAACATAGTTATATTGAACTTAGTTATTTTGATATGTAACCGAAAATATGTATATTCACGATACCCGTTGGGCGTAGCGTAGCCTATTGGTAATAAGTCATGTTAACTTTACAAACATTTATGCTTGAAGTTTGAGCAGATTTTGACCGTGATAGGGAAACTAAACCTGAAGGAAACCATGCATGTCTTTTTAAATAAGTACTTATAACCAAAGACACGAAAGTTGCTACTAGAAGTAAAGGTTGTCTGGAAGAAATTGCCTTGAGCGATAAGGCCGCCCTTTGTAACACTTAGATTTAAGCTTTATTTTTTATATTTAATGTAATTTAAAAATGGTGTATAAAATAAAGAATTTATCTGTCTATCTATAAAAAGGGATGTCAAGTCTTCCATCTTTGTTTCATTTATAAACTGTCTGTGTTTCACTGGTTTCCCTTGACCTCACAACAACAACATACGTCAATCGGGGTTAATTGTTCTTACTTACATGCTATTATGGTACGAGGAAATAAGTAAAATGTTGAATATTGATTCAACTGCTTCCTTAACTACTTATAATAATAACTAGCAGCGCTCCGCGGTTTCACCCGCGTTCCTCCCAATTCCGTGGAAATATCGGGACAAAAAGTAGCCCATGTTACTGTCATTGAATCAATGTACCCTTATACCAAGTTTCATCAAAATCGATCAAGTAGTTTCGGAGCCTATTCAATGCAAACAATCTTTACGTAGCGTACGCAACGGAAGCCTTAAAATATGAATAGTTTTCTATTGGTCTCAGCGTAATGTTATATATAGCTTAAAGCCTTCCTCGATAAATGGACTATCCAACACAAAAAAATAATTTTTCGATTCGATCTAGCAATTCCTGAGATCAGCGCATTCAAACAAACAGCGGAAGCCCTCAAAGATGAATAATTTTCCCCGTTTTTTTTTCACATTTCCCACTGATTCTTCGCTCCTATTAGTCACAGCGAGATGTTATGTAGCATAAAGCCTTCCTCGATAAATTTACTATCCAACTCAAAAATAAATTTTCAAATCGAACCAGGAGTTCCTGAGATTTGTGCGTTCAAACAAACAAACAAACTCTTCAGCTGTATAATATTTGTATAGATAATTACATTCTTATAACTGAAGAGCCTCGCGGTTTCAGAAGAAAGAAAGAAATAAACAAGTTTATTTGTAACCAAAGGGAACTAACTACTTTAATAAAATAAATAAAAATACATATACAGCTTATCTATATATGTATACAGCTTATATATACTTATTTATTACAGCTTATAGCGCTACACACTGCCACACAACAAGTAGCGCGCTGATTTTACCCGCAGTAAGTTCCAATCCCGTGGGACTATTCGGATAATAAAGTAGCCTATGTTATTCCCAATGAATCAATGTATCCTCATACCAAGTTTCATTAAAATGCGTTTAGCAGTTTCGTAGCCTATGCGTTACAAACAAACAATATTTTCTCTACTTTTGTGTATATTTGTTTGTTTCGAATCAGAGTAGTAAAACCAACAGTAGAGTTTTAAAATTACTATTTTATGAATGTTTTCAACTCAACCCTGTCAAATCTCCTGCTTGAGTTGAAGGATTTACTAAAATAAAAGCAATGTAAGGTGAGCGCACACCCTAGCCGCACCGCACGCGCCGCAGTCGCCGCAGCGAAGGAAATCTCCAAGGCCGATGCTGATGACGTCACCAACCCGGCGATGCGCGCATACAAACGAAGACTGCGGCGCGTGCGGTGCGGGTACCTAGGTGTTCGCTCACCTTTAAAAACTTCATTGACTTCACTTTTGTTGTCTTATTGTACGTATGCATTTCGCTCTTCCGGGATTCGTTGGTCATTACATTATTATGACTATTTTTAGCTTTATTCATACTTACTTTTCGAATACATAGGTACAGTCACATTACCAATTAGCTATACCCATCGATCATATAACCGAATAGATACAACATCGCTTCGTTTTTGTTCAGGACGTAGTTCACCAAATCATGAGGTAGCGGGGGGCGTAACTGCCGATGTCATAGTGTTGGTAATAAGTAATTACTAAATATCGATACCATAGATTTTATCGATGTTTGTATTATAAAATTATAGAAAAAAAAACTGCAACAAATGTATTATTTTTAAATAAATATAAATAATTAACCACTGAGCCGACTTACATCGTTTAATTTTATTCATGAACCCACCTTATCTTCAAGCTGTCTTCGAGTAATCGACGAATAAATATACATAAACCCTTTCTTTTTTAAGTCAGTTAAAATACTTTTTGACAAATAAATTCATTAATGTAAAATACAAAACATGTCAGTTCTAAGTTTTATCGAATCGATATTATTTTTTTCATTTATACCCCACCACTACTGACACGTGCTTAATATTTTTGATAAAATAGCACAATTAGTTTTCCATTGAGTGAGGGCGCTGTATCGATATTTCAAACAAATTTGTTCCTTACCAATTAGTTTGCCTGTATACCGCATCAAAAAAATAAAATTGTTTTAAAACCAACTTATTTGTGCAGTTGAGTGGAGGCGCTAGTGTCTGTACTAAAACCGAATTTTCGCACGGAAATTTGGTTAGTTTTTGTTTTGTTACACGCAAAAAATTCTTGGTTTTACTGCAAAAAGACTTCAACGCGAGCCTGTATTTTTAGACGAACAAATTCTACCAAGATATCTTTTGCAGTTGGGACAGTCAAAATGAAAGTTTAAATCACTTGCTGATGGAAAGTTATCCCATCTTTCTGGTAGCTGGATGTTTTATTATTTTTCCCATACCATTTTATTGAACATGACACCATTTATAAACCGATTCTCACGACGACAACAGCAAAAAAAATAAAAAACTGCGAGTAACGGACTGCACCACTCCTTGGTTCCCACTAAAGTTGTATTCGAAAGGGTCCTTTGAGATAGAGTCCAAATCTACTATGTGTGGTGAACAATAGAGACCCTTCATTAGGAGTCTATTGGTAGTGGTCGATGGCTATACCCCACGTCACCTAGAGCTCACTCGCAAATCTGTAAGGTTGTAAAGTAATGTTAGCTGATTCTGTTTTTTTAATCAATATACTATACAATACAATTAAAAAAATAACAAAATAGGTAAATACTATATTTTTACAGATATGCGAATAAGCTATGGGCCACGTGGGGTTCAGCTAATTAGTAATGTGACTGTACATATTGTACCAATATTAGGATTGTACGAATTGCTCATTGTAAGTACTGATAGTTTGTGTAAACTGAGAATTGTTCGAATTGCTTGTACTGATGGCGATGCTCCCATATAGTGTTCATAACAACATTTCTATAATCACAGCTTCATTGCTATACGTCTGGCAAAGAAACGGAAGTTCAGGGTCACCTAATTAATGCAATATGCAGGTTATAAATAGGTTATAAAGTCATTTACGAGGTCATTACTTAAATTATGATTATTATTAGGACAAGGTATAACATCTCTCTGTAAATTTGGGGCTTCAAGAAACTCCTTGTAAAACTTCATGAGCAATTTACTTTTTGCTCTGATAAAAAGTTAGGCGCAAATTACAATCGGGTATGCTTTAATAGAGACGAAAAAAAAACATGTGCACAAAGCTGTTCTTTCGATCGTCTTTTGTTTCCATTTTTATCGTCTCTTCGATCTTCTTTTGTTTTCGTTTCCAAACTAGTTTCGTACGAAGAGTATTTTTTCTTCTTTAGTAACTGCGGTTAGGTACAGACCACCGGATGCTTCGTATGCTTCGTATGTATGAAGAGGTTCTTATAAATTAATATCATCAACAGGTCCCATTGCGAGCATGCAACTCTATAGAATTTAATTTAACGTAGCCGTATTAAAAAACGTTCTTCTTAAGTCGACAAAATTCTATATGGATGTAGGTAATCCAACCTCTTAGTTAAAAGGTTAGCAAGGAGCATGACCTTCGCTTTGTTGCTTGTTTACCTTCTAACAAATAGTTTCGATTTGCTACATCCTCATCTATACTAATATTATAAAGCAGAAGAGTTTATTTGTTTGTTCGTTTGAACGCGCTAATCTCAGGATCCACTGCTTCGAATTGAAAAATTATAAATGTGTTGGATAGTCCATTTATCGAGGAAGGCTATAATGCTACTTTTTATTTTGATATTCCCACTTTTTTATTTTATGTAAGTATATGTATTATGCATGCATTATATCTAAAAACCTTTCTCTTTAATTACTCTATCTATTAAAAAAACCGCATCAAAATCCGTTGCGTAGTTTTAAAGATCTAAGCATACGTCCCTTAGGGACATAGGGACAGAGAAAGCGACTTTGTTTTATACTATGTAGTGATGATTCGTTACAAATTATGACGTATTGATAACGTTACGATCCGTCCATTGGTGTTGGCAAGTGATTAGTGACCCCTTACTCTTCTGACCAATTTCCGTTTTTCGTTTTAAATTGGTACTTACCTAGTAATTGTAGACAATAGGATATGGAGGCATAAATCTAATAATATTGACCATACATATAATGATATTAACAGTAACCAAGATGATGTCTGCATATTAAGTTTGATTGCAATCAGTTTTTTTTAAGATTTCGTACCTGAAGAGTAAAAACCGAACGCTTTTTATTAAGTCAGGATATTTTCTTTTCTAGTTCCCCCCCCCCCATAAACGAAGTCTGATTTTGATAATTTTTGAATTTATGAACTTTTATATTGCCTAAGATAAAAGTTATTAGTATCTGAAAATCTAAAATTTTGACTTAAAAACTTCATCGAGCGTTTCAATTGTTTTATAATAGACTAAACTGAATTACCAAAAAAGAAAAACGTATAAACCTAGATTATAATGCATTGAATTAAATGAGACCACATTTATTTCATTTTGTGAAGGATAAAGGGGGTAAAATCGTTACGGACCGCAAGATTATTTGAAAGCAAAATGAAGGCAATTACGTCCGAACTTAAACTCTCTCTATATCGCACGATACGGGTCATTTTTGAAAATACCTACTCGCGCCGCGTATCGAAAACTCATGATCCTCTTAAACACACAAGCCGCACAGTAAAGCCGACCGGGTGAGCTGTCTCGTTAGAGCAATGTAAATGACACACATACGTTTTTCGTGTAGAAAAATTAATTGGCGGGGCCGGGACTCGAACCCTTTACCTTCGTAATCCGCTCCACCGCTCTATAAGCGTATAGAATATAGATTTTGTCATCGCTCTGAAAAAAGATTCATCCAAAATAAAATGTATTATGTAGATAATAGTAGGTACATTACGATACAAGTGTGGTAAACTGATCATTGCATTTCGCCTTAAATACAGACATTGGACCCCATCTCTGACAGGAAATTTAATAATGTGGAAAATTCAGAATATGAATAAAGTCTATTTTGAAAAAAAAAAGAATGTGTAAAATATCTGCAATTGGATAGTTTATAATAAGAAATAAAACGCCGACACCTTTATAACCTTAAGTACCATAGGCACATTAGTCCATAGTCGGCGCAAGGGCTGTATAGATCAAGGAGCTTCTTATAATGTAGTAGGTAGGTACCTAGGTATAAATGTTATTAAAATAGAAATAAATAATGAAAACATAACAATTACTTAGCTAAGAGAACTTTATTTCAATAACTTTTTATTTTTAAGCGCATAAGCCGGAGCTCGGCATTTGATTTCTATTTTCTACAAATATTTTCTAAGAAAATTACATAGGTATCAAAATAAGAAGATTATCGTCGTCGCGATACAATTTCTGGAGGGTATGTATTTTTCTTAGAAAATATTTTTAATCCAATAAATTAAAATTGCTTACTTATATCTAGTAACAATAAATTAATGACAGGGATTATATCAAATAAAAATAAATAAACAAACATAGATAGATATTGCACACAGCGCCATCTAGCTCCAAGCTAAGCAAATATGTTTGTGTTATGGTGGGCAGGCAACGAATTAAATACATATATGCTTTCCTTTTGTCAAGACTAACATATTTACTTTAATAATATACGTAAATGAAAATCTACTTGCATAGTGATGGGCACAATACAATAAAGAAAGAAAGAGCCTAGAGCTGTTAGAGATCCTTATGTTTTAAGTAACTGTGTTGGTACCTCCTGCTTGGCATTGTTTGTAGCCTTAGACGACTTGCTAGCTTCGAACACCATTGCTTGTTTGTTCGTTTATTTGTTTGCTTGTTTTCGAAGTTCTACAAGTTTAGTGAAAGTCCGGTCAAAGTTAAAAACCGTAAATTTTTGCCTGGCTCTAAATCCATGCTGCTGCATAAATTGAAAAACCATAACCCGTTGGTGCCGTCTGTTTGGTATGAAATATCAATGTCGGTTGTGTGTGAGCCCCAAGTCGCTTATTTATGGTTTTCTAAGTGCTTCAGAGTTAAAATTAATATGAATATGGATAAAAACCGTCAATTTTTGACTGGTTAGGACACCATTCTCCACTTTAATTTAAAAACCATAGCCAGCTGAGTTGGGGCATGTCCAGCAAATGGTACCAACCAACACAGTCACCTAAATATGGGGGAGCTCTCTAACTCATCACTTTTTATATTATTATGTGATCCATTAAATTAACTGGTCCTATTTACGCAAAAACTACTAAATTGAATCAAAACTTCAACGCAACCAAACCGAATTTGCGATGAAATTTTATACAAAGGCTACCTTTTATTTCGAAATTCCCTCGGAATTAAGACTCGGTTTAAATGGAACTGCTGCTCCATGTGGTAAATAAATCACAGAATTCTTTCAGCGTCAAACCGCTTCACTCTTACTTTGAATCCAGGCGCTGTGTATCTGTTGTTAGAGTTAACTATCTCTTCAGCTTCACCGACTAGCTTATATCTGTGCTCTTCAACTGTTTTAACTTCTCTTTTAGTTTTTTTCGTTTGAAGAGCTGACCTACAATGGATTTCAAGTTTAGACTCTTCTATTACTATAAATTAGACTTTTATTTCACTACAGCTTATTATGAGGCAATCGCTTGTTTTAGACCATTTTATATTAATTACGAAAACAACGATAAAATATTACTAAGTAGGATAGGTACCTATAGATTCTATTTATCATCTTAATATATATAAATCTCGTGTCACAATGTTTGTCCTCAATGGACTCCTAAACCACTTAACCGATTATAATAAAACTCGCACACCATGTGCAGTTCGATCCAACTTGAGAGATAGGATAGCTTACATCCCGATATTCCCACGGGATCGGGAGTTACGCGGGTGAAACCGCGTAGGGCAGCTAGTCTTAATATATATAAATCTCGTGTCACAATGTTTATCCTCAATGGACTCCTAAACCACTTAACCGATTATAATAAAATTCGCACACCATGTGCAGTTCGATCCAACTTGAGAGATAGGATAGCTTACATCCCGATATTCCCACGGGATCGGGAGTTACGCGGGTGAAACCGCGGAGGGCAGCTAGTGTTTTTATAAAGGCTCATTTTCTTCTTGATCTTCAAATTTTACAGAGTTCGTACAAATGGTAACTAAAAGAACTTCTATGGAACGGAGTTTATAGAAAAAAAGACACTAGATAGTAATTTCTTGTTTTTAGTAAATATTATTGAAAATAATAAATCAGTATTCTTATTTTAAGAGTATTGCTTTTGTTTATCATTTAAAGATCTTTTACTACTGTTTTACTAAACCAAGAAATTGTTCTCTAGCTTCTTTATGGAGGATTATTTCTTGCTACAAAGAAACCATTTAGATATAAAAGAAATGAAGCCTCTTTTGGTTTATAAATCCTCAGGCGTTGTACTTTGTAGATGAGTAACTAAGTCATCACATCATCATCATCATATCAGCCTATACACGTCCACTGCTGGACATAGACCTTACACAATATAGCTTTCTATTAGCGATATCCCCAATCGACAGACTTTATTTTTGGATTTTTTGTATGAAATTGACACAAGCCAAAAAAAGTCACGTAGTCTTGCGTTAGAGAAAAAAATGTGGATACGTTCCATCTAATGCAAATTTTATACAATGGTTTATGTAAATTTCATACAATTAAATCTATCGATTGGCGACATCGCTAATAGAAAGCCATCTTGTCTAAGGGGGCTGAGCCGCCTCCATCCACCCGACTACCCGCGACCGCTACAAAATGTCGTCTGTCCTCCGGGAAGCTAGTCTCCCAACACTCCGTTTCGCGTAACTAAGTAGGTATATATAGCTAAATCTCTAACCTTGATGGGTACATACATTTGGCGATTATTTTACTAAATAACCAACTGATTTTTAAATTAAAACCAAGGGCTTATTTATTTACATAAATCTAAATATAAATTACATTTCGCAGAAAACACTAATAAATAAAATTAGCATACGTAAGGACAACAAAAACGTAGGTCGAATTACCTAACAAGAACAGTGTTTGTGATGCAATAAAAGATCGTATTAGATCATGTTTTGATCGATTCAATTAAGCTCTTATTTGATCCTAACATATAACATTCTTCACCTCCAGGGAGGCGGGTGCTGCGGCGACGGCGGCAGAGCTGGTAAAGCGACGGAAACATGTATCCATTGGTGATGGCTATATGTTTCTGCCTTTTGCCACGGAGACCCTGGGCCCGTGGGGACCAAAAGCCTTAGGTTTTTACAAAAATCTTTCAAAATTATTAGTATTAGCTTTAACTTTCAGTAACAATAAATGTTACCTGAAGGTAACATTTATTGTTACTGAAAGTTCAGATAATTGCCGCGTAAAAATAGTACTTAGTACATCCACACCGACTAGCAAGCACATCCTCGAAGGACTCTAAGGGCGTGTTCAGATGACACGCGTCGACCACGCGCCCGCCACGCGCTTCACACGTGTTGACCACGCGTTGAACACGCGTTGAAATTTGTTTTATATATAATTTGAGTCTTATGACATATCAATAGATCTCAAATTGCATTTATCCAAGTCCACCCGCTCACGCCACGCGTCCGCCCCGCTCACGCCCCGCGTCCGCCCCGCGCACTGCCCGTGCACGCCCCGCGCCCGCCCCGCGCCTGCTTGCAGAAATGCAATTTGAGATCTATTGATGTGTCATAAGACTCAAATTATATATAGAACAAATTTCAAAGCGTGTTCAACGCGTGGTCAACGCATGTGATGCGCGTGGTGGGCGCGTGGTCGACGCGTGTCATCTGAACACGCCCTAACTCTGAGTTTGTACCTGAGACCTTACCACGAGTTATTTACGCAATCGATCACACGTACCTACCGTATTGAGACCCATGAAACTTAGACTGGAATCGGCCAAAACACGAACCGAGAAGGATAGATTTAACTCTGTTCCGGCGATTAGAATTGTACAAGAGTGATCAAATATTATTATTATTATCATTGTTAGTATCATCATTGTTAGTAGTATGTTATTAGTATTATTTATTGTATTATTTTGTTGGGTAGCTGAGATAAGGTTCACACCCTTTGTCTAACGGATTCCAGAACAGATTCCCCACTACCTACGGTCCCCTGGACGTCGGACTCTAATTTAAAATTAGATCGGAGCGCTTCGCGGATATGTCAGGAGCTGAAAATAGACGACGCGACAGAGGCAGAGAGACTGTTTTGCGCTATCTTAACTTAGGCTAGCGTATTGGCCAATTCCAGTAATGTCTTTAATTTAATGGGAAATACCTACTCAATACAACACGTTTGACCGAGTCCACGATTTGTGGTAAGGCCTCTAAGCTAAACCGTACCTATTTGCAGCTAACTTCAGAGTTATCATTAAGTTTGGTTGTATCTGTAACTAGCTGTTCCCCGCAACTTCATAATCGTGATAGTTTTGTTTTATATGCATAAGCCTTCCTCTTCAATCACTCTATCTATTAAGAAACCCGCATCAAAATCCGTTGCGTACTTTTAAAGATAAAGCATACATAGGGACATACAGCGGAAAGCTATTTTGTTTATATACTATGTAGTGACTACCAGCCACCAGCCCTTGCATTAAAATAGGTAGGTATCCTTAATCTAGGTAGGTATTCTCGTTAACCAAGTATCCTTTGAACTTTCTGAAGAGCGTCGTACCTGGTGAGAAAGAGTTTCCATGCCGTTGGATCGTGAGCCATCATCGAGGCGACAATCGTACCTGCCTTATCTTTTTGCTCAACAGTGCAGGATTTACAATCGTTTTTCAATGCGTCCACCAGAAGAGCTGGAATAACAAGATTCATATTTTAATATATTTTTAATAAATCATTATTGAGCTCGTGCGTGATTAGGTGTAATCAGTTGAATTACAATAATAGAATAAATAAGTGCCTGCCTACACACACTTTTCTTCTTTTTATGGTTCCGTACCTCAAAAGGTAAAAAAGGAACCCTTCCAAGATCACTCTCTTGTCCGTGTGTCACAACCGATTATTTCAGGAACTGGTGGACCTAGCAAGTTGAAAATCCCAGATACCGTGTCTTATAGTCCATATTTGGTTTTATTTTCTTTTAATAACTTCGTTGTTGTTACTATTATTTACGCATCGTGATACTTTTGCGCAGAACTTACGCAATTACTTGTACTGTTAAAATATATTCTGTACCAAAACATAAGTAAAAAATTTTGCACATTTGTCCGGTGTGCTGGCGGAAAAATATAGAACTAGATAATCATTTTCGTTTAAGAATGATAGCTTTAAAAAAATGTTGTATTCTAATCCGTATTCGTACGTTACTACATGCAACACTTCCAATAAATTCAAACGAGTAAAACATGGCTTAAAATAAGTTATAGAAAATATTATGGTACAGTAAATAAACTTTATGTACTTACTTTTCATCTCCAACATCTCTTTAGAACAGTATTTATCAACGGACATCAGGCACTTAACATCTTGAGGAGGCAACGGCTTCAATTGCTCTTTCAAATTAACTTTACTTTTCAATCCACTATTTTTCTCCATATCTGTTATAACTTCGTTTATAACTGTGATGTCCTCATCTCCATAGACTACTCTACGGCCCAAATCCCAGTTGTTAACTCCGTCACCTACAGTCCTTTCAATTGGGGGTACTATGTCTGAAGCGACTAGAGACAACGCAGCAAGGAATACCAGACCCAACATATTGAGAGTTCTGTGACCAACTGTCTTGTTTCTGACGGAACTATCAATGGCAAAAGATCTTGACCAGTTATGCAATCACCCGTACAATTAATTATTTATGAAACAGGAATATTATCAAACACAATTAGGATGTTCAGGTGTCAGCAACCTTTTTAAAAACAATGAAATGTTGCGACTGAATGCACTAACAGACCGACTGAGTAAAGAGCGTGTGTGTTTTGGCAGGATTCCATTTATGTTGTCCACTGGTATAGCGATAGTAAATAAATTAAGAGGGGGCTTTGAGAAGTTGTTTTACCAGAATATGGACAGCAAAAATGTAATTAACAGTACAATGACTTAAAAACGGAAAACCCTGAAAAATGGCCTTAGAGGTGACCATTAAAATAATTATTATATTCATATCCTGTTTTAACTATGGTAATCTATTAGGAAGTTTATATTTTTATACAGGTACTAGCGACCCGCCCCGGTTTCGCACAGCTATATTATGCATATATTAGGTATACATATAAACCTTCCTCTTGAATCATTCTATCTAATAAAAAAAACCGCATCAAAATCCGTTGCGTAGTTTTAAAGATTAAAGCATACATAGAGATATAGGGACAGAGAAAGCGACTTTGTCATATACTATGTAGTGATAGTGATAGTGATTCTACTGAGGTACCTAATAGTACAATTTTTTTAATTTAATTCCTAATTTTCCATACTTATAGTGAACTTTTTGTGAACCTTTATATACAATAAACTTTGTGTTCGAACTTAGTGTGTGTTTTTATCAAGAACCCTCGAACGCGTACTAAACTTTATTATTTACTTAGGTAGATAGGTGCCTAATTTAGTACTTTACTTGATCAGAAATATACAACTCTCGACCAAACATAAAGCTAAGTATGTATTTATATTCCACATTTCTACATAGATGACGCTTGGTTTCTTTCTTTGCCTATATTTAACCATTAAAAAGTTTAACTTTAACTTAAGTTTTTTTATAATAAACTAGCTGCGCCCCGCGGTTTCACCCGCGTAAATCCGATCTTTATCACCGTTTAAACCTCAAACATTTCAAAACCGAAATAATCTAAATCGGACCAACCGTTCTTGAGTTATAAAATTACAACGAAAAGTGGCATTGATTTATATATTTATAGAAGAGAAGATAGAAGATAGGTCAGCGTTCGACCACTGTCTCACACGATGGTAAGTGACTATGTGGTCTAAGTTGTAGCACGCATTCCTAGTAGACTCCCAAACTAAAGAGGGTCTTTGAGGGACGCGACTGAAGGTATGGAGAGAGACGGCCGTTCTAACTTTTGTACTCATATTATTACATTAGCAAAATATTGTATTCGTAATTTATTACATTCTCAAAATATTACACAAAAACAATCACAGCCAAAGCTGATTTAGACGAAATAATAAAGGAAACCACAACTTTAAGAACACTTTTGTCCCCAGGTTTTTAAGCAAATAAATGTTTTTGTACTTGTATAATAAGAAAGTTTTGCCTATTTAGTAATGTTGACCACCCCTGACATCGCGAAGTAAGTATTCGGGCCGCGTCCACTATCAACAGCACAACCTTCGTTTGTTTTGAATACCAAGTGGTTGTTAATCAAAATGTTGACATTCCAATGACAAGTTTTAGTTAATAATTTAGGTATTAAATAAGTAGGTCAGTAGAGTATATGATGGGTATACGATTACTGTAGTAATCGCTTTCAGCGATAAGACCGCCCATTTGTGCTACGTATACTTTCAAGCTTTTACTTTACGTAGTAAATAAGGTTATTTATTTATCTACTCAGCATGATGCAGCATGACAGAAAGACAGATGGACAATCCAGATTTCTTATAAGTACTTAAGTATTTCTTTTTTTTGGGGGTACGGAATTCTAAAAACAAATAACCGCCTACATCCTTTTAAGTAGCAACGCCAACACACATTTTGCTATTTCTTATTGGCTAGGAATTGTCCATTTAAAATTCGTAAATTGATTGCCGATTACAAATCAGAAGGCGCTCAATTACTACTCCTGCTCTAATTAATAACTAGCGACCCCCCAGCTTCGCACGGCTATATTATGCATGTATTATTATATTATACATATAAACGTTCCTCTTGAATCACTTTATCTATTAAAAAAAACCGCATCAAAATCCGTTGCGTAGTTTTAAAGATTAAGCATAATTTTTTTTTATAATGTTGCATTCCACACATCGCCATCTAGCCCCAAGCTAAGTAACTAGACTTGTGTTATGGGTGCTAGACCACGGATATACTACTTATATACTTTTCTTTTGTAAATATATACTTATAATACATAGAAACAACGAGAACACAGACGAATATCTTAGCATAAATACTTGTCTGAGGCGGGAATCAAACAACCCCGTGTTTGGCATTCCGGCAGTGACCATTGGGCCAACTGGGTCGTCAATACATAGGGATATAGGGACAGAGAAAGCGACTTTGTTTTATACTATGTAGTGAAGATTCATACTGCAAAGTGATTCGTCAATATTTAATATGTTTTACTCAAGTTATAAAAATTAATGCCTGCTTATAAAGGCTGACTAGGTCCATTAGCGCTGCCATTGGTTTTGTATTAATTGTGATGAAATAAGGACATTTTTCCTAAAAAAACCGCCACACAACAAAGCAGCGCTGGTGTTAATTTTGCGCTGTACTTATAAATTGATTTTAAGACTGTGCTGTAATCTTCACTACGTACATAGTATAAAACAAAGTCGCTTTTTCTGTCCCTATTTCCCTTTGACTGCTTAAGAGGAAAGTGTACCGGAGGCTCTTTCCATACAAACTATTACAAACGTAGTCGACTGTTTTCTCCCTGGATAATGACACTAGAGCAAATATTTTTGGTGCATAAAACTTATAATTGCCAGGACCATGCCCCTATTTTTTGATTTTTTAAATATTTTAAATTTTAGTTTCTATCATAATTAGAAAATGAAAAAAAGCAAAACATAGGGGCATAGTCATGGCAGTTATAGGAAATATCATGCCTCCGAAACGAGGAAATATCATGCCTCCTTTGACCGCAAAAAAATGGATTTATGTCGATGGTTGGTCTGCGTAACTATTGTCAACTTTTTAATGAGTTAGTGCCATCAGTCCTACTTTTGGTAAATTTTTCGTATATATTCATACTATAAGTACAACATCACCAAATATGCCATTGGTTTTGTAAAAACGTAAAAACGTCGACAAACTGAGGTTTGTCGACGTTTTTACGATTTTTGAGACCTTTTGCCTTCGGAGCGCGCCCACCAATGAGAAGAAGGCACAAGAAACTACCCCCATGAGTTTCTTGTGCCTTCTTCTCATTGGTGGGCGCGTTCCGAAGGCACACATCCTAACTTAGTTTTTTGTTGTTTTTAGTTGTTGTAGTTGTTGTAGTTGTTTGTTAAAAGAGAATGACTACCTATTTTAATGAAATTATATTTCAAAACTTAAAGTTGTAATAAAATATTTCAACAGGTATTATTAGTTTAACAAGTCTTTTTTTTTTATTCGCAACTGTGATAAAAAACGTCGTACGATAGGTACACGTGTGGATTGATCTTTGTATCTCGGCTTCGTTAAACGCACTCGCGTACCGCTCGCGCGTGTTAAACCGCCTCTATGCAAAGCTCAATTTTCCACACTTGTATCGCAATGTATTATTACGCCAGCCTGCCTAGCATGAAGATCAAAACACGATACGATAAAGCGATATAACTACATCAACTCTCAAAATATGATAGATAAAGCCACCATGTTGAATTTTTATCATAAATTTTATCGCAATTTTCGATAAAAAATCAACATGGCGACTTTATCGATCATATTTTGAGAGTTGATGTAGTTATATCGCTTTATCGTATCGTGTTTTGGTCTTCATGCTAGGCAGGCTGAACTGCTAGAGAAATTCAATAAAATAGGTAGGTATTCGTAGATAGCAGACGCTAAAAAAAACAATGGTTGTCATAGTTGTCTGTAAAGTTGGTTTACGGACAATATTTTTACGTGATAACATCATAAGAACTCTTTTGTATCGTTGACATTACCATTTTGCATACTTACTTCAATACGTTGCTATAGTTACTTGTCAATAACGTTGCTATAGTTACTTGTCAATAACGCATGATGTGCACACTTTTTTGTGAAATGCACTCACCAATGTAAAAGACGTTATCACGTCAAAAAAGCCAGCATTAAAAAAGTTATTCAAAAGTGATGACTTCAGAAGACTGCGACATCTCAATAGGTAGGTATTTTTCTCCGTTTCTCGCAAAATAAAACATGATAAAACGACTAAAATTGTATTTAAACCGAAACTTAGGTTTTTAAAATATGGTACGATTACAAGCTATTTCAAAAGAATTAGCCCATATTTTTGAAAAAATCAGAGACGGAGGAATAAATCTGCTTTATTTTTTTTCCAAAATTATTGTTTCCCATGCGGGAATATGTTTCAAAGCAGATACTGTCGTCATCTTTGTGACTGCGACTTGAGGCTAACGGAAGTACCTGCAAATATACTTATAAATAAATATTGCTGGACATTTCATACATCGCCATCTAGCCCCAAGTTAAGTAACTAGACTTGGGGCTGTATTTTTGAATCGTTCGCCCCGCGTCGAGCGCTCGATTTCTACTGATATTCGTTCGACATCGGAATCTCGCTATTTTTGAATCGTTCGATCGTAACGCTAACGAGTGGTCTCCACCACTCGTCACGATATCGCTTCGAGTGTCAGAATAAACATCAAACAATCATAGTCAAACGAAACGATCTTTGAAAAATATTTATATCTTTTGGGATTATTTCGGATGTTCGTCGGTAATTACCGGTTTTCAATTTTCTGCGTAAAACGAATAAAAAAATTACATTTTAAATTTCGACGACGAATGTTTCAAAAATACAAAAATTGGTGTCATGCGACTTGTAAGCGCATTCGACGAAGCTAGTATGTCACACGAGCGATTCAAAAAAAACCCTTGTGTTATGGGTACTATAGATATACCGGATATACATATATACTTTTCTTTTGTAAATATATAAGTACATAAAATACTTACATAGAACCAACCAGACCACAGACAAATGGGTATCTAAGCATAAATACTTGTATGAGGTGGGAATTGAACTCGCTACTCGTAAATATGTAGAGTTGGTGTTTGAAAAAAGCTCCGAACATAAGTGCACATAAATGAACACTCAAAATACCTACCTATCCCTGTTAAAATTAGGTAAGTACTTAACTTTTCTTACAGACAAAAAAGAAAATTGAAAGAACGAATAAAATGAAGTAAGTAGGTATGTATACTGACCACTAAAAATACTGTTAATAATATTATCTTCAAACCATTAAAAATCTTCATAGTTGTAAGTAATATGAATGTAAATATTATAATTCCGTATCAACCACAATGCTGTTTTTCAGAAAATTTACATCTGAAGGAGATAACGATAATCGAAATTCATTAGAAATCAGAATTGATGGTTGATTGGTATAACATTGATAGTTGCGTACATGTTTGAAATTAATTTCATGGTGTTCTAATCGAGTTTTCAAAAGTTTATCTTAAAGTTTATCAGTACATAGTATAAAACAAAGTCGCTTTCTCTGTCCCTATATCCCTTTGTACGCTTAAATCTTTAAAACTACGCAACGGATTTTGATGCGGTTTTTTTAATAGATAGAGTGATTCAAGAGGAAGGTTTTTATGTATAATACATGCATAATATAGCCGTGCGAATCCGGGGCGGGTCGCTAGTTAGGAAATAAACGTAGGTAGGTACAATATTTCGTTTCAAAAAAACACAGATTAGTTGATTGAATCCGGCGTTACTTTTCGGAGTTTTTAGATGCAAGCCTAGTTCCAAAACACAAAATGCAATGTGCACCGCCCTCCCGCCCACTTGAAGAGGCATGCAATGAGGACAAGCAAAAATTAGTATTAGTGACACCAGTCATAAACCACGATACTTGTTTTGCGTCTACTGAACGCGTCATCAGGATTGAACCCCGACCGCGCTATCTGGGCGACAAACGTTAGACGCGAAGTCCGCTTCGCTCTCAGAGATGTTGCCTCGCTGAACGCTGGAACACAACCAACGTTCAGCGAGGCAACATTTCGACCGCGGGGCACAACTAGTCTATACTAATATTTATTAATTTTAATTTTTTTACTTTTCATTTTTATTTGTGTTTTTAATTTTAACATTTTGAAACACTTAATTAAATTTTTTATATCATCACTACATCACTTCACTACATAGTATAAAACAAAGTCGCTTTCTCTGTCCCTATATCCCTTCGTATGCTTAAATCTTTAAAACTACCTACGCAATGGATTTTGATGCGGTTTTTTTAAATAGATAAAGTGATTCAAGAGGAAGGTTTATATGTATAGTACATGCATAATATAGCCGTGCGAAGCCGGAGCGGGTCGCTAGTTTATTATAAAGCTGAACAGTTTGTTTGAACGCGCTAATCTCAGGAACTGCTGGTTCGAATTGAAAAATTCTAATTGTGATGTTTGTGTCTAATAAGGGTGTATGTTAAAATGTATAAACTCAAAATACATAACGTTATAATTCATAAAGTATTTTAACTTTATGAATTATAACGTTATGTATTTTGTCGCTAGTTAGGAAATAAACGTAGGTAGGTACAATATTTCGTTTCAAAAAAACACAGATTAGTTGATTGAATCCGGCGTTACTTTTCGGAGTTTTTAGATGCAAGCCTAGTTCCAAAACACAAAATGCAATGTGCACCGCCCTCCCGCCCACTTGAAGAGGCATGCAATGAGGACAAGCAAAAAATAGTATTAGTGACACCAGTCATAAACCACGATACTTGTTTTGCGTCTACTGAACGCGTCATCAGGATTGAACCCCGACCGCGCTATCTGGGCGACAAACGTTAGACGCGAAGTCCGCTTCGCTCTCAGAGATGTTGCCTCGCTGAACGCTGGAACACAACCAACGTTCAGCGAGGCAACATTTCGACCGCGGGGCACAACTAGTCTATACTAATATTTATTAATTTTAATTTTTTTACTTTTCATTTTTATTTGTGTTTTTAATTTTAACATTTTGAAACACTTAATTAAATTTTTTATATCATCACTACATCACTTCACTACATAGTATAAAACAAAGTCGCTTTCTCTGTCCCTATATCCCTTCGTATGCTTAAATCTTTAAAACTACCTACGCAATGGATTTTGATGCGGTTTTTTTAAATAGATAAAGTGATTCAAGAGGAAGGTTTATATGTATAGTACATGCATAATATAGCCGTGCGAAGCCGGAGCGGGTCGCTAGTTTATTATAAAGCTGAACAGTTTGTTTGAACGCGCTAATCTCAGGAACTGCTGGTTCGAATTGAAAAATTCTAATTGTGATGTTTGTGTCTAATAAGGGTGTATGTTAAAATGTATAAACTCAAAATACATAACGTTATAATTCATAAAGTTAAAATACCGAAAATCAAAATACATAATGATCAAAATACATAAAATCGAAATAAATAAAAATTGTTTCAAATAATATACGAAATACATAATGACAAAACGTATGAATTTAAAATACATAAATTCAAATAACATATATCTAAAACAAATAAAGATTTAAATGAATAATAGACTTTACTTATAAAAAACCCTACGAACGAAGCAAACTATTACAGCAAAAAGTTCAAAATATCGATAGTCATAATGCCTATGTTCAAAAAGTTAACATTTATTACACATAATATTATGTTCAATATATCTTCGTAAAAATGCCCATAATATATAAAATACACGTTACCCTAATCAAGTAAAATAGGTAGAATTCGGTTCTAGCACTCGCCGGTCGCTGCCGCGGCACCGGTCGTTTCGCTCGCTAGGCTCGTGCGTTGTGGTCGCAGTTCTAACCTTTTTTTTTCGAGACGAAATGCTCCTTGTGCAACGTCCCGCCGCTCCGGGGGAGCAGCGGGGATGTGTGGGGCTCTCTCTGGCCTAAGGTAGTGGTCGGTCAGAGGTTTACCTACTAAAACCTCTCGGTGTCCTCTCTCCGCCGTGAGTGCCGGGGACGCAGGAGTGCTTACACATGTCATCTGCTGCCCCACGGCGGCGGCTGGTCTCGTCAGATCCCCTCTCTAAAACCCGTAATGGGAGAAAAAGTCCCTGGTACAGTACTGGGCGTATGGCCTCCACCGTTCCTCGTCCGTACTGAGGGCTCTCGAGCATAAACGTTAGAGGACCGTGTTCCCGCTCAACCCACTCGCCCAGTACTGGGCGTATGGCCTCCACCGATCCTCGTCCGTACTGAGGGCTCTCGAGCCGTTCAGTCCATCCCGCCAATGAGACCTGGCGGAGCTCCAACCGACGACGTGCTTCTATATCCCGCAGCGCCGGTCGGTCGCCCCGTTGAAAATATATAAAACTGTAGGTGAATTAATTTTAGAAAATCAGAACTGCCAGAACCGAATTCTACTTACCTATTTAACTTAGTTAGGGCACGGAGTATTTTTTTTTGGAAAAAATAAATTTCTGGTACTTTCCTACTTAATAAATACTCGATATTTACTTTGTACTTCGATATTTGGAACTTTCCTTATTTTAATGTACCTACCAATTTCTGGTTTTTGTTTACCTTATAACTTATATATTTTGATAGTTATACATTTGAAAGTTAGGCTTGTTGATTATTATGTGTTATAAGCATTATTATTTCTAATTATTATATATTTGGAACTTTATGAATTTACAGTTTATGGATTTAAGACTTATGCAATTTAACTTTATGTATTTTGAATCATTATGTATTTTGACTTTCGGTATTTTAACTTTATGAATTACAACGTTATGTATTTTGAGTTTATACATTTTAACATACACCCGTCTAATAATGTCCATTTATCGAGGAAGGCTACTTTTCATTTTGATGTTCCCATGGGATCGGAACTTACGCGGGTGAAATCGCGGAGCGCAGCTAGTAGGTAATATAATAAAACTCAAAATTTCATATAATAATTTTAATAAAATCAATATTTCTTCAACAACTCCTCCATAATCTTAGAAGCTAAAGACATATCGAGTTTATTTTGAGAATTCTTACTCAATACACCTAAAAGAGCTTTAAACACTTTAGTTTTACCCTCCTTATACTGTTTTACAAGTTTTGGATTATTATCTAAAACATCTACAATTAACTTTTCAATTTTCTTTCTATCTGTAAGTAATGACCAGCCATTTTCATCTATAATTTTTAAAGGAGACACTTCACTATCTGATAATTCGACCAGCTTATCAAAGACCTTCCTGCAGATATCTAAGCTAATTTGTTTCTGTAAAAGCAAATCTGTTATTTCCTTCATTTGTTCTATGGTTATAGGACAATCTTCTACGTCAAGTTTTCTTTTATTTAGCACTGTTAATAAATCATTTAGTAATAGATTAGCTACTTTAGTCGCGTCGTTTGTTGATGTTAATTCTTCGAAGTAATCTAACAGGATTGGTTCGTTTACTAGTTGTATGGCAGATTCGGGTCTTAAAGAGTAATTCTCTATTAGTTTAGAACGTGTTTCCTCTGGTAGTTCCGGTATGTTGTCCTTTATTAATGGCACGCTGATGACGTCAGTGGTGTCTTCTTTGGATTTTAAATTGACTCGTAAAGGTGGCAGGTTTGGTTCCGGCATGTATCTGTAAATAAAAATAAAATATGTTTATTCATAAAATACGGCTTGTAGCGAATGCCAAAATTAACCAGTATAAAAAATTAATTGTAGGACATTCCACACATCGCCATCTAGTCCCAAGCTAAGTAACTAGACTTGTATTATGTGTGCTAGACAACGGATATACTACTTATATATACTTTTCTTTTGTAATTATTTTCTAATATATATAAACTAGCTGCGCCCCGCGGTTTCACCCGCGTAACTCCCGATCCCGTGGGAATATCGGGATAAAAAGTAGCCTATAGCCTTCCTCGATAAATGGACTATCCAACACAAAAATAATTTTTCAATTCGAACCAGTAGTTCCTGAGATAAGCGCGTTCAAACAAACAAACAAACAAACTATTCAGCTTTATAATATTAAGTATAGATTACGTGTCACGTTGTTTGTGCGCGATGGACTCCTAAACTACTCAACCGATTGTAATCAAATTTGCACTCCATGTGCAGTTTGATCCAACTTGAAAGAAAGGATAGCTTATACATCTTAATTTATCCCGATATTCGCACGGGATCGGGAGTTACGCGGGTGAAACCGCGGAGCGCAGTATGCTTATAATACATAGAAACAACCAGACCACAGACAAATATCTAAGCATAAATACTTGTCTGAGGCGGGTATCGAACCCGGAACCCTGTGTTTGGCAGTCCGGCATGGGGACCATTGTGCCAACTGGGTCGTCAAATAAGTAGACAAGTCTCTTGTAGACTTTGTAGACAAGTAAGTAGGTGATTAAGTATTCATTGGCAATCAAGAATCGAGAATATTTAAACCTGTTCATACTAAAAATATTAACATAATGATTTTATTTGGTGATTTCAACTTGTTGAGAATATTAATCCATTACTGGTTTCCGAGACCTTTAAAACCACTTCCTGGGGTTTTGACCTGCCTTTGTACAATACCAATGCGTCATAAGTCCACTATCAGTTTGCTACCATAATACTATCAACAAATATTGGACTTACGACCTTCTTCTAATAGACGTTACACACAAAAATAAATACTTGAATTAAAAGTACTCAGTGTGATTATTATTTTCAACATGTTAGCTATGTATTTAGTTGGCCGAGTGGTCTAAGCCGCCACCTGCTACACCAAACCAACCGACGACGTGGGATCGATTTACAGGTTACGTTGTTATAATGTTCAAATAGTGCTGCACAGAATTGGTAAACGTTACGGTGCCGGTGGCCTCTGCTAACTATATCAAAGTCAAATTTAAAAAAAACCTTTGGATGCCTAATACATTTGTACACAGATAACATAGAAACGTCTTTAAAAAAATATACATAGCTTACGTCATGTTGAAAATAATAATCCCACTGAGTAGGTACCTACTTAATTCAAGTATTTATGTTTGTGTGTAACGTCTATTAGAAGAAGGTCGTAAGTACAATAGTTGTTGATAGTATTATTGTAGCAAACTGATAGTGGACTTATGACCCATACTGTACATTATTACAATTGAACTAAGTTAATATTAATTAAAATACACAAAGACAATAGGACTGTATATTGAACAAAGTTAAAATATTTAAATGAATCTATTGTGTAAACTAAATACATAATCGAATACGAAATAGTGTTGCCTAAGTTGGTAACTTCGATTCGTTAGGATTCTAGAAGTAGTTTCGTCAAATGAACGGTTTTTAGGGTTCCGTAGCCAAAGTGTAAAAACGGGACTCTATTACTAAGATTTTACTCTCCGGCGGCAAGCAGGTAAAATTCACGTTTTGGACCTTTTGGTGCCCAAAACGTGTCATTAGGTCGAATAAACTATGATCTAAGATATTTTAATCATTTAATTGACGACCCAGTTGGCTGGCACAATGGTCACCATACCGGACTGCCAAACACAGGGTTCCGGATTCGATTCCCGCCTCAGACAAGTTTTTATCCTTAGATATTTGTCTATGGTCTGTTTGTTTCTATGTTTTATAAGTATATATTTACAAAAGAAAAGTATATAAGTAGTAAGTATATCCGTTGTCTGGCACCCATAACACAAGTCTAGTTACTTAACTTGGGGCTAGATGGCGATGTATGGAATGTCCGGCAATATTTATTTATTTCATTACTCTTTGCGTGATTATTATGCATATAAGTTTAAAATATCAATTAAAATAATAATAAATATATATTCTTAATTGCCTAATGACGTAGGTATATAGATATATTATGTATACTCAAGCTAGAACAATAGAAAATGATCCCGTAATGACCCGTACAAAATATAATTAATTTTAGTACAATTTACAGTCCAACCAACTGTGTGGGCCCGAGTCTGCTATTTTATCCTATATACAGGGTGATTTTTTTATGTGAGCCTTCAGGGCTATATCCTAAACTATAAGAGATAGCAAAAAATGCTGAAAGGAGTTGCGTGCCCGATTTTGACAAAAACCATATCATTAGATTTTTGAAAAAGTCATTACCCTAGCCAGGAATCACACCTGTTTATTTTGCAAAAAAATAATCACCTATATTTATATACCAATCAATAGCAAATCAAAGGAAATAGCTAATTTTTGTAGCCTTCTGTAATTTTCATACTACTCTCTCCTTGAAAAAGGTGGCGAGGAGGAGGCTATGACATAACAAACTGTTACGACCCAGTTGGCACAATGGTCAAAATGCCGGACTGCCAAACACAGGGTTTCGGGTTCGATTCCCGCCTCAGACATGTATTTATGCTTAGATATTTGTCTGTTGTCTGGATGTCTGTATGTATTATAAGTATATATTTACAAAAGAAAAAGTATTTATGTAGTATATCCGTTGTTTAGCACCCATAACACAAGTATTGTTACTTAGCTTGGGGCTAGATGGCGATGTGTGGAATGTCCTGCAATATTTATTTATTTATTAAACTGCTTCACAAAAAACTGTTTCTTTTACAAATTTTAGGTGATGTGATGATGAATTTAGAACACAACACAACAACAAAAACGACTTCCTCTCTTTGCTTCATACGCTATTATTTTGTCAGAGACGGAAAATTGAAAATTGGTGAAAACTACAAAAATTAGCTAATCTCTCTAGTGGCAACACTATCGATTGGTATGAAAATATGAATGGGATGATTATTTTTTTGCAAAATCTACAGGTTCAATTCCTAAGGTACTTAATGACTATTTCAAAAATCAAATGATGCAGTTTTAGTTTTTGTCAAAATCGGACACGCAACTCCTTTCAGCATTTTTCGCTAACTCTTATAGTTTAGGATATAGCCCTGAAGGCCCACGTAAAAAAATCACCCTGTATATAGAGATTTTACAGCGCCCAGAAGGCTAATTCTCGTAAATAACATTGTTAAAATTACATATTGCAATATCATTCCGATTGCATTTCGATTATAAAAAAACATACCCTCAGAGTCAGCTTTTGGTATTCTGAAGAATTTTGACGTGACAACGTCTTATGTTTATCGTCTTCAACGTCTTCAACGTCTTGTGTTATGTAACGTTTGCCGGGTGACACTTCAAGAAACTGCGTTACGCTCCGCTCACGTTATGCGCTCACAATGAGAGCGAGTGAGAGGCACGCGGGCATGGTTAGCCCGCCTAAGAGCGAGAGAGACAGACATAAAAAGTGAAAGGCACGCGTCCCTTCCACTCGAGCACAGTTGTTGTCACGTAAAACTTTCGCCCGTATACCGACTTTACAGGCAACCAGTTTTTTTTTGTAATCGAAATGCATTGGGAATGATATTGCTATGTAATTTGATCAATTCTATTTACGAGAATTGGCCTTCTGAACATTTTAAGTAAAGGAACATTTCTCACCTATAATCCTGTACAACTTCTTTGTCCCGCATAGCAATGGTGACCTTTGCAGCAGCGTCCCACGATCGCGTCTCGTTCACAATCCTTCCACCACTTTCTAGTACAATCCTCTGACGTTCGATCTCATGTTTGATAGCACCGGCCACGCCTCGAATCGAACCGATGTTCTTTATCTGAAAGGGAAGAAATTGGTGGTATTGAGTTAAGTTTATTAGGTAGTAGCGACCCGCCCCGGCTTCGCACGGCTATATTATGCATGTATTATACATATAAACCTTCCTCTTGAATCACTCTATCTATTAAAAAAAACCGCATCAAAATCCGTTGCGTAGTTTGAAAGCTTTAAGCATACATAGGGATATAGGGACAGAAAAAGCGACTTTGTTTTATACTATGTAATATACTTACTACAAAAAATATACAAAGGGAAAAAAAGATGTTGTTCGATTCTAAGAGCTATCGAATATAGACAAAAAAATTCATACAAAAAAAATTGGCAACAAATACCGCGACACGGAATAAGTACTTACTTGAAAATGATAAAAAATTTGTATATAACATAGGTATCCTATACTTTTTTCTTTCTGAGATCAGACTAAAGATCATTTTTAGGGTTCCGTACCCAAAGGGTAAAAACGGGACAAATTAACTAGGTAAAGTTATAGGTTATTTTATTTACCTACTTTATTCAATCGTTATTGTATTGTTAAATCGTAGTTTCCTAAGGCAAATTAATTACGATAATTTACTAAGATTTCCTTAAATATTTACAAACCGGAAAAAACTCGTTAATAATAAATTAATCAATAGACAATACTAGCATTTTGTACCAGAAGTAGAAACAAAACTTGAGTAGATGAAATATTGTTCTTGAGGTGACTTAAGAGGAAAGTGTACCGGCTCTTTCTCTGTACAAACGTAGTCGAAGCCATAGGGGCATGGACGGCATGGTCATGGCAGTTATAGATTTTATGCTACAAAAATATTTGCTCTAGTGTCATTATCCAGGGAAGAAACAGTCGAATACGTTTGTATGGAAATTATAGAAACCAAAAGCAAAATGATTTTCCCTATGACTAAATTTGTTAATTATTACATGAAAAATTGTAGTTTTAGGTGTTGTTGTGTACCGTTTGTAGTTGAAATCTTTTTTTACATATTTTGTTATAAACTTTTTAGTAGATATAAAATTCTTGTCTTTTATGAGAATAACTTATATTTAATTTAAAACGGTATATCTGTATGAAAGTTCTTAGCGTTTTTTCCCAGCGAATCAAGTTTTCCTAGTTTGCCCATAACTCGTTAACAAGTAAATAAGGTAAAACCAATCTAAGGCCTTCGTAAACAGCTTCCTCATATGCGTATAAGCCAAAGCAATGACGCACATGGTCTTTGATACAACTTTATATATCCTACTAATATTATAAATGTGAAAAATTGTGTGTTAAGGTGTAAGGGTACCTGCGCGCTCTCCGTACAAACGTAGTCGACTCCCTGAATAATGACACTAGCACCAATATTTTTGTGCCATAAAACCTATAACTGCCATGACCTTGCCCCTATGTTTTGGTTTTTTTCATTTTCTAATTATCATAGCAATTCAAAAAAAAAATTAAAAATATCAAAAAATAGGGGCATGGTCATGGCAGTTATAAGTTTTATGCACCAAAAGTATTTGCTCTAGTGTCATTATCCAGGGAGAAAACAGTCGACTACGTTTGTAATAGTTTTTATGGAGAAAGCCCTCGGTACCCTTTCCTCTTAATATGTGTGTTTGTTACACCTTCACGCAAAAACTACTGGACCGATTCCAATTAAACTCGGTATGTATTAGATACCTAAGACACTTATTAGATTAACATATAGGCTACTTTTTGGGATCGGGACTTCCGCGGGTGAAACCGCGGAGCGCTGCTAGTCTACACTAATATTATAAAGAGGAAAGATTTTTTTGTTTGTTTTGTTTTGTTAACGAAAAGGCTATTAAACTACTGGACCGTTTTCAAAAATGCTATGAAAGCTACATTATCAGGGAATAACATAGGCTGTAATATACTTTTTTTTTTAATTAGGGAACCGTAAGAAAATTGCAATATTGTAATTTATAATATTTTAATTATTTATTAGCGTCAAAGCATAGGTTTAATTAATGAGACAGATGTCGCAAATGTTGCAAAACATTACGCATTTTAATGTTATGAATACAAATGTATTATTTTAGTACAAACATATCGCTATGCGTTTAATGTTTGTTAGAAAGCAAGGCCTTAGTAATTAATTGAATGAGAATTGAAGTTTATTGGCTATTTTAATTCCTATTTTGCAACAAAACTAACATACAAGGTTTGACCTACAACGAGTCTCTGTTTTTTTATTTTTAAGGTCCTAGGTTTGCTGTCAAATGTCCGGGTTTCTCCGGATTTATCCTAATTTAGTGGACGCCAAGGGACTGTGTCAGGGTTTCATTTGTAGTCCGACTGCTGACACATCTACCAAAAATCCCCGGTCTTAGTTACATCTATGCGTTTCTTGTTTCGGTAGCTTCGTTTGAAGTTTTCGAGACCGCCTCCGGAAAAAGAAAAAAACTATTACAAACGTAATCGACTGTTTTCTCCCAGGATAATGACACTAGAGCAAATATTTTTGGTGCATATAACTTATAACTGCCATGACCATGGCAAAATAGGGGATTTTTGTTTTTTTTTTGTTTTTTTAATCTTAATTTCTATGATAATTAGAAAATGAAAAAAACCAAAACAGTCATGGCAGTTATAGGTTTTATGGCACAAAAATATTTGTATAATATTTGTGCTAGTGTCATTATCCAGGGAGGAAACAGTCGACTACGTTTGTATGGAGAGAGCGCAAGGTACCCTTTCACCTTAAGCCGGACAAAATCCCTTATTGTCCTGGTTAGCAGATTTAAAAAGTTATAGCTCTAGTCTTTTATAGGTGTATTTATGACTCGTCGTTAGTACCTACCTAATTTTGCAGTGACTTGTACAAAAAAACAGATAAATATAGAAATGTACCCAATATAGTATAATTAAACAGTTTTTGCGAAACCGGATACATACCTATTTAGGTGTTTAGTTAAGATAAAAATAAACGTCATAAAAATAATTTGTTTAGCAAACCTTGGTTCATGGTGTTTACTTACTTACATGTGTAAATGACGTCAAATATGTAAAAACTCTCTTCATGTCCGTGATAATGGGTGTAGCCTTTAGATCGTTGGAGGCTCAAAGATCTCTACAGAGAACATAATGTCTGTTACGGAAATGTACGTATTGGCCTTTCGCGTTTTTAGTCATTACCTATGTGTCGAAACCGTTTTGGTTTAGTCTATGAAAGAGTACCTAACCTAAGAAAACCTACCTGGGCCATTATTCACTAAGGTTCAAGTCGTTGGGCGCGCGTGATTAGGGGCGGAGGGGGAGCGGTTTTTGTATGGAAATCTTACCCTAATCACGCGCGCCCGACGACTTGAACCTTAGTGAATCAGGGTACTGAAAAACTGCCTAGCATTACCGCACTTTTTGTTATGTTTCAGTTTAATGAAAACTTAAGAGGAAAGGGTACCGACGCTCTCTCCATGCAAACGTAGTCGACTGTTTCCTCTCTGGATAATGAATGACACAAGAGAAAATATTTTTGCAGCATAAAACTTATAACTGCCATGACCATGCCCCTATGTCTTATTTTTTTTAACTCTTACTTTGTATGATAATTAGAACATGAAAAAATCAAGACATAGGGACATAGTCATGGCGGTTAGGTATAGGTTTTATGCAACAAAAATATTTGTGCTGATTTCAATATCCAGAGAGGAAAAAGTCGACTACGTTTGTATGGAGAGAGCGCCGGTACCTTTTCCTCTTAAAGATTACTTTCGCTCAATTTAAGCAAATAAATGTATTTGTATCAATGTTTAACCTATTCTAACTTACCAGATTACCTGAAGTCTTTCTAACCTAACTCAGTTTTGGTAGACAGCAGGTCACCTAGTCGTGTCAAATTCTATTAAATTTTCGTATTACTAACGCTCAAGTACCGATTTCTAACCTATCCTAACCTACCTAAATTCTTGTTGACAACGGGTCGCCCGGGTCGTATTAGGTTATCTTAACATTTTTCTTCGTATTACTAACACTTATTTCGCTCAACTTTCGCATTCTAACCTACCTCAGTTCTTATAGACAGCGGGTCACCGGGTCGTCTCAGTGAAACGTTTGCGTCGACTCGAAGAGCGCCTTCCTCCATGCGACCCGTACACGCTCCCAAACGTTGAACTATCAGGACCAGTTCTTTAACTAAAGCCGCTGCTTCTTCACCATCCTGATAAAAAAACCAAAGAAATAGCTTAAAATTAGGTAGACAAATATGTAATAGGGTGGGCATTCAGAATGAAAAGCCTATGCGTTTAGGCGTTAGGTATGAGTGTTTTCATGTAGTTTTAATATGGCAGAGACCCAGTTGGCACAATAGTCACCATACCGGAGTGCCAAACACAGGGTTACGGGTTCGATTCCCGCCTCAGACAAGTATTAGCTTGTCTGTGGTCTGGGTGTTTCTATGTATTATAAGTACCTATATATTTAAAAAAAACTATATAAGTAGTATATCCGTTGTCTAACACCCATAACACAGGTCTAGTTACTTAGCCTGGGACTAGATGGCGATGTGTGGAATGTCCTGCAATATTTATTTTTATTTTATTTAGTAGTTGTTAGAAGTGTGATGAAAGCTGAGGGGCGGAGTGACCATAGGTAGCTATAGGTACGGTGTAGACATACTGACCCTCTTAGATAGTGAGCAAACATAGATTAAGATTAGGAGCCGAATTTCGCTGGTGAAATTCTTAGATAAGACAAGTCATTGCACACTTAAATTGTGACAATACCAATTGACCCAGAAAAATATTCCTGTTACAAAGATAATTTAGTTTCAGAAAAGTTACCTATGTTTTTACACAGTAATGACATACCAATTGGATAAAGAAAGAATTGCAAAATGCTGTATTTGCTCTGACAGCATACCTACATTCGTACCCTAATTCTCAGAATAATATACCTATTAAAAACATCAGGATACAATAAACGCGCCTGCTCAGAAACAGTTACACCTAAGTCTTTGAATAGTAATGACATATCAATTGTATAGAGAGCCTAGAATTGCAAAATACTGTATTTTCTTTAAAAGCATACATTTAAACCTTAATTTTTTAAATATACTACAAACATCAGGATACAATAAACGCACTTGCCCAGAAACAGTTACCAGTTTTAAACAGTAATGACATACCAATTGCTCAAAGAGCCTAGAATTGCAAAATACTGTATTTTCTATAACAGCATACATTTAAGCCCAGAAACAGTTACCAGCTTTTAAACAGTAATGAAATACCAAATGCACAAAGAGCCTAGAAATGCAAAATACTGTACTTATTTGCTGACAGCATCATTCAATCCTTAATTGTTAGAAAAATATACCTGTAACGAACATCAGGATATAATAAGCGCAATTGTCCAGAAACAGCTAGCTATGTCTTTCAACAGTAATGACATACTAACCGCATAAAGAACCTAGAATTGCAAAATACTGTGTTTCTTCTGCATACATTCATTCCTTTAATTCTCAACTTCTTTGTCATAGAGACTCGACTCATTGTCATAGGAAGGTACATAATGTTCCCATGATTTTTGCTTGATTATATGAAATTAACGTAAGTTACGATATCACGCAGTATTATGGTGCAACAGCTTTATTTTATTACATATTGTATTTATTTAAATAAGGTATAAATGTATTTAATTTTTTTATTATTTTCGCACATAACAGGTCAAGCATATCGCTGACAAAGAAATATTTAATTTTATTACATGAATTAAATAATATTATACTACATATAAATAGAACTTCCCAAGTAATAAAGTTATTTCATACTGTTATATTTTTTCATTCAATCTACACTAATAATAAAAAGAGGAAAGAGTTTTTGGTTTTTTGTTTGAATATGCTCCAAAACTACTACACCGATTTTAATTAAATTTGGTATGGAGGATACATAAATTCATTGCGAGTAACATAGGGAACTTTTTATCCCGATATTCTCTAAGAAAGAAAGTTTTTTTGCCCCCTCTTCACGGTCAAACCGCTTGAAAAATTTGGATCAAATTTTGCAGAGGGCTTATTCACAGTATGTAAAAGAAAATAGAATACTTATGATTTATGCGGGTGAATAGATTTATGCGGGTAAAGCCGCAGGGTGCAGTCAGTACATTTATAACCAAAGTTATGATTTCATCACTACATAGTATAAAACAAAGTCGTTTCCCGCTGTCTATCTGTCCCTATGTATGCTTAGATCTTTAAAACTACGCAACGGATTTTGATTTGGTTTTTTAATAGGTAGAGGGCTTCAAGACATACATATACATGCATAATATAGCCGTGCGAAGTCGGGGCGGGTCGCTAGTCTTGGATAAAATTGTTCTCATGAATATAATAAAGTAGAAAAACAATTTAAAAAAGTGCAATAAAATACTCTATAACTTATAGTCTTAGGTATGTATAAATTAAGAAATAGCTATTTCCTGTAGTTTAACCTTCGATTTAAAAATAACTTTACTTCCTTCCAATAAGCAGTTCTTATTATAGCTAAATGGAAGTATGAATATGGATTGATGCATTTGGAAGGTTTTTTTTTTTTTTTTTAATTTGAAAAGATAATAAATGGAATTTTGGGTTAGTTTCAGAATGAATATCCTATATCTAAGTAAAACTGTTTGTTATGAAACCAGTTTTAATACAAGTCATACCCATGACTATCCACCCGGATATGGGAGTATAAGTATATACTTAGATATACATTTTGTGTGCCATTATCAGTCTACTTCTTCGGGATATTAAGCTGTAGCATTTTTCTCAATGGCATACTAGGTGGGTTGCCCTTGTTCTTCCCTATTGTGTATTTCTATTTAATCTAGGAAAGCTTTCAATGTCATTTTTTAATCTGCTTTGTTTACTGCAATCTGTCATGTTAAGTGTATAGCAAAAGTCATTTATCTGGTATACCTACCTAATATGCAGATCACCTATTTCGCGTTATGTCTAAATGTCAGCCTAAGTGTATATTTGCCTATACCGCCCTTTGTCTATTTCGCATAAGAACTACTTCGACAAACATCTTAATCTTGCATTCTGTTCATCGCGTTATCCCATTAGACAGACATATTGGTTGGTATCGATAGTTTGCGGTGGACGCACATGTATGAAAAATTTACTCAACTATCTTAGTTTAGCTAAGCGACTAACTTAGTTTAGTTGGCAACAATCCGAGAAGAGTGCGAGAACCCAGGAGTATTCTGCGCTTCTGGTCGGAGCTGCGCTGGCTGGAGCAGCAGTCAAAGATCACGCGCAATGGGCAGAGTGATGCCTTAGTGCGGAAATCGGAGCCCTTAATCTGAACCTGCCAGTGGCTTTATCGTATGAAACTAAGCTCATTAATAACAAACTAACCTGTAGATCCGGTTCAAAGACCAGCTCTATCAATGGTGCACCCGCTCGGTTCAAGTCAACGAGACTCCGTTTGAGTTCTCCATCGTGGAGGGACTTGCCGCTGTCTTGTTCTAACTGAATCTGCTTGATTTTGGAAGACTTCTTGTAAGGTTTCTTGTGTATACCCGGTGTGAAAACCTGGTGAAGGAAAATTAACATTAATTGAAAAGGTAAGAAGTTGGTGAATTTATTAAAAGCTACAGTTATTTCCTGTCGAATAAGCTGAGAGAGTCGTATAGGTACTGGGCAAGCCTACTCTAGTAAGAAGCCCTTTACTCAGAATTATTTAGGTTACATTATAACATATAACAATGTTGAAGTTTTACTATAAAATGTCGCGTATAGCCGCATCGAATAAAGACACGCGTGCCTCTTGACATAGGCGTCCTCTAGCATTTACCATTGGGTTCTGTCTCACCCTTCTTCAATGGTGTCCGGCCGTGAGTCTCAGGTCATTTGTTGCCGTCGTCTGTTGCGTTCATATAAAAAAAGCCTACTCTATTCTCATTCAAAAGAACCCAACAAAAGAGGTTTATTTGTGAAAAAAACAACCCATTTATAAGTACAAGTTAAAAGCTATCTTATATATTGGGGGCTGACAAATAGCCAGCTACACTTCGACCCAATGGAATCTTTTGTGTTTAAAAAAGCTAGCTTTACTGGTGGCAGTGCCTGCATCGTCAACCCTGACTTGTTAGCGGAATGAAAAGTATCCTTTGTCTTACTCGGCTATAGTGTGAAGGAGAAAGAATACTTGGCTTAGTGTATTCTTACTTGTCTGAATTTTATGCACATACGAAGTAAGAAATAAATACCCAAGTAGGTACTTCACTTCTTTAAATAAATAAATAAATATTACAGGACATTCCACATACCGCCATCTAGCCCCAAGCTAAGGAACTAGACTTGTGTTATGGGTGCTAGACAACGGATATACTACTTATATACTTTTCTTTTGTAAATATATACTTATAATACATAGAAACAACCAGACCACAGACAAATATCTAAGCATAAATACTTGCCTGAGGCGGGAATCGAACCCGCAACCCTGTGTTTGGCAGTCCGGCATGATGACCATTGTGCCAACTGGGTCGTTTAAATTAATAAAGGTGAAACAAAGGCTTCTTAAAAAACCAATTAGTTAAGGTGACTGTTTATCAAAATAGCTATTGGCTACGTTTTTAAAGGTAAGTACTTGTACATAAAAAGCCACAATTTAATTTGAAGGTTATGTTTGTAAGTAGTAGGTACCTGAAAGTTAATAACCCCATCGCTAGCTAAAGGTGCTCTTTGCTGTGTTATCTGATATCCTGCCGGCAGATCAGCGTAGAAATAATGCTTTCTATCAAAACTGGACACTTCATTCACTGTACAAGAGAGAGCTAAAGCCGTCCTTATGCCTAACTCTACACACTTTCTGTTCAAAACCGGTAAAGTTCCCGGTATAGCCGCATCGAATAAAGACACACAATTGTTCACGACACCTCCAAAGGTATTTTCAGCACCGGAAAATAGTTTCGATTCAGTATTTAACTGAGCATGAACTTCTAAACCGACTACGCTCTGCCATTTCGTATCGCACGTGGTTGAGTAATTGCACCGCAATTTGGAAGTCTCTCGAATGTTTCTCAAGCGGTTTAGATTGAGAAATCTCATGTTAAACACGATTTTATTTCACCATTACCAAAATAAAAACATCTCTACGCTACGAACTCTACAGCTGTTTATGACAGATTCAACCAGATATTTTAATTTTGACTTTGACAGTCCTTGAATCAAACACTGATAGTGGTGGAACTTGGGTTGAACGAAACTTGAACAAAACGCACAGTTAGGTAATTTGTTTTGAACATCTTCGTTGAACATCAATTATTATATAAATATTGATAAATATGTCTGGTTTTGTTTAGAACACAATTATGTAGAAAAAAACTTAATTCGGTAGGTACGCACAATGTGCGCACAACAAAGTTCGAAGCGCAGCACTAGAATATCTATAGTATTCTAAAGCTACAACAGATGGCGCTTTATTTAAAAATGACGAGACGGGAACTTGCCGGGACGCACCGGCGCGGCGGGCGGGAAGTTTGAAACATTTTTCTAAATGATGATGATGTACCTATCTAACAACTCAGTTAAAAAAGTTGACACTGTTAAAAAATATTATAAATTATATGTATAGATAACAAAAAAAAAAGATTCTGACTTACCTATAGCCTTGATTTGATGGTAAATTCGGTGAAACAGCCGGCGTTGAAAAGTGAGCGTATTATTTTTGTTTAATTTAGAAATAAAAATTATTGAAAACTCTTTGCTTATTAGTATTAAAATAATTGCATTGATATGTTGACTATATTAACTTATTACTAACTTATCGATACAATAAATTACAGGTAGATATCACATTTTTAACATTTCGACATCGCTTTCCACTACGCAACAAGTCCCGTCACTACGTCAAAAATTAGGGAAAATAAATAGAGGATCATGAAGGCCAGAGTGGCTTCAGCGATGGTGTACATTTTAAACGAAGTCTTTTTATTTAAAAGAGAGGAAAAAATGCGAGTTTTCGCGCGTGTATCGCGAGAGGCGTACGCTCTTTAGAACTGTAACGTGGTGTTTGACCGCAACTCAAAACAATCGCTGTCTACATAGCGAACCTTGAGTTTATAACACGGCTGAATGGAAAAGTAACTCCAACGTGACTTCTGATAAGGTTAATTAAAGCAAAAAGACTAGTTACAGTGTGATTTTCCATTTATCGGGTTTATAATGCACACACCCACTGATAAAGAATTTACAATCAATACAACGCAACTAACGTCACATGCTGCAATATTCAATCGATCTAATCCCGATACACACCTCTAAATCGAACGCTATGTCTAGAATTTTCTAGATAATTACGTAGGGAGGTAAGTATACCACCTAGGTGGCTAGCTTGGATTTTGCTACTATTTAAGAGTTTCATGCCGAACTAAAATAGCTACGAGTCGGATCCCAGTCCCTCCTATCTAAAATGTAGCAGAGTTTTCTTGCTAGCACTTCAAGCAGGTGCATTTTGTTGATATGTCCAGCTTGAAGAGGTGTTTTTTTTGTTGGTCCGAGGGCTGACATAAATAAATTATTCTTTTTCATTACTCATACTCCGAAAGTAGGTCTAAAGATGCCTGAAGAGCGTGTAGAAAATAAAACTTTCAGCCCTAGGGAAAATCGCTTTCATTGACAGCTGTCATTTCAAATTATGGCTTTGCACGGCTTGTGCAATGTGCATGTAGCCAGTATCCGTATCATTACGCATTAGGAACTTCAAAAACCTAACCTCCTTATGCTTTAAATAACACCAAAGAATAACACTACATGTATATAACCGCTTTGGTCCCAACCTTGTAAGAGGATAGTATGGAGTCTCTCATTCACTCTCGTTGTTAGGAAGAATTTTATGTATTATTCGTAATGAAAAGCACAGTGTTTACCTCGGATGAAAGACTCATGAAGTCCCTCGAACTATTAGCGCCCTCGCAACGCTCGGGCGCCAAACTCCGTCTCGGGACTTTTAATGAGTGACTTTCACACCTAGGGTAACAATGTACTATTGTATATTCGTTAAGTCTGAGAATCGAACAACATCATCATTTTTTTTCCTTTATTATTTTTTTTATTGCAAAACAACATTTGCCGGGACAGCTAGTACTTATTATATAATATTTATCATTTATTTTATCCTTGTTGGAAGGATAAAATAAATGGCAAAAATATCCTTTTGGCTATCGCTGTAGTCAGGTAAAAATACAAAGAGTAGTACAAGAGGTGGCCTTAGCGCTGAAAGCGGCCTCGCGGTATCTATCTTTACTTAGGCCTTCTTCTGTGAGTCTAGCAACGGACTTGTTGGGGCGAACTTACGGCCCAACAAGTCCTTAATTACTGAGAACTTAACTTACTTACTTACTTTCAAAACGGGCAAAGTCCCTGAATCTCTGGTCCATTGCTAGTGACGGTCTTTATGACCTCAACTCGGGTCATATACGCATATTTACTCATTTGTATCGGCAAAAAAATAGATATTAATAAACCCATTTAACATCAGCAGTTTTTTCTCACTTACGTGGTCAGTGAGATTTAATTTAACTTATCTCTAATTAGATACATAACAATGTACCTACGTCATCCGCCTGCTTATTTAATTTGGTAGGTAATCAATCACAGCCAGATAGATGCATCAATGCATCAATAAGATATATAGAACAAAGCCCTAAGTACAGTATGCGTCATAAGTACACTATCAGTTTGCTACAATAACACTATAAACAGGTAGGTACTTATTGGACTTACGACAGTTACGACCTTCTTTTAATAGACGTTACACACAAACATAAATACTTGAATTAAAAGTCTTTAGCGTGATTATTACTTTCAACATGTTAGCTATGTTTTTAGTTGGCCGAGTGGTATAAGCCACCACCCGCTACACCAACCGACGTGAGTTCGATCCATACGTTGTTTTGTTCAAATAGTGGTACTTACACATAGATTTAACAGGATTTGGCGGAGACTTTTGACCGTTGATTGTACCTATTTAAATTATTTGTTTAATGTCTCCGAGACCGAGAAAATTGCATTTTGGGTACCTACCTACGTGCATACTAGCTGCGCTCCGCGGTTTCACACGCGTAACTCCCGATCCCGTGGGAATATCGGGATAAAAAGTAGAATATAACCTTCCTCGATAAATGGACTATCCAACACAAAAATAATTTTTCAATTCGAACAGCAGTTCCTGAGATTAGCGCGTTCAAAAAAACAAACAAACAAACAAACTCTTCAGCTTTATAATATTAGTATAGATAGAAGGCACATACTACTAAATAGTGTTATTGTATTACCTAGTGTTATTGTAAACTTTTTAAATCCCTTCTGCGTGTTTTCAAAGTTTAAAGAGAGACTGCTACTTAGATATTTGCTATTTTTAGTCAGCCGAAGAACTACTAAGTCGGTGCCTATTCACATAATTATGTATAGCAAAACAAAGATATTTTTAGATCGTTATTTTTTGTTATTGAATACCTTTTAATATTAAGCACCGATTGACGTAATTCAGTACTTTATATTAATAAGTAATTGGATGTTGTTGATGATTTAGGTATCTACAGACGTACCTAGGTAAGTACCAGCTAGATACCAGGTCTACAAAGGGTTGTTTCCGATGTTTACCACCTAAAGTCGAAGACTATTCTGGTCCTTACTTGCTTGCTTGAGGATATCTTTTCTGTCATTTTTACGTCTATTTAAGAGCGGTGTTGGCTTAGTGGTAGATAGTATACCTCGACTTATATTCTGCAGGTCGTGGGTTCAAATCCCGGCCGGCCGTGCACTAATGATTTTTTCTTAAGAAAAATTTTGTGTGCGCTATTTGACATTGCTTTTACGGCGAAGGAAAACAACGTGATTACACACGCGACTTAGTTGGTTCCAGAAGTATTGACGAATTCTATCTTCTATACACGTTCGACTAAGCTGAGAGGGTAGTAGGTGCTGGGCAAGCCTACTCCATCCTCACTCAAAAAGGACCCAATTAACAGCCCGTATACAAGAACTTACGCCTATTTAAAGGCTGGGGTCAGAATTGGATGATCAGCTGCCTTATACTCTTGAACCTAATATCAATACAATCTCAAGCTCAATTCAATTTTAATGCAAGTCCAATGTTGCGATGATTAGGTAGGTACTATTGATTTTAATTTTGCCAGGATTGTATTACCCTTGAGATTGTAACATGGATGAGATTGTAAAAAGGACATGAAGGGCTTACAGTGCTATAACGATCAAATCTGGTCTGAAATTGTGAGCGTTCTAAAATGCTTACTACGAAGCGCGTTCTATAATAATAACCACTTCTAAGTGACAGAAATTATATTCGAGACTGACTGGAGAAAGCAACGATAGGTTAAATAGTAACAGAGAGAAAGGATCAGGCAGAAAACCAGCGCTGTGCAGCTGCGTCTCACAGCATGCAGCAGCAATAAATAAAAATAACTATTTAACTATTTATTAATAATATCGCGTTTTATTGAGAAAAAACACATAAATGCACTTTATTCCTAGCTTTAAACTATCTAACATAATTTTGCGCATCGACTTGTATGGCCGGGTCCCAGTGTGCGCTGGCTTTTAAAACACAAGTTTTCTTAGTTTAAGAGTCAGAGTTCCACCTACTGAGACTGTAAGTTTAACAATAAAGATATTATTTATTTATTTATTTATTTATGCTGAGCCTGCTCCTTTTGCCACACTTATTATTATAAGTTTATTTAATTTTTTTTATTAAACGAATAGGTATTTATTTATTTATATTGATTTTGCGTATTACTTATACAGGGTTATTGGTAATTATACTAGCAAGCCGTTGAGGGCTACTTCTGTACACCATAACAAACAACTTTTGTTCTACGACCTTTGGAAATTCGAAAAAAAAAATGAAAATTTTGAGGTTATGTAAATTCGAAAAACAGCAGATTTTTTAAAACAAAGGTCATTCAGACTAAAAACAGTAGATAAAACTTAAGACATAAGTAAAATTTTAAGGTTAATGACCTCTACGTGTACGGAACAGCTGGTTTTTAGCTAAACCTAACCTCAAAATTTTAAAAAATAAATGTTGGAATTTCCAAAAGTCGTAGAACAAAAGTTGTTCGTTATGGTGCACAGAAGTAGCCCTCAAAGGCTTGCTAGTATAATAACCAATAACCCTGTATAGGTGCAAAATAGGTGCCTATACAGGCAGGCATTTGTGGATCTTGTTAAGGTGTTAACACACGTCCCGATTTGATCTGGTCCGACGACGTCCTATTTGGAACAAGTGCGAGTCGGACTCCCGCACGAAGGGTTCCGTCCGTACCATGTCGTATTTGAGCCCCACTCAATTATGTTTTCTGTTTTTAGTTGTTGTTATAGCGACAATAGAAATACATAATCTGTGAAAATTTTAACTCTCTAGCTATCACGATTCATGAGATACAACCGGATGACAGACGGACAGACAGGCAGACAGACTGACGGACGGAACGGATAGACGGATGGACTGACGGACTGACGGTGAAGTCTTACTAATAAGGTCCCGTTTTTCCCCCTGGGGAACGGTACCCTAGATCAGGCCGATCAATTGGGACGTGTGTTATCACCTTTATAATGACCAATCAAAAAAAGGCCTAGTAGGTAGTATTTGGCACACTTGCGTAATTAAGATACTTATCTTAATCTCAGATAAAATGTTGTATTTTGCGTAATAAATAAAACTGATAAAATATATCAGGATACAAAATATCTATTATGATATTATGTCTGCATATCATTATGCAGGTATTTAGGTAAAATTCGTTGTAGGTCTAATTTGTGATAATGATAGATAAAGCCAAGTCCTGTTTTTATATCAGAAATCCGGGTCCGATCGCGTGCAGACTGATATTTCTAGATAAGAAGATAAATCTACTTGATAATAACAAATGGTAGACAAATAATAAAAAATAAAAATGTTACTGCGAAACACTTAAGGTAAAGTAGGACCTGAAAACCCCTATCCCTTTTCCACGCACGCGCCGCGCGATTACTCTGTCCCTTTCCCCCGCGCGCCGCGAAATGGCCATTTTAACTGTTTTATGTAATTAAAATACTCACATCTATTTTAGTGAAAAACCATCTGTACTACCTTATGGGATTTGATGTAAAGGTTATGAAAATATAAATTTTGTACTTGTTTTTTCTTAACAATCGCCGTAAAATTTAAGAAGCTCAAAAAAATTACGATTTTTTTGGATTTTCACGATTTTTTTTCTATCAAGGCAAATCACTCTTATCGTGTTTCGAAGTGTAAGACAATACAAAACATTTCTTCACCTTTACGACAGTAGGAATATCATTCTATGGATTTCAGTGGTTGACACCCCAAAACTGTTTCTAAGGTCCGTATTAATAAACCGAACTCAATATCGATTTCAATCTTGAGTTTGCTCTTGAGTTGTTGCGCTGATTAATAAACCTATCTTAAGACGCGATTAAAGAGCGACGTATCACTTGAGTCATACCGTATTAATAAATCAAACTCAGCTCTCAAGATATGTCTCAAGATGTAGTTTCGTGAACTCAAGTCTGATTGCGGTATAAACAAATCTTACATTTTTTTAAATGTTTTCACATTAAAAACAAGTTGACAGCAAAATATGACGACACTACCTACCATAGGGTAAGAACATGTCATTCAAGGCAAGAACAAAGCTTTACTGTCATTCAAGATCAGTCTCAAATCTCAAGAGCGATATCAGCCTGGTTAAAACTTGAGATTTATCTATTAATTAACGCCTAACTTAAGATAGTGACCACATCTCAAGACTCACTCGATTGATACGCACTCAAGATCGATATTGAGAGCGATTTATTAATACGGGCCTAAGACACCACTATCGCGCTTCTGGTCTTACCACTTCGGCTTAAATGAATTAAGTATACTAAATTCTAAACTTTTACTTACCGTTCCATATTCGTTAGTTTCCCTTAACACTACTACATGACAAAACTAGTTCAAGACAAGGTTGCCTGGAAGAGATCGCTTCGAGCGATAAGACCGCCTTTTGTTTCATAGACAAGCTTTGTTTTTTTCTATACTTAATGAAATATTATAATAACATTCTAATTAGTTAAATTAATTAATATATTTGGTTACGAAAGTTGTAAGTATTTAGACTAGGTTACTATGGGTTACTACAATAAATAATATAATATTTATTTCCCTATATTATCAAAGTAATAAACCACCGAGGTTTGTTGTAATGCTAAATTAATTGGTAGATTAGATAGATAGGTAAATCGGTACCTACATGGTAAGTAAGTACTTATTTTTTATCACAGTTGCTCATAAAGTGGATCTTATTAAACCGCTTTTAGGCTCATAATGCAACGTAATACACGCGTGCGATAAAAAAAAATCCAACTAGTGTTGGAAAATAATACGTCATCCCGATATGTCAAATACGTATCTTACTGCTAATGACATATAGTAGATGAAACATTCTTAAGGACATCGTTCAAATCGTACCCAAAAATTAACGTGCCGGCCACAAAAAAAAATGTTTCTATCTTGTAGAGAATAACATTTTAAATAATGTTTAATAAGGCAACAAAGAGCTACGATGAACCATCGTTGAGTTATTTTACATTGAAAACCCAAAAAAATGCATTTTGTAGAGATCCGTTTGACCACTTCTAAGATATTACTACAGAAAAAATATAAAAATAAGTAGTAAATGGATAAGTTTTGTCTGTTTTTATTATATTTATATACATAGGTATATCCAATAACCCTTTCGGAAGTTATAGTGGGATCTTAAAAGTGGTCAAACGGATCCCTATAAAATGCATTTTTTGGGTTTTCAATGTAAAATAACTCAACGATTTTTGATCGTAGCTCTTTGTTGCCTTAGTAAACATTGTTTAAAATGTTATTCTCTACAAGATACAAATAATTTTTATTACTGGCCGGCATTTTTTTTTGTGGGTATTTTTTGTTAGAAACATGAATGATCTCCTTTATCTGGGTTATACTGTTTTGATGTATAGAAAAAGGTACCATCCAAAGAGTTTTTAAGCCTTGCTGGCTTAAAACTCTTTGTTGGTACCTTTTTTCTTCTTTTCAAAAGGTTGTCTCTAAAGTCTGCGAACGATAATATTACGTGTTGACGTCTTTGAAAATAATTAAAAATTGAGTTTTGTTTTTATTTTGTTTTTTCTTTAGGTACATAAATATTTTTTTTTATATATTCTGGTTTTAATGAAACCCGGAACTAATATATTCTGTTTTTAACCGCCGACGCAAAAACAAATGAAAAAAACCCTAAAAAAATATTGTATGTCAGACGCTGTATAGGTTAAAAGTCTTTTGCCTAGCCTTTCGGGAGTGTAATTAACAAAAAATAGTAAACATAACCTAAAATTCTTAAAAACTTTTTATTATTAAAATTTTAACAAGTCTTTTTTTTTATTCGCAACTGTGATAAAAAACGTCGTACGATACACGTGTGAATTGATCATTTCTCGGCTTTTGCCACGCTCGCGTTCCGCTCGCGCGTCATAAACCGCCTCTATGGAATGATCAACTTTCCACACTTGTATCGCAATGTACTATTATTTAACTACCCACGTCACAACAACAAATAAGGTCAATAAAAAAATAATGGCAATAAACTTTTGTATATTAATTAAAGTACTTTTCCTTTTAATGATCTTTATTTAACCATTTAATAAAATTATTTGCCTAATTTAATTAGGTTCATATTTGAAACGAACCTTACAATATGATTAGGTATAATTTATTTTTCATTACTCATACTCCGAAAGTAGGTCTAAAGATGCCTGAAGAGCGTGTAGAAAATAAAACTTCCAGCCCTAGGGCTTTTCGCTTTCACTGACAGCTGTCATGTCAAATTATGGCTTCGCACGACTTGTGCAATGTGCATATAGCCAGTATCAGTATCATTATACATTAGGAACTTCAAAACCTAACCTCCTTGCTTTAGGTAGCACCAAAGAATAACACTACATGTATAAATAACCTCTTTGGTCCCAACCTTGTAAGAGGATCAGGTAGTATGGAGTCTCTCATCCAATCTCGTTGTTAGGAAGAATTTTATGTATTATTTGTAATGAAAAGCACAGTGTTTACCTCGGGTGAAAGACTCATTAAGCCCCTCGAACTATTAGCGCCCTCGCTACGCTCGGGCGCCAAACTCCGTCTCGGGACTTGTAATGAGTGACTTTCACACCTAGGATAACAATGTACTATTACAGGTATCTTCTTTCCTACATCTATACTTTAATATTATAAAGCTGAAGAGTTTGTTTGTTTGAACGCGCTAATCTCAAGAACTACTGGTTCTAATTGAAAAAATATTTTCGTGGTGGATAGTCCATTTATCGAGGAAGGCTTTAGGCTATATAACATCACGCTGCGACCAATAGGAGCGAAGAATCAGTGGGAAATGTGGGAAAAACGGGAAAAATTATTTATCTTTCAGGCCTCCCTTTTTTTGTTTGAACGCTCTAATCTCAGGAACTTCGGGTTAGAATTTAAAAATTGTTTTTGTGTTGGATAGTCCATTTATCGAGGAAGGCTTTAGGGTACTTTTTATTTTGATATTCCCACGGGATCGGGACTTACGCGGGTGAAACCGCGGGGTGAAGCTAGTAAGTAAATATAGATAATACATTAATTAATCATAATTACATTTAATAATCTTTACCTAATTTTAACCGTTTATTACAATTGTTATAAATAAGTTCCTAAGTAATTATTTGAAACGAAACAAAGATTACAAATAATAAAGTAGGTATTACATATTTCTTTAATAATCTGTATGTAACGCTATAGAAGTTTGGTGTAAAGGCATTAATTGTTTAAATCGTAATGTTTTGCAAGTAAGTACTTATTACTATATTTTTCGTCCAAAAGCCTTCTATTATACCCACCTGCTATTACCAACTGAAGATCTAATAAATTTTTGTTTTGACCATTCTCCAAGGAGGTTAAGCTCTCACATGTTGGTGCAGCCCCGTTTAAAACAATACGTCATTTTGTATCTGCGACAGTTGTATTCAATAATAGAATAGAATTTATTCGAAAAAACACATGACATAGATATGAGAAACAATAGGAGACAGTTAAATTTTAATTAAGTACAAAGAAAAGTATATCCACAGAGAATAAAATAATAAGTAGTTCTGAAAAATTGTGTGTAAACATTCACTCATTCATTTTTTCTCAGTTCCTAACATTCAGCCATGTACCTAAGAAGGTAAGTATATTATTATGAGGTATGTATGGCCATAAACATAAATATGCCATACCTAAATAGGTATGGCTAGATTCACTTAATAACAATCTAACAGTCCGTCATGCCCTCAATTACGAAGAAGTAAATAGAATAAGTTAATGTAAATCAAAAATCTAAATACGCATTGATCGTGTGGCTGGAATTAAAGATCAAAGGTTGCCTGGAATAAGTATACTTGCCTACTTAATGACAAAATTTAAATGTCGACCTAGAGCATGTGTAGAGTACAAATATAGGCAGAGGCACATAAACCAAGCCATTCAAAGCAAAACACTATATATACCAAAGGGTAAACGGTAGTAGTAGGCGAGTGGTGTTGGCCTACTTTTAATCCGAAGATCGTGGGTTTAAACCCCGGCCGATTCACCGATGATTTTTTAATCACGAAAAAATGATGGCACTATCATAGCACATCATATTTTCATCATCGATCGCTCTTACGATGAAGGAAATCGTGGTTTAGTTGGCTCCAGACGTATTGCCGAGTTCTTCCCTTAGTGCTGGCACAGAATATATATGTACATAGGTGTACATTTACTTAATAGTTAGGTACAGTCGGCTGCATAATTGCAGACCCACCGTAGAGCTCCAAAACGGCTGTTATAAGATTGTTTTCAACACAAGCAAGATTCTAGACACCTGTTTTAGTTGAAGTTTAAAGTCTTCAAAGTCATGTATTTATCAACAAAACATATTAGATTGAAAAGTGGGTAGTTGACTACCGTCAGAGTTACTTGTGTCCGAAGAGTTACGCATTTTAAAAATTTATAATGGCGCAAAAAGCGCTAGAAAATACGATTCGCGAGTTGACGAAGGTTATTAGTAACCTAAGTGATAAAATCGAAGTGATGGACGGCAAATTGGAGCAGCAAAGTGCAAAAATCTGTGAACTGAAAATATTGCAGGACATTCTACACATCGCCATCTAGTCCCAAGCTAAGTAACTAGACTTGTGTTATGGGTGCTAGACAACGGATATACTTACTACTTATATTCTTTTCTTTTGTAAATATATACTTATAATACATAGAGACAACCAGACCACAGAAAAATATCTAAGCATAAATACGTTTCTGAAGCGGGAATCGAACCCGCAACCCTAGGTTTGGCAGTCCGGCATGGTGACCATTGTGCCAACTGGGTCGTATGGAACAATGTGATTCTTTAGTCCAATCTACTTCAAATGCATTTATTCTTTCGGCTAAACTTCTACGCGCATGAAGTTGCGGGCCAAAGCTAGTAATAATATAAGCATTGACGTAGATAGGTCGGTCTGCAGTACCTACTTTTATTAAAGTGGATGAATCAACAACAATCAAGTGTTATCCTCGTTTTAAATACCTAAACTACACTAACTACATAACACAAAATGTAACAATGTGTCTATACCTGCCATAGACAAAAGATACAGGATATAGACGAACACTGCCCGTACGTACAGCATAGCGGACAACTATTTACAGTCTGTTACAAAATGAAATCTTTAAGCCCTTCGGCTTAAACGGTTCGGTGTCAGAAACAGTTTTTGGGTGTCAACCACTAAAATCCATAGAATGATATATTCTAACTGTCGTAAAGGTGAAGTAATGTTTTGTATTGTCATACACGAAACACGATTAGAGTGATTTGCCTCGATAGAAAAAAATCGTGAAAATAGTAATAACTCGTAATTTTTTTAGCTTTTTCAATTTTACGGCGATTGTAAAGAAAAAACAAGTACCAAATTTATATTTTCATAAACTTTACATCAAATCCCATAAGGTAGTACAGATGGTTTTTCACTAAAATAGACGTGAGTCGTTTAATTACATCATCATCATCATCATCATGTCAGCCCATACACGTCTACTGCTGGACATAGGCCTCCCCCATACGACGCCACAAACAGCGGTCCTGAGCCGCCTCCATCCACCGACTACCAGCGACCGCCACAATGTCGTCGGTCCACCGGGCAGCTGGTCTCCCAACACTCCATTTCGCGTTGCATCGCGGCCGCCACTCGAGAACTTTTACTCCCCAGCGGTTGTCAGTTCTGCGAGCTATATGACCTGCCCATTGCCACTTCAGCTTACCAATCCTGAGAGCTATGTCGGTGACTTTGGTTCTTCTACGGATTTCCGTATTTCGGATTCTATCACGTAGAGAAACTCCGAGCATAGCTCCCTCCATAGCCCGCTGAGCGATTCTGAGCTTATGAACGAGGCCTATAATAGTCAGCGACCACGTCTCGGATCCGTATGTCATCACTGGTAACACACATTGGTTGAAAACTTTCGTCTTGAGGCTCTGTGGTATTTGTGACGAGAAGATATTGCGAAGCTTCCCGAACGCTGCCCAACCGAGTTGGATTCGTCGGCTGACCTCTTTATCGAAGTTGGATTTACCTAGTTGGACAATGGCCTAGGTAGACATAGTGATCAACAACTTCGATAACATCGTCTCCAATGTGAACAGGTATGGGTACGACATGGGCGTTCGACATGATCTTTGTCTTACCCATGTTCATTTTAAGACCCACCTGTCCGGAGACGGTGTTGAGGTCTCTCAGCATCCTGCTGAGGTCCTCCAGCGATTCTGCCATGATGACTATATCGTCGGCAAACCGAAGATGAGTGATGTAATCGCCATTGATATTGATGCCATATCCGTCCCAGTCCAAGAGCTTAAATATATCCTCCAATGCAGAGGTGAACAGTTTCGGAGAGATAACATCTCCCTGTCTCACCCCTTTTTGCAATGGGATCGGATTTGTGCTCTGGTTCTGAAGCCGGATAGACATAGTGGCGTTGCTATACAAACACTTCAGCACTTGGATATACCGATAGTCAATTTGGCACCGCTGGAGGGACTGCAGCACTGCCCAGGTTTCGACTGAATCAAACGCTTTCTCGTAGTCCACAAACGCTAGACATAACGGCCGATTATACTCCTCTGTCTTCTGTATAATCTGCCGGAGCGTATGAAGGTGGTCCACGGTACTAAAGCCTTTTCGGAACCCGGCTTGTTCGGGAGGCTGGAAGTCGTTTAATTACATAAAACAGTTAAAACGGCCATTTCGCGGCGCGCGGGGGAAAGGAATAGATTCATTGCGCGGATAGGGGTTTTTAGGTCCTATTACACCTTAATAATGCCCCCCTTTTAACAAATTTTCAAAATAAGTCGCCCATTTCACACAATATTTGTAACACACATATTTTATACTAACGAAAGCGATTATTTCTCTATTTAAAAATGAATATTTCACCTTTTTATTTTTAATATTTTTTACAAGAGCTGTAAAATATTTGCTTTCAAAAATAAAATAAGTCTTTCTAAATTACGTCAAGTACCTGGTAAAAAAAAATAACCCTGGGGACATCTAGAAATAAGGGGTATTTTGTGTGTGACTATACTAGCAGTCTATCCCTGGTTTCTATCGTCTGCGCCTTTACATTAGGAAACTCAAGGGTACATACGTGAAGTGAATAAATATTGAGAACGCACCCAAGGCACATGAGTAAAGACATGTGCCCAAGGGTCAGAAGTAGCTATTTAAATAAATAGAATAGGTACCTCCTTATCCACCACTAGCAGCACCACGGTTATAAAGATGCCTACTCTATACTAGTGGTCTACCTCTGTCATTGTATGACTGACAATTATGTGAAGTTGGTATGTGTAAAGCGAGTGCGTTTGTTCATTGCCTTGCAGATTTCCTGTTAGCGGCCAATGACCATCACATTTTAACACAATTCATTACAAAATTGTTGAGATAAATTTGAATCAAATTTTTTTTAGGAAAAATAGATTTAAATGCCTGTAAGTAGGTATTTCTCCATTTCTCCTGTAAGTAGGCGTAAGACTTATCTCGTATAGAAATCTATTTCACACGAATATTATCTCCGTGGGAATAATATCATCTATATATAAAAGCTGCGCCCCACGGTCTCACCCGCGTAAGTCCCGATCCCATGGGAATATCAAAATAAAAAGTAGCTTATAGCCTTCATCGTAAAGGGACTATCCAACACAACAATATTTTTTCAATTCGAACCAGTAGTACCTGAGATTAGCTCGTTCAAACAAACAAACAAACTATTCAAATTCCGGACTAACTGATAGATATAACATACCACAGCTCAAACCAAAATGGACGAATCACGGTATAAGGCTTACAGATAAATTTAATACACCAAATAGGCATAAGTACAGATGACAAAGAAATGATTTGGAAAATTCAAACTCTACATAAACGAAAAGCTAATTGAATCGTAAAACAATGACGAGCTTGACTAAAGTGCGTAGTTTGTTAGAACACCTAAAATTTTAATTTACTTATTAAAATGGCAATAATTAGAAGCTATCAGCTCAAATTATTGGTGTTTGCATTAGGTACAAGAAAACCGGATTGTTTGCTCTCACGGAATTGAACAAGGCCGGTCAAAGTCCATCACCGATCTGCGATGTTTTTATCGTTCGCAGCATATATATGGTTTGGGTTTTCGGTGAAGCTGTAGAGTAGAGGAGCCTCTTGTTTTCTTTCATTTGTTTTCTTCCATTTCTCTCGTTTTCTTTCATGTTTTCTTTCACGCTGATATTTCAGCTAGGTCAGCATTTAGGTGGGTATTTGGATTTGAATATATAGTTCGTATAGATACTCAAGGATCCCGTACGAATGTCGGGATAAAAAGTAGCTTATATGTTAATCGAGGTCTCTAGCTATCTACATTTCGAGTTTTATTGCAATCAGTAGTTTTTGCGTGAAGGAGTATAACAAACATACTAACACACAAATTTTGCCCATTTATAATATTAGTAGGAGTGTACGCATCTCTTTATTGGTGGATTTATAACCGCAATTCGAACTCTACAATTCTCTAGATAAACACTGGTATAATAGTTACAGAGAAACAGTTAGTCAAATTGCTATCAAGACACGTACCTACTTACTTAGGTATACTCGTAGCCTATTTTGATGCAATTTTGATAATATCTGGTGACGTATTAAAATTTTAGCTTACAAGAAAACGTAAACAACAAAAAAGTAAATTGAGCTACAAGATAAAGCCACAACAAAACATTAAAACCATCTGATATTAGAATACATCAATAATAGCAACAGCCTATTTCTGATATTTTGATGCAATTTTGATTATTGATAAGATATGCGATGACGTATTGAAACTTGAGCTTACAAGAAAATGTAAACAACAAAAAAGTAAATTAAATTAATTCAAACTACGTAAATTAAAATGAATCCGAAAAAAACATAACAAAAGAATATTAACACTATCCTACGTCTAACATTAGGACCGGAAAGTCCACATTAAATTAGTTTTCCTTAACCACAACAATAGATTTGCTTGACCTACATATTTTAATTAAGTTATTGTAATTGCTCCTCGACAATTTACATTTTGTTTGGAGGAATTTTAATTCAGCACTTTGTCACTAAGAAAATGAATTGAAAGAAATTGGTGAATTTCGCTTTCCCATCATGTAGGTATTTCAAAAGCGAAACTATTTAAAATCACTGTTTAAATACAATGGAGAAGCCAATAAAGAAACTACTAACTAATAATGAAATAAATTAACGCTGAATCGATTGAGAAAAACTTTTAACTTGAAGCCCAAGGTTTGCACGGACCAATGACCCCTTCTAGAAGTTTCCTCCATACGAAATATCATTGAGGATTGGAGCCAACGCAGTGCGTTTGCAAAACCACCATTTAAATTACTACCAGCCACATTTTAAATTAATCAAGTCGAGAATCGTACAAGAATTTAGATAAGGTGAGCAACTTTGTTGTATGTAGATAGAAACTAATATAAGTACTTTGTACAGTGAAAGTGCAAATGAATATCCAACGTCATCCTAACGCATATCTGAGGACAGTGACCGGAGTCTATCTATACAAATTGTATGCATTGTTGAAGTCGTAGTTTAAAATAAACTGCAAAATGCGGGACAAGGACGCTAAAATGCCGATGTTGTAGTTGCGTAGCAAACGACACACCCATTGTAGTGTGGTTAAATAATCTACAACTTTGTACAATATTGGTTTTAAGAGCAAATGCAATAATATAAGTACGATATAACACCTGCAGAATTATCTATGTGATTTGTCATTTACCACAACAAATAGCAATTTAATGACATCAATAAAAGGCTATAAAACAACAAAGAACTAAGCCGATGTAGGTATTATAAAGTTCTAGTATGTTCATTTCAAGAGTACGCAACTGCGTAAACAACCAGAGGGCATTTTTATACGCAACAGACTATATCGACGATGCCCGCATCATAATCTGAATATACTTAAAATCATGATTTGATATTTACGCAGTACTGTTAAAAATAATTTGGTAAGGTATTTTGAGGGTTAAAAGATCGTTTCATGCATATCGATGGGCAAGATTATCACGCAATGGGTGCCGATAGACGGCAAACGTAGCCTTGGCAGACCCTGTAAAAGATGGCGTGATGATCTGGATGCATTCGATGAAGACTGGCCCAATATAGCCCAGGACCGACAGGCTTGGAAACAGATGAGGGAGACCTTCGCCCTGACGCTAATCGTGGATGTAGCCTTTACCATAATGAAACTGAAGATACTTAAGCCATAAAGGCTTGCAACATCAATACTACTTAGGTTACTCAATCAATATTGATAAGCACGAACGAATACCGATGCATATTGTTCTTATCGACAATTATTTTAGATAAACATTTTTATTCATCAACCTTTATTTTACACCTTTCTTTAAACTATCGCAATATTACTTATTTTTTAAATTCTGGAACAAGCTGTCCTTGATCCATTAAAATAAAATTTGATATTTATTTAATAATAGCAAATTTTAGCATGTTTATGATCACATTAATATTGATGATTATAAAAATAACAAGATTAATGAGTTGGAAATACCAAACCACAGTTACGTTGGTAACTTATATAAATAAAGGATGGACTTTGATCAGACAACGGTTAAGCGAGAGGCTCAACTCAAGTGAACAGGTTTCGAAACTTAACAAGTAGAAAACGTAATGTTGCCAATTTCGTTGTCTGCTCTCCTCGTCTATTTGAGTTCATATGTACCTATTAACGAATTTCCTTCCGTCATTGTTTTAAACAAGATAGATAGATAACTTTATTTGTACAACACAAGAGTAAACAGAACACGATATACACAAAGTAAAGTAATAGCTAGAAAGTATAAGTTGCACAAATGGGCGGCCTTATTGCTGAAAGCGATTTCTTCTAGGCAACCTTTGGATGGAAAAGAACTGATTTAGCTTTGGTGGTAGGTTGTGAATTTGACAAGATTTGATGACAAACATCGGGACAGGTGAAACTAAATACAAGCTTATAAAAACAAGGTTTTTTAAAGATAGTTTTTTTGTAATGTTTTAAAACAGTTACGGAATAAAATACATATTTAAAAATATCTTCCTGAGGAAGGTTCGGCAGTTAAGTTTAGGGACACAAGTTAACTTTATGTTCACATTAAACTAAGTACTTTGGTGAAATCGATCGCGGGATGCAGCAATAATCAATTTTCGTAGGTCAGGGGTCGTCTTTGGGCTGTAGCTTAGTGCCCCATGGATACAAAAGGCCCCAACCTCCATTAAAAACATAAACAATATGGTGAAAAAATAGATTATAACGTTGGAACCCTGAAAAAAAGATCGCTCATAAAAAACATCGATGTTGGAAGATCGATGATTCCAAAGGTGAAAAGGGGAAGAGAGAATTAAGTAGGCCCCTAAGTCGTATTAGCCCAGGGCCTTACAAATTCAAGATCTACCCTTAGAGTAGGTTCATTTACCACCTATCAAACAATTCCTAATTTACAGCTATCATTATTTTATATCTCCCAGATAAGTCCGTTATTAATTTAGTGCTATAAGTGCAGTTCACCAATCATGCTGACCGATTACATTTATCTAGATAGGCCAGAGGGTGGATCATAATTTTATCTCCTAGATAAATAATTTCGGTTATAAGCCTAATAAAGGTAAAACCTACAGTCCAACAACTGCATGTTTCTTTTCGGTATTCGATCTCGCTAGAATAAATAATTTCTGAATGCGTTGACTCTACTTAAAAAATTTAAGTAGTATTTTCTATGGTTTTCGCGACTTGAACTCATAATTATATTTATTTTAACGGATATTATCCGCGTTTGAATTTGTTTTTAAACCTGACGTTTCGGGAACTTTGCAGATCCCATGGTCACAGGCAGACGGAGATGACATTCGTCTTACAAAAAATATTCCTATTACACCAATCCAGAAATCTAGTTAGTAGTAAACCACAAGTAGCGCCACCTCATGACGATATTAGGAAGTCCGCTGCGAACTCTCAGGTCGGAAAAAAACACGAACAGGTTGCGGTTTTAATACAAATAAGTTCTTCTACGCTAACACAGATGGCATTTTAAACAATATTGTTTTTTTTTGTTCAGACACACTCGTAATATACATTTTCACTACATCACTACATAGTATAAAACAAAGTCACTTTCCGCTGTCTGTCTGTCCCTATGTGTTCATCATGGTGTTCTTAGATCTTTAAAACTACGCAACGGATTTTGATGAGTAGGTATGTATAGTGATTCAAGAGGAAGGTTTTGTACTATATTATAAAGAGGAAAGAGTTTTTGTTTGTTTTTTTAGTACCTAAAACAAAACTACCACGCGTACGAAGTCGCGGGAAACAGCCGGTATAATATTTATATTAGAAAGATTTTGTTTTTAGTGGTAGAGATAGAAAGACGTCTACGGTAACTGTTAAATAAAAGACATCTTGAGAAGAAAACCATCTATTACATAAAAATAATTTAAGGAGGAGGCCTCACATCCGTAGCTTGATACAACGAATTGATGGCTATATCTGAAGACACAAAAGCCATGGACTTTGCCATCGTCGCCAAAGATAGAGTATCCATAACTATTCTATTAGCAACATGATTCAAGTTAGCTCCATGAGACTGCGCAGTATATTTTAATGCGAGTTTTATAACACGGTCGCAAGCTAGAGATTTAGATGTTGCGCTCTTTGCTTCTTTACCTGCTTGCTGTGCGGCAGTTTTTGCTAAATTCATCATCAGTTCATGATGATTGGACATGCCACTACTCGCGTATTTTACAGACATTTGCACTTCTATGGAAGCAGTTAAAGCTCTTCTCATTGCTACTACACTAGCCGCAGCTAAATAAGCTACGTCTCCAGCGTATAGTATAGCTTTCTTAGCTTTAACTTCCAATTTTTCAAGTTTAGCCTTCATCTTCTTTTCATTTGCTACTTCATCTTCTACTTCAGTTCTGTCTATTTCCATTTCTGCGATCACATCAGGATTTACGGCTGGTTTGAAAATATTTTCCTTTGTGTCACCCACCCAGTCATCCGTCAAACCTGGAGCGGATAATTCTTGCGTATCTAAAGACGGAGATTCTACTTTTTCGTAGTGAGTCGTGTTGACTTGTTTCTCTAAAACTATTGGCTCAGTTTCATTATTACGGCTAGCATTTTCAATATCAAGAGCGGTTTGATTTAAAAATCCTTTTAGAACATAAGGTTGAGAATACTTAGTATTAGCGGTTTTTACTGGTTTTTTAGAATTTAAAGGAATTACAGAGAACGGGGAGCTTAACATCATATCGTTGCTATCAGGTAGAATGGAACTATCATTAAGTTTTGGTAAATTAGAGGGTGTCACAGTTTTATTCAATAAAGCATTATAAACTGTCGAAGCTTTCAATGTTACTGTTTCTGGAACTTTCTGATGTTGAGGGTCAGTCTCGATTGATCTCTTCTTTCGCAATGAAAGATCTACTGATTGTTTCTTAGACAAAGCCGTGGCATAGGTGATATCTTTCAAAGCAGATACAATCGATACTTCTGCTGCGATTTGGGCTAAGCCATAGACCAATCGATGTAATTCGGGTTCCGTGGAAGCTCTAGTTATTGTCAAAATGTGACTTGATAATGTCCTAGATATGTAATCTAATATACGACGAGTTTCAATTGCAGTTACGCCTTTGTTTTTTCCAGACGCATCTAAGGCTTCTCTTGTAATCCTAGTGATTTTATCCTGCATCTCAATTTTAGATAAAATTGCAGAGACCAAATCTTTGGAGATTTGGTAGAGCGTCTGCTCCATCTCAGGATTCTGAGTCACATTTTTAGTAGCCTTATTTAAAGTATCATCTAAATGTTTTATGACTCGGTGCGGTGAATTCATAATGTATTTGCTACCCATGACTTTTTGGTTTAATTTTTCTTTGAGATCATGGATAGGTGATATGCCAGCGAACGCCGATGATATCTATAAACAAATTACTTACATCAAACATTTTTATCTAAGATTTGAATTTTATTTATGACAAAAAATTACTTACGAACAAACTCAAAAAAGTTAAAATTCTTAATTCCATAATGGAAGAGACGCTCACTTACACTGCAAGGTTAACGAACGAATGTTTTACAGTTTTACGAATATTTTAATTGGATTAAAAAGTAACAAGATCGTTAGGCAAATTGCCAGTTAGTTTTTAAGATTCTAGTTCAGAAAGAACTACTAATAAAAATCATATTATATTTTATTTAAGCCCCTTTGAGTTGAACAAATAACGGTAAATGGATTGCGAATCTATTGACTAATTTAACTTACCTACACAAAAGGTACTTTAGTAGTTTTATCCTGCAAATGCGTTATACATTGTAATCCGTCTTTTACTGTGAACAATCTTTCTATAAACATACAAAGGTCGATATTCATAATTACGACTTTCTGCACCCAATAAATCGTTGTCTTCATATCTTGAACCTTGAGACAGTCCCCTTTTACTTATGAAATGTCTCCCATTTTCATGAGTATCGTAATTATCATTGTTGTACCTCAATTCTTTCACTCTCATGCGTTCAGTATCCTTGAAAAGTTGATCAGGAATGATTATGTTGAGGCCGGAATTAAAATAAATAAGAACTAAAAGTAGAAAAACTATGCTTATTAACTTAACCATATTGTGTAAATAACTACGATGAAATGCGATCAAAACCGTATTTATAGACTAGCATTTATAATTATAATCTGATTGTTAATTGTTGCTAATTCATTCGTATTCATTTGCACATCTTTCAACTGTTGGTATACTAATGAGGGATAGACATAATAAAACTTAATACGTATCACATTTTTCTTCGAAGACTTATATTTATGCCAAAAAACTTAAATTAAACTTAGTACTATTTACAAATAAACGTTAGATGTTATTGTTACACTTGTTAAAACTACTTCAATGTCTCATTCACTATGAAAATAATTATTCTAGAGCTTGTCCTTATGCGGGTCCATTTTCGTGTCAATTTTTAAACTGGAGTCAGGTTGTTTTTAACCCATGAAAGTTGGGAGAACTCTGATGCGACCATGGCCGACGAGTTGGGAAGTTTCTCCGAAAGGTGACGCGTCTACTTCGTTGTCAGCCGGCAGCAAATCACTCTCTTGTCCACCGATAACTTCCCTGCGAACTCTCGTGTTCTTGTCTTCAGTAACACCAGCAACCTTTCCCGAAGCACCAGACTCCGCATCTTCTTTTCCTGTAACTGATGGTGTTTTCTCTAGATTTGGGGGGATGTGCTGGATCACCTCCTCCTCGACGGGTGCGCATGCGCAGACCACGAGCAGCGCCAACGACGCCACGATAAACAACGTTGAATGCATTCCCGACAGATCCTATGTTGCTTCACTTTTACTTATTATCACAAACTATAGTGTGTACAGACAATCTGCCCGTTTTTATAGTAGCCTTTGCTGTCCTAACAAATTACTTGTATTGAAAATTGAAACAGTACACTCGGATCGAACGGATTATTATTTGCAAAGTGATACTGACGCACGATCTCTGTACAGAAGATCTATAAACAGACGGGCAAGTGATCGCCTTATTATGCCTTTGTCAGGATCGGGCACGTGATAATTTTTAGATATCCAAAAGCGGAGATAAACATGATAATAATAAAGAGCAACAAAGATCTTGTTAGCATCCGCTCTGGGTGTTGAAAAAAACCTTATCTGAGGCACTGTTTGTAAACGAGTTAAAGGTACAAACTTATGGCGAAATATTTAAAGGGAGAGGCTCTCGGACACTGTAAAGTAGATACAATGAGAACCTTGTCCATTTTTTTTTCTTCATGGTTGTATTGTATGTATGTTACTCGATCATTCCGACAATTAGGAATCGATTGAGATGATTCTTTTTGTGTTATTTTTAATAAATAAATAAAAATTGTAGAACATTTACACAGTGCCATTTATCCCCAAGCTAGGCTTGTCTTATGGGTGCGAAATAAAGTAGGTACAGAATACATAGGAATAGGTACTATACAATATTTTTGTAAATAAATATATACCTACTTAATATACATATAGACACCTAGACCACACCTAGTGGGTTCGATTTTGTACACATAGAATACAAAATCGAACCCACAACCTTCTACGTCACAAGCGGGTGTGTGCCCGCTGCGCCACAGAGGTTGTCATGTCAAAATGATAAACACGTAGAAAAGGTACGTTCCTGCTGATCAAACTTTCTGGTCAAACTAGTTTGTTCAAAGAGGAATAATAATAGAATAAGACGACCTCTGTGGCGCGTCGGGCGAACATCCGACTGCGACGCAGAAGGTTGCGGGTTCGATTCCCGCCGGGAACAAGTATTTATGCTGACCATAAATTCTTGTTTCTGGTTCTGGGTGTTTCCTATATGTATAATATATGTATATATTTACAAAAAAAAAAGTATATAAGTAGTTTATCCGTTATCTGGCACCCATAACACAAGCATTAAGTTGCTTAGCTTGGGGCTGGATGGCGATGTGTAATATGTCCTGAAATATTTATTTTATTTATTATTTATAAATTTCCTCGTAGTCGAACAACTTCACAAAGTGGTTAACAAAAGGCGATCGAAAAAAAAAACAAAAGACGATCGAAATTTTCATCAAATTCTATGCGTTTACAAAAATATTGGAAGAAATATTAATCCGTGTTTCATTGCTTTCACATTGTAAGATTTTAGGGTCTACGCCCGTACCCCAATCTTATCAATTTCAAGATAGACATAGATGAAGATTTCCCTTTAAAGGCTAATATCAAGTGTCTAATTGTAAAACAAGGATATAACTTGCGAAATAAACATCAACACTTTTCAATTAGTATTATTAGAGACGTGCCTAATAAAATTACCTACATAATACTTTATTTAAAGTAGGTAGATAGTGTAGATACTAAAAAGGTATTCAAACTTCAAAACAAGAAGAATTCAAGTCATGTGGAAATTACACAAGTCAACACGTAAAGTAATAAACAAGCCACCACCAATTTACTTGTACTAAGTACAATCAACGGTCAAAAGTCTTTGCCCACCGTAACGTTTACAATCATGTGCAGCACTGATTGAACATTATAACAACAACGTAACCTGTGTATCGAACCCACGTCTCGGTTGGTGTAGCGGGTGACGGCTTATACCACTCGGCCAACTAAAGACATAGCTAACATGTTGAAAATAATAATCACACTGAGTACCTACTTTTAATTCAAGTATTTATGTTTGTACGTCTATTAGAAGAAGGTCGTAAGTCCAATACTTGTTGATAGTAGGTATTATTCTAGCAAACTGATCATTTACCTACTTATGACCCATACTGTACCCAATACAATGCTGCGGTTAAGTTATGAGGTGAATGAAACTTAAACTTAAAATTACCATCAAACCGATCTTCATTATAGGTTGTTCAAAAAGTTATAAAAACTATTTTTGTTTCGGTAATTGGCAAGTGCGCATTAATTTGAACGATCACTAAATTTCCTGCTTTGAAATTTTCTTGTTCATGCTTTTCCCCGGGTTTTTACATGGTTTTTACCCGATTACGGCGAAGCCAAAAGAGAGGGTTCTGTTTTTGACCGGTATATAATATGTGGGTATGTATAACTAGTAGTTCGCCCCAAACTAAGACCTCACGAGTTTTTTTCAGCGATTATTATATTTCAGCGTAAAGTAGGTACTAAAATGTATAATATAACGACGAAAGTCTCAAAATACGACAGGTCTATCTTATTTGAATGATAGGTGCCTAGTATCGCTATTATCTGACATTGGATGATTTAGACTTTAGAGAATCTAAACACAATAGGCATAACTTGTTGTTTTTAAGTTCTAAAAGCATAGGTCCAGCTCAATCATCACACCCGTTAAATTTGGATTAAGAATATTGTAAATAGTAGGTAAGCGTGTTACATTGTGATGCTACACCTTCATTATTTTTAACACGCTTTTATTAGTTTCACCTGTATGTTTGCTTGTATGTATGTATGTATGTAACCGACTAATTTGGGCACGATTTTGCCCAAATCAGTCGGTTGAATGATCAGATTTAATTCAAACTTTGCACACTTGTCAAAAACCGATGACAATGCAATATTATGATAACATGGTGCTGATCTGATGATGGAGCTGGAAGGTGGTCATAGGAAACCCTATCGAGTTTGGGCTCGTTAGAATCGTCTTGACGAGTAGTTTGGCTTTCAATGGTGACTTTCAATGGTCTGATCTAACATAATATTTCGGTAATAAAGACCAAAAAGTATAAAATAAATTAATAGTTTAAAAAAACTAAAAAAACACGCTTTAAAAAAAATCCAACTAAAAAAATAGAAAATAAAATTTAATTTTGGATTATGAATGTTGTAAATATGTAGTAAGCGTGTTACATTGTGATTGTAAAAGAAAAATAATGAAGGTGTAGCATCACAATGTAACACGCTTGCTATTTACAACATTCATAATCCAAAATTAAATTTTATTTTCTTTTTTTTTTGTTGGATTTTTTTAAAGCGTGTTTTTTTAGTTTTTTTAAACTATTAATTCTTTTGCAATCACAATGTAACACGCTTACTATTTACAATATTCTTAATCCAAAAATTATTAATTTTTATTTTCTAGTTTTTAGTTCGATTTTTTTAATAAAGCGGTTTTATTTTTATTTTTTGAACTATCAATTTATTTTATACTTTTTGGGCTTTGATAACGAAATATGTTAGATAAAACCCATTGGCCCAATGGTTACCATTGAAAAACAAACTACTCGTCAAGACGATTCTAACGAGCCCAAACTCGATGGGGTTGTGCTGTGGTTGTGTCGTTTCATTGCGAAGTTCCTATGACCACCTTCCAGTTCCATCATCAGACCCTGGTTACCATTGAAAAACAAACTACTCGTCAAGACGATTCTAACGAGCCCAAACTCGATGGGGTTGTGCTGTGGTTGTGTCGTTTCATTGCGAAGTTCCTATGACCACCTTCCAGTTCCATCATCAGACCATGGTTAACATTGAAAGACAAACTACTCGTCGAGACGATTCTAACGAGCCCAAACTCGATGGGGTTGTGTCGTTTCATTGCGAAGTTCCTATGACCACCTTCCAGTTCCATCATCAGACCCTGGTTACCATTGAAAGACAAACTACTCGTCAAGACGATTCTAACAAACCCAAACTCGATGGGGTTGTGTCGTTTCATTGCGAAGTTCCTATGACCACCTCCCAGTTCCATCATCAGACCCTGGTTACCATTGAAAGACAAACTACTCGTCAAGACGATTCTAACGAGCCCTAACTCGATGAGGTTGTGTCGTTTCATTGCGAAGTTCCTATCAGACCCTGGTTACCATTGAAAGACTAACTACTCGTCAAGGCGATTCTTGACGAGTAGTTTGAATGAATGAACTATGAAGTATGGATAATGAGATAACTCCTGCTCTTTCATCAGATCAGTTCCATGGTACCATATTATTGTCACCGAAGTTACGCCCTTTCATTTGATACCCCACTCGGATATATTTGCCCTATAGTTTGTGTGCCATATAGGTAGATCCCCTTTTGGACCCCTATCTCCGTAACCCCCTGACCGATCCTGCTCATGTTCGAACTTAAAAATTCTATGGACCTCAACTACTTGTATACCAAAAATCATGAAGATCAGAGCAACGGTACTCAAGTTATCGTCGAACAAACATACAAACATACGAGCGACCGACCCTTCTCAACACTAGACCTCTCTCGCTTTGCTCGTTCGGTCAATAATATAATATGTTCATTCTACTTCTAAACCTAAGCAGCGCTCCTCGGTTTCACCCGCATAAATCCGTGTGAATATCGCGATAAAACGTCAGTTGCAAAGAATCAATGTATCCTCATACCAAGTTTTATCAAAATCAGTCCAGTATCGTTTCGGAGCCTATTCAAACAAACAATCAAATCTTTTTTCTTTATTAATATTAGTAGGTATAATAGATATACACTCAGTTGCACGAAAGTCCATTAATTAATAATGATGGCATTAAAATTTTAATGACACATTACACATAGATTTAATGTGTCATTAAACTTTTAATGATTTATATTTTTTTTAATTTTTATAATTATAATGACGGCCATTATAATTAATGTACTTTCGTGCAACTGAGTGACAAACTACTCTACTCTACTCAATTGAATAGTACTCTACATTGTACTCTATAGGTACAACTTTATTTTCAGCTTTTAGGGAACTGTTTTTTTGTAATCGTCTCTACAAGCCCTTTGGGTATTCCCAATAAATAGGTTTGGAAGAAAATCAAACTTTCATACCCCATGACTGGCTAACGAGGACCGCGCATCACTTGTCAAATATTTTTGGTCTCTCATCATCTTCGAAAGATGTTTTAACAGCGTCGTTTTGGTCTCAGAACAATAGTTATGTTTTAACAGCGTCGTTTTGGTCTCAGAACAATAGTTATGTTTTAACAGCGTCGTTTTGGTCTCAGAACAATAGTTATTGTTCTGAGGTTTTGGTCTCTACGATGTCAAAATCAATGCAATGTTTATGCAATACTTATGCAATAGTAGGTACGAACTCGCGTAAAAGGTAAAACAGACAGACAGACAGACAGACAGACCGACAGACAGACGGACAAGAAAGGGATCTTATAAGGGTTCCTTTTTTTACCTTTGAGGTACGGAACCCTTAAAGTAGTAAAAACAGAATTCTCCTCTGTAGTCGGGTAAAAATATGACTTCTCTTCTCAAACAGAACATTATTCTAATCATGATTGAAACCAAACGATTTAAGTAAATAGGAAATAAGCAGCCTTATCTGGAAAAGCCTTATTCATCAGTAATCGGAAGGATAAATGCGTCATTGAAACTGCGTTTTACATAACAATGAGTAACAAAAGTTAAACTATTTATCACCATTTTCAATATAATCCACAACAAAACATATTCATGGCCATTATGTTATTGAGTGTATTTACTTTTCAAATTAGAATCACCGGTAGGTACACAGTGCGTCAATAAATCCTATTCTGGAAACTGTTATTAGCACCCTCAAACGCAGGGTATATAAACTAATGCACGTTCAATATTTCATCAAAATCAAAACAAACGGAATACAGTAACGTAATAAGAAGTTCTTTGGGATCGAATCCCATAATATTGCGGAGAAGTTACCTGAAGCCCATCGATAACATGGCTTCCCAGTTGATAGTCCTTCTCGCGCTTGCGCTGTTCGCGTGCGCTCACGCAGCTCCAGTTGATCAAGACTCTACGGAAGCTACAACAACGTCAGCTGACGACGATCTAGTCCCTCTAGTTGCAGTTATACAAGTAGTTGAAACAGTTCCTGCAATTGTTGGCTTCGTGGAAGTCACGACTACAGAAGCTAATGAACCGGCGACTCATCAAGTAGCCAAGAGATCCGTGCTTGGTGGTGACAACGCTGATAGCGATCTCTTATCGGAATACGATGGACTTAATCTTGATTCGGGTATTTCAAGTGTTGCTGGAGGGAGAATTAGAGTGCTTCCCACTTGGGTCGGGAAGAAGTAGTTATAACTTTTAGGGAATAAGTGTAATTTATTTAATTTGATTTAATATCAGTGCAATATCTATTTTTAAGTATTTAAAATATGTATAAGTTGTAATTCAGAAACTTCATGACATAAGATCTAGTTCAATCAACATGATTTAGTTATGAGTTAAGCCAAAAAGTAATATTTTTTTATAAATAAATTATACACCAATAGTTAACCTTTTTAATAATGTTCAGACGGCCGATTTTCGTAAATAATATTGTTAAAAAAAACTAAAAGTAGCTTAAAATACTTTTTTTTAATTTGCAATAGAAATGCATTCTGTTTGACATTGCAAATATTGCAATGCAATTTGAACCATGTTATTTCTGAGAATTGGTCTTCTGGACACCTTCCCTACTCTGTCACATTTTACCTACTTTAGTAACATTTAACTCATTTGACTTCTATATTTACATTTTTACCCGTGGTCGGGTAAAACATACTTATATTGAAGTACTGTTAGGGTAGGAATATTAAGAAATAAATATGATGATTACCTACCTACCTATAAAAAAGTAGGTAGAAGATATATAAAATATAAAATATTTAGAAGGTAATTGTAGAACTAAATAATATCTTAGTCTATAGATGATGATAAACAAACTAAAATAAAACAATAAATTAAAAGTTTAAATATATTTTTCATTACTCATACTCCGAAACTAGGTCTAAATATACCTGAAGAGCGTGTAGAAAATAAAATTTCCAGCCCTAGGGCTTTTCACTTTCACTGACAGCTGTCATGTCAAATTATGGCTTCGCACGACTTGTGCAATCTGCATGTAGCCAGTATTAGTATCATTACGCATTAGGAACTTCAAAAACCTAACCTCCTTGCTTTTTTTTTACACCAAAGAATAATAATTATGGCTTGGCACGGCTCATGCATACTGCCGTACTGCCCGTACTAACTTTTTTCTCGGTAATCAAATTCAAGTAGTTCCTATATTTAGTTCAAGATATCTTATTTAATAAAATAAATGTAAAGACGAAAATGGTCAAAGCGACCTATGACCATGCCGCGCCGCCCGCCCGCGCCCTGTCGATGTTGCTGATGTCGTACGTTGAGTAAAAAAAAACTGGTGGGAAATGCTAGCATTTCCAAATTATTTTAAAAGTTTTATTTAGTACTATTTTTTCTTATTTTATTATGTTTTTGTGTTAAGTTTAATCTGGTGTTTCATTTATGATTGTGTATTTTGTGTAGGTAAATAACATTTTCTAGACAAACCGTGTTACAAAAACTGTAAGTTAAATTTACGGACTTCGCGTCATTTCCCAATGTTGGATTAACTCATTAATAAAAACTTCTTCGGTAAGTACCGCCGTATTTAAGAGTTGAATACAAATAGCAGAAACCTAAAAAAACACTACATAATGTATAAACTCTTTGGTTCCAACCTTGTGTGAGTACCTACTCATGTGGTATGGAGTCTCATAGTCTCATTCACTCTCGTTTTTATGAAGAATTTTATGTATTATTCGTTATGAAAAGCACAGTGTTTACCTCGGGTGAAAGACTCATTAAGTCCCTCGAACTATTAGCGCCCTCGCTACGCTCGGGCGCCAAACTCCGTCTCGGGACTTGTAATGAGTGACTTTCACACCTTGGATAACAATGTACTATTGCAATAAACCTAGTGTTGTATTTTATTCTCTTCCATTTTCTATTACTCTGAAGTCCATCTTTAATTCAAATATCGTTGCCTTCTTTTCCAATAAATACTTGTTCGTCCATAACTTCTAACACCTCACGAATTTCATAAACATTGTGATAATTTTCCAGTATTTTAACTTCTTGCAATATATATTCAGGATTGTAATCAATATAGTCGTTTCCACCACGGACGTTCGTAGTCATCTTCTCCACCTCAGGAATAAGGTATAATCCATCTAATAACCGACCGCTTATTATACGTAAATAGAAGATAATCAATAAAATAATTGAGAGGTTTGCCATTCTTCTCGTTCGCTACTGTGTTGAATATTTCGTTTTAACCTGATTTGCTAACGTTATATAGGACTTAAAAAGGTGATAATTATTTGAGAAAATATATTTGCCTTTACAAGATAAATATACCTAGTAAAACAAATAGTGCGGTAGGAAATCGTTAAGTTGATTGAGAACTTTAGTATGTGTTAATCCTGGTCTCCAGTTACGTACTCGTATGTACCAAGTTTCATCGCACTCAGTTCAGAAGTTATTGCGTGAGGAGGTAACAAACATACAAGCACAATTCCTTTTTTTTATATCTATTATTAATATTATAAAGCTGAAGAGTTTGTTTGTTTAAACGCGCTAATCTCAGGAACTACTGGTTCGAATTGATTTTTTTTTGTGTTGAATGGACGCTTTAGTTAGGCTATATAAAATCACGCTGCGACCAATCGGAGCGAAAAATCAGTGGGGAAATTTGGAAAAAACGGGGAAAATTATTCATCTTTGAGGGCTTCCGTTGTTTGTTTGAACGCGCTGATTTCAGGAATTGCTAGATCGAATTGAAAAATATACTTAGGCTACTTTTAATCCTGATATTCCCACGGGATCGGGAGTTACGCTGGTGAAACCGCGGGGTGCAGCTATTAATGGTATAAGTAATCAAATCAAATCATTTACTTGCTTAGAGATAGGTAGGTTATTACAAGTTGTTACATTAATGCATTAGTTTGCATCGGTATAAATCGGTTCTTTAAATTGAATGAGGAAGTCGAGTACATACATAATTAATTATTCAAAATCCTAATATATCGAACGAAATATCGCGACAAAATCTAAGCTTTTATATGCGTGATCGGATTGACACTTCAAATATTTATAAACCCTCACATTTGTAGATACTATCGACTAATAATTTGTAAAATGGTACATTTCACAAGTCACCCTTTCGTAGCTTCAATGTGTGCCAGTATAGCATTTTAACATGAAATAATAAGACGTGTAAAAATGAATTTTGTGTTTATCTTCTTAACTGTTAACGTGATTAAATCCATCTGTTTTCAGTTTAAAAACACACAAACAATACAATTTAATTTGCCAATATTAAACCTGAGACATGTGAATGAAACGGTTGTGTTTTTCAAAGAAGAATATAGACAGACTGAACTAATTAGTTCCATAATAACTGGATTGTATAAAGACCAATCAGTAGTGCTTTTAAGAGGTGAAAATCACCTACATCTTTACAAGAGAGAAGTTGGATACAAAGATTTCAATGTCGTTTTAATAACCGACACTTTCAACACTAGTGAATTAAGTTCAAATTATAATAAAATACTTTTGAAGTATTATTGGTCGCCTGTCTACATAGTATGGATTGGAAAATCACACGTTTGCTATAATGGAACGTTCCAAAATTCCTTTTTAATTCAATTACAAATATACTTAAACACAATGTGGCATATGTATAAAATTGCACGCGTTGTAGTTTCTTTTCCGAAAAACTGTCCAAATTACTACATAATTTACGGCTCTAAAGTAAATTCTAATGCCACTATTTACAATAGAACTATTAAAGTAATCAAGCCAAAAGATATTAGAGAATTTACTAGGGCTACAAGAAGAAGTGGCAAAGGGAGGTTTCTCGCAGCTGGTTATCCATTAAGGGCGTACATGTTTCAAAGATTTCCCACAACGATTCCCGACTGTGATGTCGTTACGCATTATACAAATCTAAAATTTCAATACAACAATTATACATATAATGAAACTTCGTTCTGTGGATTAGACGGTATGGTCTTCCACGATTATGTGAAATATTTCAACTTTAATTTAATAACAACAAGCGAATCGAGTTGTAACAAATACGGTATTTATGATGAGATAAAGAAAGTGACGAGTGGAAGCCTATACTGTGTTGTAAATAAGAAAATAGATATTTCTTTTAATTCAAGATTCATGGTTGGTTACGATACCATTGATTATAGCTATCTCTATTATATTAGTAGCGATAGTTTATGCGGTATGGTTAAGAGGCAAGAGCCAGTACCGCTTTGGCATTTTGCTCATAACATTTTTTCTCCTCTGATGTGGATGCTGTTTCTAAGTACCTTAGTCGCTATGGGCACGATCATATGGTTAGCAGCGAAATTGTATGCTGATTTGATTGATTATAAACCTCTTTCGTGGTTCACCTACGTCTATGCGAGTATAGTAGGTTCTACATTTGGTGTTATCGCTTGTAAATGCAAACAATTTTTGATATTCAAAGCGAGTGCATTGTGCTGCTCAATTATAGTGTTAGCGCTATATCAGGTGAGATAAAACAAGTTTTAAAGTGCATATAATTTGAGCCAAAGAAAATATCCTTCGCTGGTAACTAAAATTGTTAAATATTGCAAATACAAATACAAAAACATTTATTTGCTTAAAAACCTGTGTACAAAGTTGTTGTTGTATGTACGTATGTTTGTAGGCGAGATTTTTACTTATATTTTGGTATCATTTAAAGGCGCGATTCCATTAGGCAAATTACTAGTATACAAGTTGCAAGTTGTATGCAAATTGAACGAACCTGCACACAAGCTACAAGTTGTATGAGGAAGTTTGAACTTATACATTTTTTTATCCCACTCATCATGACCTACACAATTGTTAAACATTTCCACTCGTAAGAAAAACCTCCATGCAATTTGCGCACCCTAAAACATGTTTCCAATGCAAGCAACTTGTACGCAAATGTGACGTCATACTTGCATGCAAGACTTGCCTAATGGAACCGCGCCTTAAAGACGAGAGTTTCTTGTTGTTTCTATGCCTATCTAAAGGAGATTATTTATTATTGACCAAAAAATATCTATGCCATCTTTTTCGCCTTAAGTTTGGGTAAGCTTAGAAACACATAACAACAATTTTCTAGGTAAAACAGTTTAGTTACAGGCGACATGTATTTTACGTATAGGTACCTACTTAAGCACTTTAAGTTATCTATGTACAGTCACATTACCAATTAACTGAACCCCACGTGACCTAGAGCTTACTCGCAAATTGTAAGGTTGTAAAGTAATGTTACCTGTTTTTTTTTTACTATATATACTACTAGCGACCCGCCCCGGCTTCGCACGGCTGTATTATGCATGTATTATATCTAAAAACCTTCCTCGTTAATCACTCTATATATTAAAAAAACCGCATCAAAATCCGTAGCGTAGTTTTAAAGATCTAAGCATACAAAAGGACATAGGGACGGCGAAAAGCGACTTTATTTTATACTATGTAGTGATACAATACATACAATATACAATATAAAAAATACCAAAATAGGTAAATACTATATTTTTTACAGATGGGGTTCAGCTAATTGGTAAAGTGACTGTACTAACATTAACTAATTTTCTTTGTAAAAATTTCAGGGCAACGTCAACTACATGTTTACAACAAAAATATGGCGCGATGAGCCAAAAAATTGGGATGATTTGATCCGCTATCAATACAAGTTGCAGGTTACGCGTTCCATTTATTCGATATTGGCTAGTTACGTAAACTATGAAGTCGATGAGAATATGATATCAGACATCGCCTGGTTAGGTATGTTAGGTACGACACAACAGGTACACTCCTATCAAGTTCACAGAGTTGCAAAACACATTCACAGTAATTTTACGCCAATACACCTTGGACTTCAACAGCACCAAAATTGCTGCTACACTACTATTACGCTTTACTGATGATGATGCCGTCTAAGACGCTTGACGTAGTTCGCTTTTCTAGAATATACTCAAGAAAAAAGCGTAGCGGGGGGCCGAGGGTGGCAAAACTGAGACAAAATATTTTGTGCGGTCATTGGCGGTTAGTCAGAAAATATTGTTTTCAAGAAGGTAATTTGAAATAAATATTTTTCGCCTAATTTCTTCATATCGTTACGTTTTTTTCTCACCAACACCAACATTATTATTTTTATGGCGTCAAAAAGGCAGCAAATTGCCAACGTTATTAATGTTATGACGTCAAAAAGGCGGCAAATTGCGAACATAATTATTTTGATGACGTCAAAGAGGCCGCAAATTGCCAACTATATTATTTTTATGATGTCAAAGGGCGGCAAATTATGACTACGCCCCGCGCGACAGAGGCCCACGCTACGGCACTGCTTATATGGCATCATCACCTACCAACAGGCAGGTGTGATGTGCCCTACCAACAGGCAGGTGTGACCAATTTAAAAAAAAAGCTAAATATTGGTACAAGTCTTTCACCACCATTATTTGGGTGGATATTTGCCGAACTAACATTACATTTACACAGATACGACGCACCTTCTAAGCATTTTACTTAGTCATACCGAATGTTTTTAGACAAATTCAATTAAAATCTAGAATCCTTCAAAAATATTTCAGATCTCCTTCTCAAAGACAGAACGATAGCAACAGTTGAACGCAAGAACGATATGGAAGTAGAAGTAATGATTAACTACACAGACTATGCTGGTGTTCCACAAATAACGATCATGGACGAATGTTTTTACACCAACTATTTGTCCTATATCGCTAATACAGGTAAATTATGAACGAAAATAATAAGGTTTACTAAAAAAAAACAAGTTCCAAATGCCTCGATAGATGGCGGACCCAGTTTGCTACAGACTTTAAAAAAAAAAGATAATGCCAGTAATAATCGATGAAGTGTATAACGATTAACCCTTTACCTTACCCTTACCTTCCCTGAAAAGACAATCACTATCACTTCACTACATAGTATAAAATAAAGTCACTTTTCGCCGTCCCTATTTCCCTTTGTATGCTTAGATCTTTTAAACTACGCAACGGATTCTGATGCGGTTTTTTTTAATAGATAGAGTGATTAAAGAGGAAGGTTTATATGTATAATACATGTAATATATAGCCGTGCGAAGCCGGAGCGGGTCGCTAGTATAGAATAAAAAAGGGTTCACGTCGGAACTAGTTTAGAAAAAAAGCCAATCTGGGTAACCAGTATAAACCGGCCAAGTGCGAGTTGGACTGGAACACGAAGGGTTCCGTACCATGTTGTATGGGAGCCCCACTTAATACTTTTTTTTCCGTTTTTAGTATTTGTTGTTATAGCGGCAACAGAAATACATAATCTGTGAAAATTTCAACTGTCTAGCTATCACGGTTCATGAGATACAGCCTGGAACAGACAGAAGTCTTAAAAACCCAGTACTTAACCAGTAAACACTTGCATTCAATTCAGGTCATTCGTTTGACTTACGATGTATGCCACCAATTTCACACCTTCTTTGTTTCAATGGGCTAAAAACGACGACGCCAATAGTCATTGTAATCTACTTCGTTGTCCCTTTACGAACTACGAAACAATCTCTACTCTCCATCATCTACCAAATCTAACTACAGTAAATAAACTCACACGATTATTCCAGATTTTCCATTCATCGAAGAGACTCGTCGGTTCATGATGCGGCTTCTCGAAGCCGGTCTTCCAAACCAGTACTACGTTTGGACCCGACGCACTTTCCTTCTACCGGACAAGTTCCCTAAAGTCGTATCAATAGCACGACCGTACAAGAGATTTAAGCTAACAAACTTGCGGACAGCTTTCTGCATTCTGTTAGGGGGGCAGTTAGTGTCTTTAGCTGTTTTCTTGATTGAGAAATGGAAGGGTATAAAATCTGTACAATCTGGAAAAAAAATAAGTAATTAGAAATAAGTTAGATTGTATTATCATACTAGGCAAACTCATATGCGATACCGATTAATAGTGACAATCCCGGATATCCCGGTTAACCCGTACTAAGCGTTTTACTTTGTCATTCCTTATTCGTACAGAAAGGGAATGGAATCAGTTTCCTACGTCTGTCTTTCCTGACGTGTAGATAGATAGATAGATAAATTCTTTATTGTAAACACCAATTTCAAATAACATTAATAGTAAAATAAAATAAACAGAAGTGAAAACTGTATATCTGTGTAAAATCTCATCTGTCGAAATCTCATCTGTCGCGAGAACGGCTGAAAATGCTCACTCGTGTATCAGTGATGGCGCTAGCGTGCGACGCGAACTGCGTACCGCAGCTCGCTGCGAACCTGCACCATCCATCGCTGCGAACCTGCACCATCCACCGAGAGATGTCGCTGTTAACACTGTTGTACAGAAGTGAGTATCGTAGTTCGGCCGTTTGCACAGAGATGGCGCTGTTTTCAATATTGCATAGTAGTAGAAGCACAATAACTGTTAAAATCTCATCTGTCAAAATCTCATCTGTCGCAATCTCATCTGTCGCGAGAACGGCTGAAAATGCTCACCCACAAAAGTGCCCAACGCGCCATAAGAAGTTTTCACTTCAAAAATAAAAAGCTTAAGTCCACACAACACAACAATTACAACACATTGTGTACAATTTGGGGGTCTTCAAGTCGCGAGTGAATAGGTATCTTCTAGGAAAGCGTGCTACATTGTTAGGTTGCATCGTTACCTACCATTAGGCAGGTGACATTAATTCTAGTCCATCCAAAGATTTCCTGGAAGAGACCGCATTTTGCGATAAGGCCGCCCATTGTACAGTCAGCAAAGGACTGAGGGTATCAGGTGCATATTTTAAAGTTTGAATGTTTAATGACGGTTCAATATTTTTTGGTTATTCTGCGTGAAATAACTAACACTTCAAAAGCTTTAGTGATATTAAGCAGAATAATTAACAATCAGCGTTGTTTAAAAATTAAAACTTTAAAATATGCACCTGCGACCCTCAGTCCTTTGCTGACTACCTTAGTCTAATTATAAGTTTATTTTATAATTTACGTCATAATTTTATATTTGGTACAATAAAACATATATCTATTTATCTAATAGGACCTAAGTCATTAAAGAAAAACACATTTATGTAATTATATTATTAATTTAATATTGATGTCATAAAAATACCGCAACTATAAAATTAATAAACAAATGTAAAAATAACAACTCCAATTAAACGAAATTAAATACTTGTCTTTACTATATGATATGAATACTTTCTAAGAATATAAAACCAATCACCTCCATAGTACAAGTACGCTAGACAAGCGACTGTCAGCAGTAGTAAAGGTTCTTGAAACGAATACAAGTCATGTTAACAATCGATTTAGGAGAAAAACAGTGCAGCTCTTAACGGCTCCCCTGGGGGAGAATAGCGAGATTTTAAATTGGCTCTTATCAGCCCTAGTCAAGCGAGGACGATAAGAGTAAAAAAGTAGGGGAGACGTTGAGAGTCAACCAATAGTTTCGCAGTACTCTCAAGAAAAGGGGCGTTTCAATTTAGCACAAAATATAAATGACGTTTTGTACATACAAAACGTATACGCTAGATTTGGTACATACCAAATCTAGCGAACTTGTATTATAGGATATCAATAATATAAAAATAAAAACTTTAAAAAATATATTGAGCAATAAAATGTCATTTTAAATTCAACTTAATATAAATTATAATTTTATAACAATCACCAGTTTTTTATTAAATTAATCATACCTTAGAAACGATACTTAGAAGGCGATAAGCTATTGTCACCCTTTTGTTTATAAAACAAGTGAACGTATAATCATTAATTAATTACCGCCTACGTAACGTTTATAAGGGTTTAAAAATAAGAAGTTACTTATATATAAAATTCAACTTATCTAGTACTTAGTGCATATTGTTGGAATATTATGTGATTGAAAAAAATCATTGTGTGACCAAATAGGAAACTATATCTAAGTAATGGCAAATAGAAATAAAATATTCATAAGAATAAAAGAGGATTTATTTGTCATTCACAACCTCTTTAGTCGCTCAACCTTGCTAGTGGCGCCGCGCCGCTTTGGTGAAGCATAGAGTAAAACATGTTTTATATATCTGTGTACCCCTACCACTAGTTTACGCATTCGATCAAACCTACTGTAGAATCGGCCAATTCGCGAGCCGTGAGAAAATCAAATTAAGTATCTCTGTCTCTATCGCTCAAATCATAATTATTTAGTCAACCTAAACCTAACTTATCAACCAGTATCTTCTAGGAAATCGTGCTACATCTTAGGCCGCATCGATACCGACCACCAGACAGGTGTGATAGTGGTCAAACGCTGACTTATCATATTATGTAAAAAAACCTACACAAAGATACTTTTTAACTTCTTTAATTTTTGACTTGATAACGTCTAATAATTTGATGGAACACCTGCATTCACAAAAAAGATGACGTCATCGCATTCCATAGCAACGTCATGTTATTGACAAGGTAACCATACCAACGTATAAAGTATAGAAAAAAGGTAAAGACAACGAAACAAAATAGTTCTTATGACGTTATCACGTAAAATTATCGTCCGTAAACCGACTTTACAGGCAACCATCTTTTACTTTTTTATCTCGGCTCGCGTATTGGCCAATTGCAGTTTCAAAGTTTTATGGGAAAACGTCAATACAGTACAACAAACTATCGAACGTGATCGAATGCGTAAGCAACTTGTGCTAAGTCCTCTGTATTTATTCAACGCCCTATCCATATAATTATTTTTCATTACTCATACTCCGAAAGTAGGTCTAAAGATGCCTGAAGAGCGTGTAGAAAATAAAACTTCCAGCCCTAGGGCTTTTCGCTTTCACTGACAGCTGTCATGTCAAATTATGGCTTCGCACGACTTGTGCAATGTGCATATAGCCAGTATCAGTATCATTATACATTAGGAACTTCAAAACCTAACCTCCTTGCTTTAGGTAGCACCAAAGGATAACACTACATGTATAAATAACCTCTTTGGTCCCAACCTTGTAAGAGGATCAGGTAGTATGGAGTCTCTCATCCAATCTCGTTGTTAGGAAGAATTTTATGTATTATTCGTAATGAAAAGCACAGTGTTTACCTCGGGTGAAAGACTCATTAAGTCCCTCGAACTATTAGCGCCCTCGCTACGCTCGGGCGCCAAACTCCGTCTCGGGACTTGTAATGAGTGACTTTCACACCTAGGATAACAATGTACTATTATAATCTCTTCATTGAATCTCATTTTAATTTACATAAAATACTTTTCTGAATGCCATTACTTAGACAGTCTCACATGCGCAATGCGTGATTCACTGCACATACCTTTTAACAACTTTTAGCTACTCATTTTGTTCAGGCTAGAATCAATAATATTGTCATTTAAATCGATTTAATCGATACTTTAAATATTTATAAACACAGGTATCTATAACGCAATCACGACCCGTGTTTATAAATAATTAAGTTAAATGGTTCAACGTTAGTGTTTTAAAACTATGGCAAGAAAAAAATAAAGTCGCTTAGTAAATCTAAAGTTAAATCAATGGCTATATTCACAGCTACCATCGATCGGGTATGAATTTAGGCACGAGCTACCATTAATCTAGTCAAGGCAATGTTCCGAATTAGAGAAGATAGATAACAATAACAGTTCATTTTATAAAAGAAGTTCCGCAGAGCTGTTGTCACTTCGACGCATTATGATATACTTTTGACGTGACAACGTCTTATAAATTGGTTTGCCGGGTGACACTTCAAGAAACTGCGTTACGCTCCGCTGACGTTATGCGCTCACAATGAGAGCGAGTGAGAGGCACGCGTCCCTTCCACTCGGGCATGGTTAGCCCGCCTAAGAGCGAGAGAGACAGACATAAAAAGTGAAAGGCACGCGTCCCTTCCACTCGAGCACAGTTGTTGTCACGTAAAACTTTCGCCCGTATACCGACTTTACAGGCAACCAGTTTTTTTACTCAACACTTTAAAATGCTGACTAAATCTATGAAATAAGTTCCAGCAACTGTCGCTGGACACCTTTTGCGGAATGCCTTATTGATCACCGATATGTTTAAAACTAAACTAAAATTTTTACTCTATTCATAGCTGCATGCATGTAAGTTGAACCTTATACAAATTTTCTTTAAAATTCATCACAAATCCTACAATTTTTATTTTTTACAATAATCATTTTGAGTATGTGATGCATCGGTAAATGGCAAGAATTCGGCAATTCAGACTTTACTTGTATATAAAGATACATATCAGAAAATGTTCCCCTATGTCTTAGAATAAAAGTTAGTCACCTACTCTGTTCCAACCTGTGGTTCCAACATTCATGGTACGCGACATAAGAACCGCGGGAGCATAAGACAATGGTATGGTTAATTTGCATATTATTATATTATGTTATGGGTAAGCACCCATAACATAATATATGTTATGGGTGCTTGTTTAGGGGTAAAACGCTTAACCCATACATGATTCCCAGTTTGCACAATGGTCACCATGCCGGACATGGTTGCGGGTCCGATTCACGCCTCAGACAAGTATTTATGCTTAAATATTTGTCTGTGGTTTGGTTGTTTCTATGTGTTAAAAGTATATATTTACAAAAGAAACGGATCCGTACAGAAACGCAAGAAGTGTATCCGTTGTCTAGCACCCATAACACAAGTCTAGTTACTTGCTTGGGGCTAGATGGCGATGTGTGGAATGTCCTACAATATTTATTTATGATTCACAACTTCATCCACTGTTTGCAAACTTGTAGATACTTTTAAAGTTCAACTTACATGCGTTTGTCTAACCGATTCCTACTTTTCATAATTCATATGAGAGTAATCCTGACAGTCTTATCTCACGTACTTTGAGCATCACTTACATTTGGCAATGTCGCGGTAACTATGCGCAAATAAATCTTCGATATTAATCTCTTTTCTATTCCTTTAGGACTAGGCATGTCATGGTCATGTAATTTATTTATAACCAGCTTTTTTTTCATTAACCAATCTGTATATCACAATTTCTAGCTGTAAGCGAAAGGTATTCGCAAATTCTCGAACTTCACGGTGTAATTCTCATAGAATTTTACGCTATGAAGTTTGCAAATACCTTTCGTTGAAAGATGCCTTCTATATTTTAATCTCTTTTAAACAAATCGATGTAAAAAAACGTAAGGTGAAAGGGTACCGACGCTCTCCCCATACAAACGTAGTCGATTGTTTCCTCCCTGGATAATGACACTAGAGCAAATATTTTTGTCGCATAAAACCTATACCTGTCATGACTATGCCCCTTTGTTTTGGTTTTTTTATTTCCTAATTATCATAGAAATTAAGATTTAAAAACAAAGAATAACAAAAAATAGGGGCATAATCATGGCAGTTATAAGTTTTATGCAAGAAAAACATTTGCTTTCCAGGGAGAAAACAGTCGACTACGTTTGTCTGGAGAGAGCGCCCGGTACCCTTTCCTCTTAAATATGATACTTTATATCTTACTACCTCGATATACATAAATACATATCTACCCTCACCCATTTCTAAAAGTTATCACTAGATTGTTTATAGAAAAAAAATAAATTAAAATTTTAAAAACCGACTTCAAAAAAACCTGAAAACAAAAATTAAAAAAACCTGAAAAGAAAAACCAAAAAGTGAAAAATAATCCATTTCGGGTCACTAAGACAGCAGATAACTTAAACATAAGTACTTACTTGGAAGTCGGACTGGGTTAGATTGAATGTTGAGAGGTATAAAGAAAACATGGTGTCACCCAGTCCGACTTCCAAGTAAGTACTTATGTTTAAGTTATCTGCTGTCTTAGTGACCCGAAATGGATTATTTTTCACTTTTTGGTTTTTCTTTTCAGGTTTTTTTAATTTTTGTTTTCAGGTTTTTTTGAAGTCGGTTTTTAAAATTTTAATTTATTTTTTATTTAACCATTTTTAGTGCCCCTGTCACTGAAAATTCTACTCCATGAGGCGAAAGAGACTGTTTCTTCAAATTGCAACCTGTACCTAATCGTAACCCATTGAAGAGTTTTTTGATAAGAAGGTGTTTTCAGATGCTCCATTCATCGGTACCTATTTGTGTATGGGCCACTTCTATTAGTGGAAATAGAAAACTGAGCAATTTGTTGAATCTTGCTGTGCAGATCTGTTCATCGCTCCGAAGTCCTCATCAGATCTTCATTTAGGATAGGGTTCTCTATCAAAATTCATTCAAACCCAGTCCGGCGAGGCAAAAGCGAATATTTTATTCAAATTGTAACCTGTAATCGTAACCGATTGAAGAGTTTTCTGATGAGAAGGTGGTTTCAGATATTCCATTTATCGGTAACTATTCGTTTATGGGCCAATTCTACTGGTGGAAATCGAAAAATGAGCAATTTGCTGCACTCTTGAGGTGCAATTCTGTTCATCACTTCGAAGATCCTCATCAGAACTTCATTTTAGATAGGGTTCTCTATCAACATTCATTCAAACCCAATGCGGCGACTAAATTCGACTAAATTCTTCAAATTGTAACCTGTAATCGTAACCGATTGAAGAGTTTTCTGATGAGAAGGTGGTTTCAGATATTCCATTTATCGGTAAATATTAGTTTATCGGCCAAATCTACTGGTGGAAATCGAAAAATGAGCAATTTGCTGCACTCTCGAGGTGCAATTCTGTTCATCACTTCGAAGATCCTCATCAGAACTTCATTTAAGCTAGGGTTCTCTATCAACATTCATTCAAACCCAGTCCGGTGACTAAATTCGACTAAATTTTTCAAATTGTAACCTTTAATCGTAACTGATTGAAGAGTTTTCTGATGAGAAGGTGGTTTCAGATATTCCACTTATCGGTAACTATTCGTTTAGGGGCCAATTGTACTGGTGGAAATCGAAAACTGAGCAATTTGCTGCACTAGCGGGTGCAATTCTGTTCATCACTCCGAAGATTCTCTTCAGATCCTCACCAAATTTTTATGGGACCACCCCTGAGGTATCACTTTTCGAACACAAAAAGAATCATCTCAATCGGTTGAGCCGTCTTCGAATGATCGCGTAACATACACACAAAAAAAAAAAAAAAAAAAAAAAAAACATACAGACGAATTGAGAACCTCCTCCTTTTTTGAAGTCGGTTAAAAAGGCCGTAAATCAACTTAGATATGATTACATTAACAATTACTAACAATACTAGGAAAAAATACAAAAGAGATATACTAATATATATTAAAATGTTCCACTTACTCTAAAGTATTGCACATACTTGCTAACACCCGTAAACACTATCAACCCTATGAGACTGCATAGTGCGCGCGAACGGATAGGGCCGCAAATAAGACGCTGATTCTAACAGAGCAGCACAAAATTGACCAATCATAGGGCCGCATTCAGCGCAGTGCGTTCACTTATCCAAGAGTAACTTTAGTACTGTTTGTGATTAGAGGCGTTAGTCTTTTAATAATGTCTTTTAAAAGCTGTGTGTCTTAGTTTTAACTTATTGCTTGCACGGAGCGAGTTTAGCTGGCTACTGTGATGTAATTTTATTTTATAGAATTTATGTGAAAGTATTTAAAACATTATCGCGTTTTTATGAAACTAAATTGTTTTTTCTTTTAACTTCATAAAACAGGAATTATGTCGATCCCTTGATACTAACTAACCAATCGTTTTTATCTACAAAATAATTAATTAATTATTGTACAGTCACAACACAAAATAAGACGAACTGATTTAATCGTTAAATAACAATAGTACCGAGCTAGCGCCATGTTGTGACGTCACATTTATAATATAAAACTTACTTCTTTCTAGATGTTTTAGATTCGGTGAAATACAACCCGACTGAAGTTAGATTTTCAAGCAAAAAAAATGGCGCGTCGTCCGCCTGTTTTAGTTTTATTTAAGTTTAATTTAATAATTTCGGCGATTTTTTTATTTAATACCAGTGATACCAGTGATTTTCTCTTTGACGCAGAAACTTCGCGGCGAAGTTTTAAGAAAGATCGGTTTTAGCGATGCAAAAAGATGGAAGAAAGATGGAGAAATGCAGACTTAGTATTTCTTCTACCTTTCATTAATCTCGCTATGCACAAATCGTGCGAAGCCATTTTAAAGAAAGAAAAATAGTCGGGCCTATTGTTATTCTAATCATGATTGTTGCTTAGCAACGTTATCATACTAAATATTTTAGGGATCAACGATGAAACCGAGTAACGATTTTTGAATTTATTTTCGATATTTTCACAGTTGATACAACGGACGATAAAACATTTTATTAAAAATAAATCAAATTATCATACAAATAAACAGTCACAGTGTATGTTCAAGCTTTTCAGGTTATCTGGCCGACGTAACTTTGTAAAGAAGTCAAGGTAATACTAAAAAGAACATATTTAAGAAGGGAATTAAAGACGTTGGTTACAAGTTTATATCGTCCAGTCTGGGTGACGTTTGTCAGTGTCTCAACGAGTGAAAAATTTACTTAGAGCGTAGCAATACACGCCCCGCTGTAGCAAATATCATCTGCCCAACATAAACACCGTTGTCATTGCAAGCAGATACAAAAGCCAACGCTATGTGCTTAATTTACCATTTTTCTTAGAATTAGCCATCTTGAAACTGCACTTAGAAGCTATGGAAGTGTTACTAGAGTCCGTAACGATTGATAGAGATTTGGTCGTATGTTTAGAGTACCAACCGCACATGCGTTTGACGGCGTCTTCCCATTGGGTGATAGTGTGCTCGTATGCTTTCCTTACGAACGGGCGCGGATGGAAGACGCAGTCGATTTTTCTCAGGGCCTTTAGATCTTCCTTTGTTTTCCAAATACCTGAAGATAAGAGTTATTGTTATTTGACGACCCAGTTGGCACAATGGTCACCATGCCGGACGATATTATAAGTATATATTTACAAAAGAAAAGTATATAAGTAGTATGTCAGCTGTCTAGCACCCATAACACAAGTCTAGTTACTTAGCTTGGGGCTAGATGGCGATGTGTGGAATGTCCTGCAATATTTATTTATTTGTTAGACAAAAAAAAATCTCAAGGCGAATATCTGTATGTTTCGTCACTTTTCGAAAACATTCGAAATCGGTTTTACATAAAAGTTGTTTTTTTTCTTGAGTTGATCTTAAAAGTTTTTTCGATGACAATCGATCCAGCTAACTGAAAATTGTTTTACAATTTACAAGAAGTTTGAACCTTCTCCTTTTTTGAAGTAGGAAACAGACGACTTCAACTGACGAAATCAGTTAAAAATGGACAAAACTCACAATTTCTAAAACAAAGTTTAGCTCCCATCCCACTAAATAGAAAAGTTTGTGTATTAGCATGTTTGTTACCTTTTTACGCAAAAATTAATGCGATAAAAATTGTTATTTAGATAGCTGAAGTTCTGGAGACGACCAAATTTTTCTTTTTCTTTAGATGGGGTTAATTAATATTATGACCTTAATACTTGCCCAACTGTAACCCAACAATATGCGCGCATCCAACAGATGACATCTCGACGTTTACTGGTCGCTCGACTCTCAACCCCGTCAGGTCCGCTACTAGTTGAGCTATGAAGTCATTGTTTGACACTCCTCCATCCAACCTGATAAAAAAATTAAATAAAAATTTAAAAAACCCCCGAAACACAAAATAATAAAAATAGTATGAACGTAAAAAGCCTAAAACGAGCATAAAAAAACTATGAAAAAAAAACACAAATAGAACAAAAAAGGTATACCTAAACGTGAAAACCCACAAAACAAAAAAAAAACCCTAAATTATGACCATACGTTAGTACCTACATGTGAATTTTTTTTATTAAATATTGTCGCGTCGCTGCGTGCTATGCGACGTCATTGTTGACATGACGTCACCGGAACGTGACAATGACGTCACATAATGGGAGCGTGACAATGACGTCAACTTTTTTGTGAATGTGTGTTCCATCAATTTACTAAACGTTATCACGTCAATAATGTTTCAATTTCCAAAAGTCGTAGAACAAAAGTTGTTTGTTTAGGTGCACAGAAGTAGCCCTCTTGCTTATATAGTTACCAATAGCCCTGTACAATGGTTTAAAGTTTAAACTGACCTTATACAGCTGAAAATGAAGTCAGTTTCAGCGCAGACGCAGCCGTAGAGCTGCGCGGTGCGGAAGGCGAGAGACTCGAGCACGGCCCGGACGAGGTGAGCCTTCGTCGTTGAAGGTTTCATGCCTATGAAGCCAGACGCTGCAGTCCCATCGTTGTATGGAGGCTGGAATATTTATACACTTGATTTTATCCCTATATGTAAACAATATGTTTAAGCGAAGGGTTTTAATACAAAAGGGGGTTAATCTAGACGTCTAGGCGAACAACTTTTGTCCTACGACTTTTAGAAATTCGAACATTTTGTTCGAAGTTTTTGTATGAAACAGCTGATTTTAAAATAAAAATTCCCTCAGAATTATCGAACCAAAGTTGTTTGCCTAGAAGTCTAGAATCCCCTTTCGTATTAAAACCCCTTCGTTGAAACACATTGTATAATTCTCGTGTCGCGGTGTTAGTTGCCAAACTAGTAGGTCTGAGAATAGAATACTATTCTATTTTTTTTCCTTAATATATATTTTTTTATTTATCTTTCCATAATAAATTACAGTAAGTAGTTTTGAAGTTAGGTGGGAACGGATGAACATACATACATACTACATACAGGTCAAAAAACATCGCTCTCCCTTTTGGCTTCGCCGTAGTCTAGTAATAATATTTCTTTCCATTATCTTTCTATAAAGGAATCTTTCTATTCAATAAAAGGTTATCTTGATATTTGCACGGGATCGAGGTTTACGCGGTTAAAAATGCGAGTCAGTGCTAGTAAAATACATATAATTGTAATAGGGATCATAGTTCAACATTTAAATTATACCTACCTACACGTGCTCAATAATAAACAAGAGTTAAAAGTACTTGGACTTGGCCCACGAGATTACCGCCATGTGTGACGTTGATTCGACGAGTATTGTTCCGATAGTTGTATCGGCAAACGGACTGATAGCGAAGAGCCTTGATCAACATCTGAAGAGGCTCTCGCTGGATGGTTGGGTCAAGGGTCAGATTCAAAAGGCAGTCGTTCTGGATACGGCACGTATCGTAAGAAGGTTTCTGTCTTTGCAGCCCTAACCATCGGTAGCCTGGGCCTTGCTTCGCTGCCGACGGTCTTCTAGGTTTAGGTTTTTATAATAATTTACTGTTTTATATGCAAAATTTATACGTTATTGTTAAGACTTGTAAATTTAATTTTATTTAGGTACCTAGTATGTAAGTGCTTAGATGGAATTTTTTTATAAGTTTATATAGTGATGTATATATTTTGTATTCAGTTTGTTTTTGTAAAAACCTAAATTTAAGAAAAATAAATGAATGAGTGAATAACAAGAGTTAATAATCATAATCGGTGTCACGGTCATGGTTTTATTATAATTTTCAAGGCTTCCCAATTTACGATTAAACATTGTTAGAATAAATTAATTAATGAATACTGTAGGACAAAACACAGCGCCATCTAGCCTCAAGCTAAGCAACAAGGCTTGTGATATGGGTGCTAGACAACGGATATACTACTTAAATACTTTTCTTTTGTTACATAGTATGAAATAAAGTCGCTTTTTCTGTCTGACCCTATGTATGCTTAGATCTTTAAAACTACGCAACTGATTTTGATGCGGTTTTTTAAAATAGATAGAGTGATTCAATTGGATGGTTTATATGTATAATGCATGCATATACAACCGTACGAAGCCGGGCGGGTCGCTAGTAAACTTATAATACGACGACCTCTTTTTGACGACCTCTGTGGCGCGTCGGGCGAACACCCGACTGCGACGCAGAAGGTTGCGGGTTCGATTCCCGCCGGGAACAAGTATTTATGCTGACCATAAATTCTTGTTTCTGGTTCTGGGTGTTTCCTATATGTATAATATGTATATATTTACAAAAAAAAAGTATATAAGTAGTTTATCCGTTATCTGGCACCCATAACACAAGCATTAAGTTGCTTAGCTTGGGGCTGGATGGCGATGCGTAATATGTCCTGAAATATTTATTTATTTAATACATAGAAACAACCAGACTAAAAACAAATATCTAAGCATAAATACTTGTCTGAGGCGGGAATCGAACCCGCAGCCCTGTGTTTGGCAGTCCGGCATGGCGACCATTGTGCCAACTGGGTCGTCAAATATAGTCAAAGAACATACCCCAAGACCACTGAACGCAGGAATGAAGTAAACACCGTCCGTGTTTTGAACGGAATTGGCTATTTCAGCCGTGTCTTCAGGATTGTCGAATAAACCTGAAACATATTGAAAAGTAAACAAGATTACATTTTTTATGTGGGCCTTCAGGACTATGTCCTAAACTATAAGAGATAGCGAAAAATGCTAAAAGGAGTTGCATGCCCGATTTTGACAAAAACTAGACCTGATTCATTAGATTTTTTTTAATATCATTACCTAAGTAGCCAAAGTAGCCTATGTTCATTTAATAATCATCAGTCTAGTATCCAATGGATAGTCTATCAGCAAGACTATCCATTGGTATAAAAATATAGGTTTTTATACCAATCGATAGTCTTGCTGATAGAAATTAATTTCAGGAAAAAAACATAGTATGGCAAATCAAAGGAAATAGCTCCTTTTTGTAGTTTTCTACAATAAAAAATTCACCCTGTATACTAGCAGAACCCCGCGTAAGTCCCGATCCCATGAGAATATCGAAATAAAAAGTAGCCTAAGTTCCTTTAAAGTTTAAATGCATGTATCCTCATACCAAGTGTCTTCAAAATCGGTCCAGTAGTTTCACGGCTTATTCGTTACAAACAAACTCTTTATAATATTAGTGTAGATTCCAATGCTAAGACGTACTCATGCCCATGCGCCGGTTTGGGGACATTTAACTAGGATCAAGTTGACATTATCTGGGGAATCATTCATAACGTATGATTAATGATTATGATAAAAAGACGATTGTGAAGGAGCCTTGAATCATTTAATTGATATCATCAAATCAGTTGATTAACCTCTTTTTTAAATATTCATTATAAAATCAAGATTATAACCAAACGAGTGCTTTACATAACGTTATAGCTATAAAATGTAAGTTAATTAGGTACGAACTTGTTACAAATTACACCAAAAATTATATCCCACAAAACTTTATATGATTCACATATCAATAACATTTTTAAGCTATTGCATAGCTTTTATTGCGGGCTTTGAGCGCGGCGACCGAATCAAGAAATTCCGTAACGAAAATAAAACCTAACACCGCCCACTCCGCCTACCATGTAGCTCGGCCGAGCGTCGAGCGTTCGCTTAACGTGTATGTATATGGTACGACTGTACGAAGCTCGCACGATGCAATAGCTTTACCGCGGCAGTCCCCGAGTGCCACACGTTTTATTAAGCTATGCATAGCTTTTATCGCGGGCTGTGAGCGCGGCGACCGAATCAAGAAATTCCGTAACGAAAATAAAACCTGACACCCCCCACTGCGCCTACCATGTAGCTCGGCCGAGCGTTCGCTTTTTTTATTAAATTTTGTTTCAGGACATACCTCTTTTCATCCCTTAAATTGTAACAACGTGTTATTGATGTCAATCGCTTGAATAGTTTGTATTATAGGCTTGGCATATTTTAATATTTCAAGAAAGAAGAAACACAAGCCGTGTTAGGGTTCCGTACCCAAAGGGTAAAAACGGGACCCTATTACTAAGACTTCACTGTCCGTTTGTCTGTCTGTCACCAGGCTGCATTTCATGAACCGTCATAGCTAGAGAGTTGTTTTTTTAAGCTATTGCAAAGCTTTTATCGCGGGCTTTGAGCGCAGCGACCGAATCAAGAAATTCCGTAATGAAAATAAAACCTAACACCCCCCACTCCGCCTCCCATGTAGCTCGGGCGAGCGTTCGCTTAACGTGTATGTATATTTTTTAATAGTAACACTGAAAACGGGTCATATTAAGAGAAAAAAGAGCTATTGCGTTTGCGGTTTGTTTGGGTAGCGTACCACGCGCGGTTTATTTTCCAAACAACGCCATCTGTCGCTCAGTAGTTAATCTTACCTAAATTCTGTGCCCATTTGATAATAGAAGCTGTATCGTTATTAGCTCCTTCAGCCGAGTACACCAGTTCATCCCCCAGTCTCCAACCGACGACTGGATAAAGGCCGGACACGCTCGCATGCGGCATCGTACCAGTGTTGATGTTGAAGAAGGTCCCTGTACCCATCGTCAGCTTCACGTCACCGACGTCGAAACAACAGGAGCCCCACATTGAGGCTGTTTGGTCTGCCATCTGGAATTATAGGTATCGTCACGAAGACGTACAAAAAAAATGGTACTTAGAAGTTTTCGCGTAACTTTGCCCATATCTTTTTATTGTGTTGACTCAGGACCTTGATTTTAATACACCGAATACTACTTACGACTATTGACCTCAGTATCTGGTATGAATTTTAACTTTCTAGGTCCACCCGTTCCTGAGAAAATAGGTGGTGACACACGGGCAGACAGACGGACAAGAAAGTGATCTTATAAGGATTCCTTTTTACCCGACTGCGCAACGCAAAGGAGTGGTAATGTTTTTACCGTTTGAGGTACGGAACCCTAAAAGCGATGCGAAATTTTTTTCCTCTCCCTATAGACGCAAGAGAATAATTTCTTGGTTTTAGTAAAAAATCTTAAAATGACGAGCAGTATTCTTAGTTTAAAAGCAAATAATTCTTATTATTTATAAGAACACTAGCGACCCGCTCCGGCTTCGCACGGCTATATTATGCATGTATTATCCATATAAACCTTCCTCTTGAATTACTCTATCCATTAAAAAAACCGCATCAAAATCCGTTGCGTAGTTTTAAAGATCTAAGCATACAAAGGGAAAAGAGGGACATAGGGACGGCGAAAAGTGACTTTATTTTATACTATGTAGTGATGATAGTGATTTACTAAAACAAAGAACGTCTTTGTTCCAGTAGTTTTGTGGGCTGGACAGATTTCGATAAACAATTGTGCAGTTATAGTATGGAGAATGACATAGCTTACTTGTATCTGGATATTCCCACGGGATCGAGACAAAATCTCTAAAAATGTAAGTAAAGGTAGCCCCATTAACATCCCGCAGCAGCAAATGAAAAGGAGAAATGCCAAAAAGCCACAAGTGTGTTTATTCCGGTTTGGTGAATTACTGCAACAAACCTTAGTTAATTCTAGAAGATTCTTACTGACTTTAAAACGGCAATAAAATTATAATAAAAATAAAGTAATAAAGGATATAATAGGTATAAACAACCTTATATTTAAATTGCTTAATCATACCTCTAAGCCATTTTTCCTGTGGCCATAAATCATTGTCTTGCTCAGAATTGCTACAACAATATAGGTTTCCCACAAGTTTTAATTTTTATTATCATTAATCATTTATTTAGTTATCTATTGTACGTCAGTTTTTCTCATTAAAAAGATAATTTAAATATGTATAATTATGTGTATATTATTAACTTTAGCCCTCAAGTGTGTAGTTTCAAAGACATTGCCTGTAATCACTACATAGTATAAAACAAAGTCGCTTTCTCTGTCCCTATATCCCTATGTATGCTTATATCTTTAAAACTACGCTACGGATTTTGATCCGGTTTTTTAAATAGATAGAGTGATTCAAGAGGAAGGTTTATATGTATAATACATGCATCATATAGCCGCGCCAAGCCGGGGCGGGTCGCTAGTGATAATACTAAAAATAAATTTAATAGAAATAGAAATATTGAGATAAAAAATAGCCTACTTGTCATTTCAGAGATCTAGCTATCGTAATCGAGCTTTTGTGTAAATGATCCAGTTGAAATATCAGGATAGTCGTCTTTGTGTTATTCCAAAGCTTCAGGTACCCACATATCGAGTTTCATTGTAATTGGGCGTTTTGCGTTAATCCCAGTAGCCTCCGGGTGGCGACTGGGATGTTATTGCCCCCACTTCAAGCCGCGGATCGCCATCCCCCTCATCGCTGTTTGTCTTACATAAAGCCACGATGAAGGGTTGGAAGTCAGACTTTTGAATGTGGGTTTATTAGTAAATAAGTGATATTACTAGGGACACAAAACAAAATTTTCTTCATCGTAGTTTCTTTTAATCACTATAATCATAAAAACATGGTGTTATTTCGTATCAAGAGTTTTTCAATTCGAACCAGTAGTTCCTGAGATTAGCGCGATCAAACAAACAAACAAACTCTTCAGCTTTATAATATAAGGTATAGATTAGAGTTGCATTAATACTTACACAACTAAGTATAGGTATAGCATGTCCCCAAATGGAAGGCACTGTCGACGTGAAATGTTCGCCGGCCGTGTCTACGACAGTGGGTAACGCAGCGGTCGGTATGCGCAGTAGAGTGGTGCCCCAACCTGCCCACTGCATCGTGAACGGATCGTAGAACCCAGTCGCTGATGCTGAGGACACGTCGCTCATGTGGACTTTACTACCTGGTAGAAAATTAATAACGGATAGTATAATATCACTTGAAATAATTTTCATATGGTATAAAAACAAATCGTCATTCCTTTTTCGTACTGCAAGGGAATGGAATCGGTTGCGTCTGTCTTTCCTGACGTGTACAATTTGGGGGTCTGTCCCGAGTGTATAGGTAATAGGTATCTTCTAGGAAGGCGTGTTACATCTTAGGCCGCATCGTCACCTACCATCAGGCAGGTGTGATAGTGGTCAAACGCTGACCTATCATTTGTGAAAAAAAAAACTTAATTTCATGTGATCTAATGTTACACTTCATATAACCTTTATTTGTTCTAATAACTTTTATTATAATGTTCATGTCAGATAATGTTCATTTGACCTAATTTTCATATTAACTCATTTTTAGCCAAAAAATTTTTTCTTTTAATTACGCGATTACTAATTAGGTTGAAATTATATACAGGATGTAGGTACGCAACAATGGGACTACGAGTAATCTCCCTTGTGGTCCCATTAATGGGACAAAATCCTGGGACCACGAGAAAACAGCGGAAAATAATAGTAAACAGTATAGATATTCTACATAATTCAAAATTATATTAGAGTTTCTTGCAGCAAAATTGATGTCGATTTTATTAAATCTAGACTTGTACATACATTTTGATACCGTTTGAAAATCAATTTTATCATTTAAATAATGTATGGACCTCGAGTTTTTGCTTTTTGGGCTGCAAGAGATTCCTAAAGAATATTTTGCATTAGATCGCGATCTCTAAAATTTTGCTAAGATGTATGGTTTCTGAACGCGCCATCCAATGATAATTATAAAACCACAAGAAACTCCAGGGGTTTTTTTGGCTTTTTTTTGTGCGCATGCTCACAAACGTCAAGGTTACAAAATTTAGGTATGTATAAGCACATATTTTGAACAAACAACTTTAACTCTCTAAGCTTCTAACTTTAGCGTATTAGTTCCGCCCTGCTATTTCACCTGCGTCTCGTCTCACAATCTCGTGAAGAATAACAGCATTAGTTTGTTCCCGGGAATTAACTTCATCAATATCGGTTCTTAAATAGAAGACAAACTTTCTCTTTTGTAATCATCATCATCATCAGCCGGTGTCAGTCCACTGCTGGACGTAGGCCTCTCCCAAGATAAGCCCAATCTTCGTCTTTTCTTCTCCATTCACTGCCTACCGCTTTGCGTATGTCGTCGCTCCTCTTTTGTAAATTATTATCTTATATTTTTTATAACACGGGAAACATGCGTGGAGCCAAAGGCAACACGTAAACGCCCTTTACAATAACAAGTTTAATAGCAAAGTATGATGTGGATACCAAACTGGCGATTATCCCTGTCTGCACTGTAAAATGCAGCCAAGGACAACCTCCGATATGGATAGAACTATTGATAAACTACAATAGAAAACTACTTGGGCTATTGTGATGGGATGGTAGTGGATAATAGGAAACTATAGGTAATAAGGCGCTTGCGAAAGTTTAATTACTAGCAGCGCTCGTCGGTTTCACTCGCGTAACTTCCGATCCCGTGGGAATATCGGGATAAAAAGTACCCTATATTACTCCTAATTAATTAATGTATCCTCATACCAAGTTTCATCAAAATAGGTCCAGTAGTTTCGAAACCTAGCTGGATGGGTCTGGCCGGAAGACCAGCGCTGCAGCTAAGCATGCTTGATGGCTGCAGTTGTTAGCTGAGGTCAACCCATTTGGGTCAGCACACGACTCCGCATTTATGTTGTTTTTTCTTTACTACTTTTTTTTTGTTTTGTTATTAATTTTCATTGTCATGTTCATTTCTTCATTCCTGTGTGTGTCGTGTGTTTGTACTCAATAAATGCTATCTTTCTTCTTTCTTTCTTTCTAAACCTATTCGTTAAAAACAAAAATTCTTTCCTCTTTATAATATTAGTATAAATTATTTAAATATAATAAAGCAGCTACATAACCAAACTGTAATTTGTATTCGGATGCTGATTTGAGGTCGTTTGATTTAAAACCTGTTTTGAGTTACATTATAAACATGCTAACAAATAAACGGTCTGAATAACAACTTGTTTATTTTTTTACAACAAAACATTTTGTGTCAATAAAAACACTCATTGTATGCTAATAAATCAGTAAAATAATTTTGCTTTTAGGTACTGTCGGCTGCACAATTGCAGCCCCGGTAGAGTTCGAAAATTACTATTATTGGAATGTTTTCATTCTAACAATTTTTGTTTGATAAATTGATGAGTTTGAAGACTTTAAACTTCAACTAAAGCAAGTGTCTAGAATCTTGCTTGTGTTGAAAACATTCTAATAACCGCCATTTTGGAGCTATACGGTGGGTCAGCAATTATGCAGCCGACCGTCCGTACATTGATTGATTGGGAATAACGTAGGGTACTTTTTATCCTGATATTCCCACGGGATTGGGAGTTACGCGGGTGAAACCACGGAGCGCTGCTAGTAAGTTATAATTCGCCAAAACAAATGTTCAATTAAAACTTGTAGAGAATAGCACTCAATTAATTAATAAGACTTCAGATTATGTAGGTACTGATTTTTTTTTAAGGTCTGTTTTTTAAACAAATAATTTTGTTAAAGCATCAATCTGTAGTTATTAATTTAATGGCCGATTCTACTGGGATTTTTAAATTATCAATTTACTGATTCTTCAACTGCTACTTTACCAAACACATCGTAATTAAGGCAAGGTAGTAAATAAAGAATTCCCTTTTCAAATAAGAATTAATAATAAATATTGTAGGACATACCACACATCGCCATCTAGCCCCAAGCTAAGTAACTAGACTTGTCTTATGGGTGCTAGACAACGGATATACTACTTAAATACTTTTTTTTTGTGTATATGCATGTAAATACATTGAAACAACTTGTCTGAGGCGGGAATGGAACCCGCAACCCTGTGTTTAGCAGTCCGGCATGGTGACCATTGTGCCAACTGGGTTGTCAAATGAAAAGTTAAGCTACTTTGGTACAACGCTAATTATTATTTAGAATATATCTTCAGATTTTAAAGTTCTACATTTGCTGAAAACATAATATCAGATTTTTTTCACGATAGGATGTATTTTTGAAAACTTGAGTTTTCTATAACTACATATTTTTACGTGACATCGAACGTCGAGGAAAGCGAAATAAAAAATACGCGAAGACCCGCGGTAAAATATATACTAATAAATTCTTAAAATAATTAATGAAAACTAATAATAATAATAATAAATAAATAAATAAATATTTCAGGACATATTACACATCGCCATCCAGCCCCAAGCTAAGCAACTTAATGCTTGTGTTATGGGTGCCAGGTAACGGATAAACTACTTATATACTTTTTTTTTTTGTAAATATATACATATTATACATATAGGAAACACCCAGAACCAGAAACAAGAATTTATGGTCAGCATAAATACTTGTTCCCGGCGGGAATCGAACCCGCAACCTTCTGCGTCGCAGTCGGGTGTTCGCCCGACGCGCCACAGAGGTGGCGCGTCGGGCGAACCGTGTGAGTTTAAAAAGTTTATGTTTACGCTCGGTGTTTACGATATATTGTAAAAACTATAATGACTAGCATCACGTTCTTGTGGGTATACGGACTATTTTCCGCAACTTTAACTCTTTAGTTAGGTCATTTTTGCGGAGGGAAACAAGAATCTTTCTTATTCAGATAGTTATTACAGTCACCTAGTTTCTAATCTGGGGCCTATTTTTGCTATTTTGCATTAATGTATCTACCATTGTCATTATATCGAGACTCTATTGATATTATATCGAGATTGTGACTTTATTTGGTATTCTACTAAAGTTTTAATAACATCGCAATAGTATCGCTATGGAGTCTCAATAGAATGGTAATAGATACGTCGCTAGTGTTGACTAGCAACGTGGTAGGTATATGTTGCTAAGCGATATACCGTTTTGACAACTATCGAGATTTCATTGAGCCACGATTGTAGAGCAGAATACCAAAGTCAGTCAGTGGTGTTTCGCTAGAATAGTTAACATTAGGAGAATACGAATTTGACATGTAATGTAATATTTTCGACATTAAATGTCTATTACGATTCTATTGACACTCTATTGAAACACAATTGTGTTAGCAGACTTAGGCCCCAGGGTATTTTGTCAGTCATTGAAGTTTAAAAAAGCGCTAAATAACTACTGAGCTGGAATATAATACCTTAACTAGAATTACCTGTCAATTTATATAGGAGCCAAGTGTCCAATGTTCCGAACATAGCGTCGTCGTTTTGTACAGCATTCTTTAGAGCGGGTACATTTTGTAAAGCCCAGCTTAATCTCAAGGATGTCTGAAAAAAATATTTTGTTTAAGTACCTACTTAAAGGACTATTTTTTTAATCGCGCCGAGAATGCGCGAACTATGGAATAGGTACCTAATCCTTACAAAATAAACTTAAATTCACTTCAGTGCCATCATTAACAGGCAGGCAGGCAGGCAGGCAGACAAGGTTTAAACGCGAGTGTTTGTAACAAGTGATATACTTGATGATATACTTCAGTGAATCAAACAAAAATACTAATATATTCTTTAAAATTTACCCTACCAAAATACGGTGCTCAAAACATGATGCAACTATTTTGATTCGATAGAAAAAAAACACGAAAATATCTCTGAAAACGTGTTTGTTAACGATTAAAATTTATTATTCAAAAATTTCATTACTTAAAAATTGCTTATTGCGCACCTAATCGCTCATTTTTAGACAGTGACCAACAATTAGCTCCTATAAGCCTAAAATGGCTATCATGGAAAATACGATCCAAATTTAGTTGCATAGCTCATATAAATACCTACTCTAGGTCTTTTAAGTACGAGCGAGCGGGGTGAAACTGAGGTCGTAAGACGCCAAGAACGAAAAAATATTTTTTACATACAAATAAGTTTTCTATTAATAAACATATTTTTTCGTGCAAACTCATAATTTTTTTAATTTATTTGGTAATTTACCTACTATATTATAATTAGCTGCGCCCCGCGGTTTCACCCGCGTAAATCCCGATGTCGTAGGAATTTCGGGATCAAAAGTAGGTATCCTATGTCCTTTTCCATCTTTTAAACTACCACTATACCTATTTTTATCTAAATCGGTCCAGTCGTTTGACCGTGAAGATGGAACAAACAAATAAACAAACTTTACTTTGCCGGACTGCCAAATACAGGGTTGCGGGTTCGATTCCCGCTTCAGACAAGTATTGACGCTTAGATATTTGTCTGTGGTCTGGTTGTTTCTATGTATTATATGTACTTAATATCTACAAAAAAAAAGTATCTATGTAGTACTTATATCCGTTGTCTAGCACCCATAACACAAGTCTAGTTACTTAGCTTGGGGCTAGATGGCGATGTGTGGAATGTCCTGCAATATTTATTTATTTAGAATTTATAATATTACTAACAGCGCTCCGCGGTTTCACAAATGTAAGTCCCGATCTCGTCGTGGGAATTCTTATATATAAAATTCTCGTGTCACAATGTTCGTTCCCGTACTCCTCCGAAACGGCTTGACCGATTCTCATGAAATTTTGTGAGCATATTCAGTAGGTCTGAGAATCGGTCAACATCCATTTTTTATTTTGTTTCCTTTAGTTTTTTTTTAAATGGCAAAACAACGTTTGGCGGGACAGCTAGTATCAATATAAAAAGTAGCCTACTACCTTCCTCGATAAATGGACTATGCAACGCAAAAATATTTTTTCAATTCGAACCAGTAGTTCCTGAAATTAGCGCGTTCAAACAAACAAACTCTTCAGCTTTATAATATTCGTATATTCGTCGATAGTTAGGATGTTTATCAAAAAATTACTCTATTGTCTTAATGTTAATATTATTCATGAAGATTTTATTGTTAAGATTTAATATTTTAAACAAACAAAATGTTTAATTTTAAGTTGTATTCATATTTAAGTAGGTACCTAAATATACATTATCTCACATTTATCAAAAGGAATTGTGACGGTGTATGTACAGACAACTAAAATGGAGGCCGACTGTAGAGTTTTAAAATTGCCATTTAAAAATGTTTTCTTTAAAATTAAGTAATAGCTAAAATAATATCGCCAGGTGACTCTCACACCCATAATAACAATCAACCCTAATCACGAACGCATAGAAACGCAATTATAGTAGAGTGAAAAGAGCAGCACAAAATTGACCAATCATAGGGCCGCATTTAGCGCAGTGCGTTCACTTATCGATGAGCGACCAACTTAAGTTAGATTTTATCAACCACTAAAATCCATAGAATGAAATTCCTACAGTCGTAGAGATGAAGAATTGCTTTGTATTGTCATACACTTCGAAACACGATTAGAGTGATTTGCCTCGATATAAAAAAAACTATGAAAATCCAAAAAAAATTGAGCTTGTTCAATTTTACGGCGATTGTAAAGAAAAAACAAGTACAAAATTTATATTTTCATAAACTTTACATCAAATCCCATAAGGTAGTACAGATGGTTTTTCACTAAAATAGATGTGAGTCTTTTAATTACATAAAATAGTTAAAACGGACATTTCGCGGCGTGCGGGGGAAAGGATTAGGGGTTTTCAGGTCCTACTTCACCTTAATACGGGCGTTAATTAAAATATGCTTACCTGAGTGTTCATAAATTTGAATACACTGCCAGCTTGAAATCTTTTACTTCTTGATAATAAGTATAATACATAGGAGCTTACTCTAATTAACTGCAACAAACAATAAAAATCATTATTAAGATGGATAGATAGATAACTTCATTTGTGCAAGACAGGAAGAAACATAGAACATGATGTACACAAAGTTATAACTAGAAAGTATAAGCAGCTGATCGACCTCAGTTAACTTAATTTAAAAAAAAAAAAATTTATAAATGTCACCCTAAACAATGAAATCTAGCAGACCTTTACGTCACCTATCTAAGAACACTTGTTCTAATGAGACGAATCGAACGATACCTTAATCAAATAAATCCATCAAGTGGTTTGGAAAATACGAGAATAAAGAATATTACAAACAAACAAACATAAGTACAAAGATAGGCGCGAGAAACATAGCCCTTTTCTTGCAGTCGGGTAAACAAGTTTTTAACACGATTTTATTAGTTTCACCTGTATGTTTGCTTGTATGTATGTATGTAACCGACTCCTTTGGGTACGATTTTGCCCTACTTATTATAACAGATTCTTTAAAATTAAATATAACTAGGTAACTCTCTATGCCAACATTTTAAGTTGTCTATGCATCTTTTGCCTATTTATAGATAGCCAGCTACTCGAATCATTAACAAAAACTTGAGAGGTGTCAAGGGACACCCGGATGGGACGAAGTTCCTTTCGATTAATTAGTGAAGGAATTATAATAGTTTTTTTTTTGTTTAAGTTTTTTTTTGTAAACAATCGTCGCGACACCACACTGTTCAATGCGAAATAGTAAGACGAAAATAACTGGCTTGCTTTCTATGCAAAAAGTGTCGTTACAACTTTTGGTCTTAATTTTTTCCGTCTAGCCCCCTTTCGCAACGCGCGGTAAGGAACTTTCGTTCCAAAATATAATTCAACATCCTAACTTGACTGATATATCAACACAGCTGACACCAATGTACGGACTGGGCTAAAATTTGGCAAATAGATTGCTTTTATGACGTAGGCATCTACTAAGAAAGGATTTTGATAAATTCAACTCCTAGGCGGGCGATTCATGGGTATAAGCTAGTTAGCTAGTATTAGTTTGTTGATGAGAGTATACTTCAATTAATAACATAAATCTGATTTACTCCTCAGCACAATATCCGTCGAACAAATATTTGTATACAGATATCTCTTTCTGTAAACAAATATTTGTTGTGATTGTATGTCACTTTCCTAAGATGAATAAGTACCTATGTATTTGACGAACCCTATGGCGCGGCGGGCAAACACTCGCATGCGGCGCAGAAGGTTGTAGGTTCGATTTCCACCTCAAACAAGTATTTATGCTATAGATATTTGTTTCTGGTCTATATGTATGTATATTTAAAATGAAAGTATGTATGTTTTTTATCCATTATCTAGACACCCATAACATAAGTTGCTTAGCTTGGGCTAGATGGCTCTGTGTAAAATGTTCCACAATAATTATTTATTTATTTTTATTTTATTTATTTACAAAAAAAACATTATGTACTGTATTCTATATAAATTATAATTACCATACCTACTCACTGCATTTTTTATTTTTTTAAACTAACAGGATCAATTTCTGGCTGGGGCCATGAGTTTTCCAAAAATCTAATGACGCCATTTTAGTTTTTGTCGAAATCGGGCATGTAACTTCTTTCAGCAATGTTTACTGTCTCTTATAGTTTAGGATACAGCCCTGAAGGCTCATATTAGTAATTCACCCTGTATATATGTTAACTAGCTGACCCGTGCCCACTTCGTTGGGCATAATGTTAATAAATTAAATTATCTATACTAATATTAAAAATAATACTTTTTGTAACTTAAATATAAAAGTTAGACAAATGCTGTCGTTGACTTTTATGTAGGCATTTTCAAGCTCCACATCTTTTCTCTAGAACTCAAAAATATATCTTTCATAGTTAAGGCAGCGTTCGTAAGAAACGCTTTCATTCGACCGTTTTTTCTTCGATTCACTTTGCAAAACGGACTACCACGTAAAAGCCTTTTTATTTTTCGGTTTTTTATAAAACCTATGACACTCAGCAATAATGTGGCTTTCTATTGGTGAAAGAATTTTTTAAATCGGTTCAGTAGATCCCGAGATTACCCCTTACAATTTAACAAATATACAAACACACAAACTTTACTTCTTTATAATATTAGTATAGAAGTATAGATTACTTAGAACAATCTTTTAACTTAAAGAGATAAAATAAAAGCTTGTAAAACGATTCAACATGGTTTAACATAATCATATAATGACTCATTGCATTTTTTCTTGGTAATATCACATTTCACGCTTTCCAAAAGTGAAACTGGTTTTGATGTCCTATACCTAGTTAATCCTTATGTCTGTAATACCTTTGTGTACAATCAGGCTCAAAAGTGATGGCTTACCATAGAGTAAATAAAATAAATAAAAATAAAATAAGCCTTTATTTTCTACTACACAATTTAACAGTTATTACATGCCATAATATTATATTATATTCACTAATCATTTTCTATTACCATAGAGTAAACTTGCTATTATTTTGGTTATTATTTAAGCTTTTTTGAAAGTCACTTTATATTTTTACTAGCGACCCGCTCCGGCTTCGCACGGCTATATTATGCATGTATTATACATATAAACCTTCCTCTTGAATCACTCTATCTATTAAAAAAACCGCATCAAAATCTGTTGCGTAGTTTTAAAGATCTAAGCATACAAAGGGAAATAGGGACAGAAAAAGCAACTTTGTTTTATACTATGTAGTGATGAAGCGTCATATCCTACCCACATATTTGTACACCAGATGACTGGTAGAATGTAAGCACGTACTAACCATACTAACATCATACTTATGTAAACTACATTCTAGACAAATAAATAATCTGATTCTGATTTTTCAATACATTCCAAAAATAGATTTTACAATCCCATGTTGGGATTTCACTTTTGTTGTTTACTGTACCTGTATGTTTGTTAGTTATGGTAACTGAAATTAGAGATATATTTGTCCCAATAATCTTAAATGCCCTCATGGGTGAAACCTAGGAGCATTGCTATTACAAATAAAAAGTGAACTTACTCTCCAAGTAATAGATTGGTTCCACTGTTTCACCAGCTTGTCAGCTCTCATGTCTTTCCATGTGATAAATCTATGGAAAGGTATTCCGGTTTGTCGGGACCAGGTGAGGAAGGTACACCTCTGTGTCGATATACCCATTGCTGTGATGTCTTGAGCTGATAAACCAGCATCTGTGAATAAAATACTTTTAAGTGGACTGTTTTGCAAAGAACTGTAGGTACTAAGTACCTTATTATCTCCTAATATTCTTAGGGCAAAAGATCTAATCCCTATATCCTACTAATATTATAAATGTGAAAGTTTGTGTGTGCGTGTGTGTGTGTGTGTGTGTGTGTGTGTGTGTGTGTGTGTGTGTATGTATGTTTGTTACTCCTTCACACAAAAACTACTGGACCGATTGCGATGAAACTCGGTATCTAGATAGCTGGAGACCTGGATTAACACATAGGCTACTTTTGATTCCGATATTCCCACGGGATCGGGATTTACGCGGGTATACCGCGGGGCGCAGCTAGTATGTATATAAAACTAGCTGCACCTTGCGGTTTCCCCCGCGTAAGTTCCGATCCCGTGGGAATATCAAAATAAAAAGTAGCCTATAGCCTTTCTCGATAAATGGACTATCCAACACAAAAATAATTTTTCATATTGAACCAGTAGTTTCTGAGATTAGCGCATTCAAACAAACAAACTCTTCAGCTTTATAATATTAAGTATAGATGGTTAAACTGATTTATACTAAATTTTTGTGTAAATTTTTTCGTTAGATCGGAGAATCGTACATCTATTATTTTTTTCCTTCCTTTTTTTTGTATATGGCATAACAACGTTTGCCAGGACAGTTAATAATTTAATAAAAATGGTCATTCATAACACAGAATTATGGTAAGTATGTGGTTGTAATATGTGTAATATACACCATAGTTGAGCTGAACATCGAAGCTCATCTTTGCCTACATAGTTAAGCAGTAAAAGTCAGGCCGAAATCAGTCAAGGAGACTTGTGCCTAACTGTGGAAATTATCAAGAATAAAACTACTTGGCAAACTTATGTGTTTTAATTCATTCTTATATCTAACATTGTATCAAGTTGCAAATACCTGACTATTTATAACTAAAACTGCACTTACTTTGTATTGATTTCTGAACAACTCCAACAATTGATTCCCACAGTTCATCAGGGTCTATTTCAACGAATCCAGGTGTAGGGTAATGTAAAATTACCTAGAAAAGTAAAGAAAAGTAAGAGTTGGTTAGAGTTTCATCTTCATGTATCCTACTGTTGTTTTGACTTTCTAATTGCCCCGAATGGCTAGATTACACAATAAAGAATAAATTACCTGATCAGATGCCTTTCCAACTACTTCCACTCTTGAATTATAAATGTAAGAACGAATAGTAGACGTGCCTATATCTAGAGTCAATATATATTTTTCCTCCATTATTATTAAATAGTAGGTCACCAACTTTAGCCGCTAGATATTTATAAAAACATTGTCTGATCGCGCTTCGCAGTCAAAATGCGAGTGCGGCAACAAAAACTTCGATTTGATTTTGATGAACGATTTTCAGCCGATCGAGGGAGCGCAGGGTCTGACTGACAGTGACAGCACAATGACACTGACAGTGACCGTTTGAAGAAGTGTCGTTGATGTCAAATTATTTTTGAATGTCAGTGTCAAAGTCAAAGTTCATCGATTAATGACGTGCTTGGCTAGTTCGTTTCTCAAATGAATCGACTAAAATCGAATAATAGAAAATGTAAACTAAACGTTTTTGTTTTTTGTACAATCGTATGTTTTATTTTACAACCCATTAAATTCTACTAGCGTGGCACGTTGGTTTTAAATGAAAGAAGTAATAAAAATAATGCACATTTTTAAAAACAACTTATAGATTTACCATAAAATCCTGAGAGTGTCCGTCGAATCTTTAAGCAATTTTACATGAATCTAGCGTAGCATATTTGGACGTGATAACGTCTTGTAAATTGATGGACCACCTGCATTAAAAAAAAGTAGACGTCATTGACACGTTCCGGTGACATCATGTCAACAATGACGTCACACAACACGCAGCAGTTTAATAATAATATCGCTCACCTAGGCTTGTGTTATGGTGACGATTAACGAATAAAAGACTTTAGGGAAAAAAGAGATAATTATGAATTTAAAAAAATGAAAGAAAATATTTAATTTTTCATCGGTTTCTAATGACGCTACAACGTAAAAATATCGTCCGTAAACCGACTTTACATACAATCTTTTTTTGACATGATAAATATTTTACAATCAGTCAAGAAGGGGTTAAATGCAAAATCTAAATTTAACATATTTTCCCTATAGAATGTACTCTGTGATATTTTCAACGACATAAAAATGTCTCAACAATAAAAACGTCAAAATAGTTGACAGGATCATCAATTAATTAGTGTATTTAAAATCATTATAAGTTTTGTAGATTGTAGTATTCATAATTTAGGTGTGTATTTATTTCTATCAAGTTATCTCACGGCTGCAGATGCAAATACAATACTCTGGGCCATTATTCACTAAGCTTCAAGTCGTTGGGCGCGCGTGATTAGGGCGAGATTGCCATACAAAAACCTCGCCCCCTCCGCCCCTAATCACGCGCGCCCAACGACTTGAAGCTTAGTGAATAATGGTATGTGCCTTGATTCACTAAGGTTCAAGTCGTCGGGCACGCGTGATTAGGACGAGATTTTCATACAAAAACCGCCCCCCCTCCGCCCCTAATCACGCGCGCCCAACGATTTGAACCTTATTGAATATAGGCCCTGATTAGTTACTTTAGCCTTTCCTAGGTCAGCCATTTTTTTTCAATCTGTCCACAGAGGTAGTGCTGTTCCGCGGTAAATCCCGCGACATTGGGATTTCTCATTAAAATAGCGATAACAGTGAAGTTATGAATGAAGTTATGATACACCCTATGTCTTATTAAGAAGACATAATTTAGAGAAAGGCTTGAGGAAAGACAAATATTAATCGACTAAAAACGGAACACAAACATAGTCGATATTGTACAAACATCACTAGTTATTTAGCAAAATAGCAACACTGAAAGTTATTTGCTTGACTTGACAGATAAAGACAAGCGCGTTTTATTTCTTGGAGCGCTGAAAATTGTGATGTAAAGAGAGAAAGATAAATGTTTACTAGCCATCATGGCGAATCCAAGGAAATTCAGTGAAAAAATTGCCCTACATAATCAAAAACAGGCTGAGGAAACGGCCGCCTTTGAGAAAATTATGCGCGAAGTGTCCGACGCAACCAACAAGGTAGGTCTGTTGCCTATTTACTCAGGCAATCGCTTCCTGACCGTCGAATGTGCCCGCCGACGTAAACAATAATCATTACAATAAACGTATTGCGACTCAATAACTTGGTGATATCGTGATAATACACTAACAAATCACAGTGGTTTGTGTTCAGTGCACAGTGCTCAATTGTCATTGTCAAATGTGTTTCTGGTCTATTTAGATTCTACAACAATAGCTAATTTTATGTTATGAACGCCCAAGTAAGGGTACATAGATTGAAATAAGTGGTGTGGTATCTCTCCGTGTAATTTTTAATATTGCGGATACCAATTTATATTGGAAATGTTATGAAAAGTTTAGTGTTTACGCTGGCAATGATTATTGAAAAAAGTGAATGTTTTGTTAGATTAGAGAGACGTGATTCCAGGTTAATTCAGGTAGCCGTCGTGCGAGGACTAAAGTGACCCCTGAGCCCATTGAGAATGTTGAGTTGCTCGAGTCGAACCAGACCCAGCAGGGTCTGGGCACTTTCAGGAGTGGCTCGTTGCCAAATGTGGCTGCACCACAGACCGCTAACACTGACACGGATAACAAGGTTCCTTATCTTTGGAATCTATTACTTTATTCTATGTGTAAATTGTTTTAACTTGGCAGGTATGTTTGTTTATATGTAGGTATGTCATTTCTATTGATAAAAAACGTATTGTTTCTGTAATAAACTGAAACTAGAAACAATACCTGTGAAGTTAAATTGAATGTTTACACTCAATGGGTGCACAATTGATAATAATAATATATCAAATCAAGACATGTAATATGAGTCAACAATTACTGATCTTTTACATCTGTACTGTTAAATGTGTGTAACAAGGTACATATTACTTTCCCCTAACACTGTTCATACCAAACATCTGTGGTCAATGTCCTTAAATAAAAACATTCAATTAATTTTTAATGGGGTTTATGATGATTATATTTTACTGTATAAGTAAAGGTATTGGATTATTATAATCAGCTCATAGAAAATAATTGTCAGTACTTTTAAATATGGTTGTACCTAATCTCATATATGATATATGATTTATGATTTATAAATAAAAGCGGCAATAGATAGATTTGAGCATTTCCTAAGAACAGAAAATCAAGCTTTTGCTGTTTTTAAATTTACTTGTACCACACTTCGAACTTTTATCTGTATCATAACATTCTTAAGAACTTTACATTACATTGAAATGCTCGAGATTTTGTTTTTTTTTTAATTATTAAAGTGTTAATTACTTAGTATAAATGATTATGATTATACTTTATACTACAAAACAGAATCAGAATTTTGCCAATTCGATTACCGCCAGTAAAAAATTGTGTACAGATAAAATAAGTATGTATTTACAAAAGAAAAGCATAGAAGTATTCTGTTCAAAACACAAGCCTTGCTTAACATGAGGCTAGATGGAGCTGTTTGAAATATTCTACAACATATATTCTACATTCCCTACCATAATTTTACAAATGGGAACATTGTTTTTTGCAAACATATTTTGATAAAAATTATAGAAGTGGTATTCGATGTAGAGTCTGGGAAGTACTATCTAGACTACTTTTTGTTGTAGATAAAACTGAGGGTGCTAGTATTAAAACAAACCTTCGAAATTAATATTTAAAATTGAATGTTTTATTTGTAATCAAGACCACTACATAAGTCTAATTCAATTTAAATTCAAATCAGCCCATAAATGCCCTTTCAAGGTCGGTAAATTAATTATTTGGTATAAAACACACTAGTATGAAGTATATTTATGTTTACTTAAATGGTACAACACTAATATTATAAAGAGGAAAGATGTTTTGTTTTTATGTTTGTAATGAATAGGCTCCGAAATTACTGGATCGATTTTAATGAAACTTGGTATAAGGATACATTGATTAGTTGAGAGTAACATAGGCTACTTTTTATCCCGATATTCCCACGGGATCGGGAGTTACGCGGGTGAAACCGCGGAGATACTGGGGAATCCAATAAGATTATCTAATTCTAAAATAAACAATGATCGTTTAATCTTTTGTGCATCCATTGTTTAAAGTAGAGTTTGCTACTTTTATTTATTTGATAGTGGTGCAGTTGTAGATTGGCTGTGAGATTTTAAATTTTTAAGTTCAATTGTTTATGTGTCCCTTATCCCAACTTTTATGGAGAAAGTTACTATTTCCGCGCGTATTTATGTCACGATTGATTTAAAATTCAAACAAGACGCGTCGTTAATTGAGGGGAATTAGCGAACCAATGATGACAGTTATCAGATTTTTTTTCATATAGATAATGAAACTATTTAATCTATACATATAAAATGCTTTGTCCTGACTGACTGACTGACTGACGGATCAACGCACAGCCTAAACCGCTGATCGTAGAGACCTGAAACTTGGAGGGTGTGTTCTTTGTATGACGTAGGCATCCGATAAGAAAGGATTTTCTTAAATTCTACCCATTAAGGGGTGAAAAGGGGGGGCACAGTTTCTATGGGACAAGGTGATTCCTTGGTCCAATCTTATTAGAACCATTTTCGAGTTCTACGCGGATTAAGTCGCGGGCAAAAGCTAGTCTATCTATAAATATAAAATTTAAAGTCTTGACTGACTAATTGATTATATCAACGCACAACTCAAACAAATCGACGGATGGGGCTAAAATTTGCCACAAAGATAGTTATTTATACGTAGGAATCCGTTAATAAAGGATTTCGAAAAATTCAACTCCTGACAAAGCCGCGGACAAAAGCTGTTAATGTACTTAAGGTGAAAGGGTACCGGCGCTCTCTCCATACAAACTTAGTCGACTGTTTCCTCCCTGGATAGTGACACTAGCACAAATATTTTTGTTGTTGAATAAAACCTATAACTGCCATGACTATGCCCCTATGTCTTGGTTTTTTCATTTTCTTATTATCAAACCTGGTCATGGCAGTTATAAATTTTATGCAACAAAAATATTAGCTCTAGTGTCATTATCCAGGGAAGAAACAGTCGACTACGTTTGTATGGAGAGAGCGCCCGGTACCCTTTCCTCTTAATTACTAAATCATAAGTTATTTTATTAATCACGATATGGTATGCTGTGCTATTATTTATGTAATTATTTATAGTGCTGTAAGGGAATTTTATACAAACTATAAAAATATTCAAAGTTCTGACTGAGCAAAATATCAATGCACAGCCCAAAACAATGAACGCATCGGACTAACATTTGGCATATAGATAACTATTTTAACGTAGACATCCGCTAAGAAAGGATTTCGGGAAAACGCGAACAAAGTCGCGTGCATAAAGCTAGGTGTTAAGAGCATTATCACACTTCATTATTACCAACTACCCATGTCACAATAGTTCACTCAGACGCGAATCAGGTTTAAGTTCACACATATTTACTTTAAAACATCTGTGTACATTTACTAGTACTTGTTCATCATCTGTTAGTTTTAAAAATAAACAATTTTAAAATTTAATTGAATATGTAAGTGCTATAAATAATTGATACCTACACGTAAACTTTTAAATAACTAATTAGATACACTTATCATCCGAAATCATTTTTTATGCTGCTCTTAATTTTTAATAATTTTTTATGACTTTGATTATTTGGCAAGTGTTTATATATGTACCTATTATAATATTTATATTTATCTAATTTCTTAGAAACAATCAAATTTTCAAACAAAATATTACTTCTTAAATGGTTTAGTAGCTTAGGATGTGTGTGTAGATAAATTAATATTATTGATTGTTTTGTGTCAAGGAAGCATGTCTAGTTTATCATTGAACTTGGCTTTTTAGAGATATACTTGGTTTAATTTATAAAAGTTATTGATGCATGCATAGTATGTTAGCTAGATCAATGAATACTTAATGCTTAAGCATCTATAGGCAATATTTCGTAAAAAGAACTCGTTTCTTATGTGTTAGAAAAAAAAACTTGTCCATTTTCCATACATGGTATTGTGCTAATTTATTTATTTTATTTCGTAGTTATATGTCGTACAAAATAGATATTTTATCTATCTATACTTAGTGTCCTTGAGTATGTTAATGTTTGGGAATGCTTAGAATACTTAACGGCCTGTTAAATATGTAGGTATTTTAGTTGTTTTAAGTGATTAGAGATTAACAATAAATCATTTTAAAAAAGAAAGACATTTGTCAATCCATTACTTCTCATCCACATGAAAATTCATTTCTTTTAGTCGAAATTTAGCATCATTTTATACAAAAATGAATCCTTATAAGAGAATCGTGAACTTTGATCATGCTTCTTATTTATCATTAAGTATAATTCTTCCTTATGAAATAACTTAATGAGTCAGACTGCCATCAAATTAAATATTGGTACTTATTTCAAAATTACTTCTTATTTATAATTCGTTTGACAGCTTATAAGCGACATTTCAAGATAGCGCCTTAGGGCCTATCTTCCGCGAGAAACCTATCCTCATCATATAAAACCCTATTTATTGCGCGGGCTGCGGCTGAATCTGTTGCATTTTCAGTGTGTAATATAACTAGCTATTTTATCTCTTGCCCCTAGCCTGAAGAGACAACACTAGCGACACAGTATGGGCTCGGAGGTGGCCGGAGTGGGGGCACTTCGCCCTCGCGGTCCCCGGGACAAAGAGGCAGGACCTCGTCCTCTGTGGGACCCATGCGGAGGCCGGCGGATAGAAAACACGACACCAGCCCATATGGTAGCACTGTTTATTTGAGGTGAGTTCTTTCAAATCTTCATTACATAGTTTAAAACAAAGTCGCACTCCGCTGTCTGTCCCTATGTATGGTTATATCTTTAAAACTAGGCAACGGATTTTGATGCGGGTTTTTTTAATAGATAAAGTGATTCAAGAAGAAGATTTATATGTATAATACATGCATAATATAGCCGTGCGAAGCCGAAGCGGGTCGCTAGTTATAAATAAGACGTAGAACATCAAAAATTATTACCTTCTACAATCTACATAAAGTTTGAAGACCATAATTAAGCTAATATTGTACCTTGAATTAAGTACTTATGACGACACGGTGGGAAACGCGAAATATATTTGTTTGAAGCCGCTTCAATATACAAAGAAACGCCACCCCGTGCCACCACTTAATAAGTACTAGTACCACGCTTGCCTCGTCTATTATAATTACATTATATCGATTAGTTATTTTAAATTGTTATTGGAATGTATTTTACATTAGCAACGACAACAGAATGTGCCTAATTTTTACCTCAAATGACTCTATTCTTTATTGATTCACTAGCTGCGCTTGGCGGTTTCACCCGCGTAAGCCCCGATCCCGTAGGAATATCAAAATTAAAAGTAGCCTAAAGCCTTCCTTGATAAATGGACTATACAACACAAAAATATTTTTTCAATTCGAACCAGTAGTTTATTAGATTAGCGCGTTCAAACAAACTCTTCAGCTTCATAATTTTAGTATAGACTAGCTGCGCTCTGCGGTATCACCCGCGTTAGTCCCGATCCCGTGGGAATATCAAAATGAAAAGTAGCCTAAAGCCTTCCTCGATAAATGTCCAACACAAAATTTTCAAATCGAACCAGTAGTTCCTGAGATTAACGCGCTCAAACAAACAAACAAACTCTTCAGCTTTATAATATTAGTAACTAGCGACCCGCCCTGGCTTCGCACGGCTATATTATGCATGTATTATACATATAAACCGTCCTCTTGAATCACTCTATCTATTAAAAAAAACCGCATCAAAATCCGTTGCGTAGTTTTAAAGATCTGAGCATACAAAGGGACATAGGGACGGCGAAAAGTGACTTTATTTTATACTATGTAGTGAAGATTAAACTTGTAAATAATAGAAATTTATACCAACTAGGTAATAATGTTAGTCGAGTTTTGCATAATCCCTTGAACTGAAATTGAAATGTTCACAAACTCGTAAGCGCTGAAAGTACGTGAGCTCGCGTGTTCACAGGTGTTTTACGCACATCACGCGCTAATTTAATACCCATTACTTAATATATTACTTAGATAAGTTATTAAACTAAAATAATTATAACGACTCATATAAAAATCGCTATGAATATGATAATAGTGACTCATGGGAATATTAATTCTAGTGTCATTGTGACACGTTCCAAGAAACCTCATTCATAATTTATAATAATTGTTTTACGTTTGGTAGTCGCTCTTTAAGAACAGGAAAACGTACAATTGTTGTGTTCATAGTCATAGGGAAATTAATTGTTATAGAATGGTATAACTAAAAATATGTAGGCATCAAACATTGACCGGGGCTTAAGAGGATCATGAGTTTCCGATACGCGGCGCGAGTAGGTATTTTAAAAAATTAATTGTAAAAATGACCTGTATCGTGCGATAGAGAGAGTTTAAGTTCGGACGTAATTGCCTTCATTTTGCTTTCAAATAATGTTGCGGGCCGTAACGATTTTACCCCCTTTATCCTTCACAAAATGAAATAAATTTGGTCTCATTTAGTTCAATGCATCTTATTCTAGGTTTATACGTTTTTCTTTTTTGGTAATTCAGTTTAGTCTATTATAAAACAATTGAAACGCTCGATGAAGTTTTGAAGTCAAAATTATAGATATTCTTTAATCTTAGGCAATATTTCTTTAAAATAAAAACGGTTAAACCTAGTTTTCCATTAGATCTAGAACATTTTCAAAAATTATCAAAATCGGACTTCGTTTATGGGGGGGAAAACGTTACCGCTTTTTGCATGGAAATTGACAGCCTTACACTGGCCATATCGACATCATTCAATAGTCATACTTTCCGTATGACTATTTAATTATATTTAGCGCCAAATACGCCTTCAGCAATTGCGTTTATGTAAGACTAGCATCGCTCCACGGTTTCATCCGCGTAACTCCCGATACCGTGGGAATATCGGGATAAAAAGTAGCCTATAGCCTTCCTCGATAAATGGACTATCCGACACAAAAATAATTTCTAAATAAATTCAATTCGAACCTCTTCAGCTTTATAATGTAAGTATAAACTAGCAGCTCTCCGCGGTTTCACGTGTAACCCCCGATCCCGTGGGAATATCCGCGGGATAAAAAGCCTATGTTACTCCCAATGAATCAATGTATCCCCATACCAAGTTTCATCAAAATCGGTCTAGTAGTTTCGGAGCCTATTCGTTACAAACATTAAAACAAAAATGGAAAAAAATATTTCTACCGGTATTATAATATTATTAGTGTAGAAAATTTGAATATAACACAAATTAGATTAAAATATACCAAAGCCACTATCGGACTACGTTTATCGATACTTTGCGTAAATTATTTAGTACTTAATAACTGACCTAGGCTAATGTGACTATTTGAGAATGTCTAACGCGAAACACTACTTCAGCAATTGCGTTTATTTTACTAAATAGATATAAACTTTACAAAATAGATATTTAAACATACAGAAGCCACTAATAGACTAGGTTAATCTATACTTTGCGTAAATTATTTAGTACGTAATAATTGACCTAGGCTAGTATTCCGTATGCCTATTTGATGACGTAAGAACGCGAAATACGACTTCAGCAATTGAGTTGTATCAAAGAAAATATGAATAGAAAGTTTACAAATGAGATATTTAAATAAACGGAATTTTAAGCCACTAACGGACTAGGTTTATCGATATTTGCATACAATATTTAGTACTTAATAATTGACCTGGGGTAGTATTCCGTATGCCTATTTGATGACGTACGAACGCGAAATAAATTATTATTATTTTTTAATTATTAAATCAGAATAGAATTCCATATTACATTAATAAAAAATAAATAAATCACACAAAAATAACATTAATCATCTTAGGACTACACAACACACACGTAACTAAGCATCACTGGACACCGAACACCGGTCTCTCCCCTCCCAACAAGATTGCAGTCCAGTGTTTGTGAAAAGGGCCATCGTACCTTGACTCAAACATCTTCAGGATGCTATTGCTGCTGGCCCTGAACCGTCGGAATAATGATGCTACTTTCTTGCGCATGATAGCTTTAAAATCATCAGTGCGAGCCTCCGCGAACAAACCCGACGCACTGCACTGCCTCGGCAGCCTCAACAGCATCCTGCAGAACTTTTATAGAACGCTTCGTATAGTTGATCCACAAGCTGCTAGCGTAAAATGAAATAAAACTTCAGCAATTGCGTTTATTGAAGAAAATATGAATAGAAACTTTACAAAATAGATATTTCAACATACAGAAGCCACTAATAGACTAGGTTAATCGATACTTTTCTTAAATTATTTAGTACGTAATAATTGACCTAGGCTAGTATTCCGTATGCCTATTTGATGACGTACGACGCGAAATACGACTTCAGCAATAAGTTTTCCGTATGCCTTTATATTTGGCTAGCTTTTGCCCGCGACTTCGTCCGCGTGGAAGTTGAAAATGGCTCTAAGGTTTTTTTAATTGGTTTTAACACTAATATATTTCTGTGGGTTTTAATATTACCAAAATCGGTAGGTATTTTAAATATTCTTTTATAATTGTATTTTACATGTTTTCTTCTATAGGTAAGTACTTATAATAAAGAAAGAGAGGACAAAAAGTCTGTACTTGGAAGCAAATAAAGAAATGAGTATTTATGGGACTTTGATAAAGTAGTATGTAGAATACAAGTATATAGTTTTTAAATTCCATGTCTGTCTGTTTGTTACTTGTACAATTAAAAACGCCTAAACAAATTGAAATCTGGTTTTCAATATCAGATAGCTCTATTTTAAGGAAGGTCGTGTTATACTTTACATAAAAATCCAATTAGTAGGTCCTAAGTAATCCACATAGAACTGCAGCCGCTCGAGAAAACCCCGGTCGAACGCGTTCCAGCAAACACGAACGTCCAGAATACATAATAGTGTAGCATACTTTTTATCCCGATATTCCCACGGGATCGGGACTTACGCGGGTTTGATATGAATTAACATTTTGGACTCGACTTGAATAATTCGTATATTTTATAACCAAAATGTTCTAGTACTTACCATTTTAAATTTCGAATTCTACGGCCCTATGAGGCCGTGTCCTAAAAGTGCAACCTCTTTTGAATAAAATCGGATTAAGTTTTCAAACATGTGTCAAAATACAATGTAGGTAAGTTAAAAGGAGTATTGATATCAACCCGAAGCAAATCACCCACTAAATAAATTTCTATCCCTTTTTTTCCCAATTTATCCCCAACGGGGTTAAATTTCAATAAAATTAAAATACGAAACACGTGTTCAATCAATTTTGTTAAAGAATATTTATGCAAAAAACTTACGCGGGTGGAACTACGGGGCGCAGCTAGTTGTGGTACTAAACTAGCACCAACGGTTATTATAGGAAAAATCTTAATAAAAATACAACTTGTAAATGATACATTTAAGGAAATGACTCTATACATACATTACGTATGTAGGTAGGTATAAAGGTTTATTGGAAATCACATATTGGACTTATTTTATCGTAATTAACGTTCCTCAAACCAATTATAATAACGTATACAATTTCATGTAACAACTTCTAGATTGCTAGAGCAATAAGTAACGCGTGACATTGTTGCACTTTCCTACCTGATGTCCGCCAAATTCGAAAAAATAATGTAAAAAAACCGCCTGAAAAAAAAAAGTGCGAATCGGACTCGCGCACGAAGGGTTCTGTACGATTATATTTTGTGTTTAGTATTTGTTATAGCGGCAACAGAAATAGATCATCTGTGAAAATTTCAACTGTCTAGTTATCACGGTTCATGATATACAGCCTGGTGTTAGATAGACGGACAGTGGAGTTTTATATAGTAAAAGGGCCCCGTTTTTACCCTTGGAACCCTATAAATTTAATTTAGCAGGTCGTTACTTCGACGTTACCTTTGACTACAGGATTTGTTTGTTGGACAATTTGGACATTACTAAAGCAGAAGTAGACTACCATCCCGTCACAATAGCTTAAGAGAATCATGAGTTTTCGATACGCGGCGCGAGTAGGTATTTTCGAGAGAGTTTAAGTTCGGACGTAATTGCCTTCATTTTGCTTTCAAATAATGTTGCGGGCCGTAACGTTTTACCCCCTTTATCCTTCACAAAATGAAATAAATTTGGTCTCATTTAATTGACTGCATCTAGGTTCTAGGTACGTTATTCTTTTTTGGTAATTCAGTTTAGTCTATTAAAAAACAATTGAAACGCTGGATGAAGTTTTCAAGTCAAAAATATAGATATTCAGATACTAATAACTTTTATCTTAGGCAATATTTCTTTAAAATAAAAACGGTTAAACTGTGTTTTCCATTAGATCTAGAACATTTTCAAAAATTATTAAAATCGGACTTCTATGTAACGGACGACTATGGAAATTTACAGCCAAACCGGAGGTTGTCCTTGGCTGCATAATTAATAAATAATAATAAATAAATAAATATTTCAGGACATATTACACATCGCCATCCAGCCCCAAGCTAAGCAACTTAATGCTTGTGTTATGGGTGCCAGATAACGGATAAACTACTTATATACTTTTTTTTTGTAAATATATACATATTATACATATAGGAAACACCCAGAACCAGAAACAAGAATTTATGGTCAGCATAAATACTTGTTCCCGGCGGGAATCTAACCCGCAACCTTCTGCGTCGCAGTCGGGTGTTCGCCCGACGCGCCACAGAGGTCGTCAATTGCATATTATGCAGAGAGGGATAATAATCGCCGCTTTGGTGTTTTTAAACTTGTCATTGAAAAGGGCCTTTACGCGTTAATTCGGCTTCACGCACGCCTTTCAAAGGTCCGGAGCTCCATAGTCCCGTAATATGGGACATACAACAGTAAATAATAATTAAATTGATTTATTTGACAACTAGGGTCCAAATAGGCACAAAAACTTAAAGAATAATACCTATCTGCCGTGCAGGTTTTTAATACCAACACAGAGTACTGTATTGGTGTATCAAGCTTATAACCTCACATGTTCAGGATTCCGTTGGGACTATCCTTCATTCTATTCAGCAGTAAGCCGGTCTTTATCCAGTTCCCTCAAGTAATATGCACGCAAGCAAATTGCTATGACCTTGATATACACGTGTTTTCTGTACCTTCCATAGAAACTTAATATTCATTGACTTCTTTTTTATTTTATTAATGAAGTTATACTTTTTTAAGCACGTTATGAAAAAATTATGAGAGTGAACTTTTGAGATGCGCGCGCATCTGTAACACAAAAGTCACATGTTGCAGCCGCGTAACCCAAAAGTAAAACAGGTTGAAGCTGCGAGAGTGAAATTTTAAGATGCGCGCGTGTCAATGTAACCCTAAAGTAACAGGTTGAAGGGCAGCTTCAACCTGTTATAATATTTATAGCAAAATAAATATTAAACGAACGGACGGACGTATAACTTCTAGAAGTTTAACTACTCGCGCGCGTACATAAGTACACGCACCCATTTTTTTGAAGTTATACTTCTTTAGGCGCGTTATGAAAAAATGATGAGAGTGAAATTTTACAAAAGCGTCACACAAAATTCTCACGGGAGAAGTTGTCCGCAAACCGCAAGATGACAGCTGTCATAAAACCAAATAGTTTAAGTAAGTACAAAGAGGTACTACTACTACATAATTATTTTAATGTAATTAATTATTTATATTTGTCGGACGAGTTTTTTGTCGGACGAGTTTTTCGTCGGACGAGTTTTTCGTCGGACGAGTTTTTTGCCGGACGAGTTTTTTGTCGGACGAGTTTTTTGTCGGACGAGTTTTTTGCCGGACGAGTTTTTTGTCGGACGAGTTTTTTGTCGGACGAGTTTTTTGTCGGACGAGTCTTTTGTCGGACGAGTTTTTTGTCGGACGAGTTTTTTGCTGGACGAGTTTTTTGTCGGACGAGTTTTTTGTCGGACGAGTTTTTTGTCGGACGAGTTTTTTGCCGGACGAGTTTTTTGTCGGACGAGTTTTTTGTCGGACGAGTTTTTTGTCGGACGAGTCTTTTGTCGGACGAGTTTTTTGTCGGACGAGTTTTTTTGCCGGACGAGTTTTTTGCCGGACGAGTTTTTTGTCGGACGAGTATTTAATCGGACGAGTTTTTTGTCGGACGAGTATTTTGTCGGACGAACTCTTCGTCGGACGAGTTTTTTGCCGGACGAGTTTTTGTTTTTTTTTTTTTTTTTTTTTTTTGTTTTGTTTTTTTTTTTTTAATAATGCCAAAGAAGTATAACTTCTCACGCGCGTACATAAGTACACGCACCCATTTTTTTTTTTATAAAGTGCGTCTGGGTATATGTTAAACTTTCAAAAATCCTTTCATAATAGATATTTGTGTGCCTAATTTTAGCCCGATTTGTCCATTGACTAAGCTGTGCCTTGATATATCAGCCATTAGTCAGTCAGTACTTCGAAACGACAGGGTTATTGGAAATTATACTAGCAAGCCGTTGAGGGCTACTTCTGTGCACCTTAACAAACAACTTTTGTTCTACGACTTTTGGAAATTTTAACATTTTTTCGAAAATTTTGAGGTTGGGTTTATCTGAAAATCAGCTGTTCGAGTGCTTCCCGTTTGCCCCACCAAGCTGCCCCACAGTGGGGCAAAGTGGAATCGTTAAAATTTTGTAGTCTCGTTTGCCCCACTAAAATGATTCTGCCCATCAGGGTTGGCACCTTGTTTAGAGTTTGAGAATTTTCGTGTCATCTCCAAAGTTATGAACCATCACGGTATACAAATACACAATTCAAATTTCAGTTGTGATAAATGTAACTGGGTTGGTAACCTATGTTGTGTGTTTAAATAAAAGTATAAAATGATTATTTGAAACGTTTACTTCTGAAGGAATCTGGTTATAAATCACAAAATAAATTACACGACTCATTACAAATAAAATCTTTGCCAAACTCAACACACAATAATTAGTCACTTTTACTACTAACTGTGAAAAATAAAATATCAAATTAATTGACATTTGACTACGCTAACTGTATTTAGCGTAGTCAAATGTTTTTACTGCTACCGGAATGGGAACCACGTATTTTTCAGTCATATTTGAATCATATTTCAATTATGTATATGAGCTCATAGCAGCATATTTGGAGATTGATTAACATTTGACTCAGCTAACTACATTTTTACTGCTACCAAAGCTTACATCGCTCTTTTCTCTGTAGTAAAATGACAGATTCCGGAATGGGAACCACGTATTTTAAACTTTTATTTATTTAACTTGTTTCAATAATATTTGAAGACAGTGAGCTATGAAAGCTTTGGTTGACATTTAACTCATAATAGCGTACACTAATATTTGTTGTTTCTTGAAAGCTACCTAAATCACCATGTTATGTAGACACTTGCAAAAACGGATGTGGGCAACTTTAAAAACGTACCGTCACATAACAACAAAACCGGCGAGACCGTTACCTACGAATATGCTTACCAAATAAAACTGGTTTGGTCTTTCTAAAAATTTTCATATTTTGCGTGATGTATGTTCTGCATGATGTTTTTTTATTATTTAATCAGTAAAACTGTATTTAACTTAGTCAAGTGTTAATCAATCTGAGATTTTTTGACGTGACAACGTTTTATAAATTGGTTTGCCGGGTGACACTTCAAGAAACTGCGTTACGCTCCGCTGACGTTATGCGCTCACAATGAGAGCGAGTGAGAGGCACGCGGGCATGGTTAGCCCGCCTAAGAGCGAGAGAGACAGACATAAAAAGTGAAAGGCACGCGTCCCTTCCACTCGAGCACAGTTGTTGTCACGTAAAACTTTCGCCCGTATACCGACTTTACAGGCAACCAGTTTTTTATTTTACGGTTAGTAGTGACTAATTATTGTGTGTTGAGATTGGCAAAGATTTTATTTGTAACGAGTCCTGTAATTTATTTTGTGATTTATAACCAGATTCTTTCAGAAGTTAACGTTTCAAATAACCATTTTCTTTATTTATTTTCTTTCTTTCATTTTGTACTTTTATTTAAACACACTCCATAGGTTACCAACCCAGTTACATTTATCACAACTGACATTTGAAATGGAGATCTTGTCAATATTATTTAATGTCTCGTATTATACATAGCTCGTATTTCGAGATTATGGCACCACAAGTAACTTAAGTCTGCATGTTTTAGTGTAATTTGTAACATACCGTGATGGTTCATAACTTTAGAGATGACACGAAAATTCTCAAACTCTCAACAAGGTGCCAACCCTGATGGGCAGAATCATAATAGTGGGGCAAACGAGACTACAAAATTTTAACGATTCCACTTTGCCCCACTGTGGGGCAGCTTGGTGGGGCAAACAGGAAGCACTCAGCTGTTCCTTACACGGAGAGGTCATTAACCTTAAAATTTTACTTATTTTTTAAGTTTTATGTACTGTTCTTAGTCTGAATGACCTTTGTTTTAAAAAATCAGCAGTTTTTCGAATTTACATAACCTCAATTTTTTTTTTCAATTTCCAAAAGTCGTAGAACAAAAGTTGTTTGTTAAGTTGCACAGAAGTAGCCCTTAACGGTTTGCTAATATAATTTCCAATAACGCTGTATTTAAAGAAATATAAGTAAATAGGTAATTGAAAACTTTTCGAAGCCAAGGATTATTACCTTACCTGTGCCTCGATTCACTAAGGTTTAAGTCGTCGGGCATGTCTGATAACTCCAGTTTTTGCATGGCAGTAGCTCCCTAATAACACACTCCCGACGACTTAAATATTAGTGAATCGAGACACTGATCCGAAACGAAAACGTTAATGGGTTAAGTTAGGAACAAAAAAAAGATCCCTAAAGTAACCCTCTTTTTATATCTAACCTAACTCTAAGTGGAAACAAAAGGAGACCAAATTGGAAACACGTGGAAATACGATCGAATATTTAGAATCTAATAATATATTCCGATTAATCAAACAACTAATCAGACTCGTGTTTTCTAGTGATTTTTTTTGTGTTACCGACCAGTTTATCGTTAAAACCAGATCGTGTGTAATTAGGGGGCAACAGCAGTCGCCATAGATATCTAATTTAAACTTCTATCTATACATTTTAAAGCTAACATTATTTTTTGTGATAAAAAAATATTGTAGACAAGTCTGCAAACCGCTCTTTGTTTTGAAACGCGGTGACTAACATATAATTTTTTGCTGTTTATTTTGTGTATTATACCTAAATTGCACATAATCGTATTTATTAAAACTAAAATGTGATTGTATTTATTACTAGATGTGCTCCGCTGTTTCACCCGCGTAAGTCCCTATCCCGTGGGAATATCAAAATGAAAAGTAGCCTGTAGCCTTCCTCGATAAATGGACTATCCAACACGAAAATATTTTTTCAATTCGAAACAGTAGTTCCTGAGATTAGCGCGTTCAAACAAACTCTTCCGCTCTCATATTAGTATATATTAAGACAGGGACAGACAGACAGACCAGACCGTATGACTATTTGATGATGTCTAGAGCCAAATTCGACTTCAGAAATTGCGTTTACTTAAGAAAATATAAAATACTTATATTTAAAATTATACGAAAGCCGCTAACGGACTATGTTTGGCAATAGTTAATGTTAATTTTTAGGGTCCCGTACCTCAAAGTCAGGGTCAGGAACCCTTATAAGATCACTCTCTTGTCCGTCTGTCTGTCTGTCCGTGTATTACTCAGCGATTTTCTCAGATGCGGGTGGACCTAGCAAGTTGAATTTAATCGAAAATATGCTACATCAACGTTTATTTTTGATTAAATGTTAATCTATAATGTAGAAGAAGTCTATTCCTCTCAATGGTTTTGTAATTTCAATTTAAAAAAAAATGGACAATCCCAATTGAAAACCTCTTCCTTTTGACGTGACAACGTTTTATAAATTGGTTTGCCGGGTGACACTTCAAGAAACTGCGTTACGCTCCGCTGACGTTATGCGCTCACAATGAGAGCGAGTGAGAGGCACGCGTCCCTTCCACTCGGGCATGGTTAGCCCGCCTAAGAGCGAGAGAGACAGACATAAAAAGTGAAAGGCACGCGTCCCTTCCACTCGAGCACAGTTGTTGTCACGTAAAACTTTCGCCCGTATACCGACTTTACAGGCAACCAGTTTTTTTAAAGTCGGTTAAAAATTGCAATGTTTTAATGCAATCTACATTTATACCACACCCCTATAACAACACATTGTCCTTTAATTGGAAAAACGGTATGTAATAACACCTTGACACTGTCTGAAACAACAGCGAATACATACTATTGCGTTTCAAATAAATTGTTTTCTATGAAATCTTATTTCGTTGGACTTGTAGAAAGAATACTGGCAAAACTTCGAACAAAAATTGCTTGTTTGCAAGGAGGTTAGGTTCTTGAAGTTCCTATATGTACTGTGAAATGACGTCAGATGCTGATGAAGAAAATGAAAAAAATGGGTGCATGTAGGTACTTATGTATGCGCGTGAGAAGTTATACGTCCGTCTGTCTGTCTGTCCGTCTGTACATCTGATATTTATTTTGCCGTTACAGGTTTAACTTTTGACGACCCAGTTGGCACAATGGTCACCATGTCGGACTGCCAAACACAGGGTTGCGGGTTCGATTCCCGCCGCAGACAATTATTTATGCTTAGATATTTGTCTGTGGTCTGGATGTCTGTATGTATAATAAGTATATATTTACAAAAGAAAAGTATATAAGTAGTATATCCGTTGTCTAGCACCCATAACACAAGTCTAGTTACTTAGCTTGGGGCTAGATAGCGATGTGTGGAATGTTCTGCAATATTTATATTTATTTACTTTAGTGTTACAGTGATGCGCGCGCATCTTAAAATTTCACTCTCAAAGCTTCGACCTATTTTAATTTTGTGTTACAAAACTGCAACATGTGACATTTGTGTTACAGATGCGCGCGCATCTTAAAATTTCACTCTCATCATTTTTTCATAACGCGCCTAAAGAAGTATAAATTAAAAAAAACACGTGACTTTAATTGCCTATAACCTTTTTCCACATCTAGTTCATAAAATACTATCAATTTCATCGTAATCTAGAAAACGGATTTCACTATATTTTTTACCACAATAGTTATAAATAGTTGTGTAGATCAAGTATTGCCTCGCCATCATTATTTATTCACTTACATTATGTGTGAGGTAGGTTTTTCCTACTTAGCGACTTCCGTATGACGTCTCACACAGCTCGGAAGAAATTGGCCTTTCCCACTATCTACGTCACAAAATCATTTTAATAAACATTTTATTAAAGGAAAAAAAATGTCCCCGCTTGTGAACCGCCATCGCCAGCGATGCAGATGGTTATAGGTTCAACTGGGTGACGACCCAGTTGGCACAATGGTCACCATGGACTGTCAAACATAGAGTTGCGGGTTCGATTACCGCCTCAGACAAGGATTTATGATTAGATATTTGTTTGTGGTCTGGTTGTTTCTATGTATTTTATTTAAGTATATATTTACAAAAGAAAAGTATATAAGTAGTATGTCCGTTGTCAAGCACCCATAACACAAGTTTAGTTACTTAGCTTGGGGCTAGATGGCGATGTATAAAGTGTCCTACAGAATTTATTTTATGATTTACTTTTGAATCACTCTTCTATTTAAAAAAAACACATCAAAATCCGTTGCGTAGTTTTAAAGATCTAAGCATACATAGGGACAGACAGACAGCGGGAAGCGACTTTGTTTTATACTATGTAGTGATTTATGTTTTTTTTTTTTCTAAAATAAAGTTACTGGTCCTTTCTATGTTGAAATAGTATCGATAATTAGCCACAAAGAAGACATATCGTAGTATCGTAGCATAGCGCTACGGTGCGTACCTACGTGTTTACGTTTTGTTTGTAAACACGAAGCTAAGACAAATCAGTGTAAGTGACGTCAAAGCTTCATACTAGCTCTCGCTGTGTAACAACACTTACTTTATGGTTACTAACATGGTTAAATTCATTAATAAAACGAGATATTCACCTAGCACCAATTAGATACTAACTATAATTTTATAAATCCGAAAGTTTGTTTATTTATTTGTTTTTCTTTTCCATCTTCACGGTAAAGCGACTGAACCGAATTGGGTTGAAAATCGGCGTAGTGGCAGAACTTTTTATTCTGATATCCCGATCGGGACTTAAGCGGGTGAAATAGCGGGGCGCAGTTTATTTGTTTATAAGTAACTAGCGACCCGCCCCGGCTTCGCACGGCTGTATTATGCATGTATTATATCTAAAAACCTTCCTCTTTAATCATTCTATCTATTAAAAAAAAACCACATCAAAATCCGTTGCGTAGTTTTAAAGATCTAAGCATACAAAGGGACAGGGACGGCGAAAAGTGACTTTATTTTATACTATGTAGTGACTAGCATCGCCCTTTTCTTTTTTTTTCGGAGACAAAATGGAGTAATTTAGGAGACAACCAGATTAAAAACTCTTCGGTGACCATCCTCGGTGGAGATTGAAGAGGCCTGCACCGCAGGAAAACCCATCGCAGGGAAAACTTCCCGCAATTTCCTCAACGGGATCACACCGCAACCAGTCCCAGTGCCTCGATTCGCTTGGGTTTAAGTCGTCTGTGATTTTGGCGCGATAACTCCAGTTTTTGCATGGCAATTGCGCCCTTATCACACGCCTGACGACTTAAACCTTAGTGAATCGTGGCACAGATCCGCTTCTTAGAGAATTAATACGTGTACAATTGTTAACAGTCCACCGCCGGACAGCAACTGGCGACGAACGCACTCTGACTCTGCGCTGCACCAGTCGTGCGGCGTCGATCAACAAGTGACAGCTCAACCTCTCTCGCCGCATCATCCTCTACGTCCGCATCAACATCCACATTTACATCCGCACCAGAATCACCATAGAGGTAAGCTGAGAACAAACACTTTATCAGGACTTAGTTTATTTTTACGGGGCTGTTTATGCGGGTGTAAACCGCGGGGCGCAGCTAGTAATATTATAATCACACAATTTCCTAACAAATGAATCTCTAGAATACAAGTTAATAAATAACTCTAGAGGCGTCATCAATATTTTTTATACAAAAAATGCATAAGTAAATAATTACGTAAGACAGATATTGTTTCTCACATATTAGAAAAACGACACTTCATGTGAGAGATACGGTAAAATTTTCGTCGTTTAATGACACAATTGCTATTATTACAAAACAATAAGGGTTTTTGTTCGTATTAATATTAAAAACTAGCAGCTTCCCTCATAAGTCTCGATCCCGTGGGAATATCGGGATAAAAAGTAGCCTATGTTATGGACAATGAATCAATATATCTTCATACCAAGTTTCATCGAGATCGGTCCAGTCATTTCGTTCTCTATTCGTTTTTAACCCCCGACGCAAAAACGACGGGGTGTTATAAGTTTGACGTGTCTGTGTGTGTGTGTGTGTGTGTGTGTCTGTCTGTGGCATCGTAGCTCCCGAACGGATGAACCGATTTTTATTGCGTTTTTTTTTGTTTGAAAGGGGAATTAGTCGGGAGTGTTCTTAGCTATGTTAGATCGAAATCGGTTTAGCCGTCTGAAAGTTATGGGGGATAAAAGTCAGGATCAAAAATCGAATGTGAGTAGATATGCTCGAGTAGGGTATCAAATGAAAGAGCATGATTTGTACATTACAAATAGCTATGTTAAATCAAAATCGGTTCAGCCGTCTTAAAGTTATGGGTTAACAAATTCAAGATTAACAACCGAATGTATAAGCAGATATGCCCGAGTGATGTCGTATCAAGTTAATTTGCGTCTTTTGGTTTCGTTTGTATCTTTTTTACTTTTTCTCCCTAGTTATAAACACAATTCATTAAAAATGTATCGCCGAAATGTATGTACGCTTTTAACTTTCGAACGACTGCACGAAATTGAATTCCCTTTTTTTTTCTATGTTCATTTATTGCCAGGACAAGTATAAAAGAAGTTTTTTTAAAAAGGTGAACGTGGGTGAAACCACTGGGCGTAGCTAGTTTTAATATTATTAGTGTAGATAGGTACTACCTTAGAGTTCCGCCTACTTTCAGATATGGTGCTGGAAGGAACTAAAAATGATGCCCATATTTTTGACAGCGATTGTTCGCAAATTAATGTTTGACTGCTTAGTGTCACATCCTTATTATTTGCATTGATATTTCGCTTCCTTTTCTTCCCATTTAAAAATACTTTCAAATCATATCAAGCAAATCAAAATACCACTCTTTCATTTGTATTACAATTCTTATCAGAGTTAATCTTCAATAATGCAATCCGATTAGCTGCACTGAAGTTCTGCACAGATTTGTATATGCTATCGATATTTCTATAGTACGACGACGTAGGCTTAACAATTTGAGCAAAACATTCAATTACCTAATATTATAAAGATGAAATATTTCATTGTTTCTAAGCTATTGCATAGCTTTTATCGCGGGCTTTAAGCGCCCGAATCAAGAAATTTCGTAACGAAAATAAAATAAGGTCAAGTCTTGTAAATGCAACTATTTTTTAAAGTAGTTTTTTCGTTTTTAAGATCTTTCCTATATTTATGACGATAATATAAATCTACATAAAATTTACTTTATGAGAAATCTTCTAAAAATGCATTTTGTTTATAAATATAGAATTATCAAGCGTCATCGCTTGATAAAGCAAGAAGAACTGCAATGTTTTTACTTGCTTACCTTTGAGTTATTCAAGAGGAAGGTTTTAGTATATAAAACAAAACTAGCACGCGTACGAAGTCGCGGGCAACAGCTAGTTAATTATAAAATAGAGTCAATTCGTGATCTCATTACAAGTGGCAATGACTCGTGTTCGTAGAATTTATCAATACAATGCGTAACAAGTGTCAAGTTTTAACATAGCAATGATTTAAGAGGTTAAGGCGACTATGTGCCGCGGGTTCGATTGCGGGTTCGATTCCCGCTGTTGTGCTAATATCTGTATCTGTAAACAAATATTTGTGGTTCGGGTGATTCTCTATGACATAGAGAATCACCCGAACTTTTCTTTTTTACTTAACTTATTTTTTTTTTTTGTAAATTCATAGACTATGTATTTACAAAAAAAAATAAGTTATACTTATTATTTTATCTAAAAAGAATATAAGTATTCTATCTGTTTTCTGGCCTCCATAACACAAGCCTAGTTGCTTAACTTGAAGCTAAAAGGTGTTTAAATTGTCCTGCAATATTTATTTTTAAGAGATCACTTTAAGTCGCTCGACGCCTTTGTCGTTAAACCTAAAACTTTTTTTCCGGAAAAATTAGAATTATTATTTCTTGTATTTCAAATATTCAAAATCGATTAGTATGCAAATTACACCACGCTGTTTGTGATACTGAGCTGCGCCCCGCAGTTTCACCCGCGTAAGTCCCGATCCCGTGGGAATATCGGGATAAAAAGTAGCCTATAATGTTAATCCAGGTCTCTAGCGATCTTAATAACAGTTTCATTGCAATCGGTTCAGTAGTCTTGGTCCCTATTCAACGCAAAGAAACAAACAATCAATCAGATCTTTCCTCTTTTTACTACTAGCGACCCGCTCCGGCTTCGCACGGCTATATTATGCATGTATTATACATATAAACCTTCCTCTTGAATCACTCTATCTATTTAAAAAAACGCATCAAAATCCGTTGCGTAGTTTTAAAGATTTAAGCATACAAAGGGATATAGGGAAATAGGGACAGAGAAAGCGACTTTGGTTTATACTATGTAGTGATTAGTAAGGATAATCGTTCTTATCATGAAACTAGCTGCGGTCTGCGGTTTCACCCGCGTAACTCTCTATCCCGTAGGAATATCGAGATAAAAAGTTATTCTATATCTACATACATAGTTTTAACGTACTTTCACGCGTACTGTCGCCTTTATAATCAGTAAAGCCTAGTTCGCATTAAGATAGTATTTTAGTCGAGTAGCGAGTAATTTAGTAGCTAAAATACTCGCTACTGCCCAAAAACCGTTCGCACTTTGCTCGAGTACAGTTTACAAGTGAGTGGTGTATTGCAAGACGAAAAACCTACTAAACAATGCAACGATGAGGCGCGACTAATCAACTCGACTAATTCGAGAGGTTCGGACTTGTTTAGCCGATGAGCCAGTGAGCAGGGACGCGTGGGGGGAGGGGTGCTACTCGCCACTCGCCTAATAAAAATAGAATAAAATGGATCGACTCGACTAAATTACTCACCTACTCGACTAAAATACTAGCCTAATGCGAACTAGGCTTAAGATAGGTACTTTAATCCAAAGCATATAATTTACTTTAAACGTCTAATTTAGTAGTGAAACACCATTCGGAACGGCTCTATTAATATTCATCAAGTTTTTGTGTAAAATTAATTCATATCATACGCAGCATTTCGTGAAAACCTGTTTTTGGGATTTTAAACGAATATCTTTATGTCAAATTTAACAAAAAAATAACAGGTAAAAAGACCCGTTAAAAGTATAAATGTGCTTTTAAAGCTCATTGAAATAAACTTTAATTGGAAGTTCTTTTTTGATGTGTAAAAAAGAAGACATCCAATTTAAACTGTCTAGCTATCACAGTTCATCAGATACATTCTGGTGACAGACAGACAAAACGGACAGTTAAGTCTTAGTAATAGATAGATAGATAAACACTTTATTTGTACAACACACAATACATTGAAAATAATAATAATAATGACGAGAAAACTACTTAACTGCTTAAAGCGATTTCTTCCAGGCAACCTTCGGGTAGAGTAGGTAATAGGAGACCCTAAAAACTAGATATTTACTATGATTTTTTGGTCTTTATATTATGGAAGAAATAAGCAACCATTATCACACCCGACTGATGGTAGGTGACGATGCGGCCTTAAATATAAGTTTTAAGAGGAAAGGGTACCGGGCGCTCTCTCCATACAAACGAAGTCACGTTTCCTCCCTGGATAATGACACTAGAGCAAATATTTTTGTGCCTTAAAACTTATAACTGCCATGATCATGCCCCTATGTTTTGGTATTTTTTTGTTTTTAAAATCTTAGTTTCTATGATAATTAGAAAATGAAAAAATCAAGGGCATAGTCATGGCAGTTATAAGTTTTAAGGCACAAAAATATTTGCTCTGATGTCATTATCCAGGGAGGAAACAGTCGACTACGTTTGTATGGAGAGAGCGCCGGTACCCTTTCACCTTAAATCCTATAACAAGCTGTTTGTTTTATGTTTCAGCCGATATGCACCTCGATGTGTTATCTACAATGGGAATGAATCCAACGAATCGACCCAGATCATCGTGTGAAATACCTAGGATACCAAACAATAATAAGTAAGTTTTTTTGTCTATTTACTCACATTGAAGGCTTTTTTCTTCGTTTGTTGTTTACGGGTAGCGGACATGGGTGCTTATGTAAAACAGGTCGATTAAAGAATACTAAAATAATAAATAGAATCTCGCCTTTGAGGACCTGGGTGCCTATATTTTGAGGTCCTGTCGCGGTGATATCACCCAGGTCCTTAAAGTGGAAAAGACCAAAGTTTTCAGGTCGTGTTGAGGTCTGGTCTTGTTTCAAGCAACGACTTAACATATCCAGGTCCTTAAAGTGGAAAAGACAAAAGTCTTGCCTTTGAGGACCTTAGTGCCTATATTTTGAGGTCCTGTCGCGGTGATATCACCCAGGTCCTTAAAGTGGAAAAGACCAAAGTTTTCTGGTCGTGTTAAGGTCTGCTCTTGGTTTCAAGCAACGACTTAACATATCCATGTCCTTAAAGTGGAAAAGACAAAAGTCTTGCCTTTGAAGACCTTAGTGCCTATATTTTGAGGTCCTGTCGCGGTGATATCACCCAGGTCCTTAAAGTGGAAAAGACCAAAGTTTTCTGGTCGTGTTAAGGTCTGCTCTTGGTTCAAGCAACGACTTAACATATCCATGTCCTTAAAGTGGAAAAGACAAAAGTCTTGCCTTTGAGAACCTTAGTGCCTATATTTTGAGGTCCTGTCGCCGTGATATCACCCTGGGTCCTTAAAATGGAAAAGAACAGTTTACAGGTCGCGTTAAGATCTGGTATTGGTTCAAGCAACGACTTAACATATCCAGATTCTCAAAGTGGAAAAGACCAAAGTTTTCAGGTTGTGTTAAGATCTGGTCTTGGTTCATACAACGACTTAACATATCCAATTTGCTTCGGCAAGATTCAAATCTGCCATCTTGGAATAAAAATTAACAGTCACATACAATAACATGATGTTTTACTCGCTTGAATCAGTAACTGCGTTGTTGTTATGATTCAAGTTTTCAAGTTCGAATATTACTGAGATGATTATTTTTAATTTAACGACCTCTAGCGCGGCGGTCGAACAAAAGGTTGCGGGTTCGATTCCGACCTAAAACAAATATTTAGGTACAGTATTTGTTTCTGGTCTGAGTATTTCTATATGTATTTACAACAAAAAAATTACTTTATCTAAGTATTATCAACCATAACACAAGCCTAGTTGCTTAGATTAAGGCTAGATAGCGCTGTATGAATTGTCCTGCAATATTTATCCGCCGATAAGTCAATCCATTTATTTAAAACAAAAGATTTTTAATATTAATATGGTCACTATAAAGTGTTGTTAGGTTAGCTAATTACTCAATAACTTAAGAGGCAAGGGTACCGGCTCTCTCTCCATATAAACGTAGTCGACTGTTTCCTCCCTGGATAATAAATAATGACACTAGAGCAAATATTTTTGTAGCATAAAACTTATAACTGCCATGACCATGCCCCATGTCTCATTTTATATATATATGTATTTTGTTTTTTTTTTAACTTTAACTTTCTATGATAATTAGAATATGAAAAAAAAACCTAGACATAGGGGCATAGTCGTGGCAGTTATAGGTTTTATGCAACAAAAATATTTGCTCTAGTGTCATTATCCAGGGAGGAAAGAGTCGACTACGTTTGTATGGAGAGAGAGCCAGGTACCTTTCCTCTTAAAACAGAAGTTCCAGGCAGGGACTGAATAAATTAACCGACTTTGTATTACATGGATCTCACAACTTTTTACGGTAGAAGAACTGAGTTGCGAGACTTGGTTTTTTTTACAAGTTATTTTTATTTTATTTTGAATTTTTTCTGTATAGGTACTTACAGAGCCTAGATTACCTACTTATTCTAAAAGAATAACATTTCATTGACGTATAATATTATTACAAAAGATACGTCATTGCAATGTTAAAAATACTCAAAAGTTTTCAACTGGGTATTTTTAATTTGTCACTAACAGGTTTTCTAAGGTTTTTCACAAGCATAGTGACGTCATTAAATACTGTTATCGTCAATAAACTATTGATTTTTAACTGTTGTTAAATTCCTGATAGTAATTTGCATAAATACAAATTGATCCGAACTAATATTATAAATGCTAAGTTTGTTTGTTTATTTGTTCCCAAAAGGAGTCGAACGATTTTGTTAAATAGTTTAGGAGTGGTTTGAATTGTGAAGATTTCTTCTTCTTGAATTAAGACTTCCGCGGGGAAAACCGCGAGGCGCAGTTAGTAGATTTATAAGATGAGTAAATTGACCGGTTTTTACTCGTGTAGGCTAACTTCACAAAACTAAATTTAATTATTTTTATTGACTGCCAATAAAAATGTCCTTTTATTTATAATTTATGGTTTTTAGAAAGCCTGATGTTGACGTTTAAACGCTTTCACAGTTTTATTTTGTGATAGAAATCACTATTTTATGATTCAACTAGCTATTACCCGCGACTTCGTCTGTGTAGGAGTTGAATTTGCCAAAAATCGTTGAATATGCCTACGTCATAATAGCTATCTGTCTTTATGCCAAATTTTTAACCCGATCCGTCAATTGGTTTCAGTTGTGCGTTAATTTATCAGTCAGTCAAGTAAGACCTTTAATTTTATGTTATAGACAGTGAATTAGAAGGTTTTATTCATATTTCATACCTACGTCATAATATCTATCTGTCTTTATACCAAATTTTTAGCCTGATCCGTCAATTGTTTTGAGTTTTGCATTGAGTTATCAGTCAGTCAAGCAGGACCTTTTATTTTATGTTATAGACAGTGAAATATAATGTTTTATTCATATTTCATACCTACGTCATAATATCTACTTATCTGTCTTTATACCAAATTTTTAGCCTGATCCGTCAATTGTTTTGAGTTTTGCATTGAGTTATCAGTCAGTCAAGCAGGACCTTTTATTTTATGTCATAGACAGTGAAATAGAATGTTTTATTCATATTTCATACCTACGTCATAATATCTATCTGTCTTTATACCAAATTTTTAGCCTGATCCGTCAATTGTTTTGAGTTTTGCATTGAGTTATCAGTCAGTCAAGCAGGACCTTTTATTTTATGTTATAGACCGTGAATTAGAAAGTGTCGCTATGGTATTCGTTGAGAGCGGGAATTTTAAGAAAGAAAGCAACGGATACTATAGTACATAAATTTTTATTAGTCTAGATGAAGTTGAGTTGAAGAACATTTTAAACAAGATAAAGCTAGGTACTTATGGTCTAAGTTTTTAAGAGTTAAGTTAGAGATAAGTTAGACTATAGTTAAATACCTACTAGATTTAAGACAAGCTAAGTTTGATTTAAAGTTAAAGGTTAAATTTAAGAGCTAGAAAAAGACTAATTCCCTTGAAGAGGGCGTTTTCAGAGGGGCTCGAGCCGGATTGGTGTAAGGGACAACTCTCTCATATCGTTCTGCGAGACTCCGGTATAAAAGATTATGATGGACTCATCTCAAAAGGAATCGACGTGCGTCCAGAGTTGGTGTGGTGACGTGGCAATATTGGCTCAAGGCTCCGGTCTACGTCTGACGGTCCTCGACCAACGAGGGTTCCTCGGAGTCATGGCGTACGGGTCCGAGAGGCCTTGGCTGCTGTTCCCGGGTATTTATAATCCGCAGGTAGCTCCCTGAAAGTCCCATTATAACAGGTCAACTTGTGTCCACCGTGCCCGTTGTGAAAAACATCGACCGTTCGAGATGAAAGTCCTCCCTTTACAGGGGTAGATAGATGCGTATCTTGGTCGTGGTTTTCACAACGTAAGCAGGCGGTTATTATTACACAGTCGAGGGATCAATAGTCTAAAAGTCTAAAATTTAATTAAGGGATTAAATAACTAAGTTTTAGGTTAAATATATAATCCAAAAAGAACAGCGTTCATGTATAGGGCCAGTACAACAGGGTCTGTAACTGGTTATACTAGTAAAAGGTGGGAAATGCCACATGGCATACCCAAGTACAATTCATTGTTTGTAAAGAAAAACAGGAATTAAATAAATTAAGACTTAATTCCGTTTAGATATAAGAGACAGCGTCGCCTATTGTAGTCGAAATACAGATGTACCTAAACTTGCAAAGGGGCAGGAACTAAAGCACGAGGTCCGTATTGCGAATTTAACTGTAACTAGTAAATTCGTAATTAATTAGTTTATTTTTTATATAAATTGGGTCACTTACCTTATAAAGGGAAGAATCACTAATTTAATTACGATATGTGTATTTTACAGCGAATTTTAAATATATATGCGTCTGTCGCTCGATATTCTCAAAGCAGAAAGAGAGAAGCCAGGCGAAACCAATAGTATAGCAACCGTTTGTCATTGGGAAGCGAGTCATGCTTCAAATGTTGCAAGGTGAAATATTTAGATGGAAACTATTTTATTATTTTGTTTTTGTCTGCCTGAAGGCTTGTCTGATAGGTAATTTAATTTTAAGTAGCTAGGCTTTGTCAGAACAATTTAATTTTTAGTATTTAGTTAGATATTTAAAGAATTACGAGACAACCTGGAATAGCTCCATCTGATGGTGGGAAGTAACAACGGGAATGAGATTAAAGAATCGAGTAGTCAATAGAATTTGTTCTAGCACCTTCGATAGCGCTATTCTTGTAATTAGAAACTATTTGTATAAGAGGAAGTTAACTAATTAAAGATTTATTTGTAATATAGTGTTTTATTAATGATAAATCTTGTTTTCTATTGATTTTAGTAAAATAAACTAACCGAAAAGATAAAATATTGTTGAATAGCGCGCCATCTACTGAGTTTTGCCGGAGTTATCTCTAAAGGTGTAGTAATGACGTAAGCCGAGTTAGTTAGACCTACCCAACAAAAGAGGTCGCTAGCAGTTCTGAAATGACCGTATTTTGTCTTTATTTAAAGTTTATTATTCGTTTAAAAATCGGGAATCGGCGACATACGACGATTATGGAACACTATGTTACAAAAGTTTTATTCATATTTCATGCCTACGTCATAATAGCTATCTGCCTTTATGCCAAAATTTTTGCCCGATCCGTCAATTGGTTTGAGTTGTGCATTGAGTTATCAGTCAGTCAAGACTTTATTTTTATGCTATAGACAGTGAATAAAAATGTTTTATTCATATTTCTTAGAGAAAATTGAATATCACTGCGACAATTTTTTTTAAACGGATTTATTTAGCTTGCCATGTTTGAGTCAAATTTAGTAAGTACTTAATTAAAATTCCTGTTGACAGAATGATCTGAAAGTTGTTACTTACCTTTTTTTAATTAATTTTAAAAGCCCTAAGAAAAGTCATAGGACCAAAACTATAATCAATATGTCAAGAAATCAACCTTGAAATGCAAATTGCGCGTCATTAGGTCAACGTACCACAGAATTTAAATTTACGCGCTAAAACTTGAATTATTGTCGGTATATCTATGTAGCACTAGCTGGGTCCTGCGGTTTCACTCGTGTAAGTCCCGACCCGTCGGAATATCAAAATGAAAAGTAGCTTAAAGCTTTCCTCGATAAATGGACTATCCAACACAGAATAATATATTTTCAATTCGAACCAGTTGTTCCTAAGATTAGCGCGTTCAAACAAACAAACAAACTTTATAATAATATTAGTACAGATTAGAATTTTATTCATCGTTTCACCCATTCTAGAATTTCTAGAATCTATAAATAAAATTCTCAAAGTATTTTTTGTTGTTTTGTGAATATTGTTATTAAAATGTTACAGTATAAATAAATATTGTATAACATTTTACATAGAGCCATCTAGCCCCAAGCTAAACAACTAGGCTTGTGTTATGGTGGCCAGAAAATGGATTAGATAGGTGACATAAAAAAAATTAAATATAGGGGGTGGTATATTTCATAATTTAAATTGATTTTATTGTCTTATAGTGTGTACGAGAGCGGCGGGGATGGCGGCGGAGGCGGCGGCGGGGGAGGCGGGTCTCTCGGGTGCGGCGAGCTGCAGGTGCCGGGCGGCTCGCTGCCCGACCTCACCTCCGTGCACTTCCCCGCACCTCACTACCGCCCGCAGGACTATCACCAGACTAGATACGTATGTATAACCCACACACACATTATACAACTACATTACACTCAACATACCTCAATAACACTCAACATACCTCCATAACACTCAACATACCTCCATAACACTCAACATAGACCTTCATAACACTCAACATAGACCTCCATAACACTGAACATACCTCCATAACACTCAACATACCTCCATAACACTTAACATACCTCCATAACACTCAATATACCTCCATAACACTCAACATACCTCCATAACACTCAACATAGACCTCTATAACACTCAACATACCTCCATAACACTCAACATACCTCCATAACACTTAACATACCTCCATAACACTCAATATACCTCCATAACACTCAACATACCTCCATAACACTCCACATACCTCCATAACACTCAACATACCTCCATAACACTCAACATACCTCCATAACACTTAACATAGACCTCCATAACACTCAACATATCTCCATAACACTCCACATACCTCCATAACACTCAACATAGACCTCCATAACACTCAACATACCTCCATAACACTCAACATACCTCCATAACACTCAACATACCTCCATAACACTCAACATACCTCCATAACACTCAACATACCTCCATAACACTTAACATAGACCTCCATAACACTCAACATATCTCCATAACACTCCACATACCTCCATAACACTCAACATAGACCTCCATAACACTCAACATACCTCCATAACACTTAACAAACCTCCATAACACTAAATATACCTCCATAACACTCAACATACCTCCATAACACTCAACATAGACCTCCATAACACTCAACATACCTCCATAACACTCAACATAGACCTCCATAACACTCAACATACCTACATAACACTCAACATACCTCCATAACACTTAACATACCTCCATAACACTCAATATACCTCCATAACACTCAACATACCTCCATAACACTCAACATAGACCTCCATAACACTCAACATACCCCTATAACACTCAACATACCTTCATAACACTCAACATACCTCCATAACACTCAACATACGTCCTTAACACTCAACATACCTCCATAACACTCAACCATACCTCCTTAGCACTCAACATAACTTCATAACATTCAACACACCTCCATAACACTCAACATACCTCCATAACACTCAACATACCTCCATAACACTCAACATAACTCCATAACACTCAACATACCTCCATAACACTCAACATAACTCCATAACCAATAATCCATTTTTCTTTACATTTAGTTTTGGTTGTTTGCGTTTATTGGTGTTCTTGTTTTGTTTTGTTTTTTCCGTTTCGTTTTCTTAATATATATACATATATAAGTATTTTATTATTAATTAATTTTATGATATTATTAAAGTATTTATTTTATGTTATTGTAATGTAGGTTTGGTACGTATGCTTCTCGGACGGATGTGATATTGCAAGTGTTTAGAGTCTATGTGCGAAAGCTCATAAATGGTGTGTAGAATTAATTTCGAATATCTTATTCTGTATTGTTCACTGTCTGCTTTCCGAATAAAATAAAATAAATAAATAACACTCAACATACCTCCATAACACTCAACATACCTCCATAACACTCAACAAACGTCTCACCACGCCTATCAAACTTCTGCTTCTTCTTATCGAGTCAATGGCCGCTTTTTCTTCCTCCTGAATTTTCCCTAACCAGGAACTAGCCACATTTAAGGCGGCGTCAGTGGCTCCCATCAGATCTATCACACTGTATGTACACGTCTATCTACTCTGAAATCAAAAGTGATACTAAAATGAACCCTATACCCATCGGCAAAAACGTTCAAAATGACAGCTTTCATACCGGAAAACCATGGAAATGACATCTATCGATTACGTTTTATTGTAAATCCGTTTTCTATGATATTATCTCCGCTTAGATTACAAATGACAGCTCTTTCTATACAAAATGCTTACTAATTTTTGATGGTGATTTCCTTTTATTGTACCTAATAGAGTTTTAAGCAGGTAAGTTTAATTTACTGTTTAACCTAATGTTTTTTTACTACTTACTCTGCTGTCTCAGCGACCCAAAGTGGACCCAGAGAGTCTTCTGAGTCTTTGTTTTTAACCTCGGACGCAAAAACGATGTGTCTATCGGTGCCATCGTAGCTCCCGAACGCATAAATCGATTTTGATTTTGTTTGAAAGATGAATTAGTTGGATTTTAGTTGGAAACTGGAGTGTTCTGTATGTTTGATCGAAATTGGTTCAGCCGTATCTTTATGTTATGGGGTATAAAAGTCGGGGTTTTTTCTAAACCTACTTTTATCCCCCATAGAAGTCGGGGTTTTTTTTTATTCTGAATTTAAGGTGAAAGGGTACCTGCGCTCTCTCCATACAAACGTAGTCGACTGTTTCCTTCCTGGATAATGACACTAGCACAAATATTTTTGTGCCATAAAACCTATAACTGCCATGACTATGCCCCTATGTTTGTTTTTTTTCGTTTTCTAATTATCATAGAAAAAAAATAAAAATAAAAACAAAATTTAGGGGCATGGTCAGTTATAAGTTATATGCACCAAAAATTTTTGCTCTAGTGTCATTATCCAGGAAAAAAACAGTCGACTACGTTTGTAATAGTTTGTATGGAAAAGTACCCTTTCCTCTTAAGTTTTTTTTATGTTTTCTGTTATGTTATATCAAAAATGTTTCCCATATAATTGTTGTGAGGTTTTCTATCACAATAGATGAGAGGCGAGTACTACAATGACCATCATATTGTGCAGAGTCCAACCTCGCCGGGCGGTAGCGTGTCCCCCGCAACTGGCGGCCTCAGTCCCGCGTCCGGGTCGCCTGTCGGCGCGACAGTACCCCTCTCTAACATACACCACCACGATCATAACGCTTCGCTTTATGATACGCAGGTCAGTGTTGTCTATGATGCTTGTCCTGTCTTGCTTACATTACAACACAAACAGTTATAGAGGATATACAGGGTTATTGGTAATTATACCAGCAAGCCGTTAAGGGCTACTTCTGTGCAACTTAACAAACAACTTTTGTTCTACGACTTTTGGAAATTCGAATTTTTTTTTGAAAATTTTAGGGTTTGGTTTACCTGAAAATCAGCTGTTCCATACACGGAGAGGTCACTAACCTTAAAATTGTACTTAAGTTTTATCTACTGTTCTTAGTCTGAATGACCTTTGTTTTTAAAAAATCAGCTGTTTTCGAATTTACATAACCTCAAAATTTTCATTTATTTTTCGAATATCCAAAAGTCGTAGAACAAAAGTTGTTTGTTAAGGTGCACAGAAGTAGCCCTCAACGGCTTGCTGGTATAATTACCAATAACTTTGTATATATATTATTATTATGAGCCGGTAGTGTCCCACTGCAGGGCAAAGGCCCGGCATACCACGCCGAAGGTGGCGCGACGACTTGGACAAACCGGCAGATTGGCAATCCGTCGCACAAGATCGCGATCAATGGAAGGGTAGTAGAGATGCCTTTGCCCTGCAGAGGATATATTTAGTTAAATATTTACGTCATTTCGAAATTTTGTATTGGGTATGGTCGTGAATTGCAGACCCACCGTAGAGCTCCAAAACTACTATTATTAGAATGTTTTAAACTTAGGCAATATTCTAAGGCCTTGCTGGAGTTCAAGTTTGAAGTTTTTTAACTCGTGAATTCTTATGATAACAAGCTAAATGGTAGGCGGAGTGAAGGGTGTTAGGTTTCATTTTCGTTACGGAATTTGTTAATTCGGTCACCGCGCTCAAAGCCCGCGATAAAAGCTATGCAATAGCTTAAATAGACATAATATGCAAAATTTTAGCTCAATTAGTAACCGGGAAGTGAATCAAACATGACATACATTCATATAATAGCAGTTTTGGAGCTATACGTTGGGTCTGCAATTCTGAGTACGACCGTGCATAGTACTTATTTTTCTGGGTCTTAATCGCGTGGCTCTCACCTACGTGGAATCTGGTGATAAAAATGTACAAGTGTCGCGATATATCTTCGTATATACTGAGTGGTGTGCCGCGGCCGCGGCCCTTATGACTGTTATCAAAATTGTTTATAAAATCGATTGGCGGTATTCGACCTACCCTCGGTTACTACCCTCAACTATCAGCATGAGATGACAACGCTCGCCACTGCTCCAGTCTCCTCGCGACCATCCTATTGTAACTTCATAACATAGTATAAAACAAAGTCGCTTTCTCTGTCCCTATATCCCTATGTATGCTTAGATCTTTAAAACTACGTAACGGATTTTGAAGTGATTTTTTTTAATAGATAGAGTGATTCAAGAGGAAGGTTTATAATAGCCATGCGAAGCCGGGACGGTTATTACTTTAAATTACTTTTTTGTTTTTAGTATTTGTTGTTATAGCGGCTTGTTATAGTGGTTCATGAGATACAGCCATGTGAAATACAGACAGATAGACGGACAGCGAAGTTTTAGTAATAGGGTCCCGTTTTTTAGGAACCCTAAAATGCGCGAGAAGGACCCAGAAAAATAATTACTATGAATACAAATCGTGTAAATTTAAAAAGTTTATTAGGTTAGGTAGTTTTGGACACAAGCTCTTTAGGTCAAACTTTAGGGCCGGGTTACATAACGAAGCAAAGTAGCTACTAGATACTACTTAAGTATGCATATTGTAAAAATATGTATATAAAAACAGACTAATTTAAGCTTTATGCACATGCGTATACGCAGTATTATGTACGGCGGATTCTACGTTAAGTCTTATGTAAGTCTAAATTGTATAGAAACAAACCGTATTTACGCTAATGTAAGCCTAACATAGACTTAACATTAAGCTTTCAACGGTAATATAATTAAATTGTAAAAGAAACAAAACGTCAACTGAAACCTAACATATTTCTGTTGTTTTTTGTTTTGTTTGTGTTTTTTATTTGCTTTCAACACGAATCATTGTTTTTTGTTTATTTCAGAATCACTTATCTGTACCAAACACAAATAATTATCTTCATCGTAATAAGGTTCGTTTTCTTTTTTAACCTCTAAATTATTTTTTCCGATTCATTTCATATATTCGGAACGCTTCGACGCTTAACGCTGATGCTACGTTCTTTTTGGGCAAAATTAAAAACGACATTTCTATAATTAAGATGGCCGTTCACGTCTTTCTACACATTTGTCATATAATTGTTGGTCTAAAAACGTTATTTTTCATTTTTGTATTATTTTATCTTACAGGGAAACCCAGGTAGATAGTACAATATATTCAGAAATTTTAAAGTGTTACACAGTGCCATCTGGCGGACAGTGGCAAAAATAATGGTAGCTAACGCACATAGATGGCTTTAGTACACGTCTTGTCATAGACAAAGTGATTGAATTGTTCCAACACTAAGCTCTCTTTTCTCTCAGCTCGCAAAAATCGTGTATTAGTTTAAATGACGTATTTTGTCTTGAGAATGTTTAAAAATGCATTTTAATAGGGTGCTATGTATGCTTAGATCTTTAAAACTACGCACCGGATTTTGATGCGGTTTTTTAATAGATAAAGTGATTCAAGAGGAACGTTTTAGTACATAAAACAAAACTACCACGAGTACGAAATCGCGGACAACAGCTAGTTAAAAAAATAAAGTTTTAGACCAATTATGTATGCAACGTGTCGATTCTCGTGAAGGGACCTCTTAATTCTGATCACTAAAACTCATTAACATTCGAGCTTCAATTGGTATTTAAAAATTATTCCAAATTATGCATGAATTCCACAATAATTTTAATAGGCTTATTCATTTTGTTATCATTTTAATTCCTATAATATCCTACGGCACAGTATTTCAAGAGTTTGGTTCCGTTTTGTTCTAACATGACAGGTTTCTATGTATTCACCGTTATTGTATTATTAGGGATATTTTACTCTATAAAATGTATAAATTGTATGGTAGGTATAGACTGATTTTGCCATTTTTCTATCTATATTGATTCACTAACAATTTTATTCATCGCTCAAACTGGTTACTACCAAATTACAGCTTTCGCAAGGAGATAACAATGGGGAATTTTCTTGAAAACTTATATCTTTATTGATATAAGCTTTACAGTCTGCCTGTAGCATAGTTCTATTGAAAGTTCCCTATTGGCATGAAGAACATATTATTCATATTTGTATTCTAATATGGTTTCGAATTATTTTGGGCACAAAATGTACATACTTACTTATTAAAAAAAATCATTGCCGATTCATTAATCACATTTTAAATTCCTATTCTTAACTGACTTCAAAGAAGAATTCCACCCATATGTTTAGGAACAGCATAAGTTTTAACCAGTTTAGTAGCTTATGAGTTATTTATGGTGCCCGCACATTGATACGCGCTGAGCGCGCTGAATTTTTGCCGTCCACGGAAAAAGGTACCTTATAATAATAAACATAAGGTACATTTATTCATTTATTTATTTCAGAGTCGGCCGCTTCTGACGATGCGGACGACTCTGATGACGTCATCGGAAATATAAATGTAGATACCTTATCTCAATTATTATAAGGTACCTTTTTCCGTGGACGGCAAAAATTCGACGCGTTCGGCGCGTATCAATCTGCGTCCACCTTTATAAACTGGTAACATGTTTAATCTATAACGACCCTATACTTGTTTCCATTAGTTACTGGTATAATTTCTGTCATTTAGCGTTCGAAATGGACATTTAGCGCGCTTCATGCGCCGTAAGCATTTTTAGTACGCCTACGATTTCGGACCGGGAAATTTGTACTGTAAGTTAGCTCCAAAATAAAAAAAACAGTATTTTTTATTTTAATGTGCTTAAAACATACCGAAATTTGTGCACTACAAAAATACTTTTCCTGTATATACATAAGCATCGAAAGAAATAAAGAAATTTGACATTGACTTTGCCCGATATCGTATGCAATTGAAGTTGGTGAATTCACATTTTTTTACCTTATCATAACGTATTTACATATACCTTTGTACATTTTCAATTGCTCGCCAAATACATCCTTTCTCATAAGCAGAAAAAGGTTATTGAATATATTTCACTGTATAAAACCACATAATTTGTATCACTCCATTTAAATAGCTTTTCTATTACAGTTCTAATCGCATGGTTCTGCTGGCTTCAATGAAAACAGTGCGTTTGATTGATCACTCGTAAAATTTATACTTATTAACGTATCTACAAACATGTAAATTAAATTAAAAGTCATTGATAAAAATTAAGAATCTAGAGCCCTCCCAAAAAATGGCTAGATCACTCAACAGTATAAAGTGGTACCACCCTATCTTGTTATGCCGAGCGATCTCGTTAGCTGTCAAATTATATTTGCGAACTTCACACCACAAAATTCTTAATCACGAATATTAAAACAAAAATCTCCGGCAATCGGGTAAAACGAGAAATTCTAAGAAAGCTGAAAATTGGTATTTTTTTCAACGTAAAATACCTACTTTAACTAAAAACATTAATTTAGACAAAAAATTCGTATTGTGGGGACTTTTGAATTGATGAAACCCATACCAATTTTCATCTTAAATAGCAATTCGTCATAAGTATGCATAAAACGATTGCAGTAATAAAAATAACAATTGTGAAATTCGTGAATCTTTGACTACTTACCGTGTCTAAACATAAATTGCATCTATCAATCACACTGTTTTGAACTCTACCTACTTAGACATAATGTATATATTTGCGTGTGACTTGTGAATGTTCTCCTTCTGGTTACAGAATATGTCACCACTCGACCACGGTTGGATGACGTCGGGATACCAGTCGCACTGTAGTCCGCCCTCACAATATTCATCGACGTCGAATATTAATATACCTTCACCAACGGTAAATTACACTAAAACAAAGATCTTTAACACTAACATCCTCACTATAATTTCATACAGGACTTAGGTCTCACGAGACAATTAAACGTAGTAGCAAGTGGTCATATTGTGTGCTCTTTTGCACTCATAAGATCCTAAGGGCATAGATCCTAAGGCGTGGGTTTTATTGCTTCATGGGACGCGAGATCCAATATTGACTATAATTGAACCATATCGAACATGAGGCACACTAGTTCCTTTTTAATCAAGTCACTAGGATTATTTGTTGCGCTATTAAATAAAAAGAAGTACTTAGCACGCCTAGGAATCGCTTCACTACATAGTATAAAACAAAGTCGCTTTCTCTGTCCCTATATCCCTTTGTATGCTTAAATCTTTAAAACTACGCAACGGATTTTGATGCGGTTTTTTTTTAATAGATAGAGTGATTCAAGAGGAAGGTTTATATGTATAATACATGCATAATATACCCGTGCGAAGCCGGGGCGGGTCGCTAGTACTTTGATATAAAAAGATGTATGCAACAATCTCAATTCTACGACTTTTAAAATTAAATTCACCCAAATACCAGCTATATTTTGCACGTAGTATATTTTACTAGCTTACTCGTAGGAGTTGATTTTTATTCTAAGACCTTAGCGGATGTTTCTAACGTCGCTGGTCCATCAAATCCACGTTAAAAACTACTTTATAATTCCGTTTCAGATGGTAAACAGTCCAGGTAGTCCTGCGGAATCACCGCAGACAGACTTCAATAATCTACACCAAGCCTTATTACAACCTTTCGAACAAATCACAATGGTGAGTACAACAATAACGACATATAATTTACTTTCTTTATTATTTGAATCTAGGAACAAAGCCACCACCACTTCCAATGTTAGATATCCAAGCAGTTTCTCGATTTAAGGTGGACGCACATTGATACGCGCCGAACGAATTGAATTTTTGCCGTCCACGGAAAAAGGTACCTTATAATAATAGAGATAAGGTACATTTATTCATTTATTTATTTCAGAGTCGGCCGCCTCTGATGACGTCATCTGAAATATAAATGTAGATACCTTATCTATTATTATAAGGTTCCTTTTTCCGTGGACGGCAAAAATTCGATTCGTTCGGCGCGTATCAATCTGCGTCCACCTAATGCACATCGCATTTTATTGTCAGTGACAGATGGCGCCACCAGTAGGCAGAACAAACCTGCAAAGCCTAGAAATCTCAGTCATATAACAGACTGCAATTATATTTTGGAGAACATAATATCTTTACTCGTTCGAAGATTTTACTCCCATATTTATATTTTTGACGTGATAACGTCTAATAAATTGATGGAACATCTGCATTCACAAAAAAGTGTCACGGTAATATTGTGTGACGTCATGCGTCATGGTAACATGACCATGATGCGTCCGTTCCCGTTAGAAAACAGAGTATTTAATAATAATATCGCTTATCTGGGCTTGTGTTATGGTGACAAGTTATGAATAGAAAACTTTTATAAAAGAAAAATAATTGAAAAAAATAAAATAAAGGTGTAACAAAAAAAATCTCAATTTTTCATCGTTTTCTTATGACGTTATCACGTAAAATTATCGTCCGTAATCCGACTTTATAGACAACCATTTGTTTTTTTTTTAAGATTTTTTTTATTTTTAAGTTTATCTCATGTAGTATTTGATTTCATTGCTATTATTTTATGTTTAAATCGATGGGAATCGTCCAATATTGGACGAATTTAAACGACAAATGAATGTTTTTTGTAATGTTTCTGTGCTTCTATCGGATACCTATAGCAAGGAGTTGTAAGTAATATGACATTGTTTATTTTAGTTTTGCACATATTTGTACTTGTGCTAATGCTTTTATTATAGCGTTAATAGGTTGTAGATCACAGGAGTACTTTCATATTCTGAAAAGACAAAAATGAATACAATATATCTAAATATATTTAGACACAGCGACATCTAGCCCCGAACTAAGCAGTTTTCTAATATGCAGAATAATTCGATACTCATTTTCTTTTGTAAATACGTATAAGATTAGAGAAACATCCAATACTAAAAACAAATATCTTGAAGTCATGCAAATATTGGTAGGTACAGTTATATCAACTTATGCTGGCGCGCAGTTTCCCCTAGATGTACGCGCGACCCCTGGGTGGTGCTAAAGGAGAAATCTTCTGGTGGGAGGCTTCGGCTGTTACCACCCATCGGCCTAAGCCATACCGCCAAGCAGACTTGTCCGTATTCCGATACGTAGGCCGTTGCAGCCACAAAAGGAGAACGGGTCTGAAAGTTTTTATTCCACTTCCTATCTTCTCTCGCGTCCCTCAAAGGCCCCCGTTGCGTATAGGGCGTATAGGCACATGAGTAACTAAGACCAGAGGGTAAGGTGTCATACAAGGCTCTTTGATAAGTACACTACTACAAGCTTAACGCGCGTGTGTGCCTGAGCACTGGCGGCCCGTGACGTACGGAGAGAAACCGGTATATACTGGCTCGGATAGTGACCAAACACTGCCCGACTATAGGGCTGTGACACACGCATGCATGTGGTAAACGTCAAGCGTCGCGTGTTTTATAGCTTTATCTTATAATTATTGTAAAGGTTTTAAAATTGTAAATATGGTGTACTGCACTGTGTGTATGAATAATAATAGAAGACATAAAAACATATCGTTTTTTAACTATCCTATGAACTCCACTAGGTAAGTAGTAACATTTATTATTTTTGGAACGATAGTTCCTTATCGCGCGTTGTGAAAGAGGGCTAGACTGAAAAAATTAAGACCAAAAGTTTGTAATGACACTTTCGACACTTTTTGTTATAGTTGTAAGCCGTGCGGCGTGCGCGTGCGCGAAAGGATTTTTGGAACGATAGTTCCTTATCGCGCGTTGTGAAAGAGGGCTAGACTGAAAAAATTAAGACCAAAAGTTGTAACGACACTTTTTACACTTTTTGTTATAGTTGTAAGCCGTGCGGCGTGCGCGTGCGCGAAAGGATTTTTGGAACGATAGTTCCTTATCGCGCGTTGTGAAAGAGGGCTAGACTGAAAAAATTAAGACCAAAAGTTGTAACGACACTTTTGTAACGACACCACTGACAGCTGTCAAACTTAAAACAGCTATATCTCTGCAGTTGTTGGTCCTGGGCTGGTGGTTCTATAGGGAAGTGATAGGTCTCGTCGAGGACTTCATTCCAACTGACAGCTGTCAAACTTGAAACAGCTATATCTCTGCAGTTGTTGGTCCTGGGCTGGTGGTTCTATAGGGAAGTGATAGGTCTCGTCGAGGACTTCATTCCAACTGACAGCTGTCAAACTTGAAACAGCTATATCTCTGCAGCTAACCCTTAAAAACATTTTTTTTTAATTTTTCTCACGTCGTGCGTTCGCACAAATGTAACCTTCATTTTTAGCTTCAGTGTCATTTCACCATCTATTATTTTCATGGAACAATATGCTTAAAAATCTTTAGATGGCGTTTATATTAAAAATCCTATAGTAACTGAGATATTTAATTATTCAGGTCACCTTAATTTGCTTGTCGCTTGTAGGTGAGTAAAAAAATCAATAAATTCAGTTACCAGAATGATAAATTCATAGCAATTTAAGTTAAAAATGATTTAACTGATTTATAAAGTCGCTACTTTCAACTTAATTTGATGCTCCTCATTACCTGCTAATTTATTACGTTTCGTACCCACTTTAATTTTTTTTTTATCAAAATTCAGATTACCTACACTGTCACCGCGCCAAAATAAACGCCCATAATAAAAGACACTGATACACATTTTTTTTTATTTAATATAATCCACCTGTGCCAACCCTACATGATTACGTCACAATTACGTATTAACTTTGACAGCCCAGAACAACGTTAGGCTCTGGTCTTAGTTACTCATGTAGTATAGGTATCTTCTAAAAAAACGTGCTACAACTTAAACTGCATCGTCACTTACCATCTTGCAAGATAGCGCTCAAAAACTACTGCAAATACTCACGCTCACATTGAACTGCGCGCCAGTGTGTATTGAAATATCTATACCTCCTGAGTACTGCGCCTTTAAAAACCAGTTTAATGAATTAATTAGTCGCTAGAGATACCATAAAATCTATTAAAATTCAAGTTTACTAGCAGATCTCTTATGTCCCGTTACCACATTGACTTATTTATTTATTTGGAAATCCAACAGCTATTAAAAGAATTTGGCAACAATATAATAATAAAAAGCCAATTGCAGGATCTCACTAATAGAAATAGAATAACTAAAAACAACGCGTCAACTGGATTGAACTGGAAGTTTTATGGAATAGGTCCCGTCGCAAACCTGCAATAAGAAACTTCGTTTCAAATATAGAACAGAACTTGTATATGTATAACCGTGCCGTGCTTTGTGTAAAAAACTCTCAGAACTGTTTTTTTTATGGAATAGGTCCCGTCGCAAACCCGCGATAAGGAACTTCGTTTCAAAAATAGAATAGAACTTGTATATGTATAACCGTAACATGCTTCGTGCAAATAACTCTCAGACCAGCCCCCTGATTCACAAAACGTCAAAAGGCAACCGAAACGAAAAAAAAATTTTGCTGCTCTTTCACTTTCGCGACTTTTGACGTGTTGCCATCCTTGTCTTTTCAGTTTTATTCGTTTCGGTAGCCTTCCGATGATTTGTGAATTAGCCTGCTGGTTTTTTATGGAATAGGTCCCGTCGCAAACCGCGATCAGGAACTTTGTTTCAAAAATAGAATATAAATTGTATATCTCTAACCGTGCCATGCTTCATGCAATAACTCTCAGAACTGGATTTTTATGAAATAGGTCCCGTCGCAAACCCGCGATAAGGAACTTCGTTTCAAAAATAGAATAGAACTTGTATATGTATAACCGTGCCATGCTTCATGCAATAACTCTCAGAACTGGATTTATTATGGAATAGGTCCCGTCGCAAACCCGCGATACGGAACTGCGTTTCAAATATAGAATAGAACTTGTATATGTATAACCGTGCCATTCGTTTAACATGTATCATAACGCGTAATCTGGATTGAACTGGATTTTTTATGGAATAGGTCCCGAACTTCTTTCCAAAAATAAAACAGAACTTGTATATGTATAATGTGCCATGCTTCGTGCAAATAACTCTGAGCTGCGTGTTAGTTAAGTTGTGATATACATGTGTGTAACATTGATGGATGTTGGCCAAGGACTGGGCGCAGTTGGTGCAGAGCCTCGTCGACTCGGGCTGGACGGCACACGTCCAAGTCGCAGACAATGTACGACATACATTAATGCACAATTTTACTTTTGTTTTTCTTTTTATTACTTTTTTTTACTCGTATTGTTGTATTTTTAATCTTAGTTATAAGTGGCCAGTTTTGCTGTTTATCGATTTTAAATTTCGAAGCTAAGATAACATAACGGAGTAACAATCGTAGCAATGATAACTTATTAAGCTGAACGCACATTGATCATAGCCGAAAGAATCGAATTTTTGCCGTGCACGGGAAAAGGTAGGTACCTTATATTAATAGAGATAAGGTACATTTATATTTCTGAGTCGGCCGCCTCTGATGATGGGGTCAACTCTGATGACGTCATCGGAAATATAAATGTAGGTACCTTTTCTCTATTATTATAAGGTACCTTTTCCCGTGGACGGCAAAAATTCGATTCTTTCGGCTCTGATCAATCTGCGTTCACCTTTAGTACGAAATAGTGGAATTTCAAGTAACACATAAGTTTGGTGACATTTTATTCCAATTTTATGAAAGTTACAATGCAATCTCATACAATTTTAAACCCGCGATCCATAAGAAAGTGTGGTTAAAGGTCGTAGCACACATATCAAATCGTAAACGGAACGTAAACGTATCAATACGTATCAATTCGAGCAGTTCAGTATTCTTTGTATGAATCTCCCTATTGCAACGCACACTAATCGGAATCGTAACGTAATTGCCTCGCCTCGGGACATGCTCACGAACCGCGGTACGGAATTCGATTCGAAACTGCTGATCGCTTGGTATCGCGCTTACGTTAGGTTGACGGCGAGGCGATACGGTGACGATCCTTTTCCGAGTTGATATGTGTGCTACGACCTTTAGTTTGATATATTCATTGTCTCAATGCTCCTTGTCAGTTTTGGTTATATATCCAGCGGATGGATTCATTGCAAATTGGCCACTTATCCAATAATTATGTACTTCTTATTACATTTCTTTTAGTATTATAGCTGTCGTAAATTGTAGTCAGTTTGACTTTACTTCACTTTATAATGAAATTCGACAAGTTTTTTTAATAAGTATGCCTATAGTTTTTTATAGTCTGTTGCAAAACTAGACAGATTTTTTCTCCATACATTTATGTATCGATTTCTTGCAGTAACGCTGAGTAGAATTGCCTTTCTATGAATTGTCAATACCATCAGACAAAACGACAGGAAATCTATAATTAAATGTATGGAAAAATATACTTTTATAGTAGTTTAGATGAAAGATATAATTTGTATCTGGGTTTGTAATAGACTTTAGCGTTATTCCGTCAGATTTCATTATTATTGCATCCCAGTAAACATTTTTTGATAAATTTTATAGCGTAATCGATAAATCACTGTAATATTTATTACTTAAATTATTTCGATTTGATTTCTGTATACTTTAAGCATTATAAACAATGTACTTATTTTTATTTGAACAATTTATTTGAAGTGCTTTGTTTTTGTCTGACAATTATTCGCTTTTGTGGAATTTAATTGCAAATATTATTAAGTTTTGTTCAGCAAACATATTACATATGGTATATTTTCGTCTATTTCGAATTTGCAATGATTAGTTGTAAGTTAATTTATTTAGATATTTTTTGTATCCATAGTGTCTATTTTACAAATCGCATGCTCAGCATGGTTTTATTCCTTAAGTATTTGACCATAAATAGTGAATAGAAACGTCGCCAAAGTTGGGCGTTTGATATCTATCTCTTTGTAAGCGTAGTTGAATCTACTGTACTTAATTAGTTCAATTGGTAGCTTGGAATCGGATTCTACTTATTTGAATGGTAGATTATTTTCCTGCATTTTACATGGCTTTGATAGTAATAGCGGGGTGTGGGAAGGGGCATATTCAATGTGCAAGAAAATCGTAACTCCCTGCACCTTGCAATTACAAAAGGAATTACACGCCTTATAATTGATATGAAAATGTTATATTAATATGTTGTATGGTTTTTGCAGTTGGATCACCCTGTATCATCGTATAACACGTCGTATATAAACCACAGCTCACCGCACTCGCCGCAAACAACGAATTCACCGCATACGTATACGCAGGTCGGTGAAACATTATTTTTAATATCTTTAAATGTGGATTCTATCCAACCAATCCGATAATTTATTAGTGTCTGTCTATAAGTACTGATGTTTTAACCTTTTAACGCATTGCAATGAAACTTAGCAATGTATGTTCTAAGCTTTAAGCAGGAGGCCAGGAAATAGGCTAATACTTATCCCAATATTTCTGTGGGATCGGGTTTTACTTTAAAACCGTGGGGTACACCTTGTCAAAAATAGTCTTTTCTATTTCGCGACATTATCACGGAGCTTACGATGAAATGCTGTTGCAACAAAAATAATAATTGTTATATCTTATAACACTAAAAACGGATATAGCCTCAATGATAACTTAACAGTTTGAAGTCAGCCTCTTTGTAGTATGGACATCTGAAACATTTAAAATATGTAGACATAGGAATCTGTACAAATATGATACTGTAGGCATGAAAATCTGTAGACATGGGAATCTTTAGTATGGACAAACTGTAGACAAGGAAATCTATAATATTGGAAATCTGTAGACGTGGCACAAAACCGTAGATAGACTGAGTGTGTGTTATGGTCCATGAATAGGCTTTCCTTTTATAACTAGTATGTATTGTATTTGCAGTCGAACCACCATAGTGGTTTGAACGAGTCGTCACGGCCGCGAGACCCGGTCCCGGGCGGGGGAGGGTTCCCACCCCTCGCCTCGCCCTCTGCGCCCGCCACGCCCGCCAGCATACCAGACATTATACTCACAGGTGAGATACATACACACAAGGTAGAACTACTCTACTCACCATAGTGGTGTGAACGAGTCGTCACGGCCGCGAGACCCGGTCCCGGGCGGGGGAGGGTTCCCACCCCTCGCCTCGCCTTTTTTTTTTCATTTTCTAATTATCATAGAAATTAAGATTTAAAAAAACGAAACATGGTCATGGCAGTTATTAATTTTATGCAACAAAAATATTTGCTCTAGTGTCATTATACAGGGAGGAAACAGTCGACTACGTTTGTATGGAGAGAGCGTCGGTACCCTTTCCTCTTAAAGAGCCTGTTTATATGTTAAAATGTATCGTTTCAGATTACTCAGGCGAAATAGACGCGGGCATATTCGGAGGTGAAGAAGCGACATTACGCGCCGGCCTAGACCTCGACGATCTAACTCTACTCGAAGAGCCGAGTTCTCTATTACCGGACTCGAGCGTCGAACACGAGTTCCGGCTCGACCGTTTGTAGTACGACCGGTACATTCCTGTTAGCCCCGGACTTACCGACGTGATGTTACACTCGAATATTATGCCGTGGTGTGATGGTGATGACGATGAAACGCAGGCGGACAACGCCTAATGCAGTTCAATACGTTTAATGACCAAATCGAAGTGATTGCTGTGGATAATATCAAATATAAAGTGGTACTAGCAAAGAACTATAAAAATGTGTTTCAGCGAAGGGGGTTTTAATACGAAAGAGGGTTGTCCTAAACGTCTAGGCGAACAACTTTTGTTCTACGACTTTTGGAAATTCGAACGTTTCGTTCGAAGTTTTTGTATGAAACAGCTGATTTTCAAGTAAAAATTCCCTCAGAAATTATCGACCTCCTTTCGTATTAAAACCCGAAATCACGAAACACATGGTATATAGGATCACATATTAAAAATTATCAATTAAATCCACGAATTTTAATGTAAATTTTTAGTTTGTGATAGATCCGATCAAAGTGATTGCTGTGGAAAATATCAAATATAAAGTAAATGGTGATATGCTATATGGAATCACAGACTAAAAATTGACAATTAAATCCATAGTTTTAAATGTCAATTTTTAATTACTTTGAACAAGTGAAAATGAAAGTAAAAACTGCTTTGGCCGAGAAAACAGTTCGTTACAAAAGCCTGCGACGTTTTCGCGCGTTTCGCCTGCATTATAAACATTGGTAAACATGATACTTGCGCGTCATTACGTGATCCAAATAACTCGCTAACGTCGAACCCGGTATAGTCTAAAGTCGGTTAAGACAACATTAGCTAGGGGAATAAACCCCGGCCATATAAAACGACCTTCTTTTTTGTAAATAACTCGAAAGTGTTCACTTTACTTAAATTGCATTTAAGTCGCTGACGTTGCATGCGGACTTTTCTGTTGCGTCTTTTTTTTTATTATTCGTCCTTGCACTCGGTCTACTTTTAAACTCTCGTCTGTTGACTATTGATAGGCGTAGTGTGAGGGACTGTCCTAATTGCAAACTATCGCGAGCCGATGCGGCCTAAATGCTATAAAACTGCTGTCAAAATGGTCGCACGATCGTTTCAAAATGGTCGCACGATCATTTCAAAATGGTCGCACGATCCTGTCAAAATGATCGCACGATCCTGTCAAAATGGTCGTACGGTCCTGTCAAAATGGTCGTACGGTCCTGTCAAAATGGTCGTACGGTCCTGTCAAAATGGTCGCACAATCCTGTCAAAATGGTCGCACGATCCTGTCAAAATGGTCGCACGATCCTGTCTGAATGGTCGCACGATCCTGTCAAAATGGTCGTACGATCGCGATATTCATAGCATTTACGCATCGGACGCGGGCTATTAGGACAGCGCCTAGAGGTTATTCTAGCAAGTTAACTATCCCGTCTACGTATTATCTACAAAAAATTCGGTTAACGTAGACACAATAGTTACGACTAAGTTATCAAAAACTCACACTACTGGTGCCCGCACATTGATACGCGCCGAGCGCGCCGAATTTTTGCCGTCCACGGAAAAAGGTACCTTATAATAATATAGATAAGGTACATTTATTCATTAATTTATTTCAGAGTCGGCCGCCTCTGACGATGCGGACGACTCTGATGACGTCATCGGAAATATAAATGTAGATACCTTATCTCTATTATTATAAGGTACCTTTTTCCGTGGACGGCAAAAATTCGACGCGTTCGGCGCGTATCAATCTGCGTCCACCTTACAAAAGATACTCGGTACAGTTTTCGCTAATCGTGTTATTGAGCCCCAATTCATTTCTAAATCTATTATAATTCTCTAGAATTAACAGTCGGATTTCGATCAGTGTAAATATTAAATTAAAACGAGTCGTTATTATTAAATAATATTTTTAATAAGCTTTTGTCGCAAACATATCTGTGTACGTTCGTAAGTGTGGTTGCGAAGTTAATGTGATTAAGTATAAGAGACAGGTTTATTCGTTGCATTGCATTTGCATCTCTTGTATAGGTTTTTTTATATTTAGAGATTGGCTGATACATGACCATTTTTCGTACTTGACATTTAATACGTAGAGTGAGCTAGCGTCTCGATTTCGACATTTTTATATCTTTGAAAAGTATGAATCGGAGAGTAAGATGTATGGATTTAATAAGGTTAATGTGTAGATTTTTTAAAAATTGAATCTAAATGTTCCGCCAGTTTCTAAATAGGGTACCTTATTCGAATACAGTCGTAAATGTCAATATACAGGGTTATTGATAATTATACTAGCATACCGTTGAGGGCTACTTCTGTGCACCTAAACAAACAACTTTTGTTCTACGACTTTTGGAAATTCGAAAAAAATATAAGTTTTTGAGGGTATGTAAATTCGAAAAACAGCTGATTGTTTTTTAAAACAAAGGTAATTCAGACTAAGAACAGTAGATTAAACTTTAAAATAAGTCCAATTTTAAGGTTAATGACCTCTCCGTGTATGGAACAGCTGATTTTCAAGTAAACCTAACCTTAATATTTTCAAAAAAATATTCAAATTTCCAAAAGTCTTCGAACAAAAGTAGTTTGCTTAGGTGCACAGAAGTACCCCTTAACGGCTTGTTAGTATAATTACCAATAGCCCTGTATAGCTAAATAAATGTCTATTGTTCTTGTAGAACATTCTTTAAATGCAACGTTAGATAATATCTATCGTGAATATATCACTTCTGTCCAAGAATCGGTCCCCCGAACAACAAATACTCGATGATGAAACAGATTGTCTTCATTTCACATCGGTAGGTTTAGAAACTTATCTGAATTTAATTTTTAATTAGTTTATAAGTTTGTGTTCTCGATGCACTCGCAACATTAGGGTGATTAGGATTTTAAAGCTGCGCCCTGCGGTTTCACTCGCGTATGTCCCGATCCCGCGGGAATTTCGGGATCTAAAGTATCCAATGTCCCCGTTTGACCGTGAAGATGGAACAAACAAATGAACAAACTTTCGAATTTATAATATTAGTTAGTATATTATAAATGAGGTAAAGTTTGGATAATGTTTGTAAAATCCCAACAACCTTGGAGTCTTTAAGTTGATTGAATATGTACGGTCGGCAGCATAATTCCAGACCCACCGTAGTGTTCTTTTCTATTACTGGAATATTTTCATTCTAATAATTTTTGTGTTAAAATACTTCACCTAAAGCAGGTGCCTTCTTGCTTGTATTGAAAACATTCTTAAAACAGCCGTTTTGGAGCTCTACGGTGGGTCTGTAATTATGCAGCCGATTGTACTTACTAGGCGAGCATGCTACATCCTCGACTCTCATCGTCGCTTCCTAGCGGCCTACCTTAAAACTTGAAATGATAGTAAATAGTTCCCGGGTCTTAATCGCGTATATTTTTTATTTCTCTTGCTTCGACGTTTTGACTATGTTACAATAGTCATGATCGCGAGGAGACTGGAGCAGTGGCGAGCGATGTCATCTCATATAGTTGAGGGTAGTAACTGAGGAAAATACTTACTACTAGCGACCCGCCCCGGCTTCGCACGGCTATATTATGCATGTCTTATACATATAAACCTTCCTCTTGAATCACTCTATCTATTAAAAAAACCGCATCAAAATCCGTTGCGTAGCTTTAAAGATTTAAGCATACAAAGGGATATAGAGACAGAGAAAGCGACTTTGTTTTATACTATGTAGTGATGATGAATAAAATTCGTGCGAGTCTAAAAAGTTAAAAATAAAACAGGAGATTTAACATTATGTTATTTTTCATCTTGATATTTCCACGAGATTGGAGACTTACGTGAAACCGCGGGGGGCTGCTAGTCGGATAAATATAAGAAACTTGCGGACTACAGACTTTTTATCTGCCGATAGCTTTTATATAATGATGGCAAGGCGATGCTTAAGCTTCACAAATAGAGAAAAATATGATAAAATTCTTCGTTTTTAGGGTTCCGTTTATGGCATTTGGCTTCTTATAGTGATTACTATGAAATTGATAGTATTTGTTGAACTAGATGTGGCAAAAGATTTAAGCATTTAAAGACACGTGTTTTTAATTTTTTTTTTCATCAAAATCTGACGCCATTACACATAAAGGAACTTCAACCTCCTTGCATAAAAGTAATTTTTGTTCGAAGTTTTGCCATTATCCTTTGACTATCGACCGCAGACTAAGTTTGTAGTGCGCAAGAGCACTTGTCTTGTTTTATGGAATGTTATAGTTATTATTTTTAATTTTGGGAAAGTTATTTATTATTTTACATGGTTACCTATTCGAAATCGAATGTTTTATTATCAAAAAAGTACTTGAATATAGATTAATTAATTAATTTTTGAATAATAACACGGAATTTCGTATGATGTGTCTTTTATCGATATATTAAGCGGGACTTTCTGCCCGCGTCGCTGTTGCCTTAAAACTACAACTTTAGAGTCTTTAAGCGTAGTGAATAGGTTTGGTCGGCTGCATAATTGCGACTCACCGTAGAGCTCCAAAATGGCTGTTATAAAAATGTTTTCAACACAAGCAAGATTCTAGACACCTGCTTTAGTTGAAGTTTAAAGTCTTCTAACTCATCAATTTATCAAACAAAAATTATTAGAATGAAAACATTCCAATAATAGTAATTTTCGAACTCTACCGAGGGCTGCAATTATGCAGCCGACTGTACCTTCTAAGCAAGAATTCTACATGCGCTACCTCATCATCGCTTCCCATCAGAAATGAGGTACAATGCAAGCCTATTTTACGTAAAAAAAAACCTATTGAGTATTCGGACAAGTATACTTGAATCATTAAACAATAATCATCACTACATAGTATAAAACAAAGTCGGTTTTTCTGTCCCTATATCCCTTCGTATGCTTAAATCTTTAAAACTACGCAACGGATTTTGATGCGGTTTTTTTTCAATAGATAGAGTGATTCAAAAAGCGTTTTTGTTTCACTGCCGTCTCTCGAAGACCCACGTTTATTTAGGGTCTCTGAGTCACGAGCGTATCTTCTAAGAAAGCGTGCTATATCTAAGACCGCATCGTCACTTACCATCGTGTTAAATAGTTAAACGCTGATCTATTTTATTATATACTAGCGACCCGCTCCGGCTTCACACGGCTATATTATGCATGTATTATACATACATATAAACCTTCCTCTTCTGAATCACTCTATCTATTAAAAAAACCGCATCAAAATCCGTTGCGTAGTTTTAAAGATTAAATAATACGTAGGGACAGACAAGCGAATTTTTAATTCTTATACCATGTAAAGAAGATGGGCAAGTATGATTTGGTCATGAAACATTCGATTTCAAATAAAACCTCTATTTTAGACTACATCCGTAGCATATTTTACATTCACCATTGACATTTTCATACTCTCTTCAGAACTTAAACATTATTCATTCTGTTAGATAAATATAATAATTATGTAAATAAAATTGTAATTGTCAATTGATATAAATAGATGGTTAAGTTTTAATTTAAAAAAGAAAACTTGACGAATTTTGTGAGTGTATCGTTAGACAAGTGTTTTTTTTTAATTTTCATGTTTTTTTTTGTTCTTTTGTAAATGCTCATTATTATTTTATAAGGAGTCTAGTCAACATGTTTATCAACTGTGTCGTTTATCCCGGAACTTTATAACCATTCCAATCGAAATGCTGTTCGCGTGCATATTTGTGTGGCAATAAAGGAATGGTTCGGTGATGATGATGAAATATGGGCTTTTCTGATTAGGTTTTATAAAGTGGATTGATAGATAGCGCAAGGTAAATGTGTCTTAAAAATGGCCAATTCGGTTCTTTTTGCAAATACCAGTTGTCGAAGTCGAAAAGTCGGATGATAGTGATGATATTACTAGTTGCGCCCCGCGGATTTACCCGTGTTAGTGTCTCTAAGTTATATTGATATCCTACAAACATAATATTATACATAATAGTTACTTCCAAAAACAAACTTTAAACAGCCCTCAGAGGTCGAATTTCCAAAAAATCCTTTCTTAGTGCTTACGTCCTTACGTCCTTTAAGGAGCTATCATATGAAGTTCCAGACTCGTAGTTGTAATTTCAGAGATTTTTTGATGCTTTCTCCCTTTTATATAATTACTAGCGACCCGCCCCGGCTTCGCAAGGCTGTATACACTCACTCTTTCTATTTAATTTTTTTTTAAGAATACATAGGGACAGACAGTGAAAGCGACTTTGTTTATACTATGTAATGATATTTACTTCTTAAACTCTTTCTGCGATAATAAATTTTCATTCTATGAAGAAGGGTCGCAATCGCGTTATGACTACTAGTTATTTTAATATTTACTCGATGTTTTTATAATCATTGGTGCCGGCCGAATTGGGACCCAAGACTTTCGGATTGATAGTCGAGGTATCTACTACTTAGTTTAGTCTTGTCATAAACGACGACTTCGGGTGTGTTTCCACTGACGCGGAAATGCGGACCGTGGGTTGGCCAATCACAGTGCTCGCTGATGCGAAGTGTGGAGATTTCGAGGACTGTGATTGGTCCATTCACGGTCCGCTTACTTACACAACAGCGCCATCTATCGATACATTTGTCAAACTAATCAGAAATACGCTCCTATTATGTGAAATGTCTGTAATCTCTTTCTTTAAATAACATAGTCTACATTTCATTGTAATGTTTTCGTTCCGTGTACGACGCTTCGTACGCAATAATGGACTTTACTGTTGTCGTTTTAAAGTTTTAATTGGTCCATTCAAAACTTTCGACAGGTTCGGCCCAAAATTCGTCTAAAGTTTTCATATTCCTAACTTATTAATCCGACTTCAAAAAAGGAGGAGTTTGTCAAGATACTATAGGAATATATTCATATTTATCAAAGCAATTTGTACATTTTGACACTGAGACTATGGAACATATTTACATTTTCACCTTGAAACATTAAATATCCGGTTCCAAATACGATATAGTCTATGGTCCTCTATTAGGATTAAAAAAAAACAATTAATTATTATTAAGAGCCTACACTGTCCCACTGCAGGGCAAAGGCCTCTCTACTTTTCTTTAATTGATCACGATCTGTCGCCATTACGACCAAACATTCTTTTCTTTTTTTTGGAATATCTATTTTATCTTCACCTCGAAACTTTTAATACCCGGTTCCAAATACGATATAGTCTATGGTTCTCTATAGTATAAAACCTTAGGTTTAAAAAAAGAACTTCTACGAAAATGATATGCTCGTATACTTATCTAAATTCTTGCGAAAATTTCTACCAAATCTCACCCTAAGTACCTTTTTTGGAAAAAATTAAACTTTTGACGAATTTTGCGCCAAAAGTGTCGAAAGTCGTGAAGGGACCACCTTCAATTACCGCTATGAGGGTATGTACTGTATGACAGAATATATACTGTTGCTGTAAAAATAGTTGTACTATAATTGTGATAAAAAAGGAAAAAAGCACAAGATAATTAATAGTTGAAGCCTAATCTGACGTTTAAAGTAAGTTTCTTAATTTTTTTCTTATTAAAAATTTTAAATAGTGTTTTCTAAAACTAGAGATACTTTATGTAAATGTTATAGCTATCTATTATGATAATAAGTACGGTTAATCCTACTACTTATACTATGTGTTGGGTTAGATTTCGAGTCTGAATCAGGTGCAATACGGTGTTTTATATTCTTGGGATTTATGGACAAAGTAATTTGTTATTGTAAGTAATCTAAATAAAGATTCTAAGTTCATTTTACTTTTAAATTTCTATCAAAAGTACAAATTTGAAAATCATTTTTGAATATATATTTTACGCATCGAGCTGACCTCTCAATGTGAGATTTTTATTAGACGAAAAGACTTGGTTCTGAAAGCTTACAAGATGGCACCTTCAAAGGAAACTGGTCTGATCTTTACAGACTATAAAACCAACATTAAAAATGTTCAATGTTCAAATCTTGACAGCTAAGAACCAATCTTTTTTTTTGAAAATTCCCCAATCATTTGTATTTTCGTCACTACCTTGCATTTTTAATAAGTTACTGTAGTTAAATAAGGTTGTATAATATGTATGTAACGTGCACAGTACATACGCGCTATGCGCTGTACGCGCTGTGTGCGGACACAAGCTTTCGTCACCAACGAAAGTAAAGTTAGAACTACATTTGAAACAAGTAGGTATGCCACGTCCGCCGAAGGCCCAATTCTCCTAAATAGTTCAAATTACATTGTCATATCATTCCGATTGCATAAATAATACACTCAACGTTAACTTTTGGTATTCTCATAAACGAAAATGTCAACATTAAATACAATCGTTACTTCATTGACTCTTAAAATGTACGCAAATTGGTATTCTCTAAATGATATCGAAATTGTAAGAAATGCAATTGTAATTTATGCTTTGAAGAATACCCATTGGAGAGTTATATTAAAAAATCATTTTACTTCAATCAATTTACATTTTGCTAAAATTACGAGAATTGTCCTTCGAGGGAGAGAACTTCAATAGCTATCACATTGGGGCCATGTTGATGCAAATCTCCATTTCGGACGTCGTCTCTGGCGTACCTATACGTGAATCAAATGTAGTTCTATCTTAACGAGACACCAAAAAAGTGTGATCGAATAATTCTATTCATTAAATCTACTTGATCAATTTATACGAAACTTAAATGTAGGACCTAAATGTTTTTTCTCAATTATGCACAAACTTAATGAGAATTCGCAGTGAAATGTTTAAGGTTTTTTTTTATTTGAACCAAATGTACATAAGTGTGATAGAGATGAATCGGTCTCATTTAAAATAAAGTTGTCGTAAGTAATTACAGTATTTTATTACTCGCATATAAGCAGTGTGTTTGTGGATCTATAGCTATTTATTATTGACACATTATTTATTGCAGTAAACAGCCGTCAGTAATGAATGCAAACAATGTAGGCACACGTTACTGATTTTAGATAATAATGCTATAAATCAGAGGTGCCAACTCCTAAGATATACTATTAGCTTGTTGATTCTAGGTATATAGGTGCCATGTTAAATTTTCCATTTGTGCCCCAGGTGATTCTCGATGTGAGCTCAAAACAGCTACCTCGAAAAAAAGCCCTTTGTTTATTGTGGGGAATTCCCTATGATAGCAACATTGCAATACAACGATAAATAAAAAACAAAGAAGCTTTGTTCATCAGAGATATGTCTTACATTCTCTCTGTTGTTCATAGTTATAAAAACTCCTTATTAAACAATGACAGTTTGGCAACTATTTGTGACGGCTTCAAACAAAAGAATAAAATTATTGTCATATTTTGTTAGCGATATTTGTGGCAAAATGCGTTGTTTAACAATACTGTTAATATTTGTGTATTTTACGGTAATTGTTCGTAGCAGGCCACCCAGGAAAGAAGATCAAGGCAATCAAAGGTATGTTTATATTGGCTAAAAAAAAATATAAGTATGAAAAGCGACGTATAATGGTCCACCTGAATGTGATATCCTCTTCCAATAAAAATAATAGATGCATGACTAATAACAATCATCATTATTGCGTATAGGCGCCCGCGCCCTTCTCTCTATGACTTTAACATAGACAAGTATATATTTACTTTTATTGGACTTGAAGATAGAATGCCTGGTGTGCCTGTAATTTCACATTCATTACTCCCCTCAAACCTAATTTGAAGTAGGTATTAGTACTTGGTTAGTACCTTACTAAACATACCTTTTTATTGTGTCAGTTTTTGATAAAGCTACTACTTAAATATTTGTGTCTGTTGTTTCTAGGGTGATTGAAGAAGCAGAATACGAAGTAGATCCGAAAGATGGAGCTGAAGAACAGGAATCTTATGCCAAACAGGAGGTAAGCTAAATATTTTTTTTTCATAAACCTACTTTCTATCGAAAGACTGTACTAAGTACTGTCCTAAATTATTTAATTGTATATCTTCCAGGAATCCGTTGACGAAGAGCCCGAACAAATCGGACGTTATTCAGATATAAATAAAAATTCTTATCCCTCTAAAAGTTTTGAGAAAGATCGCAGCGATCAGTCCAACTTAGAAGTAAGTTCAACTTCCATGGTTCTTAGATGTCTAATAAACTGTAAGTAGTTATTTATTATTAATATCTGCCTATTTTCGTTCTTAGATTACAGATTATAAACCTTCAAAATCTAAAGACGAACGCGAAATCAACTCCGACGACGAAAGCAACGTTTTCGAAGGATTCCAATTTTATCCTAAACATCGTCAGTCCGCTCAATCCGCTACCAAGTACGTTCAAAGCAACGATGCATCTGATACACTACAAACCCAACACAACAACGTTAACGGCTTCAAATCTAATCACAACAGTATACTAACAGACGAAGCCCCAAACAAAAGAACAGCTCAAGACCCAAAAATGGCGCTCAATGAAGACGGTGATATGATATTTGAATCAAAGGATCAAACAGATAAAGTAGATAAAAACGACTACAGTAATGAACCTCTAGACTCCAACCACCGTTTCTCTAAACAATTTAATAGCGTCATGCATTCTGATAACCGGGCAATGCCAGATAGTAAGAGCCACGAAAATGAACGATTGTATTATAACCGCGAGCGACGAAACATAGACACTAGTCAGCCAAATACTGATAATTTAACTGACATAAGAGACCAAAAAGAAAATACAGACGCATCTAACACTGAAGACAGTGAAAAAGCCATTAAAAGACATATACAAAAGTTATCTACTGATGAATTACAGGAACTTTTAAATTCTCTTTCAGAAGAAAAGAGAACTTTATTAAAAAAAATTATTGATGACGCTAAAATAGCTGACACCGATGGTTTACATAAAAGAGAAATTACTAAAAAAGCTGAGGCTGTAGAAGAAAATAGTTACAATGAAAATGGTCCACTAGACTCCAGCAAAAGTCAAGCCAGTAATATCGCTGTCACCGCACGTGCTATATCCACAACCACTGATGCGGCTGGTGGTAAACTTGATAGTAAAACTGATGGCATAGATCTAGGTAATACGAAAAGTTCGGACACAACGGATGTGAAAAACTCTTATAACTTTCAATTAAATAATGATAACGCAGAGCCACAGAAATCCGATAACTCTGTGAGTCCTTGTGCAGATATTGATTCAGTTGACAAATCAGAGATTGTGTCCAATGAACCAGTCACAATAAAAAATGAAAACAAAAGAGAAGCAAATCCAAAAGATTTGTCAGATGTATCTGAAACTGAACTATCCGATTCATGTACTCAAGATGAAGAATTATCTCAACTCTCAGACGAAGATCGGCAACAGTATGACGAAGAAAGCAAAACGTACAAACGTGACGTTGAACAACAGGCTGAACTAGACTCTAAAATGAAATCTTTAGAAGATTCGTTTCCTAATTCCGATGCGTACGATGAATCTGCTGGCCCATTGGTAAGAGTAAAACGAAAGAATACCGAAGTTGGAATGAAAAAAAGATCTGCTGCTCTCTTACCCGACGCAAAAGTTGCCTTTTTCCCTTATAGGTCTGAAAATGACGACGATGATAACGAAGAAGGAAATGAATTTGATGATGATGGTTTTTACGACCGTGCTCATGTTTGTCATAAAAATATTGAGGAAGAGAGCACATCGAAAAAAAAACGCAACAATTTCCATTTGAACAATAAAGAGGAGCAAACGTCTCCAAATGATTTAATTAAAGAAGCACAAATAGGTACTGATACGGATAATGTTCTATCCGGTGTGGAGGGAGTCGATGAAAATGTAATGTTTAGCAGTGGGTCTCGTAACCGACGAACGACTGAAGATAATCATTTAGCGGATAATATCATCGATTCAAATTCACGACCTTTAAACCCTAAATCTTCGGAAGATGAAAATAAAGCCTTATCTGAAAGTAACGTAAATAATGCACCGAATTATCAAGAAACTGATGCTTTCGGGCCTCTACCTCGTAATTATGATGGTGATTTAGGCAGATACAAAAGAATAAGAAGAGTCAAACAGTCGCATGTAGAAGAAACTCCATCGGATACTTAATTGTGTGATTTTATTTAATTTAAACATTGTTAGCAAAAGTTTGTAATTTTTAAGCCATTTGTTACTTAGTTCATTTTGGTTTTAGATTGTTTTATAAGATTCCTTTAATATAGCCTGTTTAATTCAATTATTTTGTTTTTGCCCTTTGAAAATCAATAATATATTATTATACCTTTTGTAGATAAATACGGTGGTTAGCATCCGACGAGCGAGATCTCTGCTTCAAGTCTGGCAAATTTTTCTTTTCTCTGTCAGTATGTCTCTGCAGCAGAGGGAATATTTTATGTTTGATCGTACTTCTACAGTACTACTACTTTTTTGTCGTTGGGGTTTTTTGAGTAGAGGGGGTACTTCCTCCAAAAAGGGGACTATTGGTCATCTTAGCCCTCTTGAAATCTGATTTCGATCATTCTTTTTTAGGGTTCTGAACCTCAAAAGATAAAAAAGGAACCCTTATAAGATCACTTTTTTGTCCGTCTGTCTGTACGTTCGTATGTCACCACCGATTTTCTCAGGAACGGGTGGACCTAGTTTTTATTTGAAAGGTAGTAACTTCAAGGTTCAAGGTTGGTCAATATTTTGGTGAAAATCTGATGAAATGCTGTAAATTGCTCATTTTTAGATTTTTACTACCTATTGGATTCCATTAGTAAAATTGATGGAGCACGTGGAACCACCTTTAAATCACATAAAGCGAGGTCTAGTTCGCCGAACAACTAATAATAGTGAAGGTAATTTTTTTTATAGGTAAGGTAAGTACCTACTGTTAACATTTCTGGAACATAAATAAAATGAAAATCTAAATATTTATAAAAGTTTATTTATTACATGGCAATGTTTGACAAAAGGATATAAATCAATGTTAAAATAATAACAAAGAACATTGTAAAATAAAATATTATGCATTATTATAATATAAAAAAAATATGTTACTGTTAGACAAATTATTAGGACTAGCAAATTAGCTCGTAGAGAAAACAGTTATTTTAAGCTATTTAGGGAATGATTAAAAAATGTAAAGGCAACTTATTATTGCTGCTGCTGGGACATTTTAGAAGAATAGAACTTATGTTCGCGAGTATCACGCGTATGTTTGAACGGTGTTCGCGGAGCTTCAATCAACGTCGCAGGGCAGGTTCCATGGACGTGAGACGTAAACTCTCTTTTATAGCTGGTACTACCGTCACCCAAGACGAAATTCGAAGTATTCCCGTGACGAACAACACGCTCTACTCGCTCTACGCGGTCAGATTTTTCAGCTCTTTGCGTTTGATCCGAACGAGAGAAATTTCCATAAGATCGTGCTTCCGAATGACCATAAAAATCTCCTCCGACACGAAGGTTGTCTCTAGCGTTAGATCGTTGTTGACGCTCAACCGCCATAGTTGATTGCCCGTCTCTTCTCACTTGGTTGCGTCGAGAATCGGAAGAGTCAGTATGCTGGGAAATGACGCCCATGTTGTCACGGGTCGATCGATGCATAGAACTGATACTTTTTCTGTCGGTATTCTGGGTCGTGTTGCTACTATACTCGCGTTCTGAGAGATTGACGATGCTCTTCCTCTGAGCAGCAGCAGTAGAGCTAATGGAATGATGTGCCTCCGTTGTAGAAGTAACTCCCTTACGGTGTAAGACAGAATTCGCCGAAGCTGTATCAGACACCAAATCTGAAGTTCGTTTGTGATGTCCACCACGAGAACTATTATACGTAACAGACGAATTGTCATCACCTCCATGCATTGCTTTCTGGAACTCGATACTAGTCTTCGTGACGCTGTCACTTAACTGATTTCTATTGGTCTGATGGGAAGATTTTCCAGAGATTTGTTGATCGGATGACTTTATTTCGTACGTTGACGAACCAGTTCGCTGACTATGACCATCGGTATGATGTTGGCGTAGACGACTATCAGAATTATCTGAAGGTATTATTCGCTGAGCAGTGTCACCGCCTACTTTTCGTGTGATGTGGCTTTCGGTACCTGATTGCTGGCTTGATCTTGTCACGTTATGATCAGAATGTGATGATCTTGTAATTGTTGTAGTAGATCCAACATTTCTTTGATGTGATTCAGATGAGTGCTGTTGTTGATGAAAGCTTGTGCCTTGATTCTTCGAAGAAGTTTGTTCAGAAGATATTAAATGTTGGGAAGCGTCACTTATGTGCTGTTTATTTGCAGAAGAATCACTTCTATCGGTGCGAGTACCTCTCACTACGTGACTGGCATTGCTTACATTGTTGATACCCGAAGTTGTAATGTTTGCTAAGGAAGAGCTTGTTTGGGAGAGATTACTCGTTTGCGAGAGGTTGCTTGTTTGTTTATGAAGAGGCGAGTGATCGTTTGGACTTCTCCTTTCAGTAGGTCGAAGTCCACTTCCCTCCGTAACCACATCTACTTCCACATTTCTTGTGACAGTCACCCATTTACCTCCTCTCAGTTTCTTTTCAGTTATTTGTTTTGTCGTTTTAGTAGTACTTGATGTTCCACTTTTTGTGGTATTAACGTCGGATCGATTGACAATATTCTTATCTATAACTCCTCCTCGTGTAGTTTTATAGTCAGTAACATTTCTAGATTGAGTGACATCTCTAGTTGTTGATTTGCCAATATTGTCATTGGTAACACTGTGATCAATAGTGTCATGTGATGTTACCGTGCCATGTTTAATGGTGCTGCCTGATCTGATAGTTTGTGTGGAAGTTCGCTGATCGTCTGTTCTTTGACTTTGAGACTGCTTGACATGCGTTTCAGTCCGAGAAATATTGGTTCTGTCATCGTTGTTCTGCTCAACACCATTTCTCACAACTCTGGTTACACGCGTAGAGGTGTCATAACCATCCTGCCCTGTGACAGAATGCCTTTCCGCTGTTTTGCTTGAAGTGTCTGTTACAGTTTGGAAATCATTAACGTCCCTGATTATTTCTCCATTACGATGAAGATTGTCTTTGGGTCTAATTGGTCCTGATTTATCCGCCGGAGCCCATTTTTGTGGTTCAGGTCGATCAAACTGTCCCTCAGGCTTCAAATTATCTCTAGGACGCGTTTGAGCTGGTGTTTCTCCTGGGCTCCATTTCGTTGATCTACGAGAATCCATGTCACCTTCTGGGTAGAGGTTATCTCTTGGCCTCACAGGAGTAGACCTATCACCTGGCTGCCATTTTGTGTTTTGTGGGTGGTCGAAATTGCCCTCTGGTTTGAGGTTGTCTTTTGGGCGCACTTGCGCTGGTGTTTCTCCTGGTTGCCATTGAGTTTTTGGTCTATCTTGGAACTTTCCATCAGGAAATAGGTTATCTTTCGGTCTTATTTGATCTGGTCTCTCTGTTGTGGACCATTTTGGTCTTGAAGGTCTCTCGAATTCACCTTCTGGTTTCAAGTTATCTTTTGGACGGACTTGTTCTGGTGTTTCACCAGGTTGCCATTTAGATTGTACAGGTCTATCAAAGTCGCCTTCTGGTTTAAGATTGTCTTTTGGACGTACTTGTTCGGGTGTTTCACCGGGTTGCCATTTAGTTGTAGGACGTTTTTCAAAATCTCCGCCAGGAAATAAATTATCTTTTGGTGTTACTTGTTCTGGTCTCTCAGTTGGTTGCCATTTAGATTGTACAGGTCTATCAAAGTCGCCTTCTGGTTTAAGATTGTCTTTCGGACGTACTTGTTCGGGTGTTTCACCGGGTTGCCATTTGGTGGTGGGACGTTTTTCAAACTCCCCGTCAGGCCGAAGATTGTCTTCTGGCTTTCTCATTTCAGGGCGTTCTGAAGGTTCCCATTTTTGCTGCGAAGGACGGTCAAATTTACCTTCAGGCTTAAGATTATCTGGATGTTTGACTAATGTTCGCTTTTCTCCATTCACAGGCTCCTGTATCGGTTTTCTTTCAAATTCTCCTTCTGGTTTTAAGTTATCAGGGTGATAAATAATTGCAGATCTTTCTCCCTTAGTTACTTTGTAGTCATTCCTTCGAGTGTGGTCTTCAAAAACTCCTTCAATCTTTAGATTATCTTCTCGGCGCGTTAATTTTACTCGCTGTCCTTTTACTACGCGATATGTATCCGAAGATCTGATGTTTTCCATTTTACCTTCCATCTTCAAATTGTCTTCGTGTCTTACCACGGCAGCTCGCTCTCCAGTTACGACAGTGTAGTCATTTTTCTGCTTCATGTCTATAAATTCTCCTTCAATTTTCAAATTATCTTCTCTTCTGATAATATCTAGCCTTTCAATTCTTTGGTTGCGGCGGATATCTGTGTCACGTTCGATAGTGATATTATCAACCTGCTTAAATGGCTTTCGCTTTTCAGCTGGCTGTGATGGAACAACTTCAGGTTTATAGAATTTGCCATCAGGTTTCAAATTATCTTGAGGTTTAACAATCGGTGCTCTTTCTCCTTTTGTAGCGCTGTAGTCATTTCTAACTGTGAGATCGATGAATTCACCTTCTGTGCGTAAATTATCCTCATGCCTTTGAATAACCACTTTTTCCGTTTTCTCTATTCGTTTATAATCATCTCTCGTACGACGAGTATCTATAACACCTTCCATCTTAAGATGGTCTTCATGTATGACAACATCAGCTCTATCTCCACGTGTTGCCGTATAGTCGGTCCGTCTTACAATATTCATGTCGCCTTCTGGTTTCAGATTATCTTCTGGTTTCTTTTGCACTGGTCTTTCAGCAGTAACATGCTTAGGCTTTTCAGGTCTTTCAAATTCGCCTTCTGGTTTAAGGTTATCTTTTGGCTTTTTCTGAACTGGTCTTTCAGCTGGGCGCCATTCTTCAGTCTTCGGTTGCTCAAATTCTCCTTCTGGACGCAAATTATCCTGGGGTTTTTTAGGAGTTTGTCTTTCTGCTGGGCGCCACTCGTCATGTTTGGGTTGTTGAAATTTGCCTTCAGGTTTAAGGTTGTCTTTAGGCTTCTCTTGAGTACGTCTCTCTGCTGGACGCCACTTCTCTGGTTTACTCCTTTCAAAGTCTCCTTCGGGACGTAAATTATCCTCTGGTTTTGTAGGCGTTCTTCTTTCAGCTGGATGCCATGCATCGTGCTTAGGTTGCTCAAATTCGCCTTCAGGCTTAAGGTTATCTTTAGGCTTTTTCTGAACGGGTCTGTCAGCTGGGCGCCATTCTTCTGTTTTCGGTTGCTCAAATTCGCCCTCAGGACGCAAATTGTCCTGTGGTTTTTTGGGAGTTTGTCTTTCTGCTGGACGCCACTCGTCATGTTTAGGTTGTTCGAATTCGCCTTCAGGTTTAAGGTTGTCTTTAGGCTTCTCTTGAGTACGTCTCTCTGCTGGACGCCACTTCTCTGGTTTACTCCTTTCAAAGTCTCCTTCGGGATGTAAATTATCCTCTGGTTTTGTAGGTGTTCGTCTTTCAGCTGGACGCCATTCATCGTGCTTAGGTTGCTCAAATTTGCCCTCAGGGTGCAAATTGTCCTGTGGTTTTTTGGGAGTTTGTCTTTCTGCTGGACGCCACTCGTCATGTTTAGGTTGTTCGAATTCGCCTTCAGGTTTAAGGTTGTCTTGAGGCTTCTCTTGAGTACGTCTCTCTGCTGGACGCCACTTCTCTGGTTTACTCCTTTCAAAGTCTCCTTCGGGATGTAAATTATCCTCTGGTTTTGTAGGCGTTCGTCTTTCAGCTGGACGCCATTCATCGTGCTTAGGTTGCTCAAATTTGCCCTCAGGGTGCAAATTGTCCTGTGGCTTTTTAGGAGTTTGTCTTTCTGCTGGACGCCAATCGTCATGTTTAGGTTGTTCGAATTCGCCTTCAGGTTTGAGGTTGTCTTTAGGCTTCTCTTGAGTACGTCTTTCTGCTGGACGCCACTTCTCTGGTTGTCTCCTTTCAAAGTCTCCTTCGGGATGTAAATTATCCTCTGGTTTTGTTGGCGTTCGTCTTTCTGCTGGACGCCATTTATCGTGCTTAGGTTGCTCAAATTCACCTTCAGGTTTCAGATTATCTTTTGGTTTTTTCTGAACCGGTCTGTCAGCTGGGCGCCATTCTTCATGTTTGGGTTGCTCAAATTCACCCTCAGGGCGCAAATTGTCCTGTGGTTTTTTAGGTGTTTGTCTTTCTGCTGGACGCCATTCATCGTGCTTAGGTTTCTCAAACTCACCTTCCGGTTTTAGGTTGTCTTTTGGTTTCTCTTGAGTACGTCTCTCTGCCGGACGCCACTTCTCTGGTTTACTCCTTTCAAAGTCTCCTTCGGGATGTAAATTATCCTCTGGTTTTGTAGGCGTTCGCCTTTCAGCTGGACGCCATTCATCGTGCTTAGGTTGCTCAAATTTGCCCTCGGGGTGCAAATTGTCCTGTGGTTTTTTAGGAGTTTGCCTTTCTGCTGGACGCCACTCGTCATGTTTAGGTTGTTCGAATTCGCCTTCAGGTTTAAGGTTATCTTTAGGTTTCTCTTGAGTACGTCTCTCTGCTGGACGCCATTTCTCTGGTTTACTTCTTTCAAAGTCTCCTTCGGGATGTAAATTATCCTCTGGTTTTGTAGGCGTTCGCCTTTCAGCTGGACGCCATTCATCGTGCTTAGGTTGCTCAAATTTGCCCTCGGGGTGCAAATTGTCCTGTGGTTTTTTGGGAGTTTGCCTTTCTGCTGGACGCCACTCGTCATGTTTTGGTTGTTCGAAGTCACCTTCAGGTTTAAGGTTGTCTTTAGGTTTTTCTTGAGTACGTCTTTCTGCCGGACGCCACTTCTCTGGTTGTTTCCTTTCAAAATCTCCTTCGGGATGTAAATTATCCTCTGGTTTTGTAGGCGTTCGTCTTTCAGCTGGACGCCATTCGTCTTGCTTAGGTTTCTCAAACTCACCTTCCGGTTTTAGGTTGTCTTTTGGTTTCTCCTGAGTACGTCTCTCTGCCGGACGCCACTCGTCATGTTTAGGTTGTTCGAATTCACCTTCAGGTTTAAGATTGTCTTTAGGTTTCTCTTGAGTTCTTCTCTCTGCTGGACGCCACTCGTCATGTTTAGGTTGTTCGAAGTTGCCTTCAGGTTTAAGGTTGTCTTTAGGTTTCTCTTGAGTTCGTCTCTCTGCCGGACGCCACTCGTCATGTTTAGGTTGTTCGAAGTCACCTTCAGGTTTAAGGTTGTCTTTAGGTTTTTCTTGAGTACGTCTTTCTGCCGGACGCCACTTCTCTGGTTGTTTCCTTTCAAAATCTCCTTCGGGATGTAAATTATCCTCTGGTTTTGTAGGCGTTCGTCTTTCAGCTGGACGCCATTCGTCTTGCTTAGGTTTCTCAAACTCACCTTCCGGTTTTAGGTTGTCTTTTGGTTTCTCCTGAGTACGTCTCTCTGCCGGACGCCACTCGTCATGTTTAGGTTGTTCGAATTCACCTTCAGGTTTAAGATTGTCTTTAGGTTTCTCTTGAGTTCTTCTCTCTGCTGGACGCCACTCGTCATGTTTAGGTTGTTCGAAGTCACCTTCAGGTTTAAGGTTGTCTTTAGGTTTTTCTTGAGTACGTCTTTCTGCCGGACGCCATTTATCTGGTTTACTCCTTTCAAAGTCTCCTTCGGGATGTAAATTATCCTCTGGTTTTGTAGGTGTTCGTCTTTCAGCTGGACGCCATTCATCGTGCTTAGGTTGCTCAAATTCACCTTCAGGTTTTAGGTTATCTTTCGGTTTCTCTTGGGTTCGTCTCTCTGCCGGACGCCACTCATCATGTTTAGGTTGTTCGAATTCGCCTTCAGGTTTAAGGTTGTCTTTAGGCTTCTCTTGAGTACGTCTCTCTGCTGGACGCCACTGCTCTGGTTTACTCCTTTCAAAGTCTCCTTCGGGATGTAAATTATCCTCTGGTTTTGTAGGCGTTCGTCTTTCAGCTGGACGCCATTTATCGTGCTTAGGTTGCTCAAACTCACCTTCAGGTTTAAGGTTGTCTTTTGGTTTCTCTTGAGTACGTCTCTCTGCCGGACGCCACTCGTCATGTTTAGGTTGTTCGAAGTCGCCTTCAGGTTTAAGGTTATCTTTTGGTTTCTCTTGAGTACGTCTTTCTGCCGGACGCCATTTATCTGGTTTACTCCTTTCAAAATCTCCTTCGGGATATAAATTATCTTCTGGTTTTGTGGGCGTTCGCCTTTCAGCCGGACGCCATTCATCGTGCTTAGGTTGCTCAAATTCACCTTCTGGTTTCAAGTTATCAACAGGTTTCTTTTGTTTAGGTCTTTCGGTTGGTTTATGCTGATATGTCTCTTGAGAAACGGTTTCGCTATCAAAAGTTCCTTCCATATGTAAATTGTCCTTCCTAATAATTTTTTGCTGTCTAACATCGGTCTCTTCATAAGTTCTGTATTCTTCTTGAGTAGTAGTAACTTTTTGTAGATCATCCGTAGAATAGAACTTTTCAAAATCTTCCTTTGTCCACGTACGGCGTCTTTGTGGTCGTTCAACTGGAGCCATTTTCTTTGTAAAATCTTCTTGATTCGAAGTAACAAATTCTATCTCACCCTCTTGTATGATATTATCTGTTCTCCGCGCGACCATTGTTGTTCTTTCCATTATATCAGTATAATCGATAAATTCAGACTTGTTTGTTGTGTCCGTTGTCATTTCTCCCTCGATCTTAGTCCATGTATTACGACGTACTGGTGTCGGTCGCTCTACTGGTTTGATTGTGTACTCAGATCGGCTTGTTGTGGTATCTGAAACAAAATATTAAAATACTTAAAATTTGGTAAAAAAAATCAACATTATATAAATATTAACTCTGTTATTTTTTATCATTTAATAATATTTGAAAAGAATATTATTAAGTACCTGTGAATTCTCCCTCTGTAATAATGTTATCCGTCCTGCGAATGATATCAGCTCGTTCACCGATTACAACTTGATAATCTCCAGTAATTGTTCTTTGTGTTGTAAATTCACCTTCAGGATGTAAATTGTCTTCTGGTTTCTTAACAACCGCTTTTTCAGCAGGAACAAATTCTTCTGTCTGGCGTTTAGCAAAATCACCTTCTGGTTTTAAGTTATCCGTTGGTTTTTTCTGTTGTGGTCTCTCAGCTGGCTTCCATTCATCTTTCTTTGGAGTAGTAAACTCGCCTTCTGGCTTGAGATTGTCTTGTGGTTTCTTTTGCTTAGGACGTTCAGCTGGTTGCCAGCGTTCTTTTTCTGGAGTAGTGAATTCACCCTCTGGTTTTAGGTTGTCATCAGGGCGACGAACTGGTGCTCTGTCTCCCGGACGCCATTCTTCGGGCTTCCTTCTCTCGAAATCACCTTCTGGTTTCAGATTATCCTCTGGTTTTGTAGGCGTTCTTCTTTCAGCTGGACGCCATTCATCGTGCTTAGGTTGCTCAAATTCGCCTTCAGGTTTAAGGTTATCTTTAGGCTTTTTCTGAACGGGTCTGTCAGCTGGGCGCCATTCTTCAGTCTTCGGTTGCTCGAATTCTCCTTCTGGACGCAAATTATCTTGGGGTTTTTTAGGAGTTTGTCTCTCAGCTGGACGCCACTGTTCATGTTTGGGTTGCTCAAATTCGCCTTCAGGTTTAAGGTTGTCTTTAGGTTTCTCTTGAGTTCGTCTCTCTGCTGGACGCCACTCGTCATGTTTAGGTTGTTCGAATGTGCCTTCAGGTTTAAGGTTGTCTTTTGGTTTCTCTTGAGTACGTCTCTCTGCCGGACGCCACTCGTCATGTTTAGGTTTTTCGAATTCGCCTTCAGGTTTAAGATTGTCTTTAGGTTTTTCTTGAGTACGTCTTTCTGCTGGACGCCATTTCTCTGGTTTACTTCTTTCAAAGTCTCCTTCGGGATGTAAATTATCCTCTGGCTTTGTAGGCGTTCGTCTTTCAGCTGGACGCCATTTATCGTGCTTAGGTTGCTCAAATTCGCCCTCAGGGTGCAAATTATCCTGTGGTTTTTTCTGAGTCTGTCTCTCAGCTGGGCGCCACTCTTCCGTCTTCGGTTGCTCAAATTCTCCCTCTGGGTGCAAATTATCTTGAGGTTTCTTAGGTTTCTGTCTTTCAGCAGGTCGCCATGGTTCTTTATCTGGCATGCTAAAGTCACCCTCTGGTCTAAGATTATCTTCTGGACGCCGTACTGGAGCTCTGTCCCCTGGTTGCCACTCTTCTGGCTTCTGTCTTTCGAAGTCCCCCTCGGGCTTTAAGTTATCTTTAGGCTTACGGACGGGTGCTCTGTCTCCAGGACGCCATTCTTCAGGTTGTCTCCTCTCAAACTCACCTTCAGGCTTAAGATTATCTTCTGGCTTTTTCGGACTTTGCCTCTCTGCAGGTCTCCAAGGCTCCTTTTCCGGTGTCGTAAACTCTCCCTCGGGTCTTAAATTATCATCTGGTCTACGTACCGGGGCACGATCACCAGGACGCCATTCGTCTGGTTTATGCCTCTCAAAATCTCCTTCTGGTTTCAGGTTATCTTCCGGACGGCGGACTGGCGCTCTATCGCCTGGACGCCATTCTTCCGGACGTCTTTTTTCAAAATCTCCTTCAGGTTTGAGATTATCCTCCGGTTTCTTAGCCTTCGGTCTCTCAGCTGGCTGCCAGCGAGGACGTTCTGGTTCTTGAAAGTCGCCCTCGAGACGGAGGTGGTCCTCGTGGTGAACTGCGGTGGTGCGGCTGACGTGTTTCTCATCGTAGTCGCGCTGGTACGCGGAAACCACGCTCGTCGTGTGCTCCACATCGAACAATGGCTCCGGGACATCATTGTGTGGGCAACGGTGACGCCTGAAACGACCATTTACTTGTAAGAAATTGTCAAGCATCATTTTAATTATTAACTAGCAATGCTCCCCGGTTTCAGCCACGTAACTCCTGATCTCGTGGGAATATCGGGATAAAAAGTAACCTTTTTTTATTTCCAATTAAGTAATCAATTTATTGTCATACCGAGTTTCATTAAAATCGGTCCATAGTTTCGGAGTTTCATCGTTCCAAAAAAAAAAAAATACAAACAAACTCTTAATAACAGTAGTGTAGATTAACGACACACCTTTTAACACGATAGGGATGTAGATTAAGTGGGAATCTTCGTGGTACAGGCAAAGGCGGCAGCGTTAGAGGTTCGGCCATTGCACGCGCCCATTGCGCTCGGCTCGACGGAACCCGGCGAGTCACTAAGCAATGGTGCTCATGGCACTACGCGACTAATCACCGTGATTACGATAACTTGACGCGACACTCAAACGCATACGATACATTATAAATACTTTAGGTACGTAGTTAGAACATCTTACTTAAATGCAAATAACATCAACAACAACAAAAGGTAAGGTAAAAACTTCTAGTGATAATAATGTGAGATTGGTTACGATGATAATTATGTACTTAGTAGGTATAAAACTTAGTTTGAAATCAGGGCGGGCGGTGCGATATGCACGTTAGGCCGGGCGGCACCAACTGCCGCATTCACCGCCGCCAGTCTCACTCCCGACGGAAACTTTTACGGCTTTTGTTTCATCAACTACCAACTAAGTAAACCTTCAATTGACTCAGCCCAATTAGTCTGACCGATTTAGAAACTTGAATTTTTTATCGTTCTGTTTTATCTAAGTACCTAATCCACGGTGTCGATCTATAGGTACTAACTAATATTATTAACTAGCGACCCGCCCCGGCTTCGCACGGTTATATTATTCACGTATTATACTTATAAACCTCCCTCTTGAATCACTCTATCTATTTAAAAAAACCGCAACAACATACGTTGCATAGTTTTAAAGATCTAAGCATACATAGTGACAGACAGCAGAAAGTGACTTTGTGTTATACTACGTAATGATGTTTATTTGAATTGAATACGCTCCGAAACTACTGCAACGATTTTGTTGAAACTTGGTATGAGTATACATTGATTCATTGGGAGTAACATAAGCTACTATTTATCCCGATACTCCCACGGGATTGGAAGTTATACGGGTAAAACCGCGAGTTGATGCTAGTCTAATATAAGGTGTCTATCCAATGACCTCTTACATTATTGTTTCGATAGTAGGTCGTAGGTATCTATCTCTAACTTAACTATCTATTTTCAGGTAACCGTGGTTACAAGTAAAGTTACTGAAGCTCCTGAATAACATCGATAACGAAGGCTTTGCTCATTCGTTGCAATGCAACACACAGTGAATTTACAGGATATTGATTTTCGGGCGTACTGTCTGGAGTTCAGTATGTCAATAAAATATCAACATGTAAGTTACGAAGGGAGAGGTTAGTACCTATATGCGGCGGAACCATACAAAGTATGCTGTTTGCCTTTATTCTTTGTCACGATTTAATATCACTACATAATAATTGTAAGTAAAATATGTACTTACTTATTTAAGTATTTTATCTGTGGCCTGAAGGCCAATTCTCGTAAATAACATTGTTTAAATTACATTGCAATATCATCCCTATTGCATTTCGATTGCAAAAGATACCTTCAAAGTCAGTTTTTTTATACAAAAAGCTAACTTTGAGAGTATTTTGAGCTACTTTAAGGGGAATAATTGTGATCGAAATGCAATCGAAATGATAGTGAAATGTAATTGGAACAATGTTATTTACGAGAATTGGCCTTCTGGCCACCATAACACAAGCCTAGTTGCTTAGCTTTGGGGCTAGATGGCATGTGGGAAATGTTCTGCTATATGAATTTCATGTCTCCCGGCTCGCTAAAGAAATCTGATTTGTAACACGTCATGCAAAATCCTGTTAAGAAGGAAGTAAGTATAGATACGCCTTGTTTTTTAGGGTTCCGTACCCAAAGGGTAAAAACGGGACCCTATTACTAAGACTTCACTGTCCGTCTGTCTGTCTGTCACCAGGCTGTATCTCATGAACCGTGATAGCTTGACGGTTGAAATTATCACAGATTACGTAAGTATTTCTGTTGCCGCAACAAAATTAAGTGGCAGCCCCACTTAATTTTTTTACAACATGGTACGGAACCATTAATGCGCTAGTTCGACTCGCACTTGTCCGGCTTGATTATTATTGCCAATAACTTTAGCTACCATTCAGAATCAAAGTGCTGATATTTGAGCTTACAACTGCTACTCCAAATATAAGAATGATTCAGAGACGGAACAGAGAGTCCGTTCATCTCTGAGTCTTGGTTTATATTAATGCGACCATTTTAGATGACATTTCAATGATAAATTGCGAATAAATAAAGCAACGAAATAGGTAGTTTATGTTCTAATTAACTGATCACCTAGTTGGTATTTCGTACACTCATATTGGCTTTTTTACGACTAATGAAGAATTTTTAGACTGTAGGTAAATAATAAGCCCTGGAATAACTGATCCGATTTTGATGAAACTTGACGGGTTCCTATAAGACTTCACCGTCCGTCCGTCTGTCTGTCTGTCTGTCTGTCACCAGACTGTATCTCATGAACCGTAATAGCTAGAGAGTTGAAATTTTCACATATTATGTATATTTCTGTTGCCATTAAGTACTTATAACAACATATCTCTACATATAATAAATTCGAAGTTTTGGAAGTAAGCGTTCTACGTCCATAATGATCTTAGCACTATAGAATTCGCTAACCTTATATAGCTCCGGTAGAAAAAAATCTTGCATGCGCGATTCAGGTTTTCTTAAATTTAGAAAATCACAAATTAGTTAATTATTCTTTTTGTTCTGCTTAAAAATTTTGTACACTTATGTATTTTAAGAATACATAGCAATATACACATTTTTTAACTAGAAAATAAAGTAATTAATTTAATAAGATATTTTTTTTAATTTCAAGTAACTAGCGCCATCTCTTCGTTTTCGCGAAACTACCATTCATCTCAGAAAATGTTGATTTTATTTGTTTACCTTTGTTTGTGCAGTCTAATTTCGGCAACTAGGAAACAGATTTTAACATAATCTTCACGAATGTGTTCAGAAAATATCAGAAGAGGTTTAGGTATTTCAAGTAGATTTATGTTACTAATTAAAATTTGATATTTCTTGGCGTAAAAAATAAACCATAATATTTTTGCATGAAAACGTACAGAACGTAGGGATGATGTCAAAATTGTCAGTTTGACATACGGAAAGAAGCATCTAGCGCCATCTCTTTTTTATTTATAATTTTATTATGGCTTCGCATTATTACTATCGTGCATATAGCCAGTGTCGCGGTCAAAGAAAATTAATTCCAATGCAGGAGCGTTTTTTGAATTTGGAACATTACAACGCTCCAGCAATTTTGTATGAACATGTGTATGAAGCGGCGTGCTGGGGTTATTAAAAACTTAAATACTCTTTGATTGGATCTCTTTTATCAAAGTACTAGCGACCCGCCCCGGCTTTGCACGGCTATATTATGCATGTATTATCTTCTTATCTATATCTATCTATATCTATACATATAAAATCCTTTGTCCTGACTGACTGACTGACTGACGGATCAACGCACAGCCTAAACCGTTGATCGTAGAGACTTGAAACTTGGAGGGTGTGTTCTTTGTATGACGTAGGTATCCGATAAGAAAGGATTTTCCGAAATTCTACCCCTAAAGGGGTGAAAAAGGGGGGCAAAGTTTGTATGGGACAACGTGATTCCTTGGTCTAATCTACTTCAAATTTTGCATAAACTTTTTAACAGAATTGATGGAACACGTGTTTCATATTTTATTCAAATTCATCCCCTAACGGGGTTAAAAAGGGGTAGAAAGTTATTTTGGGGGTGATTTCCTCCGAAGTTGATATCAATACTCCTTTTAAATCACCTACATTTGACACCCATTTCGATTTTATTCAAAAAAGGTTGCACTTTTAGGAGACGGCCTCATGGGGACGTAGAATTCGAAATTTGAAATGGTAGAACATTGTCTCTACATAGTATGAAATATACGAATCATTCTATATTCAAAAGTAGCTGCACCTCGCGGTTTCACCAGCATGTCCCGATCCCGTGGAAATATGGAATAAAATGGGATATGCGTGGGATAAAAAGTATGCTACACTATTATGTATTCTGTGACGTTCGTGTTTAGTGGGACGCGTTCGTGTCGTCACGGGCGGCCGGGGTTTCTCGAGCGGCTGCAGTTTTTCGTTGATTACTCAGGTTCTACTTATTGGATTTAGATGTAAAGTATAACACGACCTTCCTATCCTAGCTATCTTAAAGTGAAAACCAGATTTCAAGTGGTTTAGGCGTTTTTTATTGTATAAGTAACAAACAGACAGACAGATAGACTTGAACTTTAAAAACTACATGTTTTTGTTTCAATATTTTCAAAGTCCCTCAGAACCATTTTTTTTATTTGCTTCCAAGTAAATACAGAATTTTCGTCCTCTCTGCCTTTATAATGAGTATCAAAGAAAACATGTGAAATATAAATATAAAAGAATATAAACTAACCTACCGACTTCGGTAATTTTAAAACCCAAAGAAATTTATTAGAGTTAAAACCAATAAAAAATCCTATTAGAACCATTTTGGACTTATACGCGGACGAAGTCGCGGGCAAAAGCTAGTACTTACTAAAAACAAAATGGTACGGAACCGGGCGAGCGCGAGTCAAACTCGCACTTGGCCGGTTTTTTACTGGAAAATCAACATAATAGACGAAACTAAACAAATAAGACTCAAAGGTCAATGACCTGTAACTCTAAAAAACAACTGATTTTAGTAAACAACTTAACATTTTTGAAAACAAATAAAGTTTGAATTTTTAAGATTTGTAAAACAAAAAATGTTCGCTTAAACGTCTAGATTCTAGAAGAACCCTCTTTGGTATCAGAAACTCATTGCGGAAACACGTATTGTTTTCTACATCGTATTTAGATACCTATTTCAGAACATTTGCGTGTCAAGCATAAGACTTGATATGTGGCCATCGTGAATTACCCCCCTTGCCCTAATTGTGAGCGTCCTACAAAACTGAAAGGTGATCGTTATTTAATAGTTCGACACGGTTTTTCTTCGATCCAATGTCGCTTAGCGATGAGAGACAAACATGTCCCAAATCCTTTACAGACTGAAATTGTAATCGATATTTCATGAATCTATTGTCTCAATTGTCTATCCGATTAAGAAACATGGCTGTGCGTAGTCGTAAATTATGATAAACCTAATTTTTGTAGGTGCTAGATTTTATTCCATTTGCTATATTTATGAATGCGATCCCTACCAATTTTGAGTATTTTTCAAGTAGGTAATAAGTAATAGGTACCTACCTATAGTTTAAAGTTAGTCGCTTTTTTTGCAATGAGAATCACCTAAATACCTAAATAACATTATTTTGGGCAATTTTTAAAAGTAGTACCTAATTTAGTTATATTTTTTAAAATTGATAATATTTAAATAGGTATTGTTATAGGTAGAGTTCAGAGATATTAAAATGCTATAGAATGCAGGATAACACAGAATATTATTAATAATACGGGTAAGGATATAACTATTAAGTAAGTAGGTATAAGTACAACTATTTTAGAAATGGAATTGTTTTCAATATATTATGTAGTTATTAATGATAAAGTCCCTTTCCCTACCTTTTAGTAACCACCATCTCACAATTAAAGACGTAAAGACGTAAAGATTTCACCACTTTAATAATGAAGACACAATACCATGGGCCGCCTCTTGCATACCATACTGAATAACCCAGCGATAACTAAGGATGTAATCACATAGATAACAAAATGGTTTCATTACGTGATATGAGGCTTTGATGCGTGTCGACTATCGTGCAATTTCCCATCATATACGCAGTGTGACTAAACCTTTAAACTATACCGATTAACGTTCGACATCATTGAACATTACTAAAAAAATCTAGCTAAAATCATAGTATATATATTTTTTTTACATATGATAGGTCAGCGTTTGACCACTATCACACCTGCCTGATGGTAGGTGACGATGCGGCCTAAGATGTAACACGCCTTCCTAGAAGATACCTATTCACTCGCGACTTGAAGACCCCCAAATTGTACACGTCAGGAAAGACAGACGCAGGCAACCGATTCCATTCCCTTGCAGTACGAATAAGGAATGACGAAGCAAAGCGCTTAGTGCGAACGTCTGGTATGTCCACCATGAATCGGTGCCGCACACCAGTCTGCCTGGTTGTATGATAAATATTATTCTTTCCTTTGCAGCGGCATGAAAATTCTAACATAGGTATCTAAGAAGCAGAACCAGACACCTAAAGATATAATAAAAAGGACATAAAGATCTTTATTAATTAAATTCAAGTATATTATAATAATTTTTTATCATTTTAAATCCTACGATTAGTCGGTATAGGTATTACTGTGTAAATTGCAAAGAATTATAAAGATCATCATTTTCTTCACGCGCGAATTATTTCACTTTCACCGTAAAACATTTTGTTGTAATTTTCATAATGTTCAACTTCGATAATTTAGCTTTTTCATTTTATGACTGATGCAATTTGCAATCATTAAACTGTAGGCTGCTCAACTCAACCTTTTGCATACAAAAATAAACTGCAAGAATTGTTTACAATGAGTGAGTAAGTAATGAATCAAATGGCAATGAAGTATTCTTCGAATAAGACCCTGACTTAAGAATAAAAAAATATCTGTAAAATATAAATACTTCTTCTAATTAATTCATGACACATTTGACTCCTTATTTAGCTGATAGTTGATGAGTTCGAAGAATGATCTCTTGTAATACAAATGACTATAAATAGTTATTTTGTCGTTATGTTCTAGGAATAGTGTATCTTAGTTTTCCTCAAGTAATTATGCATTTTGTTGTTGTCTATTGAGTCCTTGATTGATTTAACCCTTAGATAGATCCTTTTAACGACGACAACCCAGTTGGCGCAATGGTCACCATGCCGGACTGCCAAACACAGGGTTGCGGGTTCGATTCCCGCCACAGCCAAGTATTTATGCTTAAATATTTGTCTGTGGTCTGGTTGTTTCTATGTATTATAAGAATATATTTACAAAAGAAAAGTAAGTATATAAGTAGTATATCCGTTGTCTAGCACCCATAACACAAGTCTAGTTACTTAGCTTGGGGCTAGATGGCGATGTGTGGAATATCCTGCAATATTTATTTATTTATTTTAAATGGTGTTTGCAATAATGGATTTTTCTATTTAACTATCTTTAAAAGTAGTTTTGAATGAATATTGTTTCTGAATGGTTTGATTTGCATCAGTGTCCCAGATAGATTATTTTAAATGTGAAAGTAGACATTACCTTCCTACGCAACGGCTTTAAGGATATCTAGGTACCTGTCTAACTGTTTTTAAACCGTTTATGCATTTAGTTGCTTAGGTAGCTAGGTCTAAAAACATTTATTTCTTTGGCTTCAAATGGCTTTCTATTAAACAGCCATTTCGTTGAAACATTTTTAGAGTTCCGGACCTCAAAAAGTAAAAAAGGAACCCTTTGATCACTCTCTTTTCCATCTGTTTTCATAATTCGGTATTATTTATCGTTATCTTAGTGTAAAGACTATTTTAATACAGAATGCAGATATCCTACTTGTAATAAAGTTAGACAAACTATGTAACTTGTTATCTGAAAACGTGAGCTAAGAGACGGAAGCTGAACATCGATGACGAAATCTTCCAACATAAACATAAAATGTAATAGGCACTTACTTACCTAGTGTAGGTAGGTACCTACCTACATGTTGCAATTGGATATGAAGTGCATCTGTTTAAATCCTGAGTCATTGTGAGAGTCAGAAGCGAAGGCAAAGGCACTGTGCTATATTGGGCGATTACTCATGAACATTTCTTCTTGTTAGGTCGCTGTCGAGAGCTTTATCAATGTAATCTGAGCCAGAAGTCAGGACCTATTTTAACTCACTTAATCAAGTGTCATACAAGTGTAAATAGATTCTGCGTCGCGTCGTCATTACGAAATGAATTGCAGGCTGCATATTTACCTCGTACTTACATAACAAAAAATTGCAAAATTCTCAAAATACACAGTATTGGTATATACAATGCAAAATTCATTCGCTGCATTCTTAACTCCATACAAAAATCAGAAAAAAGCGCGACCCCAATGCGCAGGAGTTGGAAAGTTGTCCCGTAAGCTCTACCAAAAACGGCTTGAAGCCAAATAAGAATCGAGTAGGTATAGAAGGCCTGATGTCAGCCTCGCAGGCAAGGCACCAACCGCAAACCAGCCAGACCATTGTGTAATTTATACCAACTGACTATACAATAAATAAAGAGACAAATTCAAATGTAGCTGAAGACATAATATTAACCGATTACTTAACTACATGTTGAAACGAACACCTATTGTTTAAAAAGGTCATTGTTATTTAAAATATTGATAAGATAGGTCTTATTGGTTTTGAATAAATAAATGGAGGCGTCATCCGTCACCTTACTGAGAAAACACGATTATTACCTCTTATGATTTTGTTGGTGAGTGCGAAGAATCGGATATACATGTATGTTTTAGAGTGTAGGTAGAGGAACAGTTTACCAGTCACCGATCTGCAAGGTCGTCGACCATATGGTCTACCTGGCAGTGAGCTAGTTACTATCACGCGAATATGAATTGTCTAAAAATTATGCAATGGTACGACTGCAATATTCAAATATGACCTCGGTTTAAACTTAATTGACTTCGGTTTCAAAAACCGATTTTTGTTTCCAGCATCAAATTGCTTTGCTCTTGGAACTGTAGGTGTCTAAATCCACTGTTTTTACCTTGCACACTTCCTCCTAAACGCAAAAACTGACAATTGTCTGGCTCACCTAGTCGTTTTATAGCATTCTTAGTAGGCAGACACATCGGAATGCCATGCCATATTGCAAAATGCCAACGTTAATCTTCGAGATCTTTAACGACTGATTGATAGCTTTGTTGCTTTTGAGAGATGTAGAGAAAATGAAGGTGTTTCAATGTAATTAAGAAATCGACAATCAACCATAGAGCAATCTACAGACGGTGACGTAAGTCGTGTCTCAGTTGATACACCGCGCGTCCTGTGTTCGAAAACGTTAAGTTGTTCCATCGAGTCAAGTAAACAAGAAACGAGTTTGAGCGAGGACGTGGGCTCAGCGGCAACAACGGTGAGATCATCGCCGCGAATATAAACGCCTGAGGTCGCAGCCTGCACCACTTTACACGTCATGTATCTTTCTAATTGCCGTGCCGATTTTGTTTACAATACTTGCTTTTTCCGAGGCTCTCACGCGACTGTAAAGCTCATGGGAAATGACGGTGCTCGCCCGACAACAAATCACAACTTTCAAGGCCCAGTAAAATTGCTCAAACAACCCGACTGCTTTTATTTCTTTGCTTAGCCTAAATTCGAATTTACATTCAAATGAAAATCATTTAATAACCAACCCACGATACTGTTGTCTGCCCAAAAATAATCAAAAATGTGATAAACGCTTTGATCACCTCTTAGCAACATTATTTTTTTAATGTTATCTACAATTATGAATACTTACTTATTTACCTGCTATGTATCTTTACCTACATCAAATTATACAAAGCCTACGTATTTCAAATACATAGATACCAGGATGTGGGACAAACTAAGGTCAATTCAAGACGTGGAGTATTTTTCAATTGGTGAAGCCAAGTGGGCGAATAATGGCAATCGAGCACTTTACTCATTACACTCGTTGATTTGATATGATGCTATCACTCACATTTATTCATGACAGGTGGCCGTAAAACCAGATTTATAATTAACCATTATTCTAATAACAGGATACATTCAATCCATTCTTCTGATAAGCACGCACAATGCAGCGTTTCCTAATAATTGATGCATTTCAATAATACATGCTTACTTGTTCGTATTTGTAATTCTCCCGTCTGGACGCGTATTAGTTCTTGATTCTGAATAACGTTATTTATCGCCTAGTAAACCTCCATTGGTATTAAAACAATCCCATTCCCGAAAATAATAGCTGTTTTCCTTGAAAACGTGACTAAAATATCAACAAATCTATTGCGAATCTTCGAATGTCACGTCAATGATCGGGACCATGAAACTTGCTCCCACTTGGATTTACATACAATACTTGTAAATGTAACGTGTTGGCATTTCTTGGAATAATGGTCGTAAAACATTACATTTTGTATATATAGGTACAAACAAAACCCGATAACTTATCTTTCAAACAAAGGTGTTCCAAAATGGTTCCAAAATGTTTGACTCTAAATATGGACGCATCATTACAAAGTCGTTAAAACAAAGTTTTTGTTAAAATTATTTTGCCTGAACTGGATAAGGTTAACACGGGTATAGCCAAAACGAGTATATCCTAATCTATGTTTGAAACCAGTTTTCCGAATTTAATATGTAGCTAATTATCTACGCCTGGCCGCGGTTGGTTTGCATTTTTTTTTTCTTCGGTTATGGCTTCGCACGGTTTGTGCATATAGCCAGTATCAAGTAATATTTTGCATCAAGTTATGGCCCGATTTACAGAAATCGGGCTCAAAGTGTTTCAAGATGGTCAAGTCGTCAAGTCACAGTTTGTCAAGTCAGGGGTCATAGTAAAGCGGTGGCTACTTTACTATAACCTTGTAGGAGATTTTGGAGGCAACGAGAAAAGTCCATGTTTGACACTGATTTTTACTTTTACTACACTTGTGCACTTTCACAGAACTAAATTAGATAACTTTCCACCGGAATTATACAATTTAACTCGGTTTACAACTAAGTTTCGTGTAAATAAAACTGCAGCACGACATGTTGTTGGCTCGTTCCCGCCAAGGTTTGCACTTATTTACTTCAAAAAGAAGCTATCAAATTCGACTAAAAATGTTTCATTGTATGTGGCAGGAGACAATTCCTCTATGGATAATGGAAATCCTCTATGGATAATGGGTTCTACTTCTTTAAGCACTTTTCTACTGTAAACCTATTCTTGATTTTAAACTCCAAGTTTTTCCTCGCGACAGTTTTGGTGTGAATTTTTTACAGATTTTTTTTTTCAAAAAAGCTTTTGGTAAATCACTACATAGTCACTACATAATATAAAACATATAAAATCACCTTTCGCCGTCCCTATGTATGCTTAGATCTTTAAAATTACACAACGGATTTTGATGCGGTTTTTTTAATAGATAGAGTGATTAAAGAGGAAGGTTTTTAGATATAATACATGCATAATACAGCTGTGCGAAACCGGGGCGGGTCGCTAGTGAAATAATAAATGATTCGTTCTCAAAGCAGAGCATAAGACCCTTCCATGACAAGGTAGAGCTACCGGCACATTGCAAGTATAACAAAACAATTGGTCACGGTGGCAGCGCACGTGAACTATAGTCACAGTCGAGTAACCTGCGCTTGCGCACCGCACCTCAAGTGATTCCACCGGCCGACAGAGCTGCCGGTGCGGTGGTGCATGCTTTCATCATAGAAAGATGTTACTTTCCAGCATCGTTTCTAACTATCCAGCATACGGACAATACCTATGTAATTATTTACAGATTTATCTACAAAAAATGAAAATAAAGAAGATAAAAATAAAATAAAAGACGAAAGATTGACTTGTTTGTAAAGAATAGGCTCTGAAACTATTTTAATTTTGATGAAATTTGGTATGCATCGATTTATTAGGAGTGATATAGGGATTTACGCAGGCAATACCGTGGAGTGCTGCTAGTCTTATATATATTTCCTTTTTATTTCTAACTGAATAGTAGGATTGGTAGGTACAGAGTTCGAATTTCATTGGCAGTTTAAACTTTAAACCCCAGTAAAGTTTAGAAAGGCAATAAACACTTAATTCCAACCAACATGCAGCGCATCGTAAACTGAATGGGGCGCAGTAATTCTCATTCATAGTTCTACACAGCACAGTTAGAACATTTTCCACAACAGAATTGATCGACCTATTTTACGACAGCAGTCGCACACAATATGTTGTCCGCTTTTCCATTATTCACACGTAGGTAACTTTAAAATCAATAGAATAACTATTATTATATTCAGAGCACGTTAGATTAGATAGGTACTCTATAGATAGGCATAAGTGAGATCTAATTTAGTATATTTCTAAACTTTTCTTTATCGGTTTTATCATCTTCGAAAGATGTTTTCTTTCGAAGAAAAGAAAGAAGCGTCGTCGTAAGTAGCGGCATTTTTTAAACTATTATCCCTTTATGCTCAAATTATACTTAAACCGTATTTTGTGGCCTTCTTCTTCTATGTTCTTTTTTGTTTTATTTTGTTTTGTTTGAGTAAGGCGTGTGTTTTTTCCCAATTAAACTATATTCTTTCTTTCTTTATTTCTTATGATTTGAAGGCCAATTTATATAAATAGGTTTCTTAATTTTTTTAATGGACTTATTGTTTTCATGTAATCTACGGCAGGTAGGTAATCATGATTTTATCTCAGATTAAGCTTTCTTAATAAGGAGGCAATGTTTGATATTTTACCAGGTAGACAAAAATAATATAACAATTTGTGAAGCAAGTGAGCAGCTTTACTGAAAACCTTTCAAAGCTGTAAATTAATATGCATATAGTAAAAATTGGTCTATATTTGTTGCTCAAAAAGTGATGCAATAATCGTTTTTTTTGTATTTTTACATACTTACACATTCATATTGTGTTTACAATTTTTGTCAACTTTAGGGGCTTGTTAAAGACGAGAATGCATATAGTAAAAATTGGTCTATATTTGTTGCTCAAAAAGTGATGCAATAATCGTTTTTTTTTGTATTTTTACATACTTACACATTTATATTGTGTTTACAATTTTTGTCAACTTTAGGGGCTTGTTAAAGACGAGAATGAGTATTCTTTATTATAAACTAGCGACCCGCTCCGGCTTCGCACGGCTATATTATGCATGTATTATACATATAAACCTTCCTCTTGAATCACTCTATCTATTAAAAGAAACCGCATCAAAATCCGTTGCGTAGTTTTAAAGATCTAAGCATACAAAGGGAAATAGGGACAGAAAAGGCTACTTTGTTTTATACTATGTAGTGATAGTGATGATCTCAAAACAAAACCCTTTTTCTTGTACATCATTTTTATTTATACCTTGACCTCTTTAGTGTTATCATGTTGGCGCATAATTGGCCTTTGCAGCATCACCTCTGATAAAATGTACCTAAAGATGCCTAACAGACTGTTTCATAAAATAAATAAGTTGACTACTACTTTTTATAAGCCCCCTAGACTCTAGACGCATTTTTTTGCATTTGCTTCCAAGTACAGACTTTTTGTTCTCTTTTCTTTTATTGTCAGTAGGTTGGTAGATTGATTGGTCCATTGAACCATTTAAATTGAATAGATCTGACCAATATTGATACTATTTGATACCAATCAACTCATTTATTTTTAACAACCTGATACATTCGAGTGTTTCATCTCTTGCACTGAAATGTCAGTTCACTAATAGAGCTGATTGACGATTGACTCATAAAGCAGTGACTCCTGAGTGACTCTTTATCTTTCTTTAGAATAAAGTCAATAGTTACTGTTCCATCATACCTACGGTAGTTTCAATATTATTTTTAACCGACTTCAAAAGTAGGAAGTTCACAAATTAATCTATACTATTATTACAAAGCTGAAGAGTTTGTTTATTTGAACGCACTCAGCAACTATACTGGTTCGAATTGAAAAAATATTTTTGTGTTGGATAGTCCATTTATCGAGGAAGCCTATAGGCTACTTTTTATTTTGATATTACGACGGGATCGGAACTTACGCGGTTGAAACCGCAGGGCGCAGTACCGCGGTTCGGTACAAAACTTCGGTACACTTTAACAATCAACTTTTGTTCTACGACTTTTGGAAATTCGAACCTGTTTTAAGAAATGTACCTAATTAAAAGGGTTCGTCAGTAATCAGTATTACTTTCGCGATACAAATGTATTTCCCTCAGCAAACCTATAGGTTTTATAAAAAAATGTACCTACTCTAGATCCATTATTAAGGAAATAATAAAATTCAACGCCTCGCTGACTAGAAATGGCGCGATATTTTACTGTAAGTAAATAATTATGTAGATAAAAGTATTAACTAATTCTTTAAATTATATGTTTGAATAATAATAATATTGGCCTTTACATATAATCAATATAATAGATCGATAGATACAGGCCCTGCAACTTTAATTCGTGCTATTCAGGGCGTTATAGTATACAGGACATGTAGGTATTAGATGGAGTAAACTTGCAAAGATTTTCCCCTCTCTCAATTTAGTCGAACGCTTCCAGAGGAAATAACTTTTCGTGTGTTAAATTAGCTTCGTATTTCAAAACAAAGAATCTCCTACAAGATTAATGGATACATATAAAATCAATGTAAGTTGTTGTCTGTCTGTCAAAGGTCAAATGATAGAAGGCCAACGCTAGCGAGATTAACAAACAAATGTAAGTTCATAATCGTTTCAAAAGACTAGAACGTAAAATTAATCTGAAAATGGCACTAAATTCTGAGGAAATGTATTTTTAATCGGTGGGCATGTTTTGTATCAGATAACACTGCTGACACATGGCTAGTAGGTATCTTGATTTTAACATTATTTTGATAAATACCTTTATAAAATGATAAAGATTATGTAACCCAGATAATCTAACCGACCAAAGGGCTACTAAAGTTATTAACATAGTAATGCAGATGCCGTCTTGATTGGACATAATTTGACATTTTTTTTGTTTATATGTGTCCTCTATTCAAATATATGGGTACCATCGTGCGTCAAAAGGTTGAAAAAAAAAACAAAATGGCGCCGGAGTACTTTATCAACGTCCATACAATTTTCTTTTATAGTCCTTTATATTTCATGACTCATAATAAAACTGATATTGAAAATAAGATAAGTTAGATAAGTTTACAATATTTAAAACAAAATTGTCCCTAAAAATACTTAAGTGCTTAATTAGGACTTTTCAAAAGTAGAAAAGCGTACCTAATGCAATTTAATTTCCAATAACCCTGTATAATACAGGGTTGCAAAACATACGAGAAATCATAAAAAATAATCATTATTTATTATCCCTGGTACGAACAAAAAAATCTGTCAAGACTGCACTGGTATAACATTTAATTTGCAAATAGTAAATAATTTTCAACAAAATATCAGAAAATGTCAGATATTATCTCCGTTATCAGAGTATCAATAAGATAATGATTGTTCTCATTTCTCTCTATTAAGAGTCATATTCCGCAATCAACTTTGCAAAATGGGAAAGAAAACTGGTGACTTTCTAAACTTCTTTGCTAAACTTGTTCTGATTTCTACTACATCATTGTGTACACTTAATACATGGATGAGACAAAATCGAATAGGTAGGTATATCCCATTCTTTACAAAGGGACTTGTGTTTGATATAAAATTCAAAGTCCTGTCTGACTGACTGATGTATCAACGCACAGACACAGCTTAAGGGTGCTTTTCCACCAGAGATGTGCTATGCTACGATGCTATGGATGCGTTTCATATCCACCAATCATATTCATTGGTGCACATAGCATAGCACTGTGCATTTATTCGCTAAGGTTCAAGTCGTCGGGCGCGCGTGTTTAGGACTAGATTTCCATACAAAAACTGCCCCCACTCCGCCCCTAATGCCCCCCTCTGCCCAACGACTTGAACCTTAGTGAATATAGGCCCTGGTGGCGTAACGGAGATTTCACATCTTCGCAGCATAGCTGCATAGCACATCTCTGGTGGAAAAGCACCCTTAACCCTTCGACTTAACCCACTTCTCTGAGAGACATGAAAGGAGGCTGTGTTCTAGGCATAGAATTTGACGTTCGTACCTCTTAAGTTTCTTGGTTCTATGAATATGGTGAAGTTTGGTAGGTACCTATCCCCCAAGAAAAGGTTTTTCGAAATTCCATCCCGAAGGTAAAATTGTGAACAAAGCCGCAGCCAGAAGCTATTATTTTAAAATACCGCTAATTGTTTTTTATTCTCTACATTAGTCTACATGTTTCTGGTTCTAGCAAGTCTTTGACATAATCCAAACTTGAAACCAACCGATGAAAATATCGATTGACTGTAGGTATTAATTATCCTAATTGATTTGGTCCATTTATCTAACACGATCAACATCTAGCCTTGTTCGGTGCGGCACGGGCACATCACCGCTAACTAACCCGTTTTAATACGATTAAGTTTATGGGTAGTTAGAAGACGACGTGTGTGTGGTCTCGGAACTTTCAAGCCAGATTAGAAACATTTAAAAATCTTATAGATAATGTTCGACTAATGGTTTTACATTTACATGATATTGATTGAATTGAAGCCCAATTAAAAACATCTACCCAACAATTTATAAGTTCTATTCTTTAGGTAGGTAGGTACTTTAGACAAGCTGAATCTCCAGCTGTTAGGTTTGCTTGCATGTTATAAGCCTGGAATCCTAAATAATAATAGATTTTGTATTACTATACTAACATCAAGAAATATCACAGGACAGGGAGCGATAGAAGACTCTCGTTTCGGAAGCCAATTTAATAAATAAATAAATATTGCAAGACATTCCACACATCGCCATCTAGCCCCAAGCTAAGTAACTAGACTTGTGTTATGCTGTGTCAGGCGACGAATATACTACTTATATAATTTTCTTTTATAAATATATACTTATAAGTTATAAGACGAACGTCAAATTCTATGGTTATAATACACTGAAACAACCGACCACATAAATATCTAAGCATAAATACATGTCTGAGGCGGGAATCCGCAACCCTGTGTTTGACAGTCCGGCATGGTGACCATTGTGCCAACTGAATCGTCAAAGATCCACTTTGGGTGAGTTGCTGAGCCAGCGGAGTAAGTAGTAAGTACCTGTACGTCAAAAGTAATTCTAGTAAGTACCTCTTGTGAATCAACTTTGTTACAGTTTTGTGCTTATTTTAATCGTCTATTGACTCTATTGTGCTGTTATTTGTATTGCATAGGAATACAGCTCACGCTATGGCGTGTTCTTTGTCAGTTTGTGATAGGAAGATAGGTATTTACCTATCTATTTCATGGAATTACAAAAAAAAAATCGATCTATAAAATAATAGGTACGTATATATGTATGTGTTTTCAGTAATAGAGGTGATGGGTATTTGACGAGTTATTTTCCAACAGTTGATTCAAGATTGACGTCACTTAATTCGTCAGGTTATGACGTAACTTAAACCTACATACCTAATGTATGACCTCGTTATGTTACCGAATATGCCTTTCCATTTTTTATGTCAAAACAGTAACGCTAGTTATGTATCTACAATTGATAAGTACAGAAATGTCTGCTTATTCGCTTTGGGGGTAGATTAAAATGGCAGCCACCTTAAGGTGAAAGGGTACCTGCGCTCTCTCCATACAAACGTAGTCGACTGTTTCCTCCCTGGATAATGACACTAGCACAAATATTTTTGTGCCATAAAACCTATAACTGCAATGGCTATGCCCCTATGTTGTGGTTTTTTTAATTTTCTAATTATCATAGAAATTAAGATTAAAAAATTAAAAAACAAAAAAGAAAACAAAAAAATACGGGCATGGTCATGGCAGTTATAAGTTTTATCCACCAAAAATATTTGCTCTAGTGTCATTATCCAGGGAGAAAATAGTCGACTACGTTTGTAATAGTTTGTATGGAAAGAGCCCCAGTTACCCTTTCCTTTTAAGGGTTGTTTTTTTTTGCACAATAGATGATATTTTTAAAGTATGATACCCACACGGAATATATGCCTTTAATAGTCTGTAGGTATTTTATAAATTTAAACTCTTTCCTGAAGTGTAGACTGCTTTTCACTTCGTTTCATCCGACAGTGTACCTACCTACTTGAATTAACGGAATTTACCTTAAAGTGGCGATTCTTTGGCCTATGGGAAAATTATGGGAAGCCCACAACTAAGTATGCACTGCAGTGATGTCAGGGAAATTATGGAGCACATACTGTCTGAATGCGACGTCTTAGCAGCGAAGCGTATGAGCCTCCTTGGGAATGCGTATCCCAAACCGGATGAATATAGGTTTCTACCTCTCAGTGGGATCACCGCGTTAATCGACCACTTTTTCAAAGAGTAAGAAACATTAAGGTAGGGGTAAACACAAAAGATCCCATTGGGTCGAAGTGTTGCTGGCTATTTGTCAGCCCCAATATATAAGATAAGATAAGTACATATAGAAAAAAATAGAAATAGAAAACATTAAACAACAACGTTAATTTGTATATAAGTACATACAAATTAATTGTTCTCTAAACTTTAATTGAATACACTTAGCAAAATTTAGATTTTCTACATATAACACCATTCTAAAGCTCTAAAGATAAATAGAATTAACCCCCAGAGAAGCCCTGACTGTTTATTTGGACCTACTTAAGAAGATAGTCACATTAGGTGTAGTAGACGTGATACCGTCTAATAAATTGATGGAACACCTGCCATTCACAAAAAAGTGTCTTGATGAAATTATTATTCTGTCTGACAAAATATTGCGTCCGTTCTCGTTAGGAAACGAGTATTTAATAATAATATCGCTCATCTGGGCTTGTGTTATGGTGACAAGTGACGAATATTAGACTTCACTACATAGTATAAAATAAAGTCTCTTTTCGCCGTCTCTATTCCCTTTGTATGCTTAGATCTTTAAAACTACGCAACGGATTTTGATGCGGTTTTTTTAATAGATAGAGTGATTCAAGAGGAAGGTTTATATGTATAATACATGCATAATATAGCCGTGCGAAGCCGGAGCGGGTCGCTAGTAAGTATATTAAAAAATATGTAAGAAAAATATATAAGAAGGAATAACAAAAAAATTTTTTTTATCGTTTTCTTAAGACGTAAAATTATCGTCCGTTAACCGACTTAACAGACAACCAACCACTTCGGAAGCATTAGTAAGTATACAATTTTTAAAATCATTAACTATTGGTAATAAATAACATGTGACTCTACCAGCTATTACTAGCACTAATCTAATGTTGCGTGTTGAAATAAATTCTGCAACAAGTACTAAAATAGCGCTAAATATTTCCAGGCGTTCAATTTAAAATGATCAACTCTAATTTATGTCTGAGCTAATGGGGTCAAGTGCTGGACTTTATTTTTTTTATTTTTTTTATCAAAACTTTTTTAATACAATTCATTGTTTGTTACAGTTTAAGGGCTGCCAGCTAAAGATTTATAGTCTGTCTGTTTGTTTGTTTGCATTGAGTAGGCTCCATAACTACTGGACCGATTTTGATGAAATTTAATATGAGGATACATTGATTCATTGGGAGTGTCATAGGCTACTTTTTATCTCGATATTTCCATGGGGTCGGGAGCTACGCGTATGAAACCGCGAGGTGATACAAGTCAATTATAAAAAAGATTTCTATTTCCGTAGGTAGGTATAATTTATACTAAATTTTGACAGATTCTAATATATTTTAAACAGAATATGTTCTGATTTTAAAATCTCTATGAAATGAAAAACTTAAAGTGGGTGGGGACTAGGTTTTAAATCAAATAGGTGTAATAAATATTGAATAAAATGCACTTAGCTAGACCATAAGACCACCTACGCTCTGCACAGGTCCAACCAACGTGAGGCAATGATGCTAATCAATGTTTAAAAGGCTTTGGTAAATCAATGAGTCACAGATTGAACTAGCATATGCCTTTGCACGTTTCTAATATTGAATTTAATATCGATTACAACTTTAAATTTAGTGTAATGAGTGGCCTCTATATTAATTACAAGAAAGAAAAAGAAAAATACCTTTTAAAAGTGTAATAAGTGCAATGGTCTTTATATTAATAACAATAAAGAAACAAATAATAAATTATAAGTCCAAATAGAAGGGTTCAGAAAGACTGGCTGGGTTATGCTTGCAAAAAGGATCCAAATAAAAAGGTTTTAAACAAGTACAAGGACTTTCTCAGCATTGCCTCGTTGGATGGCGATGCCTATCTGCTATCCGAAGTAAAAGCCAAACTTTTGGTCACCCGAAGCTAAAACTAGTAATTCGAATCTTTTCTACTTATACCTGTATTGTTTTTTATTAAGTAGGTAAGTACCTACATATAAGGCAATCTTATATACTTAATGCTTTTGCAACTCGTTCTGATTTTCCAAAACCAAAATATCGTAATGATTCAAAATACATAAATTACATGAAAACAAAGTTTGTTTACACATTGTAGGTAGGTTTAATCATTCATTCATTACTCATTGACCGTGACATTGAATGTGTGAGATGAGAATCATTCTTTAAATGGGCACTTTGCCAGTTTTGAATTGGACCACCTCGTTAGTTGAATTGGTTATTGTTTTAAAAAAGTATAATTTGAGATTATTTTTTTGCTTTTTAGCAGAAAAATCTTAATTAAATATATCTCACCTACATTTCTCGCTGAAAATAAGGTTTAAATAAATGCTAAGTTCACTTCATTGCAATCAGCAAAGTAAGACATTCCTTGGCATTGGTACAAAGCGTTTCCGATTGGGAAATAATTGCCGTAAGAAACAATTTACCTACATACATTGGTATGCTTACGATGAGAAAAAACATTATTTAAAAATGGTGTAGTGTAGGTACCTAAACTGTTTTTCTCTGAACCTCTTTTAATTTATACTTAAACTAACTCTACATTTATCTACGAAATAATCTCTTATATTAAAACAATTAAAATCAAGGTATTTTTCTTTTAATTTTTAGAAGCACTCCTTCATATTCGTTATCATGAAGAATTTCATGTTCAGGTGTGAACGAACTTATCTACTCACTTACTGTTTGTAATCTGCAAACTATTTTTGGGTCATTTTATCTACAATGTATAGGTAAGTCCACGTAAACATTTTCGTTCGACCCAAATTTGTACGCAGCTGTTAAAAACTGTATCCAGTAAAATGTTAATTTAACATTGTACGTTGATTTCAAAGAATTATTTGCAGTGATGTAAATGTTATTTAAATGTCTGATTCATGTAAAATCGTGACTACTTATTTACCTTTTAACATTGCTCTATACAAATTAGAAACGTCATAAATACCTAATAACTACACGGTCATACCTACCTACAAAAAACGTGTCGATCGTCGTGAAATCACAATCAAATTAAAATAAAACTAAATATGAACGCCCATAGTACCATTCCGGTAGTTAATCACAACATGTTAGCACTTACAAGAAATCCAAGTGCGAGTTGCACTCGTGCATGAAGGGTACCGTACTATTTTATTCTGTTTTTAGTATTTTTTGGTTTAGCGGCAACAAAAATACATCATCTATAGAACAGAAGTTGAAAACAACTATAAATCAGTTGTGATTTAGTTGTTTTCAACTGTCTAACTATCACTGTTAATGAGATACTACAGCCTGGTGACAGACAGACGGACAGTGACAGTGGAGTCTCAGTCAAAGGGTCCCAAACTCGAACACAAACTAAATAACACAGCAGAACCTATGCAAGCTAGTTAGGTACGACTTTTACCATAATTATTAAGACTTTAATATTTAAATCGTACTCCCGTATTCAGAGCAGGTAATATGTAAGTGTTCATCAATTGTTAAACTTGCCTAAATGACCGGGCGGTCAAACGTTACACAATGGGGATCCATTAGCTGACCAACAAACATGGTCACATGTTTAACGCCCGCAAATTGCATGTTATATACGGCTAAGTACAGTTTCATCACTTTAAACTAGTCTAGATTTTCATAATAATTACGACAATTCGGACGACTCTGCTATTTATAAAAAAAAAATTAAACGGCTACTTATACCTACCTAAATCATTGATATGATATCAATTCAGTTGTATTTTAAAGACATAAATGTCTGCTTGAAATTTACAGCAACCTATTTCATGGCTGTAATATTTTTGAAAAAAAAATGGCACATCGCACATTATTACCTTCACTAATTAATCCGGAATAATGTTTGCATTATTTTTCTGTTCAATATATCTTGGAAATCAATCATCCTTATCGTGTTAGATAATAATATTATAAAATTAATAAGATATCAACAAAAAGACTACTCACCCACAGGTACAAATTTCACAGATGCACTGTTCTTTATGAACTGTCTTCTCAGGTTTCCTAGGTCCTTGTTTGGGCCTAGTCTCGTCGATGTAGACAGTTTCTTTAACCGTGGTTCTGTCGTCTCGAACCGTTTTCCTATCATCGATGATGGACTCGTCATAAACGGTGCTGACGACTTCATTTCGTGTGTCGGTGATTCCACGGTCCACTACATCATACGTCGTGACGTCTTCCGTCGTTTGGACATCGCGCTTTAACAAAATAGTAAAGTTAATACCAAATTAAGAACTTGTACAATCAATTCTCATGAACTAGTTTGTCTACTTACCAATTTTCTGTAGTCTATCGAGCTCTTGTCGACGAAGACGTCAGTTTTAACTTTGTCATCTACCTTAGCGTCCTCATAAGTCGTTATTTTTGTGGTAATTCCATTCTCAGTAACGTAACGGGTAACTTCGACTTGACTTCTATTTTTCTCTACCTCGAATGACTTTCTAGTCACACCTCCAGTGTTAGATGTCAAAACAGTAGTCTCTTGAGTATCGAGACCCTCGTATAAATCTTTCACATCTTCGTTTATTTTTGTTCCGAAAGTAACCTTTTCAATGCGTTTGAAAGGATATTTTTTCACGGTATCAATTATCTCTTTCAATATACGATCGTCAATGTTTCTTTTGATGACAATGTTTTTATCACTGACGGTAACATCCTTTTTATAGGATGAAGACTCTATAATTTTACGTAGATCACTGATGGAAGTGAAATCTTTAATGTCTCTAGAAGATAGAATAATGTTCTCTTCGGTATCTTGACGTTTCAGGTGGTGTCTGGGCTGTTCGGGTTTACCAAATGGAGACATTTGTTTTGGTCTTTTAGGTCGATCGTCATCTTTCTCATAAACGAACTTTCCGTTCCAGGTTCCAGTACTTCTTTCATAACTTGTCAAAGTGTCTTTAGTCTGAGAATCTTTCGTCTCCTTGGACAAATTCTTTTTCTCAGTTGTCAAAAATTCAGTTGTTTTTGATACATCTCTGGAATCAGTAACGTGAGATTGTGTATCAGTAGAAGTGGATTGATAAGTAGAAGAATGAATATCTTTAGTGTCTTGTCTTGTATCGTCTTGTATTCTCCTGTTAAGAATATCATCGCTTTCGGTTGTTTGTTTTATAACTGGTCTCTTCTTCGTAAAGTCACCAACGTATGTGTTGGTTGTAGCAGCGATTTCTTTGCCATCTTTGTACAAGACAGATTCCTCCGTTATTTGATTAGAACTTTTAGGTACTCCATCTTTGCCCGTATCATAATGAGATTCTTTGTCAAGAACGTGTCTGGTATATTCATGTTGCGGTTTGATATCTGTACCACTTACGTTATGGCTTTTTTCATGAGTGGCATGTTCTTTACTATCTCCCCATTCTCTATTGGACTTATTAACAATTCTCTCTTTACCATCGACTATTTCGACAACGTAGGAAGACGTAGATGCTTGTTGAGCGCTACTGGTGTTACTCTTCATTATTTTTGTTGAGAAATTCACATTATCAATATTTTGCACTTGTAGAATATCGCCAACTTTTCTTAGCTCATTTTGAATAGTAGAATCATATCCATAGAAGTTAGAGGAATCTGTTTGATTTGCATGTCGCCTTCTGTCGCTGACATTCTCAACAGACTCTTTCTGACTTGTACTTTGTTTCTGGTCAGTAGATGTCACATGACTAGATGATATGTTTTCGATAGTTTCTCTGTTTGTTCGATCTGTATTATAATTCGCAGAATCTGTTGAAGTTATGTGATGATCTCCTGAAGACAGTTGACCTTGAATGTACTGTTGATGTTTAGGATTGTCTCTTTCAGATGTAATGCTGGCATGTTTAGAGACTTCAGTACCATCTTTTACAAATTTGGAGTCTTGTTTCAATGTCATTTCACTGGTAGGCTTTTGTCCTTTTTTACCAGTATCATATTTTGACTCCATATCGCGATTTTGGGCGCTATAAACAGTTTCAGGCTTTATATCAGTACCACTTACGCTAGCGGAAGCTTCCTTTGAAGAATGTTCTTTAGCATCACCCCATTCCCTTTTCGAATTATCTATTATGCGTTCTTTTCCATCAACGATTTCAACCACGTAAGAAGACGAAGAAGATTTCGTGATATTGCTACTTTTTGTCTCATTAGATTGAGAAGTACTGGAATACTCTTTAGTATTCACGTTTTTATCAAGAGCGCCTTCTACGCCATAGAAGTTAGAGCTATTGGACTTGACAGTCTGATTTTTGTTAGTAGGCTGCGGAGAGTTTCGATAAGTTACATTCTCGCGTTGATTTACATTTTGTTGGTCCCTTAAATTTCTTGAATGTCCTGCCTGAGTTTGAGATACCAGATTCTCCTTTTCCAACTGCAAGAACTCATTGGTAGTGTTAGCATTTTGAGATCGCATTGTGTAGTTTGTATTGGAACTCGATGTATTTCCAACAGAATTATCGATGAATGCGGTATTCATTGTCTGATTAGCTGCCGAGGAGTCTGTCGTTTTGTCGAATGTCTGGCTATGGCTAGAGCCGGAGTGCTGAACAGAACTAGACGAAGTCTGGAATGTTTCACTCTTAGAACTCTGTTGGTGAGAAGAAGATGACTCTTGCTGCATGGAGTTGGAAATGAATTCCCCGGTCCTCGATTGAGCCATATCACTAACGTGATGTTCGTGCGATCTTATCTGGGAGAGATCGTTCATAGAAGGTGCTTCAGTGATGATGTAGTGTGGATGACTATTGTAGTGTTCGGAGATAGTAGACCCACTGACGGAAGTGTTGTCTGTCACATCGGTAATCATGAGGGGATCGTCTTCCTCAACCTTTACTTCGATGTAGCGGACCTTCTTACCGGAAGACACCTTCTGCAGCGTATTGCTGCTGGACTGCACCGAACTCGACGTGCTGGTCTTCTGAACACTGGTCGAGGCAGTAGATGATGTCACTTCAGACGATTTGGACTGTTTATTTTTTTTATTTTTTATCGTCATTTTGGTCCCACTTTCAACTTAAGTCTAAATAAAATATGAGAGATTCAAAATTCTTAAATTTAAGCACGATTAAATAATTCTTAAATAAACTGTATCACAAAGTCAAACTAATTGCCATGTAAAGAGAAGATAGGTAAATAAATGGTCGCGAGAGTCGTTCGTGTCGTGTGTCGCGGTGAGCGCGCGCGCGCTGTTAGCGACTGGCTCGCGAATTCTGCGGAGAGTGCTGCGCCTGCGCCACCGCCCGGTCGTCACCGCCGCGCCGCCGCCGCCGCCGCCGGTGCCCCCCCTCGTGTGTCGCCCACTAACCTTCAAGACACGTAAGCGCTTACATCTCACTGTTGGACTCATACCAAAAATGGTTTAAAGTTAACCTTACTTGATGCTGAAATGTAGTCATCGACTCCTTTTTCATTCGTGAATAATTCGTTGTTTTTAAGGTCTTTAAAGAATTACTGGAATTACTTAAGTAGGTATATCTTCGTGAGGTTTACTTATTTTATTTAATCAGAATTTAATTTTCCAATAAGTTATGGATATTTAAAACTTTATAGTAGGTATTCATTGCAATTTCTAAATATCACCTGCATGGCTCTTTTCTCCTTTTCCACTTGCTCCGAATAGTTAACCTAAACGACAACCAATTTCTGAGTATTGATCACAGTAATTCATCTCTATAGAAGGCTTACCTAATTGCGTGGGCAAGTAAAGCCAGATAATTTGCATATTATTTTAGCCAGCGCAATCGAATGACTGAACCAGTAGGTACCTCTATAGCTTGCAAGCGATGCCAATGCAGTTTATGTGACCTACTTTTTAACTAAATACTTCTGAGTACTTATGAGATTTTTTGCTTCTATCAGACTAGTAGGTAAATAAGTTAGAAATATAATGCCTACGGTGAATGGAACCGAGCCCCTGGGAATTCCCAGGATGGGTCATTACATTAGGTATATGTGTTCTCATACAAAGTTTTATCAAAATCCGTTCCATGGCCCTGACTCCGTAAGACTATTTAATGATGTAGATCGCGAATTAGGACTTCAGAAATAGCGTTTATTAATTAAAATATGAATGGAAACCACTTAAAATAGATACCTATCTATTCTAATTTTATTAAGCTGAAGAGTTTGTTTGTTTGTTTGAACGCGCTAATCTCAGGAACTACTAGTTCGAATTGAAAAATTATTTTTGTGTTGGATAGTCCATTTATCGAGGAACGCTATAGGCTACTTTTTAGTTTGATATTCCCACGGGATCGGGACTTACGCCGATGAAACCGCGGGGCGCAGCTAGTAATAATATAAGGATACAAAAGCCACTAACGGACTAAGTTTGTCGATAGTTTATGTCCATTATTATTATACTTATTTAGTAACTTAAGAAATATTATTTTTAACCGTGTCACACGTGAGACACGTCAAGTTTACAGAATTACGGCCCTGTAGTTTCAGAAATTACCCATTACAAACATATATCTATTTACATCTAAACTTTACCTATTTATTATTAGTATCTATACAGTAGGTACCTACACCTCAAAGTAGAATACAAATTCCGAAAAGCCCCTATGGCCCGAAAAGCCCCACGAGAATACCAAAGTAATTTTCGAAATGTCAGAGCGAACGCTCGTTCCTTTTGGAAATGTCGCCTTCTATTTATTTAGGTAATTTTACTGCCCCTAATTTTCTAAGAATCTAGGTTAATTGAACGCATGCGCAGATTGATTTAGCCCTTGAACTTGAAGCAAGGACGGACGTTTCCACTTTCCAACCATTTACAAAAAAAATGATTTAGAGGTATTGGGGGCTTTCCCTCCGGCCACATTGGCAACTGAGATTCACAATTGCTAAAGAAGAACTAACATTTTTGGTACTCAACCAATTACCAAAGACGATAGATTTTTCTTTTTTCTCAACTAGTTGCCTACTAAGAAAAATTAAATTAATAAATAAGTATTTTGAGTTTGGTTTTGTTGATCACTTACCAATTTATAGTCTTGATCTTGACTTTACATTTTCGTATGCGATACAAATAGGCAGGTTCTAAAGTTATGACTTCATTTTTTGTTCGATACACGGTTCGCCTCTACCGTCATAATATTTGAAAGGTTTCTATTTTCAGAATCAATATCAAAATATACCTGAAAAGGTAAGTAGGTAACGTAGTTAGCCACCGACTCAACGTCCGCGATTGACAAGGGCCACAGTGGCCGTTCCTTGAATACCATTCATCGCTTCACACGGCCTCGAACGTATATAGCGATATGATCTTACAAACTAGGTAACTTCATGGATTAATTTTTAATGGGGAAATAGAAGTTTAAGTTCATAGTGACAGTTTTTTTCAGTTTGAATCTATATATTATCTACGTGGTCAATTTATGTGCGATAATATACGGTCGGCCGCATAATTGCAGACCCACCGTTGAGCTCCAAATCAGCTGTTTTAAGAATGTTTTCAACATTTCAACACAAGCAAGATTCTATGCACCTGAATCGGGGGCAAGATTCTATGCACCTGCAGCCCCCGGTAGAGTTCTAAAATTACTGGAGGAATGTTTTCAATCTAATAATTTTTGTTTGATAAATTGATGAGTTAGAAGACTTTAAATTTCAACTAAAGCAGGTGTCTAGTATCTTGCTTGTGTTGAAAACATTCTTTTAACAACCGTTTTGGAGCCGTGTGGGTCTGCAATTATGCAGACTATTGCAGACGACCGTAGATTGCTCTACGGTGAAGGAAAACTGTGATAAAACACGCGGCGTAGTTGGCTCCAGAAATATTGACAAGTTCTTTCCTCTGGTCATGGTCGACTAAGCTGAGAGGGTAGTGGGTGCTGGGCAAGCGTACTCCATCCTCACGCAAAAAGGACACAATTAAAGAGGTCTAATTGCGGAAAACAGCCAGTATACAACTATGTGGTCCTTCGCACCGGAGCATCTATCAGGTCGGAGGTCTATCACGATTAAAGCATTCGTAAGTACCTACTATTAGCGTCATCTGGTGGCAAGAAGTGTCCCCACGCCTAAGTACTAAAATATTATAGTCATTTCGCATTTCCTTTTCGAACAGACTGATATTGTTGAATATCGACGGCCGAAAACCATTAAAATGAGTCGTGGGTTGCGCAAGGCTTTGCCTTACAAGGCTGTGGTGGGCGATCCTCCATTGAATCACGCACCCACGCGCACTGATTGTCTGCAAGACACCTATAAAGTCAATTAATCAATCACAAACTGTACACCGTTATATGGAACATTATTTTTTATGGGGAAATTAAAGTTTAATGAAATTGTGTAGCTGTTGTTACCTACCACAGCTGCGCAATTACGTTAGCATATTGTAAAAGAAATACCACAAGTTGACGAAACATCTCAAACGAGCAGAATAAACTATAGGTATAGGTAGGATTTAAATATAAAACCAAAACTTAGGTACCTCCTACTTATTTCATTCATGTTCTTGAGGTGGTCATGGCAAACGAGTTTAATAAGGTTTCGGAGCAACGAGATAATTTTTAAGCAACATTGATATAAAGTTCCTACTTATTAAGTAAAAACGAAACGACAACCTCCTTTTTTGTAGTCGGATAAAATATGTTTGTCAATAAAAGTCTTGCAGCGCCATCTCTAGCATTATAATTGGAGCTCATCCCATTTAGTTTACTACAGCGCCATCTCTTGCATTATAATTGCAGCTCATCCCATTTAATTTACTACAGCGCCATCTGTTGTAAGTAGATGAAATAATTTTAAAACAATTTCTTGAAGACGTGCTTCAGCTAACTTTCTGTTTTGGTTCATGGTTGGTAGTGGCAAACATTTTAGTAGAATGTAAACAGATGTCGCTACTAGTCACAAAAGTCAATAGTGGCCATGCGTCACGCCACACTGCGCAATCAAGCACGGAAATAAAATAACAGCTGTTCGTTCTACAATATTCGGTCGGGCAACTCAAGCAAGCAGCAGCTGTACCACGCAGCCGTTTTCCTTGGAGTCGCGATTGTTTGGACTCGCTACGCTTTCTCATTCTCATTGTTGTACAACTCGCCGTGTGGTCTGGACTTCCATTTTTCAACGTTTATTACAAGTGCAATAAATTGCAGTATTGGCGTTTGAAGTGTGTGAAAACTGAATCATAACTCTGTTGACTACATTCGTGGCTATGTTTACCAAAAAACATCGTTCGTTGTTATTGTGAATCGCGTTGAAATGCCTCGTGAATACGTGGAGCGCGAGGCGAGTTTAGTGTTATGTCAATAGAAAATTTTAGATAGTGGTTTTAGGAAATTATAGTTGAGAATGTCGAATACGGTACCGCCGAGTTCCGCGCTCAGGGCTTTAGCCCTAGAGTACAAAAGTTTGCAGGAGGAACCAGTTGAAGGTTTCAGAGTGAAGTTGTTGGGTGAGGACAATTTATTTGAATGGGAAGTGGCTATTTTCGGACCTCCAGATACATTATACCAGGGTGGATACTTCAAGGTAAGCTTAGTATAATCCTACCTAATACCTACCTACCTACAAATAATGTAGAAACATTTCTCTTTTTGAATTAATTAGTCGATGAATCATATTTTTATCACTGGTTGTTACAAAATAACAGTTATCACAAAAGGTTTTACTTTTAATCATTGATCAACTCGCTGAAAAATTAAAATGAATCAACCTACCTCCATTGTAACAACATTTCAATTGCTTGATGACCCACTTGAAGTTAATATGTCAACCTGTTGGAACAAAGCAAAATAAAAACAATTTATAAGAATATCCCGGAGTAGGATTGTCCACTGAACATTGAAGCTTTGTCCGGCTAATTATTTACTACTAGCGACCCGCTCCGGCTTCGCACGGCTATATTATGCATGTATTATACCATATAAACCTTCCTCTTGAATCACTCTATCTATTAAAAAAAACCGCATCAAAATCCGTTGCGTAGTTTTAAAGATCTAAGCGTACAAAGGAAATAGGGACGGTAAAAAGTGACTTTATTTTATACGACGTAGTGAAGAATCTGAACAATGCAATGCAGCAATCTATCAAATATATGCTAGAATTGTTAAATACCTATGTAGGTAATTCTATCAATCTTTTAGTCAATTTTATTAATTTTCAACATTGAAACATTTTGTCATAATAATTCTTCTTGTAAATCTATCAAAGAAGTAGGCCGATGGGTATTACCTCAATTCCATAAATATTTTAAAAACCCTCGAGCATAATTCTCTATGCCCACTTTTTACTATGCCCTATGTGTGAAACGGTAGAATATTTTCATGAGTATTGCTTCTAATAAGTACTACAAAAATTACAAAAACTATTGACAAAAATGAGGTCATACAAGTATTTGTTCCACTGCTGTCTTTCCTGATCATCAAACAGATCATCCGATCCAAATGCGGACTTCCCGATGATGACCACGATCCTCAGTCATGAGGGGCCGACTATAGAGAGCTGTCTTTCCTACCTTCACTTGTGTCTCTAGAAAGCCCCTGTTTATTTAAGGGCTTTGAGTCACGAGCATATAGGTATTTTTTCGGATAGCATGCCTTAGACCACATTGTCACTTATCATTGTGTGAGATAATGGTCAAACACACATAAATAAAACATGTAGTTTGTTAGCGGTATTTTGTACTATTTTTAAATATCATTATTGTATGGTTTCCATTCATATTTTCTAATAAACGTAATTTATAAAATCACATTTCGTTCTCAACATCATCAAAAAGTCATACAGAGTCCTAATGTGACACGAGAAATAGTTGTGCAATAAAGTTCATATTTTCAGCGTTTAGTCTGTGCATTGTCTAACAGTTTTCCTGCTTATTAATAAATATAACATAAATGAATACCTATACATATTAACTGCATATTTAATTTAAAATACATTGACAGCACTAATTTTAGGTGTACAGGGTTACTGGCTCAAACATGTTGTCCTTTTTAACTCATAAATAATTAATATTTTTATTTTATAAAAACATGATCTTGATCCATGAAAACATGATCTTAATGCATAAAAACATGATGGACTTGTAACTATTTCTAATGTTGTTTTTTCTGTTGTTTCAGGCGCATATGAAATTCCCTCCAGACTATCCATATTCGCCGCCATCCATTAGGTTTTTAACGAAAGTATGGCATCCAAATGTATATGAAGTAAGTATTTGAACTTATTTTTTGTATTTTTTATTTTTCACAGCTTTTACCAACAATCATAATTTGTTTACGACTTTATTTTCTGTAAATAATTGATGAAGCATCTTAAGAGGCCTTCTCTATTCTTAACAATATTGTTAAATCTTCATATCGAACCTCATTGCATTATACGTGTTTTTTTTTACTTTTTTATTACAGCGACATCTTTTTAGGGTTCCGTACCCAAAAGATGAAAACGGGACCCTATTACTAAGACTTCACAGTCCGTCCGTCTGACAGTCACCAGGCTGTATGTGATAGCTAGAGAGTTGAAATTTTCACAGATTATATATATTTATGTTGCCGCTAAAACAGAAGATAAAAAAATTAAGTGGCCCCCATACAATTCGCACTTAGCCGGTTTTTTTTTTCTAATATTTTAAGATTTAAATATCCACTTTTATTTTGTTTATTATATTCTTCCGGTATTTGTGACGTTTTTCCTCACTGCGAATAGCAAATACTAAAATAACTTATGTCTATAATGGGATTATTATTAAACACTCCGCCAATGTCGCTGTCTCGTTTTGTATTCTTGAAGGACGGCAAACCTTATTCAAAAGACGATGAACCCAATATTGTTGAAATCATCAAGTAGTACGAAATAGTTCCAAGTTTCATATAAAATAAAGTTTAGCCTCGGTGGCGTGCACCCTATTAATGATTTAGGTAAGTACTGCAAATAAAATTATTGAGCAGTTCAATCAAAACACGTGTTTCGCAGCCACTACCTTGGCTTACAGGAACTGATGTCTTGTAAATGTTCGTAGAACTTCTATTCAATCAATCACAGAATATATAGATTGTAGTACAATACAATTAGTGTGCCTTAGTTCGCTTGAGGCTCACGGGCTCACGGCCGGCCCTACGATGCGACCTTTACCAGGTCATCTGCCCATTTAGTGGATCAATAGCCAGCCAGCCATACATAAACTCAATTGTATCATTTTTTTTCTCATCGGAAACATGCGGCACATCTGTAGTTAGGTATTCGATTAATCGAATTATGGTTTGGTACGTTTACACATTATTTTTAGTCAACATTAATAGGTTTAAAATACCTAATCGTGCGTGCGTACATTATCTTTCAAATTTAATTCGATAACCTTCTACAAAATACAGCGATCTGTAATAAACTAGTCATCTATCTGTTTCATTTTGCTTTGTAAATGTATGTAGTCTTGCTTTGTTATATTAAATAGGGATACCTAATTATTCAAAGAAACGAAAAGCTTTATAAAGGTAAACTAAAATGTTGCTAGTTGTGTCTACTGTAAGTACTCGAGGCGCGGGCGTATCCGAATCTTTACCGTTAGTAAAGCTCGGTGTGACTGGGCTACGTAGAATAGCCTGCTGTGGGGTCATCATACCTACTTAGCGACTGATTCATTGTATGACGCGTACTCAACAGTCTGTCTCTTCAAACATTTCTTAGAAGCTTTGCATTCTTTGAACACAAATACTTTTAAAATTATCTGGTTTAAATATAAACATATTCTAATACTTGCATTTAGTTACATCCTTGAATGAATTTCTGCTTTAACTTCAATGTTAATTGCCAGAAACGGAAGTAATTTAATTTATAGTTTAACAAGTTGGCTGCTGCATGGTTTATATTTCTTATTTCCAAGATTTATTACAAATATAACTTTTTTTATTTGTTTTAAATGTACTTTTTGTACTAATATTTTCAAAAATAATTGTCATCGAGTGAAATAATTAACCGTTAAAAATAATGACATTAAACAGGATGTTCTACAAGGTTGAACGAACTGTAAACTACGTATACCGTGGTGTTTATTGGCCACAATAATGAATTGTTAATTTTTACAAAATCTTCACATATGTATGTATCATTATTTATTGTCAATCACTCATGTATAACAAAAGAATCAATACCGATGATGACGACACAAACATACACTAGAACGCTCAGTAAAATCATTCTCATCAGTCGCACTCCACTACGATTCAATAAAATCATATTGGCTCTATTTCAAATACTTGTTTTGGTCCGCTGAATATATGTAGGATTGTGTATTTTACACAGGGGAATGTCTCCAATATTGGCACTCCCCCGGCCTTGAGGGTAATTAACCTCAATCACGACCTGTGCTTCTGTAGCTGCTTTGAACTTGCGCTACATTTACATGCGATTTTTTAAATAATGTCGTGGAGGAACGGTTCGTTCGTTGGCCGTGCCAATATTTCTATCAAACACTCTGCAATAGGACAAACTCAAAGTCCGACACTGTAATCATAACCTTGACTCTTGCATTATACATCTTTGTGCGTTTAACCTCTTAACTTTCATATCTGTATAATACTGAAGTAAGGACATGAAATAAATGAAGATACTTCCGTGAATATTGGCGTGCGTCAGCAGACCTTCGACTTATTGTGTCGCCAAGGTCCTGAATACATCGTACGCTTGTAAACCTTTTGATCTTAGCACTAAGCGATCTCGCTAACATCACTGCTGTTTTCATTGATATCAAAATTAACGGCCACAAATAGATAACACAAAGAACGAGCATTAATACTTCGGTATCTGCGCATATTTTACGTCAACAAAGTTCGCAGTAGTTTTACATTTTTACAAAAGGCTATTTGATGTAATAATACCACTCCTTTATTTAAATTTAGTTCTTTATATTCGTCGCGTTGTTGTGCTTTCAGGATATACACTTTACCTGCAGGATTACAGTAAATCTCTAAAGGCTCTGCTCCGTTATTGAGAACCAAGACCAGAATCTCTAAACCGCTCCGACAAACAGAAACTACCTGCGTACTGTAAAAAATACTAAAGAAAAAGATTCGATCCATCTCGTCAACGTCCGTTTAACTTGTTTGTTCTAACCAAAGGACAGCAATCCCATGAAAAGTTTACGTCGCACAGTGGGCTGAAACGGGAAATCAGCGGACTTAGGAATCAAAGTTGATAATTCTATTTTTTTTAAATGGTGATCGATAGAGATAATTAATACAATAAAAAATTGTTCTACAAGAATTCTTAAATATGAATAATTCTCGAGGAAATCGACTTTGTGTGAAAAAAATGTATGAAACGACATATGTTTTGGTCTCTAGCTTCCAACTTATGGTCGATCCCGCACTTTGGGCAGCAATTTATTATAGTATAGGTCTTTACCTTTCACCTGACACCAAAAAGTCCTGCCCCGACCCGCCCTTTCGGAAAATAGAAGCGATTGAAAATGTTGTGTTTTCAAGTTACCATTTACGACCAAATCTTTACAAATTGTATTTTGTATGTTTTTGGATGTGACTAGTATATCATAAAACAATGATATGACACCTATTCTACATAACTTTTTGAAAATCGTACAATTTCGAGTTAAGCTAAATGTTTTTAAACATTGAAAAAAATAACATAGTAATGTAGTAGCAAGGTAAACAACCTCTTCCAAGTATAGATATACTTAGTGAAGTAACAATAGGTAAGTACTTCACTAAATAACAATAGGTAGCCTATCTACCTATTGTATCGTAGTACTTCAGTCTTAATAATAAGACCCACTTATTATTACGTTTCTAGGAAATTGCGGCATCCTTCAAAGACTACCTGTGATAATGAGTGTCCTTGCGGTTTTACTGATGAGTTGTAAAAGGGGATTAGATAGGTACTTTATGAATATGGCATGTTAGGTAGGTTGTTGGGGGTGCGACTATTTAAGGGATGTAATGTAATTGCAACAGTCATTCGGATTTTGTCATTTGTCCCATAAACATTTCAATATTCGTGGTGATAATGGAGAATTTAGTGAACAATATTGACCTGTTTGTGTTGATGAGAACTGAATTAGACTCGTTTTCAGACTCTGCAAAACTTTTTGAACTTTTAAAGGAGAGATTGGGAAAAGAGATCAATGAAGAAGAAAGTGGACAGTTAGTTAAGTTTTGCCAGAAATATTCATCGAAAATAGTTTTGAAGTGGCGGAAGGCAAATAGGACCCTACAAAGATTTTTAAAAATACACCGAGATTGGTTGGAGAGTTCAATAGAGTGGCCGAATGTAGTGTGTTCTCGAGAAAATGTGCATGAAATTCTTCAAGAAATTGACCCGGTTGATGCTCAGAAAGAAAATGTTCAACCTAGCACTTCGGGAGCATCTACTTCGACCTTCACACCCAGAAAGCAGTTTGAAAATTTGGGTGAACGGCAAAAGAGAAGGCGTATAAGTCATTCACTTGACAAATCGCTTTCGTCTGAAGAATCGGGTGCTACTGCAGTGAGGGCCTTTCGTAACAGTGGAGAATTACGAGTAAGCAAAATTTTAGATCACCTTATGAAACACCCAGAAGATGCAGCTAAAGTAGAAGCGAGTTTAAAGGGAAAGAAAAGAGAAGAAGCCTACACTCCCGATAAGGCTTTGGGTCTTCTTGTATCCCTTAAACTATCTAAGTGGCAGTATATAAATTTAAGGGACTCTGCAAGTGAGCAAGGATGCGAAGTTTATCCATCCTATTATGCGATAAAACAAGCAAAAGAAGATTGTTATCCGCCCAAAAAAGACATCAGCATAAGTGAAGATGGCGCTCAAATTAAATTACAGGCACTTTTGAACTTAACCATCACACGAATAATGGAAGCTAATAACATTCAAGCAGATTCCCGTGCAGAGTTGAAGCTTACTAGCAAATGGGGATTCGATGGAGCTTCAGGGCAGAGTAATTATAAACAAAGAGGAGAATTCGACGATTCCAGCATTTTTATGGCTAGTTTGGTACCTCTTCAGCTGCACAATGAAGAAAATATCGTGATTTGGGAAAACGACAGACCTTCATCTACATTTTACTGCCGTCCAATATCTTTTAAATATATAAGAGAAACCAAAGAAGTGGTAACAACAGAGATGAATAGAATAAAGAAGGAGATCGCAACACTGATGCCCACAATTTACAAAGAGACAACGATTGGCCACAATTTATTACTTACTATGATTGACGGTAAGATTACCTCAATCATATCCGAGACGTCTTCTGCAGCTTGCGATATATGTAGTGCCAGGCCATCGGAGATGAACGATTTAGAAGCGGTAAGGAGGAAACCAAAGAATGAGGATATATACCAGTACGGACTATCTTCATTACACGGCTGGATAAGATGTATGGAATGCCTTCTTCATATAGGTATAAATCATCTACTTTTTGTCAATATAAGAAAGTTGCATTTTTGTTTAGATATTCAATAGTAATTGTGTTTGTTTTGTTGCAGCTTACAGGCTTGATTTTAAAAAATGGAGTGCCAGAGGAGATCTTCGAGCCGTGTTAACACAAAGAAAAGAAGCAATTCAAAAAGAATTTAAGGAAACTTGTGGCCTACATATTGACATCGTGAAGCAGGGAGCGGGTACTACCAATGATGGAAACACGGCGAGAAGATTTTTTAGAGATTTTAAGACAAGTGCACGAATCACAGGTCTTAATGAAGATTTAATTGAAAGGTTTTACGTTATTCTCCAAACCATTGCGTCTGGAGAACACGTGAATGTTTCAAAATTTTCACAGTTTTGCCAAGAGACAGCAGACAATTATGTTCGATTGTACCCATGGTATTATATGCCATCTAGCGTGCATAAATTACTTATGCATGGAGCTAACATTATTGAACATTTTGGTTTGTTGCCTATTGGTAAGCTTTCAGAAGAAGCATCAGAAGCCCGTAATAAAGATTTTAGAAAATTCAGAGAGGGTCATTCTAGAAAAAATAGCAGGGTTGCGACAAATGAGGATATTCTCCATAACCTTCTTTTGTCTTCCGATCCAAAGCTTAGCATTATAAGACCGCGAATGAGCCAGAAAACTAGAATGTCTCTCTCTCCAAAATGTCTTGATCTCCTGATGCCTCTTCTGAATGAAACTCCTGAAACAGAATTTATTGATGTAAGTAATTTCCAAGATAGCGATTCTGAATAGAATAATTTGTTGATTTTAGTTTTCTTAAATTGTTATATTTATTGATCTTGTATTTGTATTTCTTATTTTTAGTTTGCATTTATTTATATCTTGTGAATATATTACGGAGGGCGCGTTCCGAAACCACAGTAGTATCGTAGTTGACGTTTTAAATTATCATGTATATGTATACATTGCTCTATATGAATTTGAATTGAATTCAGTGTAAGTTAGCGTTATTTATAAGCATTAATTTAGTTAACTTTGTTCATATATTGTTAATAGATGTCCCTATATATATGTATATTTCTGTTGTAACTTTTTATTATAGACACACAAACATATTTTTCTTTTTCATTATTACACCCCAGTTCCTAATTACCTTAAACTATACTCATCTAAATCACTATAATATTTTATCATGGTATCTTATTAGATACCATTAATATATACGGTATTTCTATTGAAATACCGTATATATTTATTTACCTATACTAGTATCTACTGGATGGTTGGACTCATCAACTCATCAGTAAAACCGCAAGGACACTCATTATCACAGGTAGTCTTTGAAGGATGCCGCAATTTCCTAGAAACGTAATAATAAGTGGGTCTTATTATTAAGACTGAAGTACTACGATACAATAGGTAGATAGGCTACCTATTGTTATTTAGTGAAGTACTTACCTATTGTTACTTCACTAAGTATATCTATACTTGGAAGAGGTTGTTTACCTTGCTACTACATTACTATGTTATTTTTTTCAATGTTTAAAAACATTTAGCTTAACTCGAAATTGTACGATTTTCAAAAAGTTATGTAGAATAGGTGTCATATCATTGTTTTATGATATACTAGTCACATCCAACAACATACAAAATACAAAAAAGAGCGGTGTTGGTCTAGTGGTAGATACCCCGGCTTTCATTCTGAGAGTCGTGGGTTCGAATCCAGACAGACCGCGCACCAATGTCTTTTTCTTTAAGAAAAAGGTATGTGCGCTAATAACATCGCTCTTACGGTAAAGGAAAAACATCGTGAGGAAACCAACATGTCCTAGGACTCACCACGGTCCGAAGACATGGGATATTCAGTGTTTTCTATGTATCATATGTATGTATTTACAAAAAAAAAAAAGTATAATATGTAGTATATCCGTTGTCTAGTACCCATAGTACAAGCCTAGTGCTTAGTTTGGGGCTAGATTGCGCTGTGTGTAACGTCGTGCAATATTTATTTATTATTTATTTTATTAATTTGTAAAGATTTGGTCGTAAATGGTAACTTGAAAACACAACATTTTCAATCGCTTCTATTTTCCGAAAGGGCGGGTCGGGGCAGGACTTCTTGGTGTCAGGTGAAAGGTAAAGACCTATACTATAATAAATTGCTGCCCAAAGTGCGGGATCGACCATAAGTTGGAAGCTAGAGACCAAAACATATGTCGTTTCATACATTTTTTTCACACAAAGTCGATTTCCTCGAGAATTATTCGTATTTAAGAATTATTGTAGAACAATTTTTTATTGTATTAATTAGCTCTATCGATCACCATTTAAAAAAAATAGAATTATCAACTTTGATTCCTAAGTCCGCTGATTTCCCGTTTCAGCCCACTGTGCGTCGGTCGATTGTTTGTGACCGTGTACCTTGACATTCTTTGTTCTATACTAGTCTCCTCTGTATTTTCTAGATTGGCTTACGGACATCGGACATAGACATGAGCTGTCAAGTGTTTCCCGATTTAGAGGTCGCACGCATTTTCTTTGTGAGGAAGCGCGCGGTGAACCGGTGTTGGCATATTTTTAGCTAAGGGCGACGCTCTTCCCGCTTGTACGAAATAATTATGAACGTTGCTCTATCATCGTGACATCAATATATTAAACGCAATTAACATCGCGTACCCACAGGCAAAACATATAAACTGAGGAAATCTCGTCATTGTTTCTTTTGGCTTCTATGTGCTCACAATTCAGTTAAGTCACTTACTCATCCCGTCATCTTATCTTAGCTTCCAAAACATAAAGTTCAGCAAACTCTTTGATATAATTTTTTGTCCCTGATTTGCGTTTGTTTACCAAAATTGTTGGCCAATCCGATTAAGTTCATCGACCACGAAGTGAAGAAACAAATTTAAATGAAGAATTGGTTAAACGATTGCGAAAAGCAATATCGCATGTACTCACTCTCAAGTCTCACAAAACGAAAGGAATACGTTTCTAAAACATCACTGAGCAATTTGATAAAGCTGTTTGACTTGAAATGCGTCAAAAAAGCCCCGTTAGATGCTACTTTCGCTTTGCTTACCTGTCTGAATCTAAATGTGTTTTTATAACGTTACCAAAACTTCATAGAAAATTATTTGGAACTATCAATTTTAGTTACCCAGTTACTTGTACTTATCTCAAACTTGCAATAAATACATACTTACTAAATGGATACTTAAATGATGTAGCACATAAGTATTTAGTCGACTATCACAGTGTCTCTCATCTAGGTCATTTGGAAACCGGAGTAGGCCACCGACTAGTTTAGTTACAAAATATACCAATTGTATTGTTCTCTAGCATCTCTATTCAAAATACACATTAACCGTCGCTAAGGGACCAACGTGTTGATTCATTAGTAACATATTTATTACGGGAATACGATTGCATAGACGTCAAAGGAATCCACCCACACGACCTTGCAGATATTGCTAATCGGTCTTCGTTATTTTAATTACTTTTAAAAGAATACCTAGCTGCAACTAGATGTGAAATGAAAATTTCAGGATAATAAATAGTAGCCTAGGTGTTATTTCAAGGCTTCAGCTATCTCCATTCCAAATTTTATCGTGCAGCCGTTCTTGTATACACACAAACTTTATAACATTCTTCACTGCACTTCTCTTCAAATTTAATTTATACCTATAAATATAAAGATGTTGAATATAGTATGTATGTTGTGATAGTTATACATATTGTATAAATCGATCTTTTTTACGTCTCCGGAGAATATATTCCAAATGGGTGAGGATATTTCTGCATCAATACCGACCATGCTTTATTGCAGGCCACGCCAAGGCTGAAGTGGCGAGGTTATGCTGTCGCTCGTTCCGTCTCACTTGATTCCTTCCGCCATCTCCTTAGAAAGACTTTGTTAGATACAGTATATACGGGTCGGGTACCTACATAATATTCCTTGTTGTGTGTAATGTACGTGTATTGAGAAATTATAAATATTATTCGTTAATCTATTTGGGTATTATTACTTAGTGGATAATTTTTTATTAACCTACATTGTCCCACTGAAGGGCAAAGGTCTCCCTCATCTGTTTCCAAGCCTGTCGGTCCTGGGCTATATTGGGCCAGTCTTCATCGAATCCATCCAGATCATCACGCCATCTTTTACGGGGTCAGCCACGGCTACGTTTGCCATCTATCGGCACCCATTGCGTGATAATCTTGGCTCATCGATCAGATACATTCTGATCGATGAGCTGAATTTAAATATAAAAAAATCAAAAATATTTATTGCAATAACCAAAGTTAACCAATATTGGAATAATACTTTCTGGTATTAAATACAGCGTTATAATAATGCAATATAAGCTAAACTTTTAAAAATTTAAGCAGTGCAATTTAAGCAAGCAAAAATTACTCAAGTGTGCTTATATTATTAGCCTGTAACCCTGTATATTTCGGGTAAGTTTTATTAGTTTTCGATTATACATAAAACATAAATATTTAGCATTCATAAATAATTAATTACCTACTTATGGAAATGTTATTTAATAGTTATGTTTCTTATGTGCTAAGTGTAACTAGACCGGTAACAATAGATTTATATAACGTCCGCGTTTCGAGTGAAAACGAAATTAGTTTCACTATTTGCCTTCTCCTGATCATTCAATAAAACCGGCCAAGTGCGAGTCGGTCTTGCGCACAAAGGGTTCTGTTTTTAGTTTGTTGTTATAGCGGCAACCGAAATACATTGGAAATTGAACTGTCTATCTATCACGGTTCATGAGATGCAGCCTGGTGACAAATTGACTGACAGACGAACAGTAGAGTCTTAATAAAAGGGTCCCGTTTTTATTACCATTTAGGTACGGAACCCTTAAAAATACCTACTACTACTAATACTTTTATGCTTAAAAAATCGAAAAAGTAGGTAAATCTACAATTCACATAGGTACAGTCAGAAAAGGACTGAGGGTAACAGGTGCATACTTTAAAGTCATATTTTTTTATGACGGTTCAATAATTTTTGGTTATTCTGCATGAAACACCTAACACTCCGACAGCTTTAGTAATATCAAGCAGAATAATAACAATTACTGAACCGTTATAAAAAGAAATAAAACTTTAAAATATGCACCTGTTACCCTCAGTCCTTTTCTGACTGTACGTAACTGGAGCAGAAAATAATAAATCTTCAAGTCTTAAAAACTAAAGCTAGTCTTTACAAAAACTACAGTTATTTGATACAGTGCATGTCCTCTTTAATTTTGATATTTGTTTTAGGTTTTTGACGTCAAATAGGTACCGTTTGTTCTCACATTCCGAGATATTTTAGATAGGTTTAATTACCTTTACAATTTGAAATCGTTTTGTTGAGGTTTTCCCTTGTTGTTCATAGTTTAATTACGACGATGAAAATCGTATAATTAAGGTTTAAATATTAGTCCCTAAAGTCATTATTTAGATATTTTCTTAATTAAAGACCCTTACAACCCTTAGCTAATTACGCCCTGCAGGTTCACTCGCAAAAATAGCCAACGGATCCGTTTCGCATCTTAATACATAAATATTATTTAATATAAACGCATACGAAATGACCTAATATAGAATTCTAACCTTCATTTAGCTTCCTCTTGGCTACTTCAAACGAGTAGTTCTGTCTGTCCGTACATTACTGAGGTTTCTAGATTTTTGCATAAAAATTTCTCAGTTATGTGTCGCTTACCCTGTATAGCTTAAAGGGTTTCTTAGGGTAGTAGGTGCTGGGCAAGCCTACTTCATGCACACGCAAAAAGGACCGAAATAAAGAGGTCTCTAGTTGCGGAAAAAGTCCGGAAACAAGTACAAATAGTCCCTACTATGAGTTGTGGTTGTGATAGTATTAAAAAGACCAACATCACACAGTTAAATGATAAAATTAAAACGTGTTTTCCGTTATTGTGTTGGGCAAACCTACTCTATCCTCACGCAAAAAGGACCTAACTAAATAGGTCTAAAGTTGCCGAAAAGACATACATCCGTATACAAATACTACAAGTTGTGAGACGAGCACACAGATGATAAAATTAAATCGTATTTTTCGTTATTTCAAAAGACGAGCATCACCCAGATGATAACATAAAAACGTATTTTTCGTTATTTCAAAAGACGAGCATCACATCGATGATAAAATTAAAACGTATTTTTCGTCATTTCAAAAGACAAGTATCACACAGATGATAAAATAAAAACCTATTTTTCGTTATTTCAATAGACGAGCATCACACAGATGATAAAATTAAAACGTATATTTCGTTATTCCAGAACGGTGATCTATGTATATCGATCCTGCACCCGCCCGTAGACGATCCGCAGTCGGGCGAGCTGCCCTGCGAGCGCTGGAACCCAACGCAATCTGTCCGCACGGTGCTTCTATCAGTGATCTCGCTCCTGAACGAGCCCAACACCTTCAGCCCGGCCAACGTTGACGCAAGCGTCATGTACAGGCGTTGGCGCGACTCCAAAGGAAAGGATAAGGAGTACGAGAATATTATCAGGTTAGTGACCGAATACGCTGCGCTGACTACTCATAGGTAGGCACAGTCGGAATACGAATTAGCTGAACCCCACATGACCCAGAGCTCACTCGCACATCTGTTAAAAATGTAGTATTTACTTATTTTGTTTATCACTACATAGTATAAAACAAAGTCGCTTTCTCTGTCCCTATATCCCTATGTATGCTTAAATCTTTAAAACTACGCAACGGATTTTGATGCGGTTTTTTTTAATAGATAGAGTTATTCAAGAGGAAGGTTTATAATACATGCATAATATAGCCGTGCGAAGCCGGAGCGGGTCGCTAGTGTTGTATATGTATTGTATAGTATATTGTTTAAAAAAAACGTGTGGCATTCGGGGACTGCCGCGGTAAAGCTATTGCATAGCGAACGCTCGGCCGAGCTACATGGTAGGCGGAGTGGCGGGGGTGTTAGGTTTTATTTTCGTTACGGAATTTCTTGATTCGGTCGCCGCGCTCAAAGCCCGTGATAAAAGCTAATGCAATAGCTTAACAGAATCAGGTAACATTACTTTACAATCTTACAAACGTGCGAGTAAGCTCTGGGTCACGTGGGGTTCAGCTAATTGGTACTCCGACTGTACAATGGACGTTTAAAAGTCCACCGCCACCGTAACATTTATAATCCTGTTCAGCACTATTTTAGTTTTAAACACACACCTGTCTATCGAATCCACTTTGTTAGAGTAGCGGATGGCGGCTTATACCACTCGGCCAACTAAAGACATAGCTGACATGTTGAAAATAATAGTCACACTGAGTACCTACTAACTAATAATTCAAGTATTTATGTGTGTGTGTAAAGTCTATTAGAAGAAGGTCGTAAGTTCAATAGTAGACAAGATTACTTTCCATTAGCGATATCGCCAATAGACAGATTTTTTGTATGAAATTGACATATGAAACTTGTCTACCATTTTTTTTCTCTAACGCAAAACACATGATTTTTCCGTTGGTTTTATATTAATTTCATACAAAAATATTTAAAAAAATCTGTCGATTGGCGATATCGATAATAGAAAGTAATCTCTTGTCTAATTATGGGGACTGGTTTATAGTAACATTTTAGCGCACTGATAGTGCACTTATGTTTCCTACTGTACCTACTTATAGTGAAAATATTGCAATGACATGAGGCATTCCCCTCGGAAATGAACCTCGAGACTTGATTGTGCCTATATTGAGGTTAATATTCTGCTGTCTCCAGCTATCTAGATACCGAGTCATCTAGATTCATCGCAATCGGTCCAGTGGTTTTAGCGAGAAGAAGTAACAAACATACATACATACACACTCACTCACACACACACAAACTTTCACATTTATAATATTAATAATAAATAATAGGATTATAAAGCTGAAGAGTTTGCTTGTTTGTTTGAACGCTCTAATCTCAGGAACTACTGTTCGAATTGAAATAAGTATTCTTTTTGTGTTGGATAGTCCATTTATCGAGGAAGGCTATAGGCTACTTTTCATTTTGATATTCCCACGGGATCGGGACTTACGCGGCTAGTTATATTAGAAAGCGGTCGAGGGCTACCTCTGTGCATCCTAACAATCACTTTTTGTTCTACGACTTTTGACAATTTAAAGATTTATGGAAAATTTTGAGGTTATGTCAATTCGGAAATTACCAATAACCCTGTATACGACATCTGCCTTGACGCGATGGGGAAACTCCCCCGCGCCTTAGTAAAAAAATATAATGAATTTTACAGCATTTTTATACTTTTTCTATTTTGTACATTTTATCAATACCAGTTCAGCCATTTAGGATTGAAAACCAGACTATAATAATGTTATGTAGTAGGTATAGATACCTAAACTTTCATCTATAATTTCTCTTAAGAGGAAAGGGTACCGGGGGCTTTCTCCATACAAACTATTACAAACGTAGTTGCTACACTAGAGCAAATATTTTTGGTGCGTAAAACTAATAACTGCCATGACCATGCCCCTATTTTTTTTTTTTTTTTTTTTTAATTTTTTTATTTTTTTTTTTTTAATTTCTATGAGAATTTAAAAATGAAAAAAACCTAAACATAGGGGAATAGTCATGGCAGTTATAGGTTTTATGGCACAAAAATATTTGTGCTAGTGTCATTATCCAGGGAGGAAACAGTCGACTACGTTTGTATGGAGAGAGCGCAGGTACCCTTTCACCTTAATTGCTCAGCTTTAAAATACTGTAAACAACATTCGTTTAAAAGATGTTTTTAAGATTGTTTGATTTATTTATTTGTTTAGATAAGTTTTAAAAACATTCCATTTAAAAACTGATGTTTTGGCATCGACAATGATGCATTACGTAGGTATTTTAATTTTGATGGTATTGTTCTGTAGCTTTTGTTTGGGAAGAATAATGTCTTTATACCTAGAATACCTACTATCTATTCTCTATTCTTTCTTCTCATTGGTGGGCGCGTTCCAAAGGCTAAAAAAATTAATGCTTAAACTAAAATTAAAATTTAAATAACTTTTTTACAAATTTTAAATGTTTTATAAATTTTAAATGTTTTATAAATTTTAAATGTTTTATAAATTTTAAATTTTATATTTTTTTATATTTTTAATTTAAATAAAATTTAAGGCTTAAATTAATGCTAACTTACTTTTTAAGACGTTTCAATGTGATTTCATGCATGCATGTTTCTAAATTAATATAAAAGTACATTTTGACTTTGACTTCATATGGTTACTGGCTCATACATGCAAATTAGAAAACTTTTTAACTAACGAGAGTAACCAATACAATACAAAAATAAATAGCATAGCGTCTTTATCACAGATCTTTAATCTACACCTAATATAACTAACGAGACTAACCAATACAATACAAAAATAAATAGCATAGCGTCTTTATCACAGATCTTTAATCTACACCTAATATAACTAACGAGAGTAACCAATACAATACAAAAATAAATAGCATAGCGTCTTTATCACAGATCTTTAATCTACACCTAATATAACTAACGAGAGTAACCAATACAATACAAAAATAAATAGCATAGCGTCTTTATCACAGATCTTTAATCTACACCTAATATAACTAACGAGAGTAACCAATACAATACAAAAATAAATAGCATAGCGTCTTTATCACAGATCTTTAATCTACACCTAATATAACTAACGAGAGTAACCAATACAATACAAAAATAAATAGCATAGCGTCTTTATCACAGATCTTTAATCTACACCTAATATAACTAACGAGAGTAACCAATACAATACAAAAATAAATAGCATAGCGTCTTTATCACAGATCTTTAATCTACACCTAATATAACTAACGAGAGTAACCAATACAATACAAAAATAAATAGCATAGCGTCTTTATCACAGATCTTTAATCTACACCTAATATAACTAACGAGAGTAACCAATACAATACAAAAATAAATAGCATAGCGTCTTTATCACAGATCTTTAATCTACACCTAATATAACTAACGAGAGTAACCAATACAATACAAAAATAAATAGCATAGCGTCTTTATCACAGATCTTTAATCTACACCTAATATAACTAACGAGAGTAACCAATACAATACAAAAATAAATAGCATAGCGTCTTTATCACAGATCTTTAATCTACACCTAATATTATAAAGAGAAATTTTTTTTCGTTTGTTTTATGTTTGGAACGAATAGGCTCCAAAACTACTGGACCGAATTTGATAAAACTTGGTATGAGGATACATTGATTCATTGCGAGTAACATAGGCTAATTTTTATTTTCAATACAGGGTTATTGGAAATTAATTGACACGGCGTTAAGGGCTTCTTCTGTGCACCTTAACAAACAACTTTTGTTCTACGACTTTTGTCGAAACTTAATACATATTCCAAAAAAAATATTTAAGTGTTTCTCGTACTGTCTGGTAATTTTCTATGTCTATGCGGCAAGTGCGCGCGCACGATCGGCACCATACCTACTATGATTGATTCTTTGACGTAGACGTAGAGTTGAGTATTATTTGAACTGTTGGATTTATTTTTTTATTTTTGTATGGAATATTTTTATAATGAATTTCCAAAAGTCGTAGAACAAAAGTTGATCGTTAAGGTGCACAGAAGAAGCCCTTAACGCCGTGTCAATTAATTTCCAATAACCCTGTATAATTTGACAAACAAGTGTAAATATCAAAGAAAAATATGTTACCACTACAACGAAATAAAAGTTTACAAGAACTTCTATGAAAGGTTCACGACAAATGTATCGTATTGATGTAACCCCCAAAAACATTAAATCCAAACTCAAATTGCATTACCTAAACAATTTACGTAACTACTATAATATCGATGATATATTATTATAATGTTAACTGTATCTACCCAACGCCTCACACAATCGTTACCTACCCACCTATCAGTTTTTGTGTACCTACTGGCACCTGTTGGTGTAATCATTGTACCTATGTCGGTAGGTATTTAACTATTTAACTTTAACTTATTTTTAAATCGTTATTGTAGCATTACAACAAACCTCTGTGGTTTATTATGCTACACATAATAAATGTTATTTAAGTTTTTTTTTACATTGATAATAAAAGAAAAAAAAATAATAGGTACTTTAAAGAATGTTCTTCCCACATTACAACGTTAGGTATTTGCTATTATCACCGCAAAACATGCGTAATTTCGTTGTTTACCTAAAATGCTCACAAATATCGAATCGCTTCGCGAAAGGTTATCAATCTCCTAATTCATCTAATTTTATACCTTCCTGTTAAGAGTTTAATTGAACGGTTATTTCCAAAAACTCCATAGTACGTATTTGTACACAGAAGCAAGACATAATTCTGTCCCTATAGACGCTGGAGAATAAATTCTTGTTTTTAGTAAATGTTCTTGACAATAATAAAAATTTAAAAAAAATATAGTAATTATTTTCCCGGGTCTTAATCGCGTATTTTTTGTTTTTTATTTCTCTTACCTCGACGGAAAATAATTACTTACTATGAATACAAATCGTGTGAGTTTAAAAGTTAAAAAAAAATTACTTATAAAAAGAAAATAGGCAAAGTTTACAAAAAAATCCACCAAACTTTAAAGAAAGTTTGTAGGTGGAAAAATAAGCAGTATGCAGTAATAAGCAGTATGCTTAACTTATACAACAAGCAAGTATATACCCTAGCTTCTTATCGCATTAAATTTATTTTTACCAGACTTAAAACTAGCTACATTTAAGGCGACACGTCTGTGGCTCCCATCAGTTCTTCTTTTGACCTTTACAAGGCAACCCACTTATGGGACAAGTAATCTTTTGTACACAGAAAAAAATGGTATAAAGAAAACTTGCAAGAAATAATGCTCTCCCTGTAGATGCTTGCTTGGCAATGATTTCTGGGTTTTAGTAAAAAATCTTAAAATGATATGCAGTATTCTTAATTTAAAACCAATTATTGATAAGTTAAGAATACTGCTTATTATTCTCAAGAACATCAAAGTTTACGCGTCACAGAGCCCCTGAAAATCGGGAAAGTGCCAATCAATCAGTACCAAGAATTTGGTAAGCACCATGTTTTCCTAAGAATAAATTATCTATTTTAGAATAGTTTGACTGTAGTGTAGGTACTTACGTAAATAAATTCCACGTGTTTTTCTAAATTCACAACGTATCGAAACGTGCGCGATCATTGACTAACAAATCTCTGTGTTGACATAAACTGGTAAGAATATCTTTATACTGTATAAAAGTTAAGTATAGAAGATACTTAATACCGTGTATACAGGGTTTCCCAGAATTGGTGGATAATCCTGCACGTGCGTGTGGAGACCCACCCACCAAAAAAAAAAAATCTACCCCAATCGGTATTCGGTCTACGCCATTTTTTGTAAAATTTAAAAAAATCCTAGTTTTCCGCACATTTATGGGCACTACATCCGCTATTTTAGACTTAGATCAGATTTTTTTCTTTTAACGTGTTCCCTAATAATAGTACTCCTAAATTACCTTCTAAAAAACTCAACTACTTAGCATGGTGGTTAACAAGAAGTCACTGAACATAAATTTTATTTTTGAAATTTACTTAACTGCTTAGTTTGAGCACCTGTGGTGTAAAAAAAATGTATCGAAATTGTATTGGCCATCCCGTTAAAAAATAGCCAACATCATAAGGATTCTAAAACTGTAGCATACTATCTACTTTTAATCGTAAAATTACTGAGCTATAGCCATTAATGGGTAAAAGTAGACATTTCATTACAAAAATGGAAAATTATTTACAGATATTTTTTGGAGATTTTATTAGGTAAAAGTATTGCTGTCGACCCTAAAAATTAGACTTTACTACCTGCTCGTCTTATTTAGATGAATTCGAGCAAGACAAACAGTAAAACATATCTTTTTGTTATGTACAGTTGTAAAAATATGGTTTGCTGTTTTCTATGTTAAAGGTGCTATACATAAGAGAAAGAAAATAAAACAGGTAATGACCAACAAAAAATCATAACAAATGTTCAAATTGGCCTCCTCTTGCCCTTATGCAAGCTGTACACCTTTTTTTAAAGGATCTTTATAATATGGAATTATAAACCTTTTTTTAAAGGATCTTTATAATATGGAATTATAATTTTCTAAAGATATTATTCTGGCTGCTTCGGTAACGCGAAGTCGAAGTTCATCTATTGAGTTTATGGGTTTCTTTAAACCTGCTCCTTCAAACAGCCCAAAAAAAATCCAGTGGACTTAGGTCTGGTAACCGTGGTGGCCACAATATCGGCCCCAGTCGGCCGATTCATCTGTTCGGATAGGCATCATTTAGGTAATTTCTTACTTGCAGAACGTAATGTGCCGGACAACCGTCTCGTCTGGAGCCACATTCTTTGGCGGATGGCTAGTGGCTCCTCTTATAATATTTGCAACTGGTTTCGGAGAAATTCCAAATAATTGTTCCAAACATTTAGGTTGCCTGGCAATTCATAATGGCCTCTAACTTTTCCATTTAATATGCCCGTCCAGTAATTTAAATTGTAAATTGATTCTTGGATCTATCTTCCCTCATGAAATGTGCATTTGTCAATTGGCAACTGCGCAAGTTATTTTTAAGTATAGCACCTTTAACATAGAAAACAGCAAACCATATTTTTACAACTGTACATAACAAAAAGATATGTTTTACTGTTTGTCTTGCTCGAATTCATCCAAATAAGACGAGCAGGTAGTAAAGTCAAATTTTTAGGGTCGACAGCAATACTTTTACCTAATAAAATCTCCAAAAAATATCTGTAAATAATTTTCCATTTTTGTAATGAAATGTCTACTTTTACACATTAATGGCTATAGCTCAGTAATTTTACGATTAAAAGTAGATAGTATGCTACAGTTTTAGAATCCTTATGATGTTGGCTATTTTTTAACGGGTTGGCTAATACAACTTCGATACATTTTTTTTACACCACAGGTGCTCAAACTAAGCAGTTAAGTAAATTTCAAAAATAAAATTTATGTTCAGTGACTTCTTGTTAACCACCATACTAAGTAGTTGAGTTTTTTTGAAGGTAATTTAGGAGTACTATTATTAGGGAACACGTTAAAAGAAAAAGATTTTTCTAAATTTTACAAAAAATGGCGTAGACCGAGTACCGAATAGGTTAGTTTTTTTTTTGGTGGGTGGGTCCCCATGTCGCCCCCTCCACACGCACGTGCAGGATTATCCACCAATTCTGGGAAACCCTGTATAAGAGAACTTATTCGTTGCAGTGTTTTTTAGTTTACTAGCAGCTCAAGCGGTCCGCAGTTTTACCCGCGTAAATCTCAATTCCGTGGGAGTATCGGGATAAAAATTAGCCTATGTTACTGTCAATGAATTAATGTATCCTCATACCAAGTTTTATCAAAATCGGTCCAATAGTTTCGGAGCCTATTCGTTACAAACAAAAAAATATTTCCTCTTTATACCTAATACTAGCAGCGCTCCGCGGTTTCACCCGCGTAACTACCGATCCCGTGGGAATATCGAAATATAAAATAGCCTATAGCCTTACTCGACAATTGGACTATCCAATACAAAAATAATTTTTCAATTCGAACCAGTAGTTCCTGAGATTAGCGCGTTCAAACAAACAAACAAACAAACAAACTCTTCAGCTTTATAATCTTAATATATATAAATCTCGTGTCACAATGTTTGTCCTCAATGGACTCCTAAACCACTTAACCGATTATAATAAAATTCGCACACCATGTGCAGTTCGATCCAACTTGAGAGATAGGATAGCTTACATCCCGATATTCCCACGGGATCGGGAGTTACGCGGGTGAAACCGCGTAGGGCAGCTAGTATTAGTATAGATTAGTATTGCAAAAATAACTAATTAGTAAAAATATCTTCTAGTTCTCTAATTCTTTATGATAACGCCATTTTTGTTACTCATTTTAAATAATTTGTATGTTTCTTTAGATTTCTAACAGATGGCATTACTAAAATACACGTACTTAGGTACAGGTCAGAATACCCGCGACCGCCACAATGTCGTCGGTCCACCGGGCAGCTGGTCTCCCAACACTCCGTTTCGCGTTGCATCGTGGCCGCCACTCGAGAACCTTTACTCCCCAGCGGTTGTCAGTTCTGCGAGCTATATGACCTGCCCATTGCCACTTCAGCTTACCAATCCTGAGAGCTATGTCGGTGACTTTGGTATCTCATAAAATAAGTTGAGAGAATTTAATGTTGAACTCGAGCAAGACAATCTTGCTTGAGTTGAAAACATTCTAATAAAAGCAGTTTTGGAGCTCTACGGTGGGTCTGCAATTCTGAGTCCGTACGATATTTTTATGACCAGTGTTCGTCTATATTTATTGTTCGTCGTCGGCAGGATAGCAAATAAAATAAACAACAAAATGACAAGTAATTGACAAAGTTGCATTGTTACAGGAAACAAGCGCAGGTAGCGCGCATGGATGCGGAAAAGGAAGGTATTGTCGTGCCTCTAACGTTAGAAGACTATTGTATTAAAACACAAGTGAAGTCAACAACGCAGGAACCACAGGTTCGTAAAGATTTATTCATACAACGCCACGAGCGAGTTATTATCGAGGTCGACAAACAGATGTACAAGGTTTTGTGAATTTTATTTAACAACTTGATGTGCTTCTCGGGTTAAGGTGAAAGGGTACCAAATTTTGCCTGGATATAAATAAATAAATATTGCAGGACATTCTACACATCGCCATCTAGCCCCAAGCTAAGTAACTAGACTTGTGTTATGGGTGCTAGACAACGTATATACTACTTATATACTTTTCTTTTGTAAATATATACTTATAATACATAGAAACAACCAGACCACAGACAAATATCTAAGCATAAATACTTGTCTGAGGCGGGAATCGAACCCGCAACCCTGTGTTTGGCAGTCCGGCATGGTAATCATTGTGCCAACTGGGTCGTCATATGTGTATTATATTATGATTTATTCAGCTTAAGAGGGAAGGGTACCTGGGGCTCTTTCCATACAAACTATTACAAATGTAGTCGACTGTTTCCTCCCTGGATAAATGACACTAGCACAAATATTTTTGTTCCATAAAACCTAAAACTGCCATGACTATGCCTTTATGTTTCGATTTTTTTCATTTTATAATTATCATAGAAATTAAGATTAAAAAAAAACATAAAACATGGCAGTTAAAAGTTTTATGCACCAAAAATATTTGCTCTAGTGTCATTGTCCAGGGAGAAAACAGTCGGCTACGTTTGTAATAGTTTCAAGTATGGAAATAGCCCCCGGTACCCTTTCCTCTTAAGCTGCATAAATCATAATATAATAATCACATATCCAGTCAAAATTTGGTAGAAGTACCTACCAGACGTCCGCACTATACGTTTTGCTTCGTCATTCCTTATTCGTACTGCAAGGGAATGGAATCAGTTGGCGTAAGATTTTTGTTGCCTACGTCTGTCTTTCTTGGCGTGTACAATTTGTGGGTCTTCAAGTCACGAGTGAATAGGTATCTTCTAGGAAAGCGTGCTACATCTTAGGCCGCATCGTCACCACCTGCCATCGGGTGTGACAGTGGTCAAACGCTGATCCATAATTTTCTAAACCTAAAATTTCAACTATCTAGCTATCACGGTTCATATGAGGAAAGGGTACCGGGGGCTGTCTCCATACAAACTATTACTAACGTAGTCGACTGTTTTCTCCCTGGATAATGACACTAGAGTAAATATTTTTTGTGCATAAAACTTATAAATGCCATGACCATGCCCTATTTTTTTTATTTTTTTATCTTAATTTCTATGATATTAGAAATTTTAAAAATGGCATGGCAGTTATAGGTTTTATGGCACAAAAATATTTGCTCTAGTGTTATTATCCAGGGAGAAAACAGCCGACTACGTTTGTATGGAGAGAGCCTCCTCTTAATATACAGCCTGGTGACAGACATACAGACAGTAGAATCTTAGTAAAAGGGTCCAGTTTTTACCCTTTGGGTACGGAACCCTAAAAAAAGATGAGCAAACTCCTTTCTAGTTCTACAAACCGAGATATGTACCAAGTAGTATTACGTATGTTTTGTGCAATAATACTCATACGTATAGTTATCTTTCATTATTATCTGAAAAGTGGGTACAAAGCTAATTCGAAATTATACACTTGTGAAACGCACTCGATTTAAGATAACAGTTATTGCATTGTATTAAGTTTATCTCGGTTTTCTCTAATGTCTAAACGAGATTGTAAAGAAAAAAATGTAGAAACTCTTAACTCTGGGCTTTTAATAGTAGTTGTAAAACATATTTTTATAATAATTTTAGATTCTAATTCTAACTGAGTACAAGAAATAATCCTCTCCATATAATAATAAATAAATAAATATTGCATGCCATTCCACACATCGCCATCTAGCCTCACGCAAAGTAATTAGACTTGTGTTATGGGTCCTAGACAACGGATATACTACTTATATACTTTTCTTTTGTAAATATATACTTATAATACATAGAAACAACCAGACCACAGACAAATATCTAAGCATAAATATTTGTCTAAGGCGGGAATCGAACCCGCAACCTGTGTTTGGCAGTCCGGCATGGTGACCATTGTGCCAACTGGGTCGTCATAGACGCTAGAGAATAATTTCTTGTTTTTAGTATAATGTTCTTGAAAATAAATTGCAGTATTCTTATTTGAAGAATATTGCTTTTAATTAAGATTCACCTGTACCGATGTGTGTCATCAAATCTCGCAAATTAAATATATATTGGGGGCTGACAGATAGCCAGCAACACTTCGACCCAATGGGATCTTATGTGTTTACCCCTACCTTAATGTTTCTTACTCTTTGAAGAAGTGGTCGATTAACGCGATGATCCCACTGAGAGGAAGAAACCTATATTCCTCCGGTGTGGGATATGCATTCCCAAGGAGGCTCATACGCTTCGCTGCTAAGACTTCGCATTCACACAGTACGTGCTCCATATTTCCATAACATCACCGCAGGCTCTGCAGTCATTGCAAAGCATGTCATTGGTTCCGTAATATTAAAATAATTAGCAGCATTCTTATTTTAAGAATATTGCTTTTAAATTAAGAATACTGCTTACTTTTTTAATTTGTTGTTTATCACTTACGTATTTTATTTTATTTTTACTAATTGTATTTACATTTTTAAGCTAAATTTTTATTTTATTTAAATTTAATTTTAAATTTTAATTTGACTATTTGTAATATTTCTCCAATATAGGACATTGTATGCCTGCAAAAAAAAAAAATAAAAATAAAATTACAAAACCACAACTTCAGAATCCCCAGATATTCTGAACCAAACAACGTTTAGTAATTCAAATCTCGTACCAATGTTGCTTTTACTTATTACCTGTTGACATCTCACTTGGGAACTGAGGGGAAATTCTACGGTTTGAAGCAAGATTTTGATTCATTTTGTGTACAGTCAGAAAAGGACTTAGGGTAGCAGGTGCATATTTTAAAGTTCTAATTATTTTCATGACGGTTCAATAATTTTTGGTTATTCTGCGTGCGTGAAATAACTAACACTTAGAAAGCTTTAGTGATATCAAGCAGAATAATTTAAAATTACTGAACCGTTATTAAAAAAAACTTTAAAATACGCACCTGTTACCCGTCCTTTTCTGACTGTACCAACAACTGAGATCAAAAATTTTGTTTGTCAATTTGTTTAATATTTTTGTTTGTCAACTTTTGGTTGAACCCGTGATTTTGAAATTTTGAACCTATAACCCTGTACGGAATTTGGAATGACGCGGCGTAACCATTTTGATATACAGGGTGTCTGGTAATTAATGGATAAGCGGGCACCTACGGATAGAGGACACTGTGCCGGTTCAGAAAAATGAAAGTTATGCTCTATGAAAGTCTCTCGGTTTCCGAGATATCCGCCATTTGAAATTTTAAAAATGTACTCTCCATGCTTTTTGGTGCCAAAACTGCAAATAAAGGAATTATTCCAATTTGTTTTTTGGATAGTATTCCAGGATAAATGTGCTATCGAATGAATACAATTATATTTATGACACATCGAAAGTTTTTTTTAAACTAAGATTTAACTTCAAATTCATTATTTTTTAACCTAAACTTGCCGGTGTAAAAATTTTTGAATTGAATTATTAAACATTTTGTTTCTTTATTTCCAGCTTGACATGACAGATTTCTACGATGACGATTACGATGATCTCGAATCAGATTCGGACGAGGAGCTCGAAGGCGGCGACGGAGACGCCGACGACAGTGGCAACGGCGAGTCCTAACACGAGGGAGACAACACATCATAGATGATGAGACAGGTGCTGTCTCTATGTATACCAGACACAATTTGTAAGGAGATATTTATAGACCATCTTGAGACGAGTGTACGGATCTTATGTTTACCGATAACCCTGTACGTACAGTCGGCTACATAATTGCAGCCCCCGGTAGAGTTCTAAAATTACTATTATTGGAATGTTTTCATTCTAATATTGTTTGTTTAATAAATTGATGAGTTAGAAGACTTTAAACTTCAACTAAAGCAGGTGTCTAGAATCTTGCTTGTGTTGAAAACATTCTTATAACATGCGTTTTGGAGCTCTACGGTGGGTCTGCAATTATGCAACCGACCGTACATCCCTCGGAGCTAACGCCCGAATAATGAAAGGCTACTTATCTTAAGGCTATTGATGTACCAAACGCAACGCGCCAGAAATACCCCTCGCTTACAACTAACATTGTTGATTGTAACGAATGTGTCTTGTTATTCTCAAAAGTCCTGAGATGGAATTGTAGGTGAAATCTTTACCAATATTTTGGGGTATTTTGAGACGAAAATTCCTTGTCATTTCAAAGTTATACTAGTTTTCATTCTTAATTTTAGGATAGCTTCAAAACTATAGGGATTTTTTGGCTTAAAGTCACACCAAAATGTCGGTAAAAATCTCACCTACAATGCATCCCAGCACTTTTGAGAAAAACGAAACACATTTGTAACAATCAACAATTTTCACCAACGAAGGCGACCGGTGCCAGTAGTAACTATTTAGTAGGCTGTGTACCATGGTCGTTGGCGTATGGATCCCCCTTAAGTGGCGAATTAATTGACGTTAAATGTCAATTAATTCGCCACTGTCATATTTCAATTGGATAGGTGCGTCTTACATATTGAGTGAACTCCTAAACGTTTTGAGTATTCGGGGGTTCTCGTAAATAACATTGATTAAATTATATTTCAATATCATTTCGTTTACAAAAAATACGCTTAAAGTCAGCTTTTTGGGAAAAAAACTGCCTTTGAGAGTATTTTTTGTGATCGAAATGATATTGCAATGTAATTTTAACAATGTTATTTAAGATTGGCCATTAGGACATTACTAAAAAGCATATTTTTGTACGATAATAAAAGCTCGGAAATTTTCTCTAATTCACTGTAAAATAGAATTTTTAGGATGTGGCAACACCGTTATAGGCAGCAGGCTCTTTAAATAATGATGTTATCATATTTAAAATAAGTATTCCCAAAATCTGGGTAAATTGGGGTTACTTTTCTCAATTAATTTTTTTTTTCCTTATCTTTAAATTTTTATACGTCCTACTTGTACTGAAGAGGGATTATAGGGTTTTTGTTAAAAAAAAATATAGCAAAAAAAAACAATTTATACGACTGTGGTATGACTCTAGCGCAATATTATTTGAATGTTGAGCGTGCGAAATCAACTCGTCATCTCAAAACGAGTCTTAAAACGGCATACTCCTTATGCTTTTGTTATTCTCAATAACAAAAGATACATTGCACATCACACATTATAGGCAGCAGGCTCTTTAAATAATGATGTTATCATATTTAAAATAAGTATTCCCAAAATCTGGGTAAATTGGGGTTACTTTTCTCAATTAATTTTTTTTCCTTATCTTTAAATTTTTATACGTCCTACTTGTACTGAAAAGGGATTATAGGGTTTTTGTTAAAAAAAAATATAGCAAAAAAAAACAATTTATACGACTGTGGTATGACTCTAGCGCAATATTATTTGAATGTTGAGCGTGCGAAATCAACTCGTCATCTCAAAACGAGTCTTAAAACGGCATACTCCTTATGCTTTTGTTATTCTCAATAACAAAAGATACATTGCACATCACACATCGCACATTGATGTCACCTCCATGTAAAAAAAATGTATGGAAATAAAGGCACAAGTAGGGGCAGATTTTTAGGCTGCAGCGCAGAGCGCCTTGGATACAAAAGTCCCCAATTATACTTTACTTTTTAGATATTGTGGCAAAAAATAATAATTAAAATTTAAAAATCCGATCATATGGTTTTCAAGCTTGAAAGGCATGTTGGACTACGCGTTATTCAGACTAACTAAGATTATCGTATGTAATTAGGCTACACCATATACCTACCTACATCAACCATAGAAAACAGTTTTATTATTTATTGATTAAATTCAGTACACAAGAAACCACAAAAAAAAGATGTACATTATAAAGTCATAACTAAGGCGAGTCTAACACGGTGAAGAGTTTTCTGTCGAGAGTTTTTTGAAAAAAAGAAAATTACAATTAATTAGGTAGGCTCCTAAGTAATATTAGCCCAGGGCCTCATTAATTCACTGTCAGACCCTGGGCAACACATGATTAAATTCACCCATGTGCCCTGTTTCGCACGTGATTGGTTAAATTACCGCTTCCCTTCCCGCTCGCGCCGCACTGCTACGTATATTTGTGCGATGGCGATGTGCAATGCATCTTCGATGTAGCCTTTAAATACTCTAGAGCTCACTATCATTGGGGCTTTCAGAATCTGTGCGAAAAATATAAGAAATTCACCCAATTAAACGGTCGCTTGAGAAAATGAGTAAGTTTGTCTATAAGCCTACATTTTACTAATTTGTATAAACAAGATTGAACTCATAATGCCTCGCCAGGAAGGTCTCGAAGTCTTTTTGCTAAACCTATAATTGTTATGTGAAATTATCTAAGTTTTTCAAACTGATAAAAAAAAAATCGAAAATACTACGACTATTACTTGTATCTCGAGACAAATGCCACAACTTGTACGTAATCTAGAATGCACCTAATCGGTGTCGTTTCCATGGTTTTCTATATCTATTTAAAACCCTTTTTATGTCATATCCCGCGGGAATTTCGGGATCAAAAGTATATTGTCTTGAAATTGAAATTTCGTTGAAGGTAAGCCGATAAACTACCACAAAATACAGATACCGATCTAAATTTAGGAACCTATGCCTGAATCTGTTAATGTAAGCCGTCAGAAATCCAGTTGAAAGGACCTCTTGCTATAGGTCGGACAATGAATCATGGCCCCCAGCGGAAAGTGGAAGGGGTATGCGCAGAACTCAATTTTTAGGTTCGTTTGGCGGGGGGGACAGGAGTGAAGGGAGGGTCAGTTGCTCACATCATCGCTCTCTGTTCCGCACACACGTCTCTAGGTGCGCTCTATCCCGCTCCCGCACGTATTTAGTCGTCTAAGTACTGTCGCGCACATAAAACCCACACACACCTAACTTTGCCTAAATGAAAAATTGAATAACCTAATGCATTAAAATTCAATGTTCAATTCAATTTAATATAATTATTGATCTAAGTTTTAAGCATCTATGTTTTTAATATTGTATGCTGAAGTGAGTAATCTGTTGGAACCGCATTATTTGTAAGATCTTTATGTACACATGTTATTTTAGTTCCGGTGCAAGAGTGATTCCCGTTTGCCCCACAGTGGGGCAAAGTGGAATCGTTAAAATTTTGTAGTCTCGTTTGCCCCACTAATATGATTCTGCCCATCAGGGTTGGCACCTTGTTTAGAGTGTGAGAATTTTCGTGTCATCTCCAAAGTTATGAACCATCACGGTATTCAAATACACAATTCAAATTTCAGTTGTGATAAATGTAACTGGGTTGGTAACCTATGTAGTGTGTTTAAATAAAAGTACAAAATGATTATTTGAAACGTTTACTTCTGAAGGAATCTGGTTATAAATCACAAAATAAATTACACGACTCATTATAAATAAAATCTTTGCCAAACTCAACACACAATAATTAGTCACTTTTACTACTAACTGTGAAAAATAAAATATCAGATTAATTGACATTTGACTACGCTAACTGTATTTAGCGTAGTCAAATGTTTTTACTGCTACCGGAATGGAAACCTCGTATTTTTCAGTGATATTTGAATCATATTTCAATTATGTATATGAGCTCATAGGAGCATATTTGGAGATTGATTAACATTTGACTCAGCTAACTACATTTTTACTGCTACCAAAGCTTACATCGCTCTTTTCTCTGTAGTAAAATGACAGATTCCGGAATGGGAACCACGTATTTTAAACTTTTATTTAACTTGTTTCAATAATATTTGAAGACAGCGAGCTATGTAAGCTTTGGTTGACATTTAACTCATAATAGCGTACACTAATATTTGTTGTTTCTTGAAAGCTACCTAAATCACCATGTTATGTAGACACTTGCAAAAACGGATGTGGGCAACTTTAAAAACGTACCGTCACATAACAACAAAACCGGCGAGACCGTTACCTACGAATATGCTTACCAAATAAAACTGGTTTGGTCTTTCTAAAAATTTTCATATTTTTTGTATGTTCTGCATGATGTTTTTTTATTATTTAATCAGTAAAACTGTATTTAACTTAGTCAAGTGTTAATCAATCTGAGATTTTTTTATTTTACAGTTAGTAGTGACTAATTATTGTGTGTTGATATTGGCAAAGATTTTATTTGTAACGAGTCCTGTAATTTATTTTGTGATTTATAACCAGATTCTTTCAGAAGTTAACGTTTCAAATAATCATTTTCTTTATTTCTTTTCTTTCTTTCATTTTGTACTTTTATTTAAACACACTCCATAGGTTACCAACCCAGTTACATTTATCACAACTGACATTTGAAATGGAGATCTTGTCAATATTATTTAATGTCTCGTATTATACATAGCTCGTATTTCGAGATTATGGCACCACAAGTAACTTAAGTCTGCATGTTTTAGTGTAATTTGTAACATACCGTGAATCGTGATGGTTCATAACTTTAGAGATGACACGAAAATTCTCAAACTCTCAACAAGGTGCCAACCCTGATGGGCAGAATCATAATATTGGGGCAAACGAGACTACAAAATTTTAACGATTCCACTTTGCCCCACTGTGGGGCAGCTTGGTGGGGCAAACAGGAAGCACTCCGGTGCAAGACATTGCCTAATAGTCTAATTTGAAGGAATGTTTTTCGGGTTGGGCAAAATATTAAACGGGGGTAAAGTAAGACGATTAGGCTGTAATAATTCTGTCCGCGATAGTACATGCGCAAACCATCCCCACCAATTTCCGCTGGGGGCCATGATTCTTTGTCCGACCTATATTTCTGTACCATTGTTAGTGTTCAAAATGAAGAAATAAACTAAAAAAAATTGCGTGGAATGTAGAATTTCCTAAATACCTTTAATGCATTGTTAAGTTGATACGCGTTTGACCATGCGTGCTTCACTTCCGTTGTTACACTGACGTTATGCAAGTCCCATTGCATAACCTATAGCTGATAATTCATACATAAAACTGGTTGCGTAAAGGTATTTGTTACAAAATTGCAGACCCACTGGTAGGTGATTATTTACGCAGGTCTTAAGAGGAAAGGGTACCTGCGCTCTCTCCATACAAACGTAGTCGACTGTTTCCTACCTAGATAATGACACTAGCACAAATATTTTTGTGCCATATAACCTATAACTGCCATGACTATGCCCCTATGTTTTGTTTTGTTTTCATTTTCTAATTATCATAGAAATTAAAATAAAAAATAAAACAATAATAGGGGCATAGTCATGGCAGTTATAGGTTATATGGCACAAAAATATTTGTGCTAGTGTCATTGTCCCGGGAGGAAACAGTCGACTACGTTTGTAATAGTTTGTATGGAGAAAGCCCCCGGTACCCTTTCCTCTTAGTCGCGTATTTTAAGCTATTGCATAGCGTTTATCGCGGGCTTTGAGCGCGGCGACCGAATCAAGAAATTCCGTAACGAAAATAAAACCTAACAACCCCCACTCCGCCTACCATGTAGCTCGACCGAGCGTTTTTATTTTTCTTACCTCGATTCGACTATTTTACGGAGTCTCCTCGCGACCATGACTATTGTAACCAATTGTAACACGTCGAGGTAAGAGAAATAAAAATAAATATAATAAAAAAAATATGTGTGAGTTTAAAAAGTCCACTGGTAGGTGATTATAACTTAGACTATGTAAAAAACTGTAGTTTTTGCACCATATTATAATCGCTTTAAAACTTTCTTAAATGTATTAGTAAAATAAAAATCTAAAGTGTTCAAGAACCATTTCTAAATGTATTTGATATTGGCATAGAGAGAAGGTCAAATAATTGAAATTAAAAAAATATTAGGAAAAGTCATGCGCAGGACCGCCATTTTGTTTCTAGTTATTTGACGAGACGTCTAAATACCTAAATCTGAAGTTGGCATAATAGAAATGTATACGTGTAAATTCAAGCAATAAAAGTGCAGACTTACTGTAGAGCTCATAAACATGCTATTATTAGAAGGGTTTCCGGTTAAACGCTAGCTAGCTAGGTTTTCAGCTTTGAAGTTTAAAGTCAACTCATCATAAATTAACAGTTTAAGAGTGAAAAATTCCAATAAAAAGTAATACTAGAATTCTACACTGGGTCTGCAATTTTGTTGCCAACTGTACAACCGTACTATAATAAAATCAGTGTTTGTAAAATACCTACCTACTTAAAAAATTAAGTGTACTTATACTAAATAACTGCTTGTGACAAAAATCGTGCAAATTTTCTGATTATTGAACTTGTATAAGATCTAAATAAGTATTTGTTTTTTTAATAACAAAGTTTTGTCCCTAAACTTGGAAATTGGGTCATAAAAATTGGAACATCCCAATTATGCACTTAAATGTCACTACATCCATCCATGTCGCTCACTTTGAGCCCAAAAAATTGGAACACCCCAATTATGAACTTGTATGTCACTTAATTGGGCCATAAAAATTGGAACATCCCAATTTTGAACTTGTATGTCGCTTGCTTGGGCCATAGAAATTGGAACATCCCAATTTTTTACTTGTGTGTCGCTTACTTGGGCCTTAGAAATTGGAACATCCAAATTATGAACTTGTATGTCGCTTACTTGGGCCATAGAAATTGGAACATCCCAATTTTGAACTTGTATATCGCTTACTTGGGCCATCAAAATTGGAACATCCCAATTTTGAACTTGTATTATCGCTTACTTGGGCCATAGAAATTGAAACATCCCAATTTTTAACTTGTGTGTCGCTTACTAGGGCTATAAAAACTGGAACATCCCAATTTTGGACTTGTATGTCAGGCACTTTGGGCTAAAAGAATTTGGAACACTCCAATTTTTAACTTGTATGTCAGGCACTTTGGGCCAAAACAATTTGGAACACCCCAATTTTGAACTTGTATGTCGCTCACTTGGGCCATAGAAATTGGAACACCCCAATTATAAACTTGTACTGTATGTCTCTCACTATATTTAATTTAATTTAACTATCTAAAGCCCTTAACTTGTCTCGAGATAATTATTAATTCTGTATAATTTATGTATATTGTTTGTCTGTATGAACTTGCCTAAATTGGATAGTTACGATTTTTCATATAGTTATTTAAATAATTAACAGTAGTCATCATTTAAGGTTGAAACATCACTTGTGCGGTAAAAATAGAAGTTATTTTTTTAATGACAAAAAAATTGTAAAGTTTGTTTGTATTTTAACGACTTCTGTGGCGTGTCGGGCGTAAAACCGCTACAAAAGGTTGCGGGTTCGAATCCCGGCTCAAACAAATATTGATGTAATGTACAGATTTTTATTTCTGTCTTTATGTATGCTCAGCTTGGGGCTAGATAGAAATGTCCTGCACTATTTATTTTCAAATATTATTATCTGACTTAAAACTTCTTTTAAATCGGTCAGTAGAGTAGGGAGTCGTTTGCAAAAACCACATGTAGCGGATAAACTGTAACGGATGTAAAAAAAAGCCTTGGATTAACTACATTCACGACGGCCACTGCAGCTGCTTCCCTGATCTAGGCTTACCGATTTCCTACAGCTTATTTTGGATAAGAAGCTAACATAAATTAAAATATGTTTAAATATTGTGAAAAAAAAATACAAAATTAACCTCATTTGAGTCATTATTTTTCGTAACTTATAATAACTTTTAACTTTCAACCACACTTGATACCAGACTTTTGTTGAAGCTTAACAAAAAAAGCTTATTTCATATTAAAGATTTTTTTTAATTAAAAAATTTAATACAAGACTTCTGTGATTCTGATGTGTAAAAAAAATAACTAACCTTCGATTTGTTTTAATAGTTAGGACTAACTGAAGTTTCATTTTACTTTCATATAAATAGGTACCTATCAGTAACGAGGGGTGAATTTTATTTAAAAGTAAGCCGATAAAATCAAAAAATTGTTCATTGCTTGTAAAAAACCAATTAAATTAATTCGAATTAAATTGTAAAAAAATCGTTAGAAGTGACAGACAGACAGACGGACAAGAAAGTGATCTTATAAGGGTTCCTTTTTTTCTACCTTTTAAGGTACGGAACACTAAAAATACGAAAAAGTCTAAAGTTCCCTTATGCCTGAATCCGTAAAGTTGACAGAAATAGGATTGTATGGACCCCCTCGCTACTGGAACAATCCGGCAACAAAGTGGAGATCCACTGTAGAGTTCTAAACTGTAAGTTTCAATTCAACCGACTCAAGCGGGACTTTTAAATCCTACTTGAGTTGTACTCTACGGTGCGTCTACATTTACGATGCCAACTGTACCTACTGAAATTATATCTTGAAGTAACATAACACCAAACTGCATATAAACATAAAAATAAATATGTACTATTAATAATAATATAAAATCAAATATGTACAGAGATTTTATTATTTGTATATGTAATTGATTCGGGAGTATGCTCAAATCATAAATAATGTTAACTAAAACTAAATAAATATTCAATTTAACATAAGCTACGTAATAAATAAATTTAAAAAATTAATAAAACCGGCCAAATGCGAGATGGACTAACGCACAAAGGGTTCCGTTCTATATTCTGTTTATGTAACAACAAATACTACAGAATTTAAGGCTGCTTATGCTGCCAAACGCAACGCGCCAGAAATACCCGTCGCTTACAACTAACATTGTTGATTGTAACAAATGTGTTTTGTTTTTCTCAAAAGTGCTGAAATAGAATCGTCGGTGAAATTTTTATCAATATTTTGGGCTAATTTCGAGGCGAAAACTCTTCGTCATTTCAAAGCTAGACTAGTTTTGATTCTTAATTTTAGGATAGCTTCAAAACTATAGGAAATGTTTGGCTCAAAATCACACCAAAATGTTGGTAAAAATTACACCTACAATTCCATCTCAGCACTTTTGAGAAAAACAAAACACACTCGTAACAATCAACAATTTTCATCAACGAAGGCGACTTGTGCCAGTAGTAACTATTTAGTAGGCTGTGTACCAAGGTCGTTGGCGTATGGACCCCCCTTAATGCTTCGGAATTCTTCGGACGTAAGTTCGAATCGCACTTGGCCGTTTTTAATCTAAGGGTACGGAACCCTAAAATGTGTGAGGAATAGAGTATTTAACCCGTTAAGGTAGTTAAATCCTTTGTTAGTACTTACATCGTGTAGGAATAACTTGTAGTGTTTCATGAAAGAAATTATTGTAATATGGCAACACTCAAGTGAATTTTAATGGTTAGAATGCACTAAGTAACTTTTATATTAAGATCTTTTAAGAATTAGATTAAATTACGATTTTAGCTTGTGAAATAGTTTATTAACCTTGCGGATGGCGTTGACTTTGTTGATGTCGAAGTGACGGCCCGCGAAATTTTTTTTTTTTTAGGTTTTACGTAAATTAAATAAAAACGTTAGATGCTGCTAAATTCGAAAAATTCGCAGATGTATGTAAAAGTTATGATAAATCGGAATTTAACATTATTTTTGAATACATCTGAACATAATTTTTCGGGCTTCAAGTGTAAACCCCGACAGAGGGTAAATCGAGTAATGACCCACGAGCGGTCTCAAGCGTGTAATGATGAAAATTGTATTGATACAAACTCAAGTGAAGGTAGGAAGACTGCAGTTACTTTTCGATTGCAACTGGGTCATTTTTACATAGATCCGCGAATTTTTCGAATTTCGCGGGCATCCGGTAGAAGTGGCTTGGGAAATTTATAAAAACAATAAATATGGCGCCAATTTAAAAAGTGAAGTTGCTTTCTAGTTAAATCGTAAGTCGCGTTTTTGTTAAAATTGGCGCCAACATTTAATTTTATTAAAGTAACTCAACTTTTACCCAATTTACTCTGCCATTTATGAAATCTAAAAATGCATGCCTTCAAGAACTTTGTTTTAATTGCGTAATAATAATGTATAATATGACTGTTCAATTATAATATGAATCTTGCTAAAATCGTCCAAAACCTAAATGTTAGTTAGAGCTAAGTTACGTAAGAGGTTTGGAAAAACGACGCGATGACTTAGGAAAATTACGAGACGAGATGTTAATTACATAATGATAGTATTTAATAAATGATGTGTTTGAACGAGAAACTGTGTCGTATTTTATTTACGTACTAGCTGCCCCCCGCGGTTTCACCCGCGTAAGTCCCGATCCCGTGGGAATATCAAAATAAAAACCCTATAGTTTTCCTCGATAAAAGGACTATCCAACACCGTAAGAGTTTTTCAATTCGAACCATTAGTTCCTGAGATTAGCGCGTTCAAACAAATAAACTAACTGAACGCGCTAACTTTAATCTATAAGTACTAACTAATATTAAAAAGCTGAAGCTTTTTAAATAGTATAGATAAATACCGGCCAAGTGAGAGTCGAAGTCGCGCGCGAACGGTTGTTGTTTTTAGTATTTGTTGTTATTTATAGCAGCAACAGAAAATTTCAACTGTGTAGTTATCATGGTTCATGAGATACAGCCTGGTGACAGACGGACAGTGGAGTCTTAGTAAAAGGGTTCCGTTTTTACCCTTTGGGTACGGAACCCTAAAATAGCTTAAGGTAAGAACAACTTAAACCTCTGCATCCTGCTTAACATGTGCATCTGGATCTAAGGGGTCATTTTATAAATTCTTGGGAAATAAGATTATGGGAAATTTGTAAAAACTTAAATGAAAGGGTCATGAATAATTGTTCTGATAAAATAACTTGGGCCCTCAATCCAAATTTTTTGTAGTTACTTAATTATAGAAACACGTTTTTTTGACGATCGACCCCTAGGTACCTACATTCATTTTCCTTGTAACCGCAGTCAAAATATCGGAAATGTTGCGGTCGTTATCTTTGCTCGCTCTCGTTTTTTTACCTAATATAATAAAAAAAACCGGCCAAGTGCGAGTTGGACTCGCGCATGAAAGTTATGGTAACCCTTGCGATAGAGTACTAAAAATCACTGTGGCGTCACTGAGCTGTGCGGATAGGCTTTCACGGTACGGTACGGAACTATCGTCACTGTGCCGTCACTGTGTCGCCAGTGAGCTGTGCGGATAGGCCTTTAAAGTGGCGCAAGCACCTAATAATATTTTCAAAGATACTACTTTTTTAATTAATAAGCTTTATTTTTCAGTTGGTCATTATGATATTTTAAATGGATCAAAGGAATACTTAATTATTCTTATTTTTATACAATTCTCGTGTCGCGGTGTTAGTTACCTACCTAAACGGCTGAACCGATTTGTATTAAAATTTTTATGTACTTATATTCGTTAGGTCTGAGAATCGAACATCTATTCTTTTTTTGTAAATGGCATAACAACGTTTGCCGGGACAGCTAGTTTCTCTATAGGAAAGCCCCCATGCAGTCGAAGCTTCATATACTGAAATTCGTTCTACTTTTGGACTGTGCTACCATCTAGCGTCGGGTAGAAAAACTACTACTAGAAGTAGTGAGTAAATGACTTAAAACCATAGACTATGAAACCGGAAATGGTAAGCAAACTGACTACACTCTAGTCTATGCATGGAGTCTATAATGATCTGCTGTAGTCTATGGAAAAAAAATAGGACGACGCTAGTTGAATTTCGATCGTTACGGAATTGAAAATAAAATATTGGAATAGTGTTATTATTAGATAAAGTGGATTACTATTTTATTTTGCATGTATTAGATTTGTATAAAAATGAGCGACAGTGACGACGAGCTGCTTTCCAACAGTGTATTTACATTGCCAAATGATGGAAGTACGGTACGTTTCAATCAACCTCTGAATATTGTTTACAAACTAATATCACAACTGTACATAGTGTGCATTCATAGACCCACCGCAGAATCTGTAAATATAAATAAAGAAAAAAAAAGACTCCTCGAGAAATCTCTCAAACTTTTTACTTTCTGCGATTTCTTGATCTCAGAAACTTTGCAAAGTTTCTTGATGAATCTTTAAAGTTTCTGAGATTTCTTGATGAACTACGTTCCTGAAACTTTTGAGGGTTCATATTAGGACGTAGGCAAGCATTAAGAAAGGATCTATGGAAATACGACGTAGGGGAAAAGTGCTGATTAAGTTTGTAGTAACTAGGTATTCTGTGTTTGTAGGAAATTAAATTTTGGTTTTCGTATGCCTATAAAAAAAGAGAAGAAAAGACTAGCTATTACTTCTCCACGGAATCGACACTAAAGCGGGTAACACCGCGGGACCATGCTAGTAATTACTTTACTAAAGTTGAACGCACACCTAGCCGCACCGCACGCGCCGCAGTCTCCGTTTGTATGCGAGCAGCGCCGGGTTGGTGACGTCATCAGCATCAGCCTTGGGGATTTCCTTCGCTGCGGCGACTGCGGTGCGGCTAGGTGCGCTCACCTTTAGTCTACTCAATTAAACTAAGTTACTGTCAAGCTAAGCTACTGTCTTTTAGTTTCTGTAAGTTACTTTCTTGTTTTTAGATAATCAGCGCCAGAGGGCCTAAAATCAACACTAGTATGGCTATACCACGTACATTCGCCCCGCCTCAGTATGCTGAATCTAACTATAAAAGACAGCGGTACACACGGGACTTGTCACCCATGTCCATGGCCAGTGCCTGTGATGCAAGGTTCCGGACTTTCAATAACTCATACTATCCAGGTGCCATGAGCTCTCAAAGGTCGGCATATAATTGGAGAAGTGGTTCACCAATGTCTACCAGGACTTGTGGTAAGCTAATTTTTTAATGGTTCAGAGTCCAGAGTGGCTAAAGATAGGAAACATTGGAAGGAGTTGGAGGAGGCCTAAGCCAAAAGGCACACCAAACTTAGAGATCTTCTATAACAGAGTAGCTAGTTAAGACATCAATAATAATTGTACAAAATAAGTTGGGAATAAAAGGCTTATATTATTATTATTATATACTATAATTTTTTAATGTTAGCAGTAGAGATGAAACAGATCCGGTAACTATCCGATATCAGGCCTGTACTGCAAAATTTTAAATCGGGCTGAATACCGGATAGGAAACGAATATCCAGTTGGATATGGGATATCAAATAAATATGTATTACATAAAGATTAAATGCACTTTAGTCTTCAGTACATTATACATATAACATAGAGAATCATGATTTTTTTAATAAAATAACAAAAAAAATTACTACTCAAACTGCATTGCTACCCAGTTGGCACAATGGTCACGATTCTAGACTGCCAAACACAGGGTTCCGGGTTCGATTCCCGCCTCAGACAAGTATTTATGTTTCAATATTTGTCTGTGGTCTGGTTGTTTCTATGTATTATAAGTATATATTTACAAAAGAAAAGTATATAAGTACTATATCTGTTGTCTAGCACCCATAATACAAGTCTAGTTACTTAGCTTGGAACTAGATGACGATGTGTGGAATGTCCTACAATTTTTATTTATTAAGGGCAAATTATGATGAATAAACACCAATTTATCTGTGTTAAAAGGCAACAGACGGCTTCCTCCTCGACCGGAGGGAGATATTGGAGACCTTTGCCCAGTAGTGGGATACTAGGGGTTAGATTAAAAAAAACCCTCTAATGTTGGTTTTTCTTTAATCTAACCAACTACTCAATCGATCTCTACTACTCAATAATAAACAAACTACAACTCTTGACAACCATTTTTTAAACAACAAAATCTAATCCCATTTTTACAGATACGAACACAACCCTTTCTGCTACAGACATAGCACAGGCACTTAGCAATAAATTCAGTAAAAGGGATGCAAGAATAATAAATAAAGCCATCCAGAAGTGGAAAGAGATGGACAAATATAAAAGAATCGAAAAAAGACGGAAGCAAAGAATGTTCCTTCAAAGAAATAAGAGATTGAGCTACAACTCGGGGGATCAAGCATCTTTGTCATCCAACAGTGATGATAATCGGTCAACTAAAACAACAGGTTTTAGAGAAAACATGTCAGTTTGTAGATCAACAAAGACAGATATATCGGACTTTAGAAGAACAATTCAAGAAAGTAACATTTACTGCTATGACAATTCCAGACAAAATACTTCTAGAAACTTCCTCAATCGACCAGCTTCAAACAGCACATTAATGTCAATAAATTCAGCAAGAAATATGAACCAAAACTTTCATGATCCTAGAAATAAAAGAGTTTTTGTGTTCGGTAACCAATCGAACTTTCAATTGCAGAAAGAGAGATTTCAAAATGGTTTCCAATTACCGTCGCAGAGATTCGATAGATCAATTGCAACATCGACAATTCATGAAAAACAAATACGGAATATTGATGACACTGATAGTGATGATAATATCTTTTCAGTAAATAAAGCACTACCCAAAAGAAAAAGAAGTATAGATGAAGAGGATGCTGTTTTAACAGACAATAAAAGACCAAGGGTAGTATCTCCTTGCGTAAACAATACAGAAGCTAGAAGAGCCAAAGAAATAGATAACACAAACACAATAACCAAGCCCAATGACTTTGTCTTTGCAAAACCTTCATTGCCAATAAAGAAAAATGTTACAGAAAAACTTATATCACAATCGGCACCCCCTCCTAATATTATAGTATCTGAATTCACAGAAAAACCAATAAGTAATGAGATTACAAAAGACAATGACGAAATTCCTCATAATATAACTCAATCCACTGACATATCAATGAGACCAAGTTTTATTAAACGAAAGCTTTTCACTCAAAAGCTAGACGTTGCCGAGAATAAGAATGTTAGTAGTGACAGTTTAACAGCTAACAGCCCACAAGGTAGCATCTACAAAGCGATACAAAAAGAGAAACATAAGGCTAGGAAACTCGTCACAAATCAATCATGTTTGAATAGAGAAATAAATGATGAGAGCAACCTATTAGAATTAATCCACAAAATAGTACCAGCTAACAGTATGAATGTTACCACACAATCTAATAAAACTGATATTCAAAGTACTAGAAGTAAACCAAACAATAGTCATAAATGGGATATTTCATCGATAATTTCAACAAAGAACAATGAAGACGATTGTAGCGACACTTTTACTGATGAAGAAATATTTAACAGTGATAATACAGTAAAGGAGACTCCTTCAGAAAAGACAACTAAATCAATGCAAAATAATAATAACAAAAAGGTACCAAATCTTGAAAAAGTGCCAAGCAAAGAAAAACTAGTTGTTTCTAAAAATGTGCCAAGCAAAGACAAGGATCCTATTTCTGAGAAAGTGATAAGTAGAGATAAACATACAATTTCCGAAGAAGTAGCAAGAAAAGACAAGCTGCCTATTTCCAAACAAGTGATGACTAAAGACAAGCTGCCTGTTTCTGAAAAAGCTGCACCAGTGTTCAAGAAACCTGACCAAGTATCACCATTAAAAATTCAGGCAAAGAATTGTAAAGTATTGGTTCAAAATATGCCCGTTGGAAATGTGAAAGGTGAGTTTTGATTGATATGATGTTAGTTAAGTCATCATAAGTATACGCCTTACCATTCTCCTGGTGTTCGACCGTGGCTTGTTACCAGCCACCGGCCTAAGTCGTATCGCCAAGCGGACTTGTGTTTCGATCAGTAGCGTACCAAGGGGGGGAGGGGCGGATCGCCCCGGGCGCCACCATCAGGAAGGCGGCAAAATTGGGAAAAAATATGTTGCGCGGTCACTGGCGTTCAGTTAGACAATTGATTTTACAAGAAATTAGCTCTTACCCACTTCCCCCAATACAGTTTTTGCAAATCACGAGTCGCCTCGCATCCTTACATGGTTTTGAAATAAATATTTTTGGCTCAATTCTATCAAATCGTTACGTTTTTTCTCACAAACACTAACATTTTAATTATGATGACGTCAAAAGGGCGGCAAATTGAACATTATTATTTTTATGACATCAAAAGGGCGGCAAATTGACAATATTATTAATTTTATGACGTCAAAATAGCGACAAATTGCCAACATTATTACTTTTATGACATCAAAAGGGCGGCAATAACTCACGCTACGCCAATGGTTCCGATACGTAGGCCGGTTCAGCCACAAAAGGAGGATGGGTATGAACAGATTTTGTTCCACTAACGTCACCCTTCACTCGTGTCCCTCAAAGTTCCCATTTATTTGGGGGTCTTTGTGTCACGAGCGTATCTTCTAGGATAGCGTGTTACATCTTAGACCGCATCGTCACTTACAATCGTGCGAGATAGTGGTCAAACGTTAACCTATTTAAATTAAAAAAAAAAAAAGTATCTACTCCAGGTTGTCTAACTAAGTTCTGGGGTATGATGCTGATTTTTAGAGTTCCGTACCTCAAAAGTTAAAAAGGTACCCTTATAAGATCACTCTCTGTCTCAAAGTAGCGTACCGCGCGCGGCTATTTTTCCAAGCAATGCCATCTGTTGCCCAGTTAATGAAATATGTCAGTCTGTCCATGTGTCACCATCGATTTTCTCAGGACCGAACGGGTGGACCTAGCAAGTTGAAATCTATACTAGATACGGAGGTCCCTATTATTATTTAATAGCTGCGCCCTGTGGTTTCACCCGCGTAAGTCCCGATCCCGTGGGAATATCAAAATGAAATGTAGCCTAAAGCCTTCCTCGATAAATGGACTATGTAACACAAAAATAATTTTTCAATTCGAACCAGTACTTCCTGAGATTAGCGCGTTCAAACAAACAAACAAACAAACTCTTAAGCTTTATAATATTAGTGCAGATTAAAAGTGCACATTTCAGTTTTGTATGGTTTGTGTTGCAGGTCCTGGTGTCAAGACTTTTATTAGCAAATTCTGGGAGACAGATTCCGAAAGTGACGTCGAATGTTTACCAGCTAAAAGAAATAGTAAGTGATCTGATGATGAAGGCATTAAATATGATCAAAACTCTCATTTTCTGTCTGTATGTTAAATTTAATAAATTTTTGGCGTGATAACGTCTCTAAAATTGGTGAACACCTGCACTCTCAAAAAAGTGTGACGTCACGCGTCATGTTCCCGGAACGCGTTATATTATTGACAAGGTAACCATAGCAACGTATTATCGTTGCTTTGCCATTTACAAATAAAAATTATATAAAGAAAAAAAAACTAGAATGTTGTTAAACCTAACGAATATACAAAAAAAAACATAAAAATCGGTTCAGCTGTTTAGGTGGAGTTTATACCATCAATATTTTTTTTATCATTCTAATGGTTATGCCGTTACCGACTTTACAGACAACCATATATTTTTTCAGACTTTTTGAAACCACAAGAAAGGATAGCACCACAGATTCAAGGAGTAGCAGCAATTTTCAATAAATCTAATGCTATTTTAGATAATAGTATAATTTCAACGGCAGAGACAACTCAGAAATTTAACGCTTCAAGTTTTAAAATAAAATCGCACAGAACACTGAAACCAAAGAAATGTTGCGATGACAACAAAGAAAACACATTAAAATCATATTTCGAACCTTTAAATAAAAAACAAAAGTCCAATGAACTAATACAAACTGACAATAAAAAATGTGACGACATAATTGTAACGCAGAAAAACAATATTAACACAACGAAAAAACAAAGAGAAATAAAACGAACTCCGACTAAAATACTAAGAACTCCACCAAAAGCCAAGCAGAATAAGAAGAATGTTGAAGAAGAAAATACAGATCAAGCTAGTAAACAAAAAGAATTAACTAAAAAACAACCAACGAAAGCACAAGCTAAAAAACAAGAAACAGCTACATCACCAGCTAAAAAACAAGAAAGAGCGACATCACAATCAAAAAAACAGAAAACAGCGAAGGCGCAAGCTAAAAAACAAGAAAAAGCCACTGTCCAAGCTAAAAAACAAGAAACAGCTACATCACAAGCTAAAAAACAAGAAAGACCCACAGTACAAGCTAAAAAACAAGAAACAGCCACATCACAAGCTAAAAAACAAGAAACAACAACAGTGCAAGCTAAAAAGCAAGAAACCACCAATACAAAAGTAAAGGAACCTCAAAACAAGATCAAAGAGACAGCTACCGCAAAAAAATCCGAATCAAAAACAGCAAAAGATACAAAAACACCTCCGAAAACCAAAGCAAAAGAAAAAGAACCACCAAAAACACAAGAAAACTCGAAAACTAAAAGAAATAAAAAGATAATACTTGAAGATTCCTATCTAACAAACAGTACGCTTGATAACGATAGTAGTAAAATGACTCGCACATTAAGGTCTTGTAGACTCAAGTCTTTTACAAACAGTTCCAATGATTCGTTCAATTTAACCATGACGTTACGACCAAGGAAGACTTCGTCGAAAGTTAAGTGCATTGATATAACATGCTCACGGAAAAACGAGAGAACAATATAGTATAAATATGAGATGGAAAATTATTTTGAAAATATGTGGCACAATTGCTTTATGGGCCACTAGCTTTTGCCCGCGACTTCGTTCGCGTAGAATTTGTAGATTGGACCGAAGAATCACGTTGTCCCATACAAACTTTGCCCCCATTTTCACCCCCTAAAGTGTAGAATTTCGGCATATCCTTATCGGATGCCTACGTCATACAAAGAACACACCCTCCAAGTTTCAGGTCTCTACGATCAGCTGTTTAGGCTGTGCGTTGATCCGTCAGTCAGTCAGTCAATCAGGACAAAGCATTTTATATGTATAGATAAATTTTTCATTATTGCATGAAAAATTGTTGTTAAATTAGTAGATAAGTTCTTTTCCTACATTTTGTTTTAGTTTAAATTCTCTAAGCCTATTTAAATAACCCAAATTTACGTAAAATAAATATAAACCGGCCAAGTGCGAGTCGGACTTGCGCACGAAGGGTTCCGTACCATTATATTCTGTATTTTTGTTTGTTTATTTATGTATGTTATATTTTTTATTTTAGCGGCAACAGAAATACATCATCTGTGAAAATTTCAACTATTTAGTTATCACGGTTCATGAGATACAGCCTGATGACAGACAGACAGACGTATAGACAGTCTAAAATTGCATGGATAAATGCAAGCGTTGTATATAAATAAGATGTAAAAAGACCAATAATTATGTAGGAAAAGACAACAAAAATACTATTTCATGTAATTATTAACAATTTTTTTATATGCGAAAGGCTTTTAGCTCCTATTCGCTCCTTGATATTTCAAATGTTCCAAGATGTAAAAAGTACATCGTTAAAAATATCTAAAACACGGACGGACAGACAGTCAGACAAGAAAGTTATCTTAAGGAACCCTCGAAATGTGGTTTATTCCTTTTTTTTACATGAATTATTTTATATAGGTACCTACTTACTTAAATAAATATTTTTTTTTAATCATTCGTTATTCGGCCAAATAGTGATTCATCACAAGCCGAACATGAAATAATAACTACAATATTTATTACCTACTCTAATTTATATGCCTATATCCAAGTTTCGCAAGCGAAATTAAATCCTAACTAACTAATAAACCTGAAAGTTAATTTATTTGTATGTTTGCTCTATCTTCACGGTCAAACATCTGGAAAAATCTCATCTCCGAAGATTTCCGTTATAAGTGTTCACTGAAGTGTGATATGTATTTGACAACAATAACTAAACAAAATTAGCAATATTTTGTGTCTGCTTCATCTTATTATGATTGTAAGTTTGTTGTTTATTAGCGTGCTTGTGCCATTGTATATTATTTTTAAGTTATTCTTACATATATCTCTTATTAAAAAAAAGAGTACAAATAATTGATTATTTTGTATTTTATAAATCATGACATTATATACGTAATTCATTTGAATACGTATACGCTAATTATGCACGGAAAAAAAGTTTATTGAAACGAGTAATAATCCTCTCCCTAGAGAAGCAGGATTCATAATTTATAAATATTGCTATTAAATATAGAATACTGCTTTATAATATTTTTAAGATTTTTTACTAAAACCAAGAAATTTTTCTCTAAACTCATTTTCAAGCTAGACGTTCTTTGTTTTCGTGTCTATATTTCTGTAATAAGCGTTCACGTTAATTTTTAAGTATTTTGTAAAATATATAAATGTATTTTTGTACTTACTTAAGATTATATTGTAATTTAAAATATACAATTTCTTTTCTTTCGTTCGTCCTTTGCTTTTGCGTACCTATAAAAAGTCTCGAGAGTAATTTATGTATGAACGTAGAGGGATGGAGAGAAAGAGGATGACCTAAGAAAAGATGGATATACTGTGTGAGACAAGACATATTATGGAAGATATGGTTTATTCCCATCGGTCACCCTTGATTTAGCCACCGGGGTGGCAGCTGGCACTTATTTAGTGCCATTTGATACCTACAATGTGGCAAAACAATTTGATAATAAGTATTAGTTATCTCTCACAATCTACTTTACTATTTCCTGGTGCATTTAGAAATAACTGAAACAACAACCAGACTGATTTATGTCTAAAAGTACTAGGCAATCAGAAGTCAGTAGAAGGTATTGAAAGAAACTGGAAAAATAATTCAAATATCTCAAGCATGATTTCGATATCTGACAGTATTTTTGTGGGATACCTTCTTCTGAGTTCTGATAGCCTAGTACATAAAGACCCATTTCCATCAAACAAAAAAGACCTCGTCTTGAGATTACCTTGAGCCATTTGTTTATATTTTATCATCAAAATTTGCAGAAAATAGGAAGTTTGTACCAGGCTATAAGAACTCTGTAGGAGGTATATGGTTCGTGTGAGGGTAAGCCATTACACACCACCATCACTTTCCGTTACTGTGTAAATTGTTTGATAGTTACTAGGCAATCAGAAGGTAGTAGGAGGTACCCACAAAAAATCTGTCAGATAAGTAAAGTAAAACCATGCTAGAGACACACCCCAAAAAGGTAAAGGAGGAGTCAGGAGAAAAATTGAAAGAAAGAGACAGATAACATAAGTTTGATTTACACCTACCTTCTACTGACTTCTGATTGCCTAGTACTTTTCACAGATCAACGAGTATTATAAACAGCAAGGAAAGTGGTATTGAATTCGTGGTCGGTTGCAACTCAAAGGTTTTTTTTTTAAATTCCTAACATCTTAAGACGTTGGTCTTCTGTGGTTCGTTGCAACAAGCAACATCTCACATTGATGATGATGTATTTGTATTTAAAAAAGCAAGGGTTTGTTAGTGGCTTTGCTGCGGTTACGCCACTGCAGCTGAGAGTTAGTTCTGTATCTCTAGAATGGACTAGCGTAGCGAAGATCTGATTACTCGTAGAATTGATCGATCTCAGAATTGGTTGATGCTTCTATCAATAGTTATTTAGGGTTTATTTGGTGGCTAGTAAATTCAACAGGTTGTTGACCATGACAATAATAAACTGGTCATTTTATGAAAATCTTACCTTTATTTGATAGTTTGGAAATCAATCTAAAGCGTTATGTAGATAGGTAGGTAATAATATCAAAACAACATTTTAATAAAGTTATTTTTTATTCGATAAGACATTCACAATCTGAAATCCTGAGGCAATTAATACATCTGCTGTTAAGGCAATTTATGAATGCTAAATAAATTAATTAACTATTTGTTGTATTTGATCCAGCGAAACTCTCCGACAAGCCGTCGGTTGTCCCAGATTTAATTATGTTGATTATATTTATATCAATTATTAGTTACATACATATTTTCTATTGTTAGTAGTTATATAGTGCGATATATGTTACTTCAAGTCTTGTATTGAATAACCTAAAACCATGGGTCATGAGAATATTACACTAAACATCTTCGTCCATATGACCGAGCTCAGGTTTCTGTATGGAAACGTCATTTGTTTGCGTTCTAAGCCTGCTCTTGTATAATGGGCGAAGACTTTAGCCAAAATACATGAAATCTGTACGTTTTACCACATTTTTTTTATTAGATATTTTTAATTTTACACGTCAATCAGATCTTACATACCGATCACTTAAATTTTAACGTTAATACTTTACCGAGCTGTAATTACGGTAATTACGCGTTAACAGAAACAATTAACAGTTAAAATTTTCTTTCAATAAATTTAACAACCTATTAAATGCACATTTTGTTATAGGCATTGCAGGCCCGATTTTTGGGGGATATACAACCGCAAAACAAAACTAAACATGTGAGGTTCTCGACATACTTAACGGTGTGAAGTTCGTGCAAAGATTAATTACTGACTGCTTTGAAGTTAGACGCAAAACGTTATGCAACAGCAACATTTTAGGAACACCCCGCCGCCTAGCAGCTCATCTTTAAAGAATAATGGCAAAACTTCTAACAAAAATTACTTGTTTGCAAGGAGGATGATGATAAAGAAAATTGAAACGTGACTTTAAATGTTTATATCTTTTTCCACATCTAGTTCACTTTAATTGTAATATAAAAAAATTGAGATTTTTTAACCTAATTTTTATATTTGTGTTTATGCTCAATATTGCCTTGCCATCATTCTTTAAGAAATTTTCACACCCATAATAAAGTCGAGAACGTTGAACAAAACCGGAAAACAGTTTGAGACTTAGTAGTAAAGGACTATGGAACTTAATTTCTAACTTAGCGGTTGCTTATAAATAGCCCCCAGATCGAGACAACAGTTTTGCACCATCTTTACTCAATATAATAATAAAAAAACGGCAATATTTCATAAACGTACGAAATAAGAAGAAATCAGTCACGAGAACACGCTCCGTTATAAAGGAATGTACTTAGATATGACACAGCCACGCAATGTGGTGATTTAGAATTTCGTTATAACTTGATTTTTGGGCCATAGAGATAATATTTTGTGCTATCTTATATCTAACACGGTAAAAGAAGAACTAGATTTGAACCACTTAAACTGATCTTGGACGCGTTGGTACATTAAATAATGAAAACAAAAAATTGCAGGACATTCCATACATCGCCATCTTGCCCCAAGCTAAGTAACTTTTGTTATGGGTGCTAGACAACGGATATACAACTTATTTACTTTTTTTTGTAAATATATACTTATAATACATAGAAACAACCAGACTACAGACAAATATCTTAGCATAAATACTCGAATCGAACCCGCAACCCTGTTGTTGGCAGTCCGGCATAGTGACCATTGTGCCAACTGGGTCGTCGACATTAAGGTACGGCTATGTTAAAAATACATCACACATTGATAACAATAAAGATAAAAGTTGTAAGATCAACAATAAAGATATTATTTATTTATGACACCTCCATTTAAAACAAATGTATGGAGATAGCTCTCTCAGCGCCCCGTCTCGCTCACCCCGCACTGCTTCGTGCTAAAGGTTGTCTGGAAGAGATCGCTTGTGATAAGACCGCCTATTGTGTCATATTGTTTGGTTTTAAGGGCTCCGTACCTCAAAAGGTAAAAAAAGAAAAAGAAGATCACTTTCTTGTCAGTCTGTCCGTGTGTCACCATCAAACTATTGTTTTTTTTTTTTCAGGAACGGGTGGACCTAGCAAGTTGAAATTCATAATACTGAGGTCTATAGTCCCTAATAGGTGTATTTTTTTAAGAAGGAATTTATGTTATAATTAAGGTTTAATATGGTATAATTAAAAGTTTATTTATCTATCTTCGTATCTACTCGTGCAATGCATTTTCAGCATACCCTTTGCCCATAGCCATACCCTTAGATCAACCCAGATACACGCCATATGACGTAACTATGCAATTTCGTTCCAAAATTGTGATTAAGTGGATCAAAAATAGTTCAAACTTGGTACGTGATTAGCCAGGCAGAAGTTGCAGCGAATGGCATCGCAGTAGCGGTAAACAAATGCGCCAAAAAGCGTAGTAAACAAAATACATATTGCTCTGCAACTTCAGGCCGGTTCAAAATAATATTGCAACAAACAAAATACATATGTTGGTGCTACTCTAAATGACTCGAAGTTGCAGCGAATGGCATCGTAGTAGCGGTAAACAAATGCGCCAAAAAAGTGTAATACTCAAAATACATATTGCTCTGCAACTTCAGGCCGGTTCAAAAATAATATTGCAACAAACAAAATATGCTAGTGCTTCTCTAAGTGACCCGAATCTACTCAACAACTAGGTTAGGAACTAGTTTTTATCAACGTAACAAAACGGGAGTTATTTTATACAATTTACGGACCAACAAGTGTGCTTCTTTTTTTTTATTTTACCTACTACGCTTTAAAGTGGTCTGATGGAAGCCGTGCTAGTTTTTTCGTAAAGCAAACGCTATCAAGAAAATTGTATAGAAAGTTGAAGCTTCACATTACGTCCGCTAGGGGCGCCTTTCAATTATATTTTTTTCATTTACGCAACCGTGATATTATAGACAAAGATCCCACCAACCGCCAGACCTTTCGTGGTTTTATAAAAGCTGAAAATTACTTGGCTTTTATAAAATTCTTGGCTTCTTCAACCCGCTATGGTCTAAACTTCATAATTGCACATGGTTCAAAACTGTTTTGGAGGCATACGCTAAGTAATACGCAGCTTTTATAAAATCACAAAGTTTTGGCGGTAGGATTTACTCTATTAGCGTTGGCTATACTAAAAAACTCGCACTACTAGCACTGTTATTATGTTTGTAACACAGTGTACTGCAAATTGAATAAACTAAAATTCCCGTTCAAGCTACGTTCAAGTTTGATATCAAGTCAAACGCCACTTTCCAAACGTTTCAACAATTTCTACTAAATATAAAGAATTATTTGTAAATGAGAAATCATTTTTATATTTTACAATCAGCAGGAAAAAATGCGAGGTTTAATGCTATTGGAATAGGATTATTGTAGCGCCATTTTATGAGGGTTCGATTAATATTACTTCAAATTTTATTACATATAAGCCAGCAAAGGGCTAACGTACATTGGCGGACAGCAAAGCAGCCTTTTCAAGTCAACTAAATTCGTACTTATCCAATGATAACAAGCTATAAATTTCACCACGTGATTAAAAGGAAATTTTAATGCTCCGCTTTTTTTTATAATTAACTAGCGACCCGCTCCGGCTTCGCACGGCTATATTATGCATGTATTATACATATAAACCTTCCTCTTGAATCATTCTATCTATTAAAAAAAACCGCATCAAAATCCTTTGCGTAGTTTTAAAGATATAAGCGTACAAAGGGATATAGGGACAGAGAAAGCGACTTTGTTTTATACTATGTAGTGATAGTGATAAGTTAGCGTTTGACCACTATCTCACACGATGGTAAGTGACGATGCGGTCAAATATGTAGCACGCTTTCCTAGAAGATACCCAAATAAACAGGAGTCTCAACAAGTAACAAGGGATAGATCTCCCTTGTTACCATTAAATAGTAACTATTGCATTGAGGATTGCTGCACACAGCGCCATTTAGCCCTAAGTTTAGCAACTAGGCTTGTGTTATGGTAACCAGACAACGGATAGAATACACAACAATGTATACTTTTTAGTAGACTGGAATCGAACCCAGGCACCTCAGATAAGTAGTCAATTAGATCCGTCCAAATTTACGTATTAAAAATTCCTTGCCCTAAAGCTGTGACGTCACAAAATGTCGATACCCCAATCCCATCAACAAATTAACTGGATTGTATAAGTCTTAAATTACGACAGAAAAAAATATAGTAAAAAAAGTTTAAAAGAAACATTGTTACGACTCATTGGCTGTGAAATACTAAGCACTAATGGTCGTTGATTGTAAGCGATATAATGTATACGATTTAGATATAATATACAAAGAGCTATACGCGTCTGTTTGTGTTTTAATATTCATCCTCTTCTGGTGGGTGGGGATTGTCGCCGTCTAATTCTTCGGGTGGCGCAAATCCATCCTGTAATTTCAAACACAATCCTTAACAGGCTAAATAATTTACAGGGAGTGAGAGGAAGAAATATCACGATAACTATACCTACATATAGAACATACATAAAAAATGGCTGCATAACGGGAGTGCCAACAAAGGGAAAACTTTTACAAATTTTTAAAAAATATATAAATATAAAACAAATATTCAAGCAAGAACTGAAGTGTTCGGTGAGATTCGAACCAGGGGCTAAACATTCATACAAGGGTTAAGTAGGGCTCAAAACCACCACAAAGCCAGTCTTATTAGCGACGAAAATATAGTACTGTTCGAAACCGATAATGACGTAGCTGCGTCTCGGTAACGAGTTCAGAGATTTTGAGAACCTCCTCCTTTTTTGAAGTCGGTTAAAAATGCTTTGTCCTAACTGACAGATCAACGCACAGCCTAAACCGCTGATCGTAGGTGAAACTTAAGGATTTTCTAAAATTATAGCCCTAAAGAGGGTCCATTTTCGACTTCGGGCGAAACCCAGTTAAGGTGAAGTAGGACCTGAAAACCCCCTAACCCCTTCCCACGCGCGCGCCACGCGATGACTCTATCCCTTTCCCCCACGCGCCGCGAAATGGGCGTTTTAACTGTTTAATTAAAAGACTTACATCGATTTTAGTGAAAAACCATCTGTACTACCTTATGGGATTTGATGTAAACTTCCGTTAAATTGAAAAAGCTCAAACGTATGACGATTTTAAAGGATTTTCACGACTTTTTTCTATTGAGGCAAATCACTCTAATCGTGTATGACAATACAAAGCATTTCTTCACCTTTTAGTAAGAAGATCATCCTATGGATTCGAGTTGATACCCAAAAACTGTTTCTAAGACACCACTATCGCGCTTCTGGTCTTACCACTTCGTCTTAAGGGGGTTCCATACGCCAACGACCTTGGTACACAGTCTACTAAATAGTTACAACCGGCACCGGTCGCCTTCGTTGGTGAAATTTGTTGATTGTTACGAATGTGTTTTGTTTTTCTCAAAAGTGCTGAGATGGAATTGTAGGTGAGATATTTACCGACATTTTGGTGTGACTTTAAGCCAAAAATTCCCTGTAATTTTCAACCTATCCTAAAATTAAGAATTAAAACTAGTCCAGCTTTGAAATGACAAGGAATATTCGTCTCAAATTACCCCAAAATATCGATAAAGATTTCACCTACAATTCCATCTCAGCACTTTTGAGAAAAACACAACACATTCGTAACAATCAACAATGTTAGTTGTAAGCGAAGGGTATTTCTGGCGCGTTGTGTTTGGCAACATAAATAGCCTTAAGTGTATAAGATTTGAAATGAGACAAACCTCAGTTGCATATAATATATCCAATATTTTCTGAACAATCGGACCGTTTTGTTGTTCTTCCATCTCCTGACATATCACTTCTATGTCCCGCAGTTTGCCGAAGTAGAAGTCCCTCTCCTTCTCTAGACCATCGACCGTTGCTTTCAATTCGTTCACCTTCAAAAAGTTAAATAGATAGATAGATAACTTAACAATACATAAAGGAATATATAACACGATATACACAAAGTAATAGCTAGAAAGTATAAGTTGTACAAGTGAGAGACCTTATCGCTGAAAGCAATGTCAAAAGTTATTTTAGTTTCAGAACCTATTTGTTACAAACAAAAAATATCTTTATAATATACTAGCGACCCGCTTAGGCTATATTATGCATGTATTATACATATAAACCTTCCTCTTGAATCACTCTATCTATTTAAAAAAGAACCGCATCAAAATCCGTTGCGTAGTTTTAAAGATCTAAGCATACATAGGGACAGATTACTTTATTTTATACTATGTAATGAAGTGTAGATTTTAGTTATAAGCATGTTGCTTATAACAGAGTTTAAGAGATCTTCACTACATAGTATAAAACAAAGTCGCTTTCTCTGCCCCTATATCCCTTTATATGCTTAAATCTAAAAACTTCGCAACGGATTTTGATGCGGTTTTTTTAATAGATAGAGTGATTCAAGAGGAAGGTTTATATGTATAATATATGCATAATATAGCCGTGCGAAGCCGGGGCGGGTCGTATGTAATAATTACCTGAAGATTTAACTCGTCAATAATTTTGGAGTCACCTTTCGCACTTTGATTTAATCTTGACAAGTTTACTGGAGGAGACCTCACTGGGGGCGTGCTGTTGGCTTTTCCGACTGTCAAATATGAAATATTTATTAATATTTATCATTATTTAGTAAAATATAATAAAAATATATATATTAAAAATTATTTTTGTCCAAATGTTAGTTTACAATGAGCTATAATAATTAAGTATGAGTAAAAACAAACAGAAATAGAGGCATGAAAATTATTGCTTTTTAAATTAAACGATAGTTATTTTTAACTGTGAAATAACCTGTTAAAATAACGCTGTTATTAATCATTAATGGTAGTACGTGATGGATTTTTTGTAAGTGACGGTTCGCGGTTTTTTCCGCGTAAATCCCGATCCCGTGGGAATATCGGGATAAAAAGTAGCCTATGTTACTCTCAACGAATCAATATACTTATTTGAGGAAACTTGGTATGGGGAAGTTTCATCAAAATATTACCTTTTGTTGAGTAGATAATTACGTTTTTTTTTCTTCAGTAAATACCTACCATGAATCATGGTCTTATTTTCAATTTTATGAGACATTAATTTTTATTAATAAACCACAATGAAATTTAAATAACAGTGTCGTTATTTTAACAGAATATTATTTTTATGAAACATATTTAATTTTTTACTAAATAATAATAATAATGCCATTTAAAGAGCTGAATCTTGATTCCAAATTGGGTCTAAACTCAGTTGGACGTAGGTATTAAAAAAGCAAGCTTTTATATAATATATTAATGTTTTTAGTAATCTTTCTATTCCACAGTATAATTAAAATATATTATTATATTCATAAAATATGATATTACCAAGCGAACATATTTACTGCGAAATATTTTTATTCACACTGAATTATTTGTAAATTGAAATGACTGACACAAAGCATGCTATATTTATATGATAATGGATGATTATGTATGATCAAAGAAAAATTATAGTAGGTACTAAATATTAGCATAAATACCTACTCTATAAATATGTGTGCTACGACCTTTAAAGGGATAAAAAAAGGCTGATAAAGTTGTAGTAACTATTATGTGTTCTTTCAGGAAATCAATATAACTTTTGGAGAGTATGAAAGTCACAGAAAACTGCAAAATATTTACATATTTCCTTTGGTTTGGTGTGCAATGTTTGTTTTTACTATTTAAGCTTTATATTGGGTTAAAATTGACCCAATTATTAATGATTAAACGTTTCTATGATCATACAATAAGTATATAGAAAGATAGATATGATGTATGGAGATAGAATATTATAGATAATTTTATGTGTAATTACAAACTGGGCTATGTAATACCTAGTTATATACAGTTAGTTAGACACACATATTATGTATATTATATTACATAAAATATTATGCAATGGTTCCATTTACATGGATAAGAATATGTATTGTTATATGACATTTAATATTTTAATATTCTCAATAATATAAAGCAATTAAGACGACATTCAGATCAAAAATAAAAACAAAATGATATATACTGGTTTTGGGTCTAGCCGGCACTTTAGCGACAGGTGGGGGCGGAGCTCTATGGGCCGCGGCGCCCCGGGGGGCAGAGCTCCCTCCGTGCCCCATGGGCAGACCCTCGCGCTGCGCCACCGGGTCATATTCCATGCCCCCGTAGTTAGCATCAAAGAATTTCTTGAACCATTGCAAAAACTCAAAGTTATCTTGAAAACGACCCTTCACCAGTTTGTCAATTGGTACTATCTACAAAAGAAAACAAGTGAAAGATAAAAAAAACGTAAAATATGGTTTTAGGCGAGAGGAGTGCACAGATGGGATTTTTAGGGTGCTTTTCCACCAGAGATGTGCAATGCTACAATGCTATGGATGCGTTTGATATCCACCAATCATATTCATTGGTGCACATAGCTTAGCACTGGTGGCGTAGCGTAGATTTCACATCTTCGCAGCATAGCTGCATAGCACATCTCTGGTGGAAAAGCACCCTTATACTAAAGTACTAACTAATAATATTAAATACATTGAGAAACAACGAAGCTTATGCTACAATATTATACAATCATGCCTGTGATAAGAAATAATCAACAAATGCATGGTATATTAAGCTAGAACTACATTTGAACCACATATGCTACACGTATCAGTCTCCAAACACTTGGAAACTAGTCTAGCTATACATAGGTCCAGGGGCCTAATTCTGCTAACACAATTTTGTTTCAATAGTGTCGATGGAATCGTAATAGACATGTTATGTCAAAAATATGCGTTGACTATTCTATCGAAACACCACTGACTCACTATGGTATTCTGCTCTAGAATCGTGGCTCAATGAAATCTCGATAGTTGTCAAAACGGTATCGCTTAGCAACATATACCATATTGCTAGGCAACACCAGCGACGTATCTATTACCATTCCATTGAGACTCCATAGCGATTCTATTGCGATGTTATTAAAACTTTAGCAGAATACCAAATAAAGTCACAATCTCGATATAATGACAATGGTAAATCCATTAATGCAATATAGCAGAATAAGGCCGGCATCTTAGATCAATGTAGTTCTAGCTTTTCATCGTTGTTTCTCAGTGTCATGACGTTATTGCATACTGGCGGAGTGATGTTGAACGGGCGCGATGCGCCGAGCCCGCGGCGGAGGCGGAGCGGCGACACACAGCGGCACGCCCGTCTCACACGCCCCAGACCCGATACTGAGCCCGCCTCGAGCATCAAAAGCATCGTACTCGCGACCATCATAGTTCGCATCGAAAAACTTTTTAAACCATTGTAAAAATTCAAAGTTGTCTTGAAACCGTCCCTTTATCAGCTTGTCCACTGGTATCACCTACAAATTTATGTTTTTCGGCAAATATTGAAAATATAGCTGAAATTTATTAATAGCTAAAGAGATTCATTGAAAAATGTCTCCCAATGTCTCGAAAAGTAAAACTAAATGTTGATCATGACAACAGTCACAAGACTCCTAAAGTGGTCCTGCTATTTATACTTAAGAGTTGACTTAATTAACTTACTTTAGCAAGGTTTTCACCATAAAAGTCCACTTAGATAGCTACTTAACATTTCAAGTCAATATAACTGCACTCTGATGTTATCATAAAATCTAGGCCATAACTTTATAACCTCATTTTACAATTTAAAAAAATCATTTAAATACCTTAAATTACTAAAATGTCGGTAGAAAAATTCATAAATATTTCTTAAATCACTAAAAAATTTAAACTATCAACAAACATAGTAAATTAGTCACTTTTGTGTCTTTATATAGGTATTTATTTTGTATTGTTTCCTTTTATATTTCCTTGAAAAACATACTATTTCTGTAGTCATATTTCATGATTAATATCAACAAGATAGTTATACAAAATCATAGTTCTGAGTAGAATCGGCAGCTCTATTCAACTAAGTTGACTTGTATGATGAAAACCCTATATTAAACTCTACTTTAGATATTTTTAAAAATATTTATTAAATAAATATGTCAACTTTTGACCACTATCTCACAAGATGTAAGATGTAGCACCCTTTCCTAGAAGATTTTAGACATTACTAACTGCGCCCCACGGTTTCACCCGCGTAAGTCCCGATCCAGTGAGAATATCAGGATAAAAAGTAGCCTATATCTTAATCCAGGAGTCTAGCTATCTACATACCAAGTTTCATTGCAATTGGTTTAGTAGTTTTAGCATGAAGGTGTAACAAACTTTCACATTTATAATATTATTCCTCTTGAATCACTCTATCTATTAAAAAAAACCGCATCAAAATCCGTTGCGTAGTTTTAAAGATCTAAGCATACAAAGGGAAATAGGGACGGCGAATAGTGACTTTATTTTATACTATGTAGTGAAGATCAGGTTTAGTGAAAGGATCCAATCCATGGTATTGTAATGATAATAAATTCTCTACCCACTCATCCATCCCACATGGATATTAATATATTACTTGGAGTCAAATTATGTAAGACTAGCTGCACCCTACAGTTTCACCTGCGAAAGTTCTGATCCTGTTGGAATATCAGGATATACAGTCCAGGTCCAGGTCTCATCCTACATACCAACTTTCATCGCTATTGGTCCAGGAGTTTTTATGTGAAGGAGTAACAAACATACAAACACACACACTCACATTTATAATATTAGTAGGAGTAGGACTAGCAGCATACTTTCACATGTTAATTTCCAGGATTAAATGTATCCCAAAAGAAAGTATTATCATAATCGATTTGGTAGTACTAGAGATTACCCGTAATAGACATTTCCCCCCTTATTCCAAAACTAGGTATAAGGAAAGTCCGAGATGTGGATTTAAACCTTAGATTTAGACACAGATTTACTTGTGAATTTTAGTCTAAACACTATCCCTATATAATCTATAGAGATAGTGTTTAGACTATAGTTCCCTATAAAATCTATAGGGATAGTGTTTAGACTATAGTTCACGAGTAAATCTGTGTCTAAATCTAAGATTTAAAAGGGATAGTGTTTAGACTATAGTTCACGAGTAAATCTGTGTCTAAATCTAAGATTTAAATACTCATCTCAGACTATCCTTAAACCTCGTTTGGAATAAGGGGGTCAAAGTTTATATCTTTATAATATTAGTATAAAACAAGTATAAAATAAGTATATTTTATCAGAGATAAACATTTTTCCTTCCTAATGTATATTAGTACTTACACTGCAGTTTTGTGCATTGTTTACTATCAGTTTGTTTAAAGTTAGAGAAATTTCTGACACATACCTTGTCCACACCCATTTTTTTGAAAGCCGCCTGTAAAACTTTGAAATTTTGTATGTATTCATGTTCCAAATTTGTCTTGAACTTAATTCTTTTCATGGGAACACTACCAGGAAAGAGCATGTCCATGAATTGACAGTACGCGGCTCCCGTACATAGCTCCTCAATCTTAGCGAAGTTTGATTGGAGACAGTCATTCACCCACGCCAGCATGTCATGCCGCGATAAATTCTCAGAGGTCACATTAGTCGAATACACGTTCACCGCCATCTTCAAGCACTATCTACTCTGAAAAACCGAAGAACACACTCTAGAATCTCAACACCGACAATAATCACCTGGAATGCGGCTCCGAGAAAAGAAAGCCGATCTAAAAATAGGTCGTGCGTGGCTAGTGTATCTTTCGTAAACTTATTTTGTATTATAGCTAAGTTTATTACAAAGTTCTAGAAGTTAATTTGGAGCCCGAAACTGTATATGTAGACCAAAAGCAATTACAAAAAAATAACAGTAAACGACAGCAGCGGATGTGGTGATATGACGAGTTCAAAGGCGACTCATCGAGATCTTATTTTCTAAGGAGCATGGTATTTTTTCACTTTCATACACAATGAAAACAAATATTTACCGATATAATAAAAGTTCCTGGAGTAATTTTATTCCCAATTTGATGCTCAATGTGGTTATTTGTGGGATTTTGTCCTATTCTATTCGCCTTTTTCGTCTTTCCGTAAATTCATAGACAAGACAAGCATGAATAATTTGCTTTTTTTTTCTAGCGGAATCGATAGTGAAGTGCCATTTTATTTTGATTGCTTCGATTGATTGATAATTTTGCACTGGAACTCGTCTGCAGTAACCGGAAATCAAACACTTTTTTTGCCCAAAATGAAATTAAAGAATGATTGAACGAGTTGTGAATGACAAAGCAAAGTGTACATTTCCTATCTGTGCTCAGTTTTAATTTGCTAGTTTTAGGAGGTGGTAGGGTGTCCTTTGTTTTTATCGGGATATTTTGATCTGAAATTTATCGAAAATAATAAATGAAACAAATTGGTGCTAGTCCTAAAAACTTAATTATCTACTACTAATTTTAAGCAATTTTTTTTAAATATACATATATACGAGATAATAGCAAAATATAGTAAACAAAAATATTTTTAGCACTAATAATAATAGTTACATCATAGTTTTTATTTGACTTGCGATAGCCGAGTTAACTATGGATCAAGAGGAAGAGCAAATAATTGAGCAGAGTACTCCTGCAATTAACTCAAGATCTGAAAATAATGAACCATACCGTCCGTTCAGACTTACTATGGAATTACCATTGTTTTTGTCGATTATGTGTACTTCATTATCAGGTAGATATTTCTCTTTCAAGGTCTTAAATTTCTTTACACCTTATGTCCGGTTTTGTAAACTAAACATAAACTTTGTAAACTAAAACAAAGATTTTTGGGTTAATTTTCTCAATAAAGAAAACTTCCAATTTGGAAGTAGTGGGTTCGATCCCATCACAAAAAGTTTTTTTCTACATACGAAGAACTTAAAAAAATAAGTTTTTAATTTAATTTACCTATATGGGAGTAGTGGGTTCGATCCCCAATACAAAACATTTATTTTGCACTGAAAAGTGTGTACAAATTTTTTCGAAGTGTGATTCTTACTGCGGAACTGCATTCCTAATTAATCGTTTTAATTTACAAATAAATACATAGTTTTGTATTAATTATTAATTATTTTCTTAAAGGCCTTCTTGTCTTTGGCATTACAGTAAAATAAATCTTAGCTTTAATTCAGCATCTTCACTACATAGTATTTAACGAAAGTCACTTCCCGCTGTCTGTCCCTATGTATGCTTAGATCTTTATAACTACACAACTGATTTTAATGCGGTTTTTTTAAAATAGATAGAGTGATTCAAGAATAAGGTTTACGAATATAAAACAAATTACCTCGCGCACGAAATCGCGGGCAACAGCCCGCTAAAGAAATACCAACGTAATTAAATAACTGAATGTAATTTCAGGCACAGCCCTTAGCAACATACTCTTATATCGAACCTGCATGCACTCATTAGGACACACAAGTGAAGAATGTGTCGGATTCCTCTCAATAGACAAGACAAACGACACTCAAGAACTAGAGAAAGAAGTCCAGCAATACTTGACATTCGTATCCACTGTGAAGAGCGTGATAGAAGCAGTTACGCCTGCGATATTGTCCTTATTTCTAGCTGTTTGGTCTGATACACATGGGAGAAAGCCGTTAGTTGTCTGGCCCTTATTTGGTGAGTTGTCTGACCTTGTTTGATAAGTTACTAATTTATTTGCCTTCGAATCTAATTAAACTAACACTAAGTAAACGTGGTGTTATTCTATTATCCAGCTAATAAATTAAATGAAAAATTATGTGTTTTTGTAACAAGTCTAAAGTTTGTAATCTTCTTCACACAAAAACTACTTCTTCTTCGTATCGATAGCACAAATCAAAGTGGAAATGGTTTTATGGTCCAGATCCGCCCACTCCAGTATGCTGCCAAAAACAAAACCTACTGAACAAAAACTGCGATTAAGCTAGAGTTGGAATCACACATAGGGCTACTTATGACTAGTCTCTGTATAAATGGTCCATATCTAGTGCTGTCTATCTAACATAATAAGTACCAAATCATCATACTTTATCATAGTTATACCTACATATAATTCACTGCATATTCGGACAATTCAGTAATATAATTAGATAAGTAGGTGCATACTGTTACAGTTTTTGGCACACATTAACATCTAAGTACAATGTAGCATAATTAAATTATTATTAAATGTGTGTTACTTCGTTTATCTACTATATCCTTTGTGTCATGTCATTCTAATGGAAAATGCCAAACTTTTTACGTAGGTAGGTAGGTACCTATCTAATAAAAAGTTGACGTTTGTTTTAAATATTCACATAGCAATTAAATCTTTATATATTTTATCAGTAAGTTATAAATATAAATAAAAGTTTGGTATTTGTTTACCATTTAATTTAATGAATATTTATTTATACCTACAAAAACGAATGTCACTTAAGCAAGCGTATAATTATTCTAAAAAATGTGCAAAATAATATACCTACCTAAGTGAATTTACTTTTATCTAATTCTATTATGTTAATATAATCCATAAAATATGCAAAGTAGTCAAATTAATTTAAGCAAAGGTAAAGGACTCATTTGTCGGTACTTAATCCCTTTATGCAAATATCAAATCGTGAAAAATAAATCATTTAGGTACCTACCTTATTTTTATTAGTTAAAAGAAACACAATAAGAATATTTTATAGCAGTTTGCAGTTCAAACCCCTAGAATTCAAACCGGTTGAAAACCGAGCTGCGTTTTCTTATAAAGAACACGAGTTTTTTATTTTGGTTTAATTATTTTTTGTAATATGACTCTAATATACCTAAGTATAAATTATATTTATTAGCCATGTTATGCACATAATACCTACTTTTGATGTTCTTATTTGATTTGATAACTCTTAAATTCATTAATTCTAATATCTCAAGGCATTATCAAGGTTAAAAATTACGTACCCTATATATTTTTGCAAGATGTTTAACTGACCATAAATGCTTATTTATTAACCCATCTTCTTAAATAGTCAGTCTATCTTAATTACCTTCTGTAGGCATTTTTATGCCTACATTTAACTTTGTTGGCACCCTTAAACGACTTTGACCGAAAGATTGTTTCGTGAGACAACAATAAAATTACTCGAGCTTGGAACCAGCTAGAGTAATTTTATTGGGCCAGATAGGTACTGTCCCAAAATATAATATAATCACATATCAATCACCCCTATCAATAAATAATAGTTTAAAAAACTAAAAAAACACGCTTTAATAAAAAATCCAACTAAAAAAATAGAAAATAAAATTTAATAAATTTGGATTAATAATATTGTAAATAGTAAGCGTGTTACATTGTGATGCTACACCTTCATTATTTTTCTTTTGCAATCACAATGTAACACGCTTACTATTTACAATATTATTAATCCAAATTTATTAAATTTTATTTTCTATTTTTTTTAGTTGGATTTTTTATTAAAGCGTGTTTTTTTAGTTTTTTAAACTATTAATTTATTTTATACTTTTTGGTCTTTATTACCGAAATATGTTAGATCAGACCCTGGTTACCATTGAAAGACAAACTACTCGTCAAGACGATTCTAACGAGCCCAAGCTCGATGGGGTTGTGTCGTTTCATTGCGAAGTTCCTATGACCACCTTCCAGTTCCATCATCAGACCCTGGTTACCATTGAAAGCCAAACTACTCGCCAAGACGATTCTAACGAGCCCAAACTCGATAGGGTTGTGTCGTTTCATTACAGAGTTCCTATGACCACCTTCCAGCTCCATCATCAGATCAGCACCATGTTATCATAATATTGCATTGTCATCGGTCTTTGACAAGTGTGCAAAGTTTGAATTAAATCTAATCATTCTAAGTAGGGCAAAATCGTGCCCAAAGGAGTCGGTTACATACAAACAAGCAAACATACAGGTGAAACTAATAAAAGCGTGTTAAAAAGGACCGTCATGTTCCAAAAGTTTTACCGTTTATGAATGTTTTCGGAAACAATTTTATCCTTTGAACTGAATTTGAAATCTGAACCGACATAGCTCTCAGGATTGGTATGCTGAAGTGGCAAATGGGCAGGTCATATAGCTCGCAGAACTGACAACTGCTGGGGAGTAAAGGTTCTCGAGTGGCGCAGCGATGCAACGCGAAACGGAGTGTTGGGAGACCAGCTGCTTGGTGGACCGACGATATTGTAGCGATCGCGGGTAGTCGGTGGATAGAGGTGGCTAAGGACCGCTGTTTGTGGCGTCGTATGGGGGAGGCCTAATGTCCAGAAGTGGACTTGTATGGTCTGATATGATGATGATGAAACTGAATTTATAATATCGTCTTTTGTTATAGGTCTATCAATAACTTCAATGCTTACTGTCGTCTACAGTATGTTTGACAATCTCGGACCGTGGTGGATTATTGTAGCAGTATTGCCTTACTCCCTGTGTGGTGGGTTCACAGTACTCTTCACAGGTGCCTTTTGTTATCTCAGCGATGTCACTAGTGAAGAAAAACGATCTCTTAGGTAAAATCTTATATAAGCCTTCAATCTAGAATACGTTGACCTGTTTCGGTGAAATTTAAGATACCAGGGGTTATCATACTATCAACACAATAAAACTGCTCCGTGAAATTTGCGAGACGCAGTTGTGATCTGGTTATGACTATCTATAGCTATATGGCTTATCATAGAGCCATTAATCAATTTGAGCATGTTAATTAATTTTTAATCAGCTTAACACGACAAGAGAAAAAAATAAATTAAAATTTTAAAAACCGACTTCAAAAAAACCTAAAAACAAAAATTAAAAAACCTGAAAAGAAAAACAAAAAAGTGTAAAATAATCCATTTCGGGTTACTTACTTGGAAGTCGGACTGGGTTAGATTGAATGTTGAGAGGTATACAGAAAACATGGTGTCACCCAGTCCGACTTCCAAGTAAGTAACCCGAAATGGATTATTTTACACTTTTTTGTTTTTCTTTTCAGGTTTTTTAATTTTTGTTTTTAGGTTTTTTTGAAGTCGGTTTTTAAAATTTTAATTTATTTTTTTATTTAACCATTTTTAGTGCCACTGTCACTGAAAATTCTACTCCATGAGGCGAAAGCGACTGTTTCTTCAAATTGCAACCTGTACCTAATCGTAACCCATTGAAGAGTTTGGTGATAAGGTGTTTTCAGATGCTCCATTCATCGGTACCTATTTGTGTATGGGCCACTTCTATTAGTGGAAATGGAAAACTGAGCAATTTGTTGAATCTCGCTGTGCAGATTTGTTCATCACTCCGTGGATCCTTATCAGATCTTCGTTTAGGATAGGGTTCTCTATCAAAATTCATTCAAACCCAGTCCGGCGAGGCAAAGGCGAATATTTTATTCAAATTGTAACCTGTAATCGTAACCGATTGAAGAGTTTTCTGATGACAAGGTGGTTTCAGATATTCCATTTATCGGTAACTTTTAGTTTATGGGCCAATTCTACTGGTGGACATCGAAAACTGAGCAATTTGCTGCACTCTGGAGGTGCAATTCTGTTCACCACTTCGAAGATCCTCATCAGAACTTCATTTAAGATAAGGTTCTCTATCAACATTCATTCAAACCCAGTCCGGCGACTAAATTCGACTAAATTCTTCAAATTGTAACCTGTAATCGTAACCGATTGAAGAGTTTTCTGATGAGAAGGTGGTTTCAGATATTCCATTTATCGGTAACTGTTCGTTTATGGGCCAATTGTACTGGTGGAAATCGAAAACTGAGCAATTTGCTGCACTCTCGAGGTGCAATTCTGTTCATCACTCCGAAGATTCTCATCAGATCTCCACCAAAATTTTATGGGACCACCCCTGAGGTGTCACCTTCCGAACACAAAAAGAATCATCTCAATCGGTTAAGCCGTCTTCGAATGATCGCGTAACATACACACAAAAAAAAAAAAAAAAACAACAACATACAGACGAATTGAGAACCTCCTCCTTTTTTGAAGTCGGTTAAAAAGAAGATATTTGTCTTTTAGACCAGGGTCGATAATTTTTGAAACCAAAAAAAAATTACAGTAGGATGAAACCCATTAGGAAAGGAGGGAATTATGATAAAAATGAAAGGAAAAATAAATTACAGTCGATCCGAGTTCGGGAAGTGGGAGGGGGTGGGTTTTTAAGGGTAAAAAATGGTTTATCTTGATTTCCGGCAAAACTACAAGTCCTATGGAAAAAAGTTAAATAGCAAAGTTGTAGGTAATAAAAAGATCTACAACTTTTGTATATACAATTTTTTCACATAACCTCAAAATTTAGGTGAAAAATTCAAATAACCAAGTTTTTGGTTTTTTATTTTTATCCTTTTCAAAAAGGTTTTTTTTTTACGAAATTTGGTGAAAACTTACCTTATTATATCCCAAATATACTGTAATTTATTTGATTTAAAATATTTATTTTTTCGCCTTATTTTAACTTAATATCAAGAAAGCACCTTAATTTTAAATCGAAAATTCTCGAAATATCAGCTTTTTCAAAAAGTTGGTATGCTTTCTGTTCGCTAAAATCTCTACTTTCCGATAGTGAAAAAATATATATATGTAACTCTAGTAAATCTTCTTAGAAAATGCATAAAACCGATCGAGAAAATCGATATATATATATGAGTAGTATGTATTTAGATTACTTTCCAACTTTCAAATGTTCAATAGAGCCAATTAAATAGTTTACCTACATCATATTCGTCATATCCTATTTAGGTACGCAGGTTTTTTATTTAAAATCTCTTAAACTAAATCTCTCTCTGTTAAATCTCTTAATCGGCGGAATTTTATGCAATTCTATTATCTTTTCATAAATTTTTGTTCCCTGTTTTAAGTTTAGGTATATTTGATGTTTCATTTCTATGGTACAATAAAGTGTTTCAAACAATTTTTACGGTCAAATACAAATACTAATTATCCTAATACAAAAAACACCGTATACTTTGTGGCTCGTTTATTTCAGAATGACAATACTGGAAGGTGCTGTATCTCTAGGAAGCGTATTGGGCTCAATTTCCAGCTCCTATATATTACGGGCAGTGGGCAACGTTTATTTACTGTTAATTGTAGCTACTTTACAAGTATTCGCTTATGTCTACGCTAATATATGGATTCGGGAATCTATTAGAGGAGCTGTTCGGGTATGTACCTAGAAATTATGTCTTACTAATCTATAATGCTTTCTCCTGAACGACCTACTGACGGATCAACGCACAGCCTAAACCGCTAGAGACCTGAAACTTTTAAAGTGTGTTATCTTTATGACGCATCCGATATGAAAGGATTTTGAAAAATTTCAAATCTTTGCGGACGATGTCACCGGCGCAAGCTAGTATAAAAATAAATAATGTGGGACACTTCAAACAGTGCCAACTAGCTCCAAGCAAAGCTACTATGCTTGTATTATGGGTGCCAGATAACGGATAGAATATTCTTTTCTTTTGTAAGATACCTAGGTGTTTCTACCAGAAACAAATATCTTAACATAAATTTTTATTTGGGGCGGGAATCGAAACCACAACCTTCTGTGTCGCAGGCTGTCACAGAGGCCGTCAGATATCCTACGTTATTAAGTTAAAAATTCATAGGTCTAATTATACCTATTCATTATTATATTTATAGATCTCATATAAGATCTAAACCGGTCAGCGTGGCTTCTTTGAAATACTATTACCCAATGTTTAAACAAGGGTTCCGTAACATTATATTCTGTTTTTAGTATTCGTTGTTATAGCGGCAACAGAAATACTTACATCATTTGTAAAAAATGTCAACTGTCTAGCTATCACGGTTCATGAGATACAGCCAGGATACAGCCTGGTGACAAACAAACAGACGTAGAGTGGAGTCTTAGTAAAAGGGTCCCTAAATTCGTACCTAAAGGGTAAGGTACGAATTTACCGACCCTAAAAAGAAATTATTATAATACAAAACATATTATTACATTAGATATTAAATTAAATCATAATAAAATCATCGTTATCTAATAATATAGACGCCAGACCAGTATTGTGTGAATCATTCAGTGCTGTAGTGTTAAACTATTGATAACCAATTTTTTGTGCATAGTCGGGCAACAAAGGTCAAACAACATATTTTACGAACACTGTGATAAAATTATTTGTTTGATAAAAAAAACTATCGCATTTGCCACAGTAAAGCTATAGTTTAAATACTCTAACTCCTAAGCGGCAATCTATAGCCACCGTTTTTTCAACATCTTTATTAGTCAGTATTTGAGAGGTAGGTCTAGTTTAGGTATGTAATTATCAATCTGCCAATAGTTTGTTTGCCTCGAAACTTTAATAACTTTATTTAATAACTTTAACCTTTACTTTGCCAATATATGACCGAACAAATACGCATTTGTTTGAAAAACTCACCTGATAACTACACCAAAAGAAAATCCAAGACATCTTAGCAAATAAATAGCAAATAGGTATCAATACATTTTATAATTATTTTTGATATTTACCCGATATGGTTCAATCGAGCTATATCGATCACGGTCACGGAAAGACTGGGGAACTGCAAACGATACGATGCGAATAATTTTAAAACTACCCTCATTCAGTTTGCAAACATTATGAATACAAGATAAAAAGTCAACTAGATCCATTTTTAACAGACTTCAAAAAAGGAGGAGGTTCTCAATTCGTCGCATTTTTTAAATATGCTTCTAAGCGTACAGACTTTTTGTCCTTTCTTCCTATATTATAAGTACCTATCTAGTTATTAGCACAAAAATCAAAATCTCACTGCTTTGTCGATGATCAATTATCTATCGGTGGCATGACATGCAATTTTATTGTTAAATCGTGTTTAACCTTGGCTTCGATACTATTGCTAGGTCGTTCTAAATGCGATGGGCATCGCATGTTGAATACTTACATATTAAAGGCTAAAGAATCAAGTACCTAATAATGTATATTCGAAAACTTTTATCCATTAGGTAAAGTTTGGCTTCATGAACAAAGGAACGAATTCTGAAATAATCTTAAGTTATGGACACCCTAGTATAAAAAAGGTGTTACTTTAAAAAGTTCTTAAAAAAATAGCGCGGTTTTTTGAAAACTCAACAGCCTCAACCGATTTATTTTTATTTTAGCTAGTTGTTTGAATCACTTTTAGCATATATTTGGTTACCAAATTACATACCGTACGACTACGTAGGTATAATAATATGGAAAAATCCTAAATGTCACAAACACCTAGGCACAACCTAGGAACCCAGAACATTGGAGACTTTGTAGTCATAAACATTAAAAAAAAACAACAAAAGACCTAAAGTGATGAAGCTGGTGGAATAATAAGTAGATAATTGATAAGAAACCCTTAAAATAGTACTTACTGTACGGTTGGAGTTAGAATTGCAGACCCACCGTAGAACCTACACGTCAGTTATGTACCTACTTAATGAAAAATGAGAATCTCTCCTTTTACCTAACTAAATAAATATTGTTTTTATGAAATACAAGCGATCCTCGCCCGGCTTCGCCCAAACTGCCCCCTTAGATTAGACAAGATTGCTTTCTATTAGCTATAATATTGCCAATAGACAGTTTTTTTTTGTCTGAAATTTACTTAAGCCAACGAAAAGTCACGTAGGCTTGCGTTAGAAAAAAAAAAGATCAATAAGTTCAGGTTCAGGTTCAGGTTAGGGGCTCCGGTTTTCCGCACTCAGACATAAGTCTGCCCATTGCGCGTGATCTTCGGCTGTTACTCCAGCCAACCCAGCTCCGACCAGAAGCGCAGAATTCTCCTGGGGTCCTCGTACGCTTCTTGGAGTGTTATTGGGTTGCCAAGTATGTCGTCCCTGTATGCAGCCAGGCTCTCGCACTCCAGGATTGCGTGAGCGATGGTCTCTTCTTCCGACAGACACGTAAGTAGATACCTTATTACCTATTATATGATGCAAGAGATAGTGATAGATAGTCGTATTAAATAATTAAACACTATCACTTCTATCGCAGATAGTAATAAGTAAGTGTTGTAGGTACCTACCTATATACCTACATTAGTGACGCATTTTGTTTATGTACAAAATAGATTACAAGAATGTACCTACTTAGCTAATTTTGATTAGGTATTTAAGTGGTTATGTTATTTGTTTTGTAGTTACAGTTGATTTAAGTATTTACTTGTAATGGTATAAGGGCTTTATTTATTTATTTTTAGGGGAACCAACAACTATAACTAAAAAAACGAACATAAAATAATAGAAACAGAGAGCCAATTAGATGTTCTCAGGCATAAAAACATCACTACATAGTATAAAGCAACGTATGCTTAAATCTTTAAAACTACGCAACGGATTTTGATGCGGTTTTTTTATAGATAGTGATTCCAGCGGAAGGTTTATATGTATAGGGGAAATGTAGGCAATGGGAGTCAGTAGGCAATGGTGATCACCTCAAAATAACAAAAACCGAACGCGACCGACCGATCCAAACATAAGTACATGCTAGCATGACGTCACACCCGTGCGCGAGCGGTGACTGGCTCAGTTCGGCCGACGCGTTGGCGAGCTATGGGTGTGTGTAGATTTCGCGCCATTTACATCTAACTTTTCGAGTTAAGAAATACGAAGGTAAATTACAAAATAACAAATATTTATTTCTGTACTTGTAATGTGTAATAGTCGTAGCATTTTAGCATGCAATTCAACAGCCATATTGTTATTATTACCTATAACTTCTCGCCAAAATTTTTTTTTCCGTTTTATGGCCTATGTAGGTAATCGGAGTCGGGTGATCCCAATTACCTACATAGTAGGCCAACGCTGTGAAAAACGAAGGAAAAAGAACAGGAAAGAAAATCAAGCCACAGAAGGGTAGTCGTGACAAGGTTAAGAAGGAAATTCTGCAGGACTCCAATCATACTTCGACGTCAGACGTGAACACGGATGTGTTATGCCAGGAAAATGATATGTATAAATATAAATGATATGTGTAAATGTTTGCAATATGTGTTGATCACCATTGCCCACATACTGATCACCATTGCCAACCCAAGTTGACAATCGGGATCAAAGTTATTTTTTTTAAATATTCTATTGTACTAAAACTAATAAACCAAAGTGATTAAAGTTGATCTCAATCGATAGTTAGTAAAGTAAAGTTTATAATAAGAACAGAGTAATAAATAGTTGATACATAGATTTGCTTTTTTTTTCATTTTCGCTTAAGTGATCCCCATTACCTACATTTACCCTAATACATGCATAATATAGCCATGCGAAGCCGGGGCGGGTAGTAAGATATAAAGAAAAACAGTGTGAAAAAACAAACAACACATTCAAAAGTCACCATTGCACAAGTACGTAGGTACTAAATATTAAAACTAACTTTTTTCCGCAATGAGACCTCTTAGTTAGGTCCTTTTTGAGGGCGGATAGAGTAAGCTTGCTCAGCAGCTAACTACCCTCTCAACTTAGTCGACCGCGTCCAATGATAATACAGAACTCGATAATACGTTTGAAGTCGTATATTTTCTTTAATGTAGGTACCTACTCCAATCTAATCAATGATGACCTTTGTGGCGTGGTCAACAAGATACCTGCCTTGAATAGAAAAGGTTGGGGAATCGATTCCCGTCGTAAAACAAATGTACTTATAGTTTACACATATTTGCTTCTGGTCTGAGGTTTCTGTAATTATTCTATTAAGGTGAAAGGGTACCTGCGCTCTCTCCATACAAACGTAGTCGACTGTTTCATCCCTGGATGACACTAGCACAAATATTTTTGTGCCTTAAAACCTATAACTGCAATGACTATGCCCCTATTTTTTGTTTGAAACAGTCGACTACGTTTGTAAGGAAAGAGCCCCCCCGGTACCTTTTCCTCTTATGCATCTATATTTCAAGCCAAATTTGGGGCTTTATGGCGCTTTGTCCGATTTACCCTCATTTAATGTATAATTAGGCAACAAAAATGGAGACCCACTGTAGAGTTTCAAAATTGTTGTTTATAGAAATGTTCTAAACTCAAGTCATCGACCACTACCAATAGACTCCTAATGAAGGGTCTATAATGTTCACCACGCATAGTAGATTTGGACTCTATATCAAAGGGCCGTTTCGAATACAACTTTAGTGGAAACCAAGGAGTGGTGCAGTCCATTACTCGCAGTTTTTTATTTTTTTTTGCTGTTGTCGTCGCGAGAATCGGTTTAGAAATGGTGTTATGTTCAATATAATGGTACGGAAAAAATAAAAAAACATCCAGCTACCAGAAAGATGGGATAATTTTCCATAAGTAAGTGATTTAAACTTTCATTTTGACTGTCCCAACTGCAAAAGATATCTTGGTAGGACTTGTTCGTCAGAAGAACGGGCTCGCGTTGAAGTCTTTTTGCAGTAAAACCAATACTTTTTTGCGTGTAATAAAACAAAAACTAACCAAATTTTGGTACGAAAATTCGATTTTAGTACAGACACTAGCGCCTCCACTCAACTGCACAAATAAGTTGGTTTTAAAACAATTTTATTTTTTTGATGCGGTATACAGGCAAACTAATTGGTAAGGAACAAATTTGTTTGAAATATCGATACAGCGCCCTCACTCAATGGAAAACTAATTGTACTTGTGGTACTATTTTATTAAAAATATTAAGCACGTGTCAGTAGTGGTGGGGTATAAATGAAAAAAATTATATCGATTCGATAAAACTTAGAACTGACATATTTTGTATTTTACATTAATGAATTTATTAGTCAAAAAATATTTTAATTAACTGACTTAAAAAAGAAAGGGTTTACGTATATTTATTCGTCGATTACTCAAAGACAGCTTGAGAATAAGATGGGTCCATAAATAAATTGTGTAAGTCGGCTCAGTGGTTAATTATATATATTTATTTGAAAATAATACATTCGTTGCAGTTTTTTTATCAATAAATTTATAATACAAACATCGATAAAATCTATGGTATCGATATTTAGTAATTACTTATTACCAACACTATGATCTCGGCAGTTACGCCCCCCGCTACCTCATGGTTTGGTGAACTACGTCCTAAACGAAAACGAAGCGATGTTGTATCTATTCGGTTATATGATCGATGACTCAAGTACAGTTCCTTAGGGTCATGCTTCAAGTAGAGCTCCTTAGCGTCATGCTTTAGATTAAGTTTAAAATCCTTCAACTCAAGCAGAACTTTAAAGCCCAGCTCGAGTTGAAAATATTCTAATAAAAACAATTTTAAAACTCTATGGTAGATCTGCAATTATGTTAAAAGATCTGTGTTTATAATTTATTTTCTATTCCAGGGTGGTTTACGAACAGTTTTAGACTTCTTACTAGTCAAAGAAATGGTAAGAGAATGTTTCAAAAAACGCCCGAACCACGGCCGAGCTCAGATTCTCCTCCTAACACTCGCCAACTGTCTCTCAATCTTCATACTTTACGGACTAATATCTCTCGAATATATGTACACAAGAGAGAAATTACATTGGACTATAAAACAATATACGCTATTTTCTGCATCGCATACGACAATAGGCTTTCTCGGAGCTTTCTTCGGCGTAATTGTGCTTCAAAAGGTCTTCAGGATAAGCGATTTGGCAATGGCTAACGTGTCGTTTGTATCGTCATTGATTGAGTTCGCGAGTAAGGCGCTGGCTGTTTCGACGTGGCATATGTATTTAGGTAAAATTAACTTTATTTTTTATTACTTTTTTATCTTTGTCCCTGTGTAACACAGATCCATATCCAGGCCCCAAAAAAGGTGGTCACAACCCGAATTTTTAGTTTAAAGTCCCACGTGGGCAAATACTAAGTAGTAAATTAATAAACCTGTAAAATATTAGTTTTTTGCTAACGAAAATTACTAAAGAGGAAAGGTACCCGGCTCTCTCTCCATGCAAACGTAGTCGACTATGTTACCTCCCTGGATAATGACACTAGCACAAATATTTTAGTTGCATAACACCTATAACTGCCATGACTATGCACCTTTGTCATGGTTTTTTTCATTTTCTAATTATCATAAAAGTAAAATTAGAAAAAATAACAAAATAAATATAAAAATAAGACATAGAGGCATGGTCATGGCAATTATAAGTTTTATGCTACAAAAATATTATTAAATATCTGCCTTTGACCATGGGATCTGGAAAGGTCTCGAAACGTCAGGTTTTAACAAAAACAAACTGAACGCAATATCCGTTAAATTATCAAATAGTTTTTTCAAATAAAAACTTCTTTCTGGGTAAGAACTTTTTTTTAGTAATTTTTACCAGTTTTTTTCTTGTATTTCAGGTTCTGTTCTATCAATGTTTAGAGGATTATCAGCGCCTCTCATTCGATCATTGATTACGAAGATATTGCCCGTTGAAGATATAGCGAAAATATTCGCTCTAATGTCGGCAATAGAAGCCCTAGCACCTCTAATAGCACCAGTCATGTACAATTCGTTGTACGCTATTACAATATATTCATTCCCGAGTTCGATTTATGTGATCAGTATTGGGATAACTTTGATGAGCGTTATATCGACTGGGTAAGTTTTTACACTAATAATATTATAAAAAGGAATTATTTTTTTATTTGTTTATAACGAATGGGTTTCGAAACTACTGAACCGATTTAGATGAAACTTGGTATGAGGATACATTGATTCATTAGGAGTACCATAGGCTACTTTATATCATGATATTCCCACGGGATCGGGAGTTACTCAGGTGAAACCGCGGAGCGCTGCTAGTTTAATAATATTTTGGTGGTACTAACTGATAGACTAAACACTGCCTTTTAACTGTGATCCCACCGCTGTCGCACTGTTAAAAAAATTCACCGTAAACCCACTGCACAAGAGTGGGGCAGCAGGTAATTGTAACAAATATTTTAACCGTGGTCCCACCGCTGTTAAAATTTTGCTTATTTGGAAAAGTACGTTGGATCATTCACTCATTCTAAACGGTTGGATCTCAGCAAGATTTTGCGTAGGGCTGTGTTATATACAGATATAGCACTAAAAGGGATTTATGTGATCGTGGGACTAGGTAATTAAAAATATATATTAAATACTTAGGTACCTTAAAATAAAAATAAATTTGTTTGGGTCTTTGTCTTATCATCTTAATACGGGTGCTTTGGTCTGCCAAAAAAATGTATTACGGGCCATTTTGTTCGTAAAAACGACCCAATGGGTTGCAATTTATTTAAAATCAGGTTTCAAGCCTCGTTTTTACAACACCCTTTGGTTAAAAATAATCTTTTTGCATGAAGGTAAAAATAAATGGGTAATAAATAAGTAAGTATAAGGTTTTTGTAATGTTTACGAGTGGGTCTGGAAAGGCGATGTCCTTCGTTGAGTTATTTGATAGCTTGACTTGATCTTCGTTAAAATTCTTTGTATTACAATAATAATGAATATTCAATTAAGTTTCTTTGAAATAATATAACTTGTGTGACTAATATATTTCCCATATCTTTCGAACTGACTCCGGTAGACTCATCGCTGATTCATACCGAGCCCAAACTATTTTCTATAAAAAAGAAGAGAAAAAGACTAATCAAGAAAGCTCTGAAACTACAAGAGCTTACGAGTTTGAAACTTTGCATAGGGGTTTCTTTTAAGACGTAAGCACATAGCACTAAGAAAGGAAGTAGGTAAAGGACCTGTGAAGGATTTCTAGTTCGTAGAACTATGCTAATTATGTATTCTGTGTTGGTACGAAATAAATAGAACTTTTAAAGAAACACTGACGCGATTAAAACTGCGAGGCTAATCTTAACGTGAAAGGGTACCTGCTCTCTCTATACAAACGTAGTCGACTGTTTCCTCCCTGGATAATGACACTAGCACAAATATTTTTGTGCCATAAAACCTATAACTGTCATGACTATGCACTAGGCTTGGAAATGAATGCTATTTTTAAATCATTGCTAATGTGACAAATGATTTTATTTTTCATAGTGTGAATGCTACTGCTACTTTTCACATCTGAGTGAAAAATAGCTTTCACACGGGTGACAATTATTTTTCGCAATTTGTCATGGTCTGCTATTTGTGCTAATGTAAATGATTTTTCACTTTGTAATTATTAGCGATTTCAATGAACTTTCCCTCATACTTTAACAGGCTTGGGACTGTCAATGTTTTTTCGCTCTAAATAATAAATCAAAGAATCTTAATTAGAGGCTTGCCGCTAGTCTCATGTTGAGTTATGCAACAAGCAAATAAAAGCTTAACACGGTTAAAAATACGATTCAACTTCACTTAAACACTGTCAAATCAAGCAAATCGCATTTTAAACTTGGTGACAATAAGATTTAATTTAGTTTGACAACCCGCGCCCGCGGTACATTAACAGTACTCGAGCCACATGCTCGAGCTACCCAAGATGGTGATTGCGAAAAAAGTAGCAGTAAAGTTGCATTAGTAGCAGTCAGAGTGATTTCTTGTAGCATCTGCTACTTGCGATTTTTTTTTCAGTGTGAAATATCGAGTGACGTGCTATTTTTGCCATGACTACTATGCACCATTTTTTTTTATTATCATGGAAAAATATTTAAAAAAAAAATAGGGGCATGGTCATTGGTCATGGCAGTTAAGTATAAGTTTTATGCACCAAAAATATTTGCTCTAGTGTCACTATCCAGGGAGAAGACAGTCGACTACGTTTGTAATAGTTTGTATGGAGAGAGCCCCCGGTACCCTTTCCTCTTAAAGTAAATTCTAAGTTTAATTAATGGTAAACCAATACAAAATTGTGTCTTCTTTGTTACAGATTCGTTCAATATTACAGAAGGAATTTATCGCACGTCTATCAAAGGTTGTCTGAAACATAGTCATAGTATAGTCATTTAGTGAGCGTTACTGCAGCAAAATTATATCGAATTTTGTGATTCTTTCGGGATAGAGAATTAGCTATCCAGCTTTTGTAAAAGTTAGGAATTTTTTGACTGTAGTTTAGTTTACTTTTCCGTACTTTCATTTGGGCCATTGGTGCGTTGACTGTAATTTAAAAAAAAACAGATTTTGCTGGAATAACGTTACGCTAGCAAGAAGTTTTTCGATTCAAAGGGTATTTACAGCAGCTCAGTTGATATAATTTCAACCGACTTCAAAATAAGTTCTTAATTTGTCGCGTTGATACATATTTGTATAACCTATTTTATATCATATTTTTATAATGTAAAGTTTGTGTGTTTGTTACTTCACGCAAAAACTACTGCACCGATTGCGATGAAACTCTGTATGTGGTTAGAAATTAACACATAGAATACTTCTTATCCCGATATTCCCACGGGATCGGGACTTACACGGGTGAAACCGCGGGTAGCAGCTGTAAATATAGAGTACTTAACCCATATTTTGCCTTACTAAATGATGAATCAACCATTATTTTATCAGTCGTACTCATTAGTGCCAGCTGCACGATAGCAATATTGTAATTTTAGTAGAATTTAAACAAAACAAACGATTTAAGGACAATTTCATAGCAATAAGTATTATTAGGTATTTTAAGTATAAAATAACATTTTGTTTTGTTTAGAGCGATTTTGGTTTAGTGGTATTTACCTTGACTGTCATTTCGAAGGGTTTGATTCCTACTACGACGAAACTACTACTAGTAGTAGTAAGTCCAAAATATTATGGAGGTTGGTGAAGTAAAACTGGACATCTGGCGCCCAGAAGGCCAATTTCTCGTAAATAAAGTTGTTAATTTCAATTACAAAACTAAAATACCCTCAAATTTTTATATTCCAAAAAGTTGACTTTTGTTTGAGTGTATTTCGAAGGTGTATTTAAATAAATAAATATTGCAGGACATTCCACACATCGCCATCTAGGCCCAAGCTAAGTAACTAGACTTGTGTTATGGGTGCTAGACAACGGATATACTACTTATTTTTGTAAATATATACTTAAAATACATATAAACAACCAGACCGCAGATAAATATCTTAGCATAAATACATGTCTAAGGCGGGAATCGAACCCTGTGTTTGGCAGTCCGGCATGGTGACCATTGTGCCAACTGTGTCGTCAGACCTTTAGAGCTACTTTGAGGGTATTTATTATAATCGAAATGATATTGCAATGTAATTTGACTAATGTTATTTTACTAGAATTGGCCTTCTTAGGTTTAAATCATCACCTACATTAAATGCAAATAACATTATTATATTCGACCACTGTGCCTTCGGTTAATCAATTGGACTGAATTTATTTAGAATAATTTGACCAGTGCCTTAATAATACACTGATTAATTACTATAAGATTAAATAAGTAATTTTAAGTACCTATATAACATTTTATTTAGTCTAAGCAGTGTTTTCAGTAGGCTTGTACCTATATAACATTTTTATCTGTTTAAAACATATCAAAAAGTGCAATAATGAATTTGAAAATGCAACTATGAATTTTGTGATAAAATTGTGATAATCATTTTTAATTTTTGATAAACGACAGCTTTGAATTTTTGTGTTTTATTTTATATTTTGAGTAAGTAACCAACATGCATTTATGAAAGGATTATATTTATTAGTTATCTACACTAATAAAATGAGGAAAGATTTTTTTGTTTGTTTGTAACGAATAGGCTCCGAAACTATTAAGACAGATTTCATAAATTATTTTAACAATAGAAAGCTACATTATCAGGGAATAACATAGGCTATAAAAAAAATAGGAATCCGTAAGAAAATTTCAATATTGACCCCCAAGGTAGAAATAGTAGGTATATAAAAACTAAATTCCTGAAGGACAATTAATTACAATAAAGAAAGGAGCTCATTAGCAGGAGTATTTGCTGCGACTATTTATCCCGTTTTTTTCACAAGATAGAGACTAACCCGGGTGAAACTGTAAGCCGTAGCCAGTTTCTTAAATAAAAAAACTATGTATCGTACATCTTTTTATTTTTAATCATAGTAACATTCAGTAATCAACTCAGGAAAATAAACACAAATAACAAAATGAATAATAAACTCCATCATGAGTTTTTAGGTCTGTAATACTTAAACTCTATAACAACTCACACTAAATTACTTCAAATAATATGTTTTAAGTTATATAAAATAACATACTGATGAATAACATACGTTATTCTAAATGTTTTTTCTTTCAATTTTCTGTCAAAGAAGAGAAAAAAACGGAGCTGTCCATTATTATACTAATGTTTGAACTTAACTATGGCGTAACGTTAAAAACAAAAAATGCGAAAACTACTTACAATAATCATCACAGTTTTAACATTTACCATTCTAACGCGTTTGACTTTGTACAGGTGACACGACATATCTTTTATCCTTCATTTTGTCTGATTTTAAGGGCCCTATCTCACTGGCTACTCTACTCTAGGTCGCCAATTACATTAGTTACTGGCTACTGTATGTCACAAAAAAACAAATAAACAGACAGACAAGAAAGTGATCTTATAAGGATTCCTTTTTTACCTTTTGAGGTAAAGAACTCTTAACAAGTGCGGCCTTCCTCATTGGCGACCCGTTGGACACTTGAGTAAGGCGCAGCTTACACGTATACATTTTACTGGCTACTGTGGTTACGTCGCTCGCCAGGACGCCAGAGTAGAAAGGCTACGCTTCTAAACTGACGTACGATAGGGCGTATCTTAGTAGGTCGTCTTTAAATCATGACGTCATCATAAGACATCCCTGAGTCCTGATGCACCCCGCAATGACTTAAAGAACCTACTCAGTTACGCACTATTTTAAAGGTAATGAAAGATTTTTATAGAGATTTAAGCCCGCCACAGTCGTAGCTATATTAATATACTGAGTCATATTACAGCAAGCCACCACACACGGTTCTTATACTGTAATATATATTTGCCATAACATATATTAATGTCTTGCTATTATCTGTCCACATACTTTGGTGACGTAATAAAAATATATATTATAGTCTGTGGTCACTCGAAGAGATTACTATAGCAAATATATCGTAATATTCCTTGATATGGAATATATGTTATAGCTACGTCTGTGACGGGTTTAATGGTATTTTACTCTATAATTTTGAAATGTTTTGTACACAAATGAGATTCTGATGCGTCCTATCTTACGATATTTACGTGAGCAATGGTATCACTATGTGATGGATGATCTGTTTAACACGACTAAGTTATGAAGCGATAAAATCTAAATTATAAGTAACTATTTTAAACATTTCAAATGAGTAACTTTAATTATAAATCATCACAGTACCACTTAAACTTTAACCTATATTGAAGCAACTTTTTTTATTTAAAAGAAAAATAACTAAAATTAAAAGGAATTAACCGCAAAGTAAATAAAAAGAAAGAATAAAAATAAAAAAACTTAAGTACAACATGATGCAGGTATGTATCTGTACAATTCAATGGAACTTACGCTGTTTTTTCCTATATTTAAAAATATATAAAAATGTTATTCACTATAAACAGTCTTATTCAGAGAAATAAAAATAATGTTAGTTGGTTTTGAGGTCCTTCAGTTTTTATATTTATATTAATGACGCATACGAAATTGAGCCAATAATTGTGTTTTGGACAGATTCTAATTTACGCAGATCCAGAATTTTCCCTGAGTCATAAGATTCGTTTGTTTCTGACGAACTCCTTAGTTGATTGTCTGATTTGGCGAATATTTTCAAAATGTATTTTCTATATTTTTTTTCACTGTTGTTAATTTCTTGCATATTTTACCAAAAGTGTATAAGTACGGAAGCAACAATATCCATCTGCCTGTTTCACGCATAAATCGCAAAACTAATTTGTTTACAAATGAATTTGAGAACAAGGAAAGGTTTCCTACTAGGAAAGTAATAAACAAATTATAAACAAAAATAGTAAATTAATATAAAAATCTAAACTAAGAAGACAGTCGGCTCACATCCAAGAAAACTGTCTAACAATAAAATATTCCTTGTCATCTGTATTTTCATCTGTCGTAACAAGAATCTGCCTAAATCAAAATTTGTCCAAATAAAACCTATTATGCGATTGCAATTTGTCGTATCCTATCTCTACAAAGGGTTCAACTAGTACTACATATTTGTAAATACGTACTGACTGGGCTTACTGGAAATATTAATGAAAAAAGTGCATCTAAAAATTGCACCGCAACGAAATTATGAACTCGCAACTCCCTATAGGTGCGCTATAAATTGCGCCACCCAAACATAGGTGAAATTCAAGGGACGCATTATCCTTGTTTGTTGTTCAATACATACGTATTTGACTCGTTTCTCTTGTTACTAGCATAAGAACCAATGACGACAAACACACACTTACTAGTTGCAAGTATAAAATAATAAACGTCATGAAAAAATACACTGTTACAGTGTAAATATAAAGAATTTTCTTATTATTACACCTACCACTCTTCTTCTGGCTCCTGGGTAGCGACAGCGGGGCTTGCGTCATTGAAACTCTGTAATGAAACACGATTTATGTAAGTCTACAAGTAGGCACAATGCATTTCTGCTAATTTACCGTCATCACACTAAAAACATTTATTAAGAGGAAAGGGTACCGGGGGCTTTCTCTATACAAACTATTACAAACGTAGTAGATTGTTTTCTCCCTGGATAATGACACTAGAGCAAATATGTTTGGTGCATAAAACTTATAACTGCCATGACCATGCCTCTATTTTTTGTGTTATTTTAATTTTTTTAATTTTAATTTCTATGATAATTAATTAGAAAATGAAAACAAAAACTAAAACATAATAGGGGCATAGTCATGGCAGTTATAGGTTTTATGGCACAAAAATATTTATGCTAGTGTCATTATCCAGGGAGGAAACAGTCGACTACGTTTGTATGGAGAGAGCGCAGGTACCCTTTCAACTTAACTGATGGTTCTAGTTTTCTAAATAATAAAAAAAGGGCCAAGTGCGAGTCCGACTCGCGCATAAAGGGTTCCATACCAATATATTCTATTTTTAGTATTTGTTGATACAGCGGCAACTGAAATACGTAATCTGTGAAAATTTCAACTGTCTAGCTATCACAGTTTATGAGATTAAGTCTAGTGACAGACGGACAGTGGAGTCTTAATAAAAAGGTTCCGGTTTTACAATTACATTACTCTAAGAAATGGTACCTTATCTCCAGGATTCCACTATAGCAAGCATGCAACATATGGAAACATTTAAGTACTGTCAAAAATAACAACAGTAAAGTTTGTACAGTATTTTCATCTCACGCATCAATGGTTATGTTTGACGACCCAGTTGGCGCAATGGTCACTATGCCGGACTCCCAAACACAGGGTTGCGGGTTCGATTTCCGCCTTAGACAAGTATTTATGCTTAGATATTTAGGGTCTGGTTGTTTCTATGTATTATAAGTATACATTTGCAAAAGAAAAAAGTACATAAGTTTCCGTTGTCTCGCACCCATAACACAAGTCTAGTTACTTAGCTTGGGGCTAGATGGCGAGGTGTGGAATGTCCTGTAATATCTAATATTATTTAAGTGCTCCAATACATTGTAAATGTATGCATGAACTCAGACTTTATAGACTTGGGCCTAGAACTGCGCGGGCTCATCTACAGGGTTATTGGTAACTATATTAGCAAGCGGTTGGGGGTCACTTCTGTGCACCTAAACAAACAACTTTTGTTCTACGACTTTTGGAAATTCGAATATTTTTGAAAAATTTGAGGTTATGTAAATCCGAAAATCAACTGATTTATTTAAAACAATTTATTCTGGCTTAGAACAGTAGATAAAACTTAAAAAAAAAAACAACATACATTGCATTGCGATTTTAATAAAATCAATTAAAAAAATGTAAAAATCTTAAGGTAATAACCTCTCATTTCCTGTTTTTTTTTTAATCTTATTTTATTGTTTCTTATTTTTATACATTCTAATGTTTTGTTTTGTCAACTACTCTCCAACTGTTCTAAATAGGTTTAGTCGTGTGCTCGTCCAAATAAATGTTTTTCGATTCTATTCTCTGTGTGAGTGAGGAACAGATGATTTTAAGGTAAACCTAAAAATTTTCAAAAAATATTTAAATTTCAAAAAGTCATAGAACAAAAGTTGTTTGTTTAGAGACTACTGCGCACTTTGAGAATAAATAATTTTTCATTACTCATACTCCGAAAGTAGGTCTAAAGGTGCCTGAAGAGCGTGTAGAAAATAAAACTTTCAGCCCTAGGGAAAATCGCTTTCACTGACAGCTGTCATGTCAAATTATGGCTTCGCACGGCTTGTGCAATGTGCATGTAGCCAGTATCAGTATCATTACGCATTAGGAACTTCAAAAATCTAACGTCCTTGCTTTAAGTAACACCAAAGAATAACACTACATAATGTATATAACCTCTTTGGTCCCAACCTTGTAAGAGGATCAGGTAGTATGGAGCTCAGAATAAGGAAAGATATAGAACTGGTGCAACAAATACAGATTTATGGTTTAGAAGACGATTGTAAGAAACATGATGGCGTCTTTATCTAATGTATGCAATAAAAACAAGCCAACTCTATAAACAACAGTTTCGCTATGTCAGCTACATTTTTCGTGACGTTAGACGTGTGCCTGTCCGCCATTTTGTGCCCCGCTGTTCCTTACGGTTTAAACTGTCACTTTGCTTTTGAAGCATGCGAGGTATTATGGGAGGAGGAAATAAGCAGGGTCTTCCCCCTCAGGCTAAGTATTTTCGGCCACTGGTCATCTACGTTATATAAAACTAGTTGAAGCGATATCAAACGATGTTGTTGGTGATTGTGTCGCAGTTACGAGCTCCTCCAAAATGGTGAACTGCGCAGTCCATTCGTTCAAAAGGCGATCAGAAAAAAAATCACGGTGTTTCTTATCACAACTAAGTAAAAATTATGCACCGGCACGTTTTTAGGGTTCCGTAGCCAAATGGCGCAAAACGGAACCCTCTTAGATTCGTCATGTCTGTCTGTCTGCCGTATGTCACAGCCACTTTTTTCCCAAACTATAAAAACTATATACTGTTGAAACTTGGTAAGTAGATGTATTCTGTGAACTGCATTAAGATTTTTAACACAAAAATAGAAAAAAAAACAATAAATATTAGGGTTCCCCATACTTAGAATTGAAACTAAAAAAAAATAATTATCAAACCCCCACGTATGGGTTCAAGCTGCTGTGTTAAGAAACACCGTGATTTTTCATATTTGACGTTTATGATCGCCTTTTGAACGAATTGACTGCGCATTTCACCATTTTGGAGGAGCTCGTAACTGCGACACAATCACCAACAACATTGTTTGATATCGCTTGAAATAGTTTTATTTAACGTAGATGACCAGTGGCCAATGTACTTAGCCTGAGGGGGAAGACCCTCCATTTGTTTCTACCTCCATGTACAAACTACAACGTTGTACAACACTAAGCAGCCATGTTTAGTCGCGTAGGTATGCACGTTTTTTTCGTGGTTAGGGCCCTTCTATATCTTTCCTTATTCTGAGGTATGGAGTCTCTCATTCACTCTCGTTGTTAGGAAGAATTTTATGTATTATTCGTAATGAAAAGCAGTGTTTACCTCGGGTGAAAGACTCATTAAGTCCCTCGAACTATTAGCGCCCTCGCTACGCTCGGGCGCCAAACTCCGTCTCGGGACTTGTAATGAGTGACTTTCACACCTAGGATAACAATGTACTATTTTGCGCCCCCCTTTTTTCACCTACTTAAAAACCATTATAACATATTTTGGGTCTCTTACCCTCACCCACAAGTGGCCCTCAACCACTAGCTAATATAGGTACCAACCCTGTATATTAATTGTTGCAAGTTTGTGCTCACAATTTCTAATCGCAGAACTACTAGTTGTTATAACAATGTAACTCACTCTAATGTCACTGCCTCCGTACTTGTTGCCCCTGTATGTGGCTGTGCCTCCGGTCTGGAAGAACTCGGGCACTGGTTGGTCCGCTTGACGCAAGATCTTTGCTAGATCAGCCGTTAAACCAGAGTCCTGTGTAAACAATATTTTATTAAAGAATGCTTTTGCCAGCGACTTCATACATGTAAAAGTCGAAATTGGATTAAGGATACACGTTGTCCTATACAAAATTGCCGCTATTTTTCACCCTCTTAGGAATTTCGGAAAATACTTTATCGGATGCCTACATGACACAAAGAACACACCTTCCAAGTTTCAGGTCTCTACGATCACCTGTTTAGGCTGTGCGTTGATCCGTCAGTCAGTCAGGCAGGACAAAGCCTTTTATATGTATAGAAATTTTTATTATAAATTTCAATACAGTCCAAACATTTTGAATTGTTGTCGGGCTATTTTCCGCAACTCGACGACTGAGCGCTTATTTTGCCTCGTAAAACATTGTAAAGAGACCAATGAATAAATCTTGTCGAGTTTACCTTGAATTATGAACAATTTAGAGTAAAGTTTAATAAAATTCAATGGAATTACATTCACATATACTTTTCTTAAAGATTTCTAAAAATAAATTTCACTTATTTATGAACTACCCTGTCTAAAAAAGACATGTTATAGAATTTGTCATTCTATTTCATAGCAACTACTTCATTGATAGTCTTAAGTCTATGTAATTCTATAGTTCAGACCCAGTGGCGTAGCTATCGTAGGGCAATATGGTGCAGTGCACTAGGGCCTCGGAGCGCCCTAGCCTCAGCTTTAAAAAGAGAGGAGCATAAAAGCAAAGAGAAAAAATAATCATGTGAGCAGGGTCGAGAATTGAGGCTTCACTGTAATGTTGTCTATCGATTCGATGTCTCGACATGCATAGCGCAAAAAATCACTATGCCAAGTTCCCATACTAAATGTCTGAACCCCGCTGAAGACCAATATAAGTTCAAGCTACGCGGAAAGATAGGATGAGGGCTGGATTCTTTCCTGCACCGGGGCCCATGTCCATCTAGCTACAGTTCAGACCTTAGTCAGCTTGTCACTATCACTACATAGTATAAAACAAAGTCGCTTTCTCTGTCCCTATTCCCTTTGTATGCTTAAATCTTTATTAAAACTACGCTACGGATTTTGATGCGGTTTTTTTAATAGATAGAGTGGTTCAAGAGGAAGGTTTATATGTATAATACATGCATAATATAGCCGTGCGAAACCGGGGCGGGTAGCTAGTATAGAATAAAGACTTTAGAATGAGCAATTAAGTTACCTGATCACCATCATAGAAGGAAACTGCTTTTCCTCTATTTCCTACACGTCCGGTCCTGCCGATCCTATGTACATATTCATCAATGCTCTTTGGAAGATCATAGTTTACTACGATATCAACATTTTTTATATCTGTAACAAAAAAATTAAACATCAATTCCTCATACTTCATCACAACATAGTATAAAACAAAGTCGCTTTCTCTGTCCCTATATCCCTATGTATGCTTTAATCTTTAAAACTACGCAACGGATTTTGATGCGTTTTTTTTTAATAGATAGAGAGATTCAAGAGAAAGGTTTATATGTATAATACATGCATAATATAGCCGTGCGAAGTCGGGGCGGGTCGCTAGTTTCTAATAAAGAAAGTACTCTACAATTATAAACTGATTGACTGACTGGTGGTATATCAACGCACACCTCAAACCAATGGACCAATCAGGCTTAAAGAATAACGGCAAAACTTCGTATATTTCTCGTTTGCAAGGCACTAAAGAGTATTGATATCAACTTCGAAGCAAATCATGCCCAAAATAACCTTCTACCCCTTTATAACCCCGTTAGGGGATAAATTTCAATAAAATACGAAACACGTGTTCCATTAATTCTGTTAAAGAATGTTTATGCAAAATTTGAAGTAGATTGGACCAAGGAATCACGTTGTCCCATACAAAATTCGATCCCCCATTTTCCCCCCTTAGGGGTCGAATTTCGCAAAATCCCGTCTTAGTGAGCACCTACGTCATAAACCCCCATGCAAAATTTGAGACTCCTAGCACTTGTAGTTTCTGAGATATCGTGATGAGTGAGTCAGTCAGTGATTTTCTCTTTTATATATATAGATACATGCATAATATAGCCGTGCGAAGCCGGGACGGGTCACTAGTTCAAGTATTGCCTTGCCATCATTAATTGGTATTCAAATAGAATTTCGGAAAATCCAACTCCTACGCGAAAAAAGTACTGGGTAAAAGCTAGTTTAAGTTAATAGTTACCAAGGCCACGTGCTGCAACAGCTGTAGCTACTAAGATACAGTGTTTTCCCGACTTAAAGTTGTCCAAGGCTTCTTCTCTCTCGCGCTGCATGCGGTCGCCGTGGATGGAGGAAGTGAGTAGCTGTTGTTCAGATAACATGGCTGCTATGAAGTCCGCGTTACGCTTCGTTTCAACGAATACTAGGATCCGTTTGCCGGCTGAAAATTATCAGACATTTATACTAACACCCATATTCACAATCAACCCTATGAGATTGTATAGTGCGCGCGAAGGCATAGAGCCGCAAATAAGACGCTAATTGGCTAGAGTGAAGAGAGCAGCACAAAATTGACCAATCATAGGGCCGCATTTAGCGCAGTACGTTCAGTTATCCAAGATCAACTTAAGTATTGTTTGTGAATACGGGCGTAAGGTAATTTCAGAGTTAAAAAATCTAAAGCGACATCTACCATATCTGTACTGAGCGGCATATGAGCAAAAATAAAACAGTTGCACTTAAAGTATTGTAAATTGCGAGCCCAATTTGCACCTGTATACAGGCTGTTTTTGCTACGAGACCTCTTCAGTTACTAAACCTAAAATCTTAGTTAATATTAAAAGTTTTTGATAACATATCGGAATTTTTCGAAAACGACGAAAAATAATAGATTTCCCATTAGTATGTACCTCAACTAATTAATTATAATATGATCTAAGTTAAATATTGTATGCTCTAAATGAGTAATCTGTTGGAACCATATTATTTATAAGATCTTTATGTACACAGCCAGATAAAATGATATTCTTTTCTATAGAATTGCATAAAAAAACTTCGTCCGCTTCTGTAGACAGGCAGCCATAGTGTCCGATCCTACAAATGCAATGTACGGCGCGTCTCGTTTAAAGTACTTACTATTCTCCTCAATTAGGCTCTTAAGCTGCGTCTTCTTTTCGTATTTAGTGACTTCAGTGAATATCTGTTCGACGTCTGTGGAAGCCCCGCCGACGACACCTACAGCCACGAACAAGTAGTTGTTCAAGAACCGGCCCGCCAAGCGTTGAATGTCTTCAGGGAATGTGGCGGAGAACATAAGGGTTTGACGCTCAGTCTGAAAATTATATTGGTTCATTAAGTATTTAGCGTTGCAATACTACAGTTTGTTCAGCTTTTCTAGAGCATATTTTTCCTTTGTCCTAACGGGCGTTTTATAGAGTTTATTTATTGCAAATTGTTTCCGATTTAAAACCTTCTATTAAGTGAATTATATGGGCTGTAAAATACAGTGTTAACAAAAATGATTTCAATTTCAATCCGCTTTCTTTTTTAACATACTTTTTCTACCTTTTTGAGGTACAGAACCCTAAAAAAAGGGGGTTCATAGTTCTTCGCGTATATTTCTTTCCTATGGCTGGATGTATAATGTATGCATTTAATATAAATCGAATAATTTACATAATGAGACGAATCCAACGATAACTTAATTAAAAAAATCCCCATCCAAATCCTGCTGTCTGTCCCTATGTATGCTTAGATCTTCTACTACGCGTACGAAGTCGTTAAGAATATTACAAACATACAAAGATATGCGCGAAAAACATAACCCTTTTCTGCCAGTCGGATAAAAAAGTAAACTCTAGCCATTTTTTAATTTTTAGAGTGCAGAGGGGCATCAACCTAAGAGACTTGTATCTTCGTAGCTAAGAAGTGCTAGGTCTCGTAACTTTTCAGCTAAATGAGTTGTGTACTTACAAGAGGCACCATAGTAGGATGCTCCATCATCTTCTCAACATCTGACATGAAACCCATGTCGAGCATACGATCCGCTTCATCCAGCACCACGAAACGTATGCCTTCAAATGACACGCGACTGCGGTTTACGAAATCGTGAAGTCGGCCGGGCGTTGCTACTAATATGTGACAGCCACGCTAAAAATGAAGATTATATTACGTTTTTGTACACATAGAATGCGTGTGCTGTTGGCATGGCATGACGCCATAGCTAAGCTATGCTAGCTTGCGCTATAGGTATAGCGCAATATACAAATAAAAAATACTTAATTAAATAGTCCTAATAACAGATCAAGCTGATCTATGATCAGTGGAGTAATTCCATTACTCCAGTCTCTTCAGAGTCTAGTGCGGGTTGCCCCTCCGTACCAATCAGAGTTTAATATAAGACAAATAGATTATAAAAAAATACAAAATAATGTTGTCAAGTTGATCTTTCATGCCTAAAAGGTTGCGGCTACCACTCTTCTTCACTCAGTGGTTTATAAGGGTCCTCCATTTGTTCAGTAGCCATTCGAATCACTTCCTCAAACTTGGATATGCTGTTCTGTTTCAGCTAGTCTGACCATCTCATAGGGCATAGGGGATCTACCATGTGACATTATAAAAAATATGCTAGAATACTCACAGCAATATTATCACCCTGGTGGCGAACAGCGGTGCCGCCGTACGCAACGGCGATCTTCAAGACAGATCCGTAAGAAAACTTCCGAGCTTCGTTGAATATTTGGAGGGTCAACTCGCGAGTAGGTGATACTATTACAACCTAAAATAACAAAAACAAATGTTTCTCTGTATAGTCGGAAAACATTGATGGTAATCAGATTCGCTTACAATGCGCCACCAACTCGCCGATATAAGCTTAGTACCTAAATTGAGGAATACTTTAATTAATTTTAACGTCTATATTTGTGTATTTTTCTTTTGAACCTATGTTTTTTGAGTCTTTGGTCTCAAAAAAACTATTCATCTACAAGATTACTAAAGTCGAATGCGATTATGGGTTATTAGCTGGTTAATGGCCATGGCATAGCCCCTATAAATATAGTAAAACAATAACTAACCTGAGGTTGAGCACCGTTTTCTGAAGTCCTCAACTCCCTTGAGTCTTGCAGCAGTGTATTTATGATAGGCACTAAAAAGGCGGCCTGAAATATAATACAAAATCTTTAATTAAATTAAATTAAAACTAAATATTCATCAAATATAGTAAAGACCCGCCCCGCGGTTTCACCCGCGTAAGTCGCGATCCCGTAGGAATATCAAAATAAAAAGTAGCCTATTGCCTTCCTCGATAAATGGACTATCCAAAAAATATTGTTTCAAATGGAACCTTTAGTTCCTGAGATTAGAATTATTGACAAGTTCTCTCCTCTGGACATGGTCGATCAAGCTCAGAGGGTAGTAGTAGGTGATGGGCAAGCGTGCTCCATCCTCACGCAAAAAGGACCCAATTAAAAAGGGTCTAATTGCGGGAAAAACAGTTTGTATACAAGTACAACACCAAATATATTTAAAAAATAAATAAATATATTACTTATATTTATTATACAGGGTGTCCCGTAATGAATGGCCAAGCGGGCCCCTACAGATAGAGGACACTGTGCCGGATCAGAAAAACGAAAGTTATGTTCTACGAAAGTCTCTTAGTTTCCGAGATATCCACCATTTTAATTTTTTTTTTAATTTCAAGCCTTTCTTCATGTTTTGTTATGCCAAAACTGCAAATGAAGGAATTATCCCAATCTGTTTTTTGGATAGTTTTCCAGGATAAATGTGCTAATCATTTAAGAATCTCAATGAAATAGGCAACTTTTTTTTAAATTTGGCACCAGGGTGACCATACATTTTTTTTACACCAGGAAAGGTTAAAGATCAGGTTAAAAAATTAAAAAACCATGAAATTTGAGTTAAACCTTAGTTTAAAAAAAAAACTTTTAATGTGTCATAAAAAATATTGTTTGCATTCGATAGCACATTTATCCTGGAATACTATCTAAAAAACAGATTTGGATAAATCCTTCATTTGCAGTTTTGGCATAACAAAACATGGAGAAAGGCGTGAATATTAAAAAAAATTAAAATGGCGGATATCTCGGAAACTAAGAGACTTTCATAGAACATAACTTTCGTTTTTCTGATCCGGCACATTGTCCTCTATCCGTAGGGGCCCGCTTGGCCATTCATTACGGGACAACCTGTATATTAATATTTCAATATAAGTATATATTTACAAAAGAAATGTATATAAGTAGTAAATCCGTTGTCTAGCACCCATAACACAAGTCTAGTTACTTTAGCTTGGGGCTAGATGGCGATGTATGGAATGTCCTGCAATATTTATTTAACTAGCGACCTGTCCCGGCTTCGCACGGCTATATTATGCATGTATTATACATAATACAAACCTTCCTCTGGAATCATTCTCTATTTAAAAAAACCGCATCAAAATCCGTTGCGTAGTTTTAAAGATTTAAGCATACATAGGGATATAGGGACAGAGAAAGCGATTTTGTTTTATACTATGTAGTGATAGTGAAATAACTTACGGTCTTCCCGGAACCGGTCTGAGCGCATCCCATAAGATCTCTGCCGCCCATTACGATAGGTATGGCGTGTTTCTGTATAGGCGTCGGCTTTTTGTAACCAGACTTAAGCACATTGTCCAGCACGTACTTTCTTAGATTAGCTGATTCGAAGCTCATTATTGGCTGTGGTGGGTTCTCACCGGTTACCTAAAAAAAGATAAAAATTTAAGGGTATAAATCTGGTACTTTTTATGCAAAGGAAATTCTTAATTGAAATTGAATAACTTTTTATTCTTTTCGAGTTTGTAAACATAGTGTTAAGTTTTTTTAGGTCGCCCTAAGCTTCGAAATTTTCGATCTTATCTTTGGGTTTTTAGGAATCTTTATTCTCATGAGAATTTACAAATTTGTAACAAATAGGCACCGAAACCACTGGATCATTGAGGATACATTGATTGAATGGAATAACATAAAACCAAAAAACAATTCCTTACCTTAACAGCAATATTGTCAAACTTATCAAAGTTAATGCCCGAGCTGATAGTACTGCCGAAGAGTTCTCCCTCATCATTGGTAGGCTCGGGAGGTACGTATGTGACTGGTGGCTTCTTCGGTTCACCATTCTCGTCGAGTTCAGGCTCTTGACGTTCATTGTCCTTGTCTCGGTCCCCGAAGTCTCGATCACCGCCGCCTCCTCGACCGCCACCGCGTCCGCCGCGTCCACGGCCGCGACCTCGTTCGCCACGATCTCGATCGCTGCGGTCGTAATCGCCACCACCGCCGCCTCCACCACTTCCCCATTCATCATCGCCTATAAAATGTACAAATTTACTTAAGGGGGGTCCATACGCCAACGACCTTGGTACACAGCCTACTAAATAGTTACTATTGGCACCGGTCGCCTTCGTTGGTGAAAGTTGCTGATTGTTACGAATTTTTTGAGCCAAACATTTCCTATAGTTTTGAAGCTATCCTTAAATTAAGAATTAAAACTAGTCTAGCTTTGAAACGATAAAGAATTTTCGCCTCAAAATTAACCCAAAATATCGGTAATTTTTTACCTACAATTCTATCTCAGCACTTTTGAGAAAAACAAAACACATTCGTTACAATCAACAATATTAGTTGTAAGCGACGGGTATTTCTGGCGCGTTGCGTTTGGCAGCATATAAGCAGCCTTAATTTAAGTAAAGAATTTAAATATTGTCATATATTGACGACCCAGTTGGCACAATGGTCATTTGTACTTTTAAGGGTTCCGGGTAAAAATGGCACCCTTTTACTGAGACTCTACTGTACGTCTGTCTGTCACCAGGCAGGTGTATCTCATGAACTGTGATAGCTACACAGAAATTTTCACAGATGATGTATTTCTGTTGCCGCTATAACAACAAATACTAAAAACAGAACAGAAACAAAAACAGAACATTATTTAGTTTAGAACAGGGGGGTGTCAAACTCGATTTTCCAAAGGGCCATTTCGAAAATTGTAGATGTGTTAGCGGGCCAGACATAAAATAATTAAACACGTACATTTTTTATTAAGTTGTTTGGTCAGGTAGGTACCTACTTACATTTATTTGGCACATTTTAAATAGGTAGGTAGGTAACACTTAAGTTTTTCTTACTGTAGATAGGTAGGTATGTACTGCAAAAATAATAAAAAAGGAGAAGTAAATTTATCTGTAGGACCCGGAAACTTGACTTCTTTTGTTTTTTTTTTCATAATATCATTGAAATCAGGTGTCATATTAGTGGTATTTATTTTGAGAATAGACTGAAGATGTTTAGGTATCACGTCTTCGCCGATATTTGTTCTTATTCATTTTCATAATAGAAAAGATTTGTTCACATAAATACGAACTACGAAAAAGGATAGTTAGCTTTTGAATACTCAAAGTCAAGGGTGTCTTGCACTGCAAGTGCGAGAGAAACGAAAATTTAAAAAATACGCAAAATACTTGTGATCTCGATTCCGACTGCGGGCCGCATCAATATTCGCGGGCCGTATGTTTGACATGACTGGTTTAGAAGATCTCTGTGGCGCGGTGGGAGAACTATCGCCTGCGCCTGCGAAGTTACAGGTTCAATTCCGGCGAACAAATTATTTGTTGTGGTCAGGGGTGTTTCTGTATGTATAAAATAAGTATGATTAACGGTTTCTTTTTCCGTGCCACTGTTTATTTTTCTTGATTCACGTCTGTCTACAGGACTGCTAAATCTTGTCCATATATAAACGAGATTTCATGTGCCAAACCTGCTATAACACAAGCCTGTGTTTCTTGCAATATTATTTTTTTGCCAAGTGTCAGTTGTATTTTTTCCCAAAAATATTGTATCTAGAATATCTACAGAATGATCCATACTAATATTATTTTAAAGCAGATGTAGTCTCAGGTAAAATTCAGTGGAAACAGTCATGTGTTTTATTACTAAATGCTGACTAAGTATACTGGCGAAATTAAACAAAGTCGGCTTTGTGTTTTGTAATCTATATCTTTTGATCAATAGATCAAGTATCAAGATACCTACTTATTTAGTTACCACCTGCGCTCTGCGAAGTGCAGGAGCAATGCATAAAATTGCGGTTTCGATCCGCTGTAAGTAATAGATCAGTTGTCTGGCCACAACATAACACAAGCTTAGTTACTTAGCTTGGGGCTAGATGGCGCTCTGTGTGCAAATGTCCGTTCATCCCCTTTGCCATCGGCCAATCTCCTTTGTTAACGTCTCTATTAAATTGACATACGTGGTGGAATTGCAACGAAATAGTCGCGGAATTGCAAATAATCATGGATAGAATAAGGTTAATTAAGGTGAAAGGGTACCTGCGCTCTCTCTATACAAACGTAGTCGACTGTTTCCTCCCTGGATAATGACACTAGCACAAATGTTTTTGTGCCATAAAACCTATAACTGCCATGACCATGCCCATATGTTTTAGCTTTTTTTCATTTTTTCTAATTATCATAGAAAATAAGATTAAAAAAATAAAAAAAGGCATGGTCATGGCAGTTATAAGTTTTATGCACCAAAAATATTTGCTCTAGTGTCATTATCCAGGGAGAAAACAGTCGACTACGTTTGTATGGAGAAAGCCCCCGGTACCCTTTCCTCTTAAGGTCGCTCTGGAAGTCTGAGGGAAGCCAATGTTCAGCAGTGGACGTCCTGCGACTGATATGATAAAGTTTACTTACCACCACCGCCGCCGCCATTGGTATTGTAATCTCGGGAGCCTCCCCTGCCCCCTCGGCCGCCACGACCGCGTCCGCCACCACGTCCTCCACGGCCGCGTCTCTCGCCGTAACCGTTCTCACCGTATCCACCGTCGCCGTTCTTACCGTAGTCTGAGAAAGTTACAACAAATCAGATTTGAGATTAAACGACCCAGTTGGTACAATTGTCACCATGACGGACTGCCAAACAAGTATTTCTTTTTTTTATTGTTTCTATGTATTATAAGTATATTAAAATAAACGACCCAGTTGGTACAATTGTCACCATGCCGGACTGCCAAACAAGTATTTCTTTTTTTTATTGTTTCTATGTATTATAAGTATATTTACAAAAGGAAAGTATACCCCACTACACACTAGCACCCATAACACAAGTCTAGTTACTTAGCTTGGGGCTAGATGGCGATGTGTGGAATGTCCTGCAATATTTATTTAAACGGCATTGAAATCCCACCGTCGACTGTTTGATAAAACCATATTAATATATCAAATGACATTAGGAAATATTGGCAAGAAAAGCATATAAGTATTCAATCCGTTCTTCTTCTTCTTCTCGTATAGTGGTATAGCTCACCTATTGTTAGAGTTTTCAGATCGCCTTAAGGCCTCTAACTTGACCTAACGACTGCTACTAGAGGTAGCAACCGGGACCAACGGCTTAACGTGCCTTCCGAAGCACGGAGGGGCTCACGACACCACATTTTTGCCACACTACTGATTGGCCACCCATCGAAGTAATGACCGCGCCAGGCGTCGCTTAACCCGCGCGACCGTAAACGATCTGCGAGAGTCGCTTAGCTGTGAGCCTCCTCCTGTGTTCAATCCGTTGTCTGGCCACCTAGGCCAAGTCTAGTTACTTAACTTAGGGCTACAATACTTACTACTACAATATTTATTTATTAAATTATAGACAAAAAACCAAAAAGAAAAAAAGGAACAATACTAATACAAAGTAACTATTAAAATAAATAAAATCAATTTTAAAATAGTATTATCATTGGTATAAAGTTCAATGTGATCAGTCACCTATGCTCCTTTATCAAGGAGTACACAGGAATAATGATAACGATAGTTGTTATGTGGTTAGTTACCGCAAAATCCGGCGTAGGACACATACAAGTAAAATAGATAATTGAACTCCGAGCTACTGTTGTGAATAAAAGAGTAAGGTGTGAACGACCAGCCGTGCACCAATGTATTTTTCTTAAGAAAAAAATATGTGCGCTAATTGACATTGCTCTTACGGTGAAGGAACACATCGTGATGAAACCCGCGGCTTAGTTGGCTGCAGAAGTATTGACAAGTTCTCTCCTCTGGACATGGTCGACTAAGACTGAGAGGATAGTAGGTGCTTGGCAAGCCTACTCCATCTTCACGCAAAAAGGACCCAATTAAAAAGGGTCTAATCGCGGAAAACAGACCGTATACAAGTACAAGTAGATGTGAACGATGAGACGTAGCGACAGCAAATAGAGGAGAATGGAAGAAGACAAATACTGTGTTGATCCCAAATTAATTGGGACAAGGGCATGCCGAAGCACCCAAAAAGAAGTAGTAAGCAAGTAATGAATGTAATATTTACCATCATTTTCATCTTTGAATGATGTGAATCCACGTCCGCAGCCTATGCTGTGACCATCATCGACAGAAGGATCGCCGCCGTAACTGTTGTTTTGTGGTGGGTGTACCTGTAGACATCATAATTACATATAAATATGAAAGTTTGTATGAGAATCTATACTTTGGTACTCCTTCATGCAAAAACGACAAACTGAACAAGTAAGGCTGTGGTATTACTATGGTTTGAGAAAAATAGGATAAAAGTAGCCTATTTGTATGTGTTATTCCAAGACTCGTATAAGTTTCATTGCAATCGGAGATATGATAGTAGAATCGCTTTTTATCTATAATATAAAAATGAATCGCAAAATGTGTTGGTAAGCGCATAACTCAACAACGCCTGGACCGATTTCGATAATTCTTTTTTTGTTGTGTTCGTTGTTGTCAAGAGAAGGATGTTACGAAAGAAAAATTAAGAAAGTCACGCAGAAAATTATTACGCGGGTGAAACAGCGGGGCGCAGTTAGTCAATAATATAAAAATGAATCGCTGAATGTGTTGCTAAGCGCAAATCTCGAAAACGGCTGAACCGATTTCGCTAATTCTTGTTTTAGAATATTCCTTAAGGTACGAGGATGGTTCTTACGGAGCGAAAAATTTCAAAAATTGCCTGAAAAAGTCATCGTGTCGCGGTTTTAGTTGCCAAACTCCACCTAAACGATGAACCTGACTAACTGAACCAATTTGTATGAATTTTTCATGTGTATATTCGTTAGGTCTGAGAATCGTACAACATCTATTTTTTATTCTTTTTCCCTTTATATTTTTTATACTTTTATATTAATGATGGCAAAACAACGTTCGCCGGGACAGCTAGTTGGTAATAAAACTAAAATGCTTAAAATTTAAATAATTACAAAATGGATTTTCACTGGTCATAGACACCAATTAGTTTTTTTATTCAGTAGCTAGTTGAGTTATATTGAGATTAGTCCTTTTTATAAGTTAAGATTAAGTTAATTTTATTGTATATTTTCAGAGCACTCTTTACAAAATGAGATGTTTAACTTATCATAATCCAATATATTGAATTATTGATACAAATGATCTCGCTTTGAGCTATTACTCTTATAAATAATTTATGTACTAGAAATCCCAGTAAAGAAGCATAAATTGTGCATGACAACAAAAAGTCTGAATAAATGAAATGAACACTTTGTGTTGAATTTTACATGTAAGTATTTAATACCTGCTAACCCAAAACACATCTGTGTGTTATTAAGAATATTTTTAAGTGGTTACTTACACCCACTTCAAGTTATCTGTAAAGAACCTAAAGCCTGTAACAAACGTAGCTATAACATATTAATATACTGTGCTATACTTTTATACTAATATTTTTTTGCGTTTTGCTTTTTTGTGTTTGTAACAAATAGGCTCCGAAACTACTGGATCGATTTAGATGAAACTTGGTATGAGGGTACATTGATTCATTGGGAGTAACATAGGCTACTTTTTATCCCGATATTCCCACGGGATCGGGGGAAACCGCGAAACGCTGCTTGTCTATCTACACTAATATTATAAAGAGGAAAGATTTTTTTGTTTGTTTGTTTGTAACGAATAGGCTATGAAACTACTGGACCGATTTAGATGACACATTGTATGTAGATAACTGGAGAACAAGACTAACACATAGGCTACTTTTTATCCAATTATTCATACGGGATCGGGAGTTAGCGGGTGAAACCGCGGAGCACTGCTGGTATATTATGTTATAGCAAGCTACCACACATGATATTTATCCAATTATTCATACGGGATCGGGAGTTAGCGGGTGAAACCGTAGAGCACTGCTGGTATATTATGTTATAGCAAGCTACCACACATGATAGTTGAACTGTAATATAATTTTGCCCTCATTAGGTCATTCATGCTATAATTTACCATAACATAATATATTCATGTCTAGCTATATCTATCTATATAATATATTGGTAAGGTATTAAAGTTGTACCTATATTATAGCTGCGACTGTGGTCACTTTAATATTTCAATGTAAAATATATTGTAGGTAGTCTGCCTTGCTATGAATTATGTTATAGCTATTTCTGTGAGGGGCTTAAGATGTTCTCATACAAATGTGATATAACATAAAAAACTTCAATAAAAAATATTTGGAAACTTGACATAGTTGGGACTGAAAACAATGACTTTGACACTTTTAGAACAAGAAAAATAAAGGAATCTGAACTATGAACTTGTCTTATCTTTTATTTGAATAATGATAAACCAGCAAACAAAACACAATATAGGCGCTCAGCCGTCGAGTTTCATAAAACAGTTCGACAACAAATGAGAACTCAACAATAGAATAGGCTATAGCCTCTTGGTTGACCATAGGCATGGGTCATCATGCTGCTCAGTTTAAACAATGATTTATATTTTATTCACTGCTTGGTTACTAGCTTTTGCTCACAACTTCGTCTCTGTAAGGTTTTTAAATCCTTTCTTAGCAGATGCCTGTTATAAAGCTTTATAAAGAATAACAGCATATTCTTACCACTTCGACGTTATCATCCCAGTCATCATCCATAGTGTTATGTGTGAAAATCTAAAAGAAAGAAAATGCTGATTATAATACAAGGCTATAGGAAATTATAGTAAAACAAGTTTCTATTAGAGATACCTACCCTCATTCACTTTATTATAACTTGATTCTGATAACATTTGACCAAAATATGCTTTGTGTGCCAGAAAATGAAGGTAAGTACATGTAGGTACCTAACTGAGGAAGTTTGATTTTTCGAATAATGCTAAATAATAAAGGAAGTTTTCGTTGGCGATTTACAACTTAAAATTAGCAATGACAAATGTAAATAATAACAACATATAAATACTTTTTTACTCCGTAAAAAAGATGCTGGACCAAACCGGCGTTTTTTGAAAACTGCAGCACGTGGATTGTTAATTTATTATAACATTTTTTCCTACAAATCAACAAAAAGTAATGAGAAAAACGTTTTACCTGGTTATTTGTTGTCCTAGAAGTCTTTTGATATAGGCGGATGATTTTTTATGTATAAATTCGTATTTTACAAATGAACAAAGAATGTTGACAGGCAAGCTTTGCACAAACAAGAAATTAAATGGCGTGGTGGCGCTAGTGGACAATTTTAGGATTTTTAGGTAATGAGCGGAAATGTTTGTTTGTCTCTTTTTGATTTTCAGGGATAGATAGAGCGAGAAAAACAGGAAGTCGAATGAGAAATGGAATGGGAAAAAGTGTTGCCAAAAGCTCCACAAGTTTACCTAATCAAACCAATCAAACAATATTGTTTTGGCCATGATTCACAAAATCAGAGGTTGTGGAACTAATAAAAAATATTCAAGGTTAATTTTCTAATAACCCTAAAATGATTAAATTTTTACCAATTGCATAATAGAAAACCAAGTAATATGGTTTTTTATTAAATAAAGAGACCAAAATAAAATGTAAGGGAAAATTGTTTTTCATTACTCATACTCCGAAAGTAGGTCTAAAGATGCGTGAAGAGGGTGTAGAAAATAACATTTCCAGCCCTAGGGAAAATCGCTTTCACTGACAGCTGTCATGTCAAATAATGGCTTCGCACGACTCGTGCAATGTGCATATAGCCAGTATCAGTATCATTATACATTATGAACTTCATAACCTAACCTCCTTGCTTTAAGTAACACCAAAGAATAACACTACATGTATACAATCTCTTTGATCCCAACCTTGTAAGAGGATCAGGTAGTATGAAGTCTCTCATTCACTCTCGTTGTTAGGAAGAATTTTATGTATTATTCGTAATGAAAAGCACAGTGTTTACCTCGGGTGAAAGACTCATTAAGCCAAACTCCGTCTCGGGACTTGTAATGAGTGACTTTCACACCTAGGATAACAATGTACTATTGCATCTTGGTTTGTTGAACGTGGCGTGGCCAAATAATTAACATAATTGTGATTGTTTTAATTTTGGTCACGATCACGAAGATCCTTGTCGAGCTATGAGTGACAAGTAAAGCAATACGTCACTGTCATGCAAATGTCAATCATTGACTGACAGACATCGCACTGACATTTTGTGAAACAACAAGCTTTGCGATGTAAATTATTTTACAATTTTGTCGCTGATTTTTGTGAACCAAAAGGTTTAGTTGTGAATATTTGTGTCAATTTACAAGGAATTAATAGAAGTAACCGGAGAAAAAGTAGTCGAGATGAATATAAGAAAGTGTTGCGGTGAACTAGTGATGCTATTATCAATGTGGGGTTGAGTCTTATCTCTTGGCGTCCTCTTGTTTTTTATAATCAAGTTCACGATGGCTTCGAACGAGGAGACGGTGAAAGTTGCGGTGGTAACAGATCGTTTGCCTAATATTATACGGTGTTCAAGCGCATCTACGGCGGAGGAGATCTGTACAATTTTATGCAAGAAGTACAGCATACCACCCCTAACTCGTACGTTGTTCGCTTTACGAGTCAAAGGCACTGATAATTTTCTCAAAGATAACGCTAAAGTTCTCTCAAGTTCGAGGGAATATGAGCTGAGAATTCGTTTCAAGGTAAGCTTTCTTTTTTATTAAGTATGACAAAAGAGGGTTCTAAATAAGTTTGACCTTATGTCTTTAAGCCTATAGCTTATTTTGGCATGCAATTTCAACTTAACAAGTTAACACTAAGTATATTTTAACTAGCTAGCTAGCGGTTTCACCCGCGTAACTCCTGATCCCGTGGAAATATTGGGATAAAAAGTAGTCTATAGCCTTCCTCGATAAATGGACTATCTAACACAAAAATATTTTTTCAATTTTAACCATTAGTTCCTAAGATTAGCTCATTCAAACAAACAATCAAACAAACAAACTCTTCAGCTTTATAATATACTAGCGACCCACCCTGGCTTCGCACGGCTATGTTATGCATGTATTATACATATAAACCTTCCTCTTGAATCATTCTATCTATTTAAAAAAACCGCATCTAAATCCGTTGCGTAGTTTTAAAGATTTAAGCATACATAGGGATATAGGTACGTAGGGACAGAGAAAGCGACTTTGTTTTATACTATGTAGTGAAGTATAGATTTGCCCACAAAGTTATCTCAGATTGATTAGATGTATTTTAACTTAGCTAGACTGTAAAGTTACACAGCCTGTGTAATTAAATTGCACATTTGCACACGGTGTAAATAGTTCTTCACTGTAGTAACATATGTAAACTTCATTTTTAAATCTGTTATTATTTGCAATCAATTCTTATCAATATTATAAATCCGAAAGTATGAATTTTTATTTGTATGTCTTCACTGTCAAACGACTGGACCAAATTGGATAAAAACCGGCATAGGGGTAGCTTAGGGTATGAAAAAGGACATAAGATAGGTTTGATTAGTAATTTCTGCAGGATCGGGACTTACACATAGTGCTTTGGTGTGTGACTTCCTACCCATATAATAATTTTCTTGTGATGTCTTTTCTTTTCAGTCTGTAGATTCTAGTGATAAGTTTTCAGTTTATTTAAATTAATAAATGAAAAATCGATCATCAAATAAAAATAAAATAGCCTTTATTAAAATCATTACACTTTAACTTAATACATTAATTTATCATTAATTATTATATTATTTATAAATGATTGTTATTGTATCTAAACATTTTTATCTTTATAAGATTCATTTTCTTATAAAAGGTCCCCTTTTGACAGGGTATAGGCCTCCCCCAACTCCCTCCATCTGCTCCTATCCTGTTTAAATAAATAGGATTTTATTATTATTAGTTATTGTGTTTCTCATTTTTATCTAAGCTCATGAAAAATTAAAGCAATTTTGTTGTTCTAGGTACCAAGACTGGGTCTTCTTATAACTCTGGACGAAACGACTTATGATTACTATTACCAACAAGCAAGGAATGATGTTAACGACAATAAAATACCAGAGATTAAATATCCTGAACACAAACAAGAGTTGTTGGGACTTGGGATCGCTGATATGTAAGTGTATTGATGCATTATTTATAACTAGTTATTGCTTGGACTTTGTGCGTGTGGTTGTTTTATTTTATATACTACTAGCGACCCGCTCCGGCTTCGCACGGCTATATTATGCATGTATTATACATATAAACTTTTCTCTTGAATCACTCTATCTATTAAAAAAAACCACATCAAAATCTGTTGCGTAGTTTGAAAGATCTAAGCATACAAAGGGAAATAGGGACGGCGAAAAGTGACTTTATCTTATACTATGTAGTGAAAACCTTTATCTTGAATCACTCTATCTATAAAATAAAACTGCATCAAAATCCGTTGCACATTTTTATGGATCTAAGCATCCATAGGGACAGACAGACAGCGGGAAGCGACTTTGTTTTTACCCAACTATGACAAAGCCAAAAGGGAGGGTATTGTTTTTGACCTTAATGTATGTTCATCTGTTCCCACCTAACTTCAAAACTACTTATACACGGTGTAACAAGGGGGGTGGATCATCGGTTGTTGGGGGGTGGGGGACCTCAGTACCTATCGATTTAATATACCTATCGATTTAATATACATGGGGGATTTAATATACAAGGGGTAAAAAAATGTTACTGTAATGGTTTTATTTTAAGTTTTATAAATCTAAGACTATGATTGGTGTAGGGGTACAAAAGGTCAACTATTGAACTTGTTTCACAAAAAAGGACAGAATCGCAGACCTGATAGTTTGGCTGTAATTGCGAAGTTTAGGGTGAAATCTGATTTTGACTAAAATTTAACTAAAACCCAAATAACTTTTGAACCAGTGAATTTTGCTGAACATACATGGGGGTTAAATCAATAGGTACTGAGGTCCCCCATGATCCACCCCCTTGTTACACCGTGTATACTATGTAGTGATGTGTTTTTTTGCATAGTTTGCATAAAACCAAATTTAAACTTTACATTTGATTTGGTGTCACAAAGCTCCTCATGTTTAGTATCACTGTCTTTCTCTAGTTTTCAAACAAATCTTTATTTTGATAATTGTGATAAAATTGGGTTATTCCATGTATAATGAGAAAAACAATAAATAATTTCTTATCGAAATACTTAGTTTTTTAAATACACGAAATAATTATGAATATGATAAGAGGTATAAACAAACGATAACCTCTTATGTCTATCGGTCCCCGTATTTATTGAATTACTCCGTATTTATTGAATATCTAAACTTTATTACTTTTCCCAAAAAAGTCTTATTAATTACATACCTAAGTATTAATTACCTACATATTATAGTTTCTCTAGCTCAGACATGGGGCACTCTCTGGAAACCCGTAAAACATAGTTATAACTTACTGTTGCCAGAGAATAGGTGGAGTGGGGAGAACGGTGTTGGCTTAGTGGTAGATACCTCGACATTCATTCTGAAGGTCGTGGGTTCGAATCCCGACCGGCCACCAATGGATTTTTCATAAGAAAAATGTATGTGCGCTAATTGACATTGCTCTTACGGTGAAGGAAAACATCGTGATAAAATCCACGGCTTAGTTGGCTCCAGATGTATTGACAAGTTTTATCCACTCCATCCTCATGCAAAAAGGACCCAAATTAAAAAGGGTCTAATTGCGAAAAACAGTTTGTATACATGTAGGTACATAGAATAGGTGTCAAATTTATTGAATTATAGATAGATACATTTTCGTTTTCAATGAAATAAACGTGTAATAATAATTAAATTACATACGCACAATGGGGAGAGTGATGCCTAAGTGCGGAAATCGGAACCCCCTAACTAATATATTTAATAACTAAGTTAGAACTAGTATTTTCTGTCTTAACTGGTTTATATTAAAAGAGTTTAATTCATTAAAAACTAGCTGCGTCCCGCGGTTTCATCCGCATAAGTACCGATCTCGCGCGAATTCCGGGATCATAAGTATCCTAATGTCCTTCATCATCCCCCAAATCAACCACTATGCCGATTTCATCAAGAACTGATTTTTTAATACATTTATCGTTCTTGTATAAGTATGTCTATGTACCATCAATTAGTTTTACTTAGTATTTGCAAAGTCAGTAATTTGATCCGATTGTGTAAAGTGTCTGCTAGTAACAATGAGCTATTACAACTTAATTGACTGTGTTTACAAGGAAATTATGGTATATAAAGAGCTCAATTATAATATGATATGTCCAATGATACTCTAATATTACAAATATTGTTCCTTCATTAAATATTATGAAGTTTATTATGAAAAAACCATGATTACAAATCATAATGCATTTTTTTTGCCTTTTCATTTGTAGAATAAAGTACAAATCTATAATAGAATTAGACACATATAAGTACAGGTTGCTATTTCTATTTATTGTTTCATTTAAATACTTCTATACCTTAATAAAAAATGCTCCTTACTTTTAAAAGATTCAACTAATTTTCGTGAAACTGTAAGAAAGAAAGGACACCAGCTTTCAGATAAAAAACCACATTGAAATCAGTTAAGTAGTGAAGGAGCTATGATGCCATAAACACACGGACAAACAGCCATAGCAGCTAAACTTATAGCCTACATTTTTTTCTTCCGTCTATGGATTTTTGAGTTGCAAAAAGCTTGAAAAATGCCTTTACACACTGTCTTTACTAGTGTATTTAGTTTTAATTGGTTTTACTTATTCATAATTTTCATGTTTTATATTATTATTAGCTGCGCCTTCCGGTTTCACCCGCGTAAGTCCCGATCCCGTGGGAATATCAAAATTAAAAGTAGCCTTTACCCTCCCTCGATAAAGCGACTATCCAACACAAAAATATTTTTTCAATTCGAACCAGTAGTTCCTGAGATTAGCGCGTTTAAACAAACAAACAAACTCTTTAGCTTTATTATATTAGTATAGACTATATTATTTGTTCTCAGGACTCGCGCAATAGCTGAAGAGAAACTACCAATCAATGATGTTGTGCGAAATTACAAGAAGTACGTCCCAAAAGTGATTGTAAGACGACACGGGCCCTTTCCCAAGAAATATGCTCACGATTGTCTACCTCAATTGTGCTCTGTTGGACATAACGTGAAGTAAGTCTATATCTATCTATTTATAATCTATCTACTTTAAAAATGCCAGTATTCTCGGCACCTTGGCACCGGTTGCGGTCATGGGAGTTTATTTAATTAATGACTATTTAATTTTAATTTTAAAATTTATATGTTATTTAATTTTAAGTTGGTATGAATGTGTACTTTGAATTATTGGGAGTCAGGGGCTGTGCTAGCGGCTAGCGTATAATATTGTTTTTTTAATATTTAGATTTTCGCGGGGCTAAATTCATTTTATTTATCACTAACAGTGCCAGTGGTTTCACCTGCCTAAGAGCTTATACCATGGGAATATCGCGATTAAAAGTTACTTTCAATTAATCAATGTATCCTCATGCTTAGTTTCCTCAAAATCGGTCTAATAGTTTTGGAGCTTAGATGACTTCATATATTTATTGTATGATTTGTAGTCATTTTACCATTCAATGGTCATTTTGCCATTCAATAGTCATTTTGCCATTGCATAAAAATTTAAGTACTCATGTTTTTTTCTTTTAGCTACGTAAAATAACCTCTACCTCCAGTAGTTATACGCTTTAGCTTAAATTATTTAGCTAAAGAGTACGACGTATATTTTTGAATGATATATAGTCAGTTTGCCATTCAATAGTTATTTTGCCATTGCATAAAAATTTACTATGTTGGTTTTTTAGCTACGTAAAAACCTCTACCTCCAGCAGTTATACGCTTTAGCTCCAAATTATTTAGCTAAAGAGTACGACATATATTTTTGTATGATTTAAGTCACTTTGCCATTCAATAGTTATTTTGCCATTGCATAAAAAATTATTAATGTATGTGTTTTTTCTTTTAGCTACGTAAAAAACCTCTACCTCCAACAGTTATACGCCTTAGCTCCGAATTATTTGGCAGAAGAGTATGACAATGTATTGTGGCAGAACGGTAGTGACGTCATTCCGGTGCGGATTATAGTTGCGCCCTTCCATCCTCACCATCCTGGCATCAGATTGTACAATAATTTGAAGCGAGAGGTAAGTTGAAGATAAAAGTTTTTTAATTGTTATTTGATCCTTAAAATCAAACCAGCCTGCCTAGCATGAACACCAAAACACGATACGATAAAGCGATATAACTACATCAACTCTCAAAATATGATAGTTAGAGCCGCCATGTTGAATTTTTAGCATAATTTTTATCGCAATTTATAATAAAAATTCAACATGGCGGCTTTATCTATCATATTTTGAGAGTTGATTTAGTTATATCGCTTTATCGTATCGTGTTTTGGTCTTCATGCTAGGCAGGCTGCCTCTTAATTCGATTTAAATGAATATCGGCATAGTGGGCCGGGCGCTGCCGGGCGCAGTATGTTAGTTTACAAATACGAAAGTTTGTGTTACTTTATTACCTCTTCACGCAAAAACTATTGAACCGATTGCCATATTTGGCATGTAGATAGCCGGTGTCTTTGAATACAACGTAGGGTTCTTTTTATCCCAAGCGATCGGGAGTTATGCGGGTAAAACCGTGAAGCACAGCTAGTCTGATGAATTAGTTGTAATTTTATCTTAACATTTCAGTGGTTCCACGTATGCTCAATAGAGGAATTAATATACTTGACTAGAAACGGTGATCAGTCGTTGGAAGTGTCCAGGAGGGGTACGCCTTTATTCTTCAAATTCAAGTCTGAGGAGCAATTGTCATCGTTTATTTCTGTATGTGATGGATATTACAGGTTGGTTTCTTTCGTTAATTCTCAGTAATTCCCAAACTTTCAGCAAAGCTTGTACTATGGTGTGCATATAATGGGTAGAATATAATTTATTAAATAAACCGGCCAAGTGCGAGTCAGACTTCCGCAAGAAGGGTTACACACCATGTTGTATGGGAGCCCCACTTATTTTTTTCTTATTTTAGTATTTGTTGTTATAGCGGCAACAAAAATACGTAATCTGTGACAATGTCAACTCGCTAGCTATCACGGTTCATGAGATACAGCCTGGTAAAAGACAGACGGATAGACAGACAGTGAAGTCTTAGAAATTGGACCCCTTTTTTACCCTCTGTTACGGAACCTTAAAAACTTATTAAAATACCCATAGAAATTTAAACAAACATAAACTTAATAACTTTATAAAAACTTCTCTAAGATGCATGAAATGGTTTCATTTAATTCCTTAGCGTAGTTTATGTTTTCGGTGCTGTTGTTTTCGTGTTCAATCCTTTAATAAATGTTTTTTTATGTTGGTCATTAATCTATCAAAATATTAAAAGAAACTCTTATAGCCACCATAACACAAGACTAGTTGCTAAGCTTGGTGTAATACCTACGGCTCTATGTGAAGTGAACGATATTTATTTATTAAATATCTCTTTTGTAGGTTAATGGTGAAATGGACTTTTAATCTATCAAAGGACGACGAGACTCCATCTCTGAAAGAATTACAACGAATAAAATGTCATGGACCAGTAGGGTAAGTCACAAATCTTATAAGTACTAAGGTAGTACCTGCGGGAAGTAGGGGCCACCTGCTACCTAAATTAAAAAAAAATGTTTTGTTAAAATAAGGAAAACTACTATAGACAGGTCCTTAGATAAATATTTGCTTTATTGTCAATCTGAAAAAAAAAAACATTTGTTTATTTTTTTGTTATTTTGTTACTAATAAGTGGCCCTTAAAGTACCTTACTAATATTATAAGATTGTCTGTCTATGTATGTGTTTTTCCTCAATCACCCAAAAAGCATCGATTGACTCTCCTGGAATAGCACTAAGGGTGACTTACATGACAAAGAATAATGGCAAAACTTCGAGCAAAAATTACTTCTTTGCAAAGAGGTTAGATTCTTGAAGTTCCTATATGTGTAATGGCGTCAGATGCTGATGAAGAAAATGAAAAACACGTGACTTTTAATGCTTATATCTTTTTTTCCACATCTATTTCACGAAGTACTAGTAATTTCATTGTGATCTAGAAAAACGGAGAATTTTATCATATTTTACTACTTGTGTATATGCTTAAGTATTGCCTTGCCATAATTATTTAGCTAAATGTATTTAACGGGTTATCTAAAATTAAATTCTATTTCAATAACCGCAAGGTTGATGTTATTTAATCAGTTTGACACTTACGTACGGGCGTACAAACAGTACTTAAGTTGCTATTGGATAAGTGAAGGCACAGCGCTACGGCCCTATGCGGCCCTATGATTGGTCAATTTTGTGCTGCTCTCTTCACTCTAGCCAATCAGAGCGTCTTATTTGCGGCTGTATGCGTTTGCGCGCACTATGCAAACTCATAGAGTTGATTGTGAATACAGGTGTTGGTTATTCATGTTAAAAGTCTTAGATCTATTTGTGCAAGTCAACCTTAGATTTTTTATCCCGATATAAAACTGAGAAGGGGACTTACAAGGGTGCAGTTTTGGGGCGTAGAAGTATAATTATTGTCGTTCATGTTTTATTTCAGAGGTGCATTTTCATATAGAAAATTAGAGGAGAAACGGGCTAAGAAACATGGTTGTTACGTACTGAGACAGTGTCAAGATGACTACAACGTTTATTATTTGGACGTTTGTACTAAAAATAGGTAAGTTTAAAAACATTTTAAAGTAGGTATGACATAATTTGATAGGGTAACTACTGGTAGGTCTTGAAAAATGATCAATTTTGCTGCACGCTTGAGGTGCAATTCTGTTCATCACTTCGAAGATTCTCATCAGATCCACACAAATTTTTTATTAGACCATCAGGGGGTATCCCCTTTTTAACGTAAGTTTAAAGCTCTTGCTTTTATTTTTGCGATTCTAGGACCCGCCCTTATCAGCCCACTCAAATTAACCAACAAATGTACCCCAATGTAAACAGCAGTAGCGAAGGGTCCTTACAACCAGATTTTTCCAGACCTAATTAAACACAATTCAACAAACAAAATGTCAAAAAATCAACATCACCTTACAAAATTAATAAAATAGACATGTTTTATCGGCTTACTTGTAAACAAATGTCACCCCTTGTATACCGGTTAAGTACATATTTTATGTTATATTTCAGTACAACAGAAACATACAGAATAGAATTCAAAGGACATTGTTACATATTTAATTCTGAAGAGTACTTCAGTATTGAGAGATTAGTGAACTGTCATCAGAATCCTGAAGGGAGGATATTCCTTAATGAATGTATACCTCCTTCTGAATATGGTAAGTTTTTTGATATTATTTAGCGTTAGTTTAAAGCAGGGGTTGCCAAACTTACTTTGTCTACTGCCCACTTTGAGAATAAATTATTTTTTGGCCCCCATTTTTCACCTACTTAAAAACCACTTTATCATCAAATTCAATTAATTATTGTGAGCTGTATTAGCGGAGATTAAACATTAATTCGTAATAATGTTTGTTTTCAAGAATTAATCTCTATCAGCAAGACTTTCCATTGGCATAAAAATATAGGATGATAATTTTTTTGCAAAATCATCAGGTTCGATTCCTGGCTGACGTTTCCAAAAATCTAATGATGCAGTTTTAGTTTTTATCAAAATCGGGCACGCAACTCCTATCAGCATTTTTCGATATCTTTTATAATCACTATCACTATCACTACATAGTATAAAACAAAGTCGCTTTCTCTGTCCCTATTTCCCTTTGTACGCTTAAATCTTTAAAACTACGCAACGGATTTTGATGCGGTTTTTTTTAATAGATAGAGTGATTCAAGAGGAAGGTTTATATGTATAGTACATGCATAATATAGCCGTGCGAAGCCGGGGCGGGTCGCTAGTTTAGGATATAGCCCTGAAGGCCCACATAAAAAATTCACCCTGTATGTATATTAATTTTATTTAATAACTTAGTTGAGTGCATTTGTTACAGACAAATCTCAGTTGCTATTATGCGGTGAACCGGTAAAGAAAGGCGTTCGTATCGATCAAGCCGAATTGCAAGAGATATTGAAAGACAACAAGAGTCCTAGGTGTTTGCCTAATAAAGATATACTTTTGTATACAGGTAAGTTTGATATTAAGTAGTATTAAGTAATAGTAGTTAGTTAAGGTGAAAGAGTACCAGCGCTCTCTCCATACAAACGTAGTCGACTGTTTCCTCCCTGGATAATGACACTAGCACAAATATTTTTGATCCATAAAACCTATAACTGCCATGAATGTCTTGTTTATTTTCCATAAATTTTATACAACAAAAATATTTGCTCTAGTATCATTATCCAGGGAGGAAACAGTCGACTACGTTTATTTATGGAGAGAGCGCCCGGTACCCTTTCCTCTTAAAAACGGATAATCACGAAGGGTTTCGTACCATTATTATTTGTTTTTAGTATTTGTTGTTATAACGGATGAATGAGAGAGAGAGGTTGAATAAGAGTTCAATATAATGACGCATATAGGACTCTTATGAGACTGCCTAGGTACTGCAGTGCGTCGAGCATGTTTGCCGAGGCGAGGGTCCCAGACTTTTTCGCCGTTATGAGAAATCGTGCCTCGTCCTTCTGGAGTCGGCTTCTTGGATCGGGAAATAGCATTTTGGTGGCTGTCTCTAGCAATGTGACCTGTCCCTTATTTGGGCATTGGAACAGTCTGCACATACAGGCAAACAAAAAATGAAAAATTGTATTGACGAGAATTTTAATTTTATATTTAATTGTCATTTTATTACTGTTTTTATTTTACTTTTATTTTTATTTTTTACTTGAAGCTAGGATGTGTGATATGGGTTGTTTGCCTGTAATAAAACAATTTTATTTATTTATTTATTTATTTATTTATAACGGCAACAGAAATATATTATCTGAAAATTACAAATTTCTAGCTGTCAATGTTCATGAGCCTGCCTTTGGCAAACAGACAGGCAGACAGTGGAGTATTCTTACTTATCTAACCTAAGTACAAACAGTATTTAAGTTGGATAAGTGAACGCACTGCGCTAAATGCGGCCCTATGATTGGTCAATTTTGTGCTGCTCTCTTCACTCTAGCCAATCAGCGTCTTATTTGCGTCTTTATGCGTTCGCGCGCATTATGCAATCTTATACGGGTGTTAGTAACCGTACGTAAGGGTAAAAAACGGAACCCTTTTACTAAGACTTACTGTTCATCTGTCTGTCTGTCTGTGAACCGCGTGAAAACGAACACAGTTGAAATTTTCAGATGATGTATTTCTGTGGCCGCCACAACAGCAAATACTAAAAACAGATTATAATCGAACGGAAACCTCCGTGAGTCCGACTCGCACTTGGCCGGTTTTTGAATTTATCGTGTTTAGACATACATACATTTTCTTTTACAACATGTAATAGATATTTTATAACCTTCATACTAAAACTTGATCTGAAGTTAAATTGTTCCTAACACTACTTAGGTATAAACATTACGTCTGAAATAGAATTTTAAATTTAAATTAAATTTATTCATATTAATACGATCTGAAATGTATGAGTTAGAATCTTGATCCTGACCGAGCAACAATGGATTTTTCTGTACGGAAAATTTATGTGCACATTAAACAGAATGTGTTTTTAATATGTCATGTTCAAGGTTAAGGAAAAACACCGTGAGGAAATCGACATGTACTTGTACTTGTAAACAAGCTGTTTTTCCGTAATTAAACCCTTTTTAATTGGGTCCTTTTTGCGTGAGGATAGAGTAGGCTTTCCCAGCACCTACTACCCTCTTCACTTAGTCGACCATGTCCAGAGGAGGGAACTTGTCAATACTTCTGGTCTTCATCGAGATGTTTTCCTTCACCGTAAGATCAATGTCAATTAGCGCACATAAATTTTTCTTAAGAAAAATCTATTGGTGCACGGCCAGCCGGGATTCAAACCCACGACCATCAGAATGAAAGTCGAGGTATCTACCACTAAGCCAACACCACCGCTCTTCGACATGAATTAAAAATGCACTATGGTTGGATTTGATAGGACATTGAGGGGTGTAGGAAAAATATCGTGAGCAAATCGATTTGACTTAGAACTGCACTATGGTTGGATTTTATGGGATACTAGGAGCGCTCCGCCGATCCGGACCATTATGTACAAGTCCTATATAAATCCAAGTTAATTTAATATCAAATTCCCATTCGCGGTTTCAACCCACGTTATTCCCGGTCCCGTGAGAATTTCGGGATAAAAAGTAGCCTATAGCCTTCCTCGATGAATGGACTATCCAACACAAAAATAATTTATCAATTCGAACCAGTAGTTCCTGAGATTAGCTCTTTCAAACAAACAAATTAATATGGGATACTAGCTGCGCCCCGCGGTTTCACCCGCATAAGTCCTAACCCCATAGGAATATTAAAAATAAAAAGTAGCCTATAGCCTTCCTCGATAAATGGACTATCCAACACAAAAATATTTTTTCAATTCGAACCAGTAGTTTTCTGAGATTAGCGGACCCCGGGCTCTCGAGAGTGATGCAACCATCGCTCGGATGATGATGAGTTTCTGAGATTAGCGCGTTCAAACAAACAAACAAACTCTTCAGCTTCACTACATAGTATAAAACAAAGTCGCTTTATCTGTCCCTATATCCCTTTGTACGCTTAAATCTTTAAAACTACGCAACGGATTTTGATGCAGTTTTTTTTAATAGATAGAGTAATTCAAGAGGAAGGTTTATATGTATAATACATGCATAATATAGCCGTGCGAAGCCGGGGCGGGTCGCTAGTTATAATATAAAGTATAGATTAGGGTACGATGGTAGACACTCCGTGGCGTTATCCTCTGAAAAAAAGCCATTCTTATCTTGTCAGTGGTTTAGCCAATTTAATTATGCCTGGAACTGCAGCAACAGCAAAAACTGTTATACCGTGAAAACATAGACGCATAACCGTGGAATCGGTTGCCTGCGTCTGTCTTTCCTGACGTGTACAATTTGGGGGTCTTCAAATCGCGAGATAGGTATCTTCTAGGAAAGTGTGCTACATCTTAGGGCACATCGTCACCTACCATCAGGCTGGTGTAATAGTGGTCCAACGCTGACCTATCATATGTAAAAAAAACAGCATCATTAGCTTTATAAATGTCGTCCAAATGTAAGGCCCTACAGTCACAAATCATAATGCTTTCCTGAAGTGAAACCGGCTCATATTTTGTGCCCAGCGACCTGAGGTCCGGAGTTGAAAGGGATAAACATATAAATGACTTCATTTTACTTTCATAGGCTCAGAAAAGGTTGGTTCAGAGAACATAACAGCGACTTACAAAGCACTGTGGAGGCTTGACGAAACAAAGAAACTACAAGTTGCTTTCAAGACATTACAGCGAGAAAAAGCTAACGACCATTTGAAGGTAAGAAGTTACTGAATACTGAACCGTTATTTTCGGATTTGTTCAATTTACTTTGGCGTCTTTTTTCGCAAAAATATCTTCAAAATAAGCGTGATTTACACTGCATTGTCACTTATTATAAGGTGATATAGCTGTCTAAGATTACATAAATCTATACATATAAAATGTTTTGTCCTGACTGGCTGACGGATCCTGACAGCCTAAACCGCTGATCGTAGAGACCTGAAACTTGAAGGGTGTATTCTTTGTATGACGTAGACATCTGATAAGAAAGGATTTTTGGACATTCTACCCCTTAGGGGTGAAAATTTAGGCAAAGTTTGTGTGGGACAACTTGATTCCTTGGTCCAATCTTATTAGAACCATTTTCGACCTCTACGCGGACGAAGATGCTAGTTACGTTATAAAAATCTAGCCAATTTTGGACGCAATCGCTTAACTACTGTTTCTGTTATTTGTTTCAGGATTTCGTTGATCTAGCTAGCAAATGGGCGTGCGTACAATCTAGTTCAATAGTACGTTTGTATGGAGTGACGCTCAGTTCGCCGACTGCTATGGTCCTAGAATACTTACCGTATGGACCTTTTGATGACTATCTCAGGTAATACTAAAAACTACGCATTTTTTTGCGCATAATTAGACATTATGTCCTTGATTCTTGTAATCATTGCTGGTTGGTTAATAGATGAATATACCAAATTGATCTACGCTAGTCGGAGTCACACTTTAAAACAAATAATAAATTCTTTAACTTGTCTATCTTGTTTAACTTTTATAATTTCTGTGTCTTTGTTTTCTTTGTGTTCCAATTGTTGTTAGCCTTCTGAACTTATGAAAACTCTTTATTATAGGTCGCCAAAAAAATCGACCCACACCTTCATAGTTGTTTTCAATTAGATATCCTATGTTCTTACTAATTAGTTAACACAATTTGTTTGTATGCGTGTCACTATGTAGTGACATAGTATAAAACAAAGTCGCTTTCTCTGTCCCTATATCCCTATGTGTGCTTAAATCTTTAAAACTACGCAACGGATTTTGATGCGGTTTTTTTTAATAGATAGAGTGATTCAAGAGGAAGGTTTATATGTATAATACATGCATAATATAGCCATGCGAAGCCGGGACGGGTCGCTAGTTTATTATAAACGAGAATTTGAGTAGGACATTGCTTAGGGACGGGGAATATCATCGGAGACATGGATCTGGTAGAGGATAGTTTATTATGGAGTGAGGCTCCGTTTTGCCAGAACCGTAGGTGGATCGATTTATTTTGGCGGCCAGTGTAGTTTTGCATTACCGCCCAGCTAAAGACGACCCAGTTGCCACACTGGTCACCATGCCGAACTGCCAAACACAGGGTTCGATTCCCGCCTCAGACAAGTATTTATGCTTAGATATTTGTCTGGGGTCTGGTTGTTTCTATGTATTATAAGTATATATTTACAAAAGACAAGTATTTATGTAGTATATCCGTTGTCTAGCACCCATAACACAAGCCTGGTTGCTTAGCTTGGGGCTAGATGGCGCGCTTATTATTATTTATTATATTTAAATATAAAACCCAACTTTCAGAGAGAACGAGGATAAAATAAAACCACTTCAACTCAAGAAGGTGGCGGCGGGTTTGGCTCGAGCGCTATGGGACCTGTCTGAAGCGAGTGTCGTGCACGGGTACATCCGTTGCGGGAGACTGTTGCTTGCCGCCGCCGACGAAGACAGGATCAGCGTCAAGCTATCGGGACCTACACTCAGGAACTATTCGCATCATGAGTACGTAACCCAGTTATAATAAATTAGCCTTTAACTGTTTGCATGGATTAAAGTTACAGCAACACATCACTATCACTACATAGTATTAAACAAAGTCGCTTTTTCTGTCCCTATTTCCCTTTGTATGCTTAGATCTTTAAAACTACGCAACGGATTTTGATGCGGTTTTTTTTAATAGATAGAGTGATTCAACAGGAAGGTTTATATGTATAATACATGCATAATATAGCCGTTCGATGCCGGAGCGTATAAAATAAAAGGTTTTTTGAAGCAATTAATAATTGTCTCCATATAGACGCTTGAGAATAATTTCTTGGTTTTAGTAAGTGTTCTTAAAAATAATAAGCTGTATTCTTAATTTAAGAATATTGGTGTTAGTTGGAATATTTTGGAATATAAGAAATAATTGCTCTTAGAGCTCCCACTTGTGGAGCTGTCGGCGCCGACACAAAATCGGTGTCCGACAAGTGTGAATAGCTTCATATGAAATGCTTTGTCACTGGAACGTCCAATTAATATACGGATCCGACACTCGACAAGTAGGAACGAGCTCTTACGGTGAAGGAAAACATAGTGATGAAACCCGCGGCTTAGTTGGCTCCAGAAGTATTGCCAAGTTCTCTTCTCTGGACATGGTCGACTAAGCTGAGAGGGTAGTAGGTGCTGTGCAAGCCTACTCCATCCTCACGCAAAAAGGTCCCAATTAAAAAGAGGTCTAATTCCGGAAAACAGCCCGTATACAAGTACAATGTTCTATCATGGTTCTATTCTTTAATTTCAGTGTCCACTGGATGCCAGTAGAATTCTTCGCGGATATGAATATGGCGAAGCGATCGGTTGTAGGTGATATTTGGGCGTTTGCTACCACTTTATGGGAGGTGTTCTCATATGGACAATCGCCGACGGATACCAACCCCGTTCTAACTGCTAGGGTGAGATTTTAACCTAACATATCACTTATTTAACATAACAACTAAATAAATAATAAACCGGCCAAGTGCGAGTCGAATTCGCGCACGAAGGATTCCGTACCATGTTATATGGGAGCCCTACTTAATTAGGGTTTCGCACCTCAAAAGGTAAAAAAGGAACTCTTATATGATCACTTTCTAGTCCGGCTGTCTTTTTTGTGTTAGTATTTGTTGTTATAGCGACAACAGATATACATAATCTGTGAAAATTTCAACTGTCTAGCTATCACGGTTCATGAGATACAGCCTGGTGACAGGCAGAAGTCTTAGTAACAGGGTCCCGTTTTTTTCCTTTGGGTACGGAACTCTAAAAACTGATGGTAAAATTACCATTATCAAAAGCTGGCCACCTTATGGCGTCAATCGTCATTTCAAGGGTGCGGTTCCACTGACGCTGAGCTTGGCGGGGTAGAGAAAAGCTGACTGTGAATAGACCAATCACGGAGCTCGAAATCTCCACATGGAAACAGTTGATTGGCCAAATCAGGGTCAGGTCCTTTACACTACGCAAACGCACCCTAAACATTATAATGTTTGTAAATATTGACATTCTCGTTTTACAAAGTCTTGTATTTTATGTGCTCACTTAATTAGGGTAGTCATACCTTTAATATTCCAATCGCAAAGAAATTGTCCGATTGCTTTGTTCCTGCTGGTGATTGGGTACAATTTGATGTCTGAATTATTTTGCTGTCTCGTCTTTATAAGTTGTGATGGACCTATAACAAAAAAAAAACTCGCCTTTAATAAATAATACCACCGGATGGCCTCCGTTTAGGTGGACAGACGTCTTAATTAAGGTTGTGTGAATTCGACCATGCCATCAGCGTCCAACGCTGATGGCATGCGAGTAAGCGATTTGGAAGTCTTTTGGTGGAGACCTATTTTTATTTCATTTTTTATTTCTTTGTAAGGAAAGTCTACAGCTAAGTTTAACAAAATGAATAGAATAAATAGAATCAGAAAGCCAATTACAGACAATCACAAATAACCTATGTTCAATAGCCCGGGGCTGGTATGATGATGATCTTCACTGTTTTTATTATGCTTGTTCAGAGTTACGAGATGGGTGACCGCCTACTGCGTCCTGCGCGATGTCCGAGCGAGGTGTGGGCGTTGATGCGGCAGTGTTGGCAACCGGACCCACTGCGACCGCAAGAGATCATGCGAGATATGAACCATATGTTACATAGAGGTAAACACGACAATATCAAGGGATAATATATATGACTGATAAATACAACGTGATGTAGGTACAAAAGATGTTTGTTATGTTTTTTTGTGAAGCTGTTACAAACATCATTTACACGAGACTAGAGTTTGCGACTTGATAGCTAGGGGCGACCGTATCGGAGTAAGCCCTTCATGTGTATCCCGTTTAAACGAACTTTAATAGTGAAAATAACCTTGTCAGTTTATAATTTTATAGTGATACTAGCTTTTGCCCGCGACTTCGTCCGCGCAGGAGTCGAAAATAATTCTAATAGGATTTTTTTAGTGACTTAAAATTGGATGGAGTTTGAAACATGTTGTCAAAATAAATTGTACTTACTTAATTTAAATCAGAAGCACTAAGGAGTTCGAGTCGAAGCAAATACCCTAAAATAACTTTCTACCCCTTTTTAACCCCGTTAGGGGATGAATTTCAATAAAATACGAAACACGTGTTCCATCAATTCTGTTAAAGAATGTTTATGCAAAATTTGAAGTAGATTGGACCAAGGAATCACGTTGTCCCATACAAACTTTCCCCCCCCCTTTTCACCCCCTTAGGAGTATATTTCGAAAAATCCTTTATTATCCGATGCCTACGTCATACAAAGAACACACCCTCCAAGTTTCAAGTCTCTACGATCAGCGGTTTAGGCTGTGCGTTGATCCGTCAGTCAGTGAGTCATTCAGGACAAAGCATTTTATATGTATATATACTAGCTGTCCCGGCAAACGTTGTTTTGCTATTTACAAAAAAAAAAAAAACAAAAAAAAAATAGATGTTGGCCGATTCTCAGACCTACTGAATATGCTCACAAAATTTCATGAGAATCGGTCGAGCCATTTCGGAGGAGTTCAAGTTGGAACCCCGTGACACAAGAATTTTATATATATAGAGATAGATACCTACTAAATTACTATTCCGATTTCAGAATACGTCCCGATTCACGATTACGAAGAACCAAAGATATCTCTCGATCATATGGAGCATACAGATACAGTCTCAAGTGAGTATAATGCTATTTAAAACTAGCAGCGCTATGCGATTTTACCCGCATAAGTTCCGATCCCGAGATAAAAACTACGTTTTTCCCAATGAATCAATGTATCCTCATACCAATTTTCATCAAAATCGCTTCAATAGTTCCGAAGCCTATTCGTTGGACAATCTTTCCTCTTTATAAAAGTGCAATTAAACTCGCAGTTCCCTTTAGATAGCTCGAAAACCTACATTAAGGTTATGGTAGGTTCTCGAGCTTCATATATAAAGGGTCATGAAGTCACTGAGCCACGAACTTCATTCCTTATAATCAGAAAGTTTTGGACTGAAGTTGACGAAATATCGCTCACAAAAACTATAATTAATTTGAACCAGATTTATTTATTAAAGGTCCAAATTATTACAAAAACAAATTAAGCACTTAAATCTAAACATAAAATTAACCCACACACAAAAATAGAAAAAATAAAATAATAATAATAACAATTACCCAACCCTAATCAAAAAGACCCCTCCCCAATGTTCCCGGTGCAAAACTGGACAATATGCAGGCAGCGTTACCCCGCTGAACCGCTATCGACAGCCTTTGCACCAGGAACGCCCCGGAACGCGGATCGAACCCCCTGTCTCGGAGGCGACGGCCAATCTCCTTCACAAAAGCCAAACCCTCGGCCCCCCAACTCCCAGACGTTTCGACCGCCACAGGCACAAAAATAAATTAATTTGAACTTATATTAATTTTCTTATAAATACCTACAGTAAATATAAAAATACTTGTATTAATTTGTAGGTGACAGATTTATCCCGAGCGAACTGAGCGATGCGGGAAGTAATAAATCTCTTATATCGGACAACAGTGTGCTCTCTACAAACGGCACTATTTCAGACTCATATGATAATCCGGTAAGTTCATTCACCGATTTTATAGTGTATTTTATCATCTAACTAAAAGCTTAATGATTCTAGGTTCAGCAAAGATGAATTAAAGCCTTTTGGTGGTTTATACATATATTTCAAGCTTTATGTTATTTTACAATGATGTGCGCTGGAGGAAATCTTCTCAACGGTTTTCGTGGCAAGAATCAATATGACAGATGACGTTACATCTACGTTTTGACAGCTGACGTATTTGAGTTGACAGTGACAATATTCAACAGGTTCCCGGCCTTGGAACAGTGAGTTCCAACGTAGGTAGTGGGCAGAGACGGTTGAATGCTCGTCTCAGAGTTCCGCTTGTGGTTCTGATGTCCGCGACGCGGTTCACGTCGTCGGTGCCTGGATGTACTGCGGTGACTCGTCCTAGAAGCCATCGGTTAGGTGGTAGACGGTCGTCCTTGATTACGACCATATCGCCTGGACATGGTTGTCCCTTGGTTGTGTGCCACTTGCTCCTAGTCTGCAATTCTGAAACGTACTCTCTGTAAAAACGTTTCCAGAAATGATTTCTCAGTGCTTGGATTCTCGTGAATCTGTTGAAGTTTGTGAGTGGCACATTTTCGGGTACCTGGGGAGAAGGCAACGTTGTGAGAACACGTCCAATCAAAAAATGCGCAGGAGTTAAAGGGATGAGATCTGAAGGATCTGATGAAAAAGGAGTGAGTGGCCTAGAATTTAGGATGCTTTCAATCTGCACCAAAACCGTGTTCATTTCCTCATAATTCAAGTGTGCCATACCTAAAACTCTCTTTAAATGAAACTTTATAGATTTGACCGACGCTTCTGCTAAGCCATTGAAATGGGGACTATAGGCTGGACTGAATTTAAAATTAATTCCATTTTCAGATGAATATGATATTACGTCATTACAAGTGGATTTAATAAATCTGTTAATTTCGTTGCAGGCACCCACGAAATTTGTCCCATTGTCGGAATAAATATTCGTAGGTTTGCCTCTGCGAGCAATAAATCTATTGAGGGCTGACATGAAAGAATGTGACGACAATTCGGTGACAAGCTCTATATGTACTGCCTTTATAGCTAGACATACAAACACGCAAATATAAGCCTTTTGAAGTCTACAGCCCCTACCCTTTTTATCTGCTATCAGTATTGGTCCGCAATAATCGATCGCGGTGTTTGTGAATGGGAACTCTGCTTCTAATCTCGCTTGAGGTAAATTTCCCATGATGGGTTGATATGTTTTACCTGCAAACCTGCAACATTGTATGCAGTTATGAGTGACCTTCCTAACTAAGTTGCGACCATTCACAATCCAAAATTTGTGACGTAATATAGAGAGTACCAATTGAGGTCCAGCATGTAGCAAATATTTGTGATAGTACTCTACTAATAACTGTGTGATTTTGTGAGAGGCGTGCAGTAAAATAGGATACTTTATGTCGTAGTTGTAATTAGAATTAGCTAGCCTGCCTCCCACACGAATTAACTCACTTGACGAGTCAATGAATGGATTGAGTTTTAATATTTTATCCTTAGACGGTAATGTAGATTTGTTTATTAATATTGAGTATTGTTTATGAAAAATGTCCCTTTGAACCAATTTGCAAAGTGTTAATGTGCTAGAATGTAGTTCAGGGAATATTAATTTACCTATTAATTTGTTGCTTGAGTTTCGACAGTTATGTATAAAACGTTTGATGTATGCAACTATGCGCTGAAGTTTGCTGTACGAAGAATATTTGTTTAAGAGATCAAACCTTTGTAACTCGCTTGATTGTATGTGACACTGAACCTTGGTTTCAGGTAAGCTTTGAGTGTGAATGAGATGTGGTTGTGTGGGTAACTTAATTACAGCGTCATGTAAAAAGTGTGGACCTTCCCACCACAAGAGTGAAGCCTGAAGTTGTGCGGCATTGAGACCTCGGGAACCGATGTCTGCCGGGTTCGAGTCTGTGGGAACATAGTTCCATGACGAAGGTTCAGAAGTTTTTAAAATATCTTTGACTCTATTGTAAACAAATTGCCTTAAATTGTATTTACAAGATTTTATCCAGCTAAGAACTATTGTCGAGTCGCTATAGAAAAATTGTGAATTTATATTGACACGTAATGACTTTTTTACCTTACCAGCTAATTGTGTGGCTAATAAAGCTCCACATAGCTCCAACCTAGGTATAGTTAGTTTCTGCTTGAGTGGTGCTACTCTGCTTTTTGATAAGACTAAGTGTACTTTGACAATCCCACTGCTAGACAAGGATCTTAGGTAAACACACCCAGAATAGGACTTGATCGAGGCATCACTAAATGAGTGTATCTCTACCTTAATATAATCGTCGAGTAAAACATGTCTTGGAATTTGAATTTTTGTTAAATTTGGTAGGTTAATAATGAATTGTTGCCATTGTGATTGGATTTCTGGAGGTAACTCTTCGTCCCATGAAATGTTCTTGGCCCAGAGGGTCTGTAGAATGAGTTTCGCCTGCAGCATACAGGGGTTAATCAAACCTAGTGGGTCAAAGACTTGAGCGATAGTGGATAAGATGGTGCGTTTGTTTGAATGAGTTTGCGGGTCTATGTTTGTTAATGAAAATAGTAACTCGTCTGATTTGCAAGCCCACAATAGACCTAGTGTTTTTGCATATTTGTCTTTACTTAAGCTGAGTAATTCTTCGTTAGTATTTTCACCAACAATTTTTGTTAGTATTGATGGCTTGTTTGACCGCCATTTTCTTAGGTGAAAATGAGCGCCTTCCAACGTGTGAATTACACCCTTGCATGTGGAAATAAGCTCAGATTCTAGGTTATTTCCCGTTACCAGGTCGTCGACGTACATATCTGAAAGAATTGTCTGTTTTACTTGTTCGTCTGTGCTGTCACGACCTAACTGTATGAGACATCTTGTAGCTAGGTAGGGCGCCGAAGCGGTACCATAAGTGACAGTGTTAAGTTTGTATTTTTTGAGAGTTTGATCAGGATCGGACCGCCAAAATATTTGCTGAAGGCTTCTAAATTGTTGCGCAACTAATGTCTGCCGATACATTTTCTCAATATCAGCTGTTACTACTATCTTATGCTGTCGAAACCTGATCAAAATGCTTATTATGTCGTCTTGTAGAAATGGACCTATGTGTTGAATGTTATTTAGTGATTTGCCTGAGCTTGTAACGGCCGATGCGTCAAAGACGGTTCTCAGCTTTGTACTGAGGCTGTTTTCCCGCAAGACGCCATGGTGGGGCAAAAAATATGATACTTCGTTTGGATGAGTATCTGTAGTCTCTGTCATGTGACCAAGAGCTATGTATTCGTTCATAAAATCGGTGTATAGTGTTTTAAATGTATGGTTACGTTTGAATTTACGTTCTAGTGAGTAGAAACGAGTGAGAGCTTGTTGCTCTGAATCACCTAATGTATGTGGCGATTCCTTGAGTGGTATGTGAACCACGAACCTGCCGTCTTGTTGACGAACAGTTGTTTGTGTGAAAATCCTTTCACATTCACTCTCACCTTTAGTATGGACTTGTTGAGCTGTGGAAACGGATTCTAACTCGAAGAATTTGTTAAGTTTTTCGTCGAGATCTGTGGTTTGTGTAAAATGACTGTGGACTGTATTATTATAGGTCTGTTGTTGTGTATGTGGAACATGAAATGAGCCGGTAACGAGCCAACCTAGCATTGTTTCAACTAGTGTCGGATTACCTTTGCCCAATGACATCGTGTTGTGTGTGAGTACCTCCCAGAATAGGTCGGCACCTAGTAAAAGTTGTACCTCTGACGGTACGTTGAATGTTGGATCCGCGAGTTGTAAATTCGCGGGGATTTTGAATGGTTTGCAATTGATTCGTGTTGATGGTATGACCTGTGTGATGTGTGGTACAATTAGACAATTGACGTCAGCACTGTAACCACTGTTTGTTAGTGAAGATAGTGAAATGTCACACCTTTGAGTTATTTGTGAGAATTGACCGTTCAATCCTTGGACTGAGATAGTAGTGGAGTAGCTTGGAATACCTAACTGTATTTGTAAACCTTGAGTAATGAAGCTAGAGGTACTTCCATTATCCAAGAGCGCTCTGACACTATGAAGCTGACCCTTGTGATCTGAAATGTTGATCATAGTTGTAGACAATAAAACTTGACCTTGATGAATGGATGATAAAGTGACATTATTTTGTATAGAAGTCGACTGAGCATCGTCATGCAGTGTTGGTAATACTACACAGTCTCGTGAGGAGCTAGACATCGGTTCGGTAGTATTTGAGTTAATGTGTAGCATAGTGTTATGTTTTTGTGAGCAGAGTTTACAAGGACCTAATTTACACTGCTGCTCATCATGGCCCTTTCGCAAACAATTGGTACACAAGTGTAATTGTTTGACCTTCTCGATTCGTTGTTCTATAGGTAGTGACTTGAATTTAAAACATGAGTAGATGGGATGTGGATGTTTACATACGGGACATTCTGTCTTTGTGGGTTTGTTGTTTTGTAAAAGTTGTTTTGTAAAAGATTGATTAGCAATGAATGTTCTTGGGCGTAGATGTGTTATGTCGCTGTGTCTGCGCGGTTTGTATTTTTCCTCTATGGTTTCAAGCAAATCGGCTCGATTCTTCAAAAAGGAATTAAAATTCTCTAATGATGGGAGTTCCTTTATGTGGTTACGTTCTTGCTCCCACTCACGACTGGAAGTTGGATCGAGTTTGTTTAAAACTAGTTCGATAATGAGTGTGTCCCAATGTTCAGTAGGTAGTTTGAGTTTTTTCAAAGCTCGGAGATTTTTATTTACGGTATCAATGACATTTCTCAATGAACTAGAGGTCTCTCGCTGAATAGGTTCAATATTGAATAAAGCCTTAACATGTTTGTTTACTAAGAGTCGATCGTTGTTGTATCTGTCGCACAGCAAACTCCAAGCAATTTCATAGTTGTCTTCGGAGAAATCAAGTGACTGTATGACTAATAAAGCGCCTTCTTTAAGAGAAGCACGTAAATAATGAAATTTAGTTATTGTAGGAATAGTAGTGTTTTTGTGTATAAGTGAGCTAAATGTGTCGTGGTACTCTAACCAATCCTGATAGCGTCCAGAAAAGGTAGGGAGATTAATTATAGGAAGCTTAATATTTGTCCCACCTGTGAGGCCTGATACACTACTAGAACCCGTCACCTGATTGCCGTGCGCAACCGCAGGTTCCTGGCCCCTACTCAGCATGTCCTGAGCAGCCGCCACCAACCCGAAGTAAGTATTCTCGAATGTCTCCCTTTCTGTGTATTCGCCATCTGAAATTTCGGATAAATTTTCTATTTCAGTTTGTGTGTTATCAAAATCGTTGTACATGTCTTGTATTTTGGTTAATCTACTTGATAACTCGCATTGTTGCAAGTTATTGAGTTCCTTGCAAAGCAAAAGTGGCTGAAGGTATGATTTAAATATAGTGAGTTTTGCTTTATATGAACTTCGATTCTTTTTCAAAGTTTTGAGATCCATGATTGTGCAAAATTAGCTGAAAATGGAAGTAATTTAGTGTGCCTTTATAGTGGTGTGAAAATAAAAATGAAAATATACTTAAATTATGAAAATAGTGCAAAGAAGCTCAGCAGAAGTTCAAATAAACCGCGCAAAGCTCGAATGTCAAGCGGCACCGATCAGCTGATCGATCCCGTACGACGCGGCAAGCGAGCGATGACGTCACGTTCAACTCAGCCGGCGGACGGTCGTTGTTGGACTTTGACCTCCTGGAATATGCGAAAAGGCAAAAAAACAGCAAATTGTATGCACACTTAAATGACAAGGGGGTGAAAAACGAGTAGAAATGCCGATTTTAACAACCAAAAATACTAGCACACTGAAGTTAAGTTGGTTACGGTTGAATAAATTGACGAATACTTAGTATATCGACGAAGTTGTTTACGTTTTATAGCAATCGAGAAAGAAATGCAGTGAATTGTAGGCAAATTAGAATAGGTATTGATAAATGAAAACAGCAGAAGGGTCTTGAATGATAATGACGAGTGATTTTAAACGTTAATTATTTGAATGGTATGTATGAAAATGATTTGAGATGAATTTGGATAAATGTGAAAGAATATCCTGCGCAATTTGTAATGATTGGAACGGACTCACGGTTGTGCACTTCTCCTTTGGCGGCGATTTGTGCAATTATTCTCCTTTGGCGGCGATTTGTCTTCGTGTTGCTTCGTTCCGTAGGTAACCTTTGCTCGACCTGTCGTTATTCCCAGTTTTCTTGGTCAACTGGGATCCGGCTCGAAAACTGTCTAGTATCGAGCTAGGGTTGATGAATTAAAGCCTTTTGGTGGTTTATACATATATTTCAAGCTTTATGTTATTTTACAATGATGTGCGCTGGAGGAAATCTTCTCAACGGTTTTCGTGGCAAGAATCAATATGACAGATGACGTTACATCTACGTTTTGACAGCTGACGTATTTGAGTTGACAGTGACAATATTCAACACCGGTAACGTGTTTAATTGTGACACGGTAAAATATTTTCATGAATATTTCTTATACTAGCAAAATGATATGACCTATCAACAAACTTGGGCTATTTGTCAATAGTTTATGTTAATTTTTAGTTAGTGACTTGTATGGTTAAACATCTGTTGTGTGTGATTTCCATTCATATCTTAATATATATAAATCTCGTGTCACAATGTTTGTCCTCAATGGACTCCTAAACCACTTAACCGATTATAATAAAATTCGCACACCATGTGCAGTTCGATCCAACTTGAGAGATAGGATAGCTTACATCCCGATATTCCCACGGGATCGGGAGTTACGCGGGTGAAACCGCGGAGGGCAGCTAGTTTTAATATATAAACGCGATTGCTAAAGTTAGCGCTCGACGTCATCAAGTAATTATAAGGAGTACTAGCCCAGCCATTTAAAGTCTAAAGTGTTTTTCATTGCAAGTTAGGGTTAATTTATTACTTTCTAAAAAAGAAATTAAAACATGTATTGGGCACAACCATACGACAAAACACAGAAACATAAAAGGAGACTACGACTATTTAACTACTAGTAGCTGTTCCGGCAAACGTTGTTTTGCCATATACAAAAAAAAACTCAGATCTACCGAATATACACATAAAAATTCATACACCCGATGTGTATGAATTTACTGCCGGTCTGGAGTTTGGTAACTAACACTGCGATACGAGGATTTTATAAATATAGATATAGACGAACTACTCGTTAACTTTCCAGTTACTTGTACTTGTATACGGGCTGTTTACCGCAATTAGACCCTTTGTCCTTTTTACGTGAGGATGGAGTAGGCTTGCCCAGCACTTACTGCCCTCGCAGCTTAGTCGACCATGTCCAGAGTATAGAACTTGTCAATACTTCTGGAGCCAACTAAGCCGCGGGTTTCATCACGATGTTTTCCTTCACCGTAAGAGCAATGTCAATTAGCGCACATAATTATTTTTAAGAAAAATCCTTTGGTGCAAGATTGACCGGAATTCGAACCCACGACATTCAGAATGAAAGTCGAGGTGGCAACCATTAAGCCAACACCGCTCTTACTTTCCAGTTTGCGGACAACAAAAGCTCGAACTCCCTGGAGAGTATGAACGCGCTAACGTACGCCCTACGCGCGGAACTGAGCGGGCGCAGCGGTAGTAGCCTCGCCGGCGCCGGCGCAGCCACAGCCCTTGATGACGCGCCCGACGATCTCGCCTGGCATGCGCCACGACTCATGGAGTCTATTGTCAGCCAGGGGAAGACGTATCTTGTTACTATCACTAAGAAGATTGGAAGTGTGAGCTTCGCCTTTTTGCATAACTTTCGTTGCTTCCTGACGAACCCTAGTTATTAGTCCACCTCTGCCGTTCTATGTGGCGTAATGTAGAGAACGCAAACTCTCAAACGTAGGAAGATATAGATATATACACTAGCTTAAACTGTACTTGCCGCATTCTGAAACGTTCCTTAATAGGCGCTGAACATTCTTTGTGAATTTTTGTAATGTTCAAGATTCTATGCACTTTGCAATATAGATACCGGCAGATATCTGTGTGCGTCATATTATTCGGAAGATTCATCATCACATCACATGCAATGAGAATGGAACGAATGGAATTTCGAGCTAAAAAGGTTCGATTAAAGATAAGTACGGAACGGAGCTCCGCGTTCACTCTCTATAGATAAAATAATATGTTTAGGCAATTGATTCTGACTTTTTCTTTAGAACGTCCGTTCTGAAAATTTTGTTGAAAACGACTAACTGTGAATACTAAATATATTTTATATGATGTCAAACTCAATACTTTTTTTTCTTTGTGTAGGGTAACTACGGGCACGTTTTCAAAGGCTGGATGGAGCGTGACAACCAAGAATCTCAACGTAAAGAGGTAGCAGTTAAGAAACTGACGCGACAGGCGTCCGAACGTAACGGAACGCTATATGAAGACTTTAAGAACGAATTGGATATCATGAAGGTATCATTTTTAATAGATATTGCATTAGTACTTAAATGGTGTTTATAAATTGGTCGGCCTTAAGTTGCAGCACTTTAGTTATGTTTACGTAATGGCCGAATATTGAAAGGCTACTTATCTTAAGTGGCGATTCAATTGACATTTCAGTGTATCTTCTATCCTATGTAAGACATTTAACTTACATAGGATAGAAGCGTTTTAAATATTGAGGGGACCCTTAAATATTTAAGAGTTTTGAGAGTTATTTGAGATTTTGAGAGAGAAAACTCTACTAAAGTTTTAGAGGCCTGATTCGAAAGAATTACGTTTCCAATTGTTATTCATTTACTTATTACTACTAGCTACGCCTCACGGTTTCACCCGCTTTAGTTCCGACCCCGCGGGAATTTCGAGATCAAACATATCCTATATCCTTCTCCTTTTGGGCACCCCACCTAGTAGAGGGAAAGTTATTTTAATATTTTAATATAATTATTTTATTCATTAAGATACTTAATCTCTTTTGTTCTTAAAATTTTATAAACTTTCCCCAATGTAAATAAATAAATAAATAATAGTTTATTTAACAAAATGATACAAACAGTACTTAGCGTTAACAATGGACCTCGAACTAGGAACACGTCCTGTATCTCGAGGGTCCAGGAAAGATTACGTGGTATATCGATAAAGTGGAGATTAGACAATAAACTATTACTTATATATAACGGAACAATAACATTAAACTTATTAAATCTACTCAGGCTCTGTAAATGTGTAAATGTATGTAATTGTGTAAGTGTGTGTTGTGTGAGTATGACGTGTCCCAGGACTAGGAGAGTCCCCACCACCCTAGGCCAAAATTCAGGTAATAGGTGTGTATGATGGTTGTGTATATGTGTATTAAGGTAGTGTATAATGTGTGTCGTGTGTTGTTCCATGAGCTCGGGATTGTTCACCTCACCCCAAAATCAAAAGACCTTGGGTAGATGAAATGTGCAATGTGTTATGCCATTTGAGTTTAGGACAAAAATGCTATAAGTAAGGAACTTAAAATAGTTTGGTGTATCTCATTTGTCTTAATATTGTGTGTTATAGTCACTTCAACATATAAACATAGTAGAGATACTCGGCTACTCGTGGGACCACGCGTCCGACGTCCTCATCGTTATGGAGTATTTAGAAGAAGGCTCGCTCAATTATTACCTCAAGTTTCAAGGCGATAAGCTACGCATTTCACACCTGCTCAAGTATTGTAAGGATATTTCTACGGTAAGTGTTGTTTTGTACTAGGGTTGCGACTGGGAGACGGCACGTTTAGCCTAAAGAATGGATTTGGAATTGTATGCAATGAGGTTAGATTCTTGAAATTCCTATATGTGTAATTGCGTCAGATATTGATGAAGAAAATTAAAAACGCGTGACTATTAATGCTTATATCTATCAATTTCATACGGTACGATATTGTTTTCTATATGTTATTATTTTGGCGATGCATCATCATCATCCGAGCGATGTTCCCGGTTGCATCCCTCTCAGGAGCCCGGGGTCCGCTTTCCTACTTTTACGCCTCCACTTCGCACGCATATCACCCTTTACGACGTCAAGCCAGCACTTCTTAGGTCTACCCAGTCTGCCACGGCCCGGCAGAGGCGCCATGGCAAGACATTTGTTCCCCACGTAACTAGCCGGTTTTCGCAAGACGTGACCGTACCAGCGTAGGCGACATTCTTGCAATTTATCTGCAATGTCTCGGACATGAAGGCTGCCCCGGATGCGGGAGTTCCTGACGCGATCCTTTCGCGTCACTCCACACATCCAGCGCAACATCTTCATCTCCGTGACACGCAGCTCCTGCTTATGTCGCTCAAGTACCGGCCACGCCTCACTACCATACAAAAGGACAGGTCTAATGATGGTTTTATAGACCTGTCCCTTTAGTTTAACCGGCATTTTGGGGTCGCAAATGACACCAGTCACCTCACGCCACTTGGCCCAAGCCGCTGAAATGCGTGACTTGACGTCGCAATCGATGTCGCCGGACGCGTGAAGCACAGATCCCAAGTACTTAAACTGGTCTGTCCGCTCGACCATATGACCGTCTACGCAGACAGGTGTGGGATCTGTGGTATTGCAAGCCAAGTACTCTGTCTTCGCCACATTCAGTTGCAAACCGCCGTTCTCAAGCGACTCCTTCCACGTGTGTACACGTTGGACCAGCCGCCCCTTATCCGAATCCGCCAGCGCAATATCGTCAGCGTACATGAGCAGCCATGGAGGCTGCTCGTGTGCAACCCTGATGGCAACGGACAGTGCATCCAATATTACGCTGAACAGGAACGGGCTTAGGACGGAACCCTGGTGAACTCCAACGGTAACAGGGAAGGGCTTAGTGTCGCCAACAGCAGTTCGCACCACAGAATCAGAATTTCGGTACATGTCTCTGATGATTTCAACATAAGCTTCCGGAACCCCTTTGGACCGCAGCGCCCACCAGATCATCATGCGAGGAACACAGTCGAAGGCCTTCTGCAAATCTAGGAATAGAAAATGCAGAGGCGTATTCTTCGTCCTGTATTTCTCCATAACGATCCTGAGGGATTCTGACGATTTTGGCGATGCATGTTTTCTTGAATATATTTCCAATTTTTTTAAATAGGCATTTACTGTTTTTTTTAATTGTATGAATATCTTGTATTACTTAGGGTATGGACCACGTGTCAGCAAAGAACGTAGTACACCGAGACCTGGCCACTCGCAACATTCTTGTTGTGAACAAATACCATGTGAAGATATCTGACTTCGGACTGGCTAGGATTATACCTAAGGAAGAGAACGCTTATAGATTGAAGACTGAACGGTTATTGCCTATTAATTGGTAAGGTTTTATTTATTTTTCGTTTATAATAATCAGTAGCTATGAATTATGGGCACAAGCCTTTTTTTCATCCTCTCTTTCTCGATCTTAATGTCTTGGGCAGTATTAATAAAATCCAAAGTTCTGACTGACTGACATTTTAAGAAATTATTTTGAAAATTTTCAACCCTACGCGGACAATGTCGCGAGCAAAAGCAAGTTGGTACCTCTTCAAAAACTGAATCGATTCTAATAAAACTTTAAAAGCAGTATTCCTTTAAAAATTGAAAACTCATTTTTTTTCAAGGTTTTTAAGACCTTTTTGTTTTAATAGGTATGCACCAGAATCCGCGGTGGAGCCGTGGCACTTCTCAACGAAGAGCGATGTCTGGTCGTACGGAGTGACTGCGTGGGAAATATTCACTCGCGCACGACAAGAGGTGCCTAAATTCGACGTCGAACGACCGAGAGAACGGGCTAGCTGGTGAGTTGGTAAACTTTACATACATTAGATGATTAGTGTCATTAACTTTAAGGCTACCTGTCTACAGAAGCGGAGCGAGGTAGCGGAGCGGCGTTTCCACCAATAGCGGAGTTTCACTTATGAAATTCGCTTCGCTCCTCTCCGCTCCGCTCCTGTGAACTGGCAGCCTAATCCGTGCTACTCAGATTTCTATACATAATGTAATACATGTGTTTAACAACTGAGTTCCTAAGTGTCACTGGAGGTGACATATCAAAGAATAAAATCTGATCGTTCAAATCGTTCAAAGTAGGGCAAAATCAAGCCCAAAAGAGTCTGTTACATACATGCAAGCAAACATACAGGTGAAACTAATAAAATCGTTTTAAAAAGCAACAATTTCTGCGGTGTATGAACCTTAAAACCAACCAATATTTGGCACAATGCGCGAACACCCCGCGCTGTCGTTTCGGTGCAAACTATTTCTTTAATATGTCACCTTCAGCACCGAAACGACAGCGCGAACACCCCGCGCTGTCGTTTCGGTGCAAACTATTTCTTTAATATGTCACCTTCAGTGTAACTTGTAATTCAGTGATTCCTAAAGCCTTCAGCAGAGCATGCATGGAGGCTGAAGAAACGACCGCGCATGTGCTGCTAGACTGTACGGTACTAACGGAAATTAGTTTAAATTAAATTTAAATTTAGATTAAATTAGACTCAGGACAATAGGTGACGTTAAAAGCCTTTCAAACATTTTTGAGAAACCACATCTAGTGGCAAAATTTATGGAAGAGCTGTGCTGGTTCTCCCCCTGACAAGTAGAATCTCACGCTAAGGGGGCCCAACTAGAGAAGTCTGATTGCGGAAAACAGCCCGTATACAAGTACAAGCCTTAAGCGCTTATCAGACATCGGAAGGAAGGGAAATGCCCTTTTACTAAGTTAATTGAGTTTACCAATTTCATATTCTTAGTAACTTTTGCCCTAAGGGACATGAAGTTGTCTAAATAAGACATAACTTCCGCAGATCATAGACTTTTAGTAGGCAGATAGTTCGTCGATGGAGTAATTTGTCGAATCATCGTGATAATACAATAAATATAATCGTTTATTGCCATTAAATTACAATTTTATACAGTAAATAGGCGGTGTTGGCTTAGTGGTAGATACCTTGACTTTCATTCTGAAGGTCGAGGGTTCAAATCCCGGCCGGCCGTGCACCGAAGAATTCTTCTTTAGAAAAATTGATGTGCGCTAATTAACATCGTGATGAAACCCGCGGCTTAGTTGGCTCCAGAAGTATTGACAAGTTATCTCCTCTGGACATGGTCGACTAAGTGGAGACGGTAGTAGGTAGTGCTGGGCAAGCCTACTCCATCCTCACGCAAAAAGGACCCAATTAAAAAGAGTCTAATTGCGGAAAGCAGCCCGTATACAAGTACAGTAAATAAAGTAATAGGTATGGCAAAAGGAACAGGCTCAGCATATGCTGTGAGACGCAGCTGCATAGCGCTTCTCTCTGTACTACCACATTATAGGCTGATAGGAAGTCTGTCGTCTGCGAGACCACTAACATGAATCAACATTTTCAGCTTTCAAATCCCCGAAGGTTGCCCTTCAGAGATATTCAGGCACCTAATGAAGGACTGCTGGGACATCGAACCGAAACATCGACCTAAGTTCATCGATCTCGTTCACATGTGCAAGCGATTCATGGACGAATATAAATAGATTCGAGCAGAAATACTCCGGGTTATTTTTTTCATAAACGCCCAGGACATGATTAAGTAGAGTCAAGCTATACTGATGCGTGAAATCAAGCCAAACTGATTTCATTGGGCTCGTATCAAGCTGGGTTAGCTTTTAATAACAGCTGTACACGGCTGTGTATTTTAAAGCTAGGAATTGTGATCATGGCGGGTATTTTAAAAGTCATTGACGACTCAAATTTTACATGGATTGTTCTGAATACATTTTAATGTAAAGTTTTTATATTTATGAAATCTTATATTCGTCTTTTATTAGATAGTTGTTATCGGATACAATTTAAGCTTGCCCTTGTTAAAAAAAATATAATTATGTAATCGGAATAATATACATAAGTAATATAAATAAATGTTTTTAATAATGTTTTAATTAAAGTTTGCACAACGCTAATCAGGGTGTGTGTACGTAAAGTCGGTTATATGACTGAGAGATTCTGGCATTTCTTAACTTTGAACATTTGCATTTTTCTTTCTACTTGTGGCGCCATCTGTGGCTTTCATCGACATCAATTTACATTATGTCACGTGTGTTAAAAGTTTAATATGTTGCCTTAATACCTCAGTCGTATTACCAAGTGAATATGAACGTGTTTTTGTGGTTCCTCAAAGCATTTGCCTTAGTTTTTTATTAAATTTAAATGATAGATTTTAATTTGTAAATATAGTTCAACGATCAAAGTTAAGCGATTAAATCATATCTCAGTGAATCTTTAAGTTTAGTGTGCAATTTAGTTTATTTTAAGTATAAATTTAGTTATTAGGTTAAAATGTTTTCATTGCCTTTGAACTTTGCCTATTTATTATACTAAGCAGGCTTATAAAATACTTTTTCGTCATATTTACTAGGAAACGATATTATTTCACCTACACTTATATTATATCACCTACGGAAATTAGTTATTTGTTGGACATTGGTATTCTAATTTTTCCGCTCGCTAAAGAACGCATTGGTCAACAGAAATCTAGTAGGATTGATTAAAATGTCCATTCATTAACAAATCTGACTGTATAAAAAAAAAGTAAGCCAAGGCTTCAAACAGCCAATTTCTTTACTACTTTATTATTTCCGTGTAAATATGACAAAAAGCACCAATGTGTTATTCGGGTGAAAACATATTATTTCCCTACACTCTGGCAATAATATGTTTTCGACCCTATTCATATTATTATAATTATTCTAGAAATTTATTTGTAAAGAGTGAAAATTTTGTCGTCATGTAACCTTCATACAGGGTTGTATGTTCATATACACAAATCTTGCGAATGAAGGTTTTAACTCTAATTCTGAACCCTGAAAGCCATGCATTTTTAAAATGTAATCCGACAGAAAATTACAAATCTGACATGAAAATTATTATATTTTGTAAAATTATGAATATTGTTTGTTTTTGAATAGGAAAAACAAAATATAATTTGTGTCTGTGTATGTCAAGTTTGACAAATGAAGCAATAATCATGTTTTTTGTGTATTGAACCATCAATAAATATGACATGGAATAGTTTTCTCATTGTTAAGGCGATAGTATATGAAATGATTACAAACCAAAGATGATATTAAACGATCAAGTTATAATACGTATAATCAATTTAGTTTTATAATTAATCATGTTTTAATGAGGGTTGGCTGATAAGTCTTCGAACTCACACAGATATAATTTAAATGTGGCAGATTAACTACCCTAATTTATCCTCAGGTTTTCGCCGAATATCATACTAGTACAATAACGCTATATGAGGTGAAAATCTATCAAGGGATGAACCGTCATTTTTTTGGCAGTTTTGCTATAGGCTCGGTCAGAAAAATGTCACTTTAATCCCCGGTAGCCGACAGGTTATGACTTCGAACAAAATTGAATAGTATGAAGTCACTGTGTTGCATTAATTTGTATTGTTTAGCAGAAGTTCTTCAAAATTAATAGGTATAATGAGGGTAACTTTCACTGCTAAATCTATGTAAGATCGAGAACTTATCAGCCGCCTCTCGTATTTAATATATTATATTTTTAATTTAAGCTTTATTAAGTGGAATGTTTTTTTCTAATTAGTTTATACATTTTTTTTTACTTATATTTTTATTGCAATTGTTTTAAATTGACGACGGATACGTAAATCTATACATACAGGGTTATTGGAAAAACACTAGCACTTTTTTAGGGTTTATTCTACACTTGTAAGCGCACAACTTTTAATACTACATTTTTTAAAGTTTAAAATGTAGTGTAAAGTAAAAAAAAAATTGAACGTCACCCTCTAAGAGGCTGCTAATGAATTCTAATACCCCTTGTACATTTTAAAATAAAATAGTTTTTAAGTAATAGCAACATTGAGAGATTGAAATGTGATTGTGTCGTAGACTGAGTACTCGGTGCTAAGAAAAGTGAAGACCTTGTCGGAAATTATACGAATTAATACGTGTTGTAGGGTTTTATCTGACGTGATAATTTTTAATAACTATAGTTATTTGAAACGCAATATTTATCATGTTTTTCACTGTGGTATTTTAATTTCGAGGTCGATATTTTCAATGCAAGCTCCATGATGACAGTACCATTTTTAAAGCGTTTACATTTTTACACGCTTATTCATTACCATTTAGTAAGCCTTCAGTTAAAATGTGTTTTGTCAGTTTCACACTTTTACAGATTGCAAGTGTGTGATTAGACAAGTAGTAACGATTAAATGAGCTAATATTTAGTTCATTCATTAATCAGATGCAGTGAACTGACAGAACAACTTTAAATTTTTATTATTTTGAAATGTCAATTTAGTACATTTGATCAATGAATTAATCATGATTTATAAAATGTCAGGAAGGTTAATTTGTGCTACGCAAGACTGTTGTCTGGGAAATTATTTGATGAAAAAGGTTTGAATTCCACCGTTTCAAATAACTGTAGCTATAATAAATGTGTTATTGGAATTGAGAGAGAATAAGAACGGTCAATTTTAAAATTTAAGGAAGTATGTATTGGACAAGAAAATGTTACACCGTTGCTATTAAAAATGTTGGTCGTCTCGCCTTGTGTATTTTATTCATTAATATTAAAAAAAACCGCATCAAAATCCGTTGCGTAGTTTTAAAGATTTAAGCATACAAAGGGAAATAGGGACAGAGAAAGCGACTTTATTTTATACTATGTAGTGATTGTAATAAGTATGTATTTTTCAAATTTTTATGACGTAACGGAAGAAAATGTTTTAAGAATAGGTACAATATTTGTGTCCGTCAGCCGGGCAAAAAAGTGCTTCTAGAGCGAATTGGTTCGGTGAATAATTAGTGCTCAGTCTGCTGTAAATGTGCGCGAAATAAAAAATTAGTGCATGTAGGCATTGAGGAAAAAAACGGGAAAAACAAATTCTGCTGGAATGACGGTGCTCCAGCAGGAAGATTTGTAAACGAATGACCGGAGAGGTATATAATGTATATCGGCGGATAGCTTATATTTGTGCATAATTGTGCGCGAATAATTAAATTTGTGCGTCTTAGGGTTTTCGAGATATTTCATTTCCTGCTGGGCTGACGTTTTGCAAAAACTTGTATCTCCGAAACCATTGAATGTGCGACCTTGGATTAAACATATATAAGTAGCTTTTAATTTGTGCGTATTTGTGCGCTAATTTGTTTTTCATAAATATCTACTGTTTAAGAGAAATCATGCAACCCTGAAAATTCGAAAGAAACTCCTTGCGCTTAAATGAGAACACGCAGAGGTTCACTGAAAGCGGTATTTGGCTAGTTTTGTTATTCTTTACATGTATAATAAGTTTCAAGACAGTACATACGCGCATTTTTCAATAATAACACTTCAAGTCAAATCTGAAAATGTCATAGCTTTGCAAGAAACCTATTCAACTAAAGATATGTGCGTATATACCAAAAATTAGAGTGCCTTTTGAAATACATATCCTGAAAATTTCAGCTTCAAATGTCGCGTATTTAAGTAGATATAAACGAAAAACAAATCATAACTTCAGTTCTTGGCTAAGCGACCAAATTCGAATGGTCACGAAAAAGCGACGGTTTCATACATTTTGATGACTTCTTAAATGGACTGTATTATACTGAAGCAGTTAATTGGGTTTAGGTACTGTGAATTGGAAAAGTGTTATGGGAAGTTGCAAAAGTTTTATTTTGAGAATAAGATAGTAGAAACTAGTAAGTACGCTTTTATCTTCCTTACCTATTATAGATTATTGATAGCTCAGGTAGGTAAGTATCTACTACATTTTACTAAGTTCGCAATACGAAGTTAAACAAAAATGGCGGTTTTGTGCTTAATAAATAATATTATAAGTAATAAAATTATAATAATATTACTTTAAAGGTGGACGCAGATTGATACGCGCCGAGCGCGCCGAATTTTAGCCGTCCACGGAAAATGGTACCTTATAATAATAGAGATAAGGTATCTACATTTATATTTCCGATGACGTCATCAGAGTCGTCCGCATCGTCAGAGGCGGCCGACACTGAAATAAATAAATGAATAAATGTAGGTATGTACCTTATCGCTATTATTATAAGGTGGACGGCAAACAATTCGGCGCGTATCAATGTGCGGGCACCATTGCATTGATTTTAAAATTGCATAAAAAGACGATTGTGTAGGTTCAAATCTCCGGCCGCCGCGCGCCGGGTGGTTGTAACTCGCTCTGTGTGAAACAGTTACACAGAATGCGGCATTAGTGGGAAAGAGTCAGACGCTAGTTAAGACGTATTTCGCTCCTTGCCTCCCGCACCGCTCTCCGCTCTCGGTGTGCTCTCGGTTCACTCACCCCGCTCCAATAGTGTCCGGGGTATATCTAGTGTTGCCAATTTAGCATAATCTTATGCTCGATTTGGCATTTTAAGTTTCAATTCCACGTAGTAATAAGTTTGTCATTAATATTTTTTGTCATTAAGAATGTCATTAATAATTTTTGCGTGAAGGAGTAACAAACATACATACACACACACACACACACAAACGTTCACATTTATAATATTAGTAGGATAGGATATACATATATAGTAGGATGTAAGCCATTATGTTATAAAACTCTATTTAAAACAGTCTCGAGATACTTACGTGTAAAAAGAGGTATTTATGAGACTATTAAAGTTTTGAGAAGTATTGTATTGATCAAAACTATATAGAAATACATATATTATATTTTAAAAAATGTGTTTTTTTTGTATTTCCTTAATATTTTATTTTAAGTTCAAACATAATAGTATAATAATTTAGGTATAAGCATAAATACCTTCTTAAGTGTTCTAATTACAATCAATTACCTGTCTTAAACTATTTGATTTGTAATTTAATGTGATCCTAGCACTACCCACAAGGTCCTACTGTGATCTTAACTATACCTCAGTATTAAAAAAAAATCAAAATCAGGTCACTCGTTTTGGGAGATAAACGCGCTACGATTGATTTATATTACCTATTCCGTGGCACTGCCGGAATAAAAAATAGCCAATAACACTCAGTTATCTTCAATCTATCTCTGTGCAAAATTTCATCCAAATTAGTCCAGTGGTTCTGGAATCTGGAGATACCAACATACACACATACAAACATGTTACCAACGTTACCTCTTTATAATATTATAGAGTAGGTATAGAAGGTTAGTATAGAAGTACCTATAGATAAACGTGTCATTTTAGAAATACATGCATTAATATTTCTCTAATGTACCTACTACCTATTGAAAAAATGATAATGCACTAAAACCTCTATAAACGTTCTAAGCGCGACTGTACGGACAACAGCTTCAGTATAATACAGTCCATTTAAGAAGTCATCAAAATGTATGAAACCGTCGCTTTTTCGTGACCATTCGAATTTGGTCGCTTAGCCAAGAACTGAAGTTATGATTTGTTTTTCGTTTATATCTACTTAAATACGCGACATTTGAAGCTGAAATTTTCAGGATATGTATTTCAAAAGGCACTCTAATTTTTGGTATATACGCACATATCTTTAGTTGAATAGGTTTCTTGCAAAGCTATGACATTTTCAGATTTGACTTGAAGTGTTATTATTGAAAAATGCGCGTATGTACTGTCTTGAAACTTATTATACATGTAAAGAATAACAAAACGAGCCAAATACCGCTTTCAGTGAACCTCTGCGTGTTCTCATTTAAGCGCAAGGAGTTTCTTTCGAATTTTCAAGGTTGCATGATTTCTCTTAAACAGTAGATATTTATGAAAAACAAGTTAGCGCACAAATACGCACAAATACGCACAAATTAAGAGCTACTTATATATGTTTAATCCAAGGTCGCACATTCAATGGTTTTGGAGATACAAGTTTTTGCAAAACGTCAGCCCAGCAGGAAATGAAATATCTCGAAAACCCTAAGACGCACAAATTTAATTATTCGCGCACAATTATGCACAAATATAAGCTATCCGCCGATATAAATTATATACCTCTCCGGTCATTCGTTTAAAAATCTTCCTGCTGGAGCACCGTCATTCCAGCAGAATTTGTTTTTCCCGTTTTTTTCCTCAATGCCTTCATGCACTAATTTTTTATTTCGCGCACATTTACAGCAGACTGAGCACTAATTATTCACCGAACCAATTCGCTCTAGAAGCACTTTTTTTGCCCGGCTGACGGACACACAATATTTACGAAAGATATGATTGTTAACATGTTACACGATTTGATTGAATAATTGACATTATATTATTATGGGGTTGTTCTTGAATTTAGAAATTGTTTTTTTTTCTTGAGGAAATTTTGATATAACGACCTGCAGGCTTACGTTAGTCGGAGAAGGAAAAGGCGACTGTGGCCTGGCTTCTGTCACTGATTGTTCTGAAGAAGGTTGTTCGGGTGCACAATGAAACTTGTTTTGTCGAAACACACTAACTAAATAAATTGTTCCCATGAGTCGTGGAGTGGTCGTGATATAACTAGGTAGTTCTCAAGAGCACGGAGATTATTAAAGTTATTTTAAATTGGAGCAACAAAAATACCTTTTTTTTTTAAATCATTTATTTACCAAAAAAACAATTACATAACACACATTCGCCTCACTCCCTTAAACCAGTAATTGGTTTGTGTGGGAGTTGCACAATCCTCTTACTAACTAAATTTACATTACAGTAAACTACCGTTACTATTAACTAAGGTATAATCACAGACCCTTGCCGAGGACCGGGACAGTTGGCGTAGAGTCGTTGCTGAGGGTGTTGTTGCTCATGATACTGCCCTACACGAGCATCTAGCAATCAAACGAGCTATTAGACATCAGCGCGCAGAAAACCCCCTACCTTCTCGTGGTTCGTATATTTGCCAACTGTGCGGACCTCGCTGTCTCTCTCGTATAGGTCTCTTGAGCCATGAGAACAAATGCCGCCACACACGACGCTGTTAAAAACATCTTTCGAAGATGATAAAGGCCAATGATGATGATGAATCACAAACAAAACAAATTTTATCGAGCGGGTATTCGCACAATATTTATGCATCAGTTGTCGTCTTCACTATCCAAGCAGTGCGTCTTACTCGCACGCATTGTTCGAGCATACACCACTGCACAAAGTTTGTCCCCGCAATACAGGGTGCTCCTATTAACTTAATACAATTAAATACTAGAAATTATTATGAACTTACGATACTTACATATTATTTAACATATTATTTTATCGTACCTATTGTTTTAGTATATATTTAATATTATTATGCGTAATTTTATTTTTAACATCTAGTGGTTTCATTGATTAGTCTCCGTAAAATACATGCTGTCGTTCGTTTACCATAAAAATTACTTGCGCATATCGATTTTAAATGTTGACATCTACTTAAATCTTTTTGTATTCCTAGTATGCTTTATACGATTATCTTTATATTCGAAATAATTTTCAATCAATAAGAATTGATTCAACTTTTTCTGCACTGGCAGTGTTTAAAAATACCTAACTCATTATCACTATATGTACTTAACTTTTATATTATAGGGGAAAATTATTTTCAATATTCTTAGCTGAAGGTTATAATTTATCTGTCTACGTAAAGGTACGCCCGTAGTTACTGAGACCATATGCAATATTATGCAATGATACTTTCAACCAGCGCATTGTACAACTGCAGCCGTATACCGTATGGTACTCTATTTTTTATTATCTTAAAGTTGGCCTTAACCGCCCTCAGTTTGTCGCATGTCACTTCTATATGGGGTTTCCAACAAAATCTACTGTCAATGATCAAGCCCAAATATGTACACTGCTGCACCTGTTCAATAGCTTCACAATTACAAATGACACTTCTCAATGCATGAAGGCAGTCATAATTTAAATGTTTTAATAGCGTACATACATTGATTGTAAAATTATGGCATTTCAAAGATTTGTATGAAGAGAAAACACCTGATAAGTTTCAATGGCAATCAGTTTTTAATACAATGTCTTCTTTATAAAATATTCTGCAGGTGTTTATTTTGATACCTAAATTAATCAAATAACGAAGAAATTACACAATGCCGTCGAAGTAACTACAGTGGTATTAAAACATGTAGCTTGTTCTTACGAGATCTTATTTATGGTATGAAAACTCATAAAAATAGTTGCTATGAAAACTTATCAGGCGTTTCCCTCTCCTCGTTTCGTCTAGGCGCGTAGTTTTTTTTGTGTCAAAGGTAAGAGCTCTGACGAAACGAGGCGGGGTCGTTCCGAACCATCGAACGCCACACCACCCTTTCTCTACGGAGAAGGAGAATCCGTACAGAATGATAGAAAAAAATAAAAAGGAAATTAAAGATCAAACGGTTTAGAAAAATGGACTTTCCGACCTGACCGCGTAGTGAAACCGCTAGACTGTGGTGAAGATAAGCAAGGAACAGCGGGCGGAGGTGCCGATGGAGCAGAAAGGACTGGATTCGGACGTATGGCTCTAGGCACGGGAATCTGCGGGTTCATCCGGACATTTAGGGTGCTCAACGAAAGCTGCTTTAAGTCTGTCGACACTAACAGTAGTCGGCTTCCCTTTAACCTCAATTGATAATGTCTTTCCGTCTTCAGATCTAGACATAACCTTATGAGGGCCAGAATAAGGGGGTTGCAGAGATCGCCGAACAGAGTCGTCCCTAAGCATAACGTGGGACGCAGTAGCGAGGTCCTTGAATACGAAAGGAGATGTTTTGGCATGGTGAGAAGCCGGAGTTGGTCGCAATTTAGACATGTGCTGCCTTAATCTCTAAAATTCTAATTGCTAAAATCTGTCGGTTCCTCATAACCCGATCCCGAAGATGACGGTGACACCATAAATTCCCCCGGGAGTGTTAAAACCTCTCCGTACAATAATTCCGCAACTGATGCCTGAAGATCTTCTTTAAAAGCAGAGCGCATCCCTAATAAAACGAGAGGTAAGGCGTTGACCCAAGAATCATCATGACACATTAGAGAAGCCTTAAGTTGCCTGTGCATGCGCTCGACAAGCCCATTGGCACACGGATGGTAGCTAGTAATGCGGATGCGTTTGGTACCGCACATTTCAGCGAGGCGTCTCAAAAGATCAGATTTGAATTGCCGTCCCTGGTCAGTCGTGATGGCAGCAGGAACTCCGAACCTAGAAATCCAACCGGCAACGAAAGTGCACGTCACTTCTTCCGCAGTGATTCCCTTCATTGGCCAAGCTTCGGGCCACCGAGTATAACGATCAACGGCGGTAAGACAATATTGGTAGCCAGAACAGGACGGCAAGGGTCCAATGATATCGATATGAACATGTTTTAAACGGGATGTAGGGCTAGTGATTTGTCCGGGCGGGGATTGTGTATGCCGAGTCACCTTGCTGCGCTGATTAGAATTATTCCGGGACCTATCCCTAGCGCGATCGGCTGTAAGTGTGGCAAGTTGACGCGTAAGCTCGTCAAGGCGGCGCGTTATGTCATCGAGCGATGGAAGAGCGACAGCAGAAGTACTCGCCGAAAAGACAGTCGATGAGCGCGGAGCGGTTAATGCAGGTAAAACTTCTAAAATTTTGTCTGCAATCTCTGAAATCTTATCAAGCGAAAGCTCTGACTGAGCGGCCAAAATTGCCTGAAGGTGCTGCGGGAGGCGGCGCATCCATAACTGGCGAAGCAAATTATCATCTTTCAAGGTAGCCCCAGCTAATGACCTAAGATGTCATAAAAATTGAGAGGGGCGGCGGTTGCCCAGCTCTTCGTCGCTAAGAAGTTGTCGGACACGTTGCTCTTCCGATGCAGAAAGTCTACGGATAAGCTCTGATTTTAGCCTACCATATTTGTCAGAAGATGGCGGTTGAAGAATAACGTCTTCAACATCTCCAAAAACACGTGTATCCAACTGAGCAACAACATAGTCAAACTTTGTTTGATCAGCAGTAATGCCAGAAATGGTAAACTCAGCCTCCACTTGAGCAAACCACACAGCAGGGCGGTCAGGCCAGAAAGGTGGAAGTTTAACCGCCACCCTACAGATCGAACAGATTTGAGAAATGGAGAGAGAGTCCGAGGGAGGTGTGTTGGTCTTAGTACTATTTGATTCTTGTAATTTTTGCAATTCGGCAGTTAAAAAAGCATTTTGCTGCTGCAACAGAGCATTTTGCTCCTGCAATAAAGCTTGTGCATTAGGCTCCATATTATTAAAGAAACTAAAATTCTAAATATAAAAGGAAACCATTCACCGTTAATGTTAATTAGCTGTTGAAATAAAATCTCAAAGGCAGCTAGGGTAAACACACCCAAAGAAACAATAGGTATAAAACAAAAGACACACAAAATTAAAAACAAAAGCAAAAAAATTGATATCTGTCCAAAATAAAAATTACTTAATATCCATAAAATGCAATTTTGTTAGTTTAAGCACTGCTCACAACAAAAGAAAAACATAGAAATAGCAAAAGGTTGCAATTTAAATATTGATATAAAAAAAAATTACCCACTAACAGATGTACCTAGGAACCCTTTATGATATTGATAACAAATTGATAAGTTTTGTAATGCTACCTACTGATTTGCGATACAGCTAGCCTAGATACACTAGTTACCAATTATTTTTAATGTTAGTTGCAACTATGATATACCACAAGCCAAGTAAATAAATAAAATATCAATGACTTAATTTAAATTAGTTTAGCAAAAATGGTAATGCACTTGTGTAACTGATAGGAATTATCCAAGTTATTGTCCAATGCTAAAAAAAGTTAATAAATGAGTTAGAACACTTTTTACCGGGTTTAGTTGAAAAGTCTTTTTGTAGAAATCATATAAAGTTGTACATGCGTGAGAGGTCCGGGTGTTGGATGAGGGTCCTCAATAGGTCACACGGGAGTTGAAGTCTGCCTCTGAGGTGCTGGTACCAAGTCGGAGAGTTTTGCACTGCGATAAGCCAAACCGGAGATGAACCAGCAGAATGCCAAACGACGTGGAAGCACGTTGCGTCGACGGTGCAAAGGGTTCTTTTACGGCGGCCAATTGGATTGGAGAGCAGGGTGCAAAAGCTATACTCATGGACACAGCAGGACAGGATTCAACAAGAGGTCGCGCCGTACATGATCCGTAGTATCGGGGTCACTAATTGCAGGCCTACGTTAGTCGGAGAAGGAAAAGGCGACTGTGGCCTGGCTTCTGTCACTGATTGTTCTGAAGAAGGTTGTTCGGGTGCACAATGAAACTTGTTTTGTCGAAACACAATAAATATATTGTTCCCATGAGTCGTGGAGTATTATAACTAGGTAGTTCTCAAGAGCACGGAGATTATTAAAGTTATTTTAATTGAAGCAGCAAAAATATCTATGTAACCGGTGCTAATAAGTTTTTCTTTCCCTCTCCTCGTTTCGTCTAGGCGCGTAGTTTTTTTTGTGTCAAAGGTGACAGTGACAGCTCTGACGAAACGAGGAGGGTGCGTTCCGAACCATCGAACGCCACAGACCAAATCATACCAATGACCCTATACAAGTTTTATCAACTAAGTTTTGCACTCTAATTATTATTTTAGATTGTAGGTAGGTACATGATATAAATAAATTGTGTTATAGTAGCCAGACAACGAATATAATACTACGTACTTTTTGTGTAAATAAGTATTTAGTATACCTACATACAGAAACACTCAGACCACAAATAAATATTTGTTCAGTAACAAATATCTGTACCTACTCAGAGATTAGTTCAACGGTAGGAATCGAACCCACAACCTTTTGTGTCGCAGCCGGGAGCTTTCCGCCACCCCACAGAGGCCGTCAATAAGTCAAAGTCAAAGTCAAATTTCTTTATTTCCTTCGATACTTATGTTTAAAAATACAATGATCACTTGAAATCGTCTTAAAGAACTAAGTTAGGATGTGTGCCTTCGGAACGCGCCCACCAATGAGAAGAAGGCACAAGAAACTCATGGGTTTTTTTTTAATGTGATCACGCTTACAAAGGTCAATATTACAAATATTTGAAGGTATTATTTGAAATGGAGCAATTAAAGTCACATCCATTGATTCTTATCATTAAGGTACGAAGAGGTATCATAGTATGCCTTATAAAAAAGTTTTGAATTTGTTAATGGACATGTCATATACATCTTTAGGTAATTTATTATAATAGAGCACACATGTACTATTAAACGACCTGCTTATTTTCCGGAGCCTACTACCGGGCAAGGTCAGCTCATCCCTATTTCTTAAGTTGAAATTATGAATATCGCTATTTTTGCGAAAAATATCAGGATTTTTGTGAACGTAGAGCAAGTTTTCGTAAATATATTGTGAATAATTAACATTTGTGAATTGTGATAAATAAACAAGGAAATTTTTATTGTAGGAAAAATATGTTTGTTTACATATGAAATCAATTTTTCAAAATTTGTAGTAAAAAAAGGAAAATCGACAAAGGAATGTCAAGTATCATTGCGTTGTTAACTTTTGTAGATTTGTCCGCGTGCTAAATAATAACTTTTTTTTAAGGTATTTTTTTTTCACATTTTTTGTATAAAGTTTCGCAATTACGAGTATAGTGCATTGAGTGCTACTTTTTTGCACCTTAACAATAAACTTTTGTTCTAAGAAAAATGAACTTTTTGATGTTATGTCGATTTCAAAATTAGCTGATTTTATTAAATTAGCCAGTCAGAACAGTCCATTTAACCACAAAAATAAGTAAGTTAATAACTTCTCCGTTTAAGTAACACCTGATTTTCGAGTAAAAAATACTTCAAAATTTTCCAAAATAAATGTTCGATTTTCCAAAAGCCGTAGAACAAAAGTATCAATAGCCCTGTATAATAGTAATCGTATGTTTATACATAATACACGCTCTCTTCTATGAAACTACGTTTTAAAAAGTACCTAGCAGTTTAAGTATAAAAATGTCTTTAGAGCGGCTCATGGCCTAAAGCCTACGGATAGTTGTAGACCATTGTTCCAACAGTTGAAGATTTTAAAATTACCATGCTTGTTTATTTTCGAGACTTTAATATTTGCTAAAAGCAACCTTCACTTATTCACGGGAATGAATAGTGCTCGTCTTAGACATAAACTTTTTGTACCTAAACACAATACAGCTTTTTTTGGGAAAAGCTATATGGCATTGGCTCCCATGATGTACAGTGAGTTGCCAGATCGTATAGCTCAAATTGAAGACTTCACAATGTCTAAGAGAGAATTACATAATTTTTTGACGGAAAAGTCCTAGTATTTACCAATGTATAGAATGAGTTAATGACATATAATTGACTTGATTTTTTATTACATAAAAATCAAGTCAATTATATGTCATTTTAATTTTATTATTTGACATTTCACTATTAATTTAGACTAATTCACATACCTCAAATGAGGTTAAATAGCCAAGTAGGTACTTTATTATAATTTTGACATCTTATTACTCTATTTAATGTGAATAAATGATTGATTTGATTTGATTTGAAAAAAGTAAGTTTCAATAAATTCACCAGCGGGAATCGAAGTTGCGAGTGCGTCTATCGCGGCGAATTTATGGGGCTGTTTCTTTTTGTTTACGACTAAGGCTCGTTGCTACTCGGCCATTTACTTTGTTTGATTTAGGGTGAATGTTTCGTTGATTCTACGAAATAGGCATAAAACGTTTATAATAATAATTGATGACACTGTTTTTGCGTGACAACAGAATTTTTCCTCTGAAATGTGCAATATAATAATACCTACTTAGTAACTACAGTGAAAATTATTCATAAATGAAATTCAAAGTGCTTTTATTCATCTATACCAATATCACACTAATATAATAAAGAGAAAAGATTTTTTTGTTTTTTTGTTTGTGACGAATAGTATACTATAGAATACTCCGAAACTACTGGACCGATATTGATGAAACTTGGTATGAGGATACATTGATTCATTGGGAATAACATAGGCTTATATAGGCTTTATTTAGGCCCGATATTCTCACGGGATCGGGAGTTACGCGGGTGAAAATGCGGAGCGCTGTTAGAAGTAAGTAAATATTTTCTCCGGTCTTCTTAATTGGGTATTTTTATTTATCTTACGTCAAAGTTTCGACTATGTTACAAAAGTTCTTGCCGCGAGGAGACTATGCTCGCTTGCTTGTTGCTTTTATTTGGTCAAAAATTAAACATAAATTACAAAAAGGGAGTCGTAACATTTTGGCGTAGTAAACAATCAACCCTTTGTTTTAGTTGCGAAAGCATTTTTTAAATCAATGTACAACTATTAGGTATGCCAGTCTTCATACTCATATTTAATTATCCCTTTTATTATCTCAATGCTTTTGCAATTTTTGTAATCGGTTGAAAATCCAACATGTTGCTGTAAATATTAAATAGTACATTGTTATCCTAGGTGTGAAAGTCACTCATTACAAGTCCCGAGACGGAGTTTGGCGCCCGAGCGTAGCGAGGGCGCTAATAGTTCGAGGGACTTAATGAGTCTTTCACCCGAGGTAAACACTGTGCTTTTCATTACGAATAATCCATAAAATTCTTCCTAACAACGAGATTGAATAAGAGACTCCATACTACCTGATCCTCTTACAAGGTTGGGACCAAAGAGGTTATATACATGTAGTGTTATTCTTTGGTGCTACCTAAAGCAAGGAGGTTAGGTTTTTGAAGTTCCTAATGCGTAATGATACTGATACTGGCTACATGCAGATTGCACAAGTCGTGCGAAGCCATAATTTGACATGACAGCTGTCATTGAAAGTGAAAAGCCCTAGGGCTGGAAATTTTATTTTCTACACGCTCTTCAGGCATATTTAGACCTACTTTCGGAGTATGAGTAATGAAATAGTACATTGTTATCCTAGGTGTGAAAGTCACTCATTACAAGTCCCGAGACGGAGTTTGGCGCCCGAGCGTAGCGAGGGCGCTAATAGTTCGAGGGACTTAATGAGTCTTTCACCCGAGGTAAACACTGTGCTTTTCATTACGAATAATACATAAAATTCTTCCTAACAACGAGAGTGAATGAGAGACTCCATACTACCTGATCCTCTTACAAGGTTGGGACCAAAGAGGTTATATACGTGTAGTGTTATTCTTTGGTGTTACTTAAAGCAAGGAGGTTAGGTTTTTAAAGTTCCTTATGCGTAATGTTACTGATACTGGCTACATGCACATTGCACAAGTCGTGCGAAGCCATAATTTGACATGACAGCTGTCAGTGAAAGAGAAAAGCCCTAGGGCTGGAAATTTTATTTTCTACACGCTCTTCATGCATCTTTAGACCTACTTTCGGAGTATGAGTAATGAAATAGTACATTGTTATCCTAGGTGTGAAAGTCACTCATTACAAGTCCCGAGACGGAGTTTGGCGCCCGAGCGTAGCGAGGGCGCTAATAGTTCGAGGGACTTAATGAGTCTTTCACCCGAGGTAAACACTGTGCTTTTCATTACGAATAATACATAAAATTCTTCCTAACAACGAGATTGGATGAGAGACTCCATACTACCTGATCCTCTTACAAGGTTGGGACCAAAGAGGTTATTTATACATGTAGTGTTATTCTTTGGTGCTACCTAAAGCAAGGAGGTTAGGTTTTGAAGTTCCTAATGTATAATGATACTGATACTGGCTATATGCACATTGCACAAGTCGTGCGGAGCCATAATTTGACATGACAGCTGTCAGTGAAAGCGAAAAGCCCTAGGGCTGGAAGTTTTATTTTCTACACGCTCTTCAGGCATCTTTAGACCTACTTTCGGAGTATGAGTAATGAAAAATATTTTACAATGTGGAAATCATTTTATTGTAATATTATTAAGACTGTTTTGTTGCTGTTTCGAACAATGCCATATTATACAGCTATTATTAGAATGTTTACAATTTATAACTTAAGGTGAAAGGGTACCTGCGCTCTCTCCATACAAACGTAGTCGACTGTTTCCTCCCTGGATAAGGTTACATATCATAATAACTAAGTTCAATATAACTATGTTCGAAATAACTACGGTCATAATACCTACTGTTTAAAATATCTAATGGTTGTTTCACATATTTTTGTAATAACTAATGAACGAAATGCCTAATGTACGAAACAACTACGGTTAATTGAACTATGTTCATTATAACTATGTTCGAAATAACTACAGTCATAATACCTCGACCGTAGTTATTTCGAACATAGTTATATTGAACTTAGTTATTATGATATGTAACCCTGGATAATGACACTAGCACAAATATTTTTGTGCCATAAAACCTATAACCGCCATGACTATGCCCCTATGTTTTGTTTTTTTTTTCATTTTCTAATTATCCTAGAAATTAAGATTAAAAAAAAAACAAAACAAAAAATAGGGGCATGTTCATAACAGTTATAAGTTTTATGCACCAAAAATATTTGCTCTACTGTCATTATCCAGGGAGAAAACAGTCGACTACGTTTGTAATAGTTTGTATGGAAAGAGCCCCCGGTACCTTTTCCTCTTAAGCAGGGTTTTGAACTCCCGCTTGAGTTGAAGGACTTAAAATTTTAAATAACAACTACAGTAACTAATAACTATGATACCGTACGGCGTACCTGCGAGTAGTAAGGGTCAATAAAGGTTATTAAAAAATCTTGATATTAGTGACAAAATAACAAGAAAATATTTTTCAGATTGACAATTAAGCATATATTTATACAACGTGTTTCAGCGAAGGGGGTTTAAGGATGCTTATGCTGCCAAACGCAACGCGCCAGAAATACTCGTCGCTTAAAACTAATAGCACATGAGTAAATAATACAACCTAATAGGTACTGTTGATTGTAACGAATGTGTTTTGTTTTTCCCAAAAGTGCTGAGATGAAATTGTAGGTAAAAATTTTACCGATATTTTGGTTTAATTTCGAGGCGAAAATTCTTTGTCATTTCAAAGCTAGACTAGTTTTAATTCTTACTTTTAGGATAGCTTCAAAACTATAGGAAATGTTTGGCTCAATTTCACACCAAAATGTCGGTAAAATTCTCACCTACAATTCCATCTCAGCACTTTTGAGAAAAACAAAACACACTCGTAACAATCAACAATTTTTACCAACGAAGGCGACCGGTGCAAGTAGTATACTACTGGCTACTGGCTATTTAGTAGGTTATGTACCAAGATCGTTGGCTGTATGGACCCCCCTTAATACGAAAGGGGGTTGTTTTAGACGTCTAGGCAAACAACTTTTGTTTTACGACTTTTGGAAATTCGAACATTTCGTTCGAAGTTCTTTTAAGTAAAAATTTCCTTAGAATTATCGAAAAAAAAGTTCGAATTTTCAAAAGTTGTTTGTCTTGACGTCTAGAACAACTCCCTTATATATTGAAAACCCTTCACTGAAACACATTATCTATACTAATATTATAAAGCTGAAGAGTTTGTTTGTTTGTTTGTTTGAACGCGCTAATCTCAGGAACTGCTGGTTCGAATTGAAAAATTCTTTTTGTGTTGGATAGTCCATTTATCGAGGAAGGTTTTATGCTACTTTTTATCCCGATATTCCCACGGGATCGGGAGTTACGCGGGTGAAACCGCGGAGCGCAGCTAGTAATGATCTATTTTTAAGTAGTTTTGCCTATTTTTACGAAATATTTAGTTTAGGTGACCTTTCTTACCCGTAAGTAGCTTATTTATTACTTATTATAACTAGTAGTAGTTTAAAAATCTCTACTGTAAGCCTGTAGTTTTGTTTCCAGATTACGTAGAATTTCACAATGTTTATAAACCTTTTGTCCGTTTTTTATTGAACAAACTATTCAATACGTTATTAAAATCAGTGGACCGTTAACTCTGTGTTTTGTTAAAGTTATTCGATGATTGGAAATCGCTTTTCGAAATCGTCCGTTATGTACCGAATATGTAAAATACTTGTTTTATTGTGAAAATTTGTTTGATATGTTTTACATTGTGCGGAACGACAACGTCTGTGTTTATTGCCATGAATTTTAAAATAAATTATTGTTTCTTATCTGTGTTGCCATAAATCCTACTTCTTCTTCTTCTTCTCGTATAGTGGTGTGGCTCACCTATTGTATTGTACCTAATTATCATAGAAATTAAAATTTAAAAAAACAAAAAATAGGGGCATGGTCATGGCAGTTATAAGTTTTATGCACCAAAAATATTTGCTCTAGTGTCATTATCTAGGGAGAACACAGTCGACTACGTTTGTAATAGTCTGTATGGAAAAAGCCCCCGGTACCCTTTCCTCTTAAGGCCTCTAACTTGACCTAACGACTGCTAGGTACTAGAGGTAGCAACCGGGACCAACGGCTTAACGTGCCTTCCGAAGCACGGAGGGGCTCACGAAAACATTTTTGCCACACTACTAATTGGCTACCCATCGAAGTAATGACCGCGCCAGGCGTCGCTTAACCCGCACGGCCGGGAACGATCAGCGAGCGTCGCTTAGCTGTGGGCCTCCTCCTACTAAAATTAATTTATCTGTAGGTACTAATATTTTAAAGAGGAAAGATTTGATTGTTTGTTTGCATTGAATAGGCTCCGAAACTACTGGACCGATTCTGATGATTATTAATATAAATAATACACCTGCATTATACTTATTATAATCTCACTGCACTCAGCGCCATCAAGTCCCAAGCGAAGCAACTAGGCTTGTGTTATGATGGCCAGATACATGGGCGTGCCCAGAGTTTTGTAAAGGGTGGGGCGGAAGCAAATAAAAGTAAAAAACTCGATTAGTACATATTAGAAAATTATAAATGTTTTTATTTACTGTATTTATTTTAATAATATCGTGGGGGGTTTTTGGCTAATTAATCTCTACATGATGGCCCAGTACTAAACCAACGTGATGGCAATGCGATGGTTAAAACGCAACTACACGATGGCAACGTTCAGTTGTAAATTGGAGAAGGACGTGAAAGCAGCCGTTGCCGCCATATAATATCTATACACCACGTACCAATTTTCGAGGAGTCACTGAGGAATGGGCCACGTGCAGATGCATACCGCCATCGCTGGCCCACTTCTTTTGATGTGTGACCGAAAAACTGACACCGTGGCCCAGCATATCAGTGGGCCAGCATGATGGCCATCATGAAGAGGGGCCATTAAATTTGTCGCGAGCGTGCAAGTGGTGGGAAAGGGTAGGGAACGCGGGCGGATAAACTTCGGTATTCCTTCAAAAATTACTCGACTTTTGAACGTAACATAATTAATATTTATATTTGTTACTTATATTAAAAACCATTTTTTTTATTATAAGCTCCGAGCCAGGGTGGGGCAAATGCCCCACCTTGCCCCACTGTGGGTACGCCCATGGCCAGATAGGTATGGGTCCTATAAGTAAATGATCAGTTTGCTACAAAAATACTATCAATTAGTATTGGAGTTACGACCTTCTTCTAATAGACGTTACACACAAACTTAAATACTTGAAAAAAGTACTCAGTGTGATTATTATTTTCAACATGTTAGCTATGTGTTTAGTTGGCCGAGAGGTATAAGCCGGCACCCGCTACACCAACCGACGTGGGTTCGATCTACAGGTTACGTTGTTATAATGTTCAAATAGTGCTGCACAGGATTGTAAACGTTACGGTGCTGGTGACTTTTCACCGTGGATTGTACCTATAACTATTCTACCAAAAGCTTGTACATATTATGTGCCTAAAGGTAACATATCTCTACATGATCATGACGTATGGCAGGCTCTCTATGTCGCGTTGCATCGTCATCAACGAGCAGCGAGCTTCGCCTCGCGGCACTGACAGCTGTGATGGATGCCGGTGTTCGCCCCACACGACATTGCATCGTTCGTTGCACTGACTTGATAGAGCTACTGGATCTGAATATGTAGAATTGATAGGGTGCTATAGAATACCTACATACTGAATGATATGCCTATTCACTTCAACCGCAAGAAAAAATACAATACCATCACGAAGTTAGCCTCCTTAAAAGCTCAGTCGAACATGCCCTGCCTTCCAAGATGTATGACGTCATCGATTGTTTTCGTGTGTCAACAATCTATGTTTTTAAATCATCTTCTATACATATAAAATCCTTTGTCATAACTGAATGACGGATTAACGCATAGCCTAAACCGCTGATCGTATATAGAGACCAGAAAACTTGGAAGGTGTGTTCTTTACATGACGTAGGCATCCGATAAGAAAGGATTTTTCGAAGCTCTATCCCTAAGAGGGTGAAAAGGGGGGGCAACATTTGTATGGGACAACATAATTCCTTGGTCCAATTCAATTAGAACTATTTAAGACTTCTACGCGGACGAAGTGTTAGATACCTCGATTTTCAATCCGAAACACAAGTGTAGTACCTACGTATCTATCTATTGTTTAGGAAAATAACAAAGAACGAAATAAACAATTCAATTACATTCCCATTAATCTAGAGGGCTCTTTCCACTTGTTCTATCTTCAGTTTTCCAATTCCCAATTTATAGGGATGATCACTAATTCCTTACACAATGGCTGGGAGATTAATGTCTAACCACTGTGAACACTTGACAATTAGGTACGAGATATACCTACTGGGCTAGGATTATGTATGATTATTTGGTGAAGTCGAGAGCAAAACATAGTTTCTGGGAGTTCAGGTTTGCTTGCGTCTGTAAGATTTAGCCCTACTAGTGAGCCTTTGGTAGCGCTAAAGGAGCAGACAATCAAGCGGTGGTAGGCCTTGGCCGGCGGCTTTTAACACCCCCTGGACAAAGTCACAAGTGGCTCGTTTTCTCATACCAAGGTTTATCTAAATCGGTCCAGTAGTTTCGGAGCGTTACAAAAAAAAAACAAATTATATTATTAGTGTAGATTGATTAAGATTAGTGTAGATGTAGGTGTATATAGATAACAATAGGTGTGTGTGGGAGAAATGTGAGAGAAATATGGTTTGTGGAACGGTCCCCGAACACCAAAATTTGTAAGTCAAGGTTGCCTGTCACTTATGAAAAACGGTTTTATGGAAATAAAATCAACTTTGTTACATATTTTTCTTAATAATCTTATGTTTTTCATCACTCGTTTTCTTCGCTGTAAGCAGACAACATACTTTCAGTAGACCGATTGGTTTCAAAAGGACAATATACGTAAAAGACCAAAAACGCGTAATCCCTTAAGAGAATCATACGTTTTCGATACGCAGTGCGAGTAGGTATTTTTAAAAATGACCCGTATCGTGTGATAGAGAGAGTTTAAGTTTGGACGTAATTGCCTTCATTTTGCTTTCAAATAATGTTGCGGGCCGTAACGTTTTTTTTTTACCCCCTTTATCCTTCACAAAATAAAATAAATTTGGTCTCATTTAATTCACTGCATCTTATTCTAGGTTTCTACGTTTTTCTTTTTTGGTAATTCGGTTTAGTCTATTAAAAAACAATAGAAACGCTCGAACAAGTTTTTAAGTCAAAAATATTGATATTCAGATACTAATAAATTTTATCTTAGGCAATATTTCTTTATGTTTTCCATTAGATCTAGAACATTTTCAAAAATTATCAAAATCGGACTTCGTTTATAGGGGGGGAAAACCTTACCTGGCTGGAGGCTGTAAATTTCCATACAAAAAGCTTTGTATGGAAATTTACAGCCTCACACTGGTCTTAAAACGCAAGAGGCCAAAAACGCAATTATCAAAATTTTTATTACGCGTTATACCAAAAACGCATTTGTTCGATTGATCGGTTCAAATTGAAGGCAAACAAGTGGTACCTAACTCAAAATGTCGCTGTGAACTTCAAGACTAAAACCTACCGCCTTTTAGGCGAGCATGCTACAACCTCGATCTCATCTTCGCTTCCCATCAGGTGAGATGAAGTCAAATGCAAGCCTATTTTGTGGAAAAAAAGACTAAAGCGTCTCGGAAACGGGATATTTAACCAAACGTATGATTGCCTAAGAGTGCCTATCGATAGAAGGTATTATGGCGAACAAATAATGCCTTCACATCAAACTTCTAAAGCGGATCGAAACGGGATTTTTGCACTTTTCGAAAATCATCGGACACCCCATTTTGGTTTAATATCCTGTTTCCAAGACGCTTTAGAGGTTTATTGTGAAAGTATTATTTGTTCGTGCTAATACCATCTATTAATAGGTACGGTTAGCTGCATAATTGCAGACCCACCGTAGAGCTCCAAAACGGATGTTATAAGAATGTTTTCAACATAAGCAAGATTCTAGGCACCTGCTTTATTAAAGTCTTCTAACTCATAAATTTATCAAACAAAAATATTAGAATGAAAACATGGCAATAACTGTAATTTTTGAACTCTACCGGGGGCTGCAATTATGCAGCCGACTATACCTATGGGTCTCAAAGTGCATAGTGAAAAAGAACACTATGCCAAGCTCCCATAGTAAATGCAGTTATTGCACCATGAAATCACCATAGGGCATGCATTAGACAAATTAAGAACATAGTTTATATTTATATTAATTAACATATTTGAAGTGTTTTTGTTCCAGTTCAACTTGCTCTGAGAAGTTCAATAACAATTATTTTTAAGTTTTAACGTGGAGTTTTTTGTTCAAGTTGAATAATAAATTTGAATATAAATTTAAAATATTTCAATTCCCAACACTACTATAGTGGTATGGTTTCGTCCCACCATACCCCCAGGGGTATGACCAGAGGGGTATGGTGGGTCTGCAGTGGTAAATTTCAGGACCCTTTTGTGACACTATCGGAATAAGATTCTCGCTGAACGACAGTTTCAGTTGAATGCCATGACAGCAGGGTACCTCCAGTGAGATGTAACAGTTTAAAGAGTGGTTGTCCCCGAACTTCGCATTCCTTTATTGTGACACAATAATTTCACCTGTCTTCATGCAATATACGAAAACACCCGGGGGAGTATGAGTCAATTGCCTTACTTTCATCTTCATTTTTATTATACAACTAGCGACCCGCCCCGGCTTCGCACGGCTATATTATACATGTAAACCTTCCTCTTGAATTACTCTATCTATTAAAAAAAAACGCATCAAAATCCGTTGCGTAGTTTTAAAGATCTAAGCATATGTAGGGACATAGGGACGGCGAAAACTGACTTTATTTTATACTATGTAGTGAAGACGTATCTCCCCCTGGTTGACATAATCACTGAGGGTATCCGGTCATATGCGGGCGTGAACTGATAATCTACTCAACGGGATCAATATTAAATTATCTCTCTTCAAATCCGATAGTGAGGCGATCTAGAGTATGTGGTCTATATTCATCCATAAATTGAGGTACCTTTCTAATTATTTACCCAATTCAAGGAACTCTAAATCTAATATTGTATTGTAAGGCTCATTTATCTGTTATCTAACCAAATTAGGAATAATTTGATATCAGATATTATAATACTATCCAGTGTAATTTCGACTGATATTAAACTCATTTTTTCATGTTACCGATGTTACTAAGCGATGAAGATACGAGTAAACCCACTATATTATAAATGTGAAAGTTTGTGTGTGGTGTATATTTGTTACTCATTCACGCAAAAACTACTAGACCGATTGCGATGAAACTCAGTATCTAGATAGCTGGAGACCTGGATTAACACATAGACTTAATTTTTTATCCCGATATTACCACGGGATCGGGACTTACGTGGGTGAAACCGCGGGGCGCAGCTAGTAGAGATATAAAAGGAAATTTCTCAAACTAGATATTTTGAAAGTTTAGGTAGGTATTTACCTAAATAAGTAACTCTTCTAAATACTAATTATGGGTCTTTTGAATGAAAATGAAGCCATATTTCGATAATTAGTTAGAAATATTTCTATCTAAAAATGCTGTACAGAAGGAAGTTCTCAAACTAGATATTTTATACAAAGTTCAGATAGTAAAAGAATAACACCTCTACTATTATTATATAATAATGGTGTGTATAATATAATATTGGTGTAGACAGGCTTTTTTGCGCAATTAGACCTTTCTAGTTGGATCCTTTTGGCCGAGGACCTTACTACCCTCTCAGCTTAGTCGACGGTGTGCAGTGAAAAGAATCCGTCTGGAGCTAATTAAGCCGCAGGTTTCATCACGATGTTTTCTTTCATTGTAAGAGCCATGCCAGTTTTACATTAATTCCTTAGAATAATCCATTGGGGGTGTGGTTTTTTTTGTAGATCGATAGGTCGTTGGATTTTTAAAGATAATGAAAAGTACCACTGGCTTCTGGCAGAATAAGATTTTAAGTTACTGAAATACGCACTGAAGGAATCTTTATAACACTTATAAGGGAGAAACAAAACGATAGCCACTTACCTTGTTCAATCGGCATCGCCTTTCCTCTGGATGGTAGTTTCAGGGTCCTCTGCACGTATATTATTTAACATAAACGGTCATAATAATTGTCACTAGCTGTATGAACACTATAAGTCCTAATGCGTCACACGCTTCCGGGTCAGGAGCACATACGATACGCCGCCCTCGAAAATTAACAATTAACACTCCTTATGATAAGATCCACGAATATCCCTGTGAGACTCCCGGCGGCGACAAGACACGTAAGTGTATGTCTCATCTGACATCGATGAAGCGAGTGCTCGACCAGTTCTATGTAGGTAATCAATCAAGCGTAGTATTTCTACCCTCAAGTAAAAAAAAAACAAATGGCTGTAAAGTCGGTTTATCAAAGGTTTAAGGACGATAATTTTACGTGATAACGTCATAAGGAAACGATGAAACATTGAGATTTTGTTTTTTTATTCTTTAATACGAGTATATTTTTTCTTTTATTTCTTCGTTTTTTTCTTTTTTTTACTTTACATTTTATCCTTTCCTTAGTCTTCTATTCCTCACTCGTTACCACAACACAAGCCCAGATGATCGTTATTTACATATAAACAAATACAAGACGCGTGACACTTTTGTACCGGAACATGACACTTTTGTGTGAATGCAGTGGTAATAACAACAGCCATGTCGGCACCAGACGTACAATAGTCCTTCGGAATGGAAGTAGAGGTATCTACCACTAGGCCAACACCACTTCCGAGCAGGGGACTTTTTAATCGACTTAAAAAAGGAGGAAGTTCTTGATTCGTTACGTATACTTACTTAACTAAGACATGTTTTTTATTATTATGTAAATATCGATAATATTACATTTTACCTTAACTATATTGGATAAATTAAATAAAAGTAGATTTCCTTTACATAATAAAGTGGCTCAGTAGAATTTCAGAAGGTAAATTGCGTATCTGACTTACTTCCGGTGTCGCATCTTTCAAAATAACATCATGTAAAATATTATGGAATACATGAGGAATACAATTATTTTGGAATCGGATTTTGATAATATATATTTTCTATACTTATAATATTATAAAGCTGAAGAGTTTTTTTGTTTGTTTGAACGCGCTAATATCAGGAACTATTCATTCGCATTGAAAAATTATTTCTGTGTTGGATAGTCTATTTATCGAGGAAGGCTATAGGCTACTTTTCATTTTGATATTCCCACTTGTTCGGGACTTACGCGGGTAAAACCGCGGAGCGCAGCAAGTACCTAAATAAAATTTAACTAGCTGCGCTCCGCGGTTTCACCGGCGTAACTCCCGATCCCGTGGGAATATAGGGATAAAAAGTAGCCTATAACCTTCCTCGATAAATGGACTATCCAACACAAAAAGAATTTTTCAATTCGAACCAGCAGTTCCTGAGATTAGCGCGTTCAAACAAACAAACAAACTCTTCAGCTTCATAATATAAATATTTATTAGTATAGATTAAGTATAGATTAATACTTAAATTGGTACCGTATGCCGTAGGTACCAGCGGATAAAAAAAAGCCACGAAAGGTGTATAAAAACTACGATATTTTTCGTAGATGGCAAGTACTCGTAGCAATCACTACAAATCTCTATTACAACGTCTACAAAATCCATCGCACTACGATCATATTATTAACAACTAGCAGCGCTCCGCGGTTTCAACCCACGTAATTCCGATTCTGCGGGAATATCGGGATAAAAAGTAGCCTATATATAAAAAGTAGCCTTCCTAGATAAATGTATTATCAAACACAAAAAGAATTTTTCAATTCGAAGCAGTAGTTCCTGAGATTAGCGCGTTCAAACAAACTCTTCAGCTTTAAATATACGTATAGATATTATCTAGAACAGCACTACGGATCAATATTTTCTTGACGAATGACAACCACAACTACTTTTATTATATTTCATCTTTAGTTAAAAATTGCATGGGTAAAGAATACTATCTAACTATCAGCACAATTGAATTTCACCACAATCGTTATTTCACATCTCGAAAATTCCTTAAATTTTCTCGAACTTTTATGTTAAAACCATTATTTTATTTTAATGCCTACTAGTATGTAAATATTTTTTTTTTTATAATGTAATGGGCTGGGACCTAGTACCTAAGAACGTCAGATGGATTATGGTTTTTGTTACCTATTGTAAAATCTGTGTCTAGATCTAAGGTCTAAATCCACATCTCGGACTATTCTTAAACCTCGTTTTGGAATAAGGAGGATTTTATTCACTTAGAGATTTACTCTTGAACTATAGTCTAAACTCTAAACTGTCCCTATAGATTAATAGCGTATCACTAGCTTTCACCAAAAAAACATTCACCGACAAACATTGACCGAAAAATTTCTACCTACGAAACATTGACCGAAAAAATCATTGACCGACAAAACATTCACCGACAAAACATTCACCGACAAAACATTCACCGACAAAACATTGACCGACAAAACTTTCACCGACAAAACATTCACCGACAAACATTGACCGACAAAACATTGACCGAAATATAGAGTAGAATATTTTTATTTAAATAGTTAATAGAAATCGTCAAACTCATCATTGAACCAACTCATCATTGAATCATTGAACTTACGCGCCATCAATTGTCAGTATTAATACGGATAGGTTAGAGACTATAGTTCACGAGTAAATCTGTATCTAAATCCACATCTCGGACTATCCTTAAACCTCGTTTTGAAATAAAGCCCAATGTGTTTTGCACGTCGTATGGTAGAAATAAAAGACAGACATAAAATAAAATATGGAAAAAAAAGGATTGACTCAAATGACTAAAAATACCTTCTCAAGATACAAAATGCACTTTTTAAACTTTATAATTTACACCTAAACTTTCAACTTTCCCGTCGAGAGTTTCTCTACTTACAATGAAACTTTAAACCAATTAAAGTTCGTCCATAATATTTTATTAAAAACTCTATCTTTGCGCCAACCACCTATAAATAACATTAATGGATTAAAACACAACTCTATTGCCAAGTTTATTGTTTACGATATGATTTATGATAGGGAACTCACCTTTTTACCTTCAAGACAAAGGAAATAAATATTTATTTAGATTAGTTTGTGTAATTTAAGATGTTAGGTATTTACTGGTAATAAAACTGAGTGATAGGTAGGTGTCTAAAATGCATAGTATTTTAACGTAACGTTTACGACTTCTGTCTCTGTTTTTCATAATACTTAGGTTTTCGTCAAAAGTGTCTTAAAATTACCGAGATAATAGTCGTATTATCACTATACATAGTAAAAAAGTGTCTTTCTGTCCCTATGTATGCCTAGATCTTCAAAACTACGCAACGGATTTTGATGCGGTTTTTAATAGAAGAGTGATTTAAGAGGAAGGTTTTAGTATATTAAACAAAACTAACACACGTACGAAGTCGTGGCCAACAGCTAGTTTATTATAAAAGCTGGCCCGCATGAACTGGTTTTCTATGAACTTTCATTGGTCATTCATTTTCTGTTTTCCATAAAAAATCCAACCGCTTTTATTTACTGGTGTGTTTGAAAGGTGCAAACGGTTCATTCTCTGTTTCACTCAAAGTCAAAGCGTTTTATTCATTCAGTTGGAATTATTTGCATGAATCGTCTTAAAAACTAAGTTAGGTTAAGGAAAGTGTGTTTTGAGAACAGGGTGCGTTGTCTACTGAGAAGAAGACACGAGAAACTCATGGGATACTTAATTTTGTTTTTATTACAACATTTTTGAAGGTTTACTTTATTGACTCTAGTAAGTATAATTATCTTTTAACTAGCTGCGCTCTGATGATCAAAATGAGAAGTAGCCTATACTTATAGCCTTTGTCGATAAATGGACTGCCCAATACAAAACGATTTATTCAATTCGAACCAGTAGTTCCTGAGATTAACGCGTTCAAACAAACAAATAAACTCTTTAGCTTAATAATAGTAATATAGACTAGCAGCGCTCCGCGGTTTCACCCGTGTAACTCCCGATCCCGTGGGAATATCGGGATAAAAAGTAGCCTATAGCCTTCCTCGATAAATGGACTATCCAAGAATAAAATAATTTTTAAATTCGAACCAGTAGTTCCTGAGATTAGCGCGTTCAAACAAACAAACTCTTAGCTTTATAATAGGTACTAGCGACCCGCCCCGGCTTCAAAATGTACCCATCTATACTTATCATCACTACATAGTATCAAACAAAGTCGCTTTCTCTGTCCCTATGTCCCTATATCCTTTTGTATGCTTAAATCTTTAAAACTACGCAACGGATTTTGATGCGGTTTTTTTAATAGATAGAGTGATTCAAGAGGAAGTTTTATATGTATAATACATGCATAATAAAGCCGTGCGAAGCCGGAGCGGGTCGCTAGTACCTATTATAAAGCTAAACCCCCTTATTCCAAAACGAGGTTTAAGGATAGTCCGAGATGTGGATTTAAACCTTAGATTTAGACATAGATTTACTCGTGAACTATACTCTAAACACTATCCCTATATAATCTATAGGGATAGTGCTTAGACTATAGTTCCTAATAGATTATATAGGGATAGTGTTTAGAGTATAGTTCACGAGTAAATCAGTGTCGAAATCTAAGGTTTAAATCCACATCTCGGACTATCCTTAAACCTCGTTTTGGAATAAGGGGGTTTAGCTTTATAATAGGTACTAGCGACCCGCCCCGGCTTCGCACGGCTTTATTATGCATGTATTATACATATAAAACTTCCTCTTGAATCACTCTATCTATTAAAAAAACCGCATCAAAATCCGTTGCGTAGTTTTAAAGATTTAAGCATACAAAAGGATATAGGGACATAGGGACAGAGAAAGCGACTTTGTTTGATACTATGTAGTGATGATAAGTATAGATGGGTACATTTTGATGAGTATCTCTACCTACATGGTATACCGCTATTTATATAGGTTTCTGGATACCGTTTTAATAGGAACTAGATGACATAAATACACTGTAATTAACTTTGTACAAAGGGTAAAGATAGAATTGAGTCTTCGTTCACTTCACTGGAATGCCCTAACGAGTCTTTAGGGAAACATTCAAGGTTTGTTTACAGAACTAGATTTATTCAAGTAAATATTCTAGGTATTCTAACCACGTCTCTGAAGGCAGATCTGTGCTGTGAATTGGGAAGTTGTTCAAGGAAGCCATAAGACACTCATATCCTTTGTAATTCTACTTGTACATATATTTTCTTTGATCTGTCACTGCAGGTTCTGTACGTACAAAACCAATGTTACGTAGATCTAACTTTTGCTACAATCCTATCCTACTTCATATCCTTCCTATCCTATCCTACTAATATTATAAATGTTAAAGTTTGTTTGTGTGTGGTTGTTTGTTACCTATTTATGTTTGTTACTCCTTCACGCAAAAACTACTGAACCGATTTCGATGGAACTCGGTATGTAGATAGCTGGCGACCTGGATTAACACATAGGCTACTTTTTATCCCGATATTCCCACGGGGTCGGGACTTACGCGGGTGAAACCGCGGGGCGCAACTAGTTACAGAAATATACAGGGACGGATCTACCTACGTCTGATGCAGACATGGGTGTTGATTTTTTGACGTGATAACGTCTTATAAATTGATGAACACCGTATGTACTCACAAAAAAGTGTCGGGTTCTGTTGACATGGTAGGTAACCATAGCAACGTATTTTCATCGATGCTTTCTGTAAACCTTGCCTCTTATGTGATCTTCTATACTTCAATTTGATTGAGGTATACCTCGCGCAGCGAATGGTGACCTCTGCGGTAAGTGGAAGGGGTATGCGCAGAACTCGATATTAATATGAAAATTGAGGTCTGCGCATACCCCTTCTACTTTCCATCAGAGGTCAACATTCGCTGCGCTACGTATATATTTATTATAAACACATACACAGCTGTGTCTGTACAAAAAACTAAATAGCATAAATAAATAATAAATAAATAAATAGCTAAATAGTTTTTAGCTGAGGTCGACCCATTTGGGTCAGCACACGACTCCTCATATTGTTGTTTTTTTCTTTACCACTTTTTTTGTTTTGTAATTAATTTTCATTGTCATGTTCATTTCTTCATTCTTGTGTTTGTCGTGTGTTTGTACTCAATAAATGACTTTCTTTTCTTTTCTTTTCACTTTTCTTTCTTTCTTTTTTTCTAGCTTTCTAGATTTTTCTAGTTTTCGAAGAGAGAAAATAATCGTGGATTTTTCTTAGCTATAGAGTAACTCCATGCAGAGTTTTAAAACATGTTATTTATAGGTAATTTGAATGCATCGGAAAAAGAGCAGATATTTTCATCACACCGTTCAAATATTTGTACAATAATTGAGTTTTTAACGGATTAAAGCTTTAATAACTTTGCAGCCAATGCAGCTAGTGTTTTTTATTAAAAACTCAACTTATAAGTACAGGGTGTTTTTTTTCCTAAACTATCAGAGATAGAAAACAATGCTAAAAGGAACCACGTGCCCGATTCTGACAAAATCTAAAACTGCGAGGAATCGAACCTGTTAATATAGCAAAAAAATAATCACCCAATATTTTTGTATCAATCGATATATGACTCATAATTATATCCGTTAGGGTTATTGGAAATTATACTAGCAAACCGTTAAGGGCTACTTCTGTGCACCTAAACAAACAACTTTTGTTCTACGACTTTTAAAAATTCGAAAAAAAAAAAAATGAAAATTTTGAGGCTATATAAATTCGAAAAACAGCAGATTTTTCAAAACAAAGGTCATTCAGACCAAGAACAGTCGATGAAACTTAAAAAATAAGTAAAATTTTATGGTTACTGACCTCTCTGTGTAAGGAACAGCTGATTTTCAGGTAAACCTAACCTCAAAATTTTCGAAAAAAAGTTCGAATTTCTAAAAGTCGTAGAACAAAAGTTGTTTGTTTAGGTGCACAGAAGTAGCCCTCAACGGCTTGCTAGTATAATTTCCAATAACCCTGTATAATAATTATGAGTTCAAGCCGCGAAAAGCTTAGAAAAAACTTAAATAATAGTCTAAGACGTGTGTGTCTAGGCCTATAAGGCCTTGGATTTTGAGAAAACTATTTCGAAATAATATTTCGAAACCTAAAAAAAAATGTAAGTATAGAAAAAGAATCAAGATTGTCACAAAGGGCGGCCGTATCGCCTAAAAGCGATCTCCTCCAGGCAACCATACAGTCCCAGCACAGTAGATTAGACGGAGAGCTTAACACATAGAAAAATAACGAGGTAATTAGGTCAGTAAGTATACAAGTGTTTACATTACCTCTACCTTAGGGAATACATTAGTAGGAAAACTACTCTAATTATAATAAGGTGTTTCTCTCCAGTGGTGTTACCATAATAATAACTAGCTAAGCCGCGCTATTCCACCTGCGTAAGTCCAGATCCCGTGGGAATATAAGCCTAAGTTTTATCACAATCGGGCCAGCCGTTATCAGATTATATTGGTGTAACTAACACGACTTTGTTTTATAAATATAGATATTGGCATTCTTCTAATCTAGTCTTTTCAGTAGAAATTAATCTCGTGCGTTTTTTTATCTATTTCTATTTTACAAGCTTAGGTACCTTTAAATAAATTTCACCCTCGCTATTGGTAGTCGTCATTCCTTAGGTACAGCAAGGGAATGGAATTAGTTGCCTGCCTCTAGTCATGGCAAAAATAGCATGTCACTCGATATTTCACACTGTGAAAAAAAATCGCAATTAGCAGATGCTAAAAAAATGACTTGGAGTGCTAATGCTATTTTTTTCGCAATCACCATCTTGGGTAGCTCGAGTACTGTTAATGTACCGCGGGCGCGGGTTGTCAAATTAAATTGAATCTTATTGTCAACGCGGGAAAGTTCATTAATATCGTTAATAATTACAAAGTGAAAAATCATTTAACAAATTGCGAAAAATAATTGTCACTCGAGTGAACGCTATTTTTCACTCAGATATGAAAAATAGCATTAGCAATAGCATTAGCATTCACACTGTGAAAAATAAAATCATTTGTCACATTAGCAATATTTAAAAATAGCATTCATTTCCATGCCTGCCTCTGTATTTCCTAACGTGTACAATTTGTGGGTCTTCAAGTCTCGAGTGAATAGGTTTATTCTAGGAAAGCGTGCTACATCTTAGAGGCATCGTCACCTAGACCGTCAGCAGCATCCGTCAGCAGGTATGATAGTGATCAAACGCTTACATGCAAACGCTGATATGTAAAAAAAAGGTCTTAATAGACAGACAGACGTACAACAAAGTGATCCTATAAGGGTTTCGTTTTATGCTTTCGAGTTACGGATCCCTAAAAAATCTAAGGTAAGGTACATTTGACGACCCAGTTGGCACAATGATCACCATGCCGGACTGCCAAACACAGGGTCGCGGGTTCGATTCCCGCCTCAGACATGTATATATGCTTAGATATTTGTCTGTGGTCTGGTTGTTTCTATGTATTATACTTAAGTATATATTTACAAAAGAAAAGTATTTAAGTAGGTAGTATATCCGTTGTCTAGCACCCTTATCACAAGTCTAGTTACTTAGCTTGGGGCTAGATGGCGATGTGTGGATTGTCCTGCAATATTTATTACTAGCTGCGCTCCGCGGTTTCACCCGCGTAAGTCCCGATCCCATGGGAATATCGAAATGAAAAGTCGCCTATAACCTTTCTCGATAAATAGACTATCTAACATAAAAAGAATTTTTCAATTCGCACCAGTACTTTCTGAGATTAGCGCGTTCAAACAAACAAACAAACAGTTATTATATTAGTATAGATTATTTACTTAGATCTTATATATATCTAATAGGTATAAGTAGGTAGGTATAGGTCGAATGGAAACAAGGTAACCCGAGTAGGTGGGAGATAATAAGACGATGATGTATTGTGACGTGATATTAACATAAGTTTATGGTAAACATTGTGTTAAATATAGAATTATCGATTAAGTACACTGTAATGAAATTTTTTAGTGCACGAATTATGCTTTAGGTATCATAGTTCAGTAGTTGGATGGATGAGTTCTTTATACTGGATAAAGTCGACAAGATAGAGGTCTTTATTTTACATGTACAATCTACGGTCAAAACTCTCTGCCCACCGTAACGTCTACAATCCTGTGCAGCACTATTTGAACATTATAACAACGTAACCTGTGGATCGTACCCACATCGGTTGGTGAAAGACTAAAGACATTGCTAACATGTTAAAAATAATAATCACACTGAGTACTTTTGATTCAAGTATTTATGTTTGTGTGTAACGTCTATTAGAAGAAGGTCGTAAGTCCAATACATGTTGATAGTAGGTATTATTGTAGCAAACTGATCATTTACTTATGACCCATACTGTACATGGTGAATTTTTTTAACAGACTTTCCTTCACTATAAGAAATAGCCTTGAGATAGCGAAACATACTGGAAGTCGTCTTGTGCCCGATTTAGACTAAAACTTCATCATTAGATTTTCGATGTAAAGTCATTACCCTAACTAGGAATTGAACCTGTTAATTTTGATAAAAATAATTTACCTACCTGTTATTAACTGATTGCTGATAGAGGAGTTGAATACTATCAACAACACTATTAGAAGAAGGTCGTAAGTCCAATACTTGTTGATAGTAAGATTATTGTAGCAAACTGATAGTGGACATATCAAGCATACTGTAACTACCACGTAAGTTGTTATTTATATGTAGGTTGTTGTCTATTTCTATTTTCTGGTCAAAACAAGATGACGCAACCGCAGTTCTCAGTAAACGGATTATTTAATTGTCAAGAGACACATCTCAATTTTCTTTCCGGAGTGCTATCCTTGATCGTAAAGCCTTGACCTAGGGGTAGGTATGATACTTGATAGACATATATAGGTTGATTCAATTCAATAGGTTCTGAAAAAACGTGAAAAAACAAAAAGCGGCAACATAGAGTTTTTATACCAGGAATACGAAATTCAAATTTTCTAATCAACTACTTCAATACTCAATGCTATCGAATTAAATTTAACTGAGGTAATTGCAATCAGAATTTCTAACGTCAGTACCACACCTCTAAACTAAAGCCTTGTTCAACAAACTGCTTGATTTGATTTGTAAAGCCAGCTTAAGGATTCACGTTGTGAAGGGTTGAAGTTAACAAGTGATCGGGTCATAATTTTGTGTAATTTTTTTATTATAGACGCATACTACATATAATAGTAAACTAAAGCACTAAATATACAAAAGAACAATAAATAACACATTTACCTGAACTAAAAAGTCCTGTGTTTTAGCCGAAAAAGTACTTACATCACTATCACTACATAGTATAAAACAAAGTCGCTTCCTGCTGTCTTTTCCTATGTATGCTTAGATCTTTAAAACTACGAAAGGAATTTGATGCGGTTTTAATAGATAGATAGACTGTTTCAAGAGGAAAAGTTTTGTTCAAACAAAAATGAAGTTAAAAATCATCAAAAATAAATAACACTGACTGTGTTAGACTATAAATAATATAGTACCTACCACTAAAAAGTATGAAATAAAAGTAAATTAAAAAAATTTAAAACCGACTTCAAAAATGAAGTTAAAAAATCATCAAAAATAAATTACAAAGAAAAAAACTAAAAAGTTTAAAAATATATAAGTACAAAAACAGGTTCCCTGTCCAAGTTTTAGAGTGGAAGTGCCTCACACGTCCAGCATAAATATATTCCGTTTTCATAAATTTAGGTTAATTTTTGTTCAAATCACGATATCTCGAAAATTTGACGTCCGTTCTTCACGTCCCAACCCTTTTTGGTTTCTACATGATATGTCCTCTCACGTCCACATCAAATAAACGCTGTTCTCTCTACGTCCACGGGTCTAAAAACATTCAAATTTGTATCGTCGAACAGACCACATGTGGTCTGTGGACTTGTAGTGCTTTCCGTTTACAGACCACATATGGTCTGTGGACAGGTAACCTGCAAAAATAAAAAGTGAAAAATAAATTACATAAAAAAAGAAAAGGTAAAATAAAAAGTTATAAATAAAAGACTTTAAACTATGAATTATCAAAAAAACACTTCAAAGTCAAAAATAAATAGTTTAATTAATTAATGAAAATATCGTCGTTTCGGAGGTAAAGCAAAGTTTCACTTCGTCGTATTACTGAGCCAGCGTATTATAAAACGTAGGTAAGTATTTGGAAGTCGGACTTGATGATACCATGTAAGGTTTTCTTAATCAAACCCAGTCCGACTTCCAAGTACTTATCTACGTTTTATAATACGCTGGCTCAGTAATATAAAAATCCATAAAAATAAAAATAAATACATACAACCGAATTGAGAACCTCCTCCTTTTTTTGAAGTCGTTTAAAAAACAAAACTACCACGCATACGTAGTCGCGGGCAACAGCTACTTCACTATCACTATCACTACATAGTGTAAAACAAAGTCGCTTTCTCTGTCCCTAAGTCCCTATATCCATATATCCCTATGTATGCTTAAATGTTTAAAACTACGCAACGGATTTTAATGCGGTTTTTTTTAATAGATAGAGTGGTTCAAGAGGAAGGTTTATATGCATGCATAATATAGCTGTGCGAAGCCGGGGCGGGTCGCTAGTATCTTATAAAACAAATGACTTTTAAAATACTATTAGATTACTAATCCTAAGTCCTAGACTCATTTTCTTTTAATTTTCTTTCAACTACATACTTTTTGTCCTCCCTCTCTCTTCCTTTACTATAAATATAGATAACCAGAAACAATAATTTAAAGGCAAAAAAACAGACAGACAGACGGACAAGAAAATTATGTTATAGGTAAGGGTTCAGTTTTACCTTTTGAGGTACGGAAACCTAAAAAGAAGTGAACAGTCAGTAAACTAAAAGTGAGATCTGGGAGTGTGAAGTCAACTAAGTGTAAGAAAAGTCTGTAGTTCGTTTTTACTTTGATAGTAGATTTAGTTTAACTTGATTATCAAACAGACTTCAGACGAAGTGTGGGCGTTTAATGCTCATCCGAGATTAAAGAGATACGAATAGGTATGTACCTACCGCAGGCAAGCAGACCACAAACTTTTCCGTCGGTAGCTTATACATACATATATTTTACTTCGTAAAAGAACTGGCCACATGGACTAATGAAATTATAAGACTTTTCATTCATGCACCATTTGTGCGTGTTTGGAAAAATTGCATTTATTAATTACTAGCGACCCGCTCCGGCTTCGCACGGCTATATAATGCATATATTATACATATAAACCTTCCTCTTGAATCACTCTATCTATTTAAAAAAATCTCATCAAAATCCGCTGCGTAGTTTTAAAGATTTAAGCATACATAGGGATATAGGGACAGAGAAAACGACTTTGTTTTATACTATGTAGTGAAGTGATAGTGATATGCTTCCCTTTTCCTCCACAATAATAAATATTTTTTGCTTCGGTTCGGAAAAGTAGAACTTTTATTCCACCTATCCCTACTAGTAGCTCAATAGCAGAGATAGGTGGAATTCCATTCTTCCCCACCAGGGGGGATACGCTGGTAGGAACACTAGCCCAACTTGGGGCAGAATATACAAGATTAAATTCTCGACCTCTAGTTTGATATAAAAATTTAGATCTTCATTCTAAATCAATGGTCGGTAAAACTAATAAATAAATAAATAAAAATAAATATTTCAGGACATATTACACATCGCCATCCAGCCCCAAGCTTATGGGTGCCAGATAACGTATAAACTACTTATATACTTTTTTTTTTTAAATATATATATTATACATATAGGAAACACCCAGAACCAGAAACAAGAATTTATGGTCAGCATAAATACTTGTTCCCGGCGGGAATCGAACCCGCAACCTTCTGCGTCGCAGTCGGGTGTTCGCCCGACGCGCCACAGAGGTCGTTAATTGGTGATGATGAATATGAAGCTACCGATAAATTTAACGATGATATTTGTTTGTGAACTATCTGCCAATAAAAAGTCTGTAGTCCGCGAAGGTTCTCAAGGCAATACAAAATGAAAGAAAAGGGGACAACGCATATCCTATTACTTAGATATTCTTAGATGTAAGATCGTGGAAAATACCGCAACAGCTTTTGGAAATTGCTTGCTAAAAATACAATTTAACGCCTTAAGGTGAAAGGGTACCTGCGCGCTCTCCATACAAACGTAGTCGACTGTTTCCTCCCTGGATAATGACACTAGCACAAATATTATTGTGCCATAAAACCTAATACTGCCATGACTATGCCCCTATGTTTTGGTTTTTTTCATTTTCTAATTATCATAGAAATAAAAATTTAAAAAAATTAAAAATTCAAAAAAACAATAAATAGGGGCATGTTCATGGCTGTTATAAGTTGTATGCACCAAAAATATTTGCTCTAGTGTCATTATCCAGGGAGGAAACAGTCGACTACGTGTGTACTAGTTTGTATGGAGAAAGCCGCCGGTACCCTTTCCTCTTAAATCTGAAAGGGATTTAAATTGTTTTTACCAATTAAAAAAGTAATTCTTTTTGTTAGAATTAAGAGCAGCAGTTTGAAAATTTTCTTTATTTGTTAGGTTTTCAATTCGTTTACATTATAGCTATTCGTTCAATTTGTGTTTTTTTTTCTATTTGCGATTTTTGTTCCTTACGCTATACCTATAAATTCGCAATGTGAACTTAAGAAATTAATGTGTTTGGTTTCAGCTAATAAATATCTGTCGTCTATAAATAGATTCATAGAAATTTCCGCAAACAAATAGAAACCTCGGCAACTCTATTAAGATTCCATAGAAAATTGTTTCGAATTTCTCCTATTTTATTGACAGCAATAATTTTGATCATTCAGTTATTTCAGCGTCTCGCAGCAGGTACAGTCTAGACGTGGTCTAGACTGAAGGAAGGTATACGTACCTAGTAATATTTACAGTTGCAATTGACAAGTTCATCCGGTGTGAATATGTTAAGGGTTATATCATTACATAGTAAGTATAAAACAAAGTCACTTTCCGCTGTCTGTCCCTATCTACGCTTAAATCTTTAAAACTACGCAACGGATTTTAATGCTATTTTTTAAGTAGATAGAGTGATTCAAGAGGAAGGTTTACATGTATAATACATGCATAATATAGCCGTGCGAAGCCGACTACGTTTGTATGGAGAGAGAGCCGGGTACGTAGTAGGGTAGCCGGGTAGGTATGACTATACTATTATGACTGTAAACCTTTAAAATAAAATTTTAAAAACGAAGTAAGTAAGTAGTCTAAGGGCGTCTATAGTGAGATATTATAATATTTTGTATTAAATTATTCATATAAAATAAATCATTGAAAAAGAAAAGTACATAAGTATTTCATTGAATACTAAGTACCTAAATATTTTATTCCTTGCTCACTGGTTTCGTGGTTTAATCTCGACTATAAAGGGAACTTGTGAAACGTTTCATTACCGTTTCAATGGTTATAAGAACGTTTATGGCGACCTTTCAAATCTTTCAGTTACCAACCTATTTTGGTTTTTATTATACCTATACACATGGAGTCAAAGCAGGTAAAATCGCGGGTTACGCTAGCAATCTGTCCAGCTTGGGACGAACAGCGGCGTGCCTTCATTGCGGAAGTCGGGAGTGACTTGTCGTTGGCAGCCGTCGTTCGCGCGATGGTCGACAGCGACGAGTCATGGCAGGCAATGAGGGCTTTTTGCGAAGCCGTTATGTCTGCCAAGGAGGTAGCTGAGCGGGAAAGGGAGATCACCTCTTCTGATCCCGCTCGCTCCCGGCGCTCCAGGAGGAGGAGAGTCAGGAATGACCATCTTCCTCCTTAAAGTGGCTCGTGGTGACGGACTCGGGGGGGTCCGTCACCAGTTCAAGGGCCCGAAATGGCGGCGGCGTGTCCCGCGCCGCCTCTTGTGAGTGGGTTTTTCCCGCGCTGCGGGTTATTTTCAGCGAATGGGGTCTGTCGAGACCAACCGCGCCGCCGGGTGTATGTGGTTAAGCATGCGCAAGCGAATCCCTCTGCACTCGGCTCATGGTGGAGAGAAGGGACACCGTCAGGTTTTTAGTGTTGCTGTTGCTGCCAGTATGATATACCTACATATAGCTCTTAAGCATTTTTTTTGAGGACTCTTTATGCATATCATATAGGGTTCCGTAGCCAAATGGCAAAAACTGGAACCCTTATAGATTCGTCATGTCTGTCTGTCTGCCGTATGTCACAGCCACTTTTTTCCGAAACTATAAGAATTCCCACGGGATCGGGAGTTACGCGGATAAAACCGCGGAGCGCTGTTAGTCATCTATATTTAAAATTACCATAGATACAAAGAAAGACATGGGCGTCGAATGACCTTGTCTGGATCTAAAGATGTCATAGTTACTTAATATAAAATGAAAGCTAAATGCCCTTGTTTTAATACAGAATTTATCTGAAAAATATTGTATCAGGTACTAGCTACGCCTCAAGGTTTCACCCGTGTTAGTTCCTATCTTATTTCTAACCATTAAACTTTCCCTGGATTCCCATAAATAGTTCAAAATCAATATAAGCCAAATCAGTCCAGCCGTACCTAAAGGGGTCTATAAAACCATCATTAGACCTGTCCTTTTGTATGGTAGTGAGGCGTGGCCGGTGCTTGAGCGACATAAGCAGGAGCTGCGTGTCACGGAGATGAAGATGTTGCGCTGGATGTGTGGAGTGTCGCGAAAGGATCGCGTCAGGAACTCCCGCAACCGGGGCAGCCTTCATGTCCGAGACATTGCAGATAAATTGTAAGAATGTCGCATACGCTGGTACGGCCACGTCTTGCGAAAACCGGCTAGTTACGTGGGGAACAAATGTCTTGCCATGGCGCCTCCGCCGGGTCGTGGCAGACCCAAGAAGTGCTGGCTTCACGTCGTAAAGGGTGATATGCGTGCAAATGCCCTTACAACCCAGGATGCCGAAGATCGTGCGAAGTGGAGGCGTTAAAGTAGGAAAGCGGACCCCGGGCTCCCGAGAGGGATGCAACCGGGAACATCGCTCGGATGATGATGAGTCCAGCCGTACCTACTCGAGTTTTAGCGAGACTAACGAACAGCAATTTATTTCTATATAGAAGAGAATTCATTTTCTAATAAGATTTTTTTTATCAAATCAGCTAAAATGTATTTCATCCATCGTACCTTCCAGAATCAAACTCAAAAGTATTTTATTCATAAGGATACCAATCAACCTTCAGCCTCAACCTGCGTGTTCAGCTAATTTCTTCAAATATACATTTCAAAGTTGGGACCCTTCCTAAACAAGGGTTCTTGTACGTTTGTGAAACAATTGAATTCATAATGTAATACAAACTTTTTTCCGTTATATCGTCCTTGAATTCATACAAAGTTGGGTAGGATTTTATCAAGAGTCAAACCTGAAAAGTATCAAGTACCAGACAGAAGGTTGCGTGCTTGAGTCCTGTTTCAAAAATGTTTGTTTGATTCGATTTTTTTATTTTATGAATCTCTTGCTTTTTAATTTTTAAGCCCCGACGCAAAAACTACGGGGTGTTATTTTGATGTGTGTTTGTGTGTATCTGTCTGTGACATCGTAGCTCCCGAACGGATGAACCGATTTTGATTTTGTTTTTTTTTTGTTTGTCAACTGTTTTTTCGACCGCCATTGTTATTTTTTAATGTTATAACGTTTTAGAATGATAAAAGATATCCTATGAGTTAATCCAAGTATTTAGCGACCTACAACATAGTCAACATACTAAGTTTCATCGCAATCTGTCCAGCCATTCTCGAGTTCTATATGGTGTAATTTACACGACTTTGTTTTATATTATAAGCATATAGCGACCCGCCCCGGCTTCGCACGGCTGCATTATGCTTGTATTATATCTAAAAACCTTTCTCTTTAATCACTCTATCTATTTAAAAAAACCGCATCAAAATCCGTTGCGTAGTTTTAAAGATCTAAGGCGGCGAAAAGTGACTTTATTTTATACTATGTAGGGATGTCACCGGCAATCTGTATAATCCAGTGTTATATGTATACAAGTGAGTACAGTGTTATGTGTAATCTATGCAATGTATAGAATACCTAAAACGATTAGGTAATGTATCAAATATTACTTATTTTATACTTTGCCAATTAGGTTTCTAAGTAATAAGGGAAGGGGGTGTCCAGTCATTTAACAAAAAACTAATAAAATATTTCGTTCGTAAGTTATTTAATAACTTTAGACAAAATGCATTGTAATGCTTGATCACTTACTAATTTAATAAAACTTATCAACTAAATCATCAGTCAGTAGTAAGGTAGGTTAATTGAAATCGCTCGGTTTAAGTTAGATTACAACTGCGACTACATCGGAATTGAGTACATTATACAGGTGAAGTATTTAATCGACAATAATATTTCACTCGTTGCCTGCACGCGCATATTCCATGCATTGCCTAGGTATTGTGTATGTTATGGACCAAGTGATTAATTCGGGCATTATACATAATGCCCGGTCACTATGAATAATGACAAGCTACTTTGGGCAAAGTGATTAATTATCGTCTAAACTTTAACATTAATCACTCTGTCTGGGCATTATGAATATTGCTACCTGATCGTTGGGCAATGTGATAAAAGAGATAAAATGTATGGGTAAAGAGCTCCTTTAAAGGCTATTTTTTTTAACAATGTGAACCTAAACGCTCACTTCGCTCGCGCGTGTTTGGTCACAATATATGGCCTAACTTAACCTACTTTTCTGGCACCCAATTAAATTTTTTACTATTTCATATTTTTTATTTGAGTGGGAATGGGAAAAATATTGTACCCGTTCACAACACAGCGCTCATTTTTTTTTGTTAATTTTGCATTTTAAGTGAATACAGACGGACTCGGAGGTCAGAGCATCTATAAAATGTAGATTTTTTTGTGTTATTCGTGTTTCACATCTTGATTTAATGTCTTAAATAGAAATAACAGTAATAAAACATGTATTTTTATTACTCTGCCCAATAGGTGACAGGCATTATGTATAATGCCCGGGCAATATGATTATTTCAGTAGTTTTAATCACATTGCACTCTCATATTGGTCATTATTCATAATGCCCGGGCATTATGTATAATGTCCAAGTAATCACTTGGTCCATAACATGTAGAATACCTGAGTTATGCAGGTTGCCGGGAACATACTCGTTATATAAGATGAGATTAAGATTTGTTGGAGTGTGCTTATTAATTACACACTCTAGCACGCCGATGACGTTGTGGAAAATATAAGTTACTAGCGACCCGCCCCGGCTTCGCACGGCTATATTATGCATGTATTATACATATAAACCTTTCTCTTGAATCACTCTATCTATTAAAAAAACCGCATCAAAATCCGTTGCGTAGTTTAAAAGATTGAAGCATACATAGGGATATAGGGACAGAGAAAACGACTTTGTTTTATACTATGTAGTGACTTAACTAGGTACCTAAGTATGTACTAACTTGAATAACGGTGTGCCTTAGTTTTGTTCACACGATATTAATAACCACTGTGTAATTGAAATCTTTACAAAGCTGCAAAACAGGAACAATTACCTGGCTCGAACCAACAAATTGACAATGATGTGTTTCTAGTTACTACGCACTTTCCAATTCTAATCAAAACCAATTCTTACCCCATAGACTGCAGAGTCCGTAGACTGTGCTATCGGGCGATAGTTTTGTAGGTCTCAATAAGGTATAATGCGAAAGATTGACTCTAAATGTGAATTGTCTGCGAATCAGCTGCACACTACACAGAAAAAAATATTTTTCGAAGCGCAAAATAATTCTCTCCTTAGGGACGTTAGAGAATAATTTCTTGTTGTAAGTAAATGTTCATGAGTATTTCTAATTTAAAGAAATTGCTTTTAAATCAAAATACTGTTTTTTATTTTAATATCATTTACTAAAATCAAGAAATTATTTTTCTTTTCTCAGTCTATAGGGAGGGAATAATTTCTTGCTTTAAAATTCGTTTTTTTGAGTGTTGTCTATGTCTACTATGTATTTTCAGTGTAGCACACAATTAAAAAATTCAAACATACTTTCCGTCAGGCTGTAGGAAGAGGCAAATGATTATCACTTCACTACATAGTATAAAACAAAGTCGCTTTCTCTGTCCCTTTGTTCCTATATTCCTTTGTATGCTTAAATCTTTAAAACGAAGCAACGGATTTTGATGCGGTTTTTTTTAATGGATAGAGTGATTCAAGAGAAAGGTTTGTATGTATAATACATGCATAATATAGCCGTGCGAAGCCGGATCGGGTCGCTAGTTAATTATATTTTACAAAATCAAACTATAGCCTTCCATTTGAACTGTGTCCACCGTGTCCATAAAAAATCATTCGTTTTCGACTTTTATGTTCCACTTTCTTTCATGATTCATGGTTATTTTCCCGTATAGTACGATTGGTTCAGCGCACACGGGCAATAAACGATAGATGTTGAGACCCACGTTAGTCTTAAAATCTCTTTTGGTAAAAAGAAACATAAAAGTGTATAAAAATATCCATAAATGAATAGTTGGCAAGCTATACAACAACAAATATTTCTTGAAGTGAGAAATAATTTTCTTTATACAGGGTTATTGGAAATTATACTAGCAAGCCGTTGAGGGCTACTTCTGTGCACCTTAATAAACAACTTTTGTTCTACGACTTTTGGAAATTCGAAAAAAATTTTTTTAAGGTTACTGACCTCTCCGTGTAAGGAACAGCTGATTTTCAGGTAAACCAAACCTCAAATTTTTTGAAAAATTGTTCGAATTTCCAAAAGTCGTAACTTGTTTTTAGTAAATGTTCTTAAAAATAATAAAACATCGGTTTTACTAAAACTAAGAAATTATTATTTTATACTTTTTTATTTTGTACTTTTGTGTTTTTATTAGGTACTTACATACTTATCCAAATTAATGTTTTTTTTTTTAAATTATTCTCTCTTGTCAATAAATGAATAATTATATAGGCACAGAATAATTTCTCACTTCAAGATTTTTTTTCAGCGTACTGTAATGTCTTCAGTCTGCTTATACCCATAGTCTACCGTTATTTGAAACCGAGTTTAGAAACTACGCAATAGTACGCATATTGTTTTCTGAAGCTACGTGGGAAGGTGTATTGTTATATCCTTGGATTGTTCCAGTTGTTGATTTTTTTGGAAATAAAGATTGAACGCATTATATAGCTTCGCACAGCCCACGCTCAAATCTTTGTGATAGGGTAGTTTGAAAGGAAATTCCCGTTACCTACTGTACCCAATAAAGTGGTAAATATGGACGGATAGTATTACCGTAACCATAACACTAATGTCTGAATCACCGTCGACGTGCTTGTGACATGCGGTTTTATCCACGCTGATAGATAGATAGATACATTCTTTATTGTAAACACTATTTTCAAATAACATTAAAAGTGTTACAAAGTGTGGCCTTATCGCTCAAAACGATCTCTTCCAGGCAACCTTTGTATGGACAAGAAGTTGAGGAAGCTGAAGGGTAGGGTGATTAAACTAAGGAAAATTAACTAAGATGCAAATAACAACATGAGCTGATGATGGAGAACGATCAAGACGAATAATAAGAAATATCTGTAATCACTTTTAGATACTTTCGAACTTTACCCAAAAAAATAGCAAAATAAGGAAAAAACAATTTGTAAGCTTCGGAAAATTACCTTAATTTATTTAAAGTTCAAAGAAAAAAATTTCAACACCATTATTGGCAGCTAGGTACCACGATTGTCTCTTGTAAATTGTGCAAAATATTTTTTTTTAATTATAAACTAATAAAAAAATTCTATGTTTAAATACCTGTAGTAGTGAAAACTTTATAATAATACTAGCGACCCGCTCCGGCTTCGCTCGGCTTTATTATGCATTTATTATACATATAAACCTTTCTCTTGAATCACTCTAACTATTTAAAAAACCGCATCAAAATCCGTTGCGTAGTTTTAAAGATCTAAGCTGCAAAGGGACATAGGGACGGCGAAAAGTGACTATATTTTATACTATGTAGTGACTATGTAGTGAAGTGATAAAAAATATATATGTTTAGTAGTAGTGAAAACTTTATAATAATACAAGCTGTCCCAGCAAATGTTATTTTGCCATGTAGTACATGAAAAGGAAAAAAATTGATGTAGGTCGATTCTCAGACCTAACGAATATTCACAAAAAAATTCATACAAATCTGTTCAGCCATTTAGGAGGAGTTTGGTACCTAACACCGTTGATATAACCATAGATGTTTGAACATAAGAACTTCACTGGCATCGCTCTCTCCCATAAGAATAGGTAACTATGAATACGATCTCAGTATGATAGGTAGGTACTGTTGGTAGAGGCAGATCGGCAACAAGGTATAATCAAATCCGGATTAGTTGTTTGAAATCACCTTCTTACCGAAATAAGGGTGAACGGGTGATGAGACGCGGACGGAGGCAGCAATCTACATTGCGAAATAAACACTGTTCTCTCTTCATAGAGACGCGAGAGAATATTTTCTTGGTTTTAGTAAAATAGCAGTATTCTTAATTCAAAATCAATGTTCCAAAATTAAGAATACTGCTTATTATTTTGGAGAACATTAACTAAAACAAGAACTTATTCTCTCTTTTCTTATTTCTCAAGTCTATGGTGTAGAGAATTAAACTAAATAACACTGCTAATATATTGCTATGCAAATAACATCATAAACGATTCTGTGCCCTTACAAAATTGGTAACAGGGGCTAGCTAGACGGTGACAAATAAAATGCTACTTTCCACTTTTTCTAATTTTAGTTTTGGTAAACTTATTATTAGGGTTTTTACGTATGGAACTAAGCAAACAACTTAATTTTATTTTAAATTCATGTCGTATGCTAATTTTTCTTACCACTAAACACTAGTTTTCATTTTGCTTTCTTTAAAAAAATTACAATTTATTTAAAAATAGATAAGTACTTATGTATCTTTTAGTCAAAAAGTCCACTCCCCACGAATGTCTTTACTCTTATATATGCACGGTCGGCTGCATAATTGCAGACCCACCGTAGAGCTCCAAACCGACTGTTATAAGAATGTTTTCAAGACTAGCAAGATTCACTTGCTTTAGTTGAAGTTTAAAGTATTCTAACTCATGAATTTATCAAATAAACATATTAGAATGAAAACATGTCAAAAATAGTAATTTTTTAACTCTACCGGGGACTGCAATTATGTACAAAGAGATTTTAGACAATGCGTGTATAAATGTATGAGACCTATCTACAGTTTCCATACGCCCGCGCCACGTCCACGCCATGCCCGCGCTACTTCTGCCTCGTGTATTTCAGGCCTTCTACGGAAATCTTACAAAGCCGCCCAACCCGCAGATTACGTTGGATATGCACCGTCCGTTTGTCCTGATTATGTTCATTCATTTAATGGATATCTGTGTATAGGTATGTATGTATATTAGGTACCTATCTCTATTAGTTCTATTATTGTGTAAGGAATTTCAATGTGGGTGCTTTAATGTTGGTTATTTTGGTATAATAAAGGGTGAATTTAGTTTCGGTTGGATTATGTAACTTATTGTTTTGAATTTATTGAAAATGAGTACATAAATAATAGGTATAATTAATTTAGTAGTCTATTACAGGAATACGTAGTTAAGGCATAATATGTGTTATTTTGTCCTCTTTAATATTTAGTGTTTGGTTCATTATATAAAATGAGTTTTAATAAATATAGTTGTATTTTGTTTTTTTTTAGTAGTCAATGATTGAATTACGTCTAGTAAATTGACGGAAGACCTGCATTCACAAAAATGTTGACGTCATCGTCACGTTCCCAATGTGTGTCGTCATCGTCATGTTCCGGTGACGTCACACAGGAATACAAAACGCGGCACGCTTCTCTTGTTCATCTCATCATTATCACGTGTGTTATAATGACTAGTGACGAATAGAAGACTTATTTAAAAGAAAAAAATATATAAAAAATATAAATGAAAAAAAAAAAAAAAACATTTTTCATCGGTTTCTTACGACTTCACAGGTGACCATTTTTTTTAAATATGTCGGGGTTCATTAAGTTGGATTAGTTTTCACACTTTGGAGTTTGGAATAGTACCTAATATGGGACCCAATTGTTTTTGCGCCGTCGCCTTTTATACCAATAGCAAATAATAAAAAACAAATGCCATTTAACAAAATCTCGTAAGGTGTCAGGAAATAATTTCACATGGAATTTGTTGTTGTATTTTAATGTAGTCTATTACTATAGCTAAAGGTATGAAAAGTGGCCGAGCAACTTAAATTTCAACTTTCTAGGTCCACCCATTCCTGAGAAAATCGGTGGTGAATTTGAATCTCTCTGTCTGTCAGGCATGTGGACAAAAGAAGTATCTTAGTGGGTTCCTTTTTACCTTTTGAGGTACGGAACCCTAAGAAATTGTTGACCATGTACTATGACAGAATGTTACAACCCTTTAACTGGCACGCCCACCTGTCCCTTAGCCGGTTAATCTTCAGTGTGGTTTTGTTTACGATAGCCAATACTAGAAAATTATATAAATAGGCATGTTAGTTTGTTTGTTTAATCGTTTTTCACTGTCAGACAGCTGGACCGAGACGGTTCTTTATTCCGATATTCCTATGAGAACAGGACTTAAATAAGTGAAACCGCGGGATGCTGTAGAAGGTAGATATAATTTTTAATAAGATATGAAACTCAGGAGTGATATTTTACGCTTCACAAAGAATACACCCTACAAATTTCATGTCTCTGCGACCAGCGATTTAAGAGGAAAGAGTACCGGCTCTCTCTCTATACAAACGTAGTCGACTAGTCGACAGGGAGGAAATAGTCGACTACATTTGTATGGAAATTTTATATTTCCCCAAGACCTATCTTGAAAGAAAAGAAAGAAAGAAAAACATTTATTTTCTTGCTATATTTGGGGGTCTTTGAGTCACGAGCGTATAGGCATCTTCTAGGTAAGCGTGCTATATCTTAGGCCGCATCGTCACTTACCATCGTGTGATATAATGGTCAAACGCTAACCATTTTATTATAAAAAGATGCTTAAGTTCTACGGATAATAAATATATTCACCATTTTTCAAATCTAGTGTGATAAATAAAACATTTGGCTACCAAAGTGAAAGATAAAGTGTTACCTATATTGGTGACTGGTACATTTGGCCAAGAGCCTAAGTGCGTCTCTGTGTTTGAAATAGGTAGTTCTTAAAGTGCACTTACTTCAGTCATTTTTCATGAAGACATTCATGAAAAATTACTTTATTATTACATCATTATTACTACTTATTACTAATATTAACCTTGTGGTTTAGCTAGCTGCTGCTTTAGCCAACGGACCGGCACTTTCCGATTTTAATTTTCAGATTACTTGTTAAATGCATTTAGCCTAAACATTTTCATAAAAATGTTCAAATTAACCAAAAGTCATAGAACAAAATTGGTTTGTTTAGATGCACAGAAGTGGCCCTCAATCATGAAGCAGATAACCAGCTCTCAACCGTTTGCTAATATTATAGTTAGAATATTTACCAATAACCCTGATAAAAGAGAATAAGACTCCTCACAAAATCTTTGAAACTAAGCTCTACGGTCTGAAACTTGTGGGGTCCTTTTGTCCTAAAAGGAACCCCCACGCAAAGTTTAGCTTAGGCGCTTAGGCGCGCACTAAGACAGGATTTTGCAAATCCGACTTCTAAGGGGATAAAAAAGGTTGTTGAAGTCTGTATATCGTAGTACCTTTATGTATTCTGTGTAAAAAAACCATTTTCACATTCAAAGATACACTAACGCGAGTAAAACCGTGAGGCGCAACAAGTTATAAATTAAATCTATTTATTTTTTCGAATTCATAGATGTGTCAATTTTTCTAGCACTTGAACCAATTTTACCCCTTATAAAAATAATGAATTCGTCAAAATATTTTGTTTATAAAAATATATGTTCATAAATAAAAATAATTTAATTAATAAAAAAAATAATATAATATAATAATATATATATATAATATTTAATAATTTAATTTAATAAATTTTATTTTATGTTTTTAATAAAAAAAATTTTAATCATTTAAATTTTTTTTTTTAATTTCTTGTATATGATTTAATTAATTGTAATTTGAAATCAGATTAATGTGTTAAATAAATAAAAATAAAATATTTAGTTACGCACCTCCAACTTTACAATGTAAAGTTAAGTAGGTAGGTACAACTTGACATTAGTTTAATTTAATGCGTCAAAGGAAATGGTTGTGGTAAGTTTGAAATGCAAGTCTAAGTATAACCTAAATTATAACATGTGACAAACTTGCTTAAGTTAGCCCCGGCAACCCGTATAGATCACACACGTTCCTATCCAAAATCAAAACAATTAACCTTTTTAGTACGTTATAGATCGTGTATTTTCAATTATTATTGAAGATACGACGTCGTTTATAAAACCATGTGTCATATCGATGTGAATAAGTTTTCACCTCTGATATTTCCATGGTATGTCGTCGGCTGAGCGGTCTGTGATAATATTTTCACCAGTCGGTATCGTAGACGCGACCGAGTCACACTTGCGCCCCTGTCGCTGCAAGAGAATAATAACTTTACGATCTAACTCTAAGGATAGAAGGAATAAAATCTATTGTTATGACAGCGTGACAGCCACACACCTCGTGTGATTTGTGAATGGACTTAAAACTTTGCAGTTTTATGTGCGGCCATGCCTGGGGGTAAGTGAGAAACTTTATAATTGAGTTGATGATTGAATTTTAACGCTAAAGAGAAAACAAAGTAAAGTATGATTGATCGTTTGTTTTTATTCGCTTTAAATTGGTTAAAGATGTTAGAAGTTACGTCAAAGTGGGAAAATTTTATGATAATGTGTCTTCTTTGAAGTTATTTCTTACTCCGCTACTTATATATGAAAGTTATAAGTATTTTTGTTGGTACTAATGGTACAGAGTAAGTTCAAATGGATTCTTATCAATTTTGAATAAAATAAACGGCACATTATGGTGAAAATTGTAAATTATATATCAACAGGTTTTTTTTCTATAACTCGTTAAATTAGATAATGGTGAAAACAGGCGGACAAGAGAGTGATTTTCTATGGGTTCCATATTTTTCCTTTTAGGGTGCGGAAACCTAAAAATAATGAAGGTTTATTTATTTTAGTCAACATCAGCAATGCACTTTTAGTATTTTCGCCATAAAAAAAATCTAATTTTATTTTATTTTTTCATAATAATATCTATAGTATACCGAAGAGTATGAACAAAACATTGTATAATTTGACCAATCTGGACTTGACGAATGTAGCTGCAAATCGAAAAAACGAGTCAATTGGAGGATAAGTTATATTCAAATAACTTAAAACTAAAGGCCCTCTTGACAAATTTGGCAAAAATACTAACAGAAATATTATATAAAAAAATAATTTAAACAATAAAATTAAGAAAAATAATCAAATTACATATTTGATCATTCTGGACTCGACGAATCTAAATGAAATCATAATGATTAAGTTAATGAAACCATAACAATTATTAGGTATATTGGAAAATTAACCCTGGCTTAAATTATCTCGATTAATATTTATTCTATATCAACACAAAACAACGTGATAATGTATATTTTAGGGAGATAAAATATATTGATTAAATTAATAATTAAGCTTTCAATATTATATCGTGATTGCAGTTAGCGTAACTATCACGTTTGTTGACTGTGTTCCACGATTGATAACCGGCCTTGAATTGCAGATTGTCATTCAGTTTGTAGTGTTTTTCTACTGCGTTCAATATGACTATGGTGATGAATACCTATAAATACCTTTAGGTCCATTGTTAGGCTATCTTCTATACTTATTATAAAGTAAGAAAGCACAAAAAATCTGTACTTTGAAGCAAATTAAAAAAAGACTAAGAAAAAGTTGTTTGATATAAAATTCAAGGTCTCGATTTATTGATATATCACCGCGCAGCTCATCAAAACAAAACGGATCGGGATAAATATTAAAAAAATAAATATTGCAGGACATTTCACACATCGCCATCTAGCCCCAAGCTAAGTAACTAGACTTGTGTTATGGGTGCTAGACAACGGATATACTACTTACTTAATTTTCTTTTATAAATATAAAAAAATAAAAATAAATATTACAGGACAATCCACACATATCGCCTTCTAGCCCCAAGCTAAGTAACTAGACTTGTGTTATGGGTGCTAGACAACGGATATACTACTTTTATACTTTTCTTTTGTAAATATATACTTATAATATATAGAAACAACTAGACCACAGACAAATATCTAAGCATAAATACCTACATGTCTGAGGCTGGAATCAAACCTGCGACCCTGTGTTTGGCAGTCCGGCATGGTGACCATTGTGCCAACTGGGTCGTTAAATATATACTTATAATACATAGAAACAACCAGACCACAGACAAATATCTAAGCATAAATACTTATCTGAGGCGGGAATCGAACTCGCAACCCTGTGTTTGGCAGTCCGGCATGGTGGCCATTGTGCCAACTAGGGCGTCGAATGTTGGAATACGCTAAGAAAGGATTTTGGAAGATGCAAACCCTATGCGGACGAATATTTGTAAGCATGAGTTTCTTGGCCTTCTTCTCATTGGTGGGCGCGTTCCGAAGGCACACCTAACTATCCTATCCTAACTTAGTTTTGAAGACTTTTCTATGTGATCTTCGTACAAAATGTATACACAATAATTATTTTACATTAAATTTAGTTGCAGAACCTAATTAATATTTTAGTAGTTGGATAATTACGTTCTAAAGTCACTGATTACAAAATGACCTTTCAGTTTTCATCCTTTTAACCGACTTCAAAAAAGGAGAAATTCATCACAATATATTATTTAACCATAGATATAAGTATATCTATACATATTACTTAAATGATTTGTCCTCAACGCACAGCTTAAACCGCCGATCATAGCGATCTGAAACTTGGCGATCTGAAACTACTTGGCGGGTGTGTTCTCTGTCTGCCGTAGGCGTCCGATAAGAAATAATTTTTAACAAATCAACTCCTATGCAGACGAAGCCGCGGGTAAAAACAAGTATATATATAAATATAGTTCAGAAAACAATATAAACATTAGAAGACTTTTTACGTAAGCTTCTATTTGTACTGCAAACATCTGAAAAACAATGGTTACCGCCTTATTCAATCATACCTCTATTTAGGGCTTTATTTGTTTACTCTCCGCGTTTTCCCTTATGATCTGTTATGTGGATTTATGTTTAACTTTGACAATAATCCTAATGTACACATGTTCATAATACCTACGAAATATTACTAAACCTAACGATATGACAAATGATTAGAAATTAATAAGTTTATTCAATGAAAGATAACAAGTAGGTAAGTGCAGATAATTAATGAAAAATTAAATTAAAAAAAACAGCGCACTCCGGGAGTGCAGGCAGAAGTGAAAACTGTATATCTATGTAAAATCTCACATGTCGCGAGAACATACGCAAAAAGAGTTTTAGATGAAAAAAAAAAAATAGTCGGACGACAAATAGTCGTCCGACATTTGTCGTCCAACAAATAGTCGTCCGACATTTGTCGTCCAACAAATTGTCGTCCGACATTTGTCGTCCGACATTTGTCGTTCGTCAATAGTCGTCCGACAAATAGTCGTCCGACATTTGTCGTCCGTCAATAGTCGTCCGACATTTGTCGTCCGTCAATAGTCGTCCGACAAATAGTCGTCCGACATTTGTCGTCCGACATTTGTCGTCCGTCAATAGTCGTCCGTTAAAAAATACCATATGTACGTCTTAATACACTCACAGCCAAATTAAAAACAGTAGGCCCAGGCATACATTTTCGCCGCGCCGTAGAGAGGGGATAGCTGTCTACTCTCCATCCGTCTTACGCTTTTTCGATCAGGTCACGTGTCCTGACGCGAGTTTAAGATTTTATACCCATTACAGAAAAAGTGCTCAACGCCGCTAAAGAAGTTTTCACTTCAAAAAAACTTTAATCAGCAATTATTATAATTAAATAAAACAAAAAAAAGATCAAAGGATAGGACCTGTAATTGGCTTTTCAAAGAACAAAGTGTTCTTAAAAATTATCATAATATTAGTTTATTTTTTGTAATACTACCCCTCGTCGCTAAGTTTTAGTGGAATAAATTAATAATAAAAATTGCATTATTATTAGTGTTCTACATGACCACACAATGTAAAGTTCTTTATTTTGTTTGAACTGTTTGTCATAAATTAGTTGTGTAACTTTTATAACTACATCGATTCCAAGTAATATGAATCGATCAAAATGCAATTGGAATGAAATCACTTCATAGTAATTACGAGTAGGATAACTACCTTCTTTACAAGGATACTTCCATGGGGTACAGGATACCCCATGGAATTGTCCTGGCAATCCAATATTTCGCTATTATGATCCTTGCTGGTCATTGAATCTAAATGATAATTACGTTATTATTCTATTCTTAGTATTTATTTATTTTATTCTAATTCAATTTAATCTTATCTATACACTAGCGACCCGCCCCGGCTTCGCACGGCTATATTATGCATGTATTATACATATAAACCTTCCTCTTGAATCACTCTATCTATTAAAAAAAAACCGCATCAAAATCCGTTACGTAGTTTTAAAGATCTAAGCATACAAAGGGAAATAGGGACGGCGAAAAGTGATTTTATTTTATACTATGTAGTGATATAAAATCCTTTGTCCTGACAGACTGACGCTGATCGTAGAGACCTGAAACTTGGAGGGTGTATTCTTTATATGAAGTAGGCATGTGATTCCGTGATGGTCCAACCTACTTCAAATTTTCGACTTCTACGCGGACGAAGTCGCGGGCAAAAGCTAGTCTAATGTAATCAAATATGCATCTCGATATCTGAAATAAATGAATTTCAATTTAATTTTAAATTAAAATGTTTGATTGCAAGCCATATCTTCTATGGAAGTGGACATTGTCTTTTTCTTTCTATTAAGTACAATAATGCCAGGATGGCCGATGTGGGAAGATAAAACAAAAGATATTTTTATATCTTTTCTTTGCATACTTTAATCTCATCTTTATTTCTATATTATAATATCTTTTCGTAAACGGTGTAGGTATTATGTAGAATATGAATGGGAAACGTGACGTAGAATTAAAAAAAGGATTTACGTGAAATATACATGAAGGACGCAGAAAGGTAACACCATAAAACGATTTATATATTTTTACATGAATGTATTAAATTGCGTTTTCGGTGAAGCACATAAATCAAAAATTATCTCTGGTTTCAGAATAGACTATATCTTCAGCATATTCCCGCGTGGATTCTACAGTTCCCGAACATTCGAGTTTCGATAAAAAATTTTGACGTGAGAACGTCTATTAAATTGATGAACACCTGCATTCACACAAAAGTGTGACGTCATGCGTCATGGTAACAATAGGACCATGACGCCCCATGGTATCAATATGATCATGTTCCAGTAAACGTCACGCGTCTCGTGTTTGTTTATATAGAATAAATCTGTAATATTTAATGTTTAATAAATATTTAATAATTTCGCTCATCTGGGCTTGTGTTATGGTGACAGTGACGAGTGACGAATAGAAGACTAGAATAAAGGAAAATATATAAATAAAGGAAAAAAAAGGAAAAAAGGGGAAAAAGGAAAAAAGAAGAAAAAAAAAACAAAAAAAAATTAAGGAAAAAAAAAAAAAAAACTATCTTTTGACAACTAACAAAACTATTTATATATATATTTTCTATTTTTTTTTTTTTATTTTTTTTTTTTTTATTTTTTTTTTTTTTGAAAACTATTTTTTGCTATCTTTTTAACTATCTTTTATTATCTTTTTATCGTTTTGTCATAACAAAAACATTATAACGTTATCACGTAAAATTATTGACCGTAAACCAACTTCACAGCAAATCATTTTTTTTACCTATTTCACGAAGTTTAGCGATGCTTGCTTGAACCGATGCACCAACTTTACTACTTACCTACTAGCTTTATACAATACAGTACACTAGGATCTGCGCCCATTTCACAAAAGGCTTGGAAGCATAGAGTGCTTGTGGGTACTCTTACGAACTCCGAACTGTTGACAGAACACCGGTGATTGAATATTGTGATACCGAGATGGGTAAACGCTGAAAGGCTTTTAATCTATTAAAGCGACACAAACGAATTTGTGCCACAAATAAAAACAACAAAAGACGGTTGAGAAAAAGTATGTTATGTAAAAATCTGTACTTATTGTGGAATGGAATAGGTTACGCATCATAGTATCTTTTTCTATACTATCTATACTTCACTACATAGTATAAAATAAAGTCACTTTTCGCCGTCCCTATATGTCCCTATGTCTCTTTGTATGCTTGGATCTTTAAAACTACGCAACGGATTTCGATGCGGTTTTTTTAAATAGATAGAATGATTCAAGAGGAAGGTTTATATGTATAACTAGCTGCGCCCCGCGGTTTCACCCGCGTAAGTCCCGATCCCCTGGGAATATCGGGATAAAAAGTAGCCTATGTGTTAATCCAGGTCTCCAGCTATCTAGATACCGAGTTTCATCGCAATCAGCCCAGTAGTTTTTGCGTGAAGGAGTAACAAACATACATACACACACACACACAAACTTTCACATTTATAATATTAGTAGGATAGGATACATGCATAATATAGCCGTGCGAGACGGGTCGCTAGTATATTATAAAGCTGAAGAATTTGTTTGTTAGTTTGAACACGTTAATCTCAGTAACTACTGGTTCGAATTGAATTTTTTTTTTTGTGTTGGATAGTCCATTTATCGAGGAAAGCTATAGGCAACTTTTTATCCCGATAATCCCACGGGATCGAGACTTACGCTGGTGAAACCGTTGGGCGATAAAAGAAAAAAGTACAACAAGTACTTGAAACTGAAAATTGAAAGCTAAAAAATCGAGTTTATCGAAAAAGGTACTTAAATTAAAAAATAATGTCTATCTGTTTGCCATCATGTTACTTACGCAATTAAAACAACTGAAAATATTAAATATTATCTGGTTTTAACCGACTTCAAAAAAGGAGAAGGTTCTCAATTCGTCGTTTTTTTTTAAATGTAAGTATATTCGTTATTGGATAGCTCTATTTTCTGTCCTTCCCAGAAATTAGATCTTAATAGTTATTTTCATTTAAAGCATACCTTTGCTTTAGGTGATGATTTAATTTCAATTTAAGAATTGCGTGTCTTGCAACATGATTGCAACAAACTTTGTGGAAATTAATTGCAATTTAATAGTAAATTTAAAGTTGTGTTTGCATCGAGGTGTGTACCTGCGAGCGGAGAGTAATGATGTTACGTCCAATAAAGTCTTCTTGATTCCTTTAGATACGTGACGTACATTACTGATACAACACTGATTATATCATTCTATTTACGGAAAGTTTACAAATTCAATGCTTAGGGGTCATGAGGTCATGAAATAAAAGATATACATCTATATGATGCTTAAATACATTATAATACTACCTAAGACAGTGTAGCCAACCATGAGCCAACCCTACAGTTTTAACTGTAGATCTACTAGTTTAGACTTCAAAATCTACAGTTTTTTTGCTTATGATGCTATTATATTAGTTATTAGTTATGGATGGACCTTTTTAAGCTGTTATAACTAAGCTTCCTCAAAAAGAGCTGGTCACATTTCCTGAAGTGTTGCAATACTATCTTTTAAATATAACTCATTTTATTTGACATAATGGATCTCTATGACTTTTGATATTTAATTTGATTAAAACTTTGATAATCTTGATTGAATGATTTTTCTTGTTTTTAATTCCCTCTCTTAAATGTATTCTATTTATTACCATCATTAAATCATTAAAAGATAAAGCTGTAGATTTACTGTTTTTTTTAATTTGATATTTACAGTTTTGCTATTTACAGTTTATGCTAGAGCATATCTACAGTTTAGCTCTATGCTGAGGTTGGCAACACTGACCTAAGAGCCACTATGAATAAGAAATGAGGAGATCTGTAGGCGAACGAATGCTGAAGTGGCAATGGGCGGGGCATGTGGTTCTTAGAACTGATAGCCGTTGAGGCTGAAAAGTCCCAGATTGGAGACCATGTACCGGGAAACGCAGCGAGGGACGGCCTCTGACTAGATGGACCGACGACTAAATTAAGGCTCTATATTATTAATTCTCTGCGTCCAACGACTTCCCATGAGGGAAGTCGTTGGACGCAGAGAACATGCGACCGATCGCTCTAGAAGTCTTTGGGGGAGGCCTATGTTCAGCAGTGGACGTGTTGTGGCTGATATGATGATAATGATAATGGGTCACTAAAAGGTTTTGTAAAAACCTTGACATGAATGACAAAATAACAAGAAAATAAACAAATGAATTGTTTTTCAGATTGTCAAAAAAGCAAATATTTATCTAATGACTGTTTTTACGGAATATTTAGTTTGTAATAAAAGTGGCAGGTACCTTATCATTAAAGTTATCTATATTTATAATAAAGACACTTTATGAAAGCTCTGAAACTACACAAGCTACAAGCATATCTACGAGTATGAAATTTCGCGTGGAGCTTCTTTTTAGGTCGTCGTTTAACGTACATATTCAAGGTTTAGGGGTTATGAGGTCATGAATGAATAGCCAATATAATATGCCTAAATATATTATATTTATTGATGTTATTAATAAACATAAAAGAGAAAAAGGCACATCAAGAAAGCTCTGGAACTACATGGCTACAAGTCTGAAACTTCGCGTGGGAGTTTCTTTTTGAACGTAAGATTTACGGAAATTACGGAAAAATGTTTAGAAGTCATAAGTCATAGGTTAGTTAGATATATTATACTAGTAGTTCGCCCCGAACTGAGACCTCACGAAATTTTTTAACCGATTTTTACTTTTTTAGCGTAAAGTATGATATACCGACGAAATACTTCGGTGTTTCTTATTTAAATGATAGGTGTCTAGTATCTCTATCATCAGAACCTCATGGATATCGCTTACTCTATTACACTTTCAAAACAGATATTTTTCACGAATCCAATCGCTTTAGGCATATCCTGTCTAGAAAATGAGTTCCATAGCCTAATTTGCTTGGTCTCAATCACGTATTTTTTTATTTCGCCTTTTCTTGATACTCGGGAGAATAAGCATAATCATAGACAAGTTTACCAGATTATGCAACATTTTGACGAGAATTTGATTAGAAGATATATAGTTTAATTTTATTATGTCGTTATTAATACTGTTTTTTATATCTCTCTGTGATACCCCGGATAAAACGATTGTATACTTATTTTATGTCACAATTATTTTTATAAACATTTGCAGATCCAATCTGCAGCAACATTTAATAAAGATCCACGGCTGGAAACAAACCCACTTTGCAGGTGAGTATGGCGAATACTCCCCTCACTGTGCTACACAGGTCGTCATATTAACTAAGTTATCATCAGATCTCAAAGAAAAAAAGAAGAAGAATTTGTCGCGGGACACGAGTATGGAATAGGCATGGAAATGAATGCTATTTTTAAATTATTGCTAATGTGACAAATGATTTCATTTTTCACAGTGTGAATGCTAATGCTACTTTTCATATCTGAGTGAAAAATAGGGCTGGCTTTCACACGGTTGACAATTATTTTTCACATCTGAGTGAAAAATAGCTTTCACACGGGTGACAATTATTTTTTACATCTGAGTGAAAAATAGCTTTCACACGGTTGACAATTATTTTTCACATCTGAGTGAAAAATAGCTTTCACACGGGTGCCAATTATTTTTAACATCTGAGTGAAAAATAGGGTTGGCTTTCACACGGGTGACAATTATTTTTCACATCTGAGTGAAAAATAGCTTTCATACGGGTGACAATTCTTTTTTACATCTGAGTGAAAAATAGCTTTCACACAGCCACATGCTCGAGCTACCCAAGATGGTGATTGCGAAAAAAAATAGCATTAGTAGCAGTCAGAGTGATTTTTTGTAGCATCTGCTACTTGCGATTTTTTTCCTTAGTGTGAAATATCGAGTGACATGCTATTTTTGCCATGACTAGTATGGAACGAAGTCCCTTTCGTATTTTTTTTTTCAAATAGTTATTTTCCCCAACATATTTTACCACCTATTTACATGAGGGAGATTAGTTATCAGTATCCTTATTCTTTCTTTCTCTTACGGTTTATCGTTCCCCATTTTCGTAACGTGTTACATTTTTTCTGGGCTAGGTCCCCTCTCCAAAACCCACGATAAGGAACTACGTTATAAAAAAAAAATCCTGAATATTTTGACACCTGGATCTGGATATTCTAACATTTGGACTCCCCAGAGGTAAAAAACCGACGTTTTAAGACCCGGGAAAATAATTACCATGAATACAATTGGTATAAGTTCAAAAGTTTATGTTGAAACAAGTACCTACCTAACCACCAATACCTTTAATTTAGAAAAGAGAAACTGTTAATTTGTTCACATCTTAAGCATTAAGCCTTTGATCATACATAAATCAATTAATCAAGTTTGGATTACGTACCGTATTGCTTGGGATTAGTATAATGTGATCGGGACATACAGAAAGACGAGACATACCTACCTAACAATGTAGAATTACCTTACCTTATCAAAGTATGTTAATCATTCGCTACTTGACAGTGGTAATGATAATATCTGGAATACACAAAAAAAAAAGGTTTTTTGAAGCAAGTAACAATACTCTCTCTATAGAGTAATATTTTCTTGGTTTTAGTTACAAATCTCAAAATGATAAGCACTGTTTTTAAATTATGAATACTGCTTATTATTTTCAAGAACATTTACTAAAAGAGAGGATTATTTCTTGCTTAAAGAAACCATTTTTTTCTGTGTATGTACAAAATAGTAGCAAATAATTTACTATAGATATTTCTTGTTACATAAAATATATCGCGCAAAATAAATGTACGATTATTTGTCTGTTGATTATAAAAGACACGAAACGCATCAGCCATGATTGTGACGTCACAAAGTCTACTTGTAGTATCTACTTTTATCGGTAAAAACGTAAAACTTCCATAGCCTTCAAAAATGGCCTGTGATGTAATCGACTATTTTCGTGCGACAATTAAGCATATTAAGAAAAATGCGTTGCAAAATGTATGAAATGTTTCAATAAGGTAATAAACATTTGCGACTTTTGAAATACTTACTGGAAATCTGTCAAGAAGCCAATTGCTAAAGCTTAGGGAAATTTTTACTAACTTTCTAAGAGCGTATCGTCTTTAATAAAGTAGGTTAGTAATTAGACTATTTTCGTCTTGGACGGTGTTTTTTTCATTAGAGCCGGTATTTAAGATGGTATTGTATTTTATTCCAATGCGAATCCAGCTTAATGAGTGGATAATCACGACTTAATCAGTAACATCCGATCTTTTGATCACCATCGCCGACCGCCAGTTGATCAATATATCAAGATAAATAGAACGCTTTAGTGCACACTAAAATACATAAAAAATAAAACTTACATTATAAAAAAACCGGGACTAGGCGGCCTTATCGCTGAAAGCGGTCTCTTCCTGGCGACCTTTAGACCAGGGCCGAAGCCTTCAAAAATGGTAAAAAATGATAAAAAATAACAGTAGGATGAAACCCATTAGAAAAGGAGGGGAATATGATAAAAATGAAAGGAAAAATGGTTTATCTTGATTTCCGGCAAAACTACAAGTCCTATGGAAAAAAGTTAAATGGCAAAGTTGTAGGTAATAAAAAGATCTACAACTTTTGTATTAACAATTTTTTCACATAACCTCAAAATTTAGGTAAAAAATTAAAATAACCAAGTTTTTGGTTTCTTATTTTTATCTTTTTCAAAAATGTTTTTTTTTTCTACGAAATTTGGTGAAAACTTACCTTATTATGTCCCAAATACACTGTAATTTATTTTATTTAAAATATTTAATTTTTCGCCTTATTTTAACTTAATATCAAAAAAGCACCCTAATTTTCAATCGAAAATTCTCAGCAATATTTCAACTTTTTTCAAAAAGTTGGTTTGCTTTCTGTTCGCTGAAATCTCTACTTTCCGATAGTGAAAAAAAATATATATGTTACTGTAGTAAATCTTCTCAGAAAATGCATAAAACCGATCGAGAAAATCGATGTAACCGGTGTGTTGACCGAGCGTGAAATAGTACATTGTTATCCTAGGTGTGAAAGTCACTCATTACAAGTCCCGAGACGGAGTTTGGCGCCCGAGCGTAGCGAGGGCGCTAATAGTTCGAGGGACTTAATGAGTCTTTCACCCGAGGTAAACACTGTGCTTTTCATTACGAATAATACATAAAATTCTTCCTAACAACGAGATTGGATGAGAGACTCCATACTACCTGATCCTCTTACAAGGTTGGGACCAAAGAGGTTATTTATACATGTAGTGTTATTCTTTGGTGCTACCTAAAGCAAGGAGGTTAAGTTTTGAAGTTCCTAATGTATAATGATACTGATACTGGCTATATGCACATTGCACAAGTCGTGCGAAGCCATAATTTGACATGACAGCTGTCAGTGAAAGCGAAAAGCCCTAGGGCTGGAAGTTTTATTTTCTACACGCTCTTCAGGCATCTTTAGACCTACTTTCGGAGTATGAGTAATGAAAAATATTTATCTATTTTCCATTGAAGTTTGAAAAATTGGTACTTAGTCATAACATACAACCAAGGACTACAGAGTGGTCCGAATCGACCCATTCGACGGTGGAAAGTGGTTAGAATTTTAGGGATATAGGTTTATACAATCTAATAAATTCATTAGACTCTGGCTTCAATTTTAATTCGATCAGATTATTTGACCTGTACCTACTTATTCTGTTCCATGACAATGAATAGCCAATTCAGTCATGCGAAATCACGGATTGGTCTGTGTGCGAACTGGATTCGAGTTTGTAAATAACATAAAATGGATAAACCCTCATCGAAGGCTAATAACTAGTTCTCACTTTGTTAAACGAATTTTCATTCGTAGTGTGTAACCTTAATGTAGTTAGACAAAATCTAGGTAGACTAATAATTAGTAGTGTCACTAGTTACTAATAAACACTAGTTAGACAAAAAGGTAGTTTGACTATTCTGAATCAGAATATTTTATTTATATATAACTAGCGACCCGCTCCGGCTTCGAACGGCTATATTATGCATGTATTATACATATAAACCTTCCTCTTGAATCACTCTATCTGTTAAAAAAACCGCATCAAAACCCGTTGCGTAGTTTTAAAGATTTAAGCAGCCAAAGGGAAATAGGGACAGAAAAAGCGACTTTGTTTTATACTATGTAGTGAAGTGATGTAGTTTATTTAAGTATGATGTTAGTATGGTTAGTACGTGCTTACATTCTTCCAATCATCTGGTGTACAAATATGTGAGTAGGAAATATTTAAATTGAATAGGTACAGTATGCGTCATAAGTCCACTGTTAGCTACAATAATACTATAAACAAGTATTGGACTTGCGACCTTCTTCTAATAGACGTTACTCACAAACATAAATACTTGAATTAAAAGTAGGTACTCAGTGTGATTATTATTTCAACATGTTAGCTATGTCTTTAGTTGGTTGAGTGGTATAAGCCGCCACCCGCTACACCAATCGACGTGGGTTCGATCCACAGGTTACGTTGTTATATGTTCAAATAGTGCTGTACAGTAGTGCACAGGATTGTAAACGTTAGGCGGTGGACTTTTGAGTGTCAATCGTTCATTAATAATAAATAATAAAAATGTTTATTGAGTTCTCCACAATAATAATAACAACAACCAGTTTAAGATACTTAATAGTAATTTGAAAGACATAGGTATCTATTGCTATATAGGCTTGGTATGGTTATTGCGGAGACTGGAGCCTGCACTAAAGTTTTATAAAAAACCTGTTTTACAGGTCTCCAGGCCCTCACCTTAAAGATTTAGGTCGCGCAATATTCATTTATAGTTGCTCAAGCAATAAAGCAAGTGGTTTGGGTTATTAAATAATTTAAAAATAATTGATAGGTACAATTTTTAAGAGCCGTGTGTTGTATTAGGTATGGATTATAAATGTTGTGTCACTTCCCAGGTCACCAGCTTCAAGAGAATCTGGGCTGGGAGATTGTATAATTGGTGAACTTTGATAGGTGTTTGTATGTTTGCTTGTGTTGTATAGGTGAGTTCGAGGTTTAGATAGCGTAAAGTTATTATGAAGATGTATTGTGTTTAGTGATCTTAGAAGGGAAACTGTGAAGGCTTGATTGAATATGTGATTTAAGGAAGGAGGGAATATAAAATAATATACCGTATATCATGATAGCATGAAAGGAAATATGTAGTTGTTGACATAATAAGCACAGAGGTAGGTATTTGTAGGATAGTGAAATAGGAAAATAAAAGAGACCTAGGAGGTGACCAATAACAATTTCTCGGTGTCGTTGTAGTCCAATTTTTGTATCCATTTACTAGTTTTGTGTTTGCATTCATAACGAGTCAAGGAATATATAGAGAGATTTTTATTGATATTGTTATATAAGTAAGGACCAAGGAAACAGAAGAATCGGTGGACAAATGCTGTATGAGAGCGAAATGAAGGGCATACAGTGTGATTTCTGCGAATATTGACAAACACCTCTGGTTTAAATTCTAGGCACGAGTGCATCTGTACAATAGTATACAGTACAAAGAGCTGCCGTACAGTCAGTACTTTTGTTATTTGATATAATTCCACCGTAGGGTGTAAGAAGGATAGACGTCTACTGACTTTTAAAATCGCTCTCTGTGCCCTTTACATTACCCACCTATTACAATTAAATGATATTTTACATTATCTTAATTGTGTATATTTAATTTGACTACATTGTAGACCCGGGAAAATAATTAATATGAATACAAATCGTGTGAGTTTAAAAGTTTATATTGTATTTAGTATGATTGAAAAGCTCAAATTTTATTGGCCCATTCGCTCAGTGTTTTTACGAAGTAATATAATATATTGTCTTTGCTTACGACATCATTATTTGGTAATATTTGTCGAAATTAGTCGGTAGGTCTGTACATATCCTGAGTAGACGAACAAGAATATAAAAAAAACAATTAATTATTTTACGATTGCTCTGTGAATGAATGTGCAGGTAAACATATTTAGCCAAATACTAGCTAAAGACATTTGACGCGCAATCTAAAGACTAGTTAGATAAGTTGGATAATCATGTTTCAGGTCTTAAACGTATTTATTTTTGTTGTACCTAACTTTAAATCAACTTAAAATACCTACGACAGAGTATAGTTTGTACTTACAGAGAAATACAGGATCGGATAAAATTCTATTAATAATATTCTCATTCCTCCTTCCCACATTCCGATTTATATAGGGTCGACGCGGTTTATTTCTGTATTCGAGATCATAAGTACTCTAAACCAATTATGCAATAACATTTTACGGTAAACAGATTTATACTATAGATAGATAGATAAAAGCTTTATTTGCTTAATACAAAAAAAAACAGAGAACTTTATTACATTACATTTACTTGAGTAAAAAGAAAAAGCTAGAAGTCAAAGTCAACATTTATTTATTCATTTGGACTCATTTGCATATAACCGCAATGAAACGTCTTAAAACAAAGTTAGGATGTGTGCCTTTAGAACGCGTCCACCAATGAAAAGAAACCACATAAAACTCATGGTTTTTTTTTGTAATCATGCTCACAAAGGGTAAGATAAATAAATATTGCAGGACATTCCACACATCGCCATCTAGCCCCAAGCTAAGTAACTAGACTTGTGTTATGGGTGCTAGACAACGGATATACTACTTATATACTTTTCTTTTGTAAATATATACTTAATATACATACAGACACCCAGACCACAGACAAATATCTAAGCATAAATAATTGTCTGAGGCGGGAATCGAACCCGCAACCCTGTGTTTGGCAGTCCGGCATGGTGACCATTGTGCCAACTGGGTCGTCAAACAAGATAACAATTTGTTTGAAGATTGAAATGGAGCAAAGGTCATGTATGTCCATGCTAGTTTGAAAGTAAAAGTTAGGTTCTCAATGTCAAGTTTTAAACATAACTTGATTATGTTTAATTGAGTTTAAGTACCCAAAATACCTAGTTTAATTAGCAGCAAAGTGACATTAACTTTGTAATCAACCCACGCAAAGACGGAAATATAAAATATCATAGAACTGTAACGAGCGGTTACTTACGTGTCTTGAGTTTCCAAGTGGGAGGTTAGTGAGAGAAAATAAACATCACCCCATTGGGAATATGATGTTACTGGCTGTTAAAACGTAAACAAGATCGTTTACAATGTTTAGAGAAAAAATGAACGGTTAACAACTGTAATTTGACGATATCAGGTGGCGGTATTGTGATACAAATCGATCGAATGGATGGCATTGAAGTCTCTAATTCGGAGAGTAGATATGGGGAAAACCGAATCCGTAAAGATAAACAAAGGAAAACTGTCCCAGAATGCTTTAATATTTTTGAAGTTACACTTCTTTACTCAAATACTCATTTATTGGATGAAACTGAATCTTTGTGAAACGGGAACCGTATGAAAACGAAATTGTATGAAATGGGAATTTGATATTAAATTAACTTGGATTTATACAGGACTTGTACATAATGGTCCGGATCGATTGGTAAGGTCATTACAGGTCAAATAAACAAAAATCATACATTACTTACTATTATGTAAGTTAAGGCGAGTTTGAAAAATCCAATAATAAGAAAATAAAAACTAGTAAATATACTTATACTATGTAATATACTTATACTACTTATGTAAGTAACATTAAATTCGAATACATGTACCACAATTTTCATTAATTGAGTCAAATTGTAAAAATAGTAATTAAAAAGAAAATAAATATAAAGTCAATTATTATTTTAACTACAATTCAAGTGATGTATAATTTTTTGTGAAGTAAAAAGATGTAAAACTTTAGGCGCGTTATGAAAAAACAAACAGACACGCAGATGGACAAGAAAGTGATCTTATAAGGGTTCCTTTTATTTACCTTTTGAGGTACGGAACCGGAGTGAAATTTTAAGATGCGCGCGCATCTGCAACACAAAAGTCACATGTTGCAGCTGCGTAACCCAAAAATAAAACATGTTGAAGCTGCGAGAGTGAAATTTTAAGATGCGCGCGCATCTGCAACACAAAAGTCACATGTTGCAGCTGCGTAACCCAAAAATAAAACAGGTCAAAGCTGCGAGAGTGAAATTTTAAGATGCGCGGGCATCTGCAACACAAAAGTCACATGTTGCAGCTGCGTAACCCAAAAGTAAAACAGGTTGAAGCTGCGAGAGTGAAATTTTAAGATGCGCGCGCATCTGCAACACAAAAGTCACATGTTGCAGCTGCGTAACCCAAAAATAAAACAGGTCAAAGCTGCGAGAGTGAAATTTTAAGATGCGCGCGCATCTGCAACACAAAAGTCACATTTTGCAGCTGCGTAACCCAAAAGTAAAACAGGTTGAAGCTGCGAGAGTGAAATTTTAAGATGCGCGCGCATCTGCAACACAAAAGTCACATGTTGCAGCTGCGTAACCCAAAAATAAAACAGGTCAAAGCTGCGAGAGTGAAATTTTAAGATGTACGCGCATCTGCAACACAAAAGTCACATGTTGCAGCTGCGTAACCCAAAAATAAAACATGTTGAAGCTGCGAGAGTGAAATTTTAAGATGTACGCGCATCATTGTAACACTAAAGTAGGTAACAGGTTGAAGCTGCTCGCAAAATAAATATCAGACGGACAAGCAGACCGACGGACAGACAGACAGACAAACATATAACACGGACATATTTTTATAAATATAGATAAGAAGAATACCAGGCCTCTATTTATCTATATGTACTTGTACTTGTATAGGTAAGAGCTGTTTCCGCAACTAGACGTTTTTAGTTGGGTCCTTTTTGTGTGAATTAGGCTTGCCCAGCACCTACATACTAACCTCTCAGCTTATTGGACCGTGTCCAGTGGAAAGCTCGTCAATACGTTTAGAGCCAACTAAGTCGCGGATTTCATCACGATGTTTTCCTTGACGCGGCGGACCGGGGTTCAAACCCACGACTTTTGAAATGAAAGTCGAGGTACCTACCACATGTAGGTATTAAACTGCTTTATTTCTACGTATTTCTATAAATTATTCTATCGACCAATTTAGTTTGGTTAGGCTTAAGATAAGTAGGCCACTAAAATGAATTGAATTGGTCTTCATAAAATCACATAGGCGCTGAAACGTCCTAAATAGTCGTGATAATATTATGGTAGTAACTTTTCCGATTCAAACAACAAACTCTACCTATATACGTACTCTATAATGTTAAATTTACTTGCAAAAAAAATAAAATATATTCACACATTTATGGCAAAACGTAAAGATTGTTTTGATTTACTTTTGATCGTCTTTCGTTTCTACGTTTCTATTTCGAACGTCTGTTGTTGCCATTTCGCTCGTATTTTTCGATTGTTCTTTGTTTATCTTTCGATCGTCTTGTTTTGGTCGTCTCTTGTTTCCATTGCGATTGTCTTTTTCGGTCGTCTTTTGTTTTAATTACGATCGAATTCTATTCGGAGACTAACAGGAATTTTAAATCTTGTTCCCATTTGGGTATAGACAGAAATTACCTGATTTAAATTACAAACAATCTGCTAATTGCATGTCAATATGTAAGTTTAGTTTAGGGCGACGGTCACGGCCACGGCCACGGCGACTTTTTGTAGCGATGCAGTCGCGCGTTTCATAAACGCGCGACTGCATCGCTACTAACGCGCGTTAGTCGCTAAAGCAACGCGCTGTTACGCGCTACATACACAATGCCAACGCGCTACAGCATCGCGACTGTATCGACGCAAACGCGCGACCGTGTCGGCAAAACGTCGAATAAGTCATTCTATAACAACTTCTGAATTTATGCTCATAGTTTTTTAGTATTTTAAACGTTGTTCCGTAATGCCCACCAAGTAATCTCTCTTTGTTAAATGGGTGCATCCAATATTGACGTCGCTTTCGTTGCCCACGCTTCGGCTGCTTACAAAGCAGCACCAAAGACAACGTGACTAATGTTGCCTCAACGGAGTCCATCTTGCAACTGTAGCGATCACCACAGTCATTTTTGTGCCATTACTGAATCGCGTTTGCATCGCGACAGAAGCGCGACGGTATCGCGTTGGTATCGCGACTGCATCGTTGTTATGTGGGCGAGGGCACACAGCTAGCGATCGCATCGCGACTGTATCGATGCAAACGCGCGACAGCATCGCTATTGCATCGCTACAAAAAGTCGCCGTGGGCGAGGGGCCTAAAAACCTTCTAGACCTGTTGATTCTATGTTCAATGGAGAAAAAAACATTATACAACATTATTATACAACCTAGATAAAAACCTTCTAGGGCATTAGAGCCGTTATTATTTCACAACGTCTCATTCTAATTCTAAATTCTAAGTAATTCTAATTAAAGTTAGCGTAATGTACCAGTGTTATTAAACATTTAAGGTCGATTTCATTATCAGAAACCGGACACAAGAGCCTAAATACTACTTAGTATACTTAATTAAATCGTATAAGACTTACAGAATTGTTTTGAAAGCATTGAGTGTTTGCTTTGATGTCCTCCGAATAAATTTGTGCTTATCTTAAGTTTTTAAGAATCAAAATTCAAAATGTGACACTTTTCTATATTTTGAACTGATTTCCATTAGTAGAAGATTTTCTTTTATAACCGTATAACTAAGGTTTTGTGTTTAAATTGTTTTTTTTTGTGTTTAAATTGTTTATCTATAAGTAGGTACTAATATTATTAAGATAAAGGAAAACATATTATAGGCTGTTAATATAGCTGTAATCAATTACGTGAAACCTGTGGTGTTTCAGTAAATAGATTGTACTAACAAAAGATTTCTCAATTTAATGGGAACACCCTTGAGGTAGACCCTTTCCAACAGAAAAAGATTTATCAAAATCGGTTGATAAACAAAGAAGCTATGCGCGAAAATCCATTAAAAAAAAACACACATCCGAATTGAGAACCTCCTCCTTTTTTTTTAAGTCGGTTAATGAATGTAATCACTCTATGAGTTAGGATTATAAACCTCCGTTACACCATGCTATTTAGGGCGTTGTAGAACCTGGGACATTAATTACCACCCTCTCAGCTTAGTCGACAATGTCCAGAGAAAGGATCTCATCAATACTTCATAAGTAGATGTGTCTTTTGTTTCTTTTTCAACAAAGACTTCAAAAAAGGTTGATTTTCTCAATCGCGTATATATTTTCCAATCAATTGGTTAGTTCGTTTGGAAAAAATCTCTTTATTTACCATCCGGCACAACTAGCTGGTCGGAATAGAAGTCCTAGAAATAAATGAGTTTGAAAATAGAAAAACCAAGATGGCCGTCGAGGACAGCCAAAACTCTAGGTCCCTTTGTAGAGTTATTATATTACGTTACAGAGTGGATTATTTGTATACAAAAATGTATATAAGATTATTATGAAAGGGTCCCAGTCCGCAGGGTTGACGAAAAATGCGAAAATATCTACTTACACATTTTTCCTTAACTGAACAATGCGATATTTTGGTGAAAACGAGCGCTCATTTTTCAGGCTTCCAATTCTTACTTTGTTATAGTAGGTAACAACCTTTTTATAGCCATGTGAGTAATTTTAGTTAGCAACTATGAATTTTCTTTTATGTCGCTATTAGATTTAATTTAAAAGTTAAGTAGGAAATTCTTTTCTCTTTAGTATCTACACTAGCGACCCGCTCCGGCTTCGCACGGCTATATTATGCATGTATTAAACATATAAATAAACCTTCCTCTTGAATCACTCTATCTATTAGAAAAACCGTATCAAAATCCGTTGCGTAGTTTTAAAGATCTAAGCATACAAAGGGACATAGGGATATAGGGACGGCGAAAAGTGACTTTATTTTATACTATGTAGTGATATAGATAGAGTTGCCATGCATATTATTAATATATACGTGACTATATAATAAATAAATAAACCGTTTTAGACCATATAAAGAAAATACGTTTATTGTGAAAAGTTAAAATTACGATATTAGGTAGAGTTACATAACAAAAAAAAAAAAAAGGTTGATAAAAAAAACTATGGCAACATTATCCTACTATTATCAACGTGAAAGTTTGTATGTATGGATGTTTGTTAGTCTTTAACGCAAAAACTACTGAATGGATTTTAATGAAACTTTACAATAATATAGCTTATACATCAAAATAGCACATAGACTATAATTTATTAAGATATTGTGTAAATTGTCCAAAATATAACGAAAAGTGTCAAGTAAATAGTAAAAAACTTTGACTTTGACAGATGTCAAATGTCACTTCGATAGATGTCAAATGTCACTATGATTTTTTGACACCTGTCAAATTGCTCATCGTTTTGTTTTACATAATATACGATTAAATTAATGATAAAGAAAATTATAGTAAGTTATAATTATGCCTAAGAAACCATTATGCGTTTATCAGAATTATGATGAGCAGAGTGTTGCTTATAAATGCGAAAATACTTTAGGCTAAAACTGTTATGCCAAACGGTATAATGCTAAAAAAAGATTATGCGAGCTATAGGGCTCTATTTGTAGAAAGCTGGAGTCCTCAGACCTGGGGCCTAAGTCTGCTAACACAATCGTGTTTCAATAGAGTGTCGATGGAATCGTAATAGACATTTAACGTCAAAAATATGACATTACATGTCAAATTGGTATTCTTCTAATGTTAACTATTCTATCGAAACACCACTGACACACCACTGACTCACTTTGGTATTCTGCTCTAGAATCGTGGCTCAATGGAATCTCGATAGTTGTCAAAACGGTATATTGCTTAGCAACATAAACCATGTTGCTAGGCAACACCAGCGACGTATATATTACCATTCCATTGAGACTCCATAGTGATAATATTGCGATGTTATTAAAACTTTAGCAGAATACCAAATAAAGTAACAATCTCGATATAATATTCAATAGAGTCTCGATATAATGACAATGGTAAATTTATCAATGCAAAATAGTAGAATAAGGCCCCTGGATTAACGCAAAAGCTACCTAATTTTCCTCATATATTTTTACGGGTTTGGTACTAACGCGGGTGAAACTGTGGGGCGCAGCAGGTCCTTAGATAATTTAATAAAAAAATGGTTGTTTGTAAAGTCTGTTTACGGACGATAATTTTACGTGATAACGTCATACGAAAACATTGATGGTAACCATAACAACGTATTATCGTTGCTATGGTTACTCACGTTCCGGGAACGTGAGTTATGTTGCTAATGGTTACCTTGTCAATAACGAAACGTGAGCGATGAAGTCACACTTTTTTGTGAGTGCTGCCGGTGTTCATCAATTTATGAGACGTTATCACGTCAAACGAAAATTACTATCTATTATAAAAAAATAAATCTCTATTTTTTTCAAGAAAATCCAAGAAAAAATTAGGAAAGTTGCGTACAAAAATTATAACACGGGTGAAACCGCGGGGCGCAGCTAGTTATTATATAAGTACAAATAAGTTTTGCAATATGTTTTAGACGAAGCTACAACAGCTTTCGTAGCCATACAGACAACCTTCGTAGAGCACCCTACGGCTACGGAGTCGTAGCTCCTCGTAGCCTTTCTACGAAATTAAATCTCGTAGACGCTTGTAGTTACGAAAGAACTTAAGAGGAAAGGGTACCGGGGGCTCTTTCCATACAAACTATTACAAACGTAGTCGATTGTTTTCTCCCTGGATAATGATACTAGTTCAAATATTTCAAATATTTTTGGTGTATAAAACTTATATTCCCAGACTTAAGATAGTCAAACACTCATGCAGGTTTCAGGCTGTTACTCTTTTCAATACCCTTCCATACGAATTAAAGTCCATCACAAATTAATTGACACGGCGTTAAGGGCTTCTTCTGTGCACCTTAACGATCAACTTTTGTTCTACGACTTTTGGAAATTCATTATAAAAATATTCCATACAAAAATAAAAAATTAAATCCAACAGTTCAAATAATACTCAACTCTACGTCTACGTCACAGAATCAATCATAGTAGGTATGGTACAACCCGATCGGGTCGCACGCAGTGCGCCCCGTGCCGATCGCGCGCGCGCACTTGCCGCATAGACATAGAAAATTACCAGACAGTACGAGAAACACTTAAATATTTTTTTTGGGATATGTATTAAGTTTCGACAAAAGTCGTAGAACAAAAGTTGATCGTTAAGGTGCACAGAAGAAGCCCTTAACGCCGTGTCAATTAATTTCCAATAACCCTGTATATTTTTGATGCAGGGATGCTTTTACTCGGTGGATGAGTTCATAAATAGATCTAAGTAATTTGTTATGTGTAAGTTTATTTTGTTTTGATTATTTTACTGCTAACGGGTTGTTTTGACTTGTTATTTTAATTGATTTTGTTGTTTTTATCCTATTTATTAATTTTATTTAATCCTAAATTCAATGACCAATTTATTTTTTTGACAATACTATTTATCTTATATTTTAATTTTAAGCACATTCAAATACATCATACAATGTAAAAATTGTTTTATGAATAAATGATATGATATAACTGCCATGACCATGCCTCTATTTTATGTTTTTTATTTTTATTTTTTAATCTTAATTTCTATGATAATTAGAAAATGAAAATAACCAAAACATAGGGGCATAGTCATGGCAGTTATAGGTTTTATGGCACAAACATATTTGTGCTAGTGTCATTATCCAGGGAGGAAACAGTCGACTACGTTTGTATGGAGGAGCGCGGTACCCTTTCACCTTAAAAATCGTGTATTTTTTTTTTGTATTTTTAACTTTCATGTTCCATACACTACAGCGCTGTAAATAACACGAAATAAAGATACTGGCGTTCGTTGTATTAATTATCTACATCTTATAAATTGATGAACACCTGCACTCACAAAAAAGTGTGACGTCTTGCGTTATTGACAAGCAACGTAACAACAACAAGGTAACTATAACAACGTATTGTCGTTGCTATGGTTACCATCAATGTTTTCTTATCACGTAAAATTATCGTCCGTAAACGAACTTTACAGACAACCATTTTTTTGTGTTAATTTTATATGAAACTAGCTTTTGCCCGCGACTTCGTCCGCGTAACAGTCGAAAATGGTTGGGATTGGTCCCATACCAACTTTGCCCCCCTTTTTCACCCCCTTAGGGGTAGAATTTCGGAAAAGCCTTTCTCATCGGATGCCTACGTCATACAAAGAACACACCCTCAAAGTTTCAGGTATCATCCGAGCGATGTTCCCGGTTGCATCCCTCTCAGGAACCCGGGGTCCGCTTTTGTGAAAGCAAATAACCTAATTACCTGTTTTTAAGTAGTTTTTTCTTATTATTATTATTTTTAATAAGAAAACTATTACCCGCAGGTACCTAACTCTAAAAAAAACAGATTAAGTATTAAAAAATATTTCCAACTTGCTAGGTTCACCTGTTATCTTAAAAGGTTTTCTTTTTTTACCTTTTGAGGCCCGGAACCCTAAAAATGGTAGAAGTCGCCATTATTTCGGTTAACCCTTTTACTTCTTCCAGTCATTTTCCATTTGTGTACGTAAACATGGGTAAAACTCGGTCAGCGGTTTTCTGTGACCTGAATCTGAGACTCGACACTTTAGGCTGGCTTTGACTTTAAACTAAGTAATATTAACACAACAAGAGACATTACCGACTACGGATTTATCTATTGGGCAATAGCGTGATAAAGGTCGCTGCATACGTAAGGGCGCGTTCAGATGACACGCGTTGACCACGCGTTGAACACGCGTTGTTTGTTCTATACATAATTTGAGTCTTATGACACATCAATAGATCTCAAATTGCATTTATCAAGTCCACCCGCTCACGCCACGCGCTTGCCCCGTGCACGCTCCGCGCCCGCCCCGCGCCGCCCCGCGCACGCATCGCGCACGCCTCGCGCCTGCTTGCAGAAATGCAATTTGAGATCTATTGATGTGTCATAAGACTCAAATAGTGTACCTATCGAACAAATTTCAACGCGTGTTCAACGCGTGGTCAACGCGTGTCATATGCGTGGTGGGCGCGTGGTCAACGCGTGTCATCTGAACGCGCCCTGACGTGATTTTTCTCGTGCCGGACGAAACGTGATATTTTTATATGAAACGATGTCAAGAAATCGTCGCGTTCCGTCCGTCCGACCTAATATTTGCATTTTAAGACCAAAGCGTTTACGTCTCGCGTCTACCTTGACGGCCGTTCCTTTGGGGAGGATCACGATTTTTTCAATCCCTTTTTCTCTTCTAACATACAACCTTTTGAATTAAAGTTAAGGCCAGTGTGAGGCTGTAAATTTCCATACAAAAAGCGGTAACGTTTCCCCCCCCCCCCATAAACGATGTCCGATTTTGATAATTTTTGAAAATGTTCTAGATCTAATGGAAAACTAGGTTTAACCGTTTTTATTTTAAAGAAATATTGCCTAAGATAAAAGTTATTAGTATCTGAATATCTATATTTTTGACTTAAAAACTTCATCAACGTTTCAATTGTTTTTTAATAGACTAAACTGTATTACAAAAAAGAAAAACGTATAAATCTAGAATAAGATGCAGTGAATTAAATGAGACCAAATTTATTTCATTTTGTGAAGGATAAAGGGGGTAAAAACGTTACGGCCCGCAACATTATTTGAAAGCAAAATGAAGGCAATTACGTCCTAACTTAAACTCTCTCTATCGCACGATACGGGTCATTTTTGAAAATACCTACTCGCGCCGCGTATCGAAAACTCGTGATTCTCTTAAGGTATCTACCACGATCAACGCCACTCGGCTGAACAGTGCACCAAAATCTATGTAGGCTAGTTATCATTGCTCTTACGGTGAAGGAAAGCATCGTGATAAAACCCGCGGCTTAGTTGCCTCCAGACCTCCTATTCTCTATCCAGTGGCTAACTCGGTGGACATCAATTTGATATGCACTTTGCAGTACATTGCTGTTTTCCTAAAATGATGGTGATTACCACGTTACGTCATAACAGCGATGTACTGCAAAGTGCATATCAAATTGAGGTCCACCGAGTTAGCCACTGGATAGAGAATAAGCCATGTATTGACGAGTTCTTTCCTCTGGACACGGTCGACTTAGTTGAGAGGTTAGTATAAAAAAAAAAAAAAGGTTCTGGATAAGCCTACTCCATTTAATTCACTAAAGGCAGCATTCTGAATAGCATGGGCGCTGTATAAATTTAGATCCTGGTATCTCTTCTGTAACGATGAGATATCACTTCGTACTAAACTATCGGCTGACAGAAAGTCTGCAGTTTGCAGAATTTTTAAAACGAACAGCAAAGCCTAAGCCTTAAAATTACAGGGTGTTTAAAATAAGCTTGCGTTTGGTTAATGCTAATACTGGGTTAGGTTTCTTCTGATTATACGTTGCGTCATGCTCTAGGTACTAAAGTCGGCACTGCGTTATTACCTGTAGTAAATTTAGAAAAAATCGGAAAAGGAAAAGTCGGCACTAGGCTCCTCAAAAGTGATTTCACTTTATGCTCTGTTTTCTGAAGCATATTAATGTTCCTTGCCGACAAGTATTTTTAACCGACTTCAAAAAAGGAGGAGGTTCTCAATTCGTCGCGTATACATATTTTTTGTTAAGTAATAGCGACCCGCTCCGGCTTCGCACGGCTATATTATGCATGTATTATACATATAAACCTTCCTCTTGAATCACTCTATCTATTAAAAAAAACCGCATCAAAATCCGTTGCGTAGTTTTAAATATCTAAGCATACAAAGGGAAATAGGGACATAGGGACGACGAAAAGTTACTTTATTTTATACTATGTAGTCATCTATCTTCTATCTATCTATCTATATAAATAAAAGTAAATTGCTGTTCGTTAGTCTCGATAAGGCCGCCCATTTGTGCAACTTGTACTTTCTAGCTATTACTTTACTTTGCTTTGTGTATTTATAATTATGTTCCTTACTGTGTTGTACAAATAAAGTTATCTATCTATCTATCTCGCTAAAACTCAAGAATGGCTAAGCCTGATTTAGATGATTTCGATTTTGAAATGTTTGTCGTAGTCCAGGGAAGGTTTGAACGGTGAGAAAGATCGGACTTACGCAGGTGAAACCGCTGGGCGCAGCTAGTTAAACATAAAAATCTCGACCTCCTCTCCGACGACCTCTGTGGCGCGTCGGGCGAACACCCGACTGCGACGCAGAAGGTTGCGGGTTCGATTCCCGCCGGGAACAAGTATTTATGCTGACCATAAATTCTTGTTTCTGGTTCTGGGTGTTTCCTATATGTATAATATGTATATATTTACAAAAAAAAAAAGTATTTAAGTAGTTTATCCGTTATCTGGCACCCATAACACAAGCATTAAGTTGCTAAGCTTGGGGCTGGATGGCGATGTCAAATATGTCCTGAAATATTTATTTATTTATTTAAAAATAAGTAATAAATAGTTCAATATTTATTAAAATAAATATCTATTTTTTTACTATAGGTAATTTTATTTCTAACTAACTTCTTATTTAGAAAGAAAGAAAGAAAGAAAGAAAGAAAACATATATTTGGACAAGCACACGACATAAGACAATCAGAAAAGTAGTAACAAACATAAAAGCACTAAAACAAAAGTTTAAAATAAAATAAAAATAATAATAATAAAAACAAAAAAATTAAAAGGAAAAAAGAAATATACAAAGAAGAAATAAGATCTAAGGAGCCGTGTGCCTCCAAAAAGGTTCTGCCTCAGCAATGATAGCTGCACCAACATATTAGAAGCCAACAACAACATATTAACATATCAACATATTATTTAGAAGTTGGTTTTTCTATTCGTTGCATATACTTAATATTTTATGTATGTTTATTGATTATTTGAAGACAGCTGTATCATTTGAGATGTTTTTTTGTTGAAATGAATATTATTCCTCAGGAGTGGTCCCATATTTTTTTTTACAGAAAGGTCCCTTATTTAAATTTGAGATCAATGAAAAGTATGTGAACTTTCCGAGAATCGTTTTAATACAATTCACATAGATAGAATTTAAAATCGTACCGATACGCATTTTTAATTTCCAGGATGAACAAAAATATTTCTTTATGAGATAAATAAAAAGTAAGTACTTTTGTCAACATTCCGAGAATCGTTATGATACAGTTTATAAGTGTACTCAAAAATGTATCTACTGATACTCATATTTTTATTTCTAGGAATTACAAAAACAATTCTGCATAAATAAAAAAATACCGAAAAATATTTTTCTAAGTAAAAGGTTTTTCGTATAAATTCTTTATTTACTACGGCCTTCGGAAAGTGTTCGTTAATTACCTACTAAAAGCTCTGAGTAAAATACATTTAGTATTGGCAAAACATTGGGTTCCCTTATTTCAATATTGGTCATAAAAACGAGTGCTGTGTTCAATTAGGAACCAAAATATTGCCAAAACCAATAATTGTAGTCAATAGAAACAAACTTTGTAGTGACCTTAAAACGTAACTTTACATTTGCCATTTTGGCAATAGACCGCATCTGTAACAGAGGCCCTTACAAAGGACATAACCGGTAATTGGTTTTTCCAAGAACAAATTGTTATTTATGATATTATTTTATCATAAAATTCGTTTTTTTTTAATAACACCCCTCGTTGTTATGTTTTCTGGTAATTAATTAGTAAAAAGTGCATAATTTTTAGTGTTCTACATGATCACAGAAAACTCGAATCCCAACAATCTCCATTTTGTGTTTAATTGCCATAACTTCCTTAACTAGGTACATCGATGCCACGTATCGAGTAGCGTCTTAACGAGTAGGATCTTACACTAAAGCTCATTGAAGTATTCTGGCACTCCAATATTTTGTTGTTATGGCCCTTGCTGTACTAGTTATTGAATCTCAATGGTAATTATTTAAAAAAAAATGTTTGAGTGCAAGTTATATCTACTATGGATGGTGGACCTTGTCCTTTGAAGGCGTAGATATCCAATCCTGTATTAATGCCAATAAGACTTACTAAAAAAGGACTAATTCCTTATGATTCGATAGATGCCAGCACCACTTAAACATCACTAGCTACTGGATAACTTTTCACTGTTAGACGACTGGACCGATTTGGATTTGGTATAGTGGTAGTTTAGGGCATGAAGGAGGCCATAGGATATTTTTGAGACCGAATTTTTTACCGAACCGAGACTTAAGGGTGCCTGGCCACAGGAGCGGAGGTATTGGGGCGGCGTTTCCACTAATAGTGCTCTGCAAAAAAACTCAGCGTGCAGAGTTTTTATGCAATTATATTGGTGAAAACCGCTCTGCTCCTCACCGATCCGCTCCTGTGGATAGGCAGCCTAAACGTGGATGGTAAATAGTGCTTAATTTTTCTGTTATACTCCGGTATAGTAGACGGTTGGAATGTATATAGGTATTGTAGGTATTAAGCAGAAAATCGTGGTAGTGTAAAAATATATAACAATATTCGCCTTAAAAAATAAAAAAAAATATGGGTTCACCGAAGCTTTTCCATTTAGTTTTATTAATACTAGCTGTTTTACTACTATGGTATATTCTAGCTAGATAAATCTCAATATTAAACATTACTGATACTGTTAGCTAATATTACGAGAATCAGCAAAATTTCATGTTAATATATTGTAATGCTTCTATGAAATACGTACTAGTTTGGTAATTTAGGCGTTTTAGGTAATCAAATAGATATCTGTAGGTTTACAGATACCTATTTGATTGATGTTATTCATAATACCCTATCAAGGGTATTATGAATAACATCATCATCAATGGTGAAAGCATTGTTCCCGAATATCAATTCGGGAACAATGCTTTCACCATTTTCATAATAAATCGAGAGAATATGTTTTGTAATCAATATTGCATACTAAAATTTAAACATTTTAACGACTCTGTTGACTCTTAAGCAAAAATGGATTAGAAGACGTATTGGTCAAATATGTTTTTAGTATAACGCGTAATAATAATTCGGTTAATCGTCTATTAAATTTAGCCTTTTACATGGAATTATGCGTTTTTGGTTATTGATATTTTTTACGTATATTGGCCTTTTGAGTTTATTTTATGCGTCGAAAACATGCCGTAAGGGTGGAGACGGTATTAAGGTGGTATTAGGTTGTCACTTAACATCTCTATAGATATGGTTGAAACGAAAATAAATTTTGGTATTAAACGGAAATTTAATATAATTGGTATGAAAAAGTGGTATGAAACAGAAATACGCCATAAATCGAAGTTCTCTGAATTGGAACTCTCTACCAGCGTTGCTGTTCCCCCAAAGCACGACCTCTGTGGCGCGTCGGGCGAACACCCGACTGCGACGCAGAAGGTTGCGGGTTCGATTCCCGCCGGGAACAAGTATTTATGCTGACCATAAATTCTTGTTTCTGGTTCTGGGTGTTTCCTATATGTATAATATGTATGTATATATTTACAAAAAAAAAAGTATATAAGTAGTTTATCCGTTATCTGGCACCCATAACACAAGCATTAAGTTGCTTAGCTTGGGGCTGGATGGCGATGTGTAATATGTTCTGAAATATTTATTTATTTATTTATTTTAAAGCGTGCCAAAACTACAACCTTGGAGTCTTCAAGTCTATAGTGAATAGGTACCTCTTAGGCGAGCATGCTTCCTCTTCGACCTCATCTTCGTTTCCCATAGTATCGGACTAAAGTTTGGCGAGATAGAGAGAGAGAGAGAGAGAGAGAGAGATAGCTATTATGACGTAGCCATCCGCTAAAAAATGATTTTAGAAAAAAAAACTAAATCAAAATCGGTTCATCCGTTCGGGAGCTACGATGCCACAGACAGACACACACACACATACACACACAGACACGTCAAACTTATAACACCCCGTCGTTTTTGCGTCGGGGGTTTAAAATTTAACTCCTACGTGGACGAAATCGCAGTAGTGTCCGTGTGCTATAATGTTTCGAACGTTTAACTGAATGTTACTACATTTTTGGGCAGTAAATTCACAATGTGGCCATTCATTTTATCTTTTTTTGTACCAATTTAGATTGATTGGCAGTTTTTCGCACTCTATTGAGTAACGCGATCAAAAGGAAAATTCTATTTTGATGAAAAACGATTCAAGGAACTGAAGATTTTTTTGTCTTATACTACCTATATTTCCAAGAAATATTGTTTAAAGACTTCGCAAAGATTATCGAAGTCGTACCTAATCTTAGAGTAAGCATTTCGATACATTAATTGGTCTTAAGAGAATCATGAGTTTTCGATACGCAGCACGAGTAGGTATTTTCAAAAATGACCCTTATCGGGCGATAGAGAGAGTTTAAGTTCGGACGTAATTGCCTTCATATTGCTTTCAAATAATGTTGCGGACCGTAACGTTTTTACCCCCTTTATCCTTCACAAAATGAAATAAATTTGGTCTCATTTAATTCACTGCATCTTATTCTAGGTTTCTACGTTTTTCTTTTTTGGTAATTCAGTTTAGTCTATTAAAAAACAATTGAAACGATGAAGTCAAAATATAGATATTCAGATACTAATAACTTTTATCTTAGGCAATATTTCTTTAAAATAAAAATGGCTAAATCTAGTTTTCCATTAGATCTAGAACATTTTCAAAAATTATCAAAATCGGACTTCGTTTATGAGGGGGAAAACGTTACCGCTTTTTGTATGGAAATTAACAGCCTCACACTGGTCTTAATTCTCGATTAGAAAGCCAACTCAACAAAGTGTAAATTTCTGACTTAAAAGTAACTACGTAAGTACGTAAGTTTTGATGCTTTGGGGATGCTTTCGTCCATTAGGAGTTGTGATCCTCAGCAGCAGGATGCATAGGTATTTATAAGAGCTAGACCCTATGGTTATAATATGCATCCTGATCCCAAATCTTTTCTGATTATTCTACATTGAATGCAACTGTAGAATAACTAATATGAAATTGTTATTAATTCGTAGCATTACCTATTGCTACGTTTAAAAAGTATCTACTTTACTATATGTATTTAATTGAGTACCCATATTATAATAAGTAGCATTACCTATACCTATTGCCCACGTGAAAAAAAGGAACCTACTTTGCTTTAGGTATATATTTAAGTAAGTACCTATATTAGGCCGATGATAGGCCGAGCTTTATTAAAGCTTTCAGACCAGAGGGATTATCTTTTACGATGGAAACACAGCTTAACAATATGCCAATAAAGCTTATCGCAGCATAGGTCACCTGGTGGAGAAAGCTAAAACAAATTGGACCACATGGTTAACGGATACTGTGGAGTGCTAACAAAAAAGCGGACAAGTGAGAACGAACTCGCACACGAAGGGTTTGGCACCATGTATGGGAACTCTACTTAATTTTTTTTGTTTTTGGTAGTAATTGTTGTTATAGCTGCAACAGAAAAACATAATGTGAAAATTTCAACTCTCTATAGCTAATATGGTTCACGAGATACAGCCTGGTTACAGACAGACGGACAGACGTACAGAAGGTTATAGTTATAGGATCTCGTAATATAATATTACAATTTGTGTATGGTACCCTAACAAAATGAAAGCTCTGCTTTATAAAAGAAATATTATGATTTTAAACAACCATCTAGTATTTTCAGTATTAAAGTTAATTAAAACTGGATATTTCCCTTGTTTATTATTTTGGAGCTCAATATTTCGGTGTTGTTACAATCATCATTTTCAACGAGACTGGAGTTTACTGGTGGATCTTTAGAGTTAAAGGCAACCATATCGGACCACCACCAAAACTCCAGCCTTGTCGAAAACGATGTTCTGTAAAAATAATAAACATGGTAAATGTCCTGTTTTAAATAACTTTAAAAGTAATATAGTTGGACAAAATTGGTGATGAATCCAAGTTAAAAACGCCAGGAAAAAAACATAAGTAAGTAGGTATGAATTATAGATGTTGGTTTACAAGTGGGACAAAATTGGTCATGAATCCAAATAAAAATGCCAGGAAAAAGACATAAGTAATTAGGTACTTATACCAGCTATTGTTGGATACGAAGTCATGAAAATTTTTAATTATCGGGTAACATTACAGAGTAATTAGGGCGGAAATATAATCAACGATCAGAAGAAGTAATTCCTCTTATCAATGGTAGAACATTTTACATAAATTGGTATATCTACCATGGATTCTAAGAAATGAAAATTCAGAGTCAAAATTAGACTTGTCAATGTAAATATTAATTAATTCCTCTGATCACTGTAGGGTTTGAAATAATTAAAATCTGAATTATATTAATGTACCTTATAAATGTTCTATCACTAGCTTTTATCGCCGCTTCGCCTGATATTTTCGGTGGATTCCACAATTTCCATTAAGAGTTTCCATTGATGGAAATACTGGAAACCTATTTAAGTTTGCGTCTATTAGAAGAAGGTCGTAACTCCAATACTTGTTAATAGTATTATTGTAGCAAACTGATCATTTACTTATGACCCATATTGTACATAGATATTATAGTCGGAGATCCCTTTAAGAACCGCCTTCATCGAGCTGTTTAACGGATGAAAAGTATTTTATATCAAATTAAATAGGTCAATAAATTGATTGCAAATGTATTGTCTAAAAAAATTCAGTCCAGAATATAATTAATTAATAATTTAAATTTTGTTTTGTTTTTTAAACCTTTCACTGCTTTGTTTAAGAGACAAATTCCATACCAATCGAAAATATGAAGCGTTTATAATAGAATAATATGGAAACGTTAGATTTACTATTTTTTCCCGTCACAAGTCTTGGATAGGCAGGTAAATCAATACTAGTCATTTGCACTGGTCTGGTTAATAAATTAATGTTAATTTAAAATAAAGATTATGTATTTCATTGGTACTATTAGCGAGTTCCAGAAGTAAAACACAGTTTTACAACACAGCACACTTTATTCACTTTATTAACTTAACACACAAACTAAAAAAATAAAAATAACCATATGCTATTTTTACCGGGTCGACCACTCAGTGCGAATGCCTAGAACAGACTGCCTCAACAGTCAACCCCCACCCACGTGGTAAACGATTAATAAGTGGGAGCAGACTATCTGAAAAGTCACTACACTGACTAGTCAGAACAATAGTTAATTGTAGTGAATAGTTGCAGTAAATCATTAATAAGCAAAAATTAGGCATATGTTTAATATGCCTAATTCTCACTATAATTAAATATTAATTAAATGACGCCTTACTTAATGATAAATAAAGATAATGTTCACATTACGAATTATTTTAAATTGAAAGTCATTTGACTGACTAATCAAAACAAGTACATTGATTACTATTATAAAATACAGTAGGTGTAGAAATATTTTAAATAAAGTATGGCTAACAGTACGGACTTTGTTAATTGACTAAAGGGTCCCGTATATTATATAGACGATCTAGCCACAAAATTACAATTCTAAATTAAAATGTACTCTGCCAAACATCCTCCCACAATTTAATTTATTTTTGTATCTACAGGGACAACACAATAAAGATAAATTACTAAATATCTATCTTTAAAATACAAATACTTTTGTCGAAGCTTATTGCGTGAATTGGTTATGGATGTGAATTGCTGGCAAAAGTCAATAAATACACTTTGACTTTATTCAGTTTTATTTGACTACAGTATTTAATTGTCAAAGTCAATTTTTTTTTATTCATTTGGATGCATAGTACAATCGTATAAAGATCACATTGAAACGTCTTAAAAACTAAGGTAGGATGTGTGCCTTCGGAACGCGCCCACCAATGAGAAGAAGGCACAAGAAACTCATGGGGTTTTTTTTTCATGTGATCACGCTCACAAAGGTCGATATCACTATCACTACATAGTATAAAACAAAGTCGCTTTCTCTGTCCCTATGTCCGTATATCCCTTTGTATGCTTAAATCTTTAAAACTACGCAACGGATTTTGATGCGGTTTTTTTAATAGATAGAGTGATTCAAGAGGAAGGTTAATACATGCATAATATAGCCGTGCAAAGCCGGGGCGGGTCGCTAGTTACAAATATTTGAAAGTATTATTTTAAATGGAGCAACTAAAGTCACGTCCATGGGTTCTTATCATTAAGGTAAGACGAAGTATCATGGTACGCCTTACTGCACAATTTATGCTCTATAAAAGTTTTGAACCTGTTAATGGACATGTCATATACATCTTTAGGCAATTTATTAAAATAGAGCACGCACATGTACCTACTATTAAACGACCTGTTTACTTTCCGGAGCCTACTACCGGGTACGGTCAGCTCATCCTTATTTCTTAAGTTGAATTTATGAATATCGGTATTCCAAATCAATTCTAAATTCAAATTGTAACTCCAAGTGTTGAATAAAGCTAAGGGCGCATTCATGTATAACAAGTTGGTCAGCGCCGATCTGAGCAGGTTTTGAAAGATTCTTATATGGATACAACCATACGTGCCTTTAAACACTATTACAATTAGAATCGGCATCCACCGACTATTTTCTACATGAATAAGCCTTACACTTGTAAACTTGTTTTTAATGCGAATTTCCTCTATCAAAAATAGTTTATGAGTGCAGACAGGGATAATCCACATCATACTTTGCCATTATTACAAAATTAAATAATTAAGTAGATATAATAACATAAGCCTTTGTTAGTCAAAATGTGTTTTTACACTCCTGTCATCTGTAAAAGTGACATAACACATTTTAATTAACGAAGGGTACTATACACATTGCCGCCAGCCATACCGGGTTGCGGCGCCGGCGCGGCGGTGGGTCGTTGATGCGGCAAGTCCGGCAACAGAAATGCCCACCGGCACTGCCTCCAGCATTATGTAAAGTACCCTTTAGGCATAAGCTGCATTCTTACATTTGTTCTCAATAATGTAAAATATAAATATTTTTATGAACCTTAGGTTAACCTTAAGGGGAAAACAAATCTTTTAAAAACCTATATCCCTTGTCACGCCCATGCACGTCTACTACATTAGCTAAGTACCTACTTACTTTAAACTAGAATCTTTTCATTTATTGTTGCTTAGTTCATTTTTATTTTCTTTGATGAAAAAGGTAGGTAATCAACAGTTGTTTTACGCCGTAGAATCATGAGCTCGATTTTCAATAAGCAATCTAAAAATAAAGCTCTTCGATTTAGTACATTGTTTCCTAAGCTCTTCCGTGTATAACATACCACTTCTATGTGAGCCTGTTTCAACATTGTTTTAGCAATTTTATTATTTTGTAAATATTATAAAATTAAAATGACCTAAACAAAGATACATTGCACGTTAAATAAAAGCTTGTTAAATATTAGACATATTGTTTATATTTATTATGCTTTAATGTAGGCCATGTTACCAGTAAGTATGATATTCGTTCCTAATCGTCCGTCCCCGAAAAATAACTAAAATCGTTCAATATTAGCCGAATTTTGCTAAAATATTTTAGTATTAAATATTCTTAGATAGATAACTTTATTAGTACAACACAAGAAGACACAGAACACGATAAACACAAAGTAAAAATTTAGGTAGAAAGTATAAGTTGCAAAAATGGTTCTTAGTACTTTACATAAAATAGTATCAAGAAGGGATAGGAAATTTCATCGGTATTACATTACAGATTGTACCTATTGTGGCAAAATTTTTGAAAAAAAATTAATGAAGTTGAGACATTTTCGTGGATGATCACCTTAAAAAATTTTAAGGTTGATTTCTATGGGGCCAATTTTTTTAAATCTTGTTTTGGTTTCCAAGAAAAAATAGAGTGCTATCTACAAATTTACTAGATATTTTTCGGATGCATCTAAGCGGTTTTAAAGGCGTATTTTTAATAAAACTGAGGTCGGATCGTCTAAAACCGTTCGATTTGTCTGCTAATTTAGGCTTTGTCAGCCTAAATTGTAGCAGGCTTTTACTCATCATTAGGTAAGTTCCTGTTCTTTTAGATTATGTAAGTAACAATAAAGAGGTAATGGACCTAGTCATCTATTATTGATAGCCACGTGGGTAATATGATCACGTCCCTTTTTATAGACTTACTCATAAAAAACGGGCCATTCAGCTATCAAAAAATCCCATAATCAATGACATTGTCAGTTGTTAAACGTAGATACCTACTGGGTGGTACTAATAGGATCATAATCAGGTTATCGACTTTAGATTCCCGTAATCTATACTATATTTATTTTATAAAGTTGAAGAGTTTGTTTTTTTCGCGCAAATCTCAGGAACTACTGGTTCGAATTGAAAATTTATTTTTGTGTTGGATAGTCCATTTTTCGAGGATATTTCGATATTTCTACGGAATCGAGACTTAGAGTTGCTAGTGGAATATACATTGAAAAAAAAAAAAGTTTTATTTAGGTTATTGGTAATCTATTCGGAAGGCTTCTGTGCACTTTTACAACCTACGTTTGTTCGACGATTTTTGAAAATTTCGAGGTAATATGGTTTTCCAAAATGAAGTTATTAATAACCTTGACCTCAGTAATGAACAAAAAATGTGTTTCGAATTTCCAAAAGTCGTAGACTAAAAGTTGATTTACGTACCAGAGTACTGCATTAATACGTGACTGATTACCTAGGTTAAATAAGTATTAAGTTTAAAAAAAATCGTTTATTACAGCAAACACAGTAGATGGATAGAGAGATCAAAGTTTTACTGAACCTTAGAAACTTAAAAAAGTCTAAAGAAAAAAAGGACAGACACTAAAATGAAAATAGGCGACCTTATCACTAAAAGCGATCTCTTCCAGGCAACCCTTGGATAAAATAAAATAGTTATAACGTCCCATAATATTATAACAAATTATCATAGTACGAGTAAAACAACTGAAATTTAGGAACTATTTAACTTAGCATTAGGTATAAAAACTAAGATTCAGCTAAAGAACATAGCAACAGGACATAGTGATAATTTTTGCTGGTTGAAGGTTCCTAACACAATGTAATATCGGTGGCACCCATACTAGATAAATCAGTGTCATGGCTGACAAAATTAATTTAACCCCAGTGGGTTAATAAATAGACTCAAAAACGATTTTACGAATATTTTTATTACCCACACCACACACTCTTTCAAAGAAGGAAGAAGCTCAGATTATAGTCCCAAAGAAATCCTATGCAAACACCTCGGAAATTGTGAAAAAATTAGGTATAGGAACAATATTGCTGAAATAAAAATTGCAATTAGGCAAGTTTGAGAATGGTAACGCAAGCGAATGTTAAAAAAATACGGACGCGAAAAATGCGAATGGAAACGAGTTTAGGGAAACGGATTAATTACTCGGATAAAGCTCAAATAATATTGTATGATGTTCTATGTTAGGTATTTCATGGCTACCCCATACCCCATAGTAGACTGTCCCATAGCCAGTTACCACCATTTTTTTAAATCAAAGTCTTTCAATCTCATGTATTTTTAATCTGTAGTTACTCGCCATGACAAATATTGTTATGTTTTTCTATAAATAAAATAATTATGTATACTTCTATGGTTAAATTATCTCCGAAAACTATTTGTTTTCGTTATAAATACGAAATTTAAATCAATTTATATTCAGCTATCTTCTAAGGTACCAACGCCTCTAACATATAAATAAGTCTAAGCGGTTCTACGAGTCTTATATTTTCGGTAAGAGTCTTACCTACTCTGCGCATTTTCTCGAATAAACATTGAATAACTTAATATAAATACTAAACTGAAATGCTGAGATAACTAAGGCCTCAAGAAAGTGTTAATTTTACCTACGTAGGTAGTTGCTTAGTTATTAAAGTACTGATTATTTTTCTCCACTCAATACGTTCGACTATAATCTGAGGTATTATAGTAATTTACATTTCATTCATTTTAAAAAGTTCTTTATTATCATAAATATTAATAAAAAAACAATACAATGGGCGGCCTTATCGCTTTTAGCGATAAGGCCGCCCATTGTGCCATATTGTTTGTTTATTATTGTTTTTATAGCAGGAGTTTATGTTAGAATGTAAGGTTTAATGTGGTACAATAAAGAGTTTATCTATCTATCTATCTATCTACAATAAGAAAGTATTGATTATGTTGTAATATGAATTTGATTTGAGGTATTATAGTAAGATTTGCTTACCTTGAAGTCGGCAATCCTCTTCTATCTACTAAATACAGATCCTAGCACTACAGCAGGATCTTGATTACATTCGATGAAAATGTCTGATTCTGTATAAATTCTGTATATTATATTTCACGTAAAATAACTTAGATTATTAGATATGACTTACTTTATATTTTGTACTTTTACAGGCTGTTTTTCGCCCGTAAAATAACACTTTACGAGTAGTTGAACGAAAAAACTTGTCAATAAACCGGAGCCAACTAATCCGCGAGTTTCATAATGTACCGAAAAAAAATAAAAATCAAAAATATTTCAGGACATTCCAAACATCGCCATCTATCCCAAAGCCAAGTAATTAGACTTGTGTTATGGGTGCTAGACAACGGACAATGTTCAAAGAACTATTATATCTAACAGCCCACCCAACCTTGAGTGAATCACGCCTAAAGCGATAAAATGGTTTAGGTAATTTGTTAGTTCTAATATGGTTTTATGATAGATTTTAATAGTATCATAAAATATCACGAAGTCAATCGTGGTTTTTGAAAATAGGACTTGGCAACAACTCACATACCAAAGTTTAATTTACATTTTATTTTTGAAACTCTCATAATTTTTATAAACTATTTTCCTATTTACCTTCTTAGTCAAGATACACATAATGTATTTTGATGGAATTGCAAAAGGCTTTATGAAATAGGTGTAGCGAACAAATAGCAATGCACTCCTCAATTACTTTCTTTGTAGTCTTTTAACGAGAACTCTCTAGATTAAGTTTATTTCATAAATAAATTAAATGTTCCATTTAAAGATGAAAGAATCGAGAACAATCTTTAAGATTAATAGATATTTCATTGTTGATATTGGCAGATGTAGTGGATTAGAGTATTGCGAGAATAATAAAGTTATAAAGGTTATCAAAATGTTTTTACGCTTTATTAAGGAATGCTATGATTAAACTGGGTATATCTTCAATCTATATTTATAAATATAACTCTACTGTACGTATGTATGTCCCTGAACTCCTAAACGGCTAGATTTAAATGATTTTTTTTGTATACGTTTGGGTGGCGGGCTTAGATTCACAAATCAGCCCGGCAGATGGCGCTGCAATCGGGATCTAGGTAATTTATTTTTACTGCAAAACGTTTGCAGGGACAGGTAGTCCATACATATAAAATGCTTTGTCCACAATGACTGACTGACGGATCAACACACAGTCTAAACTGCTGATCGTAGAGACTTAATACTTGGAGGGTGTGTTCTTTGTATGACGTAGGTAGGCACCCGTTAAGGATTTTGAAATATCAACTCCTAAACGGACGAAGCCGCGGGTAGAAGATAGTGTTTATCACAACATAGTATAAAACAAAGTCGCTTTCTCTGTCCCTATATCCCTTTGTATGCTTAAATCTTTAAAACTACGCAACGGATTTTGATGCGGTTTTTTTTATTAGATAGAGTGATTCAAAAGGAAGGTTTATATGTATAATACATGCATAATATAGCCGTGCGAAGCCGGGGCGGGTCGCTAGTATACAATAATTACAAATCTATTCTGAGAAGATATTACGAGAGATTTGACCAATACCTATTGTTATTGGGTAACATTACGCTGTACCTAATTGAATGTTCTGGAGATGAGCGAAGATAATATTTATTCTATTCCGTCTGAGATAGACAGCTCTATTTCTATTTGTACTAATAGGTAAATCAATGCTCCAGACAGGTAAAACAATCAATTTGATTTATTTACTGCGTTTCCAGAAATCTCGTGGAGAACGACGAACAATTTATAGATCAGTCGACAAAAACGTTTATTTTTATAACAAACTGAATTTATTCTTTACAGGTACTGTCAAGCCGTGAAGTAAAATTAAAATAACCTACGAAACCAATCAAAATCGATCAAGATGTCAAATAAATCACAGACGCTTATGAACATATTCCAAGAGATTTTAGCGGCATCTGGTAACTCATCAGACAGTTCCATCAATGAAACGCAGATAGTATCAGTGTTAAGGGAACAGGCTTCAGGCAGTAGTAGTCATGGGGACTTCGAGTCGCTTCTGGTCAAGATGATGAGAGACGCTCAGAATAGATTGAACCCTACTCCGGAGGCACCTGATAAATGTTGGACTTACTGCGCGGGAGATTTTAGAAACGTCGTTGAAACTTATAACAGTTTACATGGCTACGCTACTTTATTGGTACGTGATAATTGGTATTTTTACTTATTTATCTATATATATATATATAAAGGCGAGTTAGTTACACCATTTTTAACTCGAGAACGGCTAGACTGATTATGATGAAACTTAGTATGTAGGTAGTCGAAAATAACGTAAAGGTCAAGCCTACTTTTTATCCCGATATTCCCAGGGGAACGGGAAAAAGTAATATTTACCCATCGATCTATAGTACTACGTATAGATGGGCTAGTTAGAACATTAACCGCGTCCCATTTTATAATGGCGGGAGCATGCGCGGACGGAACGCGCCTTGAACTGACCAAACCATCGCAGAAGTGACACTACCTTTTGTACCTACAAAATTTCATTGTTTGGCACTGGAGCTAGTTTAAGGAATAAAAGTAATTAAAATGTTAAATACTGAACTATTATTACCTATTATTTAAGGTTTTTTAGGGTTCCGTACTTCAAGAGGAAAAATGGAACCCTTATGGGATCACTCATTTGTCCGTCTGTCTGTGTTTCTTACACTTGACCGGTTTTTTAATAGGTACCTACTTACTACCTACTAATATTATTAAGAGGTAACGTTGATAACATTTATGTTTGTATGTTGGGAGTAATCTCCCAAAGGGAAATATTTGATTTTGTTTTTGAACAAATTTTATTTATTTTTCCCTACCTTTGATGTGGAAACCTTAAACAGAATAAGCACAAACCTATACTTGTACTAGGGTTCCGTAATACCTACAATACCTACTTCAAAAAAAAGAGGAACATAATTTTTTAGCAAATTAATTATAATTATAAGTGTACGGAACCCTCACTCGGTGCGTGAATCCGCCTCGCACTTGACCGGTTTTTTTGCTTGCCACACGTCTATCAGTTATCTAAGGCAAATTCAGTCATATTAAATACCTATCTTTTAAAACTTAAAAACACAACGTTATGTAAGTACTACCTAAATTATATTTAACATTACACACAAATATTACGACAACCGTAGAAATTATTAATAAAAGTCAAATTTCACTATTGAACAGGAAAGTTACCTACAGTCACCTCTGCTAGGTTTATACTCTTTGATAAATGACGCGGAACAAGTCACAACATGGCGGCTAAAAAATGATGTTCGTATTTAATTTTCAATCGATAATATCTAGTTATTTACCTGTGGTAGGTTATTCCTTCCGCTCTAGAAATCTTTCTAGTATTGTTTGTGCAGTATCTAAGTACGCAGTGAGTCATTTTCTGTAATTTTTCCGTATATTTTTAATTAAAAATGCACGAGCGCTTTAACCTCTACGAACTGCAAGCGACTAAGTCGACTGGTGTGATATCATCACAAATGGACGGAATGAGGCAGTGTACGGCGTTGACCACTCCAGTAATATCTATCTCAATGCATTTACCTATCACCAATTTAAAATTAGAATGCTTAAATTACATTTTTTACAAAATTTACTGTAAATAAAATTCTTGTGTCGCTGTGTCAGTTACCAAACTTCTCCTAAACGGCTGCACAGATTTGTATGAAATTTTTTGTGTATATTCGTTAGGTCTGAGAATCGACAAACATACTATAAAACTACGCAACGGATTTTGATGCGATTTTTATAATAGAGGAAGAGGAAGGTTTATAATATGTATAATACATGCATAATATACCCGTGCGAAGCCGGGGCGGGTCGCTAGTTAAAGTATTAAATATACCTTAAAATTCTTAAATCATCCTAAACTGTGTGGTCGTATTTCATGCAAAGGATTTCGCTTGATCAAGCTCTAGACTTTGATAATAACCAGGGCCATAAAACTTATTGAATGCCAGCTGTTTATTATAAAATTGTCTTTCTTCATTCAGTTATTCTTTAAAATTACATAGTAATCGAAACCTTATAGGAAATTCGAGATTTTAATTTATTTGTTAATAATACAACATTATTTGATAACATGAGTTTGTTTCTGTGAGATTTGGTATAATTGAATTATTTATATATAGGTAGATAGATGATCACTTTATTTGTTCAACCCATAGTAAGGAACATATATAGAAATACACAAAAGTACTTACCTAAGCTGGAAAATACATAATATTATTAACTTACGGAGGATTTTACTAGTATACGAATCATAGCTATTTTAAAAATATTATTAAATATAATATGAGTTACGCAAAATGAAATGTAATATTCTGTTATGCAATACTTGGGATCTCATATAACGACTATGAGCTTAAAGTTAAAATACCTATAAATATTGTTATTTTGTCGCTGCAGTTTCATTCAGACATAAGAATAATTTATTTGAAAGCCGTTCAAGTATTACGTAGTCAGATTTTTTGCAATAATTCGTTCCATGTCAGCAAAAGTAAGCAAAGCTCATATCCCCTTTAAAGTGTTCTGTTTTTTTTTTATTTATGAGCATCAGTTAAGTGGGTTTTTTTGTGTAGATCGATAGGTCGTTGGATTTTTTAAGATAACAGGAAGGACACAGGCACTGGCTTCTGCCAGATTAAATAAATAAATATTGCAGGACATTCCACACATCACCATCTAGTCCCAAGCTAAGTAACTATACTTGTGTTATGGTTCTTGTCTGCGGCGGGAATCGAACCAGCAACCTTGTGTTTGACAGTCCGGCATGGCAATGACCATTGTGTTAACCGGGTCATCCCGGTTAAGATTAAGCTTTTAAATAACTGAAATAGGTTCTGAAGTAACCTTTACACACTTAAGGGAGAAACAAAACGATGGCTACTTACCTTCGTTCAATAGGCACCGTCTTTCCTCTGGATGGTAGTTTCAGGACCATAAACGGTACTAGAAACGCTTCTTAACACTCCTTGTGATGACACGGTTTCTCTGATGTATATCGCGATAAGATCCACGAATACCTCGGTGAAACTCGCGGCGACAAGACACAATGAGAAGACAATGTCTCATCTGACGTCGATAAAGCGAGTACTCGACCAATTCTATGAAATTGACCAAGCGTATTTCTACCCTCAAGTAAAAAAGTGTGTAAGGTTTGAACAAGTTACAAGTCTCTAATTATGGAAGAGGCTTGGAATAGAGGACTTTAACGCTCATAATATTTCCGGGAATCCCTGACAATGCGTTTAGTTTTCAAGCATAGATAAGTAGGGTAGCCATATGTGTTCAAACAAAAATCAACTAACGTAAAAAATTGCTGAAATTTAAATAAATAAATAGTGCTGACGCATCATCCAAACCCACCGTCTCCCATGTTTTCTACATGTATACAATGCTTTGTCCTGACTGACTGACGGATTAATGCAGACTAAACCGCTGATCGTAGAGACCTGAAACTTGGAGGGTGTGTTCTACGTATCACATATAACCAAAGAACCGCCCGTTTTAGTGCGTACAATACTTTAATGCCCCCTTATACTAAAACTACCCTGTCTGAGGTATACAATCTTAGTATACCTACAATACAATAAAACAACAAACTAACAAAGAACAGTTTATTTTTTCCAAAAAAAATTTCGTTTACACGTTTTGACTTTGTTAGTAACATCTATTCATTAGGACAGTTTAGTGACCTGATGCCAACATTATTATGCTCTTCATTTTGATTGCTCACTCGAGCGTCAAGGTTGTTTTCAACACGAGTTAGATATAAGTACAATCAAAGGTCAAAAGTCTCTGCCCACCGTAACGTTTAGAATCCTGTGCAGCATTATTTGAACATTATAACAACGTAACCTGTGGTGGCGGCTTATACCACTCAACCAACTAAAGACATAGCTAACATGTTAAAAATAATAATCACACTGAGTACTTTTAATTAAAGTATTTATGTTTTGTATAACATCTATTAGAAGAACGTCGTAAGTGAAATACTTGTTTATAATATTATTGTAGCAAACTGATAGTGGACTTATGAAGCATACTGTACATTGGAGTAGGTACTAACTCGCTAAATATACGTAAATTGACAGTTTAGTTAGCACTTTCAAACTATCTTTTATTCATTAATATTTTTTTTGATGTATTTACAATATAAATTTAGATTTTGATCTACTTACTTAAAAAAACGGATGAGGTAGCATTTCCGTTTGTTGACAGTGGGTAAATAGTTGAGCAAATATCAATCTACGAGTATTTTCCGATATATTCTATTGATTTGGGAAAAGAAGACCATTTTATTAACATCAAAAGCATGTTGTCATTGTTTAGAAATCAATAAAACATTGGACGTATTTTTTTTCCCGAAACTTCCATTATCTTATCTTAATATATATATATCTTAATATATATAAATCTCGTGTCACAATGTCGATCCAACTTGAGAGATAGGATAGCTTACATCCCGATATTCCCACGGGATCGGGAGTTACGCGGGTGAAACCGCGGAGGGCAGCTAGTTTTACTATAAAGATGTCTGTGAAGTTCGCCATTCAATGGTTTAACTTTTAACCATTTTCTCTTTGTTTCAAACAGTTATATTATTAAATCCTATTTCAGTGATGGAACATTTAATAACGTCGGAATTACTTCAAACAAGACCCTACATCAGTTATCTGTTATTGTGAGAGCTCAGGCAGGATCGTGCAAACAAATCCGACTAAATCTCCATCCACAATTAATGGCGATTCCACCTAAAACTCAATTAGACAGCTGAGCCAAGGTTTTAACAATACAATAATTGGATTACATTTTTATTTTACAATAATTTTATTAGTTTAAAAAAAAATCAAATCAAATCAAGTGGTCAATAATTTGTTGATTTTATGTGTATTTTTTTCTTTTATGAATTTCAACCATTTTTAATGAATGGTAGAATTCTCCTACGCTCACAGTCCTTTCGGACTTCGAGTAGGGCTTCGTTGCAATGCCACCTTCTCTACTCTTAGCTTCGCCTTTTAAAAGGTGGTGGATAGAGTTTTGTTATAAGTAGGTTATAGGCACGTTATAGGCACGTTATAGGTATTTGAAACCCTTCTATTTTCCTCGAATCATCATAAAGAGTGAATTTTAATAAAATGAATCCTTAGACTCCGACATTTATTCCTGGTAATTAATTAACATTGTCATATTTCGGAACCATTCTTCTTTCATAACCATGCAGTAATTAAGATTTACAACTACATTATTACTAGCTGTCCCGGCAAACGTTATATTGTTTTGCCATTTACAAAAAAAAGGAAAAATAATAATGGATCTTCTTCGGATCTTAGACCTAACGAATATACATAAAAAATCATACAAATCGGTTCAGCCGTTTAGGTGGAGTTTGGAAACTAACACCGCGACACGAGGGTTTTTACTAGGTCTTGCCTGCGACTTCGTACGCGTGGTAGTTTTGTTTTATGTCATCTATTGAATCACTCTATCTATTTAAAAAACACCACATCAAAATCCGTTGCGTAGTTTTAAAGATCTAAGCATACATAGGGACAGATAGCGGGAAGCGACTTTGTTTTATACTATGTAGTGATATAGATACTACGATAGTTTAGGCCTATATATCTTGTGGAATTTTAATATTAAAAGCTGCCTACTCAATTCAAAGTTATCGATGGAATGTTTCAATTGGGATAGTTTCCTTTTGTAACGAAATGAAATAAAAATTCATTTTAATCTGAGACTTATTGTTTGAAGGCGAGTCTTCTTCGAGTGTCTGAAACAAGTACTATTGAGAAATCGATACACAATAGGTGGCTTTGAAAGATCTGTTTGATCTTTCCAAGCAAAGAGATATATAAATTAAACTTCAAGTTTCTATTTAATGATGGCTTCTCCACCTTTTTATAATGTACATACCTAGTAAACTTTTCAAAAGCGAGTAGGTACTGGAATGGTTCTTTTTAGGGTTCCGTAGCCAAATGGCAAAAAACGGAACCCTTATAGATTCGTCAAGTCTGTCTGTCTGCCGTATGTCACAGCCACTTTTTTGTACTTGAATACAAAGTTAAGGAATAGGAATGATTATTAAATATTTTTTTATATTGTAATTGCTTCAGGTGACTAAAGGGCTGACTGCTACTTTAGCTAACGGATCAGCATTGTCTTTTTGGCTATGGGTTCTACCTAAAAAGATTTTTAATAATCTTATTTTTTGCATATTATTTAATTGTATGTATAATTGTATGTATATTGTTACACTGGTATCTTAAATATATACTTCTACTGTACAGTGTATGTCGCTGAACTCCTCCTAAACGGCAGGATTTGAATGTTTTTTGAAGTGAAAACTTCTTATGGTGCGTTGGGTACTTTTGTGGGTGAGCATTTTCTGCCGTTCTCGCGACAGATTTTGACGCGACAGATTTTGACGCGACAGATGAGATTTTATTTATGTTAGTCTTTTTGTTTAACTTATACTGCCATCTATTACACAAATTGAGAAACTTAGTTTCTAGAAAGACCGCTATTCGAATGTAGATGGCGCTGATTTAAATTTTTTACTGCCATCTAGCGAATAAAAAATAAACTATATTTGTTTAAGTGAGTGCTAATAGATGGCAGTAGCAGATCGTTTCAAGAAATATTCTATGAGAAATAACAAGTTTATTGTTTTCACTTCTGCCTGCACTCCCGGAGTGCGCTGTTTTTTTTTGTATGCGTTTGGGTGGCGCCCTGGATGGTTTAGATTCACAAATCAGCCGTTTTTTTAAAATAGCAAAACAACGTTTGCCGAGACAGCTATATATATATATATATAGTATATTATAAATATTCTAGATAATAATTACAATGCGGCCAGAAACTCATTCGAATCGGTTTACAAACCAATTCGATTATATAACAATTAATAAATAATCAACCAATATACTTGCCTACCTATTGAGAACAATGAATTCGAATCGTTTCCAAGGTTTACAGTTAACTAACCTAATCGTTTCTACATTTCAAGGACTATGGAATAAAAAAAATAAAAAAAAAACTTACTTACTTTTTTTTTTATATGTATACTAGTTTTTTTTTTCAGTTATGGCTTCGCACGGTTTGTGCATATAGCCAGTATCAAGTAATATTTTGCATCAAGTTATGGCCCGATTTACAGAAATCGGGCTCAAAGTGTTTCAAGATGGTCAAGTCGTCAAGTCACAGTTTGTCAAGTCAGGGGTCATAGTAAAGCGGTGGCTACTTTACTATAACCTTGTAGGAGATTTTGGAGGCAACGAGAAAAGTCCATGTTTGACACTGATTTTTACTTTCACTACACTTGTGCACTTTCACGGAACTAAATTAGATAACTTTCCACCAGAATTATACAATTTAACTCGGTTTACAACTAAGTTTCGTGTAAATAAAACTGCAGCACGACATGTTGTTGGCTCGTTCCCGCCAAAAAACATGTATACTAGTTGTAAAGGCAAACGTTGTTTTGCCATTAAACAAAAAGGTTGCACACCGGGAGATAAAAAAAACCAATTAAAAAAACTATAAACTTGAAACTTAAAAAAAAAACTTTTTTACTAAACAACTAGAAAATATATGTACATGCATATATGTACACACTGTAGCTGCGTCTCGTAACGGTGTCGAGAGTTCAGAGATTTTTTTCTCATCTAAAAATATGCGTACCGCGCTAAAAGAAGTTTTCACATTAAAAAACCGGGCTGATTTGTGAATCTAAAACATCCAGGGAGCCAACCAAACGCATACAAAAAAAGAATTCAAATCGTTCCAGCCGTTTAGGAGGAGTTCAGTGACATAGGTACACACGTACAATCCACGGTCAAAAGTCTCTGCCCACCGTAATGTTTACAATCCTGTGCAGCACTATTTGAACATTATAACAACGTAACCTGTGGATCAAACCCACGTCGGTTGGTGTAGCGGGAGGCAGCTTATACCGCTCGGCCAACTAAAGACATAGCTAACATGTTGAAAATAATAATCACACAGAGTACTTTTAATTCAAGTATTTAAGTTTGTGTGTAACGTCTATTAGAAGAAGGTCGTAACTGCAATACTTGTTGATAGTATTATTGTAGCAAACTGATCATTTACTTATGACCCATACTGTACAGTACAATCATCATCACTTCACTATCACTACATAGTATAAAACAAAGTCGCTTTCTCTGTCCCTATATCCCTATGTATGCTTAAATCTTTAAAACTATTTTGATGCGGTTATTTTTTATAGATAGAGTGATTCAAGAGGAAGGTTTATATGTATAATACATGCATAATATAGCCGTGCGAAGCCGGGGCGGGTCGCTAGTAGAATTATATGACGACCCAGTTGGCACAATGGTCACCATGCCCGACTGCCAATCACAGGGTTGCGGGTTCGATTCCCGCCTCAGACAAGTATTTATGCTTAGATATTTGTCTGTGGTCTGGTTGTTTCCATGTATCATAAGTATATATTTACAACAGAAAAGTATATAAGTAGTGTATCCGTTGTCTAGCACCCATAACACAAGTCTAGTTACTTAGCTTGGGGCTAGATGGTGATGTGTGGTATGTCCTGCAATATTTATTTATTTATTTATATAGGAAAAGATAAGAGAGAAAGACGCATCACGGAATCTCGTGAAGTACAAAAGCAATGAGTCTGAAACTTTGAATGGGGGTTCCTTTTAGAACGTAGTGGAACACTAGGGTTTTTGTAAATTCGACCTCTAAAGGGGTACAGAGGGCTGTTAAATTTGTAGTTCGTAACAACTATTCTGTGTTTGTAGGAAATCAATATCAAAGATACGCGGGTAAAATCGCAGGGCGCAGCTAGTCTTACGATCAAAATAAGATGTCAGTACTTAAGAAAAAAAATGGTTGTCTGTAAAGTCTGTTTCCGGACGATAATTTTACGTGATAACGTCATAAGAAAACATTGATGGTAACCATGGCAACGATAAAACGTTGCTATAGTTACCATGTCAATAACATGAGGCGTTCCAGTAACGACGCGTGACGTCACACTTTTTTGAGATTGCAGGTGTTCACCAATTTATAAAACGTTATCACGTCAAAAACAAGTACTTAAGAAGCAGCGGGGATAGGTGCTACGACTTTTAATTTATAGGTCGTGGTTTCGAATTTTAGTCGTGTACCAACATTGCTTTTATACGAAAAATTGATATGCGCAACGGCGCATTAAAACGTGTTCTTATGCTGAAGAAACCCACATCTCCTGTAATTGATCACGTTTCAAATGCACGAGGTATTCCCTTACCCGAAATAGCCGTCCTTGACGAATGCATCGGGGCATTATTCAATACGTCAGTATTGTATCATATCTGATCTAGATCATAGCCAGCCACTTTAATCCATGCCATAGCCATTTTGGTGCCTGGGACGTAAATTAGTTGAATATGCTTGCCCAAAACCTATACAACCTTTTCAGCATAGTCATCCGTATCCAGGTACTCTTCAATGCTTCTGGAGCCAACTATGATGTTTGCCCAATTTTAGATACCTCGAGTTTAATTCCGAAATTTATTGGGTTCGAATCACCAATAGATTTTTCTAACAAAATACTTACGTGCTATGAACATTGCCCTTACGGTAAAGAAAACATCGTAATAAAACCTGCGGCTTGGTTGGCTCCAGACGTAAATTTTAATGTTTATTTAAACGTTATGAAATTAATAGTTGTTGACATTCCAGGTGTGCACAATAGGGGTGCTGTCAAACACGTTGAACATAGCTGTCCTAACGCGGCGCGATATGGCTGCGGCGCCCATCAACCGGTTGCTCAAGTGGCTGGCTGTGGCTGACGTCTTCGTTATGATCGAGTACATACCCTTCGCTTTTTATAGATACTTGGTAAGGATATTATTGCTATTTTTAGGACAAACTTACTGAATCACTACATAGTATAAAACAAAGTCGCTTTTTCTGTCCCTATTTCCCTTTGACCGCTTAGATCTTTAAAACTACGCAACGGATTTTGATGCGGTTTTTTTAATAGATAGAGTGATTCAAGAGGCAGGTTTATATGTATAATACATGCATAATATAGCCGTGCGAAGCCGGAGCGGGTCGCTAGTTATATTATATGCAGAGCTATAGAGCCAGACGAGTTTATTTCTTGTCTATATTTTAGTAATGTCTTTGAAATTGATTTATTTTATTCTATATCTACTTAGGTGTTAAGTGCAGAAATTAAAAGATAATGGCATGGTACGTTTTTATGTTTACAATGTTTTTATTTTATTTGAATTACTAACATAGGAAAAAGTATTTTACTAATAATATGCGTCTCTGTAACTTGAGTAAATAAATATATTTAATTAGAAAATAATTAGGTAGTTTTATCGACAGGTGTCTCTTTATTTGCAAAACGTAAGCTCTTTGAAAATGACTTGGAAAATGATGATAAAAGAGACGGTTCTAATTGAACTTCAATCAAAATATATCTTTGAATTAGTTTAAATCTTTAATAAAGGCTTTGCGAAAGGTTTAATGTCTCTTTTTAATTTTTAACAAAGAAGAAAATAAATAAGACACCGATATCTATAGAGTAGGTACTTTAGGATCCGACTCGTTTCATTTACCTACACTATTATTTTCCGTTCATTCCACAATCCATTACGTTTAGAATTTAACTTTTGACGTGACAACGTCTTATAAATTGGTTTGCCGGGTGACACTTCAAGAAACTGCGTTACGCTCCGCTGACGTTATGCGCTCACAATGAGAGCGAGTGAGAGGCACGCGTCCCTTCCACTCGGGCATGGTTAGCCCGCCTAAGAGCGAGAGAGACAGACATAAAAAGTGAAAGGCACGCGTCCCTTCCACTCGAGCACAGTTGTTGTCACGTAAAACTTTCGCCCGTATACCGACTTTACAGGCAACCAGTTTTTTATGATTCTCTACTTTATACTTTGTGATACCGCCGCAGTACAATAAACTATGCAAAACTACAAAAAAGCTGGCCTGTGTTTAACTGCGGAAACAAACTGTTGCAATAAATCAAAGGTAGTAAATATGAATAGTTTGTAACTCTGAATCCACCTGCCATATTCTGTTTATTAGAGAGGAAAAAAACTTTACAGCCTTTATATTGGGCGATACCTCTATATTTCTATAATATAAAAATGAATCGCTGAATGTGTTGCTAAGCGCAAATCTCGAGAGCAGCTAAACCGATTTCCCTAATTCTTTTTTGTTGTGTTTTTATTGTCAGGAGAAGGTTGTCATGAAAGAAAAAAATAAGAAAATTGCGTAGAAAATTATTACGCGGGTGAAACCGCGGGGCGCAGCAAGTAATCTATAAATATATGTCTGTTTTTTACTCATATTTTAAAACCTGTGCTTGATTCACGGGACTAAAAAATGTTCTAACGTTTTTGGTGATAAAAGAGGCGACCTTCATTCGACGCCTTTGTTTTGAACCCTCTTTGTCCGAAAGTAGGTATCCAATTTAGATACCAAAGGTACCATGTGAGGAGTGAGACACCCTTGTAAAAATTAAAGTAGGTAGGTACTTATGACAGAATACGACAATGCCAAAATGTGCAAAAGACCTAACGTTTAATGGTCAAATTGTCTAGTGGACCTAACGATCATAAGTACTTAATGTGTAACCATCACCATTTTTTCACTAGGAGATATCGAAATAATATAATTAACTAAAAATAAAATTGAAACACATAATTATTATGTAGATTTCTATTACCTACATCGTCTGTGTGTATGAAGTAGAGGTGTGCGCCGATGACTTCGTGATCGGCGGCGGCGTTTTACGTATAATTAGTCGACGTCGGCGGCGTAATCGGCGCGCTAGGCGGTATAGAAAGTAACACGACATCCTTTTTTAAGTTTTTTCTTTTTTTATGAAATTGACAAAAGCCAACGTGGTCTTCCGTTAGAGAAAAAAAAATGGTAGAATAACTCTCAGACTGAGGAATAACTTCATCTTACGCCAATTTCATACAATGATTAATGTCAATTTCACCCAAAAAAAATCTGTCTATTGAAGATATCGCTAATGGAAAGTTATCTTGTCTAATAGGGCTGTATGAAGTTCGCCCATATTGTCGGCAAATCACGCAATTTTGAAACTAGAACTCAAAATTATTTTATTTAGCAGTTTAGGTCTCTACCGTGGGTCTCAAGTTTAATTGCTAACTGTCTATGAAATAGCTGTTGGTTGTGCAAATAAATCAATATTCAAAGTGTTGTTAAATTAATGGCGAACTACAGAATAGTAATTGCTTTCTTCTCTACGGATTAAAACAATTCTCATCTGTTTATTATTATTTTGAGCCTGTAGTGTCCCACTGCAGGGCAAAGGCCTCTCCACTCCCTTTCCACTGATTGCGATCTTGTGCGACGGATTATCAATCTGCCAGTTTGTTCAAGTCATCTCGCCACCTTCGACATGGTTTGCCGGGTAGTCGTCTTCCGTTGGTTGGGGTCCAAAAGGTTGTTGTTTTAGCCCAAAATTCATCCGGCATGCGGCTGACATGGACGGCCCAGTTTCACTTTAATGTGGTATCTCGAATTCGGTCAGTGAGTCTAACCTCGAGAATACTTCGCTCCATCGGCATACCCTGGCGGACCTTTGACGACCAGTCAAAGACCAAGTTTGAGCGCCGGCGCCGTATACGTATGGGCAGAATGCATACGTCCATGAGCTTCCGTTTAAAGGATAGTGGAAGTTACCCCTTCATGAGTTTTAAATAAACCTTCTTGTGTATTAAATATTTGTTGACTGTGGTACCTGACGAAAATGGTACGTACCGTTTATGTACGTAAAATGTAACGGAATTTTATGGTAAATCAGTAAACCATCGAAATTTTCCGTGATTGCATAAATTAGGGACTAATCAATCTTTCTCCCGAGTCCCGATGTTGCGGTAATACTTACTAATTTTCGTAAACTTCATTCAGAATCAATTTTGAAGTTTAATTACAGGATTAATAATTTTTCGTCAAAAAGTTCTCTCCCGAAAAGGTCAACGAAAATTGACAAAAACAACAACCATCGTTAGCGGTAAAAACTTCCCTACAATTTTTTGACGTCTTTTCTGGAAAACATTATCTTTATACATAACTTCAAATTACTTAATTTATATCTCGTGATTTTCCAATTCCTTCCAAGAATATTTCTGTAGAAGCGCTTTTCCAAACGTCGCGTTGAGGCTTTATTCCTTGAACCTTATTTTTAGATCTAATTGAGCCTTCTTTCAAATCGAACTAGAAACGATGCTTGTATAAAAAGAAATGCAGGCATACTGGCCTACCCATTGATTATCATAATCTTCTTCTTTCCGTACCATATCAATAACGGATGTCAGCGACCATCTCTTTAAAAACTGTTCTATCCTGGGCTGCTCTGCTCAGAGCAGCCGCGTCAGCTGTACCGGTCCACGACTTTATATTGTCACACCAAGCAATCATAATACAATCAACTTAATTCAACTTTTTTTGTATGGATAATGCGCTTACCAAAAGCCTAAAAAGGCTACGTAAGAAGTTTTTGACGGGAACCAGCCAACAGAACGTCCTGCTGTAGTTTTATACAAATGATATATTTAGTAAATGGTTACAATATTAGTTACACATGTGTCTGAATTAAGCGGTAAGCTTAATTATTATTGTATATCTCAAACTACAGCGCTATGATCTATTTACTGACTTTCCTCGTTGCCTCCTAAAATCTCCTACAAGGTTATGGTAAATTAGCCACCGCTTTACTATTGTAGACCCTAACTTGACGAACTATGACGTCTGTTTTGAAACACTTTGAGCCCAATTTCTGAAAAACAGAAGGCCAATTCTCGTAAGTAACATTGTTCAAATTACATTTCAATAACATTTCGATCACAAATAATACCCTCAAAGTAGCTCAAAACACCCTCAAAGTTAGCTTTTTTAAAAAAAAAACTGACTTTGAAGGTATCTTTTGCATCGTATCTTTTGCATGGTAATCGAAATTCAATCGGGATGATATTGAAATGTAATTTAAACAATATTATTTACGAGAATTGGCCTTCTGTTTTTCAGAAATTGGGAATTGGCCTTCAGGTCATACTTTGTTGCAAAAATATAAATTTATTATCATTAATAATAATTCATTATCTTCTAGTTTTATATAGGTAGGTAGTACACGGCAAGATAACACAGAAATAGATAACGTCAAAAGCTTGCGTGGTCTCTGATAATTATTTCATATGTTAATTTTAGATCAATCATCGCTTCAAACGTGTCATGCGAATTACGGTTCGATAAGTTTTCTGCTAATTAAACTCAAATAATTGTCATATGGACAGTTGTAAGTTATTAATTTATCTGTTTGATATTGTTGAAAGGGGAAAGAAGGGCTAAACTTTTCGATCGGTCGATAATGCATCTAAATGAATAATAGTACATTGTTACCCTAGGTGTGAAAGTCACTCATTAAAGTCTCGAGACGGAATTTGGCGCCCGAGCGTAGCGAGGTCGCTAATAGTTCGAGGGACTAAATGAGTCTTTCACCCGAGGTAAACACTGTGCTTTTCATTACGAATAATACATAAAATTCTTCCTAACAACGACATTGAATGAGAGACTCCATACTATCTGATCCTCTTACAAGTTTGGGACCAAAGAGGTAATACATTAAGTAGTGTTTTTTTTTAGGTTTTTGCTATTTGTATTCAATACTCAAATACGTCGGTATTTACCGAAGAGATTTTTATTAATTAGTAATCCAACACTGGGAAATGACGCGATTTAATTCCGTAGATTTAAATTACAGTTTAATGTAACACGGTTTGTCTAGAAAATGTTATTTACACAAAATACACAATCATAAATTGGAAAATAAGTTTAAACTTAACACAAAAACATAATAAAATAACAAAAGACAATACTAATTAAAACGTTTGAAATAATTCAAAATGCAAGCATTTCCCGCCAGTTTTTTTTACTCAAGGAACGACACTGACCGCACGGTCGCATAAAGCCACATCAGCAATATCTCGACAGGGCGCGGGCGGCGGTGCAGCATGATCAATTGGTCATACGTCGCTTTGACCATTTTCGTCTTTACATTTATTTTATTAAGATATCTTAAACTAAATATATCTACTTACTTGAATTCGATTACTGAGAAAAAACCAACTAAGTACTAAACTCTAGCAGTATGCATGAGCCGTATGAAGCCATAATTGATATTCTTTGGTGCTACCTAAAGCAAGGAGGTTAGGTTTTGAAGTTCCTAATGATACTGATACTGGCTATATGCACATTGCACAAATCGTGCAAAGCCATAATTTGACATGACAGCTGTCAGTGAAAGTGATTTGCCCTAGGGCTGAAAGTTTTATGTTCTACACGCTCTTCAGGCACCTTTACACCTACTTTCGGAGTATGAGTAATGAAAATGTCATTTGTTTGCTCGAAATCTGTACCAATATTATAAAGCTGATGAGTTTTTTGTTTGAACGCGCTAATCTTAGGAATTACTGGTTTTAAGTGTGTTTTTTTTGTATTGGATAGTCCATTTATCGAGGAAGGCTATGGGGTACTTTTTATTTTGATATCCACGGGATCGGGACTTACGCGGGTGAAACCGCGGAGTGCAGCTAGTATGGTATAAAGATGTCACAGCTCCCCGTTTACTGTTTGAATTTGACGAAAGAGATATACTTTTTTGTACTCCTTTAAATGAGTCTGTCTGTGGGCTGAATGCCAATAGAGTCTGAAGGTATAGTCTTATCCAAAACCATTGATAATTTATATTTCCTCTTGAGAAAAAGCTTTACGTCTAAACACATTGCCACTCCTTTTCGTTTCGCGCAGTTCGGGTAAAAATTCGTCAAGATAAAGGCGTTCAAAAATAACAATAGGCGTCGTTAGTATTAAACGTAAGTATCAAGTAGGTACTTAAGTATATTATGTGTAACGTCAGGTTTATCTTACTGAGCTAAACATCTAATATTATGTGATGTGCGTACCAAATGATATGGTTTCTAAACACGACAAACTGTGTGAGATTCGGATTTGAAGCAGGGTTGCTTTAGATATTTAGTTTGGTTTTTCGGAATTTTCCCTTTACATTCGCTGTAAGACTTTGCTTTTTACCAATTGCATGGTCCGAGTTCAATGTGAAATATTGTACCTACTCATAGTGTACTTCCGGTTCAAATAGATTTTCAATTTTCATATTTGGGTGATTCTACAGACCCGAAAAAAACGCTGTCCGGAGCTAAGAACTACCCGAAATATTAAAATTTTACTGTTTGATATTTTTTTTATGTTAGTTTAATGTATAATCTAATTAATTAATAAATATATAAATATATAATAATAAATCTAATTAATAATTAATAATAGAAATGGTCTAAAAAAATCCCTAAAGCCTTATAAATTGATAACTCTGGCGCGTCCTGGCCACTTTTTTTGCAAACCTAGCAGCTAAACACCTAGATGTAAAGGTAATCTAAGGTCCGTATTAATAAACCGAACTCAATATCGATTTCAATCTTGAGTTTGCTCTTGAGTTGTTGCGCTGATTAATAAACCTATCTTAAGACGCGATTAAAGAGCGACGTATCACTTGAGTCATACCGTATTAATAAATCAAACTCAGCTCTCAAGATATATCTCAAGATGTAGTTTCGTGAACTCAAGTCTGATTGCGGGTCTTACATTTTTTTTAAATATTTTCACTTAAAAAACAAGTTGACAGCAAAATATGACGACACTACCTACCATAGGGTAAGAACATATCATTCAAGGTAAGAACAAAGCGTTACTGTCATTCAAGATCAGTCTCAAATCTCAAGAGCGATATCAGCCTGGTTAAAACTTGAGTTTTATCTATTAATTAACGCCTAACTTAAGATAGTGACCACATCTCAAGACTCACTCGATTGATACGCACTCAAGATCGATATTGAGAGCGATTTATTAATACGGGCCTAAGATATCAAAGTAATCTGATCGTTAGAGGGATAATTGATGATTCACCATAAAATATTTCATACTTGTAACTACTATAGTTTTGTTTAAAATGAGAGCCGAGTGTTTGTCCGCGGTCAACCACTGATTCCACTGGCACGACAAAAAACGAAGTGTAAGTCACTAGCCGAACGTGGTAGAAGTGTGTGAATTAGTTCAAACGCGAGAACTAGTCGTGCTTCAGACATCGAGGAGGGTGCCACTTGGCTCGTTGCTCCACCACGGATTTGGCGAAGGCAAACGTTTGATAACCCTGGTTTTGGTTCAGTATGTCTTTGATTACTCTGGCCGCATTAAAAAATATTAAATCTTATTTTAGAGTTTATTAAATTTAGTAAAAAGATTTAGTTTTAGAATCTTTATTTAGCGTTTTCATAGTTTTTATGATAGCCATACACTTTCCGAGATAATCGCAGAAAACATACTCGTTTTGATTACACTGGCTATTATTGCCCTGGTATTTTGCCTAGGTAATCAATGTTTTCATGGTTTGACGTGCTTTTTTTACTCTCGTGCTGCGATAAAATTATGAATATTGTTTGTTTGAACAATCTGGTGCTCATAAAACTACATTTTTTTGGGTTTCGGAGCTGAATATTATAAATAGAACACTTATAAGATCACTCGATCGTCCGTTTGTTTGTCATTAGTAAAAGAGGTTTTCCATACTTAAATAAAAAAAATTAAATGGCACTCGGGGACTGGCGCGGTAAAGCTATTGCATCGTGCGAGCTTCGTACAGTCGTACCATATACATACACGTTAAGCGAACGGTCGTCCGAGCTACATGGTAGGCGGAGTGGGGGGTGTTAAGTTTTATTTTCGTTACGGAATTTCTTGATTCAGTCGCCGCGGTCAAAGCCCGCGATAAAAGCTATGCAATAGCTTAAAAATAATAGTTAGCTTCAATTAACCTTAGATTATAATACACGGTTCAATAGTTCAACTTTTTTAAATAAGTTCAATAGTGGACCTTTTGTACCCCTACACCAATCAGACTCGATCGAATAAAACCAATATGATGTTATTTTTTCAAAAACGAATGTTAAGAATTATCTTTGTATGATTTTAAAAAATATTTCACTGATTATGTTTTTCTGCAAATTATCTACAAAATATCTAAAACTCTATCAATTCAATAAAAGCTATGCAATAGCTTAAAAAAACCGCATCGAAATCCGTTGCGTAGTTTTAAAGATCTAAGCAACCAAAAATATGATATTATTTTTTCAAAAACGAATGTTAACAATTATTATCTTTGTATGATTCTAAAAAAATATTTCACTGATTATGTTTTTCTGCAAATTATCTACAAAATATCTAAAACTCTATCAATTCAATAAAAGCTATGCAATAGCTTAAAAAAACCGCATCGAAATCCGTTGCGTAGTTTTAAAGATCTAAGCATACATAGGGACAGACAGCGGAATGCGACTGTGTTTTATACTATGTAGTGATAATGTTGATAATTAAATTGTATTTTTTTAAGATCCTATGAGTATGGTTTAAACAGTTACTATAATTCAGTAAATGAGCTCATTTTGGTTTATAAGTATTAAGCAAACATCAGTTTTAAAAAAAAATTGATTCACCTGTCACTATTTTTGATTCCCCTGCCTACCAAAATTTTAAATATTCTTTATCTTCGAAATGGATGGACCAAAACTGATGCCTATTCGATTAAACTGTTTAAAATTAAGTTAAATTTCATGTTTCATTATTATATTTATAATATTCCATAAAATAAAAAGTGCCAAGGGAATCAACCGTAGAATGCCATTTTGTAGAATCACCCATTTATTATCCCTGTTGTAATCTCTCCTGGACCCTAGTAATTCCTATACCAGGGCACTTGAAACCTTATTTGTTTCATCGGCTCCGCTTTGGCGTTGGCGTTTAGCGGGGCCGATGAAACTCTTTTTCCCATCTGCCCGTTGACGAGACAGAGCTAATGAGGCCGATGCGAGTAAGTCCGAGATACAGGACGTGTCCTAGTTCGACTTTTTGTATAATTTTTGTTAAATAAATTATTATTTATTTCTTTATTTAGATATACCTACTCTGTGTATTATGATCTGCGTTATTAGTATTTGACACTGATGGATTACTTAACCACTAGAATTCAACTAGACCAAGTGGATAATAATGTTCTACGGTTGAATGGTATTGTGCAAGACGAGATGTGCCAATCTGTCCATATAATTTGAGCTACGTTGAGGTTACTATTGTTGTATGCCTCTAACATTGCTGTATGCAATAGTGCATTCAAGGGGAAGATTGCTATTTCTAGATCCATATACAACGTACCTACCTACATTTATTTATTATGGACTTTTTTTTTACAAATGAGGTCAGCGTTTGACCATTATCATAGCCGCTTGATGGTAGGGACGATCCGGCAGTGTTGCCGATCGATAGTCTATCGATAGTACATTATTTATTTATTTAGTTATTTCTTAGGAAAACAAACTGCTCTTAAAAAATAGTAAGAAATTACAAAAAAAAACAAAAAGCAAATTAAATGTTAAAAAAAAAACCGAAAATGCAAATTAAAAACCGATTATTTCGATAGCTCAAAAAGAGGCAATGCTATCGATATACTATCGATAGTATTGTTGCTCTATCGATACTGGCAAAACTATCGATAGTATTGGCTTTTTCAGATGAAAACTATCGATAGTTCGGCAACACTACGATACGGTCTAAGATGTAGCAAGTTAACTTTCAAGATACCTGCCTAGCTAGCATGAGCAGCACGATATAGCGATTTATCGACAAAAACTGTCAAAATATGCTATATAAAGCCGCCATGTTGAATTTTTATCGAAACGGCGAGCATGGCCCGTGTGTGTGACGTCACGTGTTACGGTATGATAAGATAGACAAAAGAGCGAGCACGACAGTCTCTTATTTATCGAAAGGTCGAGCATGACCGACTAATTGTCGATAAAAAACGTGAAAAGTATCGATTTTTGACATTATGGCGCGTTATTTTATCGACAACGTTTGGAGTGTGTGATAAATTTATCAAGATTATTTAGCGTAACCAATATTAACTTAAATCCATTATTAGACTAGAATGTAAGAAATATTATAATGATTTTTGTGTAAATGTTCTTAATAAATACAGAAAATGTACCTACCTACTTGTAGGTATAACTAAACTAAAAAGATTCTATTCCATTCGTTTTTTTTTATATTATAATTAATTAAAGCTTCGCAGTATGCAGTATATCTAGTGTCGAGTTACTATTTTCGCACTGTCACGAAATTAAATTAAATTTAACTCGATTATTACAAAGTTTTGCTAAAATAAAAATCAGCGCGCCATGTTGCTCTCGCGTTCCAAAACGCGATTTACACGAAAACGCCAACACTCAAACACGATGATAGCACGATTTCAAAATATAAACATTGAAGAAAATCTTGTTTGATCGTTCTGTCAACAAAGATGTGTCAAATTCAGTCACAGATTGCGTTAAAAGTTGCAAAAAAAGAAGAAAAGAATGAATGGTTAACGTTATTAAATTGGCAGCATTGAAATTCATATCAAGTGGATGTGACGTATTTATCATCTCATATTGCGTGATATTATTTTAACATATCATATCGCTCCATGTGTCATACTCGCGAAATCGATAAATCTTTAGGTGTGGATATAATACGTTATCTTTTATCATATCATATCACGAACAGCCATGCTAGCTAGGCTGGGGCCTTATTCTGCTATTTGGCCAACCATTGTCATTACATATATCGAGACTCTATTGATATTATATCGAAATTGTGACTTTATTTGGTATTCTGCTAAAGTTTTAATAACATCACAATAGAATCACTATGGAGTCTCAATGGTATGGTAATGGACTCGATTCGAATGTACACAAATACGACTTAACTTAACTAAAATTAGGTTTAGATGTGTAAAATTATGTTTGCTATTCGGAAATACCCAACCTAACCAATTTTGACAGGAGTAAACTAATTTTTAGTTAAGTCGAACTAAATTAAGTCCAAAACACAATTTTGCAATTCGGAATTATCGTCTAACAGTAAAATTTTAGAAATGTCAAACTTAAATTACGACTAATTTTAGTCGCGACCTATTTCGTATCGATTAAAATGAATGCAACCACTTTCTGAAGTTTTTAAGATTTTTTTTTTATTTTTGGGGTGAAAATGGAGGAGTATTAAGGAGTATTATGGCAGATACAGAAGAAACGTAAAATAAACAGCTAAAACTGGTATTTTCCGGCCAGATTTGTCAAAATGGGAAACTGTTAATACTTGGTTGATTCGCGCTTTGTTTTTCTGAGACTCCGTTCTTTCTTCTAATCCCAACCTAAGAATAAACCGTAAACCATTAGAATAAGGCTGAGGGGCTTGACGCGATTCATTGAATAGTTTTGCGCTGCCGGGTGCAAAGGCCTTTAGACACAACATGCCTGTAACTAAAAATGCAGCGGTTCATTTTGAGAATCATTCCTATCGATAGAGGTCATTATGACCAACAAATAATGCCTTTACACCGGATCGCTAAAGTGTTTTGGAAACGGGGTAGGTATTAAAATAAACCGCGGAAAAAAATCACTATGCCAAGCTCCTACACTACCAATGTCCGGACTCCTTTAATAAATTTTAGTTGTGTTGAACAATCTGTCAAAAGACAACCAAATTTAGTTTGACGGCAAAACCGAATTGAATATAAAAATGACTTAACTTATTTTAGTCGTATTTTAGTTAGGTTAAGTTAAGTCGTCGTGTTATACCGAATCGACACCAATATTTACCTTGCAGGTGTTGCTTAGCAACATGGTATATGTTGCTAAGTCTCGATAGTTGTCAAAACGATATACCGTTTTGACAACTATCGAGATTCCATTGAGCCACGATTCTAGAGCAGAATACCGAAGTGAGGCAGTGGTGTTTCGATAGAATAGTCAACATTAGGAAAATACCAATTTGACATGTAATGTCATATTTTTGACATTAAATTTCTATCGACACTCTATTGAAACACAATTGTGTTAGCAGACTTAGGCCCCTATACACTCGCTACTTGAAGACCCCCAAGTTATACATGTCAGGAAAGACAGACGCAGGCAACTGATTCTATTCCCTTGCTATTAGAGTTAGGAATGATGAAGCAAAACGCTTAGTGCGTTTATTAGTTTGTCTGCTCGTTGTATGACGAAATGGAGTGTACCTCTAAATCTAAAATAAAAAATAAAATAGGTAAATAAATCTAAATTAAAATTAATAATTATCGAACAAACGGCACAGACCGGCTAGCGGCAAAATTAAATTTAGCGGAAATATAACGGAAAATATTAGTTGTTTGCTATTCATCAATGGTGTTCGAAACCAATTGAAAGTAAACAACAATAACGATAAAGTTATTGGGACTACATTTTACACTTTTGTAACAGAGTTGAAATCGAAATAACTTTCATAGTTTAAAACTCTATTTTTAACAAGTTAAGCAATATACTTGCTCAACTTGTTAAAAATAGAGTTTTAAACTATGAAATTTCAGGACAAAATTAAATAACCAAGTTAAAATTGCAGAAAGATTCGAAAATTGTAAATTTAGGCAGCCATCTATTCTATTAATTCATGAGCTTTCTGTCATCGCTTTTCAAAAGCGTAATAATTAAACTCGCTGAAGTATGAGAGTTTTATCTTTTCATTGAAAGCTTTACAATTACAGAGAAAAGTTTGGATACTTATTTCCGCTATGTGAAATGATAGGTATTATTTTAATGGGTCCTAACCGCATATTTTTATTTTTACCTCGGCGACGTTTCGACTTCGTTGTAATAAACGTTGAGTCGTGAACGTAAGTTTTAAAAGTTCTTGTTATTTAAAATCTTGATAATCTATAGATTAAAGTACAATTAGGTTACTATTTAGGTACCTACTATATTTACTAGTTTCCATTCTAGATAGATAGATAGATAGATAAACACTTTATTGCACCATAAAAACAAAACACAAAATTATAAAGTACACAAAAAATAAATAAAATAAAATAAATTCTAACATAAGTACCTATCTGCTAAAAGAAAAATTAATATTTAATACCTATACATATGGCACAATGGGCGGCCAGCTAATATAATAAATCTGAAAGTTTGATTAAATAAAATTATTACATCAACTGGTCTGTATAGTTAGTGTCAAATTGAATCGGATTTCCAATGAGGAAAAAGATCGGTCGCAATCGATTTGCCATTTTGTTGACCCAAGTTTTTGTGCTGTCAATGGCTAAAGCCGCCATTTTGATTGATTAAAATTTTCGAAAGTTTGTTCACATTTTCCGACTAAAGTATTTTCGGTGTCTGGACCAGCATGTGGCATTTTGTATTTTCTCGATTTCCTTTTGTCGTTGGTTCTGTAACGTTTCCCTAGAAACTGAGTTAGGAAACCGAACGATTATATTTCAGCGTAGTCCCTTATATTACCGACGACCGCTGACCAACGATTATTAAATTCCTTTGATAATGTTGATAAACACGGAACCATTATCAGATGACGTCAAAGGATAACATTGTACCTTGATGTTTATCCTCGAACATGTTACATCACATTTTGTCCTTGTACAATAATGCCTTTGTCCTACATTAATTAAAATATTTATGTAACGGGAGCACGATGATATAATTTTTTTTATTTAAAAAGTCTCTATCTCTGAAGGGTCATTCATTTGATCGCGCGGTCCGTCAAAAGTACGGTAACGATCAATTCTGACCACGACGTCTGTAGAAAAAAATTGGAGCACGTAATTTTCGACGTGTCCCTAGATTCCAGAGTAAAAGCTAAAACTTCTGGAACCATTTTAAAAATTCAAAAACCTAAACATAATACGAGTTGGTATTCTTGGTAGGTACACATATAAAAGAAACGAATGTTGACATTTTAGGTATTTAAAATGGTAGGTAGAGAGTTCAAAGTACTGGACGAATATTTAAGAATATTTCCATAACATATTCCTTTCCAGTTACGTACTTGTTGTTGAAATTGGCGTGAAGACAGTATCCACAGTGGATATAAATAAAATTGAATTATTAAACAACCGACTACCAATGCATTCGTTTAAACTCCGTGGATTACAGACTTGCTATCGGTCTACAGTTTAGTATCGGCAGAGCAAACACGCATTCTCTAGCCATCGTTACTTGTTCAGCTGTCAAATACAATATACGGCTAAATTACGCCTAATACATTGCGTATATTATTTTATTTTCTTGCAGATTTTTTTAATGTGAAAATCCAAGCATAATGTAATTTTTAGAGAGAGAGTAGACTCACTTAAGAGGAAAGGGTACCGGGGGACCGAAGGGTACCGGAGGAAGGTCTTTCCATACAAACGATAAGAAACGTAGTCGACTGTTTTCTCCCTGAATAATGACACTAGAGCAAATATTTTTGGTGCATAAAACTTATAACTGCCATGACCATGTTTTTTGTTATTAATTTTAATTTTTTAAATCCTAACTTCTATGATAATTAGAAAATTAAAAACCAAAACATAGGGGCATAGTCATGGCAGTTATAGGTTTTATGGCACAAAAATATTTGTGCTAGTGTCATTATCCAGGGAGGAGAGAGCGCAGGTACCGACCGTACCTGCCGTATTAAGGTGAACGACCTTAATCGGAATTTAGTATAAGGTGTTAGATAAAATCTCATGAAATCAAAAGTTTGAAGTCTGCGAGGGCCCGTAACTCCGCAGAGACAAACCCTATTTTACATTTTGATTTGTTTCTTTTCTGTTTCAGATTCTGCCTGAGATGGATTTTCGTTATTCTAAAGCGACGTATATTCTGTTCCACATGCACTTTGCACAAATTTTACATACGGCGTCTATATTTTTAACATTGTCGCTGGCTATTTGGCGATATGTGGCTATTAAGTGAGTATTATACCACTAAGTACTTATATAATAAATTATACAATTGTAACAAGTCGTATTCTCCGGAAGCCCTGATCGGAAGTTGATGATGTAGAGTCTTATTATGCGGTTACCAAGCGTCAGCCTTCTTTTTCTTCTTTTCGTGTCAGTGACGTTCGACCAGTCATATTTTTCCTGCCCAGTAGCTAGCCACTGCAACTGCAGTGGCGTCAGCCTGAGCCCGAGTTTAATTAACTATGTTCGTAATTTTTCTACAAAATGAAGATAGGTAGTTATATAACATGAAATACGGAGGGGAACTGCATGGATGCCATGGAAGAAGAAGTTATAGGATTAGAGACGAGTATGTAAGAGGAAGTCATCACTTCACTACATAGTATAAAACAAAGTCGCTTTCTCTGTCCCTATTACCCTTTGACCGCTTAAATCTTTAAAACTACGCAACGGATTTTGATGCGGTTTTTTTAAATAGATAGAGTGATTCAAGAGGAAGGTTTATATGTATAATACATGCATAATATAGCCGTGCGAAGCCGGGGCGGGTCGCTAGTTAATTATAAGTTGAAAATGAGTAGATTGACGTGGTGAGGCCACATCATGCGGAGAGAGGCCAATCACAATTTGCATAGTGATTTGGTAATAAGATATTTGAATTTTTGAGCCTAGTCATTTTATTAATTGAATTTGGTCTGAAGGAATACCTAAATTATTTCTCGTTATCGACTCGTTAATTATTTACCTTAATTTAACTTGCTACGTTTTGGTATAGAAAATGTTTTGGACAAACAAAATTAATCAGAAGTAAAAAGGTACCTTCTCGTACGTACAAGAATTTCCGTTTAGAATTTCAAGGTTTAACTTTATTTTGATGTGAAGAAAGGTACCTATATGACAGCAAAGTTAGGTTAGAACAGAACCTATAATGTTAGCGACCCGCGAAATCAAATAAAGACGTGACAAAGGCCTGCCCTCATCCTGCCCTGTTTCAGAAATTGACACTTGTCTAATAAAAAAACCTTTTTTCAGATACTCAGACAAAAGTCACATCTTATGTACAGAACGCAGATGTAGTCTCGCAATACTCACCAGCTTTTTACTGCCCCCGATACTTTGCATACCCACTTTTATGGTAAGTGTCCTTTCACTTTGATCAAAGCTTTTTTACGTATAAATGAACACATCGATGTGACGTGATATATTTCGTAGATCATTTTACATACAATGTCGTTTAACGTTCAATGACATTTTATTCCGCAGGTATTTAATATTCATGAAAAGGATTCTGTCGACGAATTTGGTAATACAATAATCGTTTACCACGTCGATTCAGACCACCATGGCACATTATATCAAGTTAATTTTTGGGTGCATGCAGTCGTAATCAAATTGCTGCCATGTTTCATACTCACAGTCATCAGTGTGTGGCTTATCAGAGCCCTCTACAGTGCTAATCAGCATCAAAAAAATCTGAGAAATTATAATGCTTGTTTGGCCGCAGAAAAGATGGTAAAGCGCCAAAACAAGGCTGATAAACGAACAGACAGAACAACAAAGATGTTGTTGGCAGTGTTACTATTGTTCCTCGTGACAGAACTGCCGCAAGGGATCTTAGGGTTGCTAAGCGGTTTGATGGGATGGTGTTTCTTCACGAGATGCTATAACTTGTTCGGAGACATGATGGACTTCTTGGCGCTGCTGAACGGGTCCATTAACTTCGTGCTGTATTGTTCAATGTCACGCCAGTTCAGGCAGACGTTCCGGCAGATGTTGCTACGACCGACACTCGTCAGATTCTTGCCGCCCACGGCGTCACATTCCGACTCCCACAATCAGAACACGTAAGTTTCTTTCAATCATTAGATTTTATATTAGTGCACGCTATAAATGTTTCTAATCCATTTGTCTACCCATTCACTTTGCGGGTTGAATCGTGAGAGCAATTTCCATCGTTTACAAATGCTCTGAGTGTTTGGCTTTGTGTGATTATCTCGCTCTTATCTTCAAGGTCGTTTCGTGGTTATATTCTTTCATGGTCATATTCAAAGTAGAGCTGAAATTAATTTATTTCGTTCATTTGCCTAAAATATGCTTGAAACGTGCTGAATCTTATCTTTTGATCGTGAGCCATGAAATTGTTTTCATCCCAACAGGTGCACGGAAAAGATAAAAAGGTAACTTCAGCAGAGCTTCGGTTAATATGGATATGTGAGTAACATGTAGGTAACGTGTAGTTTCAAAACTAACATTTTGTGCTTTTAGAATAATATTATAGCACCCATCTTTATTTATATTGCATCGTAGCGTACACAAAGTTTGTTTTGCATTTATTAAACCTGAGCAAAGCTTTAACTTTTGTAAAAGTACCACTAGAATATCTCTTTGACAATAAGTTTTTTATGAATAGTAAGTATTATGAATGATATTTCCACTACCATTTTTGTACTTACATAATATAAAAACACTAGCTACGTTCCACTGTATATAACTCTTATTAATGTCGATCTCTTAGAAAAAAATCCGGATAAATAGTATCTACATTCTCATAGCGCGTGCTCGAAAGAACAAACACAAAATACACATACATATTTTTTTACTCCATTAGAGGTTAAATTTATAAATATCCTTTTTAGTAAAGTATAAATAAATAAAAATTAATTATTGTAGGACACTCAACACAGCGTCATCTAGCCTCAAGCTAAGCAACTAGGCTTGTGTTATGGTAGTCAGACAACGGATAAAAACATACATATATTTATTAGAGATGGGACTAGAACCCATAACCAATCGTATCGCATGCTAGTGTTCGCCAACAGGGCCTTCTTTGGCGCCGTGGGCGAACACCCGCTTTTTTTTAGGATTCTTTCTTTTGATAAAGATTATTTGCTCCTATTACAATTTCCTTTGAGGAACTGTGAAAGCAATCTTTTGCACATGTTGGTTTCCATGATATTTTATTATACTTACATATTAAATCTTGCTGGCACGAACTTCTAATAATTTTGTACACGTAAATTGGACAAGACTTTTTGTTAGAACGCTCTTTTAGCAGAAAAAATAATAAAAATTGTACATTGCATTATTCTTTTAGAGGATCACATCCTCTAATATAACTACGAGTATGTTTGTTTTTTGATAAAGTTTTCGTTTTGAGGCATACGTTTTCGAGCTTGCCACAGTTTACAGAATTACTCTTGAACGATACAACTTTTTTATTATTAACTATATTAATTATATTAACTAAATACTATATTAACTAATGTTTAAGTGATTTAAAAAAAATTACAAGCCTTAGGTATACTACTGGTGTGCGGTACCGATTGGGTTAGTATCAGACGGTCTAAAACGCAAGTCGTCTTATGTGGCAACTTGTCTTAAAATCATGTGGACTAATTTGCAACTAGTCTTCAATGTAAAGTCGTCTATGAAGCAACTCGACATTTCATGTGGACATACCAGACGTTCGCATTAAGCGCTTTGCTTCGTCATTCCTTATTCGTACTGCAAGGGAATGGAATCGGTTGCCTGCATCTGTCTTTCCTGACGTGTACAATTTGGGGGTCTTCAAGTCGCGAGTGAATAGGTATCTTCTAGGAAGACTTGTTACACCTTAGGCCGCATCGTCACCTACCATCAGGCAGGTGTGATAGTGGTCAAACGCTGACCTATCATATTATGTAAAAAAAAAACTAAATAAATAAATTACACAACACAAAAAAAACTAAATCAAAATCGGTCTGTGTGATAGGTCCCAACCTATTACAGGCACACAGACACGTCAAACTTATAACACCCCGTCGTTTTTGCGTCGGGGGTTAAAAAAACAAAATATCAAAATCTTACAATTAATAGAAGAAAAGAGCTATTTCTTTTTGTACGGAAAAGTATATATTTTGTTATAAATAAATATAGGGATTAATAGGTAATCTAAACTAGCTTGTTAGATACTAACGAAAGGGCGGACGTCGTCGTTTGTCAAACGGCTGTACAGCACTCACGAAGGCGCGCCCTTCCACACCTTATGAATGTTGTTGTAAACATAATCTGTATATAATTCTAACTCTGTTGTATGCTGTCTCTACTGATAGTCCACAATCTTGTTAGCACGTGTTAATGCACACCGAGAAAATTAACCCTGGAGGGGCGCGTCTTCATGAGTGAACAGATCTGTAGCCTGCGTTAAAGGCATTAAAGGGCCCAGGTTCAATTGACGGTCATTTACAATGTGGTTTATCAAGTAGGTTTGGGCCGGTTGGTCAAGGGTGTGTTTAGTCAAACTGCACGTTTGGCCAAAGGAGTATTTCGTCAAAATATACGTTTCGTTAAAATCTAGTTCTGTCATTGGGTGTATTCGGTCAAACTACACGTTTAACCAAAGGAGTGTTTCGTCAAAATATACGTCTCGTCAAAATCTCGTTCTATCATTGGGTGTATTCGGTCAAACTACACGTTTAACCAAAGGAGTGTTTCGTCAAAATATACGTCTCGTCAAAATCTCGTTCTGTCATTAGGTGTATTCGGTCAAAATACACGTTTAACCAAAGGAGTGTTTCGTCAAAATATACGTCTCGGCAAAATCTAGTTCTGTCATTGGGTGTAGTCGGTCAAACTACACGTTTAACCAAAGGAGTGTTTCGTCAAAATATAAAAATCGTGAAAAAATATAATATGGAACTTCTTTCCAATAATATTTATTAAATAAATAAAAAAACGAAAACCTAAAAATAATTTACTTCTTAATTAGAGGATTCAAGTAAGGGTTAAGTGAAGCGTAACTCAGGCACTATTATTTTGATGGTTGATTGGGTAACTTTATGGTTGGTAACATGCTCGCCGTTTCGGTGGCTGTCTCTGGTATAAATAGCAATTATAAGGTCTTGTCGCTGACAAGACCTTCGCGCGCTTTTTAAGGCGATAATAGTAGGTTATGAGTTTTTTACTTACCATATCAGACGTCCGCACTAAGCGTTTTGCTTCGTCATTCCTTATTCGTACCGCATGGGAATGGCATCAGTTGCCTGGCCTCTCTTTCCTGACGTGTATACATTTGTACAATTTGGGGGTCTTTAAGTCGCGAGTGAATAGGAAAGTGTGCTACATCTTAGATCGCATCATCACCTGCCATCAGGCGGGTTTGATAGTGGTTAAACGCCTATCATATGTATAACAATTAAAGTAAAAAACACTTATTTAGTATTTATGTCCTTGGTCATATTACTAAACGAGAATATTCTAGCATTTCTAATATTTTGAGTCGACGTAGATCTTAAGTCCACGCCTGGTTTATTGGTCTGATAATAAAGTTTAGTGTGGGGAACCATATTGCTTTGAAGTCAAGAAATACCTAAGTAAAACGTAGTAAGGACGGTATAACTTTTTAACTAAGTTCTTTGGGGAAATCGAAACTTCAACACGTATTTATTTATACAAGTATCTGTCTATATTATTAGTAGTTCTGAGAAAGGTATACTTTGAGAGCACAAACTTTGAGAAGGTTTATGTAAGAAGTGACAAGTGCTCCATCAATATCTACATAGTAGTAAAGGGCTGATTCCACACTGGTAGAAATCTAAAAGTTAATTTATTCCATTTTGAAAAGCTATTCTGACCATCCTACCAAATATCCCTATCAAATTATCACCAAATTTTTAAAAGACTAACTTGAAATACTCAAATACTACAAATACTCAAATACTCAAATACTCATTTATTGGTAAGGTCATTACAGTTCAAATAAACAAAAATCAAACATTACATACTATTATGTAAGTTAAGGCGAGTTTAAAAATCCAAATAATAATAAAATAAAAACTAGTAAATACTTATAATTACACTAAATTCAAATTGAATACATTAATTACAATTTTCATAAATTAATTGAGTCAAATTGTAAAATCACTATCACTACATAGTATAAAACAAAGTCGGTTTCTCTGTCCCTATTTCCCTTTGTATGCTTAAATCTTTAAAACTACGCAACGGATTTGGTTGCGGCTTTTTTTTAATAGATAAAGTGATTCAAGAGGAAGGTTTATACATGCATAATATAGCCGTGCGAAGCCGGGGCGGGTCGCTAGTTAGTAATAAAAAAGAATAAAAATACAAAGTCAATTTTTACTACAATTCAAGTGATGTATAAATTTGTCATAAAACGTCTGCTCAACAAGCAATTTCTTTAGTTTACTTTTAAAAGCCGGCAGGCTTGAAGTTATGGAATTCGAATCTTATGTGGCAGAGAAATTAATTAGCCTTTTACCCATTTTTCGCTTAATCAAAAATATTCCATGGAAAAAAAAAACTATAAAACCGTGAAACCTGTACACCATGTTTTGTCAGATCGGTTGTAAAATACAACCTGTAGAGTAGTACTAACATACATACAAACAAACTGACGGAGGAAAGCCAATTTTGTCAGACTTGAAGCAAGAGATGTTTCGGTCGCTCGGTCAATAAGATCTATCTTTGTTTTCAATACACACGGAAGAATGTTAACAACTTCAAAATAATCCCTTAAAACCTTTTTTCCCAATAAATAATAATGTAACTTGTACAATTAAGATAGATAGATAGATATTGTAGACATTGAACATAAACAAAAAAAAAATTAAAATACAAACTAAAAACAGGAAACTTAAATATAGAGAAAGATCCTAAGGGCGGCCTTATCGCCTAAGAGACCAGGCAACCATTACCTTTGCCCAGTGACATCATAGAATGTTATAGTACTCATTCCTAAATATCTGCGTTAATGTTATGATAAAATATACTAATTATAATGTTATGATAAAAAAATAATGTTAAAAAAATAATGTTATGATAAAATATACAAGACTACCTATTTTTTGCATAATTATCAGTTTAAATTGACATTCGCCATAAGTATTGGAGTTATACACATTCATAAGATGCTGATTATACAAAACACAATAATAACATTACAAAGAATCTAATATATTTAGCAAGAAGTAGGTAAATATTGAATCAAAAATTGCGATCAATGAAAAATAACAAGCGTTATAAGTACTGTTATTTAATTTCAAATAACCGTTTATAAGTAGCTTTATCCAATAAGCTTTAAAGCATATATACCTACTTATTAAAAGGTAAGGCACTTTAAGTACTCATATATGACTTTCGTTTTTAATAAATGTCGGAAAATTACAGATAATGTTTCAATATACCTGTTTGAAGTATTTTTGCTGGAAACGTCAATTTTTTTTTCAATAATAAATAAAAAATAAAATAAATAAATATAAATATTTCAGGACATATTACACATCGCCATCCAGCCCCAAGCTAAGCAACTTAATGCTTGTGTTATAGGTGCCAGATAACGGATAAACTACTTATATACTTTTTTTTTTTTTGTAAATATATACATATTATACATATAGGAAACACCCAGAACCAGAAACAAGAATTTATGGTCAGCATAAATACTTGTTCCCGGCGGGAATCGAACCCGCAACCTTCTGCGTCGCAGTCGGGTGTTCGCCCGACGCGCCACAGAGGTCGTCAATAATAATATATTTATTAACGTTAAATATGGGCCTCCGAAGATACTCCTCAGGTCTTCACCAAATTTTAACAGACTAATAGAAGTCTTAGTACAAACTACAAACATCTCGTCATAAGTATACGAAACTGAAATCGGCAGCCGAGATACCTCAAAACAGTACATCCGTTTAGTGTAACCAATATTTTACAAGATTAAATAGCTGAAATAGACGGCGCGATAGAGCCATACGTTCTCTTATCTATCTACGCAGCGTATATTTGACTGATTCTAGTCTTACTTACCTCCTAATTCATAGTTATTTAATAAGGCGTTTTGTAATAGTACATTGCGATACAAGTGTGGAAAGTTGATTATTCCATAGAGGCGGTTTATGACGCGCGAGCGGAACGCGAGCGTTGCAAAAGCCGAGGTGGAATGACGTGTCCACACGTGTATCGTACGACGTTTTTTTATCACAGTTGCGAATAAAAAAAGACTTGTTAAAATAAAATGTTTGTTGTTTGTTTTTAAGAATTTTAGGTTATGTTTACTATTTTTTGTTAATTACACTCCCGAAAGGCTAGGCAATATACTTTTAACCTATACAACCTCGTCTGACATACAATATTTTTAAGGGGTTTTTTCATTTGTTTTTGCGTCGGCGGTTAAAAACAGAATATAATGGTAAGGAAAAAATATCTCAATTTTTAATTATTTTCAAAGACGTTATCACGTAAAATTATCGTTCGTTATCAGACTTTAGAGACAACCTTTTGAAAAGAAGAAAAAAGGTACCAACAAAGAGTTTTAAGCCAGCAAGGCTTAAAAACTCTTTGATGGTACCTTTTTTCTATACATCAAAACAGTATAGCCTAAGATAAATTAAGAATGTTTCATCTACCTAATATGTCATTAGCAGTAAGATACGTATTTGACTTATCGGGATAGCGTATTATTTTAGCACTAGTTGGATTTTTTTTATCGCATGCGTGTATAATATTGCATTATGAGCCTATAAGCGGTTTAATAAGATTCACTTTATGAGCAACTGTGATAAAAAATGTGTTTTGTCATATTCGCACTTTTAGATGACTGGTATGCAATAGTGACGAAACACATTTAATTAAACAAGGCTTATTTTAGGCGTTAAAGTTTCATGATAAATTCCCAATCTGGTAAGTGTGATAGAGTGCGTAAACAACTCGTGCTAGGGGTACAGTTTAATGCTTTTATTTATGCTCTACGTATATAAAATATCAACTGGATTTAAATCCAAAAGCACATTACTTGGTATTTTTAAGTCTCTAACAAGTTTAAATAAGTATTAACTTTAATAACACCTTGAAGATAAGTAGGTTACTTAGGCATCAGCTTAGCAAGGAACTTGCTTGGAACCATTTAACAAGCTTATACAACTTTGGCTTGAAAATGATAAAATTCACAGAAATTTCTTGTAGGAATTATTACAAATTTAAAGCAGTTTATATAATCTTAACATACAGAAAGGGAAGATGCAAATATGAACCAAGAAGTACCTACCTGTTTAGTTTTTTAATGTAATTACTGTTTTTACTTCGAAATGCCTTTGGATGAAACATATTTTTAGGCTACTAAATTATCAACTTTTTAAACTCACACGATTTGTATTCATAGTAATTATTCCCTTCTTTTTATTGTCTCCTCGCGACCATGACTATTGTACATAGTCGAAACGTCGAGGTAAAATAAATAAAGAACAAAAAATACGCGATTAAGACCCGGGAAAATAATTACTATGTACTAAATTATCTACAGCTCGTACTATATGATAAAGAAGTTAAGTTTGGATGTATGTTTGAAAGTGCTAATCTTCAGAACTATTGTATTTGTTGTCGGGATGTTTTCCGAAACTCGACGTATGAGCCTATTTTGCGTAACTACTAAATCATTTTTTTTTATTATATTACAGACAGAAAACTACATTATCGAGAGGTATTATAGGTTACTGCATAGCCTGATAATCCACAGGCTCGGAACTAACACGGGTGAAATCGCGGCGCGTTGCTTTTCTATAAATATAAAATCCTAAATGACTGATTTATATCAAAACACAGCTTAAACCGCTGCGATGGTCCTCGAGACTGAAAATTTAGAGGCACATCCTCTAAAAAAAGTGTTTTTCGTAATTTCACCCTCAAGAGGGTGATGGGTGAGGGGTCAAATGGCGGGCAGAAGCTAGTTTTTAAATGGAATTCAGTTTCAAAAGAGAAAAACAGTTTTCTTCATTGGTATTCAGAATGAATTTTACTTTATAAGAACTGGAAAGTTATTGTAGGTCAATCTTATTAAGCCTCGCGGTATTAAAGTGACATCAATATATTTTGTGAAGCAGATATTATCATATTTGATTAGAATTAATTTGGGTTGACTTGCACAACAAATAATAATTTGATTTAAGACCTTAAACATGATAAACCAAATTACCTATTAAATTGATACAATCCGGCAACAAAAATGTGCACCAACGTAAAGCCAAAAAATTGATAGATAAATAAATAGAAACACTTTATTTGTACAATACAAGGAACATTTAAAAAACAAAAGAAACAAAATTAAAATCGGTTCATCCGTTCGAGACCTACGCACACACACACACACACATGGACACGTCAAACTTATATAAGACAAACTTTTTAAACTTTTTTACTTTTTTACTTTTTACTTTTTTTTTTACTTTTTTTTTCCTTATATAAGACCTCGTCGTTTTTGCGTCGGGGTTTAAAAAGAAACATAATACAACTAGTAGTTCGCCCCGAACTGAGACCTCACGAGTTGTTTTCAGCGATTATTATATTTCAGCGTAAAGTAGGTACTAAAATGTATAATATAACGACGAAAGACTCAAAATACGACAGGTCTATCTTATTTGAATGATAGGTGCCTAGTATCGCTAATATCTGACATTGGATGATTTAGAGAATTCAAACACGACAGGCATAACTTGTTGTTGTTGTTAACTTGTTGTTGTTGTTGTTGTTAAGTTCTAAAAGCATAGGTCCAGCTCAATCATCACACCCGTTAAATTTGGATTAAGAATATTGTAAATAGTAAGCGTGTTACATTGTGTTGTGATGCTACACCTTCATTATTTTTCTTTTGCAATCACAATGTAACACGCTTACTATTTACAATATTCTTAATCCAAATTTATTAAATTTTATTTTCTATTTTTTTAGTTGTTTTTTTTTATTAAAGCGGGTTTTTTTAGTTTTTCTAAACTATCAATTTATTTTATACTTTTTGGTCTTTGATAACGAAATATGTTAGTTCAAACCCATTGGCTCAATGGTTACCAATCATTGAAAGACAAACTACTCGTCAAGACGATTCTAACGAGCCCAAACTCGATGGGGTTGTGTCGTTTCATTGCGAAGTTCCTATGACAACCTTCCAGTTCCATCATCAGACCCTGGTTACCATTGAAAGACAAACTACTCGTCAAGACGATTCTAACGAGCCCAAACTCGATGGGGTAGTGTCGTTTCATTGCGAAGTTCCTATGACCACCTTCCAGTTCCATCATCAGACCCTGGTTACCATTGAAAGACAAAGCAAGTACTCGTCAAGACGATTCTAACGAACCCAACCTCGATGGGGTTATGTCGTTTCATTGCGAAGTTCCTATGACCACCTTCCAGTTCCATCATCAGACCCTGGTTACCATTGAAAGACAAACTACTCGTCAAGACGATTCTAACGAGCCCAAACTCGATGGGGTTGTGTCGTTTAATTGCGAAGTTCCTATGACCACCTTCCAGTTCCATCATCAGACCCTGGTTACCATTGAAAGACAAAGCAAGTACTCGTACGAACGATTCTTGACGAGTAGTTTGAATGAATGAACTATGAAGTATGGCTAATGAGATAATTCCTGCAGATTCCTTCCAGCTCTATCATCAGATCAGTTCCATGGTACCATATTATTGTCACCGAAGTTACGCCCTTTCATTTGATACCCCACTCGGGTATATTTGCCCTATATTTTGTGTACCAAAGAGGTAGATCTCCTTTTGGACCCCCTGTCTCCGTAACCCCCTGACCGATCCTGCTCATGTTCGAACTTAAAAATTCTATTGACCTCAACTACTTGTATACCAAAAATCATGAAGATCAGAGCAACGGTACTCAAGTTATCGTCGAACAAACATACAAACATACAAACATATAAACATACAAACATACGAGCGACCGACCGTCTCAACACTAGACCTCACTCGCTACGCTCGTTCGGTCAATAAGCGTATTTATTTAAATTGCTATTTAATTAGTATTTTAAAGTGATAAATTTTCAGAAGTTTAAAGTCCTTTGAATTTGACTAATATTATAAAGCTGAAGAGTTTGTTTGTTTGAACGCGCTAATCTCAGGAACTAAGTACTGGTTCGAATAGAAAAAAAATATTGTGTTGGATAGTTCATTTATCGAGGAAGCCTTCAGGCTTTTCAATTTGATATTTCCACGAGATTGGGACTTACGAGAATGAAACCGCGGGACGCAGCTAGTATTTTAATAATAGCAATTTAGAACTCTACTGTGGAATGTGCGCTTGTGTCACCTGCAAGTACAGAACTATGTCGTTTCTATCCCCCTTTATTAGACCAGTAATCCTTCACGTTTTAATTTGAATGTACGTTGTTTGTTTCAGTGCCAAAACGTCGATCCCTTGAGGTCGGAGGAAAAAGGGGAATGTTCCGATGTTCAGTGAACATTTTCTATAAATAAAATATGGTTTCCCAACTCAATCTCGCAGACATCTGAGCGCAACAAAGATGATTTATTAGTTTAAGATGTACAGAGTTGTTGGTGATCATATTAGAAAGCGGTTTTTAAAGCTATTTGTGTACACCTTAACAATTAACGTTTGTTCTACGATTTTTGAAAATTCGATAAGTTTTTCGAATTTAACGTCAATTAACCAAAAAGTCAATACGAAGAGGTCAATTACCATAAAATTGAAACTAAAATTCTTAAAAACTTTTTATTATTTTAACAAGTCTTTTTTTTATTCGCAACTGTGATAAAAAACGTCGTACGATACAGGTGTGGATTGATTATTCCATCTCGGCTTTTGCCACGCTCGCTTTCCGCTCGCACGTCATAAACCGCGCCTCTATGGAATGATCAACTTTCCACACTTGTATCGCAATGTACTATTTTAAAGTTTTATTGACTATTTTAAGTCTGAATGACTTTGGTTTAATCTCCTTGAAAATCTGTTGTTTATGCGAATTAACATAACCCAAAAAAAAATACGAATTTCTAAAAGTCGTAGAACAAAAGTTGATTATAAAGGAAAGGAGCTTACAACCGCTTTGTTGGACAATTACCAATAATTCATCAACTGGCAGATAGATGGCGCCATATTAAAAATGTATGAATATTCTAAAATCTTAATATATATAAATCTCGTGTCACAATGTTTGTCCTCAATGGACTCCTAAACCACTTAACCGATTATAATAAAATTCGCACACCATGTGCAGTTCGATCCAACTTGAGAGATAGGATAGCTTACATCCCGATATTCCCACGGGATCGGGAGTTACGCGGGTGAAACCGCGTAGGGCAGCTAGTATTATGTATATTTCTAAAAGATTACGAGCAGCCCACAAACTTTTCATCAGCTGAGGTATCAAATAATAAAAGTTTCAAATGTGAAGTGTCGGCGAACTGTTTTTTCAGTGGACTATAAGCACATGAGTACTATAAGTGTGTTTTGCGAGCTTGTAAAGGCACATAGAATATTGACTTTTAGTATAAAGAGATAAAAACTATACGAGTGGATACAACGAATTCTGAATTGTAAGAGTGTTTGTGAAACCGAGAATTATCTTAGATTTAATGTTGTGATTGTTCGGTCGATTCAGCGGAATATTTTATCGAATGCCCAAGCGTATTCCTGAGATTTACAGCTATTCTGTTTGAATAAAATATTAGATGTACGGTCGGCTGCATAATTGCAGACCCGATGTAGAGCTCTAAAACGGCTGTATAAGAATGTTTTCAACACAAGCAAGATTCTAGACACCTGCTTTAGTTGAAGTTTGAAGTCTTCTAACTCATCAATTTATCAAACAATAATTATTAGAATTAAATCATTCCAATAATAGTAATTTTCGCACTCTACCGGGTGCTGCAATTATGCAGCCGACTGTACCTACCATATACAGGATGTCCGGGAATGAATGCACAGTGTCTTCTATCCGTAGGTGCCCTACGGATAGAGGACACTGTGCCGGTTAAGAAAAAAGATAGTTATGTTCCATGAAAGTCTCTCGGTTTCCGAGATATCTGCCAGTTTTTTTAATTTAAAAATTTCACTCCTTTCTATAGAGAAATCTCAGTTTGGAGAAATTCAGTTTTGGCATCAAAAAACACGCTGTTTTCTCGTGGTCCCACGATTTTGTCCCATTAATGGGACCACGAGGGAGAACTATTTCTCGTGGTCCCATTGTTGTGTACCTACATCCTGTATTTAAAAGTATGAGGTTACAGTACCTACAATCGTGACCACAATCAATAATGTTAATTTCAATAGGTTTTTTGATGCCAAAACTGCAAATGAAGGAATTATTCCTCTATCCGTAGGTGCCCGCTTATCCATTCATTCCCGGACACCCTGTATAAACAGAAAATTGTAGTAGTTTGATGTTGTCAACATTAGTATCTCAATTTGTGTTTACTTAAGTAAGTTGTGTAAATCTGAAGTATTGTAAATAGTAGATATTTGTAAAGAAAAGTAAGTAGAGTAACGTATTTTTGAAGACTACCTTAGGCTTGGATTAAATATCTAGCTTTAGGCTTGTGTTATGGTAGCTAAACAACGGATAGAATATTTATTTTGTAAATACTTAATATATTAATACTTGTTTGAGGCCAGGAATCAAACCTTCAACCTTTGTAATTGCAGGCGGGTGTTCGCCCACAAAGCCACAGAGGTCTTTAAAAATACATATATATAAGCCGTGATGAATTATGTTTTGTATAGAGGTTACTCAAAGTAAGATTATGGTTAATATATACCTCGATAGATGGCAGTAATAACCTTGGCATGCATACGGAACGTGATATTTTTATATGAAACGATATCAAGAAAACGTCACGTTCCGTCCGGCACGAGAAAAATCACGTTACGTATGTTTAAACGAATACTTTGAGCGATGCACGTCACGTCTCCGTCCCATCCGAGGTTTTATCCCGTTATACGTAGCGCAGCGAATGTTGACCTCTGATGGAAAGTAGAAGGGGTATGCGCAGAACTCAATTTTCATATAAATATCGAGTTCTGCGCATACCCCTTCCACTTACCGCAGAGGTCACCATTCGCTGCGCGTGGTGTACACATGAGTTTTTTTCCCCTTCTACACTACTCGCCAGTAGTGTTAACATCTCCGTGCATATAATACCAGCTTAGTCAACCATTTGCTCTATAAAATAGTCGTTTGTCTGAAAAAGTACTAGGCAATCAGAAGTTAGTAGAAGCACATGAGTAGGAATACCCCGTTACGTATACAGCGACCTAGCGGCTGTATGAACTCACTCAGCAATGTTTGCTTTCTCTGACAGGTTGAAAGGAAAGAAAAAAAACCAGTGGTTATTTATTTATCTTGACCAGAGATATCTTAGAATGAAATCCTATCGAGCATTTTGAAAATAGTTCTGAAAACAAGTCAATTTCATTTAAAGTCCTCTGTAGAAACATAGCATTAGTGGCAAATTTCAAATCTTTTGAAAAAAGTGTAAATTCGAGCAATTCATTAGCACTCATTACCTACAATTTTGGACTACACCTACATTGTTCCTTGTTTCTTTATTGTTCAAACATAGTGCTCTAACAAAAACATAATTAAATATAGAAATACTCCATACATCGTTATAACTGTGTTTCCATTTTCTCTTCTCGTAACAATAGAACTAGAGTGTATCTACTCTACTTTTGTAATATTGTATGTATATATCACTAGCTACACTCGGCGGTTTCGCTTAAGTGTTTTTTTAACAGTGAAATTCATTTAAGAGGAAAGGGTACCGAGGCTCTCTCCATACAAACTATTACAAACGTAGTCGACTGTTTTCTCCCTGTATAATGACACTAGAGCAAATATTTTTGGTGCATAAAACTTATAACTGCCATGACCAATGACCATGCCCCAATTTTTTGTTTAATTTGTTGTTTTTAAATCTTAATTTCTATGACAAGTAGAAAATTTAAAAAAAAAACCATAAAATAGGGGCATAGTGATGGCAGTAATAGGTTTTATGTCACAAAATTTGTGCTAGTGTTATTATCCAGGGAGGAAACAGTCGACTACGTTTTTATAGAGAGACCGCAGGTACCCTTTCAACCTTAATATAAACACAATACATAATAGTTACTATAAACTATTTTTTCAGCACTTTTTACATCTAAGCTATGGTCGAATTCTTTCCAAAAATCCTTTTCAGTGCTCGCGTACGTCCAAAAAGTATGTGCGAAGTTTCAGCTCTTGTAATTTCAAAGATTTCTGGATGTGTATTTATCACTTTATAACCGACTTTAAAAAAGGAGGCAGTTCTTAATTCGTCGCGTATACAGGAAAAGTATTTTTGTAGTGCACATTTTTTTTCTGCTGAATATATGTCGGCAGTGGAGTACATTTACGCAAAAAAATAAATAAAAAAAAAACCAAAACTTAATGTGAGAAACTTCCTGCAATTTCTAAATTATTGGGTATCTCAGTATTGATACACACAGTGACACGTAGGTACCTACCTACCTTCATTTAGAGCGCGCTATTAAACTCGCTGGCGCTAGTATTGTGTCCATGGACTTCGTCGTTTTGTTAGAAACACTTAAATGGTTATAGCTCTGAGAGTTTTTGAGTTAGCTCCAAAATAAAAAAAACAGTATTTTTTATTTTAATGTGCTTAAAACATACCGAAATATGTGCACTACAAAAATACTTTTCCTGTATATTTGATTTATAAATTTATTTTATTTTCAAATATGTACTTCTTTGAGGAGGCACAACAAAACACAACCGTACGTAGATGTGCTTAGAGTACCTATTCCGAGTAAATATTTAGTAATTCGGTAGGTACTTACTTACGATAAAAATAACTTTGAAAACATTAAATGAAAATATTATTTTTTATTATAGCTATTGTGTAGATATACATAAGTAAGTAGATAGGCAAGTACATAATAATATAGATATTAAAAATAAGTTGTTATCGTCGAATTTGCTTAAGAGACTGCGTGTTTTATTTTTAAGATTGTAAATTTTCATAATTAATATAATATATCTTTAAAAATATAAAAAATGTTCGGTATAGAGACAAACAATTAACATAAATTACGTAATTAAGTACGTAATTTAATTATTAATAAGGAAATCGTAAGGTCAGTAATGACTTCAATCCAAAATACCTACTAATCCATTGTTCTCTAAACTTTTTTCTTTAAAGTCATAGTACCTACCTATTTTTTTAAATTTAAGTACCTAGTTGAAATCGCATGAGACCACATTAAAACGTCTTAGAACTAAGTCATTGACGTGTGTCTTCAAAATGAGAAGAAAGAAACTCATGGTGTTCTATTTTTGTGATAATGCCCACAAAGGTCGGGACTACAATATTTATGAACCTATTAATGGACATTTCACATACATTTTGGGTAACTTATTATAATAGAGCTCAAATGCCTAACTGGGTACGAAAATATCATCTTTGTTTCCTAAGTTAAAATTATGAATATGGCTATTTTTTACGATGACTATCAGGATTATTTATATATGGTTTTGTAACAAGTTAAGGTTAGTACTAGAATTTAATGTTTTAAATATTTTCATACGTCATTTTTATTTCCTTCCAAAGTAATCAGAATGAAATTATTAATCGCGCTCTGTTGGTTATGTAAATTATTATTGTTTTTTTTTTTACTTTATGATTTAGGTGAATTTCTCATTTCAAGCTAAACGTATATTTACGAGTGTATAAAACTTATGAATGGGAATGAATACTTATAACAAAATAAATTAATCCTGACTGTTTTTATCCACTATGGGGCAAACACAGACTATATTATTATTTTATTATTTATAGGTAATTCAGTCTAGATAGATAGATAGATCTACTCGTTCTAATCTCGAACTTCAAACTCTTAGCGAACCATTGACGTTTCTGGATGTTCTTTGTTCTAAAAGATACTAGCAGCGCTTTGCGGTTTCATCCGCGTAACTCCAAATTCCATGGAAATATCGGAATAAAAAGTAGCTTATATTATTCCCAATGAATTAATGTATCCTTGTACCAAGTTTAATCAAAATCGGTCCAGTAGTTTCGGAGCCTATTCGTTACATACAAAAAATCTGTCCTCTTTATTAAAGTAGTGTAGATTATGTACGTACACACATTAAATACAGTTAGTTTTCTCAAGAATCGCGATATGTAGATATTGATATGATATACTATACCTGTGTTATGATATGATAGATATGTTATGGCCGACAAAGAAATCGATCCTCTCCTTCGTTTTGTGTTCGAATGATCATGGTATCAAATACATAGGTATATCCTATGTATTTGATACCATGATTGTTATTTTCCATAATATGCTTGTTGATGTGAAACATCTATAGCCGCACGTAAAACCGATTTTTGGGGCGGGTGGCGACGCATGCCGCTATATGATGGTATATATATACAGTCTATATGCAGTAGTGTGTACGGTGTACACACCGTAATCGACTGTGCGATTCTATCTGTTCTTTTCTGCATATTACTTTTACAAAATAATGTCGATGTTTCACATCTGCCAGGGGTCCCGTGTTTATTATTATAAACAAGAATTTGAGTATAGCTTTGATGTTGTCTTGGAGACGAGAGAGTATCGCCTAATATCTGGATCTGTAAGATTATTTAGATTCGGAGTGAAACCTTTTCACCAAACCGTGGGTAGAGTCAATTTTGTTTGGCAGCCGCAGTGACTTTAGAATTCGACCGACTACGCTGGGAGAAAAGTTTTGAATCGTCCATGCGTATCCTTTCTTTTATTTATATATTTTTAACGTGATAACGTTTTATAAATTGGTGAACACCTGCAATCTCAAAAAAGTGTGACGTCACGCGTCGTTACTGGAACGCCTCATGTTATTGACAAGGTAACTATAGCAACGTTTTATCGTTACCATGGTTACCATCAATGTTTTCTTAAGACGTTATCACGTAAAATTATCGTCCGGAAACAGACTTTACAGACAACCATTTTTTTTAATTGATTTGTTAAGTACTCAATGAATATTATGTATTTAAACAAGATAGCATTATCTGTAATGGAAGTATTAATATTTAGTTTTTAGTTCCGAGCCTAGTGCCAAAAACACAAAATGCAATGAGCACCGCCCTCCCCGCCCACTTGAAGAGGCATGCAATGAGGACAAGCAAAAGTTAGTATTAGTATTAGTGACACCATTCATAAACCACGACACGTGTTTCGCGTCTACACGACGCATCATCAGGATTGGACTCCGACCGCGCTATAAGGGCGACAAACGTTAGATACGACGTCGCTCTCCGAGATGTAAAAAAATAAAAAAAAAAAATAACTAAATATTAATACTTCCATTACAGATATTATGGAGTTCCGAAAAGTAACGCCGGATTCAATCAACTATCCAAGATAGCATTATTAAAAACCCTTTTTTCATATTTAACAAACCGAACGCAAATATGTTTGATGTGTGTACGTATAATTATAGTATTTGTATAAGTATGCATATGTATTATATTAAAAGAACGAACCAAATTACCATTTAATTTTATTTATAGGTAGGTAAGTTATAAGTGTAATGTGTAATGTTAAAATAGAATCACAAAAGCTGTCGAATGTGTGCTGATTCATTAAAAAATCAAAATATCTGAAAATGTGTTAACGAAATAAAGCTTTTCATATGAATTTTCTCTTTTTTCTTTTTCTTTCTTTTTTTTTTCTCTTTTTTCTTTTTTTTTTTTTTCTTTTCTTTTTTCTTTTTTTCCCAAAATGCAACGAATTAAGCGCATATAATAATCGTGAACTACTGAACCGATTTGGATGAATTTTTAACTATATTAAAAGTCGTTCACTTAACTAAAACAAAATAGTTACACAATCCAATTACTAAGTATATATTTGTATTTTGTATTATACTAGCGACCCGCTCCGGCTTCGCACGGCTATATTATGCATGTTTTATACATATAAACCTTCCTCTTGAATCACTCTATCTATTAAATCGCATCAAAATCCGTTGCGTAGTCTTATAGATTTAAGCATACATAGGGATATAGGGACATAGGGACGGCGAAAAGTGACTTTATTTTATACTATGTAGTGATTATTTTCTCGAGGCGTAATATAAATGAAAAACCGGCCAAGTGCGAGTCGGACTTGCGAATGGTTCCGTACTATTATAGTTAGTCTTTAGTATTTGTTTTTATAGCGGCAATAGATATAAATCATCTGTAAATAATTACAAGTGTCTATAGCTATCCCGATTCATGAGATGCAGCCTGGTGACAGTCACACAGATAGTCAGTGGCGTCTTAGTAAAAGGGTTCCGTTTATAACCGTTGGGTACGGAACCCTAAAATTTTTCATTATCATCGAAACTGAGTCAACATGCAAAAATTATAGGATCAAAAGCTCATAGGAATAGAGGAAGTGGTTCTAATGCAGCTTGCAAGATGTGATCGAAACAAACTAATACGACCCACAATGGCACAATGGTCACCATGCCGGACTGCCAAACATAGGGTTGCGGGTTCGATTCCCGCCTGAGACAAGTATATATGCTTAGATATTTGTGGTCTGGTTGTTTCTATATAAGATAAGTATATATTTACAAAAGAAATATATATTTACTAGCGACCCGCCCCGGCTTCGCACGGCTATATTATCCATGTATTATACATATAAACCTTCCTCTTGAATCACTCTATCTATTAAAAAAACCGCATCAAAATCCGTTGCGTAGTTTTAAAGATTTAAGCATACAAATGGAAATAGGGACAGAGAAAGCGACTTTGTTTTATACTATGTAGTGATAGTGAAGTGATAGTGATAAGTAGATCGATAGATAGATATAACGTTTATTTGTACTCCAAAACACATATAAGTAGAATAACACTGTAAGTAGTATATCCGTTGTCTAGCACCCATAACATATATTGTGTGGAATGTCCTGCAATATTATAATAATAATAATAATAATAAATATTTCAGGACATATTACACATCGCCATCCAGCCCCAAGCTAAGCAACTTAATGCTTGTGTTATGGGTGCCAGATAACGGATAAACTACTTATATACTTTTTTTTTTGTAAATATATACATATTATACATATAGGAAACACCCAGAACCAGAAACAAGAATTTATGGTCAGCATAAATACTTGTTCCCGGCGGGAATCGAACCCGCAACCTTCTGCGTCGCAGTCGGGTGTTCGCCCGACGCGCCACAGAGGTCGTCATGATCGTGATGTCGTATTATTAATAACATATATACAAATACATTGAAAATTATGTAAAAGCTTATAAAATAAAGTAAGTTTAGGATAATCATATTTTTTTATACCTACCTATCACTCTCTATGTAGTCGACCCCTCACGACGAGAGGTCTGCATTTGGATCGGATGATCTGTCTCCAAGGGCTTCTCTTCATCGCATCTCTAACACCTGGAGACCATACCTATAGCACAGGCATTTGACGACCATTGTGTCGCGTTGGCGAACACCCGCCTACGACACAGGAAGTTACGAGTGCAATTCCCGCCTCAAACAAGTATTGATGTAAAGTATTTAAATTTATTCCTGGTCTGGGTGTTTCTGTCATTATCATCATCCGAGCGATGTTCCCGGTTGCATCCCTCTCGGGAGCCCGGGGTCCGCTTACCTACTTTTACGCCTCCACTTCGCACGATCTTCGGCCACCTTCGGCATCCTGGGTTGTAAGGCCGGCCCGGCGGAGGCGCCATGGCAAGACATTTGTTCCCCACGTAATTAGCCGGTTTTCGCAAGACGTGACCGTACCAGCGTAGGCGACATTCTTGCAAATCTGGGTTTCTGTATGTCGTCTAGCTGTCGTAGCACAAGCCTAGTACCTAGCTTAGCTTGTGGATTGTATTTTAAAAACAAGTTAGTTAATCTCGTGGAATTTTACTTTTATTGTGTCCATAATATCCATCTATGCCTGCCTAGCAGCGATGTGAAAGTCATAAAATCAAAGTGTTTAAAACGAAATCTGTTTAGGGTTTTGTCACATGAATATTTATGACAAAATTCCAACAGGACGGGTTACTAAAAAATACAAACAGAAATATTACGCTATAAAATTTGCATGGCGTGACGTGCTAAGGGGTAGGTTAGTACCGACATATTTGCCTCCAATGCCCTTAAATTATGCCCTAGATGTTTATACTTGCCACCGCCGAGCTCGTAAACTGATCTGAATTATAGGTACCTATAAAGATTGCGCGACTGCCTACTTAGATATACGATGTAAACCTAATATTAGAATCGCAGTGCCCTATTACGAAGTTAATGTTTAATGTAATTTATCAGTAATATTTGACCGACATAAAAACAATAAAAATAATGTTATCAATCAGATTTTCTATAGGTTTAACGGTTAATAGAGTACTAGCGAGCCGCCCCTGCTTCGCACGGCTATATGAATGTATTTTACATAATAAACGCTTTAAGTTATAGCTGTTGGTTCTCCTAAAATAAATAAATAAAATAAAATAAATAAAATAACCGTCTTCTTAAATCATTCTATTGTACAAAAAAACCGCATCAAAATCCGTTACCGTAACACTTACCTTTTTCTCGTTTTTCCAACTAATAAAATTTTCATATACTTTCATGTACTTATTATTCTTTTGACTTCGAAGCAGGCTTTCCATTGCGAATTTGACTTCTGATCTTAAATCTGGTGAATCTCCATTTCATTCTCTGAACCGTTGGAACTCATTTTAATTAATCAATTTGTAAGTTAAACGAATTTTTAGCTATGTCGCTAATTTATTGTCATGTGTGCAAGACAAACTCATTTATGGCTATACAGCCACGTGAACGCAATTTGTACTAAGCAAAATCTCTATGATACGAAAAGAACTGGTACACTTTGATAAAAGAGATCCAATCAAAGAATATTTAATAACCCCAGTACGCCGCCGTGCCATACAACATTGCTGGGGCCTTATTCTGCTATTTGACCAACCATTGTCATTATATCGAGACTCTATTGATATTATATCGAGATTGTGACTTTATTTGGTATTCTGCTAAAGTTTTAATAACATCGCAATATAATCACTATGGAGTCTCAATGGTATGGTAATATTTACCTTGCAGGTGTTGCCTAGCAACATGGTATATGTTGCTAAGCAATATACCGTTTTGACAACTATCGAGATTCCATTAAGCCACGATTGTAGAGCAGAATACAAAAATGAGTCAGTGGTGTGTCAGTTGTGTCTCGATAGAATAGTCAACGTTAGCAGAATACCAATTTGACATGTAATGTCATATTTTTGACATTAAATTTCTATTACGATTATATCGACACACTATTCAAACACGATTGTATTAGCAGACTTAGGCCCCTGGAGCGTTGTAATGTTCCAAATTAAAAAAACGCTCCTGCAATGGATTTAATTTTCTTTGTCCGTTCGCTTGTTCTTTTTTCGAAAATAATGACAATATTTCCATGCATGTTTGCGTGGTTTATTTTAATTAGAACGATAACGTACCTATCTGTAAGCAGGCTTCCTTCCCCTTCTGTCCCTTCTCCATCCCCTTTTTTCTTTTCAACTCTTCTTCCCCGCTTTTCTCATTCTTCTCTCTGGACAAGGGTGTAATATGTCTGAAGCTCCGAAACGTCTTTTTTTCTATCTTTGTTCCCAACAAATAAAAAGTAAGCAGGCAGGTAATCTACCAAAGATAAACTTTTTCTTATAATCTTCAATAAATATAACACGAGTGCCTTCCGATCCGGGTGTTTCTGTATTTATCTATTTACAAAAGAAAAGTATGATTATAATCATTATTTCTGTTGCCTTAATCATTGTAAGTAATTATATGGATAATAAGGAGTAATTGTTGGTTTGGTGTTCACATTACACTGTGCTAATCAAATTGTTATTGTAAGAGGTCGCTACGTGTTAGCTTCGGCTCCACAAACGTCTTCCAAAGGTCCGGGGTTCCATAGGCTCGTGATATGATACGCTCGGGACACATGAGTAATAAGAGGGAAGTAAAACACTAAGACTAGATATCAAAACAACAGACATAGGTACGGTCGGCTGCATAATTGCACACCCACCGTAGAGCTCCAAAACGGCTGGTATTAGAATGTTTTCAACACAAGCAAGTTTCTAGACGCCTGCTTTAGTTGAAGTTTAAAGTCTTCTAACTCATCAATTTATATCAAACAAAAATTATTAGAATGAAAACATATCAATAATAGTAATTTTCGAACTCTACCGGGGGCTGCAATTATGCAGCCGACTGTACCTATTAGGGTATACTTAATACTAAACAATTATGGGTAGATATAGATAATGAATACAATAAAAAAAACAAATGGTTGTCTGTTATTCCTTTTTTTCCTTTTTTTTCTTTCATTTTCCTTTATTTTTTATTTCCGTTATATAAGTCTTCTGTTCGTCACCCGTCACCATAACACAAGCCCCAGATGAGCGTTCTTATTAAATAATCTGTTTCCTAACGGGTACGGGCGGTCATGTTACCATGACGCATGACGTCAATTACCGGTGTTCCCATCAATTTATTAGACGTTACCACGTCAAAAAACAATGAATTTTAGACTAGTCAAAGTCAAAGTCAAATTTCTTTATTCATTTCGATGCTTGTATACATTGATAACTTAAAATCGTCTTAAAAAAAAACATCTCTACCTTGCCTAAATTCATGAAAGTTATCGAAAAACTCGTTAATTAATTTCATAATCTCGTCTCAGTTAAGTAAATCGTATACAGTAAATAATAATTTGTTTGTTAATAAAGTTGAATAATGTTCGTGGATTGAATAATAAATCACGTTGAAAACTTTTCGTCAACTCCCTTATCTCTTGGGAAACTTGCTACGAACTTTAACAATTATTTCGGACGTTTGTTTGTGGATCAATTGTAATTCATTTGTTAGATTTCATATCTGTTACTATATCTTTGTGATCTCTTTTTCCGCGCAGTTCTTCTTCTTGACGTTCGACCAGTCAAATTTTTCCTGCTAATAGCCACTTCTTCTTCTCGTATAGTGGTGTGGCTCAAACATTGTTAGAGTTTGACCTTGACTTGACCTAACGACTGCTACTAGAGGTAGCAACCGGGACTAACGGCTTAACGTGCCTTCCGAAGCATGGATGATGGGCTCACAAAAACACATTTTCGCCACACTACTAATTGGCCACCCATCGAAGTAATGACCACGCCAGGCGTCGCTTAATCCGCACGACCGTAAACGATCAGCGAGCGTCGCTTAGCTATGAGCCTCCTGAGTTGGCAACTACGACTGCAGCAGCGTTGGCCTCTACCAGGTCCTCCAATGTGCAGGTGTTAGGGCATAATGGGCATTGGAGTAGGTGCACCATGGACTGCGACGGGCTTCCACACTCGCATTGCTCCTCAGTCGATGCAATAATTATGGCCTACATGGCAGCCACTTAATCGACTCCGGACTCATATGGGCTGTTGCAGAGAAAATATGAGCAAATGGGGGGGGATCAATTTGCTCATATTTTCTCTGCTACGGCCCATCAATCAAAAATCTCTGCCCACCGTACCGTTTACAATCCTGTGCAGCACTATTTGAACATTATCACAACGTAACCTGTGGATCGAACCCACGTCGTTTGTTGTAACGGATGGCGGCTTATACTTCGCGGCCAACTAAAGAAATAGCTAACAGTTAAAAATAATAATCACACTGAGTACTTTTAATTCAAGTATTTAAGTTTGTGTGTAACGTCTATTAGAAAAAGGTCGTAAGTCCAATACTTGTTGATAGTATTATTGTAGCAAACTGATCATTTACTTATGACCCATAGTGTACAAGTTCAAGTTAATTAAATATCAAATTCCTATTTCAGATATTGTTCCAGTTTCATTCAAATTCAGTTCCATACAAATTTCGTTTTATCAAACTCTCTCTTTTTGACCACAACTGTCCACTTCAACTTTTTTTAAATCATAGCCTTCAGTATAGTACAGTGTAATAAGTAATCCTATTTGTTTAAAAAGTAATAGGTAAATTACACTTAATGCCCTTAGTTCAGGGGTTCCCAAACTTATTTTTATCTACTGCCGACTTTGAGAGTAAATTATTTATTATCGCCCGCATATTTTTTACCTCTTATAAACCACTCTAGCATAAAATTAAATTAAATATTGTGAGATATATTAGCGGAGATTAAACATGAATTCTAAACGAGACTTTTACTATAACCCACAAGAGTTTACTTGAAACCTGAGCGCAGTAGGTAGTACCTAACTTAATCAACGCACCCATTTCTTTTTTTGGGTCCTTTAGGCCTGCAGCGCCCATAGGGGGGCGTTATAGGGCGCCTTAGTTCCTTATTTTACGAGTCCAAATTAATAATTTATTATTAAAACATAGCTATAGGTATGTAGGTAGGTAAAAGAGGGTATGGAAGGACAAAAAGGCAAACAATCAACAAAATTACGTAAAACATTATTACCAGAAAGGTAAATAATTAGGACCCAAGAGATTACTTATTACGCATCAAAACATTTTCTGTCAATTTTTTTCAAGTTTAATATAAATCTTTTCGATTAATTTCTTCAGGGCTCGTATCAAAAGAGTCCGTATAAGACACAGATCAATAAGGAATTCAAAGCGATACACTCTAAATTGAAGAAAATGTAAATTGGTTCGTGTTCGGGGTCTAAATAAGTTTCGTGATGGGAATGTTGTCATGTCGCCGGGCCACACTGCCTGCCTCGGTGAACTGTAACAACATCGATTAAAAGACACAATGGCACCGACCGATAGGTTAGGGAATAAAAATACATGTTTTTAACCGATTTCAAAAAAAGTACGAGGGTCTTTCGCCGCCTAATTTTTTGGTTATCATATTAGCAAGCGGTTGAGGGCCACTTTTCCTAATTTTTTTTTTATAAATCCAAAAGATAGAACAAAAGTTGATTGTTAAGGTGAACAGAAATGGGTGTAACTATATTTTTTTTATGTAGGATGTTTACCGATTATTCCACAACTGTTTGCGTACCAAGATTTTTTTTTACAACTAGTTGTGTAAAGCGGCCAGAGCGCGGAGGGGATTACGAATTAAGATTTCTATTAGAGTTAGAACTCTGCTGGAATTTTGATTTATGGGACTGACTTTTACTTACTCCACTAGTGGCTCAGAGTAGTTGTTGGCTTAGTGGTAGATATCTCGACTTTCTTTAATTCGTAGGTCGTGAGTTCGATTCCCGGTGCACCACTCGAATTTTAACATTGCTCTTACAATAAAGGAAAACATTGTGATGAAAGCCGCGACTTAGTTGGCTCTAGCTCTGAACATGGTCGACTAAGCTAAAAGGGTGGTATAGGTTTTGGGCAAGCCTACTCCATCCTCACGCAAAAAGGACCCAACTAAAGAGATCTAATTGCGAAAAAAAAGTACCCGTACACCCACCCGTATTGCCGATAGAAGTACAATTGTATAGAAAGAAAAGAAATTTAGTGAGTCACTGAAGTGGATCTTGGCATCCAAACGAGAGTCCTCCACCGTTACCTGTCCTGCGCTATTTCTTGCCAGTTATCGACTTAGCTTAGTTGCTTGGCTGAGTTTATGCTGCACTAGATAGATATCACGTTTTATTGTAGTACAAGCACATAGACGAATATACATTAAAAATGAACCTAATATGGAAAGTGTTGAATTTTATTATGTACAGTATGGGTCTTAAATGATCTTACGACCTTCTTCTAATAGACGTTACACTTAAACTTAAATACTTTAAAAGTACTCAGTGTGATTATTATTTTCAACATGTTAGCCATGTATTAAGTTGGCCGAGTGGTATAAGCCGCCACCCGCTACACCAACCGACGTGGGTTCGATCTACAGGTTACGTTGTTATAATGTTCAAATAGTGCTGCACAGGATTGTGAACGTTACGGTGGGCAGAGAATTTTGACTGTGGATTGTACCTATCGGACATTTCATAAGTTTGACGGTTGACTCTTATGCAATGAAAATGTCTTATCACTATCACTACATAGTATAAAACACTTTTTTTTACAAAACACCGCTTTTTCTGTCCCTATTTCCCTTTGACTGCTTAAATCTTTAAAACTACGTCACGGATTTTGATGGGGGTTTTTTTAATAGATAGAGTGATTCAAGAAAAAGGTTTATATGTATAATACATGCATAATATAGCCGTGCGAAGCCGGGGCGGGTCGCTAGTGTCATTATAATTGAAATTCTATCACTTTCTAACTATGAATTTTCAGATTTTAGGGTTCCGTACCCAAAGGGTAACTAAGCAACTAAGGATATAATTAATGTACTGTTATAAGTCTTAAGAATTTTTAACCGACTAGTGACGTTATGTCTGTTATCAAAGCTGCTGTTGGCATCGCCGATCCCCACCACCTCCTATAAAAGCGAGCGCTTTAGTTGAGAGCGGATTCATTCTCTGCTTGATCGTCAGTTGGTAAGGTGGGTTCGACGCTGCATGCAGTAAGACCATTCCTTATTATGTCATAGGGTTCTCCTGTATTCTAAGGGTAACAACGTTCACTTAATAATAAAAAGTGAATTGTGGTTCAGTTCGCCATCCACGTCAGTGGTTTATGTTGGAAGCGTTTTAGCATGATAACCGTTATTTGTCCTTATTCTTAACTACCTACAGATTTAGTAAGTGTTATTTCTATTCTTAAAAAGGCCTAAAAACTCCTGATTTACAATAATACTTTCTTTGTAAATATATACTTAATTTATTTACACCCAGACAACAATCAAATGTTTACAGAAATAAATACCTATCTGTACTTACATTACAAAACACTTATTCGGAGGCGGGAATCGAGTTGTCGACGCTGAAGGTTGCACCTTCAGCGTCGCGAGTGTTTGCCCACAGAGCGCCACAGAGGTCGTCGTAATAAAGTAATGAAATTAAATTCTACACATTTTCTCATTTACTTAGATAAATAGGTAACTAATTACAAATTCAATGTGAATTGTGAATGGCTATAAAACATTTTTTTATTATCTCATTAAACTTAAAAAACTTTATTATTACTAATTGTTTTAAATATCATAAAGATAAGATTCACAATAAAAATGATATTGTTTTAAATTAAAAAATTAGGTCTAAAGCAATTAAAAGTAAGTCTTAAAAGCACCTTTAAAAACTTAATTTTTTCATATCGTTTCTTTTATGTCAATTTGCGTGTCTTTTTATTGTTCTCTACCCAAAGGTTAAAAACGGGATCCTATTATTAAAACTTCACTGGTCGTCTGTCCGTCCGTCTGTCCGTCCGTCTGTCCGTCTGTCCGTCTGTCCGTCTGTCCGTCCGTCTGTCCGTCCGTCTGTCCGTCCGTCTGTCCGTCCGTCTGTCCGTCCGTCTGTCCGTCCGTCTGTCCGTCCGTCTGTCCGTCCGTCTGTCTGCCACCAGGCAGCCTGAACCGTGATAGCTAGACAGTTGAAATTTTCTTAGATGATGTATTTCTGTTGCCGCTATAACAACAAATACTTAAAACAATGAAAAAAATAAGTGGGGCTTCCATAAAACCTTGGTACGGAACCCTTTGTGCGCGAGACCGATTCGCACTTGGCCACAGCCTTATCCACAGCTATTTCACTCATTGAAACTTACAAAATAATATTTTATTATCTATACTAATATTATAAAGAAGTAAAGTTTGTGTGTTTGTATATTTGTTATCTCTTCTCTACATATAATAAATTCGAAGTTTTGGAAGTAAGCGTTCTACGTCCATAATGATCTTAGCACTATAGAATTCGCTAACCTTATATAGCTCCGGTAGAAAAAAATCTTGCATGCGCGATTCAGGTTTTCTTAAATTTAGAAAATCACAAATTAATTGATTATTCTTTTTGTTCTGCTTAAAAATTTTGTACACTTATGTATTTTAAGAATACATAGCAATATACACATTTTTTAACTAGAAAATAAAGTAATTAATTTAATAAGATATTTTTTTTAATTTCAAGTAACTAGCGCCATCTCTTCGTTTTCGCGAAACTACCATTCATCTCAGAAAATGTTGATTTTATTTGTTTACCTTTGTTTGTGCAGTCTAATTTCGGGAACTAGGAAACAGATTTTAACATAATCTTCACAAATGTGTTCAGAAAATATCAGAAGAGGTTTAGGTATTTCAAGTAGATTTATGTTACTAATTAAAATTTGATATTTCTTGGCGTAAAAAATAAACCATAATATTTTTGCATGAAAACGTACAGAACGTAGGGATGATGTCAAAATTGTCAGTTTGACATACGGAAAGAAGCATCTAGCGCCATCTCTTTTTTATTTATAATTTTATTGTGGCTTCGCATTATTACTATCGTGCATATAGCCAGTGTCGCGGTCAAAGAAAATTAAATCCAATGCAGGAGCGTTTTTTGAATTTGGAACATTACAACGCTCCAGCAATTTTGTATGAACATGTGTATGAAGCGGCGTGCTGGGGTTATTAAAAACTTAAATACTCTTTGATTGGATCTCTTTTATCAAAGTACTAGCGACCCGCCCCGGCTTTGCACGGCTATATTATGCATGTATTATCTTCTTATCTATATCTATACATATAAAATCCTTTGTCCTGACTGACTGACGGATCATCGCACAGCCTAAACCGCTGATCGTAGAGACTTGAAACTTGTAGGGTGTGTTCTTCGTATGACGTAGGCATCCGATAAGAAAGGATTTTACGAAATTAATTACCTACCGGATTTAAAAAAGAGTAGAAAGTTATTTTAGGCGATTTGCTTCGACTCGAACTCCTTAGTGCTTTTTATTAAATTAAGTAAGTACATTTTATTTTGACACACATGTTTCAAACTCAATCTAATTTGAAATCAACAAAAAATAATCCTATTTTAACTATTTTCGACTCCTGCGCGGACGAAGTCGCGGGCAAAAGCTAGTATTTAAAAAAAACCATTTCCATGTTTTTGTTGACCGTGAATGAGATATCATTTAATTGAATATTTAATTTATTTAATCGCAACCATAGTAATAAAAAGTATTATTCTCCACGAAATATGTAAACAAATAAATATTGTGGGACAATTCATACAGCGCCATCTAGCACCAAGCTAAGCAACTACGCTTGTGTTGTGGTAGCTAGACAACGGATAAAATACTACTACTACTATACTTTTTTTGTAAATATATACTTAATACATAGAAATCGGTAAGTACCTAGACCAGAAACAAATACTTTTACATAAATACTTTTTCGAGGTGGGAATCGAACTCGCAACCTTCTGCGTCACAGGCAGGTGTTTGCCCGACGCGCCACAAATTTCATCCAAAGAAGATAAACAAAGTATTTTCCGGATATTTTCTATAGTGGCTGCAAACTTGACCTTTCGAACTTTAACTCTAATCTAAACAACACAAGACTATGATCTTATAGTTAAAAGTTGCAATGTGTTTACTCGTATTTCCAAAAGGTGAATTTGAAATCCATTTATTTAATAATCCGGTCACGTAGAGACAGTCTTAACTTTGTTGTCTAGATATTTTGAAACGTGCAAAAACAAGTATCAAAAGACACTTTTACAATATGTAGATAGTAAAGTAAAAACCGCACTTTAGTAAGGCTACGTCGCATTTTGCGGTTAGCCGAGCGGCCGACCACAGGTTGCGATTGCGGCTAACCGCAAGATAGCTAGCCGTAATGGTACAGAATACTAAAAGAAAAGAAAGAAATAAATATAAAAATATTTTCTAAACATAAAAAATAGACACATTTTTATGTGTCTATTTTTAGCACAAGAAAAAATTAGTCTAGCGGCCAGAAAAAGGTCCTTCGTCCTTAGCACGATGATATAGCTAGATGCCCCAGCGCAGATTTTCAGAACGAACCTTATTGAGACACACGGGCTTAACTAGTATAACTTATAAAGTTACTATAAGGGAAAATTCTGTTATAATGCGCCGGGACTGGCAATCTAGCAGTTTGCGGTTGCCAGTCCAACCGCAAACTGCTAGATGCACATAGCGACCGTTCAGCCAGCAGCCAATTTCTATCACTCACAGCCGCATTGCAGTGCGTGATAGAAATTATTTGCGGTTGATCACATCCGGCCTAACCGCATAGTGCGGACATGGCCTTATTTTTCCTACCAACAGCCGTTAAATAATGCTTAACGAAGTATTGTATTTATTAAATAGAGGAAATAGCTAGTGAGAGACTTTGCTATTGGAAGCCCTTATTGCGGAAAAATAGAAGAATAGGAATCGGCGAATAACGTCTCAGTTCGGGGCGAACGAGCTAATCAAAACTAACCTTAATAAGTTTCTTTTGTCGACATTTTCCTATAAAAAGCTGCCTAATATAACTTATTTACTTACCTACGTTATAAACATCTACTATCACATCTATACATAATTTAAAAAAGCATGTGTGAGAGTGATTTGCAACCTACTTAAAAATCAATGTCTGAAAGCCTCCTTAAAACTTTGTTTTACTCGCCAAGGAAAACAACATTACCTCATATAGTAAGTATTTTTAGAAACTTTCACCTCAAGATCCCTTGACACTGAACTTCGGACTTTATAAAAGTTTGAGTACCTGAGCCTGAGTGTACGTCACATACGCCAATTTAAATACTGATAAGGTACAAGTCCAATTCGGTAAAAGCATAGACTTCGTTTGAAAACGTCAGAGTTAACAACAAAGTACATACAAAATGATTGTGAATGAAATGATTTGACGACCCAGTTGGCCCAATGGTTACCATGCCGGACTGCCAAACACAGGGTTGCGGGTTCGATTCCCGCCACAGACATGTATTTATGCTTAGATATTTGTCTGTGGTCTGGTTGTTTCTATGTATTATAAGTATATATTTACAAAAGAAAAGTATATAATTAAGTAGTATATCCGTTGTCTTGCACCCATAACACACGTCTAGTTACTTAGCTTGGGGCTAGATGGCGATGTGTGGAATGTCCTGCAATATTTATTTATTTATTTATTTAAAATGCCATCCTCGTATTATCGACTTGCTTTCACTGTGACTTCGTCTGCGTAGATGTTGAATTTTCCAAAATCCTTTTTAAGCGGATGCCTTCGTTACAATAGCTAGCCTGAATGTGGCTAGCTGCTGGTCCAAAATTCTGTTATTATCTTTAATCGGAAACTTAATTATACTATTGATTTGAGAATATTCGTCCATTGATTTGAGCTGTGCGTCAGCCAGTCAGTCCTATCAGTCAGTCAGGTTTTAAATTTTATATTTATAGATAGATATCACATGAGTAAAGAAACTTCCTTAGTGGGTGTAACGTAAACCGAAATTGAGGACCGTAATTTTTCATGTCAATCCCGAATAGTTTGCAGTTCCGAGTCAGAAGATTGATGTTTTGTTATGTTTCAAAGTAAGGGTCAAAGTTTTCCCAGACAAATAACAGTTCTTTTACGTTGTTATTATGATAGTTTAAAGGGTTAAAGTATGCTACGGGATCAGTAGAAGCTGTAAAAAAATTCCATGGACAGTTGAGGTAGACAATTTTGAATCAACTACCCTTAATCACCATATTAGAGGTAATCCAAGTGTTTAAGAACAAATAGAGCCCTTATCCTTGGCAATCAAAGGACACGCTATTGTCTCAAAGACATTTAACATTTACTAGATAGGTTATACGTGACATAGTCCTCTTCTTCGCGTCTTAACTAAGCCACGGCAATGGCATAGACTGTTGCCATTTTGAAATCGCCTGCGGAGCGGCTTAAAGAGCATAGAGAGCAGGCTGTCAACTTCACGCACTTTTGGCGGTTCTCCCACAGCTAAACTGGATCCTCAGAGACTTCCGGATAAGCTATTGCAAGTCTTTGGAACAAGTTTTCTTCTTTTTCGTATCGATAGCACAAATTAAAGGGGGGGGGGGGGAATTGATGAGGTAGGGTCAGATCTGCCCACTCCAGTGAGCTGCCAGGTCTTTGACGTTGTTATTAGCTGACATCAGGTCAGCCAGTGTACGTACAGCTATAAGGCTATTAGCTAGTGCAATACAGCTATTAGCTAGTGCAATATCAACGTGCGAGACTATTTTGTACTGATGACTCAGTTTTGCGGGATTGAAAATTATTACGTTCATCTAGAAAACTGTTTTTGTGTAGCAACGACTTCAATCGAGGTAAACATTGATGAGCTTAGTTCTACTAAACAAATTCAGATATTTAATTAATATACAGATTTGTTTAGTAAGCTTGGTTTTAAAAAAAATGTTTTATTTTCAAAAACTTTTTGTGTGTTGGTTAGCTACATCAAACTTGGTAGTAGGTAGGTACAGCCCGGTGTGAAATTAAATTTTCGAATTCTAGCCCTGCTGGTGAAAAGGATGGCCACCATTGGCTTAGATGATTCTATCCAATGTAATTTAAATCTCTTTATTTTGTCTTAATCAACCTCTTGGCAAATAAGCCCGGTCACGATACGGTTTCTCGATTCTGAAGTATATTATCGTGACGACCTTAATTAAGTTCCTGAGTTGGATGTTTCAATGTCTTTATCATCTAACCCTGGAGATCAAGTTCTCGTGCAAGATTCAATGTCACTAAGTTTCTACCTACAAGTCAGTCAAGTTAAGCAGCCCATAGAAGTTAATTTTACTCTTTTAAGGAAACTTTTCCTACGTCGTAAGTCGAAGAATCTGCGTGATGGTATTAACTATGTAGTTTTTTAGGGTTCCGTAGCCAAATGGTAAAAAACGGAACCCTTATAGATTCGTCATGTCTGTCTGTCTGCCGTATGTCACAGCCACCTTTTTTGGAAGCTCTTTGATTTGAATTTATGGTTCATTCAAAGATTAATTGTTACTGCTGTCGTAATTCATATCGATAAACGAGTAGGTAAAAGAAAATATCTTGGGGAATTAGACTGATAAGGAATTCCAAATAGGTAAGTATAGGTACCTTGTTCTTCTTTTGTCTTTTATTCGCTATTTTCTTGAATACTAATTCTTACTTACAAATTCAGTGAAATTCCATACTTTAGTTTAAGTGGAACTACCTATTTACATAAAAAGTAAATAAATTTAAGTTGTTTTCTTAATTAAAATACAAGAACACCATAAATTAAAAGTGTTATTTTCGTGTTTGAAAAAATTAATTAGCAATTTAATGTAGATACTTACCTTAGGTAAGTACTTAGGCATAAATACTCTCGATACGTTAGAAATAATTTAATTTTTATTATTTTGCCTGTCTGCCTACCCAGAGGAGCAGAGTGGAGAGGAACGGAGCGGTTTCCATTAACAGGATTGCATTAAAACTCCGCAGGTGGAGATTTTGCGAAACGCTATTGGTGGAAACGCCGGCCGCTTCGCTAGCTCGCTCCACTTCTATCGACAAGCAGCCAAATCCGCCTTTATAAATATAAAAAATTACACTTTCAATCTAACGCTCTATTATCATTTATCAGCATCGGTTTAGCTTTTCAGCCCTTATGAGGTACCCTAAACCAAATATACATATACAAAACATACCTCCTTTAGAAGGGTAATTAAAAACTTTAGGTAAAAACAAAAGCAATTAGAAGAAGTAGGTACCTAAAATAGCAACTTTAGTGATATTTATATAATTTTAATGACTAAACTTTTTTTATATTCAAGAGTTAGTATTTGATCTTCCTACAAAACAGACAGTAGGTATTCTAACTGGGTGCTTTGAAATTGTCAAGGCTGTCTTTAACATATTGGAGGCCCTGGGCATATTGGGATAATGGGGCCAATGAATGGGGCCCCTAAGATTTTGAGAGATCAAAAGTTACTCTTTTAGCATTCACAGGTACTTAAGAACAATCTATGTTAATCGAAGAGGAACCTTTCTAGATTTCGGATGGGCAAAATCTTAATAACTCCTTCAAAAAAGTCTGCCAGGAACTAGGGGGATTGATCATGGGCCATCGTGCCCAGTGGGAAGAGGGCCCTGGAAGTTGTTTGTTTAAAATTGAACACGCTCTGTTGTCTCAACTCGCATTTGCGATTATTTTAGGTTTAAAGGATTCTGTAAGCCAACAAGGAACTTCTATAGTTTAGCCATACCCATTGTGTGGTTTGATTCACGAGTCTGTTTGAAAAAGATTTAGCTTTAAAATGTTAGAGTATTTTTTCCCTTGTCATTTGAATCATTAGGTTGTCTAAGTATAAGGTAGTATGTATAGCAAAGTTAAAAGGAAAAAATACACAGAACAGAAAAAAGGTGAAAAATATGAGATCTAAATAGAACTTATAGCAAAATTTCGTACAAATTCCGTCTATAATTACTTAGATGAAGTTGCTATGCGTTAGCCGTTAAATTGTGAACTTAATTTGAAATTCCTATTTAAAAAAGCCTCCTTTTAAGTCAGTATTTTCCGTACCAATATACTGAACTCTACACTAAACGTGGCATGACGACACGCACTTAAACGGTTTTTATTATGAAGAATACTTTACATATATTAAACTCCAGTATGACGTCGATGAATAAAAAAAACGCTTACGCTAGATTAAATTAAAGTCTTTGCTAATAACAAAGACCTTTGGACTGAACTGACTGACTCCCACTTTCCGAGATGTGTCCGTGCCGATAGCTGGCCATCTTGAGCTTCTTGGCGTCTCTTTAACACCAACTCTCAACTTTGGCACCTACATTGAGTCCAAAGCCCAACTAGCTTCAAAAAAGCTTGGTGTTCTGGCGAAGGTGAGACGGTACTTCACGTCGGGACAGTTGCTCAACTTGTACCAAGCACAAGTCCGCTCGTTCATGGAGTACTGTTCTCACCACTGGGACGGTTCGGCGAAATACCAGCTGGAGGCCTTGGAGTCAATTGAGAGGAGAGCCAGGAGACTCATTGGTGCCGATAAGCTTGCCAACAAAAGGCTTCAGAGCCTGGAACATCGTCGCAAGGTGGCGAGTTTGTCGGCCTTTTATCGGATACATTTCGGGGAGTGTGCAACAGAACTCCACGACCTAATCTTGTCATCTCCATTCTTTCGTCATACAACCAGGCAGACTGGTGTGCGGCACCGATTCATGGTGGACATACCACACGTTCGCACTAAGCGCTTTGCTTCGTCATTCCTTATTCGTACTGCAAGGGAATGAAATCGGTTGCCTGCGTCTGTCTTTCCTGACGTGTACAATTTGGGGGTCTTCAAGTCGCGAGTGAATAGGTATCTTCTAGGCAGGCGTGTTACATCTTAGGCCGCATCGTCACCTAAAATCAGGCGGGTGTGATAGTGGTCAAACGCTGACCTATCATATATAAAAAAAAAGAACTGCAATAATGGCTGAAAGAGAATCAAACGAAAGGTTATCAAACGAAACTATCGATTGGATAGTGGACACCACAAGTGGACAATTAAACCAACGAAATTAAACCAACACCATCTTGGATTAAAAAGTTCTGACAGAAAGTGCCTAGGTTAGGTTAGGTCAGGTCAGTTTAACCTCCGTGGGGCAGCAGATGACATGTGTAAGCGCTACTGCGTCCCCGGCACTCACAGCGGAAGGAGGACACCGAGGGGTTTTAGTGGGTAAACCTCTGGCCGACCACCATCCTAGGCCAGAGGGAGCCTCACACATCTCCACCGCTCCCCCCGGAGCGGTGGTGGGACGGTGCATAAGGAGCATTTCCCCTCGAAAAAAAAGGCCAAATTATCCTGGTGCCCGTGCACCTTCTCAGGAGGTACGGAGTTTTAACTCCGCATGAAGGTGAGATCTTTCTAAGACCAGCGCTGTTGGGGCCGTAGAAGAATGCTCCCGCCTCCTTGCGTCCCCAACATCAAAGCGCGAAAGGAACCGGTGGAGTTTCAGTGGGTAAACCCCTGGCTGCCCACCATCTTAAGCTAGGGGGAACACATCCCCGCTGCGCCTTCCCCGAGGTAGCGAGACGGTGCATAAAGCTGCATTTCTCCACCAAAAAAAACAGTATAACCTCAATTTTTTTTTAATAATGACTGTCTTAAAAATATCGAAGTTGGCATTATTTTCTTTTGATGTTCTCTGTTGACACACAAAATCATCACGATCAAAATATTGATAATTCCAAGATATTAGGCGTTCTTGTACCAGTGACGTGTTGAATGTCGATGACCAGGGCCGCCGTAAGCGGGCGTGCAGAGCGTGCACCGCACGCGGGCGGCATGCCCAGGGGGCGGCAAATCGAGCGACTCATACCTAATTCAAGTCCCCCCCTGACCAGTCGACTCCTACGCAGAGAGCGCGCATAGGATACCTAGAATACCTACTTGGGGCGGGGAGAATACCTACTTGTAGCTGGTCACCGGCTAGGCGCCCCAAGTTTAATAAATGATCATAATTGAGTGCAAAAGATGCGGTGGCGGTGGTGGAACAATCACGGAAGGAACAAATTTTTTTAGAGAAAAAAAATCTATTTTTGTTGGTAAATTATCTTATTTTAATTACTATTTTTATTAATAAAACCTTGTTAATTATACATCAAAATGAGGGTTTAATGCAGATTCTAAAAATAATATGTAGTTTCCGTAACCCCAAAGTAACATATTAAAATATTGATTTTTTTTGACAAAACACCCCCAAATAGGATAATAAAGCAATTAATGTCCTATTTGCATTTAATTGCTTTATTTTGCAATTAGTCTCCATTATATTGGATTGCACACTAGATGTAAGTAGGTATACAAAGCAAATTACGTATAACTGTAATTTGCTTTGTATGACTTACATCTAGTGTGCAATCCAATATAATGGAGACTAATAAAATTGCAAAATAGGTAGGTATGTTATTTTAAAAAATGAAACAAAAAATGTTGAGAAATGTGAAAATTTCATTTGTTTCTGTCCGATTACCAGCTCCACAGGTGAAGGTCTATTAATTTTTTTTATTTTTTTTTCACAATTAAATCTCAACATTCAAAACTTACGTGGTCAAGGTTATGACAATGGTTCTAATATTCGTCGAAAACACATAGGACTACAAAAAAAAATTGGAAATAAATAACCGCGCGTTTACATCCCATGCTCGACGCATAGTCTTAATTTGGTAGTGAACGATACAGCAAATGTTACTCATGAAATGTGAATTTCTTTAATATAATTCAAGAAATTTACGTTTTCTTTTCATCATCTACAAAAAGTTAGTCGGTAATTTGCAAACATTTACCAGATTTAAAATTAAAAGCTTTAAGTGCCACGCGATGGATAGGTTCACAGAATATCACACGGCTGAACACTTTGAAAGGGTGTTAGCAGAAGCTTCCAAAGTGGCTCACGAACTCAACGTAGAAACAGATTTCCCACCAATACATACAATTCGTTCAAGAAAAAAATCAACACAATTTCACTATGAACACAGTGATGAAGTTTTTGTAGACCCCAAAATCAAATATAGAGTAGAGCTTTATTTTAGAATCCTAGATCAGACAATAACTTATTTAGAAGATAGATTGAACGAGTTGAAAACATTTTCCGACGTATTTGGCTTTTTTTACCAATAACTTATTTAATTATTCCAATGATGAGTTAATGAAACATTGTAAATATTTAAATTTGTAACTTAAAGATGATTCAAGTAGTAAATCAGACTTTGACGGTATTGATTTATTTAATGAAATCATTGCATTAAAATTGAATTTTGCAGAAAACCAGTCTACAAACCTTATTACAATATTTTTTTACCAATAACTTAATTTCAACATTTCCGAACACAGCAATAACGCTGAGAATATAACTTACACTGCCGGTTTCAGTTGCATCTAGTGAGAGATCCTTTTCAAAATTAAAAATTATCAAAAACTATTTAAGATCAACAATGCTTCAGCAAAGACAGTTATTTAGCTATAGTTTGGATACAAAAAAGTTGATAGAAGATTTCGCAAATGTAAAGACAAGAAGAGTTAAATTTTTGTAAACAAAAATAACAAGTACTTAATTATTTAAAATACCTAAATGTTTTTTTTCGTTATGTTGTTTTTTCCCGACCATAATGAGAAAATATTAATTATCCTTTTTTTGACAAAACTCAGAGTAAGTAGTAGGGCGTAGGGCGGCATAATCGGTATTGCACGCGGGCGACGAAACAGCTAGCGGCGGGCCTGGATGACACTACAAAAAGTATAATTAAAATGATTAATTAACAAATAAAAAAAAGTATTTTTGTTACATTTAATAATCATACTTAGCTACAAGAATTATTATTATGTAAACTTAAAAAAAAATCTCACACGTCAAGGATATGAATTTCATTGTTCGTAATGTTTGGTATATATAAGATAATAATTGGAATTACTCCGCAGATACATAAGAAAAATTATTAAGGTAAGAAGTTCCTAATTTTATTTAAAAAATATTTTTTTCTTACTTGTTGGTAGGTACTTACATGTTACTGCCTGAATTAATACCCAATTTTCTTTCTTTTACATCTAATTTCTAACATAGAAATGGAAACTTTTGCACGTTTTTTGAGCCCAGAAGTGGTGCCATAAAGACCTAACGATCGCTGGAATAGCTGTCGAACTTGACATGCCTTTGAAGCTTCAAGACGTAAGTGTTCGGGCTATTCCAGAGAATAGTTGTTTTTTGTATCAGCATCACAAAAGAAAGAACTCGTCAATACGCCTGGCTGGAGACACCAACCCGTGGAGTATATCACAATGTTTTCCGTGACGAAATCTTTAAGCTGAGAGTCTTATTTTTCTCGTATAGTGGTGTGGCTCACCTTTTGTTAGGGTTTTTCAGATCGCCTTTAAGGCCTCTAATAATTTGACCTAACGACTGCTACTAGAGGTAGCTACCGGGAAGCACGGAGGGGCTCTTGAAAACAAATTTTTGTTACACTACTAATTGGCCACCCATCGAAGTAATGACCGCGCCAGGCGTCACTTAACCCGCACGACCGTAAACGATCAGGGGACGTCGCGTAGCTGTGAGCTGCGAGTCAATATGTGCTAGGCATAGCCTAATACATTGCCGAGTCACTACAGTGTTTAGAATAGTACTGGTTAATTTTGCTGACGTTGTATAAAAACTTCTAAATGTAAAGGCCTAAAGGCGGCCCCACATACACGCCGTGAAGCTCCGCGAAGAGGCGCGAACGTTAATGTGGATGGTTTTCGCGGGGTTCACGCGCGTTCGCGCCTATTCCCCGATTATAGTCGGATATGTACTCTGCTTCACGGCACGAACTCGCGCGTGAATTTACGGCGTGTATGTGGAGCCGCCATAAGGTAAGATCATGACATTGTTTCAGCCATGAAAACTTGGGTCATCATCGCTGCGTTGGTCGCGGTAGCGCTCGCGCGACCTGACGACAACCACTACGATACCAAATATGACAACTTCAACATCGACGAGTTGTTAGAAAATGAACGTCTACTGGAGAAGTATACTCTGTGCTTTGAAGGCGCTGGAAAGTGTACTCCGGAAGGCACCGATATTAAGAGTAAGTTAAAAGTGATAAAAATATATTCAATAAGTTGTGATTTCAAAATGAACAGTGGACGAGCTATCGACCACTTTACTGGGCTGACGAATTACATAAAGGGACAAGTTGACACACTTTGACAACTGAGGAAACTGACCTAACGAATTAGGCAACACTGACAAATGAGGTAACCTGACCAGTTAGAGAAACTGGCTAATTAGGGAAACTGACGAGTGATAAACCCGACCCCAATTGAAAATTATGTTTGTATCTTGCGTACTTTTTAATAATAAAAAGTACGTTAACTATCTACTGCTCTAAAGAGAATCTGCGTTGCTTCGCAGACATTTCGAATAAAGAAAATGCTGAAAATCTTGAAAACACAACAAGCTCGTCCGTCACGGTCTCGAAACATCCAAACTCTGACTCTTACTTTCATTTTATACTTGAGTTTTATAATGATGCCCTTTAGTTAACAACGTTTTTTTGTTTCAGAGTGGATACCTGAAGGGTCTCGATCGGGCTGCGCTAAGTGCACACCGAAACAAAAGGTGCTGGTCGCGAGATTCATAAGGCAAATTCAGAAGAAATTCCCCGACCATTGGGAGATATTGTCGAAGCAAGCCGATCCAAAGGGCCAATTCAAAAATGAATTGGAAAAGTTCTTGAAGGAAAATGCGCCTTAATTTGTCAAGATTTTTCCTCCGCTTAGTGATTGTCTGCTTTTAACGTTTGTTCATTAAAATATTGTGATTATCTGAAAAAAATACTTGTTTTTATTACTATTCTGTAAAATACCGTAAACATGATATTGTTAGAATCAAAATTCGCCGAATAGAAAACTGCGTAATACAATAATTACATCACAGACAATGGGTGTCTGATATTAAAGAGATTAGTAATTAATTATTTGGGTTCCACGAATCAATTATATCCGAAAGGGAACCTCCGATCCAATAGTAAAATCCGTTCTCAATTAACACAAGTCACGATGAAAAGGCACATCTGTTTGATGAGTTCATAATTAATTAATGTTCTCCTTAACTTTATGTTTATTACATTCTACTTCTACCTATTTACGTGAACCAAAGTCATTAAGTTTGATTTACTGAGCGTGGAATGTCGTATTAAGTTGTTATGATGTATGGAAACATACATAATGAATTTATCTTTTTAAGTAATTACCTAACGTATTTGAATAAAGACAATGCGAATCTCTATAATAGATTTTTATAGACAAACTTTTCAGCCTTCTTGGGTTGATAAGTAGTATAAATATACTACTTATCAACCCAAGAAGGCTGAAACTCTGTCCACCAATCATGTTCCTGTGCTATAGAAAACCACTCTATGCTGTAGTTATGAGACTGAACCGGGTCATGTTTTTAGTATAACTTGCTGAAATCCTATAAACACTAAATGCCCCTAAGGCTGACTCTAAGCTGAACTCTTTGATGGAGAGTTTTAATGGGATCTTATTCTTACTACATAGAGCTGATTCAAATACTGATGGACTTCCACGGGTGAAACCGCGGGGCGCAGCTAGTATTATTACCTATATTTAAGTTGGAAAGTTAGGTTTATATTTTTAGTGCAAATGCCCTTTATTACATCTAGTAGAGCTAAGCATAACTAACAAGCATATGAATTAAAAAAAAACGTGTCATTAGATGTAAAAGTTATGCAACCTTTAGCGCTTTCTGAAGGTTTCTGCCCAAAAGCTTTTTTGTGAAATGGACTTGGATATGACGGTGGTTCGAACCAATATCGATAGATAACGGGACGTCCGTAGTTGGCACGACGCTATCGCAAGCCTTCACTTTACGCATTAAAGTTTTTTGGAGCGAACAGAATAACAATATCTTGTTAAATTATGTGTACGTGCTTATTATTTGACCATTTATTGGAAAAATCTATATATTAATAGATTACAAAACATATTATCTAGATGATTTATTAATTGCTTGCCCTGCATTTAAACCAATCCTCTGCTTAGCGTAGTCTAGAGCCGACTAAGCCATCAAGATATTTTCCTTCACTAAAAGAGCGTCCAACGCACATCAATTTTCCGTAATAAAAATCCTTTGATGTCCAAATCAACCCATAACCGTCGGAGTGAAGATACCTTGAGATATCTGCCACTTGACCAACACCGCCAATTTCTTGGAAAATCAATAATAATTACGATTTCTACGTATCTCTTCAAAACGTCTTTTAATCTCTTATTTTTTTTACATTTGATAGGTCAGCGTTAGGCCACTACACCTACTCAGGTGATGTAGCACGCTTTCCTAGAAGATACCTGTTGCCTATAATTAGAACAAAGTTTCTTATTGTTGTGGTCTAGGTGTTTCTGTAAATTAAGTATTAATAACAGAATATGTTTATTATAAATGAACAAGTAACTATACTATACTAAATAACAATTAAATAACGACAACTTAAATTAATTAAATAAACTACCTACTTTACTTATACTAAATTAAAAGTCCAAATGGGGGTCCCTAGGAAGTGTGCCCAAAAGGCTGGCAGCGTTACCACGTTGGATGGCGATGCTTATCCGTTGTCCGAGCTAAAACTAGTAATTTTGAAATTATTAATTATAAAGTATTAATTAATAAAAACAAATGAGGTATATAACTATAATATCCGGTGTCTAGCTAACATAACCTTAGTGCTTAGCTTGGGGGCTAGATGACGATGTGTAGAATGTCTTGCAATTCCTATAATGCGCAATAATCTAACAATTTACTCCGAGAAAATATTCGTAGCACGTTAACATCTTCATTTGATTGGTAATAATTTTATCACGTAGCCTCGTAGTCGACACGATTGCAAATTGGGATTGAAATAAATTTTATTAAAAATACTGTGAAAAGTGAATTAGATTCAAATTAGCTATCAGACTTTTATTAGATTCGATTTATAATTAAAATACTTAGATAACAGACTTTTTTAAAACTAAAGATGCGAGGTTAATCTTTAAGTTATAAAATTCAAAGTCTTGAAATACTTTGAAAAGTGAATTATAGATTCAAATTAGCTATCGCACTATTATTAGATTTTATTTAAAATAATATTAATCTTGGATAACAGATATTTTATTTCAAAACATAACATGCGATGTATAAGTCCTGACTAACTGATATATCAATCAACGATAGAACATGAAATTTGAAGGGTGTTGTTCTTTGGTGAATAAGTATCCTCTAAGAAATGATTTTTCGAAATTCCTCCCCTAAAAGGGGTACAAAGGGGGTTTGTTTCTGGAAAAAAGTCATTATTATCCTGTAGAAGTAATTCAATGTTATAATTTTACAAAATAAAAATAAAAATGCAGAACTCTATTGGAACAAAATATTACCATCCTTTTACCGGACTAAAAGGATTGATCTCGCAGCATGCATCCAAAAATTTGGTCTCATGCCTCCATTATAAAAAACATTCTTTATTCCTTTAACATTCCTCCAAAATAACATTCTTTATTCAATATTTAATTTATATCTCATGCCTTCAAAATACACAATGGTATCGTAAGCAAAAATAGAGCACAATAAAAAAAACACAGACAATATAATATACTAAAATATCTGCCCCAAAATACCTCAATTCTAGAAACTAGATACGTCGTCGGCATAAGTACAGACCTGTGTAACTTTCATTCTTCATTCCCCTTGATAAGAATTCTAACAAGTGTTCCCTAGCGCCTTTGCACACTGTAGACTTTTAGCTGATAATTCAGTTTCAAGGCAATCGTACACTTAGTTTTACAAAGACTTTAGTCTGCAGGAACCTCTAAAATCTAAGCAATGTTAAGAATTCCGTAACCTGCGTTTTACTGTTGGATTAGGTAGATTATGGGGTCTAAGGAGAGCTGACTACCTCGAATAAGGAAATGTAGGCTGAACTGTGAAGTGATGACGTAGAAATATGCAAGCCGGATTTCAGAACGGGAAAATATTTGTATAAAATATAAGTTATTTACATGTTATTTAGCGTTTTTTTTTTAAGTAATTGAGTTTATTTAGGTATTGGGCATATTGAATACTCTTAAAGCCTCATAAAGGTATTAAGTACCTGGAAAATTATATTCTTAAAGAGCGTTTAGGTTTCTATTTCTAATTGGGCAATTTTTTTAGGCAGAAAAACTAATTTTTTTTCTCGAATTTGGCGGGCAAATATTGTATAAAATATGGTACATTGTAGGATCTATATCAATCAGCTTGCTAATATATAAAGATAAGTAATCCTCATATTATACTTAACTGGATTTTTTATATTCTACTACCTGTCCCGGCAAACGTTGTTTTGCTATTTACAAAAAAAAAAATAGATGTTGGCTGATTCTCAGACCTACTGAATATGCTCACAAAATTTCATGAGAATCGGTCGAGCCGTTTCGGAGGAGTTCAAGTTCGAACCCCGTGACATGAGAATTTTATATATAATTATAGAGAAGATGATGGTGATTTCATGCAAATTGTATGATACCAAATGAAGAAATTTGATTTCGACTTCGAATTTGTAAATCAAAATAAAGTGGTTGGTGTAAAAAATAATTTCAATCGTTTACAAATAACTATACTTACGTTAGAAGGGGTAAGTACAATCTATCGCTGTAAATATTTGTAGGGTTCTGTCACTCAAAAGAAAAAAGGAACCCTATCATCATCATCTTCCTGCCCTTATCCCAATTTATTTGCGGTCGGCGCAGTATGTTTTCTTCTTCCATTCACTCCTATTAGTCGTAATCTCATCGCTGACATTCATCTCTCTCATGTCTTGTCTTACGCAGTCCATCCATCTTTTCTTAGGTCGTCCTCTTCCTCTCCATCCCTCTACATTCATACTCATCACTCTTCTAGTCACATGCGTCTCTTCTCTTCTCATCACATGTCCATACCAACTCAACCGGTTCCCTTTTACTTTTTCAGTAACCGTTGCTACTTTCAGGCTTCCTCTAATATACTCATTCCTTATTTTATCCATCCTCGTTACTCCACACATCCATCTTAACATTCTCATCTCCGCTGCATGCAATCTTCTCTCATCCTTCTTTTTCACGGCCCAGCATTCTGATCCATACATGACGACAGGTCTTATCACGGTTTTATAGATTTTACCCTTCAGTTTAAGGGGCATCCGTCCGTCCATCCGTCATCCATCCAAAAAAGGAACCCTATATTAAATGATAATTTCATTGTCCTACCCTTAAATGTAGTGTAAATTGATTTAGAAGGAAATGTGTAAGGATAAGACATGTATTTTTTCGTCCCTTTTTGATTATGCTCCAAGTTCCACTAAATAACTACACGTATAAAATACCTACTTTTACACACAAACATCAAACTACGCGAGATTTCAACTTTGCTTTGAATGAGCTTCTTGTAATAACAAGAAAAGGTATGTGTTTACTTTTTCAATCCATCATGAACCTTTTCAAAGGGTTTTTACCTTTTACCTGATTGTTGTATTGATGCTGCCAAAACTAATTTATTAAAGAGATTGCTTGTATTTCTATAGTAAGTATTTTTGGAAGAACACTGTTTTTTCAGGTAGAGAAACAGAAATAGTTTTGTTTATAATTTTTTTGGTTATGTTTGAATAAAATATACACGGTGTAACAAGGGGGGTGGATCATCGGTTGTTGGGGGGTAGGGGACCTCAGTAGGTGCCTATCGATTTAACCCCCATGTTATGATCTACAATATTCACTGGTTTAAAAGTTATTTGGGTTTTAGTGAAATTTTAGTCAAAATCGGATTTCACCCTGAACTTCGCAATTACAGCGAAACTATCAGGTCTGCGATTCTGCCTTTTTTTGTGAAACATTAAGTTCAATAGTCGCCCTTTGGTACGCCTATGCCAATCAGAGTCGATTTATAAAACTCAAAATAAAACCAAGTAACATTTTTTTCAAAATCTAATGAAATGAAATGAAAGGTTTTATTTTCAGACAACAAAGATCCATAGAGTGTGTTAGTACAGATACTTATAAGACTATGTTAGTAGCTTACACTAAAAAATGAAAAATGCACTAAACTAATATATCATGTACCTACGGGGCACCCCGGACGGACCACCACCTGATGAACCGCTATCATTCAAACAGGTCATCACCCGCACGAAATGTCTCCTCATAGGTGCATGCGTATCATCGGCAACTACCCTCAGGATGCCGTTGTCACTATCCCGCACTCGCCTCATCAGTGACGCTACTTTTTTACGGACTAAGCTGGGAAAATCGTCCGTATGAGCTTGTGCAAACATTCCCGAGGCACTACAAAAGCGGGGAAGTCTCAACAGCATCCTGAAAAAATTATTATACTGGATACGCAGGGTGCTTATCGATCCTTTAGCATATCTAGTCCACAGACTGCCCGTGTACAGAGTCTGACAAAATGCCTTGAAGAGAGTTATTTTAACTTCATCTGTACAGCGGGCAAACCTACGAGCCAGCATATTGCCACGGACCGCCAACGCCCTGCGCTCCCTCTCTATGTCGACATCATCTCTAAGGTCGTCGGTCAGGAAATGTCCGAGATATTTAAATTGATATACACGGTTCAGCTGTATACCGTTCAACGTAATTGGTGGAATCAACTCGGGACACCTACCGGCGGCCCTAAACACCATGTACTCAGTCTTCTTTAAATTATACACGAGACCATGCGACGCAGCGTAGGTTTCGCACACTCTCAGCATCTCTTCAATAGCTCTCACAGTTGGACCCAGCAGCACCATGTCGTCCGCGTAGCTGATGTTATTAATAGAAATACCACCAACCCTGCATCCAACACGCATGCTGCTCAGTCCAACTATGAGGTCATTTACATACAGGTTGAAGAGCTTAGGCGAGGTCAAACCCCCCTGCCTTACCCCGCACTCCAACCTGTACGACTCAGAGAGGCTGTTAGCCCACTTCACACAGTTGGTCTGGTTCGTGTACCAATAACGAAAGAGACCTATCATCTCTGTCGGTACACGCCTGTCCTCCATCTTCCTCCAAAGCACATCATAAGCTACAAGATCGAAGGCTTTGGAGAGATCAAGAAAACAGGCGTACACCGGCGTCTTCCGGTCAGTATAATATTGGACAGTATGCTTGAGGCTCAAGATTGCACTTTCAGTAGATAGTCCAGGTTTGAAACCGAACTGCGCATCATGTAGATTCAGATATTTGGATAAACAAGAGTCAAGCAAACCGTCCAACACCTTAGCTGCAGTAGTGGCTAGAGATATCGGTCGATAGTTAGCCTGGTCAGAGATATCTCCCGTCCTATTCTTCACTATGGGCACGATGATAGTTTTCATTAAGTCGTTTGGCAAATATGAGTGACTTATGCACATAGTGAAGAACACAGACAAAACCCTGCCCAGATGAACCCCTTCGGCTCATCTCTTTTATAGCATTTCTCACTTGTTGAGCTGTAAATTTTAGCAGCGGATGATCTCCAGACACACCGGGCACAGCATTCTAATGTTTTCATTATCTTTGTATGGTTCTAAAAAAAATATTTCACCGAATATTTTTTTTTGCAACCTATCTTAAAAACTACTGGCTACCGCGAGGCGCGGGGTGCGGCTAGTAACTTATAAAATTAAAGTCTTTACGAAAAACATGAAAGATTTAACTCCAGCAAGAAAAACCCCATGAGTTTCTTGTGCCTTCTTCTCATTGGGGCGCTTTCCGAATAACATTACTTTACAACCTTCAATATTTGCGAGTGAGCGCTAGTCACGTTGGGTTCAGCTGATTGGTAATGTGACTGTACATTATTCTTAGAAGATCACCGCAAACTTCCGGTAATCCATTACTGGTTTACTGTAATAACACACCACACCAGGGAGTTATCTTGTACCTCATTTCCTACGATGGGAATTATATTCCCTGTGTCGGCAATATCCTATAAGAAAATAAATTATTAACATTGAAAGAACAAGGGCGAATTATTGTCTCAAAAGTTTTGGCGTCTTAAAATTTGAGTACAACCATGGTGTTTAATTAATTATATAATGTTTTTTGGCGCTAATTATTTATTCTATATAACCACCGTTTATAAAATCATATTGATTAGTATAAACACGATTACTTGGTACTTCCGTTCTACTCAATTTGCATTTCGGTAATACCAGTACTAGAGCATTACTTCTATTTTAGAAGTTATAAATATTAAATGACACATTTTTTTCTCTATGGATATGTATTTATATTTTTAATTATTGTGCATTATGTAGGTACTTATTCATTATCTTTGATTCATTAATTATAATGAATCAAAGATAATGAACATACAAAATAAACAACAAAATAATGAACTAAGATATTTTAGCAGTAGAAAATAAATTGAAATTATGGCAACACTAAACTTAAGTGACGGACGAATGACATGCGACTCCGGCGCCGCGCCGCCGAGCGTGTTGTTTGCTGAGGTTGTTTGTGTTTCATTGCGATTTTGTTTTTTTATTATCTTTTTAACGGCGGTTCCTATGGAGAATTTTGGTTGTTATATGTATTCTAGGACTTGTGTAGATTGTTTTAGTATTTTTTTTACATCAAGACGCCAAAGTTTTATATAAAAGAAAACCATGTATGGAAAACTGCCCATGTTCTTTGGGTGTTGACTGTATTCAAATAAAAATAACAATATTGCCTCGTAGGTAACGATACTTCCATAATAAAATATTTAAAAAGCAATAGTTACTTTAGTTTATTTTTAAGAATTAATGTTTTTATTTAAATATCACTATCACTATCATCACTACATCACTACATAGTATAAAACAAAGTCGCTTTTTCTGTCCCTATTTCCCTTTGACTGCTTAAATCTTTAAAACTACGCAACGGATTTTGATGCGGTTTTTTTTAATAGGTTGAGTGATTCAAGAGGAAGGTTTATATTTATAATACATACATAATATAGCCGTGCGAAGCCGGGGCGAGTCGCTAGTAAACTAATATAATAAAGTTGAAGAGTTTGTTTCTTTGTTTGAACGCGCCAATCTCAGGAACTACTGGTTCGAATTGAAAAATTATTTTTGGGTTGGATAGTTCATTTATCGAGGAACCTCGGAGCGCAGCTAGTATAAAAGATATATGCAACTATGTATACCTAACTAAGTATCTATTATTTTCCGAAATGGCCAATAAATAAAGACAAACGCTCCTGCAGGTATTTATTTATTCGGTAAAAGTTATGGTTCACGATAAAACACCCTTGAATACTATTTCCAAAGCATTTGAGTAGCCATTCATTTGCTATCATTAAGCTATGTACGAACCGACGCGGTTAGGCGCCTTAAGCCTACGCGAACAAAATACTCCTTGTCAAATTGACGCAGGTATTATCGCTTGAACCATGACTGTAACTTTCGATGGTCTTATGCTTCCATTACAATCTTCTCTTTTTTCCGTTTCGATGGTCTTTTGTTTCCGTTTCTATAGTTTTTTCGATTGTCTTTTGTTTTTATTTCGATCATCATTTCGATCGTCTTTTGTTTCTATTTGTTTGTTTCTACTTGTACTTGTAAACGGGCTGTTTTCCGCAATTAGACCCTTTTTAATTGGGTCCTTTTTGCGTGAGTATGGAGTAGGCTTGCCCAGCACCTACTTCCCTCTCAGCTTAGTCCACCATGTCCAGAGGAGAGAACCCGTCAATACTTCTGTAGCCAACTAAGCCGCGGGTTTCATTACGATCTTTTCCTTCACCGTAAGAGCAATGCGCACGTAAACTTAAGAAAAATCCATTGGTGCACGGCCGGCTGTGATTCGAACCCACGACCTCCAGAATGAAATTCGAGGTGTTTACCACTAAGCCAACACCACTCTGTTTCTAAATCAAAATTGGTGTTACGCGTATAGTTGGTATTTTGCGTAAGTGGTATTTTGCGAGTTATGCATCTTGCGTAAAGGTGATGGTGCAGTTTACGTTGTTGGTGTTATGAGTCTCAATGCTATTTTTGGAAATAAATTAACGAAGTTTATATGTAAGCATTATTAATGTCCCTTCTCCTAATCAGTCCTGTATTTTGCACCGTTCAGTGACTATTAAAATTTCATACAATAATAAGGTGGCCTGGAAGAAATATAATAGCTTTAAGTGATAAGGTTATTAGTACAATGTTTAAGTTTCTAAGAGTTAGTTTTTTGTTTAGTTTTTATGTTTCTTGTGTGTTTTACATATAAAGTGTTTTATATAATATCTATCTATGTACTTACTAGTTAGAAGAAGTTATAAAGTTCACACTTCTCTTGTCTAGAAAAAGGGATTTTAGAAGTTCTACAGTCCTTTTTCTAGACACGTTGGATGTTGAAGCCTGAGATAGCGCATAGCGTTAAAATGTGACAGTTTTCAAACGATACGCCCGCCCCGTTTGCTTTATCACGTTTGTTTAGGATATTCTGGCACCAGCTGGCTTTGAATTTTGATTAATGTGTCATTAATATTAGTCCACATTTTAGAAGACAAGGGTTGATATACAAAGCTAAAATAAGCTACCCGCCAGCTTTTCAAAATTTCCGGATATAAGTAAGTGGGTATGGTACATCTCGTTTTTTTTTTTTTTTTCGAATAATTACGACCAAGTATAAAATGTTAGCAATAAACGACATTAAAATGTTGTTTCTGTATGACGAAATAAAATACTTACAATACAGAAGACATTAAACAAGGGTAAACATTGAGTTGGAAATTTCGTAATTTTAATACCTATCTCTTGGTCTTAAAGGTAAACTACTAGGTACTAGGTTTCATAAGGTAAGAAATAAGTAAGAAATTACTATCTAAGCGTCTATAGGCTCTTCCTATAGCCGCCAGAGAATTATTTCTATAGTTTATCAATAAATGTTCTTGAAAATGATAAGCAGTAATCTTAATTTAATAACATTGCTTTTAAGATAAGAATACTGCTTATCATTTTAAGATTATTTACCAAGAAAATATTTTCTTGTATAAATATTTAATAATTTCTTGCTCCAAGAAATCTTTTTTCAGTGTGGAGCTAAACTCTAGCTTTTATTTTTAAAGTGAAATTACCCTTGCCATAAACTTTGTGTGAGAGTCTGAGAATTGTTTCTGACTGCACATTTCATACTTCCGCAATAAATCCTCCCTTTTGTTGAAGCAGCATTTTATTTTATTTCCCCGTGATATTCCCTCCGTGGGTTTCGTGTTTGCAGTTTGTGATGCGACAAGTAATTCCACCTACGCGTCTGGCAGTCTGCCAAGTGGAAGAGCTATTGCTACTTGTATCAAATATTCATCTTGTTCAAGTGTTTGTTACTTTTATTCTAAGCTTTTGAGGTAACAAGTAATACCACAGCTTTTAATGCATCCAAGCCACTGTTAAGGCATTTGAACTCTACAATAAGTACAAAACAAAAATTAACCACGCACATTACCAATTAAAAGAAAATAACTATGTTTAATTATGTAGGAAACATTATCACTAGGCAAAAAAATAAATAATGGCCTATATACGAGTGCAGATGTAGTCAATGGTAATTGCCTAAATCTGTGGACCACAACCCCCTTATTCCAAAACGAGGTTTAAGGATAGTCCGAGATGTGAATTTAGACCTTATATTTAGATACAGATTTACTCGTGAACTATAGTCTAAACACTATCCCTATTATATTCTATGGGGATAGTGTTTAGACTATAGTTCTTTATGTAATCAATAGGGATAGTTTTTAGGCTATAGTTCACGAGTAAATCTGTGTCTAAATCTAAGGTTCAAATCCACATCTTGGACTATCCTTAAACCTCGTTTTGGAATAAGGGGGTTAAAGTTTGATTTTTGGGGTCTGCCAACTTGCCATGCGCAGTATACTTACTGAGAAGATCAGGAACACGGAACTGCGTTTCCAAATTAAAACAAAGGACTTTGGTAACAATGCTGCCGAATTTAAGTGCCCCAACTCAACTTAATTCATATCAATAAAAGTTTTTCGCAGTGACGTAGGTATCCCACAAAAACACAGTCTGGGGACCGAACAGCAGGGTACCCCGCGGCAAGCCCAGGAGAAGTTGGACTGGTACCATAGGGACTGAACACAGCCGGTTCTAGACAAGAATCAGTAGAAAGAAGGAAGGCTTTTACCCTGCAGTGGGATGGAATTAGTTAAAGACAAATTGAAAATAACATTTTATTATATTTTCCAATATTTTATATGACATACAAAAATGAGCACATGTTCTTTGACTGCATACGAATACTTTTTATAACATTTCAATTCAACATTTTAGAATACTATATTTTGATCGTTTTGAAATCTTATTCTAACATTTATTTCCTACCTACATTTAGAGATAAATGCAATTAAAATGCGTTAGTAGGTACAAGAGAAATCTGCTTTATAATTACATTTGAGAATACTTAGTAGAATAATATAGTATAATTAAGATTAATTATAATTAACTGTTACTGTTTATCTTTAGGGGCGGCTTGCATGATATTGTGTTTAAACAAATTTAGGTAAATCCTAGCTAAATGCATTTAACGGGTAATCTTAAACTAAATTCTATTTTTATAACCACAAGGATGATTTATTTAATTAGTTTGACAATATGACAGTTTGTAAACTAGGTTTAAGATTTAAAAAAAAATTAATTTGTTTTGCAAGGTAGGCTTTTAAGAATAAGCAATCAGGCAACAAAACTGAAGGCTCACTTAAGAGGTTTTAAAATGCGACTATAAATGACACTAGAACAAATTATTTTGTAGCATAAGTCATTATCTAGGGAGGAAAGAGTCGACTACGTTTGTATGGAGAAAGAGCCGGGTACCTTTCCTCTTAATAAATTTACATCAGTTATTTTTTAAGACTAAAGTCCGTTAACTGAATCAGGACTTAAAAAAAGCCATGCTTGAGTTGAAAACATTCTACTATAGAAACTTAACTTTACACTTTAGAACTCTACGGTTGGCGTCCACTCTTGTTGCCGGCTGTACAAATAGGTAGGACCTCTTCATGTTTTTGTTAGTAGATTAAATTAGAAACATTGTTTTTAAAACTATGTTTAGTCTAATGTGTATGTATATTCTACCTACAAGGACGAACTGAATAAATATACTTTGTGTAAATAAATAAATTCCATGATTTAAAAACAAATAATGACTATGACTAAAAAAAAAAAAATTACCTTTAGTATTAATTTACATCGGTATTTACAATGAATTGCTAAGTACAATAATTAAATAATGAAAAATTAATTAAAGTTAAATATTAAGGAGAATGCCTATTTACTTAGGAGATTTCGCCCATGCACTCTGGATTTCATCGTTATGTTTTAATTTTATTTTCGGTTAATTATTTTATTTCGATATTTCCTAGTGAATTTTTTTGGTTACACATAGGATCCGTTAAGTCCATTAGACAATTTGACCATTAAACGTTAGGTCTTTTGCACATTTTGGTATCGTTGTATTCTGTCATAATAATCATTCAGTCGTAAAAACACTTTGACCATAGCATGTTGCGTAGCATAGAGCGTATTAACACAAGTACACAGACTTCTACTCATTTTGAGCACCAGGGCGAAAAATATGACTAGATTTTTAAAATAAAGTGGCATTTGAATCCAATTAAAGCACCTGCCAAAATATTGATAGGTGTCCGATGCGCATCGTGGAGTAGGCTAGGTGCCTTTGCGCAGGTGCCATTCGGACGGGTGCTCTAAGTGGACTACCGTTTGACTGTTTATAGGCATTCTCCTTTATATAGTAAACCTGAAGAGTTTGTTTTTTTGTTTGAACGCGCTAATCTCAGGAACTACTTATCGAGAAAGGCTATAGGCTACTTTTTATTTTGATATTCCCACGGAATCGGGAGTTACGCGGGTGAAACCACAGAACGCTGCTAGTCCTATAATAATTATAAAAAAAATGTTTGTAGATAAATACCAATTGTCATAAGTTTAATTAAGTTTATAGCTGACCAATTTCCTTAATTTAAATCGAATAGGTTCAAGAATTAAAGCTATACTTAGTGGAGAGCCATTTAATTTAATAGTCTCTTTTAATAAGGTAGCATTCATATTAACCTACAAATCCTACTTGCTACAAGTTTTACTATTTCCTACTCAAAATCAAAATAATTTATAGTGATTCACAGGCAAAGGAGAATGTTTTTTCTGGGCCTGAAGGCCTCATGAAACGAGTCATATATCAAAAGAATGGTGGTTTCAAGAGGAACATTTTATTGTATGACCACTTTTTCAAATTAGCTGTGAGATCGGAGATATAGGTCATTAAAGGTAGGCGGTCGTTTCACTTGCGAGTTTTCTCCGTACACCGCTAGGGAATATTAACGCCTGAATAGAATCAGATGTGGCCATCGTATAGCTATGAATTATATATCAAATGATAGGTCGTTTCAAGAGGAATAATTCAGTACATGACGACTTTTAAAAATTATTTTTATTTTTAGAGTTATAAGCCGTTTATGCTAAGTAGTAGGTATAGGTTACTAAGGTGTTTCCTTGAGCAATGCAAACGCTTGGTTGGAACCAGATGTTGCTCTCCTCATGAAACGAGTCATATATCAAATGAAAGGTGGTTTTAAGAGAAACATTTTATTGTATGATCATTTTTTCAAAATAGTTGTGGGTTCGGAGTTATAGGTAATTAACGGTAGGTGGTCGTTTCACTTGAGAGTTTTCTCCGTACACCGCTAGGGAGTATTAAAGCCTGAATAGAATCAGATGTACCCATCGTATAGCAATGAGTCAAAAATCAAATGTTAAGTTATTTCAAGAATAATAATTCGATGTATGATGACTTTTAAGAATATTTTTATTTTTAGAGTTATAGGCCATTTATGTTAATTAGTAGATGTCGGTGACTAATGTCTTCCCTTGTGCAATGCAGATGCTTGGTTAGAAGCAGATGTTGCCCTCCTCATGAAACGAGTCATATATTAAATGAAAGGTGGTTTTAAGAGAAACATTTTATTGTATGACCACTTTTTCAAAATAGTTGTGAATTCGGAGTTATAGGTCAATAATGGTAGGTGGTCGTTTATGCTAAGTAGTAGACTAATGTCTTCCCTTGTGCAATGCAGATGCTTGGTTAGAAGCAGATGTTGCACTCCTCATGAAACGAGTCGCATATTAAATGAAAGGTGGTATTAAGAGAAACATTTTATTGTATGACCACTTTTTCAAAATAGTTGTGAATTCGGAGTTATAGGTCAATAATTGTAGGTGGTTGTTTATGCTAAGTATAGTAGATGTTGGTGACTAATGTCTTCTCTTGTGCAATGCAGATGCTTGGTTAGAAGCAGATGTTGCCCTCCTCATGAAACGAGCCATATATTAAATGAAAGGTGGTTTTAAGAGAAACATTTTATTGTATGACTACTTTTTCGAAATAGTTGTGAATTCGGAGTTGTAGGTCAATAATGGTAGGTGGTCGTTTATGCTTAGTAGTAGATGTTGGTGACTAATGTCGTCTCTTGTGCAATGCAGATGCTTGGTTAGAAGCAGATTTTGCCCTCATGAACTTGTTAATATATGACTCGTCATATATTAAATGAAAGATGTTTTAAGAGAAACATTTTATTGCATGACTACATTCAAATTCTATTCAAAATAGTAGTGGTTTCGGAGTTAAAGATCGTTAAATGTTCTTAAGTAAGTGTTCGGTTGTTTTAGAAATTGTTGACAATGTCTGTCGTGATTTAGTCATCACCACTTAACACTATTTAGTGACACAGCAGGCTGATTAAAAGCATGAAACTTATCGTAACCGACGTATAGGTTATGATACCTAGGTAAGATTATAAATAGGCTCAATATGGTCTCCCGATACACAACCGACAAAGCATAACCGTCAATGTCCTGCAAACAAATAAAAAAAGAATCTTCACGTCTCGTGGCGGGTCTTGTACAATAGGTAATGATGCTACCACACGCTCTACCTTCCTACGAGTACCTATCGTGCGTTTCTATTGTTACTGCAATAATATCTATTCCGATTTCCTGTTCGGGGACTAGGCTTGGGCCCTAATCGACTAAACCGATTGCGATGAAACTCGGTATGGAAATTGCTGGAGACCTAGATTAACACAAAATATACTTTTTAACTCAATGTTCCCACTGGATAGGGACTTACGCTGTTGCAACCATGAATCGTCGTTATCAATTTTATTGAGAGGAACAATTCTCAACGATTATTCCTTTCGACTCCCGCTTAAGGGGGCGCTTAAGGCGCTTCATTCAATAATAAAGGGGCGGAGTGGTGGTCCAACCATGGGGTCCATTAAGCGGGAGTCGAATATAATAATCCTCTATTTTATTAATGGGAATATCGAGTTAAAATATTACATTGTTACCTAGGGTAACAATGTAATATTTTAACTCGATATTCCCATCATCAGGGTAAAAGTGACTCATTTAGTCCCGAGACGGAGTTTGGCTAATATTCGAGGGACGTATTTTACCCGAGGTAAACACTGTGCTTTTTATTACGAATAATATATCAAATTCTTCCTAAAAACGAGAGTGAATGAGAGATTCCATACTACCTGATCCTCTTTCAAGGTTAGGACCAAAGAGGTTACAGAAGTGTTTTGTAGGTTTTTGCTATTTATTTTCAATACTTAAATACGTCGGTAACTCGGGACTTACTGAAGAGATTTTTATTAATTCGTTAATCCAACACTAGGAAATGACGCGAAGTCCGTAGATTTAAATTACCATTTTTGTAACACGGTTTGTCGAGAAAATATAATTTTCATTACTCATACTCCGAAAGTAGGTCCAAATGTAACTAAAGAGCGTGTAGAAAATAAAAACTTCCAGCCCTAGGGAAAATCGCTTTCACTGACAGCTGTCGTATCAAATTATGGCTTCGCACGGCTTGTGCAATGTGCATGTAGCCAGTATTAGTATCATTACGCATTAGGAACTTCAAAAACCTAACCTCCTTGCTTTGGGTACAACCAAAGAATAACAATTATGGCTTCGCACGGCTTATGCATACTGCTAAAGTTTAGTACTTAGTAGGTTTTTTCTCAGTAATCGAATTCAAGTAGATATATTTAGTTCAAGATAATAATATCTTATTTAATAAAATAAATGTAGACGAAATTGGTCAAAGCGACGTATGACCATGCCGCGCCACCGCCCGCGCCCTGTCGAGATGTTGTTGATGTGGCTTTATGCGACCGTGTAGTCAGTGTCGTTCCTTGAGTAAAAAAAAAACTAGCGGGATATGCTAGCATTTTCAAACTATTTTAAACGTTTTAATTAGTATTATCTGTTGTTATTTAATTATGTTTTTGTGTTAAGTTTAATCTGGTTTTACATTTATGATTGTGTATTTTGTGTAAATAACATTTTCTAGACAAACCGTGTTACAAAACTGTAATTTAAATCTACGGACTTCGCGTCATTTCCCAGTGTTGGATTAACTCATTAATAAAAATCTCTTCGGTACCGACGTATTTGAGTATTGAATACAACAAAAACCTAAAAGAAACACTGCTTAATGTATAACCTCTTTTGTTTCAACCTTGTAAGAGGATCAGGTAGTATGGCATCTCTAATTCACTCTCGTTGTTAGGAAGAATTTTATGTATTATTCGTAATGAAAAGCACAGTGTTTACCTCGGGTGAAAGACTCATTTAGTCCCTCGAACAATTACTCTCCGTCTCGAGACTCAAAGAGTGACTTTCACACCTAGGGTAACAATGTACTATTACACAAAATAAGCTATCATAAATTAAAAAACCACATTAAACTTAACACAAAAAGATAATAAAATAACGAAAACTAATACTAATTAAAACGTTTAAAATAATTAAAAATGCAAGCATTTCCTGCCAGTTTTTTTTTACTCAAGGAACGACACTGACCGGACGGTCGCAAAAAGCCAGCAGTAGCAACATCACAACAGGGCGCAGGCGTGGCAGCATGGTCATACGTCGCTTTGACCATTATCGTCTTTATAATATTTATTTTATTAAACAAGATATCTTGAACTAAATATATCTACTTGAATTGTATTACTGAGAAAAAACATACTAAGTAATAAACTCTGGCAGTATGCATGAGTCATGCGAAGTCATAATGGTTGTTTTTTGGTGTTACCTAAAGCAAAGAGGTTAGGTTTTTGAAGTTCCCAATATGTAATGATACTGATATTGGCTAAGCCGTGCGAAGCCATACTTTGACATGACAGCTGTCAGTGAAAGCGATTTTCCCTAGGGTTGAAAGTTTTACTTTCAACACGCTCGTCAGGCACCTTTAGTACTTTTGGAGTATGAGTAATGAAAAGTATATATTTTTTTAAAGATAGATAGTTCCCAAACAGGATAATCAGAATAGATATTATTGCAGTTACAATAGAAACGCACGATAGGTACTCGTAGGAAGGTAGAGCATGTGGTAGCATTATTACCTATTGCACAAGACCCGTCACGAGACGTGAGCATTCTTTTTTTATTTGTTTGCAGGACATTGACGGTTATGCTTTGTCGGTTGTGTATCGGGAGACCATATTGAGCCCATTTATAATCTAACCTATACGTCGGTTACGATAAGCTTCATGCTTTTTATCAGCCTGTTGTGTCACTAAATAGTGTTAAGTGGTGATGACTAAATCACGACAGACACAGCCAACAATTTCTAAAACAACCGAACACTTAAGAACATTTAACGATCTTTAACTCCGAAACCACTACTATTTTAAATAGAATTTGAATGTAGTCATGCAATAAAATGTTTCTCTTAAAACCACCTTTCATTTAATATATGACTCGTTTCATGAGGAGGGTAACATCTGCTTCTAACCAAGCATCTGCATTGCACAAGAGAAGACATTAGTCACCAACATCTACTACTTAGCATAAACGACCACCTACCATTATTGACTTAAAACTCCGAATTCACAACTATTTTGAAAAAGTGGTCATACAATAAAATGTTTCTCTTAATACCACCTTTCATTTAATATGCGACTCGTTTCATGAGGAGGGCAACATCTGCTTCTAACCAAGCATCTGCATTGCACAAGGGAAGACATTAGTCTACTACTTAGCATAAACGACCACCTACCATTATTGACCTATAACTCCAAATTCACAACTATTTTGAAAAAGTGGTCATACAATAAAATGTTTCTCTTAAAACCACCTTTCATTTAATATATGACTCGTTTCATGAGGAGGGCAACATCTGCTTCTAACCAAGCATCTGCATTGCACAAGGGAAGACATTAGTCACCGACATCTACTAATTAACATAAATGGCCTATAACTCTAAAAATAAAAATATTCTTAAAAGTCATCATACATCGAATTATTACTCTTGAAATAACTTAACATTTGATTTTTGACTCATTGCTTCTATTCAGGCTTTAATACTCCCTAGCGGTGTACGGAGAAAACTCTCAAGTGAAACGACCACCTACCGTTAATGACCTATAACTCCGAACCCACAACTATTTTGAAAAAATGATCATACAATAAAATGTTTCTCTTGAAACCACCTTTTATTTGATATATGACTCGTTTCATGAGGAGAGCAACATCTGGTTCTAACCAAGCGTTTGCATTGCACAAGGAAACACCTCAGTAACCTATACCTACTACTTAGCATAAACGGCCTATAACTCTAAAAATAAAAATAATTTTAAAAAGTCATATACTGCATTATTCCTCTTGAAACGACCTATCATGTGATATATAATTCATTGCTATACGATGGCCACGTCTGATTCTATTCAGGAGTTAATACTCCCTAGCGGTGTATGGAGAAAACTCGCAAGTGAAACGACCGCCTACCTTTAATGACCTATATCTCCGATCTCACAGTTAATTTGAAAAAGTGGTCATACAATAAAAAGTTCCTCTTGAAACCACCATTCTTTTGATATATGACTCGTTTCATGAGGACTCCAGGCCCAAGCTCTATACATTTTTTGTCATTCTCCTTTAAAAGAAATTGTAATACAAATAGTATTGTGCTCTATGATCTGGTATTTGAGGTAGGTACAAAAATTAATATTCATAAAAAGAAAAAAGACTCTTATTATAGATGTGAAAGTTTGTGCGTCAGTATGTTTGATCTCTTTCCACGCAAAAAAACTACTGAACTGATTCGAAAGAAACTTGATTACCTGTTGTCTGGGAATAACACAAGCTAATATTAGCCATGTTCTGGGTTTTAAACTAACATGGTTAAATTCTATATTGAACAGATATTTAACATATCGACTTCTGTTTTTATTTTTTGTGGAGTTCGATATTTCAATGCTGCTGCTACAAGCATCATTTTCACGAGACTGGAGTTTGCGGGAAGGTACTTAACACCGGTACAACCGTCGCAATTTTTGTCAGTGTTTTGTCAGTGTTTGACCACCATCATACAATATGATGGTAAGTGACGGTCCACAATGTAGCACGCGTCACTAGAACCTGCTCATCAGGAACACGTCAGGAAAGACAGACCATGGAGCTACGTCCTAGCTCCATGAGACAGACGCAAGCAGCACAGACTCAGTTGTAAAGAACAGAAAACTAACAATAGTGTTGTTTAAAATTAATTCTTAAGTAATAAGTTTTTAACATATTTTGACTTTGGTTAAGTACTAAAATTAGATATTTTATTATTATCGTTAACATGTACATACCCAATGTTTATTCAAAATACAATACCAATTAAATTAAACTACTACCTTCATTTAAAATTAAAAAAAATTACATATTAAATTAATTTACATACTAAAAATAAATTATAGTTAGTATTTTAAATAACAAGTAAGTAGGTACAATTATTACAAAATAAGGGGTCCACTTCTACACTTAGAATTTAAAACCCGCCTAACTGTTATACTTAAGTACCTACCTACTTACTTAAGGTGCTACTCATTGTTAATCGTCGTCGGTCCTTGTCGGATTGAATAGAAATGAGTGAGATGCAAGATGTTGCAAAATTAGCCATAATGTTACTAAAATATTTTTTCAGTTGTTGATATTTTATACAAAATAGTTCCAAGAAAGGATAGAAAATATAATTGACTTTACGATACTGCTTGTATTGTGGCAATATCTTTAAACAAAACTAAATTAAGTTGATTATTTCCATGGACGACCACCTCAATGTGATTTTTTTCTAATAGTGTTTCGTTTTCCAAGAAAGAATAGAATGTTTTGTAAAGATTTGCTATATTTTTTTCTGATTAATCTAAGTCGTCTCAAATCGTTCTATTAGATCTCACTTCATCTCAAACAAATTAAAATAATAAAGTAACTACTTAAAACAGACTTTGACTAAAAGATTGGTTGGTCTAGCTATACATTAATTTGCAACTACATAAATAAAAGTCCTCTTAAATTTTAACGTAAATTGAAAAGCTAATAAAGATTGAAACGCGACCCTCTAATTTATTTTGTACCATCAAGTTTTAAAATCTGATTACTGTTATTAATGAAATCTTATTTTCAAGGTAGGTTATAATTATTTTGACTAAATTTTTTACTTTTTAAGGTTCTGTACCTTAAGTGGATAAAAGTGAACCCTTTTAGGATCATTCGGTTGTCCATCTGCCAGCCTGTCTGTTTTTGAAAAACACGTTTTATACATTTTTTATTTTTCGGTAAAATATTTCGGCTGCTGGAAGTAAAAATGGAATTGGACCGACCACATCAGCCAAATTTCGGGTCAAAATAACACCTTTTCGGACCTATACTCACAGAAGGCAGTAATTTCCATCTACTTTGAATTACTTTATATCTAAAGTACCATCCACCAAGTAGAAATACAATTTGAAAAAAGGACTAACTCGAGTAAAACCGCAAAGCGCCAATAAAATTAAAAACAAAAAAATCGAACCCCGTAACCTATTGTTGACTAAACCAAACACAATTATTTTATATTTACAAAAAAATCGGAATACAAAAGTTTTAGTTATTATCTATTTTTCGTGACTATTTTCAGCATTTTTTTATATCCAACAGTTTGTGCAAGTTGTTTTAAAAATTACCTATTTAAAAATCTACAAAATATCTCTAACCCATAACATTAGGTTCACAATCTATAAATAGGAAAGCTTCTTAAATATGAATGTAAATACAAGGAAATTAGGCAATTGAAAAGATAACTGTAAGTTTTATCGGAAAACGATCTCTGCTCCGAAAAGTGTCTTGAACTTTAGGAAAATAGGATTTCCATTTGCAAATAACCATCATGATCAAATTAACATTACATTTTACATTTAGGAAATTGTGTGGGTTGACTTTGTAATTACGTATTTAGAAAGTATTTTTTGTTGAAAACTTTAAAAAGTTTTTAGAGAGAGGCGCTTTTGTATTTCCATTTTATGATGAGGTGGCACATGATCAGAAGGCCAAGTCTCGTAAATAACATTGTTTAATTTACATTTCAATATTATTTCGATTGCATTTCGATCACAAATAATACCCTCAAAGTAGCTAAAAACACCCTCAAAGTTAGCTTTTTGTAAAAAAATACTGACTTTGAAGGTATCTTTTGCAATCGAAATGCAATCGGGATGATATTGACATGTAATTTAAACAATGTTATTTACGAGAACTATTGGCCTTCTGGTATCGCTGGAAGGATACAGTGGAAGTTGAACTGCACGAACTTTAAGTCAACAATATGCAAGAAATAGCACAGGATAGGAAACAATGGAAGACTCTCGTTTCAAAGGCCGAGATCCACTTTGGGTATATGAGTCAGCGGAGTAAGTAAGTAAGTATTTTACGATAAATCGACAAATCGTGACATCTGCAACATAATAATATCCTGGACCCTGATTCTGACAACTTTAGAAATAGCGTTTATTTATCAAATATGAATGGAAAACCACACAAAATAGATAGTAATATACACAAGCCACTAACAGATTAAGTTTGCCGATAGTTTTTCTTTAAAACATTTTTCAATTTAAGAAATATTTGAAGTGTCACACGTGAGACACGTCAGGTTGCCTTACAGAATTTAGGCCCTGGATGATGCTACCATAGACGTGCACAGCATGAAGTTATAGTAAAATCAAATATGAATAGAAAACCACACAAAATAGATAATAATATAGGTACACAAGCCACTAACAGACTAAGTTTGCCGATAGTTTGTGTCAATTTTTTTTATATTTAAGAAATGTTTGACGTGTCACACGTGAGACACGTCAGGTTGCCTTACAGAATTTAGGCCCTGGATGATGCTACCATAGACGTGCACAGCATGAAGTTATAGTAAAATCAAATATGAATAGAAAACCACACAAAATAGATAATAATATAGGTACACAAGCCACTAACAGACTAAGTTTGCCGATAGTTTGTGTCAATTTTTTTTATATTTAAGAAATGTTTGACGTGTCACACGTGAGACACGTCAGGTTGCCTTACAGAATTTAGGTCCTGGATGATGCTACCATAGACGTGCACAGAATGAAGTTGTAACAAATTAAATGCGCTTCCGCGTACGGTGCTGTAGTGCCACGGAAATTATAAAAGCACCCCAGAAACCCGGCTTTAGAAAAGCTTCTCGGGTGCTTTTATAATTTAATAATTAAAGTATTCTGTCCGTTATCTGGCCACTATAACACATGCCTCGTTGCTTAACTTGGGGCTAGATGACATCGTTCTGCAATATTTTGTTTATTTTCTAATTTATATTAATAATGATTAAATTACGTTATGTTTATAAAGATATTTCTTAAAATTAGGTAAGCGCTTACATTAAGTTAGGATACCAATTTCATTCCTTTGATACAATTTCATTCAAAAGAGAAAACATACGACACAATATAGTCAGCTAAAATTAATTTGACGGATTAGATTTAAAATTATCCCGAGCAGATGGATTTTCGTCTACATTGATAAAGGGCGCGCCGTCAATAAGACAGTAAAGGTGCCTTTTGTCTAGTTATCCATGTTAAAAGAAATAGCCCTTTTCTTCCCTTAATAGTATCCAATATTATTGGTGTGTATTTTTTTTGTAATCATTTCATTATATAAGGACTTGAATGTAAAACATTAAAAAAGAAGAAATACAAAACTAGTCATTACTTAAAAATTATACTTTTGAAATTATGCATGTAAGCCTAGAATAACATAACATTTGCAATTGAACGGATGAAAACAGGTATGCCCGGAACGAAATCTTCATCAAAAACTGTATGTGATGATCGCAATATGGTTTTGTATTACACTTGCTCTTATAAGCTTTTTTCTTTTCCTTTATTTTCTATAGTGAATGTGTTTGATTCCTTTGTGTGTGATTGTTGTAAATAATTACAAAAACTGCTGCAGTATATTCGCATGTTTCTCTTGTACGAACCTTCCTCAAGGTACTGATGACTTCGCGCTGAAAATATAAATATCTGTTATTAAAAAAAGTCTAAAACAAGATTTAACCTATTAGACCAAGATCCCGCTGTACCTTCGTTATGAAAATGTTATGAATGAAAAGTCATTACCCTAGCCAAGAATCGAAACTTTCAGAATCCTTAGGATATGGCTTAGGATTAGTTTAGGAAACGGCCCTGAGTTCCACCTTTGCTACCTGATAACTCACGAAGCCACTGGCCTGAACTTCATTATTGCACATCTTTCATAACTATGTTGGAGGCATGCACTGAGAAGTTCTCAGCTTTTATAAAATAACGAAGCTATAGTGGCGCCAGCGGGATCTTACTCTATATTCATTTTTATAAACACTAATCGCGATCGTGTTTATAAAATATTTATAACTAGCTGCGCCCCGTGGTTTCACCCGCATCAGACCGATGTTTCTCACCGTTTAAACCTTCCCTGGACTACGACAAACATTTCAAAACCGAAATCATCTAAATCGGTTCAGCCATTCTCGAGTTTTAGCGAGACTAACAAACAGCAATTGATTTTTATTAATATACTAGCTGCGCCCCGCGGTTTCACCCGCGTAAGTCCGATCTTTAAATTCTCACCGTTTAAACCTTCCCTGGACTACAACAAACACAACAAAAAAAGAATTGGCCAAATCGGTCCAGCCGTTCTCGAGTTTTAGCCAGACTAACGAACAGCAATTGATTTTTATATTATAGACTAGTTGCGCCCCGCGGTTTCACCCGCGTAAGTACTCACCGTTTAAACCTTCCCTGGACTACAACAAACACAACAAAAAAAGAATTGGCCAAATCGGTCCAGCCGTTCTCGAGTTTTAGCCAGACTAACGAACAGCAATTGATTTTTATATTATAGATAGATAGATTGCGTAAAACCTATTTCTGGTTTCGTTGCACAGCATTACATATACTTTGTTATTGTCATGATGATCCGGAATCTTTATGGAGTAGTGGGCGCTTCTACGAGTCACCTATAAAGACTAGAAGTTAGCCCCGAACTGAGACCACGCTAGTTTCCATTTTTATTGGTTTTTATAACTTTTTACTGCTAACTCATTTAGAATATCTATTGCAGCATTATCTACTAAATTCTATGTAGGTTGGTATAATGTAAAATTCCAAATGAAGGTGAAAGGGTACCGACGCTCTCTCCATACAAACATAGACGACTGTTTCCTCCCTGGAAAATGACACTGTTTGTTGCATAAAACCAATAACTGCCATGACTATGCCCCAATGTTTTGGCTTTTTTCATTTTCTAATTATCATAGAAATTAAGATTAAAAAACAACAAAACACATGGTCATGGCAGTTACAAGTTTTATGCAACAAAAAGCTCTCGTGTCAGTATCCAGGGAGGAAACAGTCGAGTACGTTTGTATGGACAGAGAGCCAGGCACCCTTTCCTATTAAAAAAAAATGTGAGCCGTCACGGGACGCCTGGCAGATGTGAAACATCGACATTATTTTGTAAAAGTAATATGCAGAAAAGAACAGATTGTGATAGAATCGCACAGTCGATTACGGTGTGCACACCCTACACACTACTGCATATAGACTGTATATATATACCATCTTAAAGCGTGCGCGGCATGCGTCGCCACGCCAGAAATCGGTTTTACATGCGGCTATAGATGTTTCACATCAAAAATATTTTCCAAGCAACGCTATTTGTCGCCCAGTTGATGAAATATGTATGTTGTTAAATTAGTAACCGTGCATTGAAGGCTGACGCCACACTTTAGTTATCATCCTAAATACATACATGCCCTTTAGAATTTCAACGCTCGCCACAATATTGTTGTTCCAAAGTATTGTAAAGGTAGGTACATTACGAATGTTGATATGTATTCTAATTGAAGGAAAACACAAAGTTCAGATTTTACGTGTCGGGAAATGAGATATGCGCACGTACGGTCGGCTGCATAAATGCTTACCCACCGTAGAACTCCAAAACGGCTGTTATAAGAATGTTTTCAACACAAACAAGAGTCTAGACACATGCATTAGTTGAAGTCTAACGTCTTTTAACTCATCAATTTATCAAACAAAAATTATTAGAATGCAGACATTCCAATAGTATTCTAATAGTAATTTTAGAACTCTACCGAGGGCTGCAATTATGCAGCCGACTGTACCTACCTACATGGTACGTAGGGAGATTCATCATTATTTATTGAACATTTGACGACCCAGTTGGCACAATGGTCACCATGCCGGACTGCCAACCACAGGGTTGCGGGTTCGATTCCCGCCTCAGACATGTATTTATGCTTAGATATTTGTCTGTGGTCTGGTTGTTTCTATGTATTATAAGTACATATTTACAAAAGAAAAGTATATAAGTAGTATATCCGTTGTCTAGCACCCATAACACAAGTCTAGTTACTTAGCTTGGGGCTAGATGGCGATGTGTGGAATGTCCAGCAATATTTATTTATTTATTTTATTTTATTTATTAAGGCTGAAATCAGATTGTAGACTTTAGACTGTTCAATTTGAAGATATTAAAAAAAAAAGTTATTGTCTATCTTCAAATTAAATGGTCGGCGAGCGATTTCATTGGCCGATTGAAAAGTGTGTAGTCTGCTTTAATTCACCCTTATTACATTCACCTTAAATAAATGTACCTAACAAGCACCTACGACAATTTAAAACATTTTCTTAATCGGGATTAAAGACAATTTCGGCGAGAATGTGGCTTTTATTTGTGTTTGTGTAAAACAAAGACAGACAACCATGATTATGGTTGTTTTCGTCTCGTGTTTTATTTTTAATGTTTTTATTTTATGAAGAACGTAAAACGTGCGAAATATTAAAACTAAAATAGAAAACACTGCAAAATTTAAAATATTTCGGGCGTAACTCCAAACCACCGTGCGGTCAGATACTGTCCAGCAGAAATCATTTGCACTAAAATAGCTCTTTATTTACCGTATCTTGAAAGAAACGTTGAATGATGACGTTATGTGTATACTTACGTGTTTTGTCCATCTGAGTGAGAGGCAGTTGGTGGAGGCCACCGATGGAGATGTGCCCGCCACATCATCTGTCCAAAGGTCATCCTGAACTGCCGCGACATCGAACAATACAGCACAAAGTTAATCGCTCCATTAAGAAGAGCTAACGCATCCATCAGCTCGCCAAACAAATCGTAGCAACGCTTGAAGAAGCATCTTCCAAGCAGACCACTTAACAGCCCCAATATCCCCTGAGGAAGTTCAGTTACAAGAAACAGTAAGAGAACCGCGACTAGCATCTTCGTCGTTCTATTTGTTCGTCTATCAGCTTTGTATTGCCGCTTCACTGCCTTCGTGTTTGTAGGGCAAGCGTTGTAGATTCGTATCTTCTTCTGGTGCTGGTTCGCACTGTATACTTCTCGGATAAGCCATAGACTGATTATAGTAAGTATACAGCATGGGAGTAGCTTTATGACGACTGCGTGGACCCAAAAATTTATTTGGTATAGTCGGCCTTCTTGGTCTGCGTCCACGTGATATAATATCATTGGGCCTGATGGTTCTAGAACGACTGCTGTGTGAATATCGAATACCTGTAGAAAAGAAAGGAACAATTTTGCAGAATTGGCTAAAATAAATCTTACAATTAAAAAAAAAACAAATGATTATCTGTAAAGTCGGTTCACGGACGATAATATTACGTTATAATGTCATAAGAAAACGATTATTTTTTTGTTATATATATATATATTTTTTATTTTTCTTTTTATGTTTTATTTTTTCCTTTATATAAGTCTTCTATTCATCACTCGTCGCCATAACACAAGCCCAGATGAGCAATATAATTATTAAATACTCTGTTTTCTAAATTACCATCACGCGTCATGGTCATTGGTCATATTACCATGACGCATGACGTCACACAATATTACCGAGACACTTTCTTGTGAATGCAGGCGTTCCATCAATTTATTAGACGTTATCACGTCCAAATATTGTATAATCGGTCCAATTACTTTTTGATGGAAGTATAAGAAAATTAAAACAAGATTTTTTTGTAGAGGGTAACTTTATTTGTATTAGAACACCCCTATATACATTAACTTTACATAACATTAGGGTGAGCTTATCAAACATAGTACCCCATATCTTAGTTATTTGTCAAGACTATATACCATCCGAAACTTTATAATGCTAAGTATGGGGCGGATAAAATTTGATCCACAACTTTTTGGGATAGGCTAGCAATGGTTCTTTGTTTTGGTTTTTGCAAAGTAATATATTGTTCTTTAATCCTATAATTATACTGGCTAGCGTAGTTAGCTCTAGGTAGGTTAGTAAAATAACGTCAAACTCGAGTCCAAGAATCTTGGAAGAGTTTGGGATGGGTGCATACAATTTGAACTCTCTTCTTTTCACACAATAAATCTTTGAAGAGTTTGGGAAGGCTGCTAAGGCAGGCAACTCTCTTCTCTTCACACACAATGAATTAACAAGAGCGTCTAAGTGCGGAGAATTGGGATTAATCATTTTATTTTATTTTATTTTTTCTTTACACAACATAGCCAATAGAAGATATTGGTACTACGCCATTGGTAACGTCACCACGTCTAAAATTTAGAAATATTCAAAAATTTACTAAAAATAACTAGTGAGAAAATCTTAAAAATATTCAAATTAGTATCTTAAATTAGTCTATATTTACGGAAAATAATATAAAAGTTATAGGTCAGTAAATTTGGACAATCCCAATTGGAGAACAAATAGTACAACCTTCTTACAACTTTAAGCACAATCTGGCAAGTTAGGTATAAATGTGGTATAAACCCGGGTTTCCAGCGATGTAGGTTTGTTAAAACAAAGCATTGCAAGATAAGACAACACACCCATTACATTACTTACTTTGTACTTTAGATGTAATTGAGTGAGATACCTAAATAGATGTGAGTAAGTATGTAGTAGTACTTATAGGAGTATTGTTCTGTTTGTTTTCCTTTGAGAAAATAAATGAATAAATAGGTTGTAGATTATCTATACTTCACTTCTCTACATAGTATAAAATAAAGTCACTTTTCGCCGTCCCTATGTCCCTATGTCCCTTTGTATGCTTAGATCTTTAAAACTATGCAACGGATTTTGATGCGGTTTTTTTTAATAGATAGAGTGATTCAAGAGGAAGGTTTTTATGTGTAATATATGCATAATCCGGCTTCGCACGGCTATGCATGTATTATACATATAAACCTTCCTCTTGAATCACTCTATCCATTAAACCGCATCATCTAAGCATACAAAGGGAAATAGGGACATAGGGACATAGACACTATTTTTGTTTGTTTGTTTGTGCCGAATAGACTCCGAAACTACTGGACCGATTGTGATGGAACTCGGTATGTAGATAGTTGGAGACCTGGACTAACACATATACTACTTTTTATCCCGATATTCCCACGGGATCGGGAGATACTTGGGTGAAACCATGGAGCTCTGCTAGTATGGAATAATCCTACTAATTATAAATGTGAAAGTTTGTTAGTGTGTGTCTTTGTATGTAGATAGCTAGTGACCTGGATTAACATATAGGCTACTTTTATCCCGATATTCCGATCGGGACTTACGCGGGTGAAACTGCGAATCGCAGCTAGTGATTTATACATGAACTAAACTCTAAAAGAGTTTTTCTTGGTTTTAAAAATGTAAATTTGTCGGTGTCTTCTAAAACGTTGTATCGCCGAAATTAATTTACTCGTAGGTACAGACAGTTTGTGACACCCTTGCTTGAATTATTACATTTTCTTTCTGTGTAAAAAGATATCTTGTAAACGACATCATAGTTTCCTTTCATAAAGCTAACTAAAAGAACAGTGGAGAAAAGAAACTATACAACTTTCCAGACGTGACAACTATGTTTCAAGTTATAACACTTGATACCTCGTACTTTTGAGAAAATATCAAATTGAGACTAGAATATTGTTTGAGATAAATTTTAAAGGGTAAGTAGGTATTTCTTGTCTGAATAACTTGTTCATAGGCAATTCGATCTGGCTCGATTCGTGCCAGATCAAGTGGAAAACCCTAGCTCTTTCGTTAGCTCGATGAAATATAGAATTTTCAGCTTTAGTGTGTAAAAATGAGACTTAGGGATCAAGACTAAGGGTCTTGTTTCTACACAAACTGTATACAGAGTTATCGGTAATCATATTATAAGCAAGCGGTTGAGGAGCGCCACTTCTTTACACATAAATAAACAATTATTGTTCTCTGAATTTTGGAAATTCAAACATTTATATGAAAATTTTGAGGTTATGTTTACCTGAAAATCAGCTGTTCCTTACAAAGAGAGGGAATTAACCCTAAGATTACACTTATTTTTTAAGTTTTATTTACTGTTTTATGTCTGAATGACCTTTGTTTTAAAAAATCTTATGATTTTCGAATTTACATAACCTCAAAACTTTCAAACAATATTCGAATTTCCAAAAGTCGTAAAACATTTTTTTTGGTGCACAGAAGTAGCCCTCAACCATTTGCTAATACCAAAAACCCTGTATACTATATGATATACCTAGGTCTATCTTGGATCGTTTATAGACGGGTATTTTTCACCGTACTTAACCGATCGTCTTTTATCGTTGACTCCATGATTTTTTTCATACAAATGCCTAAGTATTTTGGGTATGATGGGTTGATGGACCCAATTCAGTCTGTTGCCGAGACGGTTATGGAAGCCTGGAATACTTATAAGGTATAGATATCCTAACTAATATTATAAATTAGAAAGTTTTTAGGTTGACGTACCACAAAAGGTAAAAATGGAACCCTTATAAGATCACTTTCTTGTCCGTCTGTCTGTTCGTGTGTCACCATCGATTATCTCAGGAACGGGTGGACCTAGCAAGTTGAAATTACATTACAACATACCAGATACTGAGGTCTATAGTCCCTATTAGATGTATAAAAATCAAGATCCTAGGTCAAAACGATAAAAATATATGGGCAAATGACTGGACTGAATTGGATGTAAATCCACATAGTGGTAGTTGCTGAAAAAAAAATTGTTAATAAGTAGCTAGGGGATCCGACCGGAATAAAATATATAAATTTATTTGTGATCCCCTGCACGGTGAATCAGACCGGAATAGAAAATATTATAAAATAAAACTGATCCCCCAGGGTATCAGATACAGGGGATCCGACCGGAATAAATCGTTTATTAGAATGAAGAAGGACTTTTGATACCGCAAATCTCTCGGGATCGAGATTTACGCGGGTGAAACTGCGGGGTTTATGTATTATGTGAAACTTACCATATAAGTTGGAATGCAGAGTATTGGTGGTAGAATAAAACTGCTCAGTATAGCAGTGCTGCAGCGTCTCTCTGTGCAGAGGATGTGGTTTTTGTCTGAATATCTGCAAATAAATACACTTGATATGTTAAAAGATAAAAGAAAATATATTCTACTGGTTTTACTTCGCCAGTGCTTGCCTCCTTTCAACAATGATCATTTTATTTAAACCGCAAGTGTTACATTATGTTAAAAATCATTGAGATTAGTAAAAGCGCCATCTCTTGTCGAATTCGTTAACTAGATGGTTAACTTTCGAGTTATATGTAATGTAAATTCATACTAACAGATGTCGCTAACGAAACTTAATTCGAAAAGAGGTTAATGCGATTCTTAAATTCGACTATGACGGTACTTGACTAAGTGGCGCAATTGGTAACGCATTTGAACGGTATTCAAAGGATGCGAGTTCGAGTCTCGTCTTAGTCGCAATTTTTGAAGATGCATTTTTCCTTAAAAATATTTTCGCAAGTGTTACATCGTCATCCCAATCATATTACTATAGGGACGACCCAGTTGGCACAATGGTCAACATGCCGGACTGCCAAACACTATGTATTATAAGTATATATTTACAAAAGAAAAGTATATAAGTAGTATATCCGTTGTCTAGCACCCATAACACAAGTCTAGTTACTTAGCTTTGGGCTAGATGGCGATGTGTGGAATGTCCTATAATATTTATTTTTATTTATTTATAATGATTGTAATATTTTTGTTTGACTAAAATTTTTACAATTTTTCATGTCATCTGTACTCTTGCTTTTTTCTATATGCAAGAATGAAATCGGGTAGGGTTAGGATTTTTTGTTAGGTATTTTAAAATCGGGTAGAGATGAGATCGGGTAGAGTCGGGACGAAGCCGTTACAACTATTAATTGGATTGTAGGTATGTGGTTCTATCTTTGCCTTACTTAAATACGCTGCAGTGCAAGAGAAAGACAAAAAGCTCTCGTTTGAAAAATGTCGTGTAAATAATTCCCGTAGGTACGGTCGGCAACATAATTGCAGACCTGCCGTAGAGTTCTAAAATGACTATTATTGGAATGTTTTCATTCTAATAATTTTTGTTTGATAGATTCATGAGTTAAAAAACTTTAAACTTAAACTAAAGCAGGTGCCTAGAATCTTGCTTGTGTTGAAAACATTCTTATAACAGCTGTTTTGGTGCTCTACAGTGGGTCTGCAATTATGCAGCCGACCGTATCTATTAATAAATAAATATCTATCATATTTTTAGTCAAGGTAGTGCATTATTAGATTATATCACCTAATTTAAAAACATAGGTTTAACAATTTAATAACATTAGGATTCTCCTACATCGTTCCAAATAAATTCCTTTAGACGCATAACACCAACTACGCAAAACACCACCTTTACGCAAAACGCATTACTCCCAAAATACCACTTACGCAAAATACCACCAATGCACAACGCCAACTTCGATTTATGAAAAATAACAAATACGCCCAACACCAACTTTGATTTAGAAACAAACAAATGAAAACAAAAGACGTTCGAAATTATGATCGAAATAAAAACAAAAGACAATCGAAAAGACTATCGCAACGGAAACAAAAGACCGACGAAATGGAAATATAAGACTATCAAAATGGAAACAAAAGACGATCAAAACCGCGACATAATGGCAGGTAACTGCCAAAATGACAGATGTCAATTTACTTGAATTAAAATTCACATTAACTGATCACCACACCTACTGTTACTTCAAAACTGTTTAAAATACATATACCTTGTTATTTTACTTCAGTAGGAATATACAATGCGAATGCTCGTTTAAATTTCGCTAGATGAAAGCTTCATATTTTCACGAGACAAAAGCAAGGTTGTGGAAATGAGAAAATTTCGGCGCAGTGAGCGGAACTACTGTTCTAAATTATACTTGTAAATTGTCTTACTATTGTTTTACTAAATTTTGTGTGATTTGAACATATTCTTCCATTACTCAAGAAATCTACAGAGTTATGTGATTCCCCATTAGAGGTGAGTATAGACTAACTAAAGGATTTCCTCTAGCATTTCAATGTAAGAACGTTCTTACAAATAGTACAATTTACATAAATGTTTGAAGTGTAATTCGAGTAAATTTACTACAGAACATCGAGCATTCGATCAAGGATCGGTGGGTATAGATTCGAGCATTTAGGTACTAGTACGTAAATGTTCGAATCTATACGTTTATTAAAATGAAACCAAGAAAAAAAGAAGCGAAGCGAATCGGTGATCGGTTTCATACTAACCATCGGCCGATACCAAATCTGTAGTGTGTGTTAATTTAATTAAATTAAATTAACGTTTAAGTATCCTAGTCAAATCAACCAATAATTTTTTTTACAGGAAATTAATCAGCATGAGTACCTAAACAGTTCATTTATTTTTATGAAAAGCCTAAACATTCATGTTTTCTATTCATCTCTTACAAAAAAGCAATTTCAATGAATTCTGAACATCGTAAAGGTTAGATGATGAACCATTGATCAAAAAAGAAAAATAAATAGTAGGAATCTGGAAGAATTTACATTTCGAAGATGTCTTTTACTAATAGCTATTTATTTAACTCTTCAACACGGTGTGTTTAGGTTAACTGTAAAGAAGTCATTTTTCGACACTCTCAAAGCATTAGTATGGTTTTTCTCAAATTCTTTCTTAGATCAGATAAGTAGGTATTTTATTTTATTAAATATTTTTGAGCGACTGGCTTACAATCGAATATTTATTTAGTTTTGTCTCAAAATGAACAAACCCTACCTAAGAATGTAGGTACCTATTTGCGCTGATAAATTTTGTATAAGTACCTACATAGATAGATTTATACAGGGTGTCCGGTAATGAATGGATAAGCGGGCACCTACGGATAGAGGACACTGCGCCAAATCAGAAAAATGAAAGTTAAGTTTTATGAAATAGTCTCTCGGTTTACGAAATATCCGCCATTAAAAAAAAATACCAAAATTTCACTCCTTTCTCTATGTTTTTTGATGCCAAAACTGCAAATAAAGGAATTAATCCAATCTGTTTTTTGGGATAGTTTTCTAGGATAAATGTGCTATCGAATGCAAACAATTATCTTAATGACACATAATAAATAACTAAATATATCTATTAACACACAGCCAAATTACTAAGTATAAAATGCTTAAATTTTTAACCTGCTTATTTTCAGCACCCTCAAATTAACACACGTTTTTTATTTGTACGCTATGGGAGTAGTCCCTTAATCTGAGGTTAAACATGAATCAAATAATATTCTGACGGCGCGTGAAGGTGGCATTTTTAATATTATCTACATAATACATTGTTGTCACTCCTCTGATTTCATATAAAATCCATCAATTCATTTTATATTTCTCGTGAGATATGAAAATAAATACAATACCATAATATTTATCTATGAATTGAAGAACACAGATTACGGAGTCTTCAATCGGATGACAGCTCGTCAAACGTTTAATTTGTTTTGTTAACTTCATTTGTTCTGTTCGTCTTTGTTTTTACACAAAATAGTCTTGCATTTCACCTAATTTCATTTGATGGGAAGCGATGAAGAGGTCGAAGATGTAGCATTCTTGCCTAGACAATTAAACGCCATGCCTGGACAGTAAATTAAAAGGACTTAGTCCCATCGGCCCCGCTGGCTCTGCCCCGCTAGCGGGGCAGATGGGAAAAAGTGTTGCATCGGCCCCGCTGAACGCAAACGCGGACGCTAGCGGGGCCGATGAAACAAATTAAGTTTCATTTGCCCCGCTATAGGACTTACTTCCGTCGGGCCCGCTAGCAGATGGGAAAAAGAGATTGATTCATCGGCACCGCTAGCGTCGGCGTCGGCGTTTTGCGGGGACGATGGGTAGGTACAGATCAAGTTACAAATAGAGGCAATCAATACTTAGGTTGCCGAAAAAGGAATGTCTGTAATTAAAATGGTTTGTATGTTAATCAGTTTTTATTGAGTGCTCAAAATACATAATATTTTAATAATAAAAAAATACACACAACAAGAACATCACATAAACATTTTTTAATTTTCATAATCATAGATGATAGTCACACAAATTACATTAATCAGTCTTCATTAATGAACATTAATGCCTAAACTGCTGACAGTTTTGTAAGATGAATATAATATTTTAGGTAAACAACATAACATAAAAAATACAGTATTTGACAAAAAATCAACGAGAGAAAACATTAACATTACAAACTATGTCAGTGTTTCGAGAAAATGTCTACTGGTTATTGGTCCATTTACAAATTTCAAGATCAAGTTATACTATTTAAATAATCAACAAAAAAAACACAAAACAAGGACATTACTTAATAACTAGTTTCTTAATTTTTAATAGAGCCAGCCTGGCCGATGGGAGTAAGTCTAAGATAGTACCAAAAAGTTAAATGCAAACTCAATATTTTCTTTAATATTCTTATAGAAAGTCATACACTGCTTAATGGGACACATCACTCTTGATACATTTGCACACTCAAACTTCTAACTTTTAATAGTTTTTTCATAAATGGTCTAACTTTTACAAGAATTAGAGCAGGAATATAAACAATAATTCAGTGCTTTTATTTATGTAATTGTTATCTTGAACAAAATATGTTTATATTACGTAAAAAACAAAAGTCAATTTATGGGACACATCAAAATCAGAATTCAGTTTTTTTTTGAGAATTGCACAATATGTAACAGCTAAAGAGTGACTATCTCCGAACTTCGCTTTACTTTACTGCGACACAATAATTAGTAATTTCACGTTTACACGGTTGTCATGAATTTGACTTCGCGCTGTCTATAGACGCGTTTTGACTTGAGTTTAGTTGAGGTTTGGCGTTGGACCAAAAAGTTTTTTAAGTTTCTTAAGATGGACCCTTTTTTTTGGTGAGAGAAAAAAGTGTTTGTTCGGTTCGGTTTGGCTGATTAATTTGACATAGTGACAGATGTCACTTTGACATTTGTCACTTTGACATCTGTCACTTTCCATGGGTCCATCTTAAGAAACTTAAAAAACTTTTTGGTCCAACGCCAAACCTCAACTCAACTCAAATCAAAACGCGTCTATAGACAGCGCGAAGTCAAATCCATGACAACCGTGTAAACGTGAAATTACTAATTATTGTGTCGCAGTAAAGTAAAGCGAAGTTCGGAGATAGTCACTCTTTAGCTGTTACATATTGTGCAATTCTCAAAAAAAAAAACTGAATTCTGATTTTGATGTGTCCCATAAATTGACTTTTGTTTTTTACGTAATATAAACATATTTTGTTCAAGATAACAATTACATAAATAAAAGCACTGAATTATTGTTTATATTCCTGCTCTAATTCTTGTAAAAGTTAGACCATTTATGAAAAAACTATTAAAAGTTAGAAGTTTGAGTGTGCAAATGTATCAAGAGTGATGTGTCCCATTAAGCAGTGTATGACTTTCTATAAGAATATTATAGAAAATATTGAGTTTGCATTTAACTTTTTGGTACTATCTTAGACTTACTCCCATCGGCCCGGCTGGCTCTATTAAAAATTAAGAAACTAGTTATTAAGTAATGTCCTTGTTTTGTGTTTTTTTTTTGTTTTGTTGATTATTTAAATAGTATAACTTGATCTTGAAATTTGTAAATGGACCAATAACCAGTAGACATTTTCTCGAAACACTGACATAGTTTGTAATGTTAATGTTTTCTCTCGTTGATTTTTTGTCAAATACTGTATTTTTTATGTTATGTTGTTTACCTAAAATATTATATTCATCTTACAAAACTATCAGCAGTTTAGGCATTAATGTTCACTAATGAAGACTGATTAATGTAATTTGTGTGACTATCATCTATGATTATGAAAATTAAAAAATGTTTATGTGATGTTCTTGTTGTGTGTATTTTTTTATTATTAAAATATTATGTATTTTGAGCACTCAATAAAAACTGATTAACATACAAACCATTTTAATTACAGACATTCCTTTTTCGGCAACCTAAGTATTGATTGCCTCTATTTGTAACTTGATCTGTACCTACCCATCGTCCCCGCAAAACGCCGACGCCGACGCTAGCAGGGCCGATGAATCAATCTCTTTTTCCCATGTGCTAGCGGGCCCGACGGAAGTAAGTCCTATAGCGGGGCAAATGAAACTTAATTTGTTTCATCGGCCCCGCTAGCGTCCGCGTCTGCGTTCAGCGGGGCCGATGCAACACTTTTTCCCATCTGCCCCGCTAGCGGGGCAGAGCCAGCGGGGCCGATGGGACTAAGTCATTAAAAGCCTCGTAAGGAAGCAGTTCTGAAACTTCGGTTCTATAGACGGCCGAAGCGGCCTGGACAACATGATGGAACGCGACGAGTCACTTGTCACCAAGACTTTGTCCGGGGGATGGTGTTAGTACTCCTTAAGCGCCACCCGGGGGTGACGTGTAGAACATCAAGGGCTAAATCCTACGGACGCGAGCAAACCTGAATCCCTATAATTCCTTAAAATTGAACGAGCGAGCGAAAAGTCTGTTATTTGCGACCGCCCTTAAAAAGTATTAACTGATCTAACAGCATTAACAAAGGAATCCAACGTATTTTTAAAACGTAATAACACGTACGAGCGGATATGAGATTACTAGCTCATTAGCATATGACCGTGAAAAAGCTTTCTATGAATCTGCTATTAATCAAAACATGTCCGTCAGAACAATGTGGTCCACACCCATAACACAATCAAGGGTTACGTTATGGGAAGTAATTAATGGTGCTGATACTTGTTCCCAGCAGACCTTGTCTGAGCTGGTTGATATTTAGGTCAAGTACATAGAATCAATTAATGAAGGGCAAGGTACAATCGACGTTCAAAAGTCCACCGGCACCGTAACGTTTACAATCCTGTGCAGCACTATTTGAACATCATAACAACGTAACCTGCGGATCGAACCTACGTTGGTTGCTGTAGCTGGTGGCGGCTTATACCACTCGGCCAACTAAATACATAGCTAGGATGTTGAAAATAATATTCACACTGAGTACTTTTCTTTCAAGTATTTATGTTTGTGTGTCACGTCTATATATTAGAAGAAAGTCGTAAGTCCAATACTTGTTGATTGTATTATGATAACAAACTGATAGTGTACTTATGACGTATAATGTACTGCAGAAGGCTTTACTCTTAATAAATTCAGTGAATTTAATTAACTTTAAACTAAATATGAATACTACCGTAATTGTTTTGGAGTTCCGAAAAGTACCTAACTCTTGCTTCAATCAATAAATTCAATGATTATTTGCCATTTTCAGTAACATAAATTAACATTATAATTGCCCCTTTCATTTTCAGATAACTTCAAAGAGCTTTTAGCAATTAAAAATTTTCAATAGAAATAGCGGTGAAGCGGGGTGAAATATATCATAATTACATTTTACAAAATTAATTATTATAACTCCGAAGGTATGCTTATTTATTTGAAGAGGGACGTTCAGTGCTAGTTTTAGGGCATGGAGAAGTATATAGGACAACTAGCTGTACCGGCAAACGTTGTTTTGCCATTAAAAAAAAAAACTAAAGGAAACAAAATAAAAAATAGATGTTGGCCGATTCTCAGACCTACTGAATATGCTCACAAAATTTCATGAGAATCGGTCGAGCCGTTTCGGAGGAGTTCAAGTTCGAACCCCGTGACACGAGAATTTTATATAAGACTAGCTGTCCCGGCAAACGTTGTTTTGCCATTTAAAAAAAAAAACTAAAGGAGCCAAAATAAAAAATAGATGTTGGCCGATTCTCAGACCTACTGAATATGCTCACAAAATTTCATGAGAATCGGTCGAGCCGTTTCGGAGGAGTTCAAGTTCGAACCCCGTGACACGAGAATTTTATATTTTAGAAGATTAAGATATTAAAATAACCACAGAATTGGAACTTACGCCGATGAAATCGGGGCGCAGCTAAATCACCACAAAGTACAAAACAAGTCTGTCCATAAGTATGCTTCGTTAACTACGCAACGGGTTTTAATGCAGTTTTTTTAATAGAAAGAGTGATTCAAGAGAAAGATTTTAAAAACAAAATACGACGCGTACTTACGAAGTCGCGGGCAACAGCTAATCATTACATAGTCACTTCACTATCATCATCACTATCACAACATAGTATAAAACAAAGTCGCTTTCTCTGTCCCTATATCCCTTTGTATGTATGACAGAAAAAGCGACTTTGTTTTATACTATGTAGTGATTATGTATAATACATGCATAATATAGCCGTGCGAAGCCGGAGCGGGTCGCTAGTTACCTATAAAAGTTCTATTGAAATAAATACTGTATTGGCACTGGCACTGTATTTTATATATAAAAAGACCAGACATCACGTAGAAACTATTCAATAGGTGAACTATGCTATGAATAGGTATCATCAAATAACAAATTGTAGTCTGCACTTACTTGATTGCAATGTATCTCCATACAGCCAATGATAAAGTGAGACATATAGAAGCCGTGTGGAAAATTTGAGTAAAATGCATGTGGAATAGAAGATATGCGGCCCATTTGTACGGCATCTCCCGTTGTCCTGGCAAGATCTGAAACAAACATAAACCTTAAAACATATCAGGCAAAGTCTATTTTGAACCGAATGTTATAAACGTTAAATGTGTGCCAAAAAGAAAACAGTTCTGTTTTTACAATGAATCTTTGTGATTGCTGCGATTTTTCAAATGCCAAACGAGAATAGCTTGCACTTTCAATGCTTCACTACATAGTATAAAACAAAGTCACTTTCTCTGTCCCTATATCCCTTTGTATGCTTAAATCTTTAAAACTACGCAACGGATTTTGATAGATAGAGTGATTCAAGAGGAAGGTTTATATGTATAATACATGCATAATATATTCGTGCGAAGCCGGAGCGGGTCGCTAGTTTTAATTAAACTGAGGTACAATGCTGCGTATTCAATTATTTTTACGTGTATAACAACTGTAATTACAATCAACCCTATGAGATTGCATATTAAGACGCTAATTGGCTAGAGTGAAGAGAGCAGCACAAAATTGACCAATCATAAGCCGCATTTAGCGCAGTGCGTTCACTTATCTAAGAGCAACTTAAGTACTGTTTGTTGATACGGGCGTAAGTCTATATTTATTACAATAATTGAATACTTGCAACTATTTGCATAATGGCGATAGTTATGAAGTTATAAGTATTAATAATCATTATTAATTGAAAGAAAATAGTTGTGAAGCACAATTTTAAAAAGTAAGTTGTTGGTAAATAGATAGATATAACGTTTATTTGTTTTCCATAACATAAATAATTTTAAACAAAAAAAATAATTATTGCAAAATATTATCTCCATCTCTCACCAAAGTATTAACAACATGTGTGTATTGCAGCAATACAAAAGGAATACGCAGCGTTACTTATAACACTGACGATTTATTGCGATTTTGACAATATACCTATCGCCTTTTGTTAACCACTTAGTTGGGTAGTTTGACTACGAGGAAATTTATTCCTTTTAGACTTTTAGTTTGCCCGAAAGTTTGATCAGCAAAAAAGGTATCATAAAAATAATCCTGGCGTCTAAATAAACAGATGTCTATATAAAAAAAGCAAATAAAGATTTTAATCCCAAAGTAACTTTTCTTAGTCTCCCAAGAATCACGGCACATGGTATTGTTCGAGATTTCCCAAAAGATAACACTTTTATAAGGGAAGTGGCTATTCTTAAGAGCGTAGCGGCCACAAGTACGAAAAAGGTTTACGCTCTTAATGGGAAAAAGTATATAAAATGGGAATTTATTTCTTTACGAAAAAAGCGTATTAAACAAAAGTTGAAAGTGACATTTAAAGCAACTATATCAGTTTACAAGACGAATAGCTTTAGATATAAATCAAAGGCATTATAATCACTACATAGTATAAAACAAAGTCGCTTTCTCTGTCACTCTCCCTATATCCCTATGTATGCTTAAATCTTTAAAACTACGCAACGGATTTTGATGCGGTTTTTTTAATAGATAGAGTGATTCAAGAGGAATGTTTATATGTATAATACATGCATAATATAGCCGTGCGAAGCCGGGGCGGGTCGCTAGTTAAATATAATAATTGTTTAAGACTTAAATACCTAGTTCCTAATAATTTATGAATACGAACTCTTCCAATAAATTAACCCATATGAAATCCGTCTAACAATAGGTATAGCAAAGTGATACAGTTTTTTTTGGTATTATAAGGATTGATATAACGTGTAGTAACCTGACGCTTGCTTTGTTATCAATCGAACTTGAACATATTCATAGAAAAGTTGTAGAATATTTCGCTACTGAATAGGATCTATTTCAGTTAACAATTTGTTCTCATTTTACTATTTTTCTTTCTTTCAAGAAATCCAACAACAGCATATTGAATGATAATTCAATGTTGTTACAACATATGCAATGGAAATTGATATTCAGTGAAAATTTTGTAAAACGTTTGTTGGTATTGAAAATACAAAATTGAAAATGTACCCGACACTGCGAGAGGGTTATTTTCTTTAAAAAAAACGCGTGGACTGCCGCGGTAAAGCTATTGCATCGTGCGAGCTTCGTACAGTCGTGTCATAAACATACACGTTAAGCGAACGCTCGGCCGAGCTACATAGTAGGCGGAGTGGGGGGTGTCAGGTTTTATTCTCGTTACGGAATTTCTTGATTCGGTCGCCGCGCTCAAAGCCCGCGATAAAAGCTATGCAATAGGTTAAAAAATTAACAATGACTGAACAAAACGTAAATTCATATGTTACGCAGCATAATATCACATCGTAACATAAATGTATGTTTTTGGTAAAAAGTTAGTTGCAGCCTGAAAATGCTATCAAAGTATAATAATATAATCTAACATTTACCTACACTTTTAATAAAATATTGAATATTATAAAGAAATCGCATTTGTTTTGTTGGCAACGAATAGGCACCGATACTACTGGCTCAATTTTGACGGAACTTGATTTATTAAGAGTAACATAGGTAAGCTACCTTTTATTGCGATTTTTCCACAGGACCGGGACTTACGAGGATAAAACAACGGGGATTAGTTAGTAATATTTGTAATATTTAATCAATATGAATCCCGCTCTGGCTCATTTCTGGCGCAGAGGATAGCCATAAGAGGATAAACATGGACGCAGATTCATCATAGTCGAAAGAATCGAATTTTTGCCGTCCACGGAAAAAGGTACCTTATAGTAATAGAGATAAGGTAGGTACCTACATTTATATTTCCGATAACGTCATCAGAGTCGACCGCATCGTCAGAGGCGAAATTTAAAAATATAAATGAAAAATAAATGGACCTTATCTCTAAGAATATAAGGTACCTTTTCCAGTGGAAGGCAAAAATTCGACTCTTTCGGCTCTGATCAGTCTGCGTCCATCTTAAGGAGCGTGTTATTTGACTATCTGAAGACCAAGTTATTGAGAAAAAGTATAGGTATTCCACCTAATAATCGTTATTGTTATTTAATTATGTTGTAATTATTTAAGTGTGTAATGTTTCATCAATATTCATCAACAACACAATGGTACAAATACAATATTTCATCAAACGTTTTGTATAATCATCGTTGCATTTTATGCTATACTTACCAACGAATTTATTAATTACCTGCACATTAATCAAACCCTTTGTCTGAGTTTATTGAAACATGTAGCGTTATCTGTTTGATATGATAGCAATCGATGGGTGCACTTACAACACTGATTGATTTTCCTATAAGTACCTAGTTATAGGGTGTCCCAGTAGAGCCGGAGCGTATGATGCGTTGCGGCGGTGCAGAGCGCCCCAGCAGAGTTGGACAGCATAAACAATGGAACAGGGGCATAATGGTCTCTACTTTTAATGCCTTTTTCTTTAACTGTGTTTGACGTTGACTATGACTTGATTTTTTACGTATTTAACTTTATATGTGTTTGACTTAATACGTGTTTGACTTTTTACGTGTTTGACTTTATTCGTGTTTGACTATAAGCGTGTTTGACTTTATGCGTGTTTGACTTTAAGCGTGTTTGATTATATTGAGATAAGGTACGTTTATATTTCAGAGTCGGCCGCCTAAGACGAAGCGGTCGACTGTGATGACGTCTTTGGAAATACAAATGTAGGTACCTTATCTCTATCACTATAAGGTACCTTTTTCCGTGGACGACAAAAATTCGATTCTTTCGGCTCTGATCAATCTGCGACCACCTTAAGACGACGACGCAGCGACGACCGACGCCGCTCCAGGGTGGGCTCGCAACGCACCGCGTGTTTCGGCTCTAAGTGTGCACTTTCCCATCTACATCTACTCTAATATAGTAAAGAGAAAATATATCGCAACTTCCCCACTGCTTAACTTAATTGCTCAACTACATAAAGTTGAGTTGACAAAAAACAGCTGAGTAGTGGGTAATAGTGGGTATTACCTATTGCTACCCACTACTCAGCTGTTTTTTGAAGTGAAAACTTCTTATGGCGCGTTGGGCACTTTTGTGGGTGAGCATTTTCAGCCGATCTCGTACTACGAAACTGTCGCGACAGATTCGTAGCGACAGATTTCGTAGCAAGGTCTACGGGCTGTAGTACCTCTACGAAATTGTTATTTTTTTTAATTTGGCTGTGAGTGTATTAAGACGTACATATGGTATTTTTTAACGGACGACTATTGACGGACGACAAATGTCGGACGACAAATGCCTTTACTCCACGTTCGTAACTGAAAAATGTCGGACGACTATTTGTCGTCCGACAAATAGTCGCCCGACTTTTTTTTTTTTTATCTAAAACTCTTTTTGCGTATGGTTAGATACTCGTACTTAAGGAGTAAACTCCAGATATACAGATATACAGTTTTCACTTCTGCCTGCACTCCCGGAGTGCGCTGTTTTTTTTTTGTTTGTAACGAATAGGCTCCGAACCTACTAAACCGATGGAACTTAATTTAAGGCTACATTGATTCATTGGCAGTAACATAGGCGTTTTAACCCGACATTCCCATGAGATCGGGAGTTACGCGGGTGAAACCTCAAAGCGCTACTAGTATAAAAATAAAGACACGTATTATTTTTGGAGAGAGTTGTGATATTTTCTACTAGATTGTAAAATAGACATGTCATTGTTCCGATTACGTATGGAATAAAATATTCGGCAAATGGTCCCGATGACAGCCCATTACTCTTTTCATTAAGTATTTCATTACTTTTTCACTGAGATGTGGCTGTATCTCACCGACGACGCATAAGATCTCAGATTTGAGCTCAGGAAATATTTCAGGTTTATTCGCATAAATCAGAGATTTAACAAAACCCCAAAAAATATCGCACGGCGTTAAATAGCATGATCTTATTGCCCAGTTGACATTTGCATTTATTCGTTAGATAATTTGTTCAGCGGACCGATCGCCGTATTCTTATGCAGCGCGTCTTGACTGCGTTTGCGTCTTAACTATAGATTTCGTATTGCCCTAATTTCTTAAGACGCACACGTCACGCAAACCTAAACGTCGCGCGCTCGCCGTATCGCGCAAAATTTTGAGGTGACATAAATGTCAAATTAATTGTCACCTAGGAAGATTAGTCAAAAACGTACGGCAACAGCTTGTTTCACGCGTAGGATGCGCTAGGTGAAGTAGACGTGCAGTTAAAGAAACGGTTACGCGTAGCATCATTTTACGGCAATACCGATTATTCTTTGCGTGCACGTGACGTATGCGTCAACTGGACGTGCACTCGACTAATGCGTCATAGGTTAAGTACGGCAATCGGGGGGCTGGAAACCGTTGCTGTAATTAATCGATTAATAATGGTCTGTCATCAGAATCGTGTATTTTATTCAATACGTAATCGGAACATGTGTACTTTACAATACAATAAAAATATTACAAATCACTAAAAAAATACGTGTTCTTATTTTAAAATGAAAAAGTGCAATGTTACTGGGACACCCTATAATTTTCTGTATATTTATTACGTCATTATCTACGTACTATTACGTAACAATTTTCCTTCTAGGCAACTTGGCAACTGACTTTTATCGATAACTTAAATGAGTTTTCTGAACAATAAATTAGAAAACCATTTATTGACGACGACAGTAAACTCTGATGTAAACAAAACAAATTCAGAAGGTTGTTTCCGCTATAACTTTTAAAGGGTTATGCTACAAACAATTCGATAAATATTTTCCTATAATGGCCTCTTACATGATGGGCCATCAAGCTGGCCCACTAATATGGACCAGCGAGTAAAGGGCATAGTGGTGTCTGATGGCTTATGGTTCGTGGGATGGCGACTGGATGGATTTTTCGGTCGCACATCAAAGGACTGGGAACGATGGCTGAACGTGGCCATCGTGTAATTACGTTACAACCATCGCATGGCCATCTCGCTGGTCCAACGCTGGGTCATCATGTAGAGGGCCCACAATATTGCAAACTAGATACCTACTTTCATACAGTCAAACTAAATAAAAGTCAAGGAAAAATTACGATCGCAAATAAACGTTTATCGTTTAGTTTATTTTTACTGCCTTTGAAGAAGCTTCAAGTGTAAGTTGGTTCATTACAAAACGTATTTTAATTTATTAGGGTTGCTCCAACTGTTACTGTTGTTATGAAAAGGTTGATCAATATTTATAAAAAACTAGCAGTCCCAGGAAACGTCGTTTTGCCATATAAAAAAAATGTGATAAATGAAGAATCGCTCGACCGATTTAGTGCAAACTTCACATAAACCATCTACTAAAAAAAAAAGAATATTTCGTACGTATATTTAATTTCACCCGCGTAAATCCCGATCTCGTTTGAAAATCGAAAAAAAAAAAAAAAAAAAAAAAAAAAAAAAAAAAAAAAAAAAAAAAGTAAGTATCCTATGTCCTTCTCCTGGTTCTAAGCTACCTCTCCATCATTTTTCAGCCAAATCGGATCAGCCGTTCTCGAGTTATAAATAGTGTAACTAACACGACTTTCTTTTATATATATATATAGATAATAGATATATAATGAATGAATGTCATTTATTTGCAAAAAAATATGGTACAAAGATGTCACTTAAAAATAATTTAGTTCAACATATTTCACCAGAACTTTTCTTGGCAAGAAATATTTTAATGGAATTGAATAACCAATCCTACTTCCTACTAATATTATATACTGATGTGAAAATTTGTGTGTATGTTAGTATGTTTGTTACTTCTTCGCGCAAAAACTAAAAGACCGATTGCGAGGAAACTCGGTATCTGGATAGCTGGAGACCTGGGGCCTTATTCTGCTATTTGGCCAACCATTGTCATTATATCGAAACTCTATAGATATTATATCGAGATTGTGACTTTATTTGGTATTCTGCTAAAGTTTTAATAACATCGCAATATAATCACTATGGAGTCTCAATGGTATGGTAATATTTACCTTGCAGGTGTTGCCTAGCAACATGGTATATGTTGCTAAGCAATATACCGTTTTGACAACTATCGAGATTCCATTAAGCCACGATTGTAGAGTAGAATACAAAAGTGAGTCAGTGGTATGTCAGTGGTGTCTCGATAGAATAGTCAACGTTAGTAGAATACCAATTTGACATGTAATGTCATATTTTTGACATTAAATTTCTATTACGATTATATCGACACACTATTGTAACACAATTGTGTTAGCAGACTTAGGCCCCTGGATTAACACATAGGCTACTTTTTATTCCGATATTCTCACATAGTCGGGACTAACACGGATGAAACCGTGGGGCGCAACTAGTAATTAATAAGAGGCAGATAATCTAGGCATAGGTAGATCAAAGATTTTCGCTTCGGTCAGTCATTTAAAAAAAATACGGCTCTAAATGTCAATGTCGAGGAAGACCGCCCGCCACCTGGTGGACCAATGTTGCTAGGGACATTAAGGCTCTCGATATCTCTCCAATGACAACCCACGATCGAAGGACCTGGCGCAATCGTACAAGGAGGCCCGACCCCAACTAAATTGGGAAAGGGGCAGGACAAAGAAGAAGACGGCTCTAAATGTCAATATGCAGTGGTTTAATAGGTTTTTTAACTTACCAGGTACCTGTAGATAGCGAAGGGGACATACTCCATCATGACAAAGACGTCAGCAACGGCGAGCCACTTGAGCAGCCGGTTGATGGGAGCTGCGGCCAGGTCACGCCGCGTCAGAACTGCTACGTTCAGCGCATTTGCCAGGCTACCGAAGAAACATACCTGAACAAAAATATATTACCTTCTATAAGTATTATAAAAATAAACCGCACTGGATCAGTAGTCCTACTAAGCCGCTGAATGTATTGCTAAGCGCAAATCTCAAGAACAGCTCCAGTCAGGAGAAAGTTCTTATGAAAGAAAAATTAAGAAAGTTTAGTGGAACATTATTTATTTATTTATTAACAAAGATTCTACAGTCATTATTATACCTTATATTCTAACCTATTGTACACAGAACTTAGACCAAATTGAATCTACATTTTGTATGCTGTTTCTTATAAAAAAGAAAACACCGACACTATTAATTTTTACATAACTCTCAGTTGTTTGATAAATATTAAACTCTTACCTGTCCTGTAATTTAAAAATGGAACGATCTTTTAATCCAAAACATGGCAACCAAGGAGGTAACATATCAAAGGTTTGACTTAAATTTCGAATCAGCAAGCAAAATTTAAGTAGATAGCTGTTTATTGAAAAAAAAAAAACAAATCAATACTTTAACGCGGGAAAAAATATTGTTGTTTGTTGAATGTTCGACATTGTTTTAGAAGAACTAAAAAAAAGAAAAGTCTAGAAATAAACAACGTTTGCCGGGACAGCTAGTTAGTTATAAATACTATATTACAAAAAGAGGACGGGTCGAAAACGTTTGTTTTCCACTGCAGTCTGACTTCGAGGGACGCCGTTTATTTAGGTCTTTGAGTCACGAGCGTATATATCTTCTATATATATAAAAGAGAAAATCACTGACTTACTGACTGACTCACTCATCACGATATCTCAGAAACTACAAGTGCTAGGAGTCTCAAATTTTGCATGGGGGTTCCTTTTATGACGTAGGTGCGCACTAAGACGGTATTTTGCGAAATTCGACCCCTAAGGGGGGAAAATGGGGGGTCGAAGTTTGTATGGGACAACGTGATTCCTTTGTCTAATCTACTTCAAATTTTGCATAAACATACTTTAACAGAATTAATGGAATTATTAACGTGTTTCGTATTTTATTGAAATTCATCCCCTAACGGGGTTAAAAAGGGGTAGAAAGTTATTTTGAGCGTGATTTCCTTCCAAGTTGATATCAATACTCTTTAGTGCTTTTGATTAGATTGGTAAGACGTCATCGTCACCTCAAGCTGACAGCAGCTGATGTGAACGTAAAACCAAAGAGGTTAAGCCTGTAATCCTTGACCGTGGGAACTTCTGATAGAACACACACATTGATATTTTCTAGCCACACAGGTGCAACGCAGTATTAAAATTACGCACCCTGGAAACAAATAAATCTACTTTCGATGCATCGTACATTTTGTACAAGTTACATATTCATCAAGCGTTCGTCTTTGTAGGATGTTTATGAATATCATAGAAAACACGCAATGTATGTAGTATTTAACTTGTCACATCGCAAAACTGCAGTCCAGTAGTAAGTAGCTGGCGGGAAAGGGTGGGGTCAGAGTGTACGTTTTTTGGGTATTTTGTTTGATAACGAAATTGTCAATAAGTAAATGTTCTGTACTATAATAATTTTTATATTTATATATTTTTATAATAATAGTTATGCGAAATAATTATTACATCCGTCTCTATATATTGAAAATTCACACATAAACGTTCGTATGTACCTATGTGCCCTACTAAGAAACAGGTTAAAACGTGTCGGTATCGGCATCATATATTATTATATAAATATTCAGGCAAAACACCTACCAATCTTTATAATATTCGATATAGTTGGGTAAAAAGATGAGTACATTATAGTTACTGGTTTGTCTTAAATCTTCCTTTATTTTTTTGGGATTTATAGTAATTTCCTTTTACTTTTCCCATTATTATTAACCTTGAATAAAAATAAGTTACGATATATAGGATTAAAATATAAAAATAAGCTACAATTTTAATACATCCTACCTACCTAAATCATACCTTTTCCATATTTTTATTTAATTTTTGACAGCTCAATAAATTCCTATTTTAATTTCTTTAGAGAAAACAAAAAAAAAAAAAAAAAAGTCCTGCAAAATGCAGGAACGTCAAATACTAGTTGAGTTTTTCTTTCCCGCAAATTGTTTGTAAAACATATCCAATTAGAGATCGAAATGTAAAGATCTTTGGACACAACCGGCATAGTAATTTAAAATGCCGCTGTGCAGTTTGATACCCATACCTATTGATAAAAGGCATTACAATAAAAAAATAATGTCTTTACACCAAAGCTCTAAAACAGCTCAGAAACGGGATATTCAAATAAAAGCATTGTAACCAAGTATTTCTACAAGACGTATCACCGCGTCCTTTTCCGTGACACTTTTGAGGTTTGTTGTGTAGGCATAATTTTTTCGCTGTAATGCCCTCTATCGAAGAGTATGGGTCTCAAAGTGCACCGCGAACTTTTATAAAATCGTAGGATAAACGTTTCTTCAAATATCCCATTTCCGAGACGCTTTAGAGGTTTGGTGTGAAGGCATTATTTGTTTGTTGTAATGCCCTATATCGAAAGGTAAAAAACCACAGTCCATGAAGTATTTATTTTTTTGTCTATGTTTGCCTGTCATAATTATGTCAAAAATTAAAATGAAATATAGAAACAGTTATTTCTTAGGTTAAAATAAATAATCAATATCACATTATAACCCGCGCGCAATGAGAATGGGATGGAACCTTGTCAAAGTAAATCGAAAATGACAGAAAAGTAGCGTTAGAAAAAAAGTTCTGAATAATAATTAGGTATAAATTAGTTATTTGCACGGTCATAGTGTCGCGGATTTGAAACAGACCCATTGATTTAAAGAAAAATTATTATTGTCTGTGGTAGATTGTCTATGGAGCAATGGCGATTTCATTTAAAAAAATGTTTTCTCCAAAATTATAAATAAAACGAGCACATAACCGAGAGATGTCGCTGTTAACACTGTTGTACAGAAGTGAGTATCGTAGTTCGGCCGTTTGCACAGAGATGGCGCTGTTTTCAATATTGCATAGTAGTAGAAGCACAATAACTGTTAAAATCTCATCTGTCAAAATCTCATCTGTCGCGAGAACGGCTGAAAATGCTCACCCACAAAAGTGCCCAACGCGCCATAAGAAGTTTTCACTTCAATAACCGAACGAGCAACAAGCATATCTAAAACACGGTGTCACGCATCCGAGGTGAGGGAACTTTGGCTGCATCAACTTCATTTTTTTCAGAAAGCGATACTTCTGAAGAAAGTCAAAGCTCTGATGATGATTCCCATGAAGCACATATGAGTGGCATTGGGGAATAATAATTGGAATAACTAAAAAAAATATTCCTAAACATTATTATTGAAAGGATTACAACCATGAAACATTTTTGTGTATTTTTAACAGACTTCAAAAAAAGGCGGTTCTCAGTTTGACCCGTATATGTGTCAGTATGTATGTTTGTCCGTGAAGTCTTCACATACAGTAGAAATGCCTAATACTATATATGTAGCTACACTAAATATGAATAAATAAAAAATAACTAATTACAACAAAACGAATTACCCATTATTCAGAACTTTTATGCTAACGCTACTTGAAGACGACCCAGTTGGCACAATGGTCACCATGCCGGACTGCCACACAGGTACGATTCCCGCCTCAGACAAGTATTTATGCTTAAATATTTGTCTGTGGTCTGGTTATTTCTATGTATTATAAGTATATATTTACAAATTTTTATAAGTAGGTAGGTATTTGCTGATTTTATAAAACAAAGGTCATTCAGACCAAAAACAGTACATGAAACTTAAAAAATAAGTCAAATTTTAAGGTTACTGACCTCTCCGTGTAAGGAACAGCTGATTTTCAGGTAAACCTAACCTCAAAATTTTCGAAAAAAAGTTCGAATTTCTAAAAGTCGTAGAACAAAAGTTGTTGGTTTGGGTGCACAGAAGTAGCCCTCAACGGCTTGCTAGTATAATTTCCAATAACCCAGTATATGTAGTATATCCGTTGGCTAGCACGCATAACACAAGTCTAGTTACTTAGCTTGGGGCTAGATGGCGATGTGTGGAATGTCCTGCAATATTTATTTATATATGTATTTATAAACTGTCATTTTCGATTTACTTTGACAAGGTTCCATCCTATTCTCATTGTGCGCGGATTATACCTAGTTTCGACTCCTTGCTCGAAGAATAGGTACAATTACAAATTAGTTGTCGTGTGCAACACTCGCACCCCACCCTTATGCCAGGTCAAACAATAAATGTCGGGAAACAAATGGACGTGCTCTCACCTTGAATACTGAGATGACACTGTCACTTTTGCGAGCCGCGACATCTAATATAAAGCGAAATGTCACGAGCTACGGCTTCATACTAAAATGTATGGGCAGCGAGGAATGATTTTAACCAAAAAAAATATCTATGTTTCGGCATTGATTATTATTATTTGGTTTCAATAAGTAAAAAACTGCAATGATGAATGCATTCTCTATACTTTTGTCTCACAATTTAACCAAAAATATTTTCAAATATAACAACGAAGTAGCACAGATACTTAAAATAGAAAAGGTCGATTTCGATGTTTTTCATCAAAGTTAATAATTGTTTTTTCAAAAACTATGGATTATTTTCAAAATATCTGACAGTGAAACTGTAGACTCATCTAATAAGCTATCGAGAATTCTTTTTAGTGTCTTACAATGCAGGGAGTTCTTCAATATTTTTAAAATAGTAAATGACGTTTTTAGGGACTCTTAAAAACTTCAAACATTGAACTGAAAAAAAAGGTGTCTTGCCATTTAGTACTGGGAACTTGACATAGTATTTTTTTGCGCGATATTTTTGAGAACCATACCTATCGATAGAGGATATTACGGGAAATGAAGTATGCCTTTACACCAAATCTCATAAGCGTCTCGGAAATGGGGTATTTGACCAAACGTGATGTCTTAAGATTTTTCAAAAGTGCGCTACAAATAATGCTTTCTAACCAAACTTCTAAACCATCTCGGAGACGGGATATTTGTTGAAACATGTGAAACTGTTATAGAATAGCATAGCCACTGAATGGCTTTTAAAAAAAAAGATTATGTTGTGACTAAATAGAAAATGTTTTATTAATAATTAGGATTTAGTAAAAAACTAGGAAATAGAAATTATGATAATTATAAAAAGCCGTCTTTCAGCAGTCGCGGCTGGATTGAGACTGATGAGCTAATGATGGCTACTGTTGCTGAGGTAGCAGTAGTCAGCTTAAGTACCTCCATGTGAGGGGTACCTATAACAGAACGTTTTTCAATATCCCATTTCCGAGACGCTTTAAAGATCTGGTGTGAAGGCATTATTTATTTGTTTCTATCGATATACATGGGTCTTAAAGTGCATCATGGCCTTTTTAATCTATACTAATATTATAAAGCTAAACAGTTTGTTTGTTTGTTTCAACGCGCTAATCTTAGGAACTACTGGTTCCAATTGAAAAATTACTTTTGTGTTGGATAGTCCATTTATCGGGGAAGGCTATTTTTTATTTTGATATTTCCACGGGATCGGGACTTACGCGGGTGAAACCGCGGGGCGCAGCTAGTACATATTATTCTAGGAAAGAGTGCTACATCTTTGACCGCATCGTCTCTTACCATCGTGTGCTGAGATAGTAAACAAACACTGACCTATTTATTATTTTAAAAAATACAAATGGTTGTCTGTAATGTCGGTTCACGGACGATAATTTTACGTGATAACGTCTTAATTAAATTTATTTTTTGTTATTCCTTTATTATCGTCTATTCGTCACTGGTCACCATAACACAACCCCAGATGAGCGATATTATTATTAAATCATTACTCTGTTTCTGGACGGACGCGTCATGGTCATGTCATGACGCATGACGTCACATAATATTACCATGACACTTTTTTGTTACTACAGGTGTTCCATCAATTATTAGACGTTATCACGTTTAAAATGTTTTAATTTAAATCATTATCTAGTAATCGCTATCGGCTGTGGTGAAACCTTTGTAGGTACATGAACACAAATACTGTCAAAAGTTTACCAATACTTTTTGAATTATTCATATTATTTTTATAGATACTATGCAAAAAAAACAACAACAAACAAACAGCTTCAAAGCTTAGGGTACAGAAAATAAACGCCATGAATTTATTTTTTCTTAAGTCCTTCACCAAATAATGAAAATTTAATAATTTTGAAAGGTTTTTTTGATATTTTAATAAAACGTTTTATAGGCGATTTAAGTATTCTTTTTACGGACGTGAAAATGTATATACAAGCTCAGTTTTATTGAATCTAAGGTCGTGAAACGTACGATAACCAGTTGTCATTAAGAAAGTGCTTTTTATAAACCATATAAAAGCTTGTTTACTGGATAATTTTGAACTTAAACTCTATGTACTGGCTCATTAACAACTGAGAATAAACTACTCTTACATAAAATCATCATCATGGACTCATGGAATTCAACTGTGGAGAACGCGAAGACGGCGTACTTTATTAGAGATGTCATACAAAGTTTGCAATCAAACATTCTGAGATGCATAGTTGATCAATGCTCCATAGTTTGTAACAGACTCCACCATTCGCAAATACCTTAAAATTCCCACAATCCTTCAGAAAATCAAAGCTGCCACAGATTCAGAAATCGTATCCCAATTAACACGCATCCTGATGAATTCCAGCATATCTAATGTAGCCTAAAGCGCAGAATCCCACTAGACCAATGCCACCAAAGCTAAAGGCTGGTTATTACCCAACGACCAGCCCCCCAATTGCCGTAACTTATGGCGCATTAGTCAAGTGTACGTCCAGTTGACGTATAATAAAATAATAATATGTCACGTGCACGCAAACAATAATCGGTATTTAATTGCCCTAAAGTGAGGCTACGCGTAACCGTTACTTCAACTGCACGTCTGCTTCACCTACGCACATCCTACGCGTGAAACAAGCTTTTGCCGTAAGAAATTTTTGACTAAACTTCCTGGGTGACAATTAATTTGACATTTATATCACGTCAAAATTTTGCGCGAAACGGCGAGCGCGCGACTTTTAGGTTTGCGTGACGTGTGCGTCTTAAGAAATTAGAGCAATACGAAATCTATAGTCATGACGCAAACGCAGTCAAGACGCGCTGCATAAGAATACGACAATCGCCGGCAACGGCGGTCATATCAGAACCGTCCACGAGTTGCCCAACAATACATTAACCAGGTTAAATAAAACTATTGTTTAATGTCCTCAATGTGACAAATTTTTTGTAAATAAAAGGAGATTAAAAATAACAATAAACTGGATAATTGTATATTAGACCACATCACCGAGGTATCGGTCAATCGCTAATGTAAACCTTCTTATCTTGTTAGCCCATGATGTCCCACTGCTGGACAAATGCCTGCCCAACCTTCTTCCACCTATGCTATGGGAAAATCTTCCTTCCAAAAATCCCGGCGTCTGGCGTTACTAAGGTAACTGCAAGGTGCCAGTTCAACTCATATAGGACTTTAAAGCTCTGCTTGACTTGAAAACATTTTCATACCTATATTTATATGAATGTAAAACCATATGTGTCAATAACGTTATCACAACATAACGAGCCTACTGGAGCCTCAGCCTACAGGCATAAAATAAATGACATATCGTTGAACCGAAACGCGATATAAAAGAAATTCGTAAAAGAGTATCATATACCTACCAGATAAATAGATCCCTACCTTACTTTCTTTGATGTATTTTCTTCTAAGTTAGCGTGCTACATCTTATACCGAATTGTCACCTGTCATCGAGTGAGACAGTGGTCAAACGCTGAACGCGTGGGTTACTTTAATCTAAGCTTACTGCTATCATAAGCCCAGATAAAGAAGAAGGATTCGTAGGGCCCAGCACGAGAAAAAATCCCATGTTAAAAAGAAAAGAACGAAGACTGATTTTTACACGAAGACCTAGGCAATAAAAGCAGATTAACCAGTGAGACTAACTGGAGACGTAGTGTCCAGAATACAGATTGCTGAAACAAAAGGCCAAAATGCATACCGGGTTAGTATAGCGCCATAGAAAAAAAATCTAAGTAGGTCCTGTTTTACTCGATGGATGAACGGCCCTGAAAAATTGATCAGCATATTTTCCCTAAATAGGTACTTATTTATTCAAAGTGATCGCATGAATGAAAAAGTTTTATAAAGCTGAAACTGAATTTCACAAATCATTTTCTTAATTTCTGCAAAAGGAAATCTTACGAACGGCTTTTGAAAACCGTATCCTTGCCTTTGTAAGGCTTTATGTTTCAATATCCCTATTACAAGGACTTTTTCTCTGAACAGTTGGCAAAATAACCTCAAAGACACAATGAAGTTGACTTTGATGTACGATTTAGCATAATAAAGTTTAGCTTTTGTGTGTGACATAGATAAATTTTATGCTTTATTTGTTAACAATGAAAACGAAGACCTCCTTAGGGATAAATTATGTATATCGCACCCAACTAGCTTAATTTGCCATTCAATCAACAGCCTACCCTCTTTACTAACCATCGCCGTTTTACCTAGCGGCCTGAATAATATTCAGCCGTAGCGTTTATTACAACATTTAATAAACTGGCTGGCTAATGCTTAGGCTATTCGTAAAGTGGAACTAAATTGAAATGAACAGGCTAGGTAAGTAATTAAACGTCATTGATCCAAGTCATTTCCTAGCTGTTTGATCAAATGGCTGAATATCATTCAGGCCGCTAAATTGAAATGAACAGGCTAGGTAAGTAATTAAACGTCATCGATCTAAGTCATTTGCCTAGCTGTTTGATCAAATGGCTGAATATCATTTAGGCCGCTAAATTGAAATGAACAGGCTAGGTAAGTAATTAAACGTCATCGATCCAAGTCATTTGCCTAGCTGTTTGATCAAATGGCTGAATATCATTCAGGCCGCTAAATTGAAATGAACAGGCTAGGTACCTAAGTAATTAAACGTCATCGATCCAAGTCATTTGCCTAGCTGTTTGATCAAATGGCTGAAAATCATTCAGGCCGCTAGTTGAACGGCGCCTAGGCTGTTGATTGAACGGCTAATTAAGCTAGTTGGCTGCGACATATCCTATACTCACAAATAAGCTAATAAATCCATGTATATTATTGTACGCCAAGACGACATCCCGAAAATTTCCTTCACAGTAATCGCAAGGTACTTCCGTCGACTTGGTAAGATTCAATCTATTTCTCAGCCCGTCAACTATTTTGACTAAAGTCCCAAAATCAAGTTCATGGCTGCTGTTCTTCGTAGACTGCCCTCTGAGTGCTGAATCACAAAAAAATGTAAAAGTAGGTTAGATTATTATTCTATTCTTATTATACCACAGTATGACTAGCTTTCATAAGAAGCCTTTCTTAGCGGATGCCTGTCATACAAAGAACACATCCTCGTAGTTTCAGGTTTCTTCGATCAGCGGTTTAGGCTGTGCGTTGATCCGTCAGTCAGTCAGTCGCTCAAGACAAAGCATTTTATATATATAGATTATTATATTGAAAGATATAAACGGGTCTTAATAATAGCAACCACCTATTTCTCAACAATCTTAAGTACCTACAAAATGGTTTTGCTAAAGAGGCACAGGAAAATATTTCTTTTAAGGAAAAAAGTGCGTCTTCAAAAATTGCGACTAAGACGAGACTCGAACTCGCATCCCTTGAATACCGTTCAAGTGCGCTGCCAATTACGCCACTTAGTCAAGTACCGTCATAGTCGAATTTAAGAATCGCATTAACCTCTTTTCGAATTAAGTTTTAAAAAATATTTTCAGATAGCCCAGTGCAGGCTTATATAGCACTTTAAAAAAATAAAAAATCATTGAGGCACACGAAGTTTGAATGCGGTACATATACCCACCTCGACAGCAGTAATATTTAATATTTAGGGTTCCGTACCCAAAGGGTAAAAACGGGTCCCTCTTACTAAGACTCCACTGTCAGTCTGTCTATGTCACCTGTATCTCATGAACCGTGATAGCTGGACGGTTGAAATTTTCACATTAAGTATTTCTGAAAACGGAATATAATGGACGGCGGGTTTTTTTTCTTATCTTGGAACCCGAACTTTACCATACAGGGTGAATTTTTTATGTGGGCCTTCAGGTTTATATCCCAAACTATAAGAGATAGCGAAAAATGCTGTAAGGAGTTGCGTGCCCGATTTTGACAAAAACTAAAACTGCATCATTCGATTTTTGAAAAATTCATTACCTTAGCCAGGAATCGAACCTGTAGATTTTGCAAAAAAATAATCACCTATATTTTTATACCAATGGACAGTGTTGCTGATACAGATCAATTCTTGGAAACATACATAGTATGGTAAATCAAAGGAAATGGTAATTGTTGTAAATATTGATCATCAAACAGAACCTAATTACCTAAGTTGGTAATTACCGTAATTTTACCTGATAGAAACTGGGAGAAGTCCACATTACTTCGGTTCTCATTTTGAACCTCGGTTTCCAGGAGCATTTCTTCAAACAAGTTGGTTAATGTTCTCGTTATGTTTCCTGGATTATCTTCTAACATTTTTGTGATTCATTTCAGAGATTTTGATCATAGTCCCGACAAAGGCGGCTCTTGAGCTTCCTGCAAAGAAAAATCCCTTTATATACTCTGCTTCAGTCTAATTATTATAACTTCAATCAAGTAAATATTAATTTATAGTGAGTTTTATTATAATTATCAAAAAATCAGGAGAAATACATTTCTCTGACGAGACCGGCATAGTTTTGAAAAGTTTAAATGAGAACATAAAAGCTAGTACCTACCTAAACATATAATAAAATAAAAAATATGCGTTGGTATTCTGACAATGTCTCAGATAAATACTTATAATAGGCATCCTTTTGTCTTGCCTATATCAAATAAACAAAGGGTACGGATAAGATACGTATTTTCCCATGTTAAAGAAGCAATTGTGAAGCTTCAAAGAAAATATCGTATGGTAATATCTGATCACTCGGACACCCCACGCATAAGCTTTGTGTAAAACAGTACCTATTCCCAGACTAATTTCAAACATTTATTCTATAAAATCCGTCACAAAAATAGTAAATTTATTCATTGCCAACTAGTAAAGGTCAGATATATTAATATTAATAACAACATACATAATTTGTTTTACATTAGAAGGACCTATAATATATGTACAATGTACAACTACGACATCACACAATTCTTAAATCGAATTTATGAATCCATTGATATTCGAAAAATATTCACAAAAAGTTCTCAAGAAAAGCAAATGGAGCAAAAATTATTATTACAGTAATTTGAAAATGTCTAATCTTTTTTAGAAAGTTAATGACGAGGATAATTTATTGTCCCCTAACGGAATCCTTGTAGGTGAAGTTTTTATTATCTAAGCGTTTTTCTGTAAGTACCTCCTCAATTTAATGATCACGATGAGTGCAAGGTGTAATTTTTATTTTCCTAAATTATCTATTTACCTACATTTTGGTGTTAAGGACGCATTTACGTTTTGACGCGCCTGAAGCACATGAGTAGAGAAGGACGAAGTATCTAGACTGACTTTTCATTCAAAATGGCCGTTACTTTATATATCGAACTGAGACAAAGACAAGTCTATCTTGTTTCTATGAAAATAAGCTTTAAATGAATTAGCAAAACATAGTGGAAGATTGATGATTTACTTTTGTGGTTTATGGAGTGTGTGAATATTTTTGTGAATATGTGTTTATGTGAATATTTTTGTCGTATCTTTTCTATGTGAAATAATTTTTATTTTATCGTAGTATATTTTTTATTATTTGAAATCTTCTAGTTATTGAGATCTTTGTACCGAAAGTCGGCCTATTTTCAAAGTTTTTGCGGGAAGAGGCTACGAAAAACTATTATATTTTGTATTAAACGTTTATTATTTAAAAATGATTTCTATCATCTACAGTTGAGTGTTATCTGATCCATTTGGTATCTTTAAAATATGTAAAACTTTGACGCATTAACCCGAAAATTAACCGGAACCCAGCTTGTAATAATTTTGAGATTATGTAAATTCGAAGAACAGCTGATTTTTTAATACAAAAGTCATTCAGACTAAGAACAGTAGATAAAACTTAGTAAATATGTCAAATTTTTAGGTTATTGACCTTTCCGTGTATGGAACAGCTGATTTTCAGGTAAACTTAACCTCACATTACTCAAAAAAAATTCCGAATTTCCAAAGTCGTAGAACAAAAGTTGTTTGTTATGGTGCACAGAAGTAGCCCTCAACCGCTTGCTAGTATAATTACAAATAACCCATAAACCTACAAACTCAACATTTTATATATTAACTAGGTATCCATGATTGATCGCGATACAATACATCCAACTTGTCATATGTCGCGGTGAATGAAACACGCCCATTGCTAAAAAGATAACCAAAAGAAACTCATTGAGTATTTTCCTCTACAAACTTTATCTCTAAGAAATATAAATTATCGAGTGCTTCCCGTTTGCCCCACCAAGCTGCCCCACAGTGGGGCAAAGTGGAATCGTTAAAATTTTGTAGTCTCGTTTGCCCCACTAAAATGATTCTGCCCATCAGGGTTGGCACCTTGTTTAGAGTTTGAGAATTTTCGTGTCATCTCCAAAGTTATGAACCATCACGGTATACAAATACACAATTCAAATTTCAGTTGTGATAAATGTAACTGGGTTGGTAACCTATGTTGTGTGTTAAATAAAAGTACAAAATGATTATTGACCTTGGCATTGGCACCTAATATTAGAAGGAAAACTTTTCCCTGTTTTTTTTCCTTAATAGAGCGGCCTAATTTGGTTCAGTGCCAAAGTGGTCTAATTGGAACATTTACACAAACGATTCGATGCTGTGTCACAAAAATCCTTTTAAATAGTCAATAGAGTCTGTGAAAGTGGGTTTTTTGATCTGTTTATTTCCATTTTCGGTTGAAATGGTGAGTTAAATGAGATTTTCGATTGACTGGATTCAAACAACGTATCGTTTCTAGGGTAATATCGGCTAACTTTAGTATTGTAGGTAGTTACGTAATTTTTTTATAATAATGTGTTTATTACTTACTTACTAATATAAAAAAAGAAAACTTAAAAAAAAAAGAATTCTCCTAATTGGTCCATGCGTTTTCGAGTAATCGGCGAAATACATAAATATATATATATACGCAACGAATAGAGAACCTCCTCCTTTTTTGAAGTCGGTTAAAAATAGCGCAGGACAGGCGATGGAAGACTCGTTTTGGATACACTGTGTGTCGCTGAGCCAGCTGAGTAAGTTTTGATTCCTATTTTTTTTAAAGCTTTTATTTGCTTACTTTTTGGATAGTGTTATACTCGTTAAATACCCACTTACCTATAGACTGACGTTAACTTATGTGTTACTTAGCATTATTTGTTACTTATTTGTTACTAAAAGTAAGTAAGTAACTTAAAGGTTATCTTTGTTTTTTTTAAACTTCTACTAGTACCTACTACTAAGTGCCTTAATATGAAACTTTAAAAAATCTGTCAGAACTTATCAGTGTTTTGCGGTCAACAGAGCTTTTAAATAAAATTATGGATATAATTTCAGCTAAGTAGTTATTAAAATTTTGCTAAAAAAAAACAATGTTAAATAGAACAAAACTAATGAGGTTAAACGTAACACACAAATAAGTGGGCACTCTTAATAGAAATAATAATCCACACCTTTTTAGCGGTGCAATTAGAAGATAACATAATAATAATCATTATAATAATACTTTGCTATTAAACTTGTTATTGTAAAGGGCCTCTACGTGTTGGCTTTGGCTTCACGCACGCCTATTAAAGGTCCGGGGCTCCATAGCCCCGCGATATGGGAATTATAATAATCTTTATTTGCCAACTAAACATACAAAGTTATTAAAATTGTTACAGTTAAATTAAGGCTATAAAAAATCATAGCTTAGCGTGGCTTAGCTAGTTAACCTAACCATCAACAACTTTTGCATAAAACCACTCGAATGACTCTAGGACCTGAAAATCCCTATCTCTTTCCCACGCGCGCAGCCCGATGACTCTATCCCTTTCCCCCGGGCGCAGCGAAATGGGCGTTTTAACTATGTTTTATGTAATTAAAAGACTAACATCTATTTTAATGAAAAACCATCTGTACTACCTTATGGGATTTGATGTAAGGCTTATGGAAATATACATTTTGTACTTGTTTTTCTTTACAATCGCCGTAAAATTGAAAAATTTCAAAAAGAGACATAAATTAGACGATTTTTTACGATTTTCACGACATTTTTCCTTAAGCAAAATTACTGTAATCGTGTATGAAATACATATGGAATACAAAGCTTGTAGGAATATCATTCCATGGATTTTAGCGGTTGATACCCAAAAACTGTTTCTAAGACACCTCTATCGTGATATTTTACCACTTCATTTTAACCCAATTTCTACTTTAAAGGTAAGTTTAAAGGTAAGTACTTCACATAATATCTATATACCTACCTAGTAGTAGGAAAGCACAAATTTATGACACTTTCTAAGTAGGTACTTAGTACAACTTAGTAACCAGAAAACTTAACTAAACAAAACAATGTAAGATACTGAAAGCTTACCTTTATTTAATTAATTGTAAATTAGAATTTGTTACCTAAATGTTCTAGTAGCCACTTTAATTAAAAACCTTAGTGGCTTTTTTTCGGTAGGTAAGGTACTTTAATTCATTAGTTTTAAAATTAAATCTAGCGGTAGAATACATAATTAATAAAAGTTTATTAAAAGTAAATATTTAACTTTAGCATAAAATAAATATAGATTTTAACCCCATTTTACGGCGACCAAAAATATTTTTTGTATCCGTCGATACACAAGTTGTTATGACAAATTAAAGGAAATGTCACTAAAGTTTTAGTCACAGACATCGATATAGGTTTTAGTTATCTATCAGCTGTTTAGTTTGTATAAGGTCACAAAGGTAGCTATAAATAATAATAATAAATAATAAATATAGAGGACATTCCACACATCGCCATCTAGCCCCACGCTAAGTAACTAGACTTGAGTTATGGGTGCTAGACAACGGATATACTACTTATATACTTTTCTTTTGTAAATATATACTTATAACTAACTGTCCCGGCAAACGTTGTTTTGCCATTTAAAAAAAAACTAAAGGAAACAAAATAAAAAATAGATGTTGGCCGATTCTCAGACCTACTGAATATGCTCACAAAATTTAATGAGAATCGGTCAAGCCGTTTCGGAGGAGTACGGGAACGAACATTGTGACACGAGAATTTTATATATAAGACTAGCTGTCCCGGCAAACGTTGTTTTGCCATTTACAAAAAAAAAACTGAAAGAAACAAAATAAAAAATAGATGTTGGCCGATTCTCAGACCTACTGAATATGCTCACAAAATTTCATGAGAATCGGTCAAGCCGTTTCGGAGGAGTTCAAGTTCGAACCCGGTGACACGAGAATTTTATATATATAGAGAAGATACATAGAAACAACCAGACCGCAGACAAAAGCATAAATATTTGTCTGAGGCAGGAATCGAACCCTGTGTTTAGCAGTCTGGCATGGTGACCATTGTGCCAACTGGGTCAACTGGTATAGGTCACATACATATGCAAAAAACATAAATTTAGTTTCCTATTACTAACCCCTCAAACGTAACGACTCGACTTGTCTGCAGTCGATAGTTCCCTGATAGTCATTCACATTTGAAGGCAATCGTTAACTTGTTTATCGACTGCTTCTTCTGATACCTACCATAAACATGGCATGAACTGTTAGCTAGAAGTATTAAGTCTAATAATCGCGTAGTTCGCAATATACGTCATTATCCAATTCAAGTAGCTCCAGAGCAGGGGTTCCCAAACTTATTTTGTTTACTGCCACTTTGAGAATAAATTATTTTTAGCGCAACCATTTTTTCACCATCTTTAAAACACTATAACACATAAAATTAAATTAATTATTGTGAGCTATATCCATCATCATCATCAGCCGGTGTCAGTCCACTGCTGGACGTAAGCCTCTCTCAAGATATGCCACTGAGCCCAACCTTCGGCTCTTCTTCTCCATTCTATATTAGCGGAGATTAAACAAACATTCATTCTGAACAAGACTTTTACTATAACCCACCAGAGTTAACTTGAAACCTGAGCGCAGTAGGTAGTAATTTTTTTTTGGGTCTCTTACCAGACCTGAAGCGCCCACAAGGGGGCGTTCTCGCCCACTTCGGGAAAGGCTGTCCTAACGTCTATCCTGTCTCGAACTCAAATATTATGAAATTTCAGCATGGCTACCTCAATTTACTAACAACAAAGTTGTTTTCGACTACATAATTCGAATTTGCCAGCTTACGAACGCTTGAGGTAGTTTGAAATATTTTTAGCAACAGGCGCTGTTCGCGAGTAAATATTTGGAGTTCAAAAACTTTATAACATAATGAGGCATATAGTAAATTACCTAATATTATAAATTCTAAAGTTTGTTTTTTTTTATTTTTTTATTTAGTTATTTGTTTGTTCTTTCTTTACGGTTAAACGACTGGACCGATTTGGAACCAAAATTGGCATAGCGGTAGTTTAGGGTTTTGAGAATGACATAGCATATACTTTTGATTCCGAAATTCCCGCCGGATCGGGACTTACGCAGGTAAAACCACAGGCAGCTAGTCAATACTAATATTATAAAGGGGAATGATTTTTTGTTTGTTATTTTTGTATCTATACTATCACTACATAGTATAAAACAAAGTCGTTTTCTCTGTCCCTATGTCCCTATATCCCTTTGTATGCTTAAATCTTTAAAACTACGCAACGGTTTGTTTTAATAGATAGAGTGATGTATAATTCATGCATAATATAGTCGTGCGAAGCCGGGGCGGGTCGCTAGTAATATTATAATGCTGAATAGTTTGTTTGTTTGAACTACTGGTTCGAATAGAAAAAATCTTTTTGTGTGTATAATATTATAATGCTGAATAGTTTGTTTGTTTGAACTACTGGTTCGAATTGAAAAAATCTTTTTGTGTTGGATAGGCCATTTATCGAGGAATACTATGGCTACTTTTCATTTTGATATTCCCACGGGATCGGAACCAACGCGGGTGAAACCGCGGAGCGCAGCTAGTTTTTTTATAAAAGCAAGTGTCCGTCATGACATCTAGCTAGTAGCTTTTGAAAACCATCAAACAAAGGAAAGTTGCTTATTTAGGACACCTTTTGCGGAATCCGAGATATGAACTCCTGCAATTGATAATGATGGGAAAAGTTGCTGGAAAAAGGAAAGTCGGTCGTAGGAAAAAATCCTGGTTGCGGAATATAAGAGAGTGGACGGGGATAGCGAGTGCCGCACAACTTTTTAGCCTCGCAAGAGATCGGGTCAAATATTCTGAGCTGACTGCCAACCTTCACTAGTTGGAGAGGCACCCTGAGAAGAAGAAGAAGTCATGACATCGGTAATCAAAACATAGGTAGGTACGATTTGCATAATGTTTGCCGATGAAATGGGACAGGGGCTTATAAAAGTAGTAACCTAGGGTGGCACTATGCCAAACGGTATTTGCTAAGCTAGCGTACATACATAGGTACATAATAATTTATGCTTAGTACAGTTAGTAGGTTAGGTACACTCACATTACCAATTAGTTGAACCCCACGTGACCTAGAGCTCACTCGCATATCTGTAAGGTTGTAAAGTAATGTTACCTGATTCTGTTTTTTAAACAATATACTATACAATACAATACAAAATATACAAAAAATAACAAAATTGGTAAATACTATATTTTACTATAGATAGATAGATAGATAGATAGAACGCTTTATTGCACACACAAGTTACAGAAAAAGTAGGTACAATTAATACTATATATTTGTACTATATTTTTTAAAGATATGCGAGTGAGCTCTGGGTCACGAGGGGTTCAGCTAATTGGTAATGTGACTGATGTACATTGTTATTAGGGCTTACTCATTGATGAATTCTTTGCCTTTGCCTACTTAAGAGCGATCCGGAGCTCATCTTTTACTTTCATGTTTTCCCCGGTTCCATGAATATCAAACAAACTTATCAGATTTTTTACGCGATAATAAATATCCCTATATATATAAAATTCTCGTGTCACGGGGTTCGAAGTTGAACTCCTCCGAAACGGCTTAACCGATTCTCATGAAATTTTGTGAATATAGTAGGTCTGACAATCGGCCAACATCTATTTTTTATTTTGTTTCCTTTGTTTTTTTTTTTTTTTAAATGGCAAAACAACGTTTGCCGGGACAGCTAGTATTCTATAAATAACTAGTAGTTACCTAGTTATAATGCGATCGCGGCCGTGTCTAAAGAATGAATAGAAGAATTTTGGTATTATCAATCGGGGGGAAATGGATCACACGGCAAAGAAGTTTATTTATCCTGCTTGATTAAATTTACAACCTACCATAAAAGCTAAATCAGTATTTTTCCATCCAAAGGTTGACTGGAAGAAATCGCTTTCAGCGAAAAGGGCGCTCACTTGTGCAACTTTTACTTTCTAGCTATTACTTCACTTTGTGTATATCTTGTTCTATGTTCCTTCCTGTTTTGTACAAATAAAGTTGTTTTATGTCAGAAAGTGTTTTGTTCCTTTTGATATTCGTCAATTGTTGTATTAACACAATTAATTTTCTTTGTATTTAAACCATAAAGGCTTTTCAGCAAAAAACGAGACAATATCACTATTTCTTTCTTTATTTGTCTTGATTTCCGACAGAATTTCCGTAGATCTAGGAACAGAAATCTAAAGTGACGCAATAAAACTGGCTTGCCCAGAAGTTTTCTGATATTTGTTCAATATGAGAGTGCAAAGAATCAGTTCAATCAGACTGGGAAAACTTAGCTATATATTAATTCACTTGTGATCAACAAGGACGAACCACATATTTAATCTTTGATAGGAAGATAAGCCACGACCAAACACAACTAGTTTTCTGTAGCCTGTCCAACATTTATTTGAAGCTCCTATTTTGAGAATAGACAATCGCTGAATAATCGATAGTCTATCGATAGTTCATTAAAAGCTTATAGTGTCGATAACCTATCGATAGTATCGATACAATCGATACTCTCCATAGCTCAAAACGATGCAATGTAAAACTATCGATAGTTCTATAGTAAAACTATCGATAGTTTGGCAACACTATTTCAAAACAAGAGAACATTTTTTAAAGTGTGCAACATCGAAAATACAATTCTCCGTACAATAAAGTATTACTTACTTATAACTGTTTGTCAAACCCATATGCCTAAGACATCGAAGTAAAATGTAGAATCTGACTATAAGACGAATGACGACTTTGATTGTTTGAAAAATGATACTGGTGTGCAACCGCACAGCCATTGGGTACGGTCGGCTGCATAATTACAGACCCACCGTAGAGTTCATAAAAGGCCGGTAATAAGAATGTTTTCAACACGAGCAAAATTCTAGACACCTGCTTTAGGTGAAGTTTAAAGTCTTCTAACTCATCAACTAATCAAACAAAAATTATTAGAATGCAAACATTTCAATAATAGTAATTTTAGAACTCTACCGGGGGCTGCAATTATGCAGCCGACTGTACATTTTCGGTCACAAGATGAAGAAAAAAAAAGACGTCCAAAGATAGATTATTATGTTATTAGTACTTAACTTATTATTTTATTGTAACTTATACTTAATAGTCATTCGGTGTAGGAAAGTTAGGGCGCACCTTAGTATTATAATACCTAATTTCTCTCTAGTTTTAGAACAGTCTTTATTATGATGCCCTACCCAAGTAGTGTATGGTTGTTAGGGAATTCAAAGCACATAGGTGTATTAGAGGTTACGGTGGGTGTGGTCTATATGATGGGAAAAAAGACGTGCATAAATTAGTAGTCTTAAGACCACTGTGAAGCTGTAAATTTCCATACAAAAAGCGGTAACGTTTTCCCCCCCATAGACGAACTCCGATTTTGATAATTTTTCAAAATGTTCTAGATCTAATGGAACTCTAGGTTTAACCGTTTTTATTATAAAGAAATATTGCCTAAAGCTAGGTACTGACCGGCGTTACGGGGCGTAATGTAACGTGTTACACAGCGAGCATTCGTGCAGTCAGTACGTCGTGTTACGGGGAAACCAGCGAGCAACGAGCCGCTCGTTGCTCGCTTTGAGTGCTCCACCCGGCTGTCGGTTTTTTGGCGAATCCTTTGACTGTTACGCGGTTCAGTCAGTACCTACGCTCTTGAGTCGTCACGAGCGACTTTTTATTATTTTTCTATAAAATACAGAAAACTCTGTATTGTAAAGAACAATACAGAATTCTAAAATTGCTATCAATGACAAACCACCAGATACACCTCTGTTTTTAAATAAGTTTGATGTCCAGAAACGTTTTTTCTTCTTAATTTGGATGAAACAATAATTAAGTGTAAACTGAATTATCAAAAAAGAAAAACGTATAAACCTAGAATAAGTTGCAGTGAATTAAATGAGACCAAATTTATTTAATTTTGTGAAGGATAAAGGGGGTAAAAACGTTACGGCCCGCAACATTATAAGAAAAGCAAAATTAAGGCAAATACGTCCGTGAGCGACATGAAATAGATATCATTTTTGAAAATACCTACTCGAGCCGCGTACCAAGAGTTCACGATTCTCTTAACACTCGACTAATCGTGTTATTATCGACTAATCGCGGTATTAGATTTATAATATAATCTGTTCTGAACTAACTCTCAATAAAGGAAGAAGTAATCGAAAGCAAATTACAAAAACAGCATAACACGAATTCATATTTGTCTGTCTATTTGTATGATTTTTTCAGTGTTATATTAAAACGATCTTATTAAGTTTTATTGGATAGATCTATTTTCTAGGAAAGTCGTAGTATACGTAACATCAAAATCCATTAAACTTTTTAAACTCACACGATTTGTATTCATAGTAATTATTTTCCCGGGTCTTAATCGCGTATTTTTTGTTTTTTATTTATCTTACCTCGACGTTTCGACTATGTTACAATAGTCATGGTCGCGAGGGGTCTCCTCGCGACCATGACTACGCGATTAAAATCCATTAAGTTGAACGAAAAATTGCATCCACTCGCGAACTCGCGCTACGAGAATACGCTATGGAGCTAGATAGATAGATAAATTCTTTATTGCAAACACCATTTTCGAAATACATAAAATATAAAAAACAAAACTCAAGTCTAAGTGTTACAAGGGGCGGCCTTATCGCTCAAAGCGATCTCTTCCAGACAACCTATGGATGAATGAAGCTACTGGTTTATCTCGATTTTACCACGGTGACGAGACTAGCGGGTGAAACTGAGGGTCGCAGTTATTAGTAGCTATACAATATTTTTGTTATTTCGTATTTATTTGTGTCGCATATTATCAATGCGTGTCACATGGGTTAGAGGAATTCCGAATTCTTTCATGTACAGTATGCGTCATAAGTCGACTAGCAGGTTGCTACCATAATACCATCAACAATTATTGGACTTACGACCTTCTTGTAATAGACTTTACACACAAACTTAAATACTTGAAATTAAAGTACCTACCTACTCAGTGTGATTAATATTTTCAACATGTTAGCTCATTAGGTAACATGTTGAAAATACATTTATTTAGTTGACCAAGTGCTCCCGAGTGCACCCGCTACACCAATCGACGTGGGTTCAATTTACAGGTTACGTTGATATAATGTTCAAATAGTGCTGCACAGGATTGTAAGCGTTACGGTGCCGGTGGACTTTTGAACGTTAATTGTACCTTTATGACGTAAGCTAACAACTCTAGTAACCTCTAAAACTTTTAGAACAACTGTCAAAAACTTTACAAGTGGACGATAAGAAATTTCCACAGAAAAAGTGTCCTAGGAGTGACCTAAAGGTTGAAGAACCCACCTTACATCATAAAAACAAGTTTACGTCAGGTTTTATAAGGACATCTGCAGACTAAAGACTTGCTATGACTTTTAGATGGTATTTGTATGAGGTAGTAAATACATTTTTTATCGATTGTGAAAGTCAAGGAAGACTGAAGTCTTGTGTAACCCTGAAATGGCTTGACAACAAGTATTTCTTTGAAATGTGAACTGTCGACAGAAACTCTATATTCTGCGAAGGAAAGGATACAACTTTTGAAAGAGATATCCTCTATATTTTATGATTGAATACCGCAAAGTTTCAGTTTACTACCAATAACTTCGATTTCAGTTTAGGTACTCGAGAAAGGGCGAAGACCTTTTCATTTCTTGTCATTATATTACGTAACTGAATGAAGGTCGAAGATATTTGATCAAGCAGAAAAACATTGTCAATTTGAATTTTGCCGTCAGTCGCCAATATGTGTCCGTGAAGTCACATACTATGGGTATAGCTGAAAATCAGTGTCTTGCTTCCTTTAGCAAACCCAACACTGAGCTACTGCCCATTTGCATCACTGCGGCACACTGCTCACCACGTTTTCAATGTTTATTTTCTTTTGCTTAATTTATTATTTTTTTAAATAATTTATTAGTTCCTTTTTTTATATATTATTATAATTAGTGATACATATGTATGTATTGTATGTGCCTTTGTGTGATGCAATAAATGATTTATCTATCTATCAATATCAGAAAAACTAGATATTTCTGTCAGCACGGCATCAGGCAACCGATAAAGTCAAATGGAGGAAGATGGTTAACTACCTAGCTGTTCGAGCTATCTACAAAATGGGCCCCAGGGAATCACTTAGAGAAAAAATTAAAGAGTTAAACATATTAACGCTCTATTCCCAATATATCTACGAAAACTTGCTCTACGTTCACAAAAATCCTGATATTTTCCGTAAAAACAGCGATATTCATAATTTCAACTTAAGAAATAAGGATGAACTGACCGTGCCCGGTAGTAGGCTCCGGAAAATAAACAGGTCGTTTAATAGTACATGTGTGCTCTATTATAATAAATTACCTAAAGAGGTATATGACATGTCCATTAACAGGTTCAAAACTTTTATAAAGCATAGATTGTGCAGTAAGGCGTACTATGATACTTCGTCTTACCTTAATGATAAGAACCCATGGACGTGACTTTAGTTGCTCCATTTCAAATAATACTTTCAAATATTTGTAATATTGACCATTGTGAGCGTGATCACATGAAAAAAAAAAAAAACCCATGAGTTTCTTGTGCCTTCTTCTCATTGGTGGGCGCGTTCCGAAGGCACACATCCTAACTTAGTTTTTAAGACGTTTTCAAGTGGTCTATTATACTTGTAAGGTATTATACATCCAAAGAAATAAAAAAATTTGATTTGATTTGATTTCATTACAGCATCGAGGGAACGACGCCGAAGAAGTGTAATCATTTTAACTTTTAATTTTGTAATAATCCTGTGATAAATTGTGATTCCTAACACATGGTAAATCGATACGTTGCTATCAAAGGCCCTATGAGTACTACGTAATCCATGGCACCGATTCCCACTAAACTTAATATCGTGATAAAAATGATTAGGTACAACCTATTATCATTTATTATCATTTGCATGGACATACGTAGTTCAAAAGTAATCGATCATTATTCGCCGCGCCCTGAAAAAAAATATCATACATAAAACGAGTCAAAACATTATGTGGTCGTTATAGGACATCTAAATATTATACCGATTTTAAAAAGTGGAAGTTCTTGATTTGTGTTTTTTTTATTTAAATATTCAGATGTATTTACTAAATTATGTTTTAATTACGATGTGTACAATTGTACCTACATTAGTCGAATCTCATAAAGGGAAAATACCTAGTAGCCATGTTTTTGCCTCTTTTTGGAGAAAGTGTCTCTTATAAAAAATCCGCGACGACAAAAAAATGTATAAAATCTTAAAACGTGTATAGGTATAAGGTACAAAGTCTAGTCCAGATCGTAAAATAAGAATTGTAGAGGAGTACCAACATACTGATTCACAGAGGAAAGCCTTTTTTCCAGACTTGAACCAGAGACGCTTCGTTCGTTCGGTCAATCTAAGGCTTCTATTTCTCTATCTGTTGTTTGTTGTAACATCTCAATTCAGCTTAATTTGAACCAATAAAGCAAATTATTTTATTTGTTTTAGCCGGTCTGCCTGTTGTTTATCTGAAATACGTGCCAAGGTTTAAGCACACTTCGCTCACATTACTCTGGCTTACAAACAATTTAACTTATAAAGCTTAACTCTATAGCAAACAAACAAAACCTAACTTATGTAAATAAACGCTACCGGATGGTTGGTCTTAGATTAAGTAAGCTTTCGAAGCTGATTTTATCATTTGACGTTGCTTTCACAAAGAGAGCCTACGGGATTTAAAATATAATCTTCTTAGGTTAGGTAAAAATAGCTTTTATTTAACATAATACCTATTTTTATCTACCTCTGTAAAATTATAATTTAACCAAGTTGTATATTAATACATTAGATGCTCAAATATCTTAGTACCTGGGTGACCATGAAATCCATGGCTACTAAATTTCATGATAATCGTTGGAGCCGTTTCTGAGATCCTGATTACACATTATATATACCTATATACAAGAATTATTTAGTAAATGAGGTAGTTATTTGCTCATCAAAACTTTTTAGACGGCAATTTAATGCACGCAAAAATTCCTTGTCTTATACCGGCAGGCATTCCAGAAAAATTGCGATATAATGTTTTTTTAGTGTAGTTTACCCAATTTTATTAGATAGCAATTAGAGTTTAGTGTTTTTTGTTGCCTACGTTTAATGAAATAATTCAAATTTACAATAATATCGAGAAGATACTGTTCTAATCAAAACATTCCCAAAAAATAATCAAAACACAAGCACACAGTTTTTAAGTTTACAATTTTAAAACTTACGTTTTTCATCTCCCAGCTACGAGTATCAAGTTCCTACACATACAACTTAACAGCAAGTAAGTTATTAATTAGTTTATACACTCGCGTATTAAAGAGATATTCATCAGACACGGAATGTTCGGGTTGTACGTACAAACGTGACGCACTGGTCGCGCTCCCAAATACAACTGAGAGATCGGAACCTCGGATCCGAACAGTGAAATATACAGATGTGCCGTGATAGCGTGATGTCGCCGTATCAATTCCTCTCCTTGTTAGCCTGATTAAAAATGGCGTGTGAAGATCCCGATACCGTAATGATTCCCGAAAATTACATTTATACTCTTTTATAAGTACCTATTAAAGTTTAGGTACCTGCGAGTCACAAGGAACGTTCAAAGTTTTTTTTAAACCTTGATATTAGTGACAAAATAACAAGAAAATAAACAATTGTTTTTCACATCACTATCACTATCACTTCACTACATAGTATAAAATAAAGTCACTTTTCGCCGTCCCTATTTCCCTTTGTATGCTTAGATCTTTAAAACTACGCAACGGATTTTGATGCGGTTTTTGTAAATAGGTAGAGTGATTCAAGAGGAAAGTTTATATTTTATGTATAATACATGCATAATATAGCCGTGCGAAGCCGGAGCGGGTCGCTAGTTGACATTATAGTAAGTAGTAGTAATTTTTAGTAGTAAAAATAACCGTGTTTAAAATAAAAAAATCTGTGATTTCAGAAACCTATTAACTTTTACAGGCATGAGGTAAAATTATAAAGTGATAAGTCGTGTAAATAAAAATAATTTTAAGCAAAAAATAAAAATTTTAAAATCTGTTTTTTCCTTCTTTGTACTCATTTAACTAGGTATGCTATGAGATATTAAAGTTCAATGTTTCTAGATCCAGTGAAGTGGGCTGTGTTATCTTTCAGACAGTATCAGATGTTGAATGTCAAGGTAAGCTTAATTCGTTTAGATCTTTACATAATTCGCCTTGTTATTGTCAGAGACCCGTAAATCCATTCTTAAGTTGTTTAAGGAATTTTACTAACGAATTACGCAATGTTTACGGAAAATAAATTTAATAAGTTTTCTTTTTCAAATCGAAATATAATGAGGGTTTAAGAAAAGTTTAAGGTGATTTTTCCAGCTTTATTTTTTCTTATTTTTGTAAAAATATATCGATAGTTGATTGAATCCGGCGTTACTTTTCGGAACTCCATAATATCTGTAATGGAAGTATTAATATTTAGTTTTTAGTTCCGAGCCTAGTGCCAAAACACAAAATGCAATGAGCACCGCCCTCCCGCCCACTTGAAGAGGCATGCAATGAGGACAAGCAAAAGTTAGTATTAGTATTAGTGACACCATTCATAAACCACGACACGTGTTTCGCGTCTTCACGACGCATCATCAGGATTGGACTCCGACCGCGCTATAAGGGCGACAAACGTTAGATACGACGTCGCTCTCCGAGATGTTGCCTCGCTGAACGTTAGATACGACGTCGCTCTCCGAGATGTTGCCTCGCTGAACGCTGGAACAAGAGATTCTCTTGTTCCAGCGTTCAGCGAGGCAACTTTTGCTTGTCCTCATTGCATGCCTCTTCAAGTGGGCGGGAGGGCGGTGCTCATTGCATTTTGTGTTTTGGCACTAGGCTCGGAACTAAAAACTAAATATAAATACTTCCATTACAGAAAATATATCGATGCTTATTTTTCTAAGAATGTTATGTTTCTGATTGGTCCATTCCAAAATTATATAAGTCTCATATTATTAATTGAATGGAAGTGGATTTGGACACAATTTAGGCATAACATGTCAATACTGCAACTGACGTCATGTAAACAAACCTTGGTTAAGACAGCAATAGGATCTAATAATAAGGGAGTAATTATTATTATAATTACATACTGATTACATTCGATTGTTTGTAACATTGACTGATACTCCTGTCTGTTTAATTCGTATACTTTAGTGTGTTTATGACTCTTGTTTGCTAAAATATACAGATTTTATCTTGGTAGATCACTATCATCACTACATAGTATAAAATAAAGTCACTTTTCGCCGTCCCTATGCCCCTATGTCCCCATGTCCCTTTATACGCTTAGATTTTTAAAACTACGCAACGGATTTTGATGCGGGTTTTTTTATTAAATAGAGTGATTAAAGAGGAAGGTTTTTAGATATAATACATGCATAATACAGTCGTGCGAAGCCGGGACGGGTCGCTAGTACTTTAATATTTCAATGTATAGATACCTGTATGCTAGGTTAGACTATTGAAAAGTAATCAAACGGTTTACGACGCTCCGCGCTTCCATCCAGAACGTTTGTTTATTATTTTACAATCCAAACATATTAATTCAATTTTAATGGGTCCATACATCTAAGTATTTATAGATTATTTATACTCATAGCAACGACTATTTATATAATACGGATATATCTTTCTGTTCACCACTCCGAGATCAAAGTGAAATGTGACAGCTGTCAATTTTCAATTGTCTTTTGGTTTTGTTACGATCGTCTTTTGTATGTTTTTGTGAGAACCGGATGCCAGTGAGAATAGTAGAGAATAGAAAGAAAAATCTCTTCTGCTAGTAGTGCCATGTAGATTGTTGAAGTGCTAAGCGGGAAACAAACGTATTTACCTACTTAAGTATAGGTTATCTGTGTAAATACTTAATTAAATCCAAGAACAAAAATAGGGTAAATTGACCCGATTATTTAAATTGATTACTAATAAAATAAAACTATATTCATGTTTAAGTATATTATTATTACCTAAATATATAAGTAGGTATCTTTATTTGTGTTGTCTCTTTTTGTTTAGATCAAAATTAGCCTGCACAAGGAACCTCAAGTACCGGCCAATACAACAAACCGTCCACTCTCATTGCTATAGTTTTTTTCCTCGCTCACTTGACAATGGCAGAATTTCGTCGTCAGCAGTCAGCCATACAAAAAAAGTTGAACTCAAAAAGTGCCAAAGGAATTACAACAATATTATTTTAATTAAAACCGCCACAACCTGCGGCGCGTCCATTTGTTTTTCTCGACTTTCAAATGTTTTTGTTATCTAAAGGAACATATGAACTGAACGTTTGAATCAACAATCCATCCCAATCAATATCCCTTTTAAAAAAAGTTATAACCCTTCTAGGAAGCGTGATTTTAGCGACTTAAATAGAATAACTTTATTCATGCCAGAAAAAAATACACTGAATAACCTAAAATTCTTAACTATATCTATAACTTAACACAAAACTTGCTTCTGCGTATACAATTCTGCCACGAAATGACTCTAGCTCAGCTAATAATACAGACAGCCTGGAAGAGATCGCTTTTAGCGATAAGGCCGCCCATTGTGTCATATTTTTTCATTTTTAGTTTCATATAATTTTCTAATTTTTATTTAATTAAATTCTTTTGTTTTAATATCATGTAAGTACTTTGTTAGAATTAATTTTGTGTTTTGTTTTTATGGTACAATAAAGTGTTTATCTATCTATCTATCTATAATACAGATGACTGAAGCGCTGATTTTCACCAGGAGCCTCAAGTAACACACAGACCAAGGCACATGTTAAATTATAAAGTTTTATTACAATAAATAAAACAATGAAGAATTTTGAAGAATGAAATCCAGACCTTCCGAAATATAAGGCGTCTAAATTGGCTTGTAAGTGGGTACCCATGGATTAATTTCTTGTTTGGTGAAGATCCCAGAATATTACGTTAGAAGTGAAAGCAGACTATAAACTGGTATATCGGGTGATAGCTCGCCGACTGTGTTTAATGAATTATGATTGGAATGAAGTTCCTTAGCGCGTTACGCGTTACGAAAACTTGAAACGAAAAACCGTAAGAGAAATTAATCTCCCACATAATATGTTTATATCTCCCATATAAACATATAATCAAATAAATACGAAAAAAAAATTGGAAAAATAAAAAAAGAAGTTTCTTCGTTACAAACGCGTGATGTCCCATGACACGACGTTTTGTTTTTCTTTAAGCTTTTACGTCATTCTGCAGGGCAAAGGCTTCCCTCCCCTATTTTACACTCTTCTCTGTCTAGTGCCAGCTGGGTCCAGCCAGGCCCTACGATGCAAGTCCAACTCGTCCCGCCTTCTGGGCCGGCCGCGGGGTCGCCTTGCTGTTCGGGTAACAGTCCGTGATGGTTTTTACCAACATCTGGTAGGGCATTTTTTTTTAATTAAAAGAAACTTAAAAAACATCCGGTACTTAAACTAGCACATTGAAACTACTAAGGTTTATAAATTATATGCTAGGAATGGGTCAGAACCAGCCCAGTTCCATTTAAGTTCGGCAAAAGTGTTGCCAACGTCCTTGGTTTAAGTTTGGGAGCGCAGTTCCGTGTTTCTGACACAAAGTATGTTGCTCTCCATGGCCCGTTGGCAGACCCCGAAGTCGGACCTTTGACGTTTAGTTAATGACCATGTCTACAGGGTCGCCTGCTGTTCGGGTCCAGTCCGTGATGATTGGACATTTTTTTTTACTTTAAAGAAATTCAAAAAACATTCAGTACTTAACCTAGGACATCGAAACCACTAAGGTTTATAAATATGCTAGGAATGTGGCAGACCCAGCCCAGTTCCATTTAAGTTCAGCAGGAGTGTCGCCAACGTCCTTGATTTTAGTTTGGGAGCGCAGTTCCGTGTTTCTGACACAAAGTATGTTGCTCTCCATGGCCCGTTGGCAGACCTCGAAGTTGGACTTTTGACGTTTAGTTAATGACCATGATCTGCGCTCCGTAGGTGAGAGTACGTAAGAAGTCCATGGGTTTCTTTTTAAGGCTTGTGGTAATTTTCCCTGTTGCTGCTGTTCAATAAATGAATGAAAAAATAAACACGAAATCGTCTGCTTTTAAGTTTAACCTATCAGCCGATAACCAAGTCGCAAGTATGAAGGTTCTTACAAATTACAAAGTTCCAACATTCAAGTCTGGGTGATGGAGTGAAGAATTTTTAATAAGGATACGAAAAAGATAGCTTTCTGAAAACCTTTTATAAACACTTGATACCAACGTCATACTTACACACTTTGCTCAAAACAAAATTAAATGTTCTTTCAATCTTGTATAAGCTATACCTAAGGGGCAAAACAGACAACGTATGATCATTAATTTTATCCAAATAATCCCAGGAGATCGGCACTTACACCTACGCTGCTGCAATCTATAGGTACGGCTGCATAATTGCAGCCCCCGGTAGAGTTTAATAATTACTATTATTGGAATGTTTTCATTCTACATATTTTTATTTGATAAATTCATGAGTTAAGACTTTAAACTTCAATTAAAGCAGGTGCCTAGAATCTTGCTTGTGTTGAAAACATTCTTATAACAGCCGTTTTGGAGCTCTACGGTGGGTCTGTTCCCGTAAGAATATCGGTTAATCCAGATCCCCAGCTATCTACATACCGGGTTTCATCGCAATCGGTTCAGTAGTTTTTGCGTGAAGGAGTAACAAACATACATACACACAAACTCTCATATTTATAATATTAGTAGGATAGGAAGTAGGATTATATGTTAGTAGGAAATCAAAAGAGACGCTTAGGGCGCAACTAGTTATTAATTATATCATTAGGTACCTAATACATTGTTGTCTACTGACTCAATTACCTTCAAGTTCGTACGTTAACAATCTGAAAACTAATCAAATCCCTAGTTCCCATGCCTTAAGGCTTTCAATTACACAGTTTCGCTGTAAAATACACTCATGTTGGTATCTATGTGAGTAAGTGTGGCAGAATACCGACTATATGCCGATAGTTTGTAACACACACACACACCCAGCACTCACAGAAAATTAGGTTTCTTTAGGCAAGAAATAATCCTCTCCCAATAGAAGCTAAATAATAAATTTCTAATTTATAGCATTTTTAATATTTTTAATTAAAAATAAGATTACCTCTTTATTTTAGATTTTTTAAATTATTCCCTAGGTAGAGAATGGCCTATGGCCCAGAAGGAGATGGCGGGCCGAGTTGGACTCGCATCGTAGGGACTGGACCCAGCTGGCACTAAACAGGGAACAGTGGAAGGAGAGAAGTAAGGCCTTTGCCCTGCAGTGGGACGGAATAGGCTGAAAATAAAAATAAATAATGGAGATAATTAATTTTTTGAAGTTATACTTCTTTAGGCGCGTTATGAAAAAATGATGAGAGTGAAATTTTACAAAAGCGTCACACAAAATTCTCACGGGAGAAGTTGTTTAAATCTAAATTGAACTTTATTGATTGTGTTGACAATCCTTTTCCAGTCCAGAGTTTTTTGTCGGACGAGTTTTTTGTCGGACGTGTTTTTCGTCGGACGAGTTTTTTGTCGGACGAGTTTTTTGCCGGACGAGTTTTTTGCCGGACGAGTATTTTGTCGGACGAGTTTTTTGTCGGACGAGTTTTTCGTCGGACGAGTTTTTTGTCGGACGAGTTTTTTGCCGGACGAGTTTTTTGTCGGACGAGTTTTTTGTCGGACGAGTTTTTTGTCGGACGAGTTTTTTGTCGGACGAGTATTTTGTCGGACGAGTATTTTGTCGGACGAGTATTTTGTCGGACGAACTTTTCGTCGGACGAGTTTTTTGTCGGACGAGTTTTTTGCCGGACGAGTTTTTTGTCGGACGAGTTTTTTTTTTTTTTTTTTTTTTAATAATGCCAAAGAAGTATAACTTCTCACGCGCGTACTTAAGTACACGCACCCATTTTTTTTTACTTCAAGAAATTTCAGTGTATCTGATGGTACAAGATATACCCAGATTGGAAAGATCAGAGGCTAACTACGCGGCATACTCCGGCAATAGTTTGATGCTTCCTGAATCATATCGGTCGACTGAAACGCTTGTAGGCTGCGGGAGGCCTAACTAGAAACATGCAATAGACGACGATGGGTTCTATGTTTCACAACACATTACTCTTACATATGTTACAAGAGAGGGATTTGTCTGTCAGGAAGACAAAATGTTATACAAATGTGCGCTTTATCTTATAAGAATAGTTTTTTTCCGGATAAAATGGTTTATAGTATTCTTACTATGCTGCTTAAACTAGCAGGTATAAGTGTTTCGTTGCTTAGAATTTAGAAATCTTAAAAGTAGGTCTACCATCTTAATAATCTGCTAAAAAAGACAATAAGCGTAAAAACACTGAATTAAGAGCTTAAATCCAAACAATCGTGTTTTAAGTTAATGCAAAAAATCTTTCAAGTGTATATTATGGCAAGCGATACTCACGCGTAACTTGAAGTAGAGGTGTTAGTAGGGTTTTATTTTTAACCCCACCGGATGGTCTCCGGCACCCTCTAAATTAGGATAAATCCTAGGAAACCCGATCGGATATTAGCCCTACTTAAAAGTGTTCTTTTAATGCAATTTCAAGGTATACGACTACAGGTAATACAAATAGTGACAATGCAGACATTACCTACGCTGGTTGTTACTAGTCCTTTATTTAAATTAATTTTACCTTTAAAAAAAAATGCAATCTGAAACCCTCGGTAGAGACAAGGTGAGAGAAACCTTGCACGCGTCTGATGGAATTAGACGTTAATTAACTATCAAGGGCTTTTAAAACGGTAGGTAATTTACTGAAGACCTTTGCGCAATGAGCTTCATTTCTTGGCAGTTCTTTGGATAAATACTGAATGAACATAAAGAAGTATTTTTCTAAAAACAAAAGTTATCGACTATTATTTTACCCAACAACAGAGAAACCAAAAGGGAGAGATTTCTATGTATGTTCATCTGTTCCCGCATATTTCATAATCTACTTAACATAATAGTTTAATAACGCTTTTAGAGCTGTTCTGGGGTTACCTAGATACTGTAGCGCTTCAGGAATGTTTCTGGCAGCGAATACTAGTTGTTTCAACGCAATACTAAGAAAAAAATCGGCCTCTCTAGTTAACAGGGTACGGAACAGCTCTAACGCAGTCATGATGATGATAGCTGATAGATGGGATTGTCCGTTTATGCGGCACTGCTGTGAAAGGCACAATCCAATTACACGTAGGCCACGTAGCTACGATTAGCAGTAATTTTAGTATGTCTTGTTTGTGTGTGGATTATGTTTTGTATTTTATAATGATTTGGATTGAAATGATATTTATAATTGACTTTTACTTTGATCTATTGTTTGACTTATCATAATATATTTTACTTATTGACTTTTTACTAAATTTCACATTTAATATTTTAATTTGCATATTTTATATTTTTTTTTTATTTTGAAAATTATGATATTTTGATTTGTTTGTATTGATATCTTTTAACATTAATTATCTGTAAATGGGTGTAATTTGCCTGAATAAAGAGTTATTTTATTTATTATTTATTATAATTTGACAAATGAGGTATCGTTAGACGCATCTTGTAAATGATAATATGGCAGGAGCAACATACTATTTTGCCTAAAACGGTGATGGTTTATTTGCTCAATTTGTGAAGCAAAAGCTCATCTATAATTTGAAAAGCTAGCTAAATCATATTGAATAGTAATTACATTTCATTCGGCAGTCTCAACAGAAACTATTGAACGGTAACAATTCAAATAGTTTAAAGTTTCAATTTCAATAGGTCAAATACGAAATTATCGAATCAAACAATCAAGCCGATCATAAACTTCCAGGTAATGATAGCCAATAGTAAAGTTCAATAGGAAAATTTTACCGAGACCCAGTTTTCAATAGAATTCGACAACTTTGCCTGAAGAGTAAGGAAATGACGTCGGAAAATTTCAAATACCCACGAATATCTTCGGAAAATCTACGTTTTGTTTTGTACATTATTTGATAACTTTGTATCAATGATGCTTTAATAATTTTTTGTTAGATCTTATTACACTAGGAGCTTTCAACTTCACTAATTGACCTATCACTACATAGTATAAAACAAAGTCGCTTTCTCTGTCCCTATTTCCCTTTGTACGCTTAAATCTTTAAAACTACGCAACGGATTTTGATGGGGTTTTTTTTTAATAGATAGAGTGATTCAAGAGAAAGGTTTATATGTATAATACATGCATAATAATAGCCGTGCGAAGCCGGGGCGGGTCGCTAGTATCATTATAAAAACAGAATTAGTTAGTTACTGAAGAGAATTTCATAAAAGTACTTAAATCTAAACTTACAATTAAATTACACACAAAAATAGAAAAAAAAACTAACCCTATTTAAACAGAGACCCCCCCCCCCAACGTTCCCGGTGCAAAGCTGGACAATATGCAGGCAGCGTTACCCCGCTGATCGACAGCCTTTGCACCAGGAACGCCCCGGAACGCGGATCAAACCCCCTGTCCCGGAGGCGACAGCCAATCAAGAGAATTTCATTGTATACTATTATTTTATTGTCGTAAAAAATAATTTTCTAAATGTTGTATCTAACGTTTCTCGCCTAAATAGTGCGGTCGAGGTTAATTCCTGATGATGCGTCTTGTAAACGCAAAACAGGTGTCGAGTGGTTTATAAATGGTGGCACTAAAACTAATCATTCCATTGCCTCATTAGTGGGCAGGAGGGTGGTGCACTTTGCATCTTGTGTTTTGGCACTGGGTTTTGAACTAAAAACTAAATATTAATTCTACCGTATTGTTATGGGATTCTAAAAAGTAACATCTAAAAAATAATCAATTACTTCTACATTGTCTAAGAAGACAGATTGAATATGGTTTTCTTCTTCTCGTATAGTGGTGTGGCTCACCTATTGTTAGAGTTTTCAGATAGCCTTAAGGCCTCTAACTTGACGTAACGACTGCTACTAGAGGTAGCAACCGGGATTAACGGCTTAACGTGCCTTCCGAAGCACGGAGGGGTTCACGAAAACACATTTTTGCCACATTACTAATTGGCCACCCATCGAAGTGTTGACCGCGCCAGGCGTCGCTTAACTCGCAAGACCGTAAACTATCAGCGAGCATCACTTAGCTGTGAACCTCCTCGAATTGAATATGGTGCCTGCATTAAACATTTTGCTTACATTTTGAGCTTGCTACCAGAGTGTCTGTCAGAGAGAGTAGAGAATTCAACTATATTATTAAAGTCCCTGTAACCAGAATTCCGTCTATTTAGATTGTAAGTTAGTAATATCATTGTCGTAGTCTGCTAACCTTGAATTCGTACGTCTATAGACTTCAGACTTTTCGACCGGTCGTTTACTTACTGACCTTCCAAAAAAAAGATCTTTTATAAGTAGAAATCGAATAGGCTTTATCAGGGACACAGCCGCAATGGAGTTCATGAAATCTCTCATCTCAATCATATTTGTTAAGCCTTTTAACAAATATCTTGCACCAGGTACACACATCGTGTTTCTCGTAACTTGAAACACGTGTCAAGTGGTAAATTAATGGTGTCACCAACAGTAATTTTTGCATTGCCTCATTGCATGTCTTATTAGTGGCCGGGAGGGTGGTGCCCTGCACAATTGCACATTGCATCTTGTGTTTTAGCACTAGGTTTGGAACTTAAAACTAAATATTAATAAGTACTACCGCTATTGTTAAGTACACGAACAGAAACTTCTCGTCAACGAGATGAAGATGCTGAGATGGGCTGGCGGCGTCACTCGCATGGATAAAGTGCGGAATGAGTATGCAAGAGGATCGTTTAAAGTTGCCCCGATCACTGAGAAACTTACGGAAAATAGGCACGGTCACATATATCTAGACGCGAAGTAGATCACGCCGTGAACAAGGCACTGACCATCCCAGTGAAACCTAGGGGTAGAGGAAGACCACCCGGTACATGGTGGACAAGCATGGACAAGCTGATGAAGTCGCAGAACCTAAACCACTTGACCACCCAGGATCGTAAGACCTAGCGCAAAAATACGAGGAGGCCCGACCCTGGATAAGTCGGGATAAGGGAAAGAAGAAGAGAGACTACCGCTATTGTTAAGGATTTCCGAAAAGTAACACATGACTCACTCAAATATCTTGCACTAGCTTACTTATTTACATTTGTTAATTGTAACAAAATGATGTTAAATCTGTTACATTTGGTTCTTTCTCGATCTTCTTGACTAATTTTTGAGACGTTTTGCATTAAAAAACAAGTGGACATATTGCAAGCTACCATGCTGACTGTTAAGTTTGTTGTCTGCGTTCCCTTACACAAGTCCCTTCATGAAAATCTCCGACATAACTAAACGTGAAAATTTACTATAATGAGGGTCCAAAACCGTAAGTCGTAACACCCTGATTCTGACCTATCGTTAGCGGTCACAAAGACTTCCTTTTACGAACAATAGTTCCTTTTATCGGTATACTGTTTCAGATGTGGGTTTTTAGATAGAAATAAATTCGAGTTAATAGTTAAGATGGGTTTAAGTGAAAATAAAATGTATGTATTTTGGTTATTTTAGTAAACTTTTTACATGAATATCATGTAAAAAGTTTACTAAAATAACCAAAAGAGTTACTGCAACTATTATAAGAGTTACTGCAACTATTTATGATGGGAAATGTCGCAGGCAAAAGACAAGAGGAAAAAATCTTAGTTGCGTAACATCCGAGAGTGGACTGGGAAAGCTTCGCCTCTCCAGAAATAAAGAAGAATATTCTAAATCGACTGCCAAACTTCGTACTTGGAGAGGCACATTAGAAGAAGAGAACAAACTTTTTAGACTATCACGATTTGTTTTCATATACCAAGGTATTAAAAGCGATTGTAAGAAAACAATACTAGAGTTAATTCCTTTTATTGTTTAATTTTATTTCGTTATTTTTAAGCAAAACGTCAATAAAATTTATAGTCAATCTTTTTTTCCTATTTAATCCCTCGTTATTTCCTTTATAACAAATTCTTACTGTGATACTTAGTGCACTTAAAGTGGTGGTAAGGTGATGAATATTAATAGCCAAATAGGTGCGGCTGGATGTGCCATGCCTGGCTAATGGAACCTCAATACAATTAATTTTATTGTATCGGACATTCAATTTGTTAAAGGCCTAAATACAGGTTTCATTTTAATGTTTTGGTAACGGATTGTAACATTTTAGCACCTATAATAAAAGCACTAAAATGTTATGTGAACCTTACTCCGTAGATATAGATACGATCGGCTGCATAATTGCAGACCCACCGTAGAGCTCCAAAACGGCTGTTATAAGAATGTTTTCAACACAAACACGATTCTAGACACTTGCTTTAGTTAAAGTTTAAAGTCTTTTAACTTATCAATTTATCATAAAAAAAATGTGGATAAAAACATTCCAATAATAGTAATTTTCGAACTCTACCGGGGGCTGCAATTATGCTGCCGACTGTACATACATGTTAGTTTATACGGCAAGTAAACGTATTTTGAATTTAAAAGAACAATAAAGCTCCCTGCAAGCCCTGCATTGCCCTCCGGCCACATTGGCAAACAAGATTCACAACCAGATGCTGAAAAACAAGTTCTATTCTTAATTCACAACCACTGCAAATGACAGCTAGGTTTCACAACCAGTTGTTAAAAAGAATAATCTATCTACCTATATGCATAAATCGCTTCCAAAGTTAGTCCCAATAATAAAACAAAATCGAGAGGAAACAAAAAAAAAACCAACGAAACGGAAACAAACACAAACGAAAACCCAAAAGACAATTGTACTGTCATACCCAAAATAGCTCCTCTCCTCTAGATGCAATAATTGGTTTGTTCCTAAAAAGCCTTTGTAGTTTCAAAAGACAACGAAAACAGTTCTACAAAAATGGACAATTTGATCACTATTCTAATTTTTCTGTTTCGACATGATTCTCGTGCAGGGTGTAATTTTTCAAGCAAGCCGTACAAGCCTCATTAAGATACTGCAATTTTCATCTCTACTCTACTTACCTAGTTATCGAGAAAGGTTAGTAATACGAGTTGCTCTTATTCACAAGAAATGGTCCATAAAGCGGACACTAATCACTGCTATAAATTCACAATGTTGGAGCATCCGCCACTTGTATGCAACTACCCTACACCATCTAGGGAAACTCTTTTGTTGATGCAAATTATTGCAAAATTGGATGGAAAATTGCCAACGTAGTTGGAATTTTATTTATCGTTTTGTAGGGTTCCGTAGTCCTAACTTTCCCTATAGTTTTACCATGTCCGTCCGTCCGCGGCTTATTTTTATTTTCGAATAAAGACCATTATTTTACAGTCATTGGGAAAATGACATCCTTAGAGGAACTCACCCCGATTCGATGGCATGGAGAGGTTACTGGTAGGTATCATTTAATCTTTTAGTTGGTATAATATTATGTACCTACCTATTACCTCGATTTGTGGTGGGAGTATATTAAAAAAAAATTAAACTAATAATTAAAAACCAACCGGATTAATGTAATCTTCGATTATTGAAATTCTATCTAAAACTTATTCAAGGTAAATAAGACATGCTATTATAAATAAAAACTTTAATAAAATTGAAATGATGGAGTGGAGTCCCGTGTAAGCCGGATTAGCGACACTATTTAAGTAGGTAGGTAAAATCAATTAAATGTTTTATATCAACAAAATATAAATCAGAAACGAGTAGGTAGACACATTTAAAAACTATTTTAGAATAGAATAGAACACCCAGTTGGCACAATGGTCACCATGCCGGACTGCCAAGCGCAGGGTTGCGGGTTCGATTCCCGCCTTTTTCCTTGCGGGTTCGATTCTCGCCGCCTGTTTCTATGTATTATAAGTATATATTTACAAAAGAAAAGTATATAAGTAGTATATCCGTTGTCTAGCACCCATAACACAAGTCTAGTTACTTAGCTTGGGGCTAGATGGCGATGTGTGGAATGTCCTGCAATATGCAATGCAATATTATGCAATGCAATAGAATATTATTTATTTGCAACAAAATAATAGATTACAAAGTTTTTTAAGCTTAATTTTCAGATATTTTCATAAAATCCAATATTAACTTTCGGACCTACAAGAGTTACTCAGCATTTTCAGGATTTATTTGATTTTCGTAAAGTAGACTTAAGTACGATCCACTTTTTCCGGTTCGATATTGATGAAGAATTTTTTGATGAAGAAATGAATTGAATTTTTTAGCAAACATTTTCTGGGGAAATTGAAGATGGAAATTAATTTAGACGTTTTTTACTTGTTTCTATATACTTAGCCAAGTAGCAGCAATCTAAATTACGAGAGACAAGAGTTTTTAATAAATTTATATTTGTTTGTTGATTGTTTAAACTTATTTATGCCCGGAATTTGTAAACTGTTGTACCCTAATTTTAAAAACTACCTAAGTACCAATGTATGTAATAAACATTCTTATTCTTGATCCTTTTTTCCTTTTTTACCTATTGAGGTACGGAACACGACTGTACACACCAAATGCAGTTGCTACAGCCCATTTTACTAAGTCTTCTTCTTCTTGGTCTAAAGTCCTAAGTGTTGAGGCATAGAACAGACACAATCTCTCTCCATTCCGCTCTGTCAGAGGCAGGATGCTTGATCCAACTCTAGGTGAGACCAACCGTCTGTACTTCAGCTAATACAGTACGTCGTCATTTCAGCTTTAGGTGCCCACGTTTTCGCTTCTGCGGATTCTAGTCAAGGGCGTCTGAGGCTGTCACTGGCTTGTTGGTGTCGCTGAATGTGCCCTGCTAAATTCTATTGACGGTGCTGTATTTGCACATGTATCGGGACCTGTTTACTAATCCTTTACAGCTCTTCATTGACCAGAGTCTACCTCCGTGCGCATAGTCTCTAGACCGTGGGGTAACGGGGGAGCTCTGTCCACCATCACAAACACACATACAAATAGGTATACACAAACTCACATTTCAACCATCTCATCTCAAATTACCACACTACAATGTTTTTCGATTATTTCCCCTACTGTTTGTTTTGTTTAATCTATATATAATATACCTATGTACCTAAATATAACCATCTGCATACCTAATTCTGGATTAGGGCGCTCTCACTACAACGCAGATTACAACTTTCGCAGCTGCAGCAGCAGCAGCAGTTTTACGATTACCATCCTTAGATGGTAATAACAAACAAATAAGAATCGTACAAACAACTTATTCTTTGTTCAAATATATTTTTCTTTTTAATTTAATTTTAATTGGTAATAACATTATTTATCTGGATGCGCCCCGCGGTTTCACCCACATAAGTCTTGATCCCGTGGGAATATCGAGATAAAAATAACTTAAGTATTACTCCAGGTCTCCAGCTATCTACATACCGAGTTTCATAACAATCGGTCCAGTAGATTTTGCGTGAAGGAGTAACAAACATACACACAAAATCACACACATATTAGTAGAAGCAGGATTATGTACCCATATTTTACTAAGAAGATTCCTACTTATTTAATTATCGTGTGTTACTCACAATAAAGGTAGATACAAATCAAACAACAACGTCTCCCGCGTAAGTCGGTGCCTGTAAAAGTAATTACAAAAAGAACATTAAATTGAACCGTAACAGCAAAGCCAGCAGATCCACTTGAACTTAACCAGAAGACAGGGGACGACGATTAAGTACCTACTCTTACCTACTTGAGATCAACTGAAGGTCGGAGCTTAACGTTAGATCCTGAGTATTTTCTTGAGATACAATGGGTTATTGTAGATTCATATTAAATACTAGCTGTTGCCCGTGACTTTGTACGCGTGGTAGTTTTTTTTATGTACCAAAACATTCCTCTTGAATCACTCTATCTAAAACTGCATCAAAATCCGTTGCGTAGTTTTCAAGATAGGTAGGTGTAGCACACATAGGGCCCGAAAGGGGGAAAGCGGGGGGGGGGAAGCGACTTTGCGTTTTATACTATGTAGTGACTAGCAGCGCTACGCGGTTTCACCCGCGTAGCTCCTGATCCCGTGGGAATATCGGGATAAAAAGGATTCTCATACCAAGTTTCATCAAAATCGGTCCATTAGTTTCAGAGCCTATTCGTTATAACAAAAAAAATGTTTCCTCTTTAAATTATTAGTGCCTTTTTATATTATAACTAGCGACCCGCCCCGGCTTCGCACGGCTATATTATGCATGTATTATACATATAAACCTTCCTCTTGAATCACTCTATCTATTAAAAACAACCGCATCAAAATCCGTTGCGTAGTTTTAAAGATTTAAGCATGGAATAGGTATATAGGGACATAGGAACAGAGAAAGCGACTTTGTTTTATACTATGTAGTGATTTATTCACGATTTTTTTTCGCTATTTATCATTGCTTTTACTGTGAAGGGAAACATCGTGATAAAACCTGTTTAGTTGTCTCCAGACGTATTGAAGAGTTCTTTTCCTCTGGACACAGGCGACTAAGCTGAGGAGTGTAGGTGCTGGACAAGCCTACTCCATATAATTAACGTTCCAGGCACTTTAGCGCCCGCATGGATTAATGTTATTTTCGATTACTTATTAAAATTCTATTTAAAACTTATTCAAGGTTCTTCTTATTCTTCGTATCGATAGCACAAATTAAAGGGGGGAATTGATAAGGTAGGATCAGATCCGCCCACTCCAGTGAGCTGCCATGTCCCTGGCGTTGTTATTAGCTGACATCAGGTCAGCCAATGTACAGCTATTAGGATTGGAGGGGCAGGTCAAGAGGTTTCAAGGTTCAAGGTTAATAAGACATACTTATTATTATATTATAAATAAAAACTTTAATAAAATTGAAATGGTGGCGTTTAGTGCCGGATCCGGCTGGGCTTAAACATGCTTGTAATAAACCTTCCAGACACTATGGATTTAAGTTTCTGGCATTGTACAAACCATCTACATTAGGTGAAAAAGCCGGGCATTCCCCCTATCCCCCACATGCTATCCCCCAAATGGGGGATGGTGGGAATTTGTCTTGGCATTATCCCCAAAATTGATAATCAAGCCAATTTTGGGGATAATAGGACAATGTTATATTATAATGTGTGCCTGTAGTTAGAGGCAGTAATTTAAATAAAAATAACATGGTTAACGAGATCATGCCATTAGCGCTAAGCGGTAAACTCTGTCATTGTTTGAAATTGATAGAATCCCCTACAAGTGTTGTAGTTAGGTTAGGCACCTACTTGTCATGTGATCAAATTATGATTGTAATGGCTATTCTTTACTCATTAATGCGTAAATGAACCAATAGCAAAATTTACCTATTTTATATTTAAATTATTACATGAAAAATAATTGTATAAAAATAATAAATCTACCGTTTGTAGGCGAGTCCTTTTCCTACATTTTAGTATAATATAAAAATGCAAATGTTTTGTTGTTTCTAAGCATAGCCCAAAACTAAAGTCGGAAAATGATGGCATAGGTGTTTTTTACGAAAATATTAGATAGATTTAGAAACGTCAGGAAATTTTCGTCTCTAAATTCTATCCTACTAATGTGAAAGTTTGTGTATGTATGTTTGTTACTCCTTCACGATATAACAACTGGACAGATTGCGATGAAACTCGGTATCTAGATAGCTGGAGACCTGGATTAACACACGCGGGTCGCGGCTATAAAAACTAAAATGTAGGAAAATAACTCACCTTCAAATGGTCCACAATAACACTTTTAATAACTTTAGCTTTTGGCTACACACATTCAGCGAATGTATAGTTTAAGGCCTTACATCCTAAAATATGCCAGAAAAGAAACCAAATATCCCTAAAGGGTAAAAGGTATTTCGTCATTCATTCCGCAATGTCACCGAATCATATTTATTGCAGTTAACTGAACATAATGGGATAAAGGTTCGTGCCCCCAGACAAGTATGACGTCACATAAAATATAAATGGTTCCCAGTGGGCGGTGATATTAGCGCACGTAGGATTTACCGGTTTTAAGGGTGTAATTTTTTTTTAATGTGCTAAGTCGGTATTGACCACGTTCATGTAGTTGTATAAACTTAGATTAGTGGTAATTTGAACAAAAATTATACATAAAAGTATTCAATTAAAAACACAGTTGGGTACCTACCTACGTGGGATTCAAACCGCGCCTTTTGACAAGACGCCCCGGCAATAGATCCCTTTAAGAGGGGTCCATACGCCAATGACCTTGGAACACAGCCTACTAAATAGTTACATCACAAGGAGCACCGGTCGCCTTCGTTGGTGAAAATTGTTGATTGTTACGAATGCCTCAAAATTACCCCAAAATATCGGTAAAAATTTACCTACAATTCCATCTCAGCACTTTTGAGAAAAACAAAACACATTCGTTACAATCAACAATACTATAGTTGTAAGCGACGGGTATTTCTGGCGCTCAATTTTTTTTAAGGCTTTAAGGACGTCCTTCATCCAGATGTTTAATGGATGAAAAGTATGTATTTTATTTCAAATTAAAATAGGTCTATGAAAATATTGCAAATGAATTGTCTTAAAAATGTCAGTCCAGAATGTTTTTTTTTGTTTTTAGACTTTTCATTTACTTTAATTTATTAACCAGACCAGCAGTGCAAATGACTAGTATTTAACTCCTTACACAAAAGTTATGAAGAGTAAACAAAAAATAGTCAACCTAACGTTTGCACATTTTATAAAGCTTCATACTTTCGATTTGTATGGAATTTGTCTCTTAAACAAACCAGTGAAAGGTTTAAAACATTAAAAAAATGTAGTTGTTAATAATTATTGATATTCTGGAATGAAATTGTTTAGACAACACCTTTGCAATATATTTATTGACCTATATAATATATAATATATTTATTTAATTTGATATAAATACACCTATCCTTAAAACAGTTATGTTATTATGCTGTAAAAATCTGAAAATAAGGCATTATCTAAAATTCCTTGAAAACAAAACCATAAAGTATACTTACCGCGCATGCAAGTCGAGAAAATAACAAAGTGAGTTAACGTTTGCATCGTAATTGAATCTGTGTAGACTAGCTGTACCTCGCAGTACCACTTGCATAAATCACAATTCCTTGAGAACATTGGGGTCTTAAATTTAAATAAGATCATATCCGTTCACTCCATTATGCCTGCAGATCTATGGCATTGTAATTGGCTGTCATCAGGTCAAAGCTGGCGTGTTAAGCACTGACTTGGGATACACCTTTAGTGACAGTGTCTATTGGAAACATCGTTTGGTTTCGCCCTAGGAAGGGTGTTTTGCGATGACGTATCATATCGTGGTGGAAGGATTAGTCTCCCCACTTCAATATTCCATACTTTGAGGAGATCTTGGACTGAAGTGTCCAGGGTGCACCGTGCCATACGCACACTGATAATGATGGTAAATATGCTCGTCACCCACAAAAATCGGTAAAATATAGTTAGTATGTACAATCAACGTTCAAAACTCCACTGACATCGTAACGCAGTCATGTCAAACGTACGGCCCGCGGGCCGCATGCGGCCCGCGAATCTAGATCACAATTATTTTTGCGTATTTTTTTAATTTTCGTTTCTCTCGCACTTGCAGAGACCAATCTGCAAGACACCCTTGACTTTGAGTATTCAAAAGCTAGCTATCCTTTTTCGTAGTTCGTATTTATGTGAACAAATGTTTTCTATTATGAAAATGAATAAGAACAAATATCGGTGAAGACGTGATAAATATCTTCAGTCGATTCTCAAAATAAATACCACTAATATGACAACTGATAACAATGATTTATTATAAAAAAAAAAAAGTTAAGTTTCCGGGTCCTACAGATAAATTTACTTCTCTTTTTTTATTATTTTTGCAGTACCTACCTATTTACCTATCTGCAGTTAGAAAAACTTAAATGTTACTTACCTACCTATTTAAAAAGTGCCAAATAAATGTTAGAAGGTACCTAACCTGACCAAAGAACTTAGTAAAAAAATGTACGTGTTTAATTATTTTATGTCTGGCCCGCTAACACATCGACAATTTTCGAAATGGCCCGTTGGAAAATCGAGTTGGACACCCCTGTCGTAACGTTTACAATCCCGTGCAGCACTATTTGAACATTATAACAACGTTACCTGGGGATCGAACCCACGTGGTGGCGGTGGTGTAGTGGGTGGCGGCATATACCACTCGGCAAACTAAAGACAAAGCTAAATTAGCTAACATATTGAAAATAATAATCACACTTAGTACTCATAATTCAAGTATTTGTGTGTAGCGTTTATTAGAAGAAGGTCGTAAGTCCAATACTTGTTGATAGTAGGTATCATTGTAGCAAACAGATATATTTAACAATTATAAATACAAATAAATGAAGTCACCAGTTAGTCAAATAACCCGACCCTTATCGTTCCCGGCGTAAAGGTTCCTATATGCAAGAAGCATTACCACGCTGAATGGCGATGGCTAACGTTTGCGCTAGAAACGAGCCGGAGCGGGAGTCAAACTGTGGACTTATGACGCATACTGTACGTACTTATATATAGATTGCATAATATTGCTCAACCACCTCGTTCTTCCCCCACAATAGACTGTAAATGTCAAGAATCCGTTTCATAGTTTACACGCCGCATCCGTTCACTGTAAACAATTTTGATGTAAATGTCATGGATTGTAAGGTATTTTGTATATCATTTTACGCTTGCAAGAATGTTCCTACAGTAGTTTAGTGCGAGATAATGTGAACTGCGAACATTGTTTATGTCAGTGTCGAGCTTAACTATACTTCTATTAGATATCTATTATATATTTAACTAGCGACCCGCCCCGGCTTCGCACGGCTATATTATGCATGTATTATACATATAAACCTTCCTCTTGAATCACTCTATCTATTAAAAACAACCGCATCAAAATCCGTCGCGTAGTTTTAATGATTTAAGCATACATAGGGATATAGGGACAGAGAAAGCGACTTTGTTTTATACTATGTAGTGATAGTGATTTTACTGTACGTGTGTATGTCACCGAACTCCTAAACGGCTGGACCGATATGAATGTTTTTTTTTGTATGCGTTTCGGTGGCGCGCTGGATGGTTTGGATTCACAAATCAGCCCAAACAGATGGCGCTGCAGTCGGTATTTAGGTTATTTATCTGTACTGCACCACAACGTTTGCCGGGACAGCTAGTCTATTATGTAATGTTTTAATTATGTATTGAGATGAGAATAATGTATTGAAATTATGTAATGAGAGGAAAGATTTTTCTTTTGTTTTTGTTTTTGTAATGAATAGACTCCGAAACTACTGGACCGATTTTGATGAAACTTGGTATGAGGATACATTGATTCATTGGGAATAAAATAGGCTTCTTATCCCGATATTCCTACGGGATCGGAAGTAACGCTTGTGATACCGCGGAGCGCTTCTAGTTAAAAAACGACTTTATCAGATTTTTACTTTCGGACAAATACTTCACCGTGTCGTAGACCTAATAGTAAACTTAACTTGCTAGAAAAACTAACTTTAGGTATACCCACATAATAAAATAGGTAGAGATACCTATTTACGTTAGCTTAGTGGTTGACTCAATCCGAAGATCGTGGGTTCGAACTCCGGGACCAAAGGGATTTATCTATACACAAAAATTGATCTGCTCATTAAATGGTTGACAATGGTGGATGTAGCAAATCTAACCTCAACTCTCATCTTAACTACTTCAAGTCGATAGAATTCTAACGGATGCTAACTCCTTGTAAATTTTAATATACTTTTTACAAATTAAACAATTGCAAAGACCTACAAAATGTCGTTAAGCAGCCTTACGCATCTAAGTTATTAAAATACTTCTTCATGCATTTTAATACTAAAAATATTAATTTAAACTAAGTAAACAGACCCGTTACTCCTTGTTAGATGGACTTGATAGTTAAGACCTTTTACGAATCTAATTTTGCGTCTCAGATACATCCTACCGAATTTTTAAAAACAAAATTAATACTGTGCCAGTGTTAATAATTAAATTATTATTGACATTAAAAAGTAACGGGTAGGTATAAATTATAAGGCCCACGCTTATTTAGGTACTTAATAAAACTGTGATGTTAATTTAAATGCTAATTTTGGGTGAATACGAATTATTTCAAACCCATGGAGATTAAGGGGATGGTATAAAAATAACCCAAAAAATTCTCAACATACCTTTACCTGGTTCCGTGGGCATGAAGGTAATTATTGTACCGTGTTATCTGGGTATTATGGTGTTTTTCCTTATTTTTCTGTGATATATTTTTAAAATAAAACATGAAGATTTACCTACACCTGTTATAGGTATTCTACTAGAATCATCTGCGGCAGATGATCTAGGTCTGCGGTTTAGCATTTTGCGATCTTCATATTGTGGCTGGTAAAGGTTTATTTAAAAAAAAGGAGTTGTAATATTTTTTTTTTGTTCCTAAATAATCGTCGCGACACTACACTGTTCATGTTCAATGCGAAATAGAAAGACGAAACGAAAATAACTAGCTTGCTTTCTATGAGAGAGAGAGAAACACGCGCACGCCGCACGGCTTACAACTATAGCAAAAAGTGTCGTTACAACTGTTGGTCTTAACTTTTTCCGTCTAGCCCCCTTTCGCAACGCGGGATAAGGAACTTTCTTTTCAAAATTAAAGCAGGTGCTTACGATACTACCGGAATTGATCTGTGAGCGGTGTAACTCTAATACGGTGGCTTACTTTAGTCTCCCAAGTAAGTCGTTTAAACATACTTTAGGTATTAAGGGTTATCATTTCAGTACCGTTTCATAGAACTAATTAGGTATGAAAACAAACCTAAGCCACAAAGATAAACGAAAAACATGACGCTGCCACTGTCTAAAAATGAAAGCCGAAATTGTATTTTCTGGTCCATTTCCCAACCGTTTTTCATGCGAAAACTAAATAGGTTAGGTTGCTGTCTACCTGTCCGAGTATGTAATCGAAATTCCTAGTTGACTTGAACAACTTCTAAATTATTATGTAACTAAAAGATTAGATATCTTTTCTTCTTGAGTGGTAGCATGTAGTTTAGAGTATAAGTAAAGATGACGGATCCTCTAGATCCATAATTGCTTTTGTGAAATTGTGAAACTACTAAGACTTTTTTTATAATAATAATAATAAAGCCTTTTATTTCCGAAATTCACAATTAGTTGAACACAAAATAAAATAAATTTAAACAAATGCAAAAAAATAAAGCAAATTTTAAGTGCACATTATTATTTTCACAAAATGTCTCTTAATTCGGTATGCCTTACGGCAAAGGCCTCCTCCAACTCTTTCCACTGTTTTCTATCAACCGCTACTCTCATCCAAAGGGGTCCCAAGGTTAGTTTTAGATCGTCCTCCCATCTTTTGGCTTTTCGACCTCGCTCCCTAACGCTATTCCTGGGATACCAAACTGTCACTTCTTTGCTCCATTTTTCTAAGACTTTTTTACTAAGTCATAAATATTTCAGGACATTCCACATATCGCTATCTAAGCTAGACTTGTGTTATGGGTGCTAGACAACGGATATACTTTATACATATACTTTTCTTTTGTAAATATATACTTCACTACATAGTATAAAACAAAGTCTCTGTCCCTATTTCCCTTTGTATGCTTAAATCTTTAAAACTACGCAACGGATTTTGATGCGGTTTTTTTTAATAGATAGAGTGAGAGTTTATATGTACAAGAGGAAGGTTTATATGTATAATACATGCATAATATAGCCGTGCGAAGCCGGGGCGGGTCGCTAGTATAATATATAGAAACAAGCAGACCACAGTCAAATATCTAAGCAAATTTGTCTGAGGCGGGAATCGAACCCGCCACCCTGTGTTTGGCAGTCCGGCATGGTGATCATTGTGCCAACTGGGTCGTCAAGTCTATTGCCCTGTTTGATCGAGGCTGTGGAAGGGAATTATCCAATATTCCTAGACTTAATTTTTGTTTTTTTATTTTCGTCTACGTACAGATTTTTATTATTTGTTCCTATATTTCATTTATAGGTAGAATATAGATATATTTAGAATGTTGATTTCAATCATAACCAAATTACGTTTACCTACTTGATTACTCATGTCCCCGATTGCAAAGTCCACAAATAAACTCTTGATCATAATTAATTTGTCGTTTTTCATGTCCAAATGACAGTCCCACGCATTTTCCGTTTAATCATTATTTATTGGTGGCAGACGTAAACATTGGATTGGTCAGAATTTACTCAGAATGGGCATAAAACACAAATGATTTACTCAATACTAAAGGTAGGGAATTTGTATAATACTTTTGCGTAGTAGATGACGTTGTACTGTTTAATTTATAGGTCAGTTATGTTTCTTCTTGTTACAGAAGTAATTTTCCATCTCAGTTACACTGAAAACGGAACTACAGACTTTTGTTCGACTGAAATTTATAAACAGATAACATTTTGGAGGCAATGTTGTTAAAATATATTTTTGACCAATGTACACAGCGCCATCTAGTCTCAAGTTTAGTAACCTTGTTTAGTAGGCGTGTGTTATAGTGGCCAGACAATGGGTAGAATACTTATGTTATCTTTTGTAATTACATACTTAATATACATACGGAATTCCGTTAATATTAATTCGACATTCTTATTCCAAAAAAGATGCCTGCGTGCTATTTATAACATGCAAAGCACAGAAACTCTTCGGGATGTTTTTAAAAGAGAGAATATTTTTACCTTAACCTCTATCTATATCTTTGAGATCTGTAACTTTGTAAAAAACAACGAGGCGTATTTTTTTCAAAAACAATCGTATCGATTGGATAACTTGCGTAATAAACATATGTACAATATTTGCTATCATCAAATTAATAATGTTATGTATGAAAAAGGTACATTTGTCTCCGCTATTCGAATTTTTAATAATTTGCCCCTAGTAATAAAAATACTAAACGGAAATATTTTTCGTAATAGGTTGAGAAAATGGTTGATCTCTAAAACTTTCTAAAGTATTAAAGAATATTTTGATTTAGATGTATACTTCACATAGGTTTCCAATTATTATTATGATTGTTAAGTTTCCCGTTTTATTATTCAAATTTTAGTCAATTCATTAGTTTTATTACATATTTTACTAGATACATGAGCTTGATATGGCAGCTCAATATATTGTTTTATATTAAGTATAAATTAGGTTACTTTTATGTAACTCATTATTGTATGTCCGGGATGGACAAACTGTTGATACCTACCTACTATAATTTGACATCTTATGTACACAGTTTTTCAATAAATATTCTTGATTCTTGAAACACCCAAGCCAGAAAAAAAACATTTGCACACAAATATTTGTTTGAAGGTGAAATCGAACCCGCAGCCCTCTGCATCACAGAGGCTAGTCAATATTATAGATCATCAGTCTGTAGCTTAAATTTATTTATTCCTACCTCAGAAAAACTGAAAAAAGCTCTGAAAAATGTTCTGTAAGACGACATACAGTTTTCAGAGTTTAGGTGGGAATAACACAAGTTTTTATCCTACTAATATTATAAATGTGAAATTGTATGTGTTAGTATGTGTGTTTTTACATCCTCACGCAAAATAAATAAATAAATAAATATATATCAGGACATATTACACATCGCCATCCAGCCCCAAGCTAAGCAACTTAATGCTTGTGTTATAGGTGCCAGATAACGGATAAACTACTTATATACTTTTTTTTTGTAAATATATACATATTATACATATAGGAAACACCCAGAACCAGAAACAAGAATTTATGGTCAGCATAAATACTTGTTCCCGGCGGGAATCGAACCCGCAACCTTCTGCGTCGCAGTCGGGTGTTCGCCCAACGCGCCACAGAGGTCGTCAAAAACTACTGAACCGATTACGTTGAAACTTGGTATGTAGCTAGCAGAAGACCTGGATTAACATATGGCTACTTTTCATCCCGATCTTCCCACGGAACAGGGACTTACGCGAGTGAAACAAATATTAATCACATACGATAGAAAGTAGTTACAACATTTGTAATTTACTTTATTTATGTAACTTCCGTTTAAATAATTTATTTCTCATTTGTTAACGGAAATTGGTCGAGTCTAATGCAATTATGTAGGTAGGTATTTAAAGTAAGGGGAAATTATTCACCCTTTAATGTTATTAGCCGTAGAACGTTCCTTCAATTTTAGGAAAATACTAGCTGCCCTACGCGGTTTCACCCGCGTAACTCCCGATTCCGTGGGAATATCGGGATGTAAGCTATCCTATCTCTCAAGTTGGATCGAACTGCACATGGTGTGCGAATTTTATTATAATCGGTTAAGTGGTTTAGGAGTCCATTGAGGACAAACATTGTGACACGAGATTTATATATATTAAGATAAGCAAGTTTTCAAATTTCAAGTTTAATAAACCGTTCTAATGATCTTAAGGAATTAGTCGTTCCGTTATTTAAATGATTTTGTAGTACATACTTAATACTTATTAGGTCTACATATTCAAAATTCCAAGACTTGAAACACAAGTTTTCAAATAAGTACTTCTATAAAGGTCTTAATGAAGATGTTTATGAGTAAATTAGAAGCTTCCGATTGTCTTCTATTTTTAACCCCCGACGCAAAAACGACGGGGTGTTATCTTTAATTTTTTCAGTCAGTCAAACTCAAGTTCAAGTACGAGTAGGATTGTAGGAAGGATTGGCCAGCTTGATTCTATACCGAGGACTACACGGCAAACTCTGAAATAAACAACAAATAGTCGTCCGACATTTATTGTCGTCCAACAAATTGTCGTCCGACATTTGTCGTCCGACATTTGTCGTCCGACATTTGTCGTCCGACATTTATTGTCGTCCAACAAATTGTCGTCCGACATTTGTCGTCCGACATTTGTCGTCCGACATTTGTCGTCCGTCAATAGTCGTCCGACGAATAGTCGTCCGACAAATAGTCGTCCGACAAATAGTCGTCCGACATTTGTCGTCCGTCAATAGTCGTCCGACAAATAGTCGTCCGACAAATAGTCGTCCGACATTTGTCGTCCGACATTTGTCGTCCGTCAATAGTCGTCCGTTAAAAAATACCATATGTACGTCTTAATACACTCACAGCCAAATTAAAAACAGTAGGCCCAGGCATACATTTTCGCCGCGCCGTAGAGAGGGGATAGCTGTCTACTCTCCATCCGTCTTACGCTTTTTCGATCAGGTCACGTGTCCTGACGCGAGTTTAAGATTTTATACCCATTACAGAAAAAGTGCTCAACGCCGCTAAAGAAGTTTTCACTTCAAAAAAGTTAAAATCCTGTTAATAATATTGTCTCTAGGTATAGATGAAGTATGATTTTTTTTTGCCAGTTTTCGAAACTTTGAAAATGTGAAATTTGGCAATCATTTTACACATATAATATTGGACTAGCGACCCGCCCCGGCTTCGCACGGCTATATTATGCATGTATTATACATATAAACCTTCCTCTTGAATCTCTCTATCTATTAAAAAAACCCGCATCAAAGTCCGTTGTGTAGTTTTAAAGATCTAAGCATACATAGGGATATAAGGACAAAGAAAGCGACTTTGTTTTATACTATGTAGTGATGATGAAGTCAATATCTATGATTAGATATCCAAAGGAATATTGCTGAAAGGACAATGCATTTTTGCTTTATTCAACTTTGACTATAGAGGTGTAGAGGCATCTTGAGAAAAAAATCAACATGGCATAACTCCGCAACCAAGAGTCAGATTGCAACTAAACAAATCAGCAGGGAGGAAGACTTAACCGAAAAACCTGAATATCAGTTAATCAGTCTGATAGATTTGAACTCGTTCAATACAATACCTACCAAATTCGTTTACAACTTCCGTAAGTACTCTGGTATAGGTACATCGGAATTCATCTTCTAAATTGCTAGGACAACAACGTTTAACTGGTCTTTTTATAAAGTTCTTGACCAACAGACTCGACTAGTTGCCCGATCCAAGCAACACGACTAAAATCATATTAGGTAGTGGTTAGTGAAACCGTTGGAATCGCTTGATTTGTCGACCATGTTTGAACAGAGCATAACACTGATTAACCAATAGACGTAAACAACATTTGTTATTTCGGACTGTTATTTAAAACTGGGAGATACGTATACTCATTTCAAAGAGTTAACAGAGCTTTTGAACAATGTTTTTTTGTCTGAGGTTTGTGAAGGCTGATTTATAAACATAGACACCTAAATAAATATGTTTATTTAGTGAAAGCGATCACAACAGAACGTTCCCTTGTTATTTTGCTTAAAATTTGCGTTTTCAATATCTAATGAAAAGCTTAACAAATCTACTAATATTTTAAAGAGGAAAGATTTTTTATTTGTAACGAATAGGCTCCGAAACTACTAGACTGATTTTGATGGAACTTGGTATGATGATACATTGATTCATCGGAAATAACATAAACTACTTTTTATCCCGATATTCCCACGGGATCGGGAGTTACGCGGGTAAAACCTCGGAGAGCTGCTAGTAGTAAATAACAATATTGGTCTTTACATCTAACTTAGATGATTTTTTACGCAGCACCAGTAACTTAAATCCGTGCTATTTAGGGCGCTGTTGTAGCTGTAGTATCACTATCACTACATAGTATAAAATAAAGTCACTTTTCGCCGTCCCTATCCCTATGTATGCTTAAATCTTTAAAACTACGCTACGGATTTTGATGCGATTTTTTTAATAGATAGAGTGATTCAAGAGGAAGGTTTATATGTATAATACATGCATAATATAATACATCTATACTAATCTATATAATATTATAAAGCTGAAGAGTTTGTTTGTTTGTTTGAACGCGCTAATCTCAGGAACTACTGGTTCGAATTGAAAAAATATTTTTGTGTTGGATAGTCCATTTATCGAGGAAGGCTATAGGCTACTTTTTATCCCGATATTCCCACGGGTTAGGGAGTTACGCGGGTGAAACCGCAGGGCGCAGCTAGTGCATAATAAAGCCGTGCGAAGCCGGGGCGGGTCGCTAGTATTATATATACAGTAGTTTTAGGTAGAAACTGTAGACGTGGCACAACACGTCAATAATCACGCTTTTTTTTTTAAATCTAATTAATACCACACTACTGTGTTTACCCCATCTTCCTTTATTGGTTCTGGGTCACCTTCGTTCAAGCTGCCCTAAGGCGGTAGAAGTCGTCTCCCCAACGCTTTCGTGGCCGAACTCGACATCGCCCAAGCACCTGGAGGTGTCCGTTTTCTTGCTGTTTTAGCCAATTTATCATCGTCTATTCCTACACCCTATCACTATCACTACATAGTATAAAATAAAGTCACTTTTCGCCGTCCCTATTTCCCTTTGTATGCTTAGATCTGTAAAACTACGCAACGGATTTTGATGCGGTTTTTTTAAATAGATAAAGTGATTCATGAGGAAGGTTTATATGCATAATATAGCCGTGCGAAGCCGGAGCGGGTCGCTAGTATATTATGAACTAAAAACATAACATTAAGATATGTGTGAAAGAAGCTTTAAGATGCCTAAGCACCTGAGCTGTGTCATTCTTGAATAGATTAACAATTTTAAATACGATTTAAAGTTAAAATAGCGTTTAATTTAAGGGCGTTAAATTTTCAAGCTCCCTAATTCGGTCACTTTGTAAGCTATTAGTATCGTGCCAAGTTGGATAAAGAGTTAAACAATAATGAATTAGTTAATGAATTGTTTATGTTTAAATACATGCAGCCCTAAAGTCCCGAGAAGCTGTCTATAGGATTATGGCAGTGGTTTTAATCATTGATCAATATTTAATTTATTAATTATTTCTCTCATTGACTTAAATCACCTACCGTTTTATCAAAAAAGTAGACGAATGAAAAGAGAAATAAAAGCCATTGGAGATAGAAATTTTGTTCAGATGTTGGTATATTCAAAATTCCCCACAAAGAAAGCGAAAAATTCTTCGACAAGAATTGCCTTTTTCAAAATACCTCGAGTTAAAATTTCCGGTAACTTTAGAGAGATGTAAAGGTGAAAGTCGGAAAAATTATGCTTCGAATCGTACAGAATTCACAAAAGTTCAGCCAAATAAATATTGGAAGTTTCGCTTGCCAATTTTACTTGCCGTTTCGCTTTGTTAAATGGTTCCGCATGATGTTGTAATAACTTTTCCTTAGTATATTTTGATCAGTGAGCAATCCTAAAGGTTTGCATACCATATTAATGATACGTAGGTATAGGTACGGTCGCAGTCAAAATTGCAGATCCACCGTAGAGCTCCATCCGCTATTAGTATTAGAATGTTTTCAACTCAATCAAGATTCTAAGGTCTTGCTCGAGTTCAAGTTTGAAGTCTTTCAACGCATGAATTTGTGCGCATAATGAAAACATTACAATAATAGTAAGTTTAGAACTCTACGGTGGGTCTGCAATTGGTGGCATCCATTTTGAACCCCCATTTTCAACCCGCAAATATTTTTTTCCATGTTCTACCTAAAATGTGTTCCATTTTCTACCCCCAATAATTTAATTGATTATTTTTTCCAATTTCTACCTAAAATGTATTCCATTTTAAACCCAATAATACTTAATATGATGTTTTTTTGTACAGACAGAAAAATAATGTAATATTTTAAAGTCGTATTTTAACTACTATTATAATTAACACTTTTACCCAAACTATGAATCTATTTTTTCTGTTGATGTTACTTGAGTAAAAATTAGGTAGGTAGTTGGTTACCCACTGCGTATTTGGGTAGAAAATGGATTATTGATTTGCAGGGGGTTGAATATGGAGGTATTTTAATTTAAATTATGCCGTGGGTTGAAATTGGGGGTTGAAAATGGATGCCACCCTGCTGCAATTCTAGCTCCGACCGTACCTACTTATAACTTTATGCGCTTGTAAGCAATACTCGATTCTACTGAAAATTCCGTCGGTAGGACTTTTCAAGTTCCTCTTAAAAGTTTTGTGGAAGTGGTTTCGAGGGAAAATTACACTAACCCAGCCGTATTCAATGGATATTTATAGGAAACCCCAAATTAAACAAACAAAAACATTCATTTTTATAATAATTATTGAACGTTATATGTATGTACAATTTATTCGTAACTTAAATTGAAAACTAAACTAATATATTTTTTACAACGCAGCGCCATCTTGTGGTATTACAACTGTTTAACCCAACTTTTTAAGAAATTTGGCTTTGGAGAAGCTTATTTATACTTAATATAGTAGACAGACATAATATGGTTCAGCAGATTCTAACACCAAAAAATAAAATTTCTTATTTAATCTATAAGTGAAAGTTTACTTCAGCACGTAGGTACTAAACAAAAAGAAATGACTTGCCTATCTTACTTTTTATTTTATTTAGAAACATCGTATTTACCTATGAATCGGTGCCGCACACCAGTCTGCCTGCCGCCCAATTGCCGTATTCTTATGCAGCGCGTCTTGACTGCGTTTGCGTCATAACCATAGATTTCGTATTGCTAAGACGCACTCGTCACGCACACGTTACGCACTCGTCACGCACTCGTCACGCACACGTTACGCAAACCTAAACGTCGTAACGTGTGCGTGACGAGTGCGTCTTAGCAATACGAAATCTATGGTTATGACGCAAACGCAGTCAAGACGCGCTGCATAAGAATACGGCAATTGGGCGGCTGGTTGTATGACGAAAGAATGGAGATGAAAAGATTAGGTGATGGAGTTCTGTTGCACACTCCCCGAAATGGGGAGTTGGAATAGGGGTTTCTGGGGAGTTTAACATTTCGACGCAGCAAACGCACGTGAAAGGACGTACCAAGTCCGATGCCTCCCCATTTTATAAGAATTGAAAGGTTTTGTGTATAAGTTAAGTCTCCTTTGTTTAATGTAATAATGACTGTTGTTAATTTCATTGATTAACTGGATGATTTCTTGTATAACGCGTAATACATTTCGGCCAAATGTATTTTTGATGAAACGCGCAACAAAAATTTGACCAAATTTGGCCTCTTGCGTTTAATTAATTACTCGTTTTGGTCTTTTACGTATAATAGCCTTTCGCGTTTTTGGTCTTATGCGTCGAAACCGTAAATAAGATCTAATTGCCATTTGTCTTTCTGTAACTAATATCAGCCAAAACTGTCAAGATCCACCCGCAAACTCTAGCCTCGTAGAAATATCGACATCCACAAAAAAAAACAATTAACATGATAAACAACTTCTTAAGATTATAGTAATTCTAATACATACTTAATATGGTAAGTCATTAAGAGGAAAGGGTACCGGCGCTCTCTCCATTCAAACGTAGTCGACTGTTTCCTCCCTGGATAATGACACTAGCACAAATATTTTTGTAGCATAAAACTTATAACTGCCATGACCATACCCATTTAACAGGTACTTAACTTATAATTATCCACAATTATTTTCATACCTACTTACAGACCTACCAAATGTATCTTTTTAAATTCTGTTTTTTTCTACATTTCCGGAGCAAGTAACTAAATATTTTAATAAAGCAGCCAACAATGAGGGTAAGTAACGAGGGTATATCCTGTTACAAGAAACCGGCCTAAAAGAACACAATGGTTATCGAAAAACTATGCAAATTTCATTGCGGTTCCTGTATAATCATGATTTATATAGGGTCTGTTAGATTTTATATGTGAGAAAAGTTAACAAAAACCTATTTATAAACAATAATCTTTCTTTTAATGTATTCTTAATACCGGAGACAACTTCTTAAGATTATAGTAATTCTAATACATACTTAATACATACTTAAGATTAAGATTAATATTAAGATTAAGATTAATACATACTTAAGATTTAAAAAATAATCATTTTCATTTTCTAATTATCATAGAGATTAAGATTAATAAAACTAAAAAAAAACATAGGGGTATGGTCATGGCAGTTATAGGTTTTACGCAACAAAAATATTTGTGCTAGTGTCATTATCCAGGGAGATAACAGTCCACTACGTTTGTATGAAGAGAGCGCCGGTACCCTTTCACCTTAAAGTTTTTTGAAGGTAATAGAACTTTGGTCGGTGCAACCCGATCGAAACGTCGGGTAAGCATACTAAAATACCCAGTTTTACCGCGATGACCCATTTTTATAAAATGAATAATTAAAAGAAAAAAATGAGTTTGAAAGGTTTACGATTCAGCTAAAAATTACTTATAAATCACCGGGAAGAAGTTCCAGTAAGAATCGTCCAATTTGTCTCAGACCTATAAATATAGGCATTATTCTACGGCAATCTAAATAGTTTCGGAAACAGAAATAAATTGCAGACATTAGTGAGAAGTGACGTTGATATAGTTGTTTACAGGGTTTTATCAACAAAAACTTATGGTAATGAAACGAAATAGGAAACTCCTTGTTTTTCAAACATTTTCTTGTCTTTCGATTAGTACAAACATTGCGTTCTTAAACCCGAATGATTAAAGGGTATTATAAGTTTCACTCTATCTGTTTGTTTCTCTATCAATTGTAACACTTAGCAAATAAGAGCGCAGAAATAAGAATGCGGGATGCGGGGAATAAGAATAAGAGTGCGGGAGCTTGAGACGACGCATGACGGCAGCGGGTTTGGCCGGAAGACCAGCCAAGTTAAGAGGAAAGGGTACCGGTGGCTTTTTCCATACAAACTATTACAAACGTAGTCGACTGTTTCCTCCCTGGTTAATGACACTAGAGCAAATATTTTTGGTGCATAAAACTTATAACTGCCATGACCATGCCCTTATTTTTTGCTTTTTTTTATTTTCTAATTTCTTTAATTTTAATTTCTATGATAATTAGAAAATGACAAAAACCAAAACATAGGGGCATAGTCATGGCAGTTATAGGTTTTATGGCACAAAAATATTTGTGCTAGTGTCATTATCCAGGGAGGAAACAGTCGACTACGTTTGTATGGAGAGAGCGCAGGTACCCTTTCACCTTAAGCTTGACTGTGGCTTACAGCTGAGGTCGACCCATTTGGGCAGCACGTGGCTTCTTAAATATTCTGTTTGTACCTATGGTTTTTCCTTTTTTTTTTCCTCGTTCTTTAAGTTACCTATTTCTTTGTGTGTGTTAATTTAAAAGTTGTCGTGTGCCTGTACCAAATAAATGTTTTTCTTTCTTTCTTTCTTTCTTTCAAATAATAAATAAGTACGTTTAACATTAACCAGCTGACAAAATGTTAAACTGATTAAATAGTATCAACTTTGTGATTATTGATATAGAATTTAATTTTAGATTACCCATTATATGCATTTAGCTTAAATTTAGCTAAATTTGTTTTACCGCACAATGTCATGCAAGCCCTAATTTGTTTTATTATTGTATATTATTTACAAATTGTGCTTGCTTTTAAAGAATTTATCTATCTGTCTAAAGCTCGCCAAGATAAATGAACCAATTTAAATGCTGTTTATTATTTAAAAGCTGAACAGTGAGTGAATAGATCCTTGAGTGTTCCTAACTATGTTCCGACAAATAGCTTGTTCTATTCTTAACTAGCGACCCGCCCCGGCTTCGCACGGCTGTATTATACATATAAACATCCTCTTGAATCACTCTATCTATTAAAAAAACCGCATCAAAATCCGTTGCGTAGTTTTAAAGATTTAAGCATACAAAGGGATATAGGGACATAGGGACAGAGAAAGCGACTTTGTTTTATACTATGTAGTGATAGTGATTTGCGAAACTGGCTCAGAGCAAAAGTATTCTAGGTTTTTTATTAATTTTACTTGATTTAATTTCTACGTTCATTGGTTTTCAAATCTACTTTGTTTTTTTTTTCGATTTTCAGATTCTCTTTTTAACGAAAATCTTTTGTGAGAGACTATTTGAAAAGTGAACATTTTAAAAGTTAGAAATATGTAGGTATGTTACATAGGTACCGTATATTTCCTGAAATCTACGCACGTAAACTCGCTAATTCCCAATTTACTGCGTAAGCTACTACGAAGAAAACCGCGAGGTACATGTTAAAGAAAATGAGTATAATCAAAGCTCCATAAAATCTTGTGTAAACTTCGTTCAGAGTAAACGCAGATTACAAACTTTCTGATCTGCTAATAGCTTACAGATTGAAAGGCAGATTTCCATGGTTTTTTTAAATGGTCGGATGATCTAAAAGTTTGTAGTCCGTTTGTCCCCAAAGATATTTTCGCTATTTTTGAGCACTTATACTTGTTTCTTTTCTCTACAAATTAACGAATGATTAACTAGGTAGGTACGCTTTGTTGCTGAACGTTTGAAGACATAATATACTGTGATGGTTTATTGGTCGGTTTAGGGTGTTATCTGAGAATATTTCTAGCAACATTTTTGTTCTGTTCTATAAATTCTAAGAAGAGTTTTAGGCGAAGTTTCTTACTTTTACATTACGACGTTTTCTATGTAATTTAATTGAGGCTCTATACAAACAAACTGCATGGCAAGACTATTCTTGTGGCCTCTATATCTCTATCGACCGCCTGTGTCTTGCAGCGTCGGACGTAAGTTAACTTCAGACAGAAGTTGTGAAAAGCCATGAGCTTAGAATTTTATCTAACGGCAATATATGTGTTGAAGTCATTCACACGTGTGGTGAGTATAGGAACTTGTATATGTCGATTTTCCAGATGTTTTACAGACAACCTCAAGGCATAAGTCGATAGTTTTATTGGACTCGTAGCTACAGAACGACCATCTTTCAACTAACAATATTTTTTTCGTCTAAATGTCCTAGTTCAAATGTCCTCATTACGTATTTCAGATCTATTGGCCCGGAATAGATAATAATCATTTTAGGTGTTAATCCAAGGCTCTAGATATTTTTTATTAGCTGTAGCCCGCGATTTCACCCATGTAAGTTCTTAAGTATAAAAAGTCTAAGTCTTTCTCCAACCAAAATTAATAAAAATTGGTTCTACGTTTTAGGAGTAAAAACGTAACAGAGTTATTAACGTAATTATAATATTAGTAGAGTTTAGCCTTCTATTAGAAAGGCTACCTTCCTTTTTTAAATTTTATTCAATCTAGACCTTTAAGGTAAAATGGTACCGGCGCTCTCTCCATACAAACGTATAGTCGACTGTTTCCTTCCTCGATAATGACACTAGCACAAATATTTTTGTTGCATAAAACCTAAAACTGTATATGCAGGGACATAGGGATGTCTTACTTTTTTTTCATTTTCTAATTACCTATCATAGAAATTATTGATAGGATTTAAAAAATAAAAAAAACGAAACATAGGGGCATTAGTACAGTCATTTGGTCGAAAAAATAGAGGTTACCTGGAGAGTTTTCCGGGAGTTTTGAAAATTGTTAATTTTATAGATTTTGACGTGCTCTTTCCGAATTTTAACTTTGCCACCTCGTATCTTTGCCGCTCGCGCCGCCATATCGCAAAAATGGCGCCTAAAAGCAGTTTTTTGATAATAACTCCTTTCCGACGCATTTTACAAGAAAAACATATCTATACAAAATAATAGAAGAAAACATTTCCTACAATTTATGTCATAACCTTATCATCTCTCGGAGTTTGCTCTTCGTACACCGAAGCAATGCTGTTCGAAGTTTCAGCTATAATGCGCTCACCATTGAATATCTTTGATCAGTCGTTTTCACAGTTTGTTTTCGACAACGCCGATTTCAACACGCAAACATTAGATGGACATAATACTTTTCATGCTATGGGTGGCATTCATTGTATAATACCTAAAAGTGCTATTGCTTCCGACCAAAACATTGAACGATTAAAGCAAATTAAAGCAAAACTAAATTATGAAATAGTGAGTCAGATGTGGATTAGGCCTACTGGGGATACCACGATAAAAAAAAACGCGCCGCTTTCTCTACCTCATGGTGGTGTGGAAATGAGTATTTCTGCCGAAACGTGTGATAAACTACACTTTACGGCGCTCGTACGCCGAAACCATTGGTTTTAGGGAAAAAAAGGTTATGATATAAATTGTAGGAAATTTTTTCTTCTATTATTTTGTATAGATATGTTTTTCTTGTGAAATGCGCCGGAAAGGAGTTATTATCAAAAAACTGCTTTTATTCGCCATTTTTGCCATATGGCGGCGCGAGCGGCAAAGATACGAGGTGGCAAAGTTAAAATTCGGTAAGAGCACGTCAAAATCTATAAAATTATCAATTTTCAAAACTCCCGGAAATCTTTCCAAGTAAAAATACCAAATGACTGTACTACATGGTCATGGCAGTTATAAGTTATAAGCAACAAAAATTTTTGCTACAGTGACATTATCCAGGGAGGAAACAGTCGACTGACTACGTTTGTATGGAGAGACCGTCGGTACCCTTTCCTCTTAATTGGCCACATGACCAAAATAATTTTCCATAAATGCTATATTATTATACATTGTGCGTTTATATTCGATATATTCAGACATAAGTGGTCTGTAATTCAGTCTGTGAGGTGGCCCTAGTAGCGTGTGCGCATCGAGTCCGCATCATCTGGCCGAAGGTAGTCCTGAACTGCCGTGACATCGAACAATACAGCACGAAGTTTATAGCCCCATTGAGAAGAGCAAGCGCATCCATCATTTCACCGAATAAGTCGTAGCAGCGTTTGAAGAAACACCTGCCTAGGAGTCCGCTTAGGAGACCTGGAAAGGACGTAGAATTGTTATTAAAACTGGGAACTTATATGTTAATAGCAGCGCTCCGTGGTTTCACCCGCGTAACTCCCGTTCCGTGGGAATATCGGTATATAAAGTAGCTTATGTTACTCTCAATGATGGAATGTATTTTCATACTAAGTTCCATCAAAATCGGTTTAGTAGTTTCGGAACCTATTCATTACAAACAAAACTCTTTATTAAAGAATAGGAGAAGTATAGTATAGACAAGCGACCCGCCCCGGCTTCGCACGGCTATATTATGCATGTGTTATACATATAAACCTTCCTCTTGAATCATTCTATCTTTTAAAAAAAACGCATCAAAATCCGTTGCGTAGTTTTAAAAATTTAAGTATACAAAGGACATAGGGACAGAGAAAGCGATTTTGTTTTATACTATGTAGTGATTTGTATAGAAGTATAGATAGATATAAATAGCATTGGACATTCCATCTTCACATAGAGCAGTTTTGACCTAGTGGTTGATAACTCGACATCCTTTTCGAAGGACATGGGTTCGAACCCCGGTCGACCCTTCACCAATGGATTTAAAAAAAATGTATGTGCGCTAATTGACCTTTCTCTGGCTGTAAAGGAAAACATCGTGATGAAACCCGCGGCTAAGTTGACTCCAGAAGTTCTATTCTCTGGACAAGGTCGATTAAGCTGAGAGGGTAATATAAATTCAAGGTAAGCAAGGACCCAACTAAAAACAACCCGTATCCCTATTGAGTTATCGGCGACTCGGTTATACCCAGTCGTTAATGCAAAGTCTTAAGGTGAAAGGGTACCTGCGCTCTCTCCATACAAACGTAGTCGACTATTTCCTCTCTGGATAATGACACTAGCACAAATACTTTTATGCCATAAAACCTATAACTGCCATGACTATGACTCTATTTTTTTTTCATTTTCTAATTATCATAGAAATTAAGATTAAAACATAATAAAATAAAATAAAAAAATAAACAAAAAATAGGGGCATGGTCATGGCAGTTATACGTTTTATGCACCAAAAATATTTGCTCTAGTGTCATTATCCAGGGAGAAAACAGTCGACTACGTTTGTAATAGTTTGTATGGAGAAAGCCCCAGGTACCCTTTCCTCTTAATGGTGACGTCCTGTGATTTCATCCGCATAAGTCCCGATTCTGTGGTAAATTGAATCCATGAGAATACCATAAACTAAACGAAATACGAAGTTTCATCAAAATTAATCCAGTAGTTTCAAGATACTGTTATGTTTTTCTATTTTTTTGTGGTAAATTAAAGTGAAAAGCAATTGTTAGAAAAACAGTAATAAAATTTTAAAATGTTAACTATATTATTATTCATTTGGACAGCACTAATTGGTAAGGAAACTAATTCTGTGAAAATGTGTTGAAAATCACGTAATTTGATACGGTTGTCTCTAACCATAATGTTTTTCCGACACGTTTTTTTCGTTTCTAAGAAGTCCATTGAAATATGAATATTACATTACTAGCTGCGTCTCGCGGTATCACCCGCCTAAATCCCGATCCCGTGTGAATATCGGGATAAATCAATAAATAAATAATAAATAAATATTGCAGGACATTCCACGCATCGCCATCTAAGGCCATCGTCTAGTTACTTAGCCCCAAGCTAAGTAACTAGACTTGTGCTAAGGGTGCTAGACAACGGATATACTACTTATATACTTTTCTTTTGTAAATATATAGGTACATAAAATACATAGAAACAACCAGACCACAGACAAATATCTAAGCATAAATACTTGTCTCTGGCGGGAATCGAACCCGCAACCCTGTGCTTGGCAGTCCGGCATAGTAACCATTGTGCCAACTGGGTCGTAATAAAAAGTAGCTTAAGTGTTAATCAAAGGTCTCTATCGTATTTTTTCTAAGTAATTTTCTAAAAATGTTTAATTTCACAGGTCTATAATTTACATACCGAAGTTTCATCGCAATCGGTCCAGTAGTTTTTGCGTGAACGAGTAACAAACATACAAACACACAAACCTCCACATTTATAATATTAGTAAGTAAAATTCAAATGAGCACAAGTCCCTATGTTTTGTAAGAGTGAGCCGAGTAACTGAAGTGAAAACAGTAGAACTGCTGGGAGTTTTCCACTAGAGTAGGTACACCGACTTCAATTAAGTATTTTAGATCCAGTGAAAGATTAGGGACGACGTAAACTACGGACTTTTCGGTCGACCGATAGTTCATCGATCAATTTGAAGGAAGACGTTTTTGACGTGATAACAGCTAATAAATTGAAATACACCGGCATTCACAAAAATGTATGACGTCTTTAAGTTAAGTGTTATTAACAAGGTAAGGTTGACATATGATAGGTCAGCGTTTGACCACTATCACACCTGCCTGATGGTAGGTGACGATGCGGCCTAAGATGTAACATGCCTTCCTAGAAGATACCTTTCACTCGCGACTTGAAGACCCCCAAATTGTACACGTCAGGAAAGACAGAAGCAGGCAACCGATTCCATTCCCTTGCAGTACGAATAAGGAATGACGAAGCAAAGCGCTTAGTGCGAACGTCTGGTATGTCCACCATGAATCGGTGCCGCACACCAGTCTGCCTGGTTGTATGACTGTCAGCTATCGACCGACGGAAAAGTTCGTATTCTGCGTTGAATTTTAGATCCAGTAAAAGATTAAGGCAACAAGTGGTTAGATTCAAATTACACCGAACCTCGGTAACGTGAGAAGGAGCGTAGGTACAATTTTCCAAGACATTTTACCGTAATTGTCACTTCAAATTATTTTGCTACCGACTCAAACAATTTAACCGAGCTTAAGACCACTGTGAAGCTGTAAATTTCCATACAAAAAGCGGTAACGTTTCCCCCCCCATAAATGAAGTCCGATTTTGATAATTTTTGAAAATGTTCTAGATCTAATGGAAAACTAGGTTTAACCGTTTTAATTTTAAAGAAATATTCCCTTAGATAAAAGTTATTAGTATCTGAATATCTATATTTTTGACTACAAAACTTCATCGAGCGTTTCAATTGTATTTTAATAGACTAAACTAAATTACCAAAAAATAAAACGTATAAACCTCGAATAAGATGCAGTGAATTAAATGAGACCAAATTTATTTCATTTTGTGAAGGATAAAGGTGGTAAAAACGTTACGGCCCGCAACATTATTTGAAAAGCAAAATGTAGGCAATTACGTACTCTCTCTATCCCACGATACGGGTCATTTTTGAAAATACCTACTCGCGCCGCGTATCGAGACCTCACGATTCTCTTACCTAAAATTCCTTGCGGAAACTCCGTCAGCAAAAACAGCAGTAGGACAGCTACTAACATCTTTGTTGTTCTGTCTGTCCGTCGCTCTGCTTTTGATCGTTTTGTTGATTTTCTTGTAAACACGTTTCCGTTACCATTCGTGACTGCTTCAGCGGGACATGCACTGTAACCCTTGAGGGCTTTCTTCTTAGTATTCACTCTGTACAAAGTTCTGATAAGCCAAGCGCTAATAACCGTTAGTATTAAACACGGCAGAAGTTTTATCAATACGGCGTGCACCCAGAAATTAATCTGATACAGCGTTCCATCGTAATCAGAATCCACAAAGTACACCCTCGAAGGTCGAAAGTTTTTATCCAAAGCAAAATCTTTGTGTATCGTGAACACCTGAAAGCAACAGAATTAACCTTATTTTGTTAGCTTATTGAAAGATAGCGTGACCATTGATCGTATTGAACACACAGAAACAGGAATCAATTAATTAAAGGTGTGACCGAAATAGCTTCTGCGATAATTGTACCCTATTGTATACTATACTGTGATGCCATCGAAACCTTTATCAATCACCGGGAGTAGATACAAGTGTGTCTCAAAATCAATTTAGCCAAACGATTTGTCATTCATCCAGTCTAGGAATAAACATTTATTGGAGGCGCATTGTGAGAAAGAATAATTTTACCATCAATTGTGGTTACCTACATTATTGTTTTGTGGTTGTTTTGGCGTCCATTTCAGCGTGACTGATGTGTTTCATAAATCTTTATAAACGTTTTCGGAATACGTGAATATTTGGAATTTGCTATGCTAGACTCAAAATTATTTAAAATTGATATTTCCATAACAAAGTCTGTTTATTTGAAGTTTGGACTGCTTTAAATCTTTTGTTGATAAACTACAATGATTTCAGTCTTTGTTCCAGGTTTTAAATATAGCATTTCAAATGTAGTTTGCCTGTTTCTATAGTTGTTTTCAGACTAAATTCTTTCATATTGTATTTAAGAATTTTACAACGATTTTCCGGTTACAAATTTTAGGTAAAAATCTCAAAAACGTTGCTCTTCAAGTGATAAATTTATCTCGTAAAAGCTTCGTTTTTTATTTACGATTGAAGTCTCTATTATATGAGTAAGTACTTTCGTTTTCGTAAAGCTTTTAAAAAAGGAAAAGCATTTTACAAGTCTCACAAAATAAATTTAAATTCGATGAACAATGTGGTGCCTGAAAAATTGTTTAAAAAAATCTACATTTTCAACAATTGTTGAACTTAGTAGAACTTACTCTTCTCTAACAATAAATTATTAATATTGTTAGTAACTAAGCAAAGGTATAAAATTTATTGCTTTAATCTAACTTCTGAAATAGTAATTAACGAGTTACGTCCGCTACAATTCACCTGGCGTAAATCTAAAATAATCCTGTAGGAATTTCTAGAAAATCTCTTATAATTATTATAGTGCTCATTTCGATTACGCCAATTTTCAAGTTCTTAGGCTACTTGTAGGTTAGTCAGCAGATAAAATATTATTTTTAAAATATAAGTTTTTGTTTCACTGGCGCCTCGATACCTTCACTCGCTTCTATCAAAGGCCCGTGTTTAAGAGGAAAGGGTACCCGGGGCGCTTTCCATACAAACTATTACAAACGTAGTCGACTGTTTTCTCCCTGGATAATGACACTAGAGCAAATATTTTTGGTGCATAAAACTTATAATTGCCATGACCAATTTATTTTGTGATTTTTTAAATTTTTTAAATCATAATTTCTATGATAATAAGAAAATGAAAAAAAAACCAAGACATAGGGGCATAGTCATGGCAGTTAAAGGTTTTATGCAACAAAAATATTTGTGCTAGTGTCATTATCCAGGGAGAAAACAGTCGACTACGTTTGTATGAAGAAAGCGCAGGTACCCTTTCACCTTAATTTAGGGTCTTTGAGTGACGAGCGTATAATATAGGTGTTCTAGAAAAGCGTGCTACATCAGAGACCGCGTCGTCACTTACCATCGTGTCAGGTGATGATCAAACGCTGACCTATTTATTATCATTTTTATTTATTTTTATTTATTATGAGTTACTATCCGTATTGTTACTCTCGGTGATGATGATGAAACACTTAAACACTGACAAACCTATTTTCAATTAATAACTTAACTATATTTTATTACTATTTTTTACTATTTCTTTTGCCCTTATTTTTCAGCGATTTTGACTTATCTATAGGTAAATATAAAATACAATATCTTATCTAACTAGACTAACTTTAACAACAACACAACTAGTGCTAAAGTTTGGCAAAAAATGTATGTTAGATAAGTATATACTTACAAAATAGGAAGGAATGCATAGTATCGGCGGTAGTATAAAACTAAGCAATATAGCGATGGTACACCTGCGATCCGTACACAGAGCGGGGCTGTAGGTCGGGTATCTGCAATATGAGGATTGTTACAATAACAGCACCATTGTCTGCCGGCTAGTCTGTTCAGACTTGGGAAAACAACACCTGTTTGCCTGTTACACTATACTTTAGTGTGAATCTTTGATGTAGCTGCTACAAGAAAAATATTCAAAGGATATACTTTTGTTTGAAATGTCAAAGAATTGTGCCCACGCGTGACGATTATTTAAGAAGGTACTCGGCTCTCTCTCCATACAAACGTAGTCGCCTGCTTCCTCCCTGGATAATGACACTAGCACAAATATTTTTGTTGCAAAAAAGCCATAACTGTCATGACTATGCCCATAAGTCTTGGTTTTTTTTTCATATTTTAATTATCATAGAAAGTAAGAGTTAAAAAAACAAAATATATATAAAAAATAAGACATAGACATGGTCATGGCAGTTATAAGTTTTATGCGTTTTATGCTACAAAAATATTTGCTCTAGTATCATTATTCAGGGAGGAAACAATCGACTACGTTTGTATGGAGAGAGAGCCGGTACCCTTCCTCTTAAGGGTAGGTTAACTACGTAATACCTTTAGTTCAAAAGTTTTTTTATGAAATCCTATCTAAGAATTGTTAGCAGACGTAAGTAGGTAAAGTTTTGAAAAAATAAAGACATTTTTTAACAAAAGAATAATAGAAAAACACTGTTCACTATTAAATAAAAGTTTTTGTAAGGGCATTTCTGTGACATTCAGACAAAAATCAAGGGTAAAATGTCCTTATCTGCCACTGCCCTATCGAGAACGGTACAGACCATAATCTCCCGTAATCAGGAGACCATAAATAACGTTCAATGATGATGAAAACTGAAGTAATTGCAGTGTGAAAACGTTATTGTTTCATACGCCGTTTAGTAAATTCTTAATTCCAGGTATACCTAAGCTACCCATTGACGTCAAACCAACACGATCGACGCAACCCTAGGTTAAAGATGAAAGCTGATTTTAAACCTTATTAAACTTTAAACATACATAATATATAGTAAAATTATTAAATACTTTCTTGAATAATACAAAGCAAAAAATAATATTGAAAATTTAAATAAGATTCCCCAGGTAAGTACCCAAAAGGCTGACTGCATTGCCTCTTTGGATAGCAACGCCAGCCCTTTGATCAACCAAAGAATAAATAAAATATAAAACTTTTCTTCAAAAGCATAAATATATTTATAAATATAAATATGTAATTATATATAAATATGTTTATAAACAAGTAGGTATGCTTACGCAGTTCTTCTGTTCTTATTAACCTTAAAGCAAATTGACTCTAAGTGATAATATTATTAACTGTGTCGCGGCCAAATTTTGTTCTACACCTCCAAGCAACGCTATCTATTGATATTGTTGATGAATTATGTAGTTAGGTACTATTGAGGTAGTATTGAGTTGTTACTATTGAGTAGGTACAGTCAGAAAAAGACTGAGGGTAGCAGGTGCATATTTTAAAGTTTTAATTGTTTAAATAGCGGTTCAGTAATTGTAAATTATTCTGCTTGATATCACTAAAGCTTTCGAAGTGTTAGTTATTTCACGCAGAATAACCAAAAATTATTGAACCGTCATTAAAATAATTAGAACTTTAAAAATATGCACCTGCTACCCTCAGTACTTTTCTTATGCGGGTTAAGCGACGCCTGGCGCGGTCATTACTTCTATGGGTGGCCAATTAGTAGTGTGGCAAAAATGTATTTTCGTGAGCCTCTCCGTGCTACCTCTAGTAGCAGTCGTTTAGGTCAAGTCAGAGGCCTTGAGGCGATCTGAAAACTCTAACAATAGGTGAGCCACACCACTATACGAGAAGATGAAGTACTTTTCTGACTGTACTATTGAGTAGGTACTATTGAGGTTATGAGGTAGTTTACTTACTTGATCGCAATATAACGCCAGACAGCTAATGACAGTGTGAGAAGTATGGACGCCGTGTGTAGTATCTGAGTGAAATGACTGTGGAAGAGGAGGTACACTGCCCAGGAGTACGGTCGATCCTGCTGTCCAGGGAATAACTGGGAAAAAAAGAAAGTAAGAAAAGTGTAAAACTTGGGGGTCTTCAAGTCGCAAGTGAACAGGTATGTTCTAGGAAAGCCTGCATGGTGCATCTTAGGCCGCATCTGAACCTACCATCAGGTGGGTGGGATAGTGGTCAAACGTTGACCTAAAAATAGAGATTGTTACCAAGAAAAACAAACTTAGGAAACAAAATCAAAATTGGTTCATCCGTTCGGGAGCCACGATGAAAAAGACAGACAAACAGATACGTCAAACTTATATAATATCCCGTCGTTTTTGCGTCGGGGTTTAAATAAGCAGTATATTTTAAAGTCCTCTATTAACAGATAATCTGTTAGGTTAGACGTTTTTAATACAAATCTTTGAATCGTCTTCAGTTGTTTAGCGGCCGCTGCTGATGCCAAACTTTCTACCAACAAGAGTATGATTTGGGCCATTCAGACCAAGCACCCTGTGGGAGTCCATTTAATTCGAAGACACGTAAAAATCCGATATCAGTTTAGAAATTAGACATCGAACCAAGAAGTCATTTTACAGAGACATTACATTAAAGTAGGTATCAAATACCTGTTCATTCCAGCCGGAATGTCTCAAATCAACCATAAAAGTTTATATCTCTATCGACACAGTACAGACTACAGACGTTAGGGCTCTCTCAGACTACATACAAAGGCCTTTTCATACAACAGACATTGTAACTTAAAAGCTGCAGTGCATTTTGAGCCCCATACCTGTCGATAGAGGGCAATCCGGCAGGACGACCCAGTTGGCACAATGATCACCATGCCGGACTGCCAAACACAGGGTTTCGATTCCTACCTTATACAAGAATTTATGCTTAGATATTTGTCTTTAGTCTGGTTGTTTCTATGTATTATAAGTATATATTTACAAAATATTATAAGTACGTAGTAGGTATATCCGTTGACTAGCACCCATAACACAAGTCTAGTTACTTAGCTTGAGGCTAGATGGCGATGTGTGGAATGTCCTGCAATATTTATTATGGCGAACAAATAATTTCCATACACTAAACCACTAAGGCGTCTCGGAAACGGGATATTGAAACATAACGCATCACGTTTCTTTTGAATATCCCGTTTCCGAGACACTGGAGTTAGGGATGTGTAGGAATTATTTGTTCGCTGTAATGCAGAGGGCATCGATAGATATCGGTCTCAAAGTGAACCACGCAAAAAAACACTATACCAAGCTCACTCTTTCTGCCGATAGCAGTTCATATGAAAAAAAAATAATGAAAAATATTTATTAACCTAAACCTAATGTTAACATGATACATTGACTGTGGCCCCCACACTAAACAATGTTTGAATATTTGAAGATAATTCACTTAATTGGCTTCATAGATGACCTGTCGATATGTTCGATGTTAGATATTATCTCATAGAAAATCTTTAGTCTGCTAGAGTCCGTTTCCAACAGCTTCTTCAGTAGTTTATGAGAGTTTCACGTAACGACTTCATTCTTGCGTCATTAACACGTAAGTTGAATCAATGTTTGAAATAGACTTGCATTCGACGAGATTGCATGACGGAATAGCATAAATTCTTAGTTGTTGCAACAGAATAATTTATTATCTTACTTGTACGATATGGTTAGTATTAGAAAACTAATAGCAGTGTATTTTATAAAGCCCTGAGTTGAAAGTAAGATCCTCTACTCGTTGCGTTAATTTGACTATACAGTATTTTTCTCTGAATTATTTAAAAAAATATGGATAATTGGTGATAAACTCAAACTCAAAATTCTTTATTCATTTGGAATTTTATACAATTTGAATGAAATCAAATAGAAACGTCTTAAAAACTAAGTTAGAATGTGTGCTTCGGAACGCGCCTATATACCAATAAGAAGAAAGCACAAGAAACTCATGTGGTTCTTTTGTTATAAATTGAGGCACAAACTCGTATTTATTAGAACACACAGATTCATTAAAAAATATTAATTAAACATAATCAATAATTTATTAATTAGGTTGAACTTTACGTTGTTAAAATTAGATTCTAATTAATTTACTGATTACGTATAATAAACTCTGTTCATTTAACTCACCAGGTACCTGTAGATAGCGAAGGGGACATACTCCATCATGACAAAGACGTCAGCAACGGCGAGCCACTTGAGCAGCCGGTTGATGGGAGCTGCGGCCAGGTCACGCCGCGTCAGAACTGCTACGTTCAGCGCATTTGCCAGGCTACCGAATATGCAGATCTGAACAGAATGGTTTAAGTTAGATTTTTCTTTATATTGTACTATCTTTTGCCCGCACCTTCGTGCGCATATAAGTCGAAAATGGACCAAAGAATCATGTCACAAACTTTGCCCCCCTTTTTTACTCCTAAGGGGTTGAATATTTGTCTGTGGTCTGGTTGTTTCTATGTATTATAAGTATATATTTACAAAATATTATAAGTACGTAGTAGGTATATCCGTTGACTAGCACCCATAACACAAGTCTAGTTACTTAGCTTAGGGCTAGATGACGATGTGTGGAATGTCCTGCAATATTTATTATTTATTATATTTGGAAATTGACATCCACTTATCCTTATTAAGTGGTTTTTTGTGTGGTTTTTGTTGACAAGTACAATTCAGTTCTTATGTAGTTTAGAATAAAAACTCTACATTAAGTAGCTGGGCAAGCTTACTCCATCTAATAAATATCTCAGGTACTCCAGGACCCTAAAAACCAAGGAGTATATTGCATACTTCTGTCACACTTCTGTTTTACTTTATTGTATTGCTACTTCGAAAAGTCCCGAGAAAGGAAAAATATTTATTGGAAGCCGTACAACTGCTGGTGTAGATTTTCCAAATGGATCTCAACTATACCAAAAGTTCTATTACAGGAAAATAGGCAGCTTTTGCACACAATTTGCTTGTTTCTATATGAATGAACTTATTCAAACAGTTGAAAGCCTTCTTCATATTTCAAAAGAGTTGAAATAAATGAAACGATCCTTTCGTTTATTTGAATTCATTTTAAATGACAAAGATAAATCCATCACAGAGTTTATAACGTAATTAATGATTAAACGAACTTACCTTAAGTGAAGTTCTATCGTAATTATACGAGGCTTCGTCTGAAACATTAGTGTTAACATGCAACAACGCGGCTTGTACCCAGTCATACACACTATAGTTTAGATAATTGTATAAAAATAATATTTTTTAAATTTGACACTGGGTATATGCTATCTTGTGGCAACCCCAGTTGGTACTGACATCTTCATTTAGTTCAGAGAATAGATAATTCCTTTTTTGGTTAAACAATTTTTATGGGTTTTTTGGGTGGGAGGGACCCTAATGTTTCAGACGAAGCCTCGTATAATTACGATAGAACTTCACTTAAGGTAAGTTCGTTTAATCATTAATTATACTTGCTTCGTCCTCAACATTAGTGTTAACATGCAGATCTTTAGAGTTGTATAAAATTGTTTTATATAAGCAAAAAAGGAATTATACATACATAGGTATATGTATTAAGAAAATATGTGAACTGTAAACAAAACAAGTTCTTTTATTATAAGTAAATAAAAGATGCTGAAGGAAAGTAACGAAATAACATTACTTATTTGAAACAATGAAACTCATTGTAATTAACTTTAAATATATATATAAATATATATATTTTTTTTTTTAATGTAATCTTTAGTAACTAAAACCAAAGATTCTAATATTAAATTGATATACCAAAAATAGCTTTCAATATTAGTTTGATTAACCAAAAAGTAAACAAAATCAGCAGGAGATTCTGCGGCAGGCCCAGAAGGAGATGGGGCGGGACAAGTTTGACTCGCATCATAGGGACTGTACCCAGCTGGCAGCTGGCACTAGACAGGGAACATTGGGAGGCCTTTAGCCTGTAGTGGGGCAGAATAGGCTTAAAAATAATAAAATAAATGTTTGTTGATTAAAATACCTAGTCATTCTAGGTAATCTGATTTAAAATGTGTAGCGCCAAGCTATTCTGTATATCAGTAATAACAGATTGTGATAGAATCTAGCGAATACGCAAGAGTATTTCAACCAATCAGCCGTTTTTCTAACTACTTCTAGACAAACAGCGTTCGTATATGCTTTAGAAGTGAGTAGAATGAGAATTAAATATATTTGAATCTATATAAAGTTACCACTTTAATGTAAACCCTCTTTTATCCCACGGCTTATGGACTAAGGAGAAAAGTTGTTTATTTCTTCTTATGCAATTAGTTTTTATTAGTTTTTCTTTTGACATCATTTGGGATTTTCAAGGAATAATACGAGGATATTTTTTACAAATCTGTTTACTTTTTTTATTTTTTTTATTTTTTATCATGATTATATTATTATGTCGTGCTGCTACAGATAGCAGAGCTACCATAATAAATATCTAAAAAAATATATATCTTAAAATGATGTATTTGGAACGTATGCATGATGTACGTTGCCCATTACAGCTGTGTGTAGGTATACTAGAAAATAAGGTAATAGGAAAAAAATTGTTTGTGGCACTGCTGTGGAGTGTTCTCTCTAGCAGAGCCACCTAGTATACACACATACACTCAGGAAAGATAAAAACTACTGTTTTTTTTTTTTTTTTAATGAAAATTGGTGTACGTTCTCTTATTGCGTACGTGAAGGAAAATAACACTATAAGATAGTGATTTAGTTGTTTTAACCTTACTCAATTTTGTTCAAAGCATCTACAATTACTTCCCTTTATCATTTACAATTACTTCGATATTTTGAACTTTAATTTTATTTATAGTTTGCACTGTGTTGTAATAAGCGCTAATAAAGTTGCAACTTTCTTAGTATTAGTTTCATTGTAAGGATACGAAATTTTTAAGAAGTTAAGAACAATTTCAGGGTTTCATGCCACATCATATTTCCGTAAAGGTAGAGCTTATAAAAACCTTTGAAAAGTCTAATTACTCTGTCATCAGACCTTATCTTAATATTGACAATTAAGGACAATGCGGATCTTTAAGTGTAACAAACTAAATTGTGCACTACTCTGTCATATATACGGATATAGGACAAAGACTAAAAAGAGAGTATTAATCGTAGAGATTGATGCTTCTTAATAGTCAAGTTTTTGTAAAACTTGAACATCAGACAAAGACAAAGATGCACACATCATATTATCTAAAATAAAAACTTGCAGAGATACATCTTCTCAAGAGTGCCGTGCGGATAATTCGCGGCTACTAGGGTCACTTTGCCCTGAAGTTGTCTGTTAGTTACAGATAATAAAACAATTGTTTTAGTTTCTAGTATTACTAAAAACAACACACAGCTTTTGAAAATTGGCTAGAGAGGAACAACCATTTCATGTCTTTGTATTTATTCTAAGTTGCCAATAAGTCCAAAGAGTTCGGGTTGTCTAAATTGCTTACTAAAATAAAATAATATTTAAAGTCCAAAAATTTTGGGTTCTTAGTTTATTCATTATTACTCCATTTGCCGTTAACTTTCCTGCCCCAAAATACGGCCCCCCCTTTTCTGTTGTACTAGCTTCAGAGAATAGTATAAACAAGTTAGTCAACTCTCAATGGGTTAACAGATGTAACAACATTTGATTGCCGCCATTTAGCTCGTCCGGATCGTCTGTAATAGCAGCTAACGGTGCGCAAAGAGCAGGCCGGAATGTCTAAAGTTTCAGTACTGACATATTATAACTAGGTATCGTAATCGTCAGGTTTTTGAAGGCAATATATTAACAACGTTCAATATTCGGTATAAATCTAACCGTATTGAATAGCGGGACAGTAGTAGACTAGTAGTAAGCTAACTTGTCAGACGAATGAACTCTTAAACAGTGTATCATGCAATTTGTAACAAAAAAACTTGGATACTTCATGTTTAATTAGGTTTTTTTTTTTTTTTTTTAAGTTTAAGTATGTTTAAATCAACTTTATAGTCGATTTTAAATCTACCATTTGAAAATGATGTGGTTTTACTGACTTGTTGAGGGATTAAAGATTTATAATGAAACGTTGTCGTCATTGGGTTTTGGTATTAAAAAATACTTGTAAATAATTGAATAATTCATTCATTGTTAACATTCAATTATAGTTCTCGAGTTTTTAAGTTCATTAATTGTGAAATGAGAATAATTAAATTCCATTTTTAGAATAATTAGAAATAAAAGGTATACATAATGTATGGTTTAAAACGGTATTTTATACCCGTCTATGATCCACGACATTTGTCATTGGTAATAAGAAGCATTTTGTTGTAAAACAAAGCTTACCTTACATGGTGGCGGCAGCGGCGGGACATACCTCATTTATCGGCATACCTGGTGTGCGCCTGCGTGAGCGCTGCGAGGACAACGCTATTTGCGACGGTCAAAGTTGACCTGTAGACGCTTGGGTCGACTGTTCTTCTTCCAACTTGCGCCGCTTGCCTTGCCAGGTGGAGCGGAGCTCTCCAGTATTAAGAACGAGACGAGACGATAGATTAAATTTTGTTAGTAGGAACGTCGTCCGTTCAGATTGCAAAATGTTTTACATCTCAGATGACTTGGCTTTTGCCGAATTTCATGCTTTGTTGAAGCTTGAAGTTGAAGCTACAAAGCTGCAGCAACACATCGACTCATCGTATTGAGAGTCGCACAACAATTTTCCTGCTCCTAATAACTTGTATCTGCATACTTGTACTGATTTGCAAAGATTTTCGTTTGCGCTTGGTCTACACCCGATAGGGCAAGAGCTAGTTGATTTGATTGCTTTCAAAAGCTTTGTTTTCTTTTACTAAAATATTCGACAATGCGGCCATAATAACTTCTTATTTATTAAAGGAATTTTGCCGAGTAGTTCTAGAAGACTCTCATGTAGAACGATATCTTGTTCGTGTGGTATAAAGTAGGTAGTTGACGGTTGTACGTACAGTAATATTTGCATATCCATGTTTGAGGGTTGGTCAGGTTTGTTTTCTTCGACGTCAACCTGAATCCTCCTCTGGTTGGTTGTCATAAACCTGTGTTTTCAATATTTTTGTAAAAGTAGCACTTTTGATAAAGTGTAATTATTTAATCTACGTTTTTCTAACCAAAATAGGTGATAGTCTCAAAGAACTATCCTCATGTTGCGTCGTGAAGGTGGCACGCTCTTTGGATGTGCACTCAACACTTTGTATTTGTTGATATAAGTATAATTTACTAGGTGATAGTCTCAAGGAACCACACACATTTTGTATTGTGAAGGTACCACTCTCATTGGATGTGAACTCAACACTTTCTATTTGTTAAATAGGTATATTTTACTAGGTGATAGTCTCAAGGAACCACACTCATTTTGTATTGTGAAGGTACCACTCTCATTGGATGTGAACTCAACACTTTCTATTTGTTAATATAGGTATATTTTACTAGGTGATACACTCATGGTGAAGGTTGCACTGTCATTGGATGTGCAACAATTTGTATTTGTTTCTTGTGTATATTTTACAAGGTGATAGACTCAAGGAACTACCCTCATGTATGGTGAAGGTGGTACTTACATGGAAGTATACTCAACTCACGTTTTACAAGGCGATAGTGAAGGTAGCATTCTCATTGGATATGCACTCAACACTTTAGTTTATTTACTTTATTTGTTTCTTGTGTATATATTACAAGGTAATAGACTCAAGGAACTAACCTCATGTATAGGGAAGGTAGTACTCTCGTGGAAGTACACTCAATCACGTTATACAAGGCGATAGACTCAGGGTACTATACTCATGTAATTGCATTGTGAAGGTAGCATTCTCATTGGATATGCACTCAACACTTTAGTTTATTTATTTTATTTGTTTCTTGTGTATATATTACAAGGTAATAGACTCAAGGAACTAACCTCGTGTATAGGGAAGGTAGTACTCTCGTGTAAGCACACTCAATCACGTTATACAAGGCGATAGACTCAGGGTATTATACACATGTAATTACATTGTGAAGGTATCACTCTCTTTGGACGTGCACTCAACACATAATTAATATACCTTTATTTAATAATATAACATAATAATGTAAATAGACGTGAAAGACGCTGTCACGATGTCACGATGCTGTCACACCATTTTTTCCTTGTTGTCATGACAACTTTTGATTATGGTTTTCAAAAGACAAACTGCGCGACTATTTCGACCAAGATATATTAGCTTCATTTCCAACTTCTTGATTTTTCGAAATAGGTATTCATCACTGAAAAAAACTAGATTTTTGTTTAGACATAACTATTGATGTATTTAAAATAAAATTCTAGAAAGTGATAAATATGGTGTACACTGACTGCGCACTAAAACGCGAATCAAAGAGAATTTAAATACTACGTAACGCGAATGAAGATGTCAGTACCAACTGGGGTTGCCACAAGATAGCATATACCCAGTGTCAAATTTAAAAAATATTATTTTTATACAATTATCTAAACTATAGTGTGTATGACTGGGTACAAGCCGCGTTGTTGCATGTTAACACTAATGTTGAGGACGAAGCAAGTATAATTAAATGTAATATTGAAAGTGTAAACAATTTTATTGATAAATTTTCCGTATTTAAGCAATCTTTATTTATTAAAGTCACAGGGTTTTGTGAGTGGGTAATATAATTAATGATTTAAAATTTTAAATCTTTCCGAAACAATATTCAAAGAAGCATTTATCTTAATTTACCATTTGCTATTTAAAAAAAATGAAAAAATACGAAATTTTAAGCTTAGCCGTCTAAAAACCAGCAATTTGTTATAGAACTACATATAAGAAGTTATTGTTACGCAGACAATGGATGTTCATGGCAGATCTGATGACGCAAGAATGCGTTAGTATTGAATAACAAAGATTTTTAAAACAAAACTGTGAAACAGTTCATAGTTTGTGAACGCCACATGGATGCATTCACATAGGATTTATAGAGTAGGTACCTATAGATAGTTTATCAAGAGATAGAATAATACCTAACTTCATTCAATGATTTACATACTCTGTTTTTTCTGTATTCAAATTCATTAAAAACAAAATATGAAATCGTTTGCCTGCGTCTGTCTTTCCTGCCGGGTACAATTTGGGTGTCTTCAAGTCGCAAGTGAATTGGTACACATTAGGCCGCATCGTCACCTACCATCAGGTAGGTGTGATAGTGATCAAACGCTGACCTATCAAAGGTAAAAGAAAAGAAAAAAAACTTATCGAACTCACACGATTTGTGTTCATAGTAATTATTTTTCAGGGTCTTAATAAAACTGTTTATAAAAATACGATCCTCAATCAACATGAGAAGACAACGCTCGCTACTGCTCAGTGGCGGTCTAAGGGGGGGGCGGCGGGGGCGGTCCGCCCCGGGCCTCCGATCTAGGGGGGCCCCCAAATGCCTCCGCGTTCCCCTGATCAAACCCAAGACTTTAAACCTCAGTACTTATCGATTTGGCCCCCTGTGTGTTCTGCAATTTTCTGTGGTTCAAGGGTTGTTTGGACCTTGGTAAAATTTTAATATAAATCAGATTTTAGCCTGAATTTCGCAATTACAGCCAAACTATTAGGGGCCCCACCGCAAACCTACAAGCCGACATCGATATCCTAACCCGCGCCGCACAATGGGTGGAATTTTGAGCCCGCCTTTCATAGGAATTTTGAAAAAATTATTATTAATATGCAGAATTTTTGGTGACATCAAAACATTAACAAATAAGTGATTCTGGTTTTTTTATTTAAAAAAAATGCCATATTTTGTGGAGTTTTTAACAATTTTCGAAATTCTTATGAATCTTTAGGAATAGCAAAAAAAATCCTATGAAAGGCGGGCTCAAGATTCCGCCCATTGTGCGTCTCAGCTGTTTGATGTCGGCTGTCAAAATGACTTCAATGTCGATTTCGACGGACTTAGCGCGGTAGGTGGCCCCTGGTCTGTGATTCTGCCTTTTTTTTTAAACAAGTCGATTAGTAGACCTTTTGTACCACTACACCAATTTTAGAGTCTTAGATCTATAGAACTCCTAATACATATAACCATTAAAGTTTTTTGACGTGATAACGTCTAATAAATTGATGGAACACCTGCATTCACAAAAATGGTGTGACGTCAAGCGGAAACAAAGTATTTAATAATAATAATATCGCTCATTTGGGCTTGTGTTATGGTGACGAGTGACGAATAGCAGACTTATTCAAAGGAAAAATTAAAAAAAGAAGAAATAAAATAGAAAAAGAAAGCAAAAAAATTTAAAATAATAAAGTAAAGGAATAGCAAAAAAATCTCAATTTTTCATCGTTTTCTTATGACGTTATATCGTAAAATTATCTTCCGTAAACAGACTTTATAGACCTTTTTTTTAATTCTAGTGTTTACACTTTGCATTATCTTTGTATGGTTCTAAATAAATATTTTACACATTTTTTTTTCTGCAACCTATCTTAAAAACTACTGGCTTTCATGGAGAATAAACCATCATGTTGAAAAACGTACTTAATAGTTCAAAAAGGGCCAATAATTTAATAATTTAATTTCACTAAAGGTCCAAATAGTTTTTGAATCGTGGAGTGTTGCGGAACATACAGGGGAGGTTGAATCGATATGTACTGAGGTCCCTCACAACCCCAGCAACCGATGATCCACGATGAATTTAAATATTACCTGAAAAATATCTCACGCTACAAAAAATAAAAAACTGTCTTTTCTTTTCTTTTTTTTTGTCGATCGATTCGTATTTTATTTTTCTCACCCATATACATTCCATATTGTAGGACCCACCTACATGTATGTTTATTTAGCCTTAATAATTGAAACTGAATTTAAATTTCGCTCGCCAGATTTTAACGAAATATACATTAACACTTTTAAATACATACAAATATGAACTGCTTGTAAAACTAAAAAAAGTTAAAGCTGGGGGCCTCATTCAGCTTTGTTGCCCCGGGCCTCTGACAGGCTTAGACCGCCACTGCTACTGCTCCTGTCTCCTCACGACCATGACTATTGTAAAATTGTCGAAACGTCAAGAAAAAGAAAAAAAGACGTAAGAGAATTAAAAATACACGAATTAGACCCGGGAAAATTAAGGTACCTGCGGGTAGTAAAGGCCACCTTAATTAAAAAATAAATACTTCGTTAAAATATGGAAAACTGTAAAAATATGGAAAAACAGGTCATTAAATAAATGTTTGCTTTAGGCTCCACGCAAACGGGCCACCGACCGCAACCACCGGTGGCCAGCCGCTAGCAGTTTTCATACATTTTGTTGTGGCCGCCACCGACCACATGTGTGCGCCGCGTTATAACAAAATGTATAAAAAATCGTGTGAACTGCTAGTGGCTGGCCACCGGTGGCTGTGGTTGGTAGACTCGGGGGGGTCTGCCGCCGTACAAGGACCCAGGCGGCGGGCGCACCAGGGTTCCTGCGTGCGTCGTCTAGAGGCAAGAGGTCAATGGCCACTGTTTACCTGATGCTGGGGCCCTCCTGTGGGCCAACGCCTGTTGGTGACGTGGAAGAATTGGACACCGCTCCCAGGTCACCAACTTTGGGCGAGATAGAGAACCCGGTGGAGTTTTAGTGGGTAAACCCTTGGCTGCCTACCATCTTAAGCCAAGGGGAGCCCCACACAGCCCCGCCACCCTCCCCCGGGGTGGCGGGTTAGTGCATAAGGCTGCATTACTCCAACTTAAAAGGTGGCCCGTTTGCGCAGAGCCTTATTGTCAAAATTGTTTTCGTGATTTTTAAAAAACTTTTTTTACCTTTTAGTGGCCCTTATTACCTGCAGGTACCTTACTATGAATATTATACCAACATACAATTGAATACGATATATTACACAATCACATTTCAATTCGCAGCCAATTCAAATAATATGATACCTACCGTAACATCAATAAAAATGATTGAAATCCTTACCAATAAACTGACATATCCATGAATACTGTTATAAGCGAGAATGAAATCTCTGAACTCCCCGGAGCAATATTCAGATCGTTCGCATTCCTTCAACACAGAAATATTATATTTATTCCGCCAATCTTCTAATGCTCTGAGAACTTCTCCAATATTGGCGCTATGGTTCGATCCTCGATGTTTTAACACGGATATGAAGCTGGGTTCGTCGAAGAAATCATACGTTCCATTGTCGGTTCTATTCGTGTCATTGTCCGGCAGCATTGTGATGTTGATCTTTGTTCATCACTTAGAATTCTATGCGGGCGTCCACTTGAGTGTGGTTGGAGATGTTCGATGCAAATCTATGCGTCCGTAAGCTCATTCTCGATGACTGCAGCCCTAGAATGATGAACAAAGTATTGAGGTTAAAATTACAATGTTAAAACAAGCGAGCCAGTGCAGTTGTTTGAAATTTAGAAATACGTGAACCAAAACGTCGCCGTTTAAATAAAAACGCTGATGTTTATAATTCATTGGAGTCACTGAGCTGGGATTTTTACATAATTTGACAACATTCAAAGTAGTATTTTCTAAGGTTTTCGCGACTTGAACTCATAATAAAACGCGAAAACGCAAACGCGATTAAACGCGAATATATCCGTTAAAATAAATATAATTATGAACAATCATAGTAATTTAATCCCATTTCAAAAGATCCATAATGTTAAAATAAATCCATTATTCCAACAATATACCTAAAATCCATGCGAAACAACAAAATAACATTTTCAAACCGAAGTTTTTCTACGCAATATCCCGCTAAAATTCTTTCTGTTAATAAAAGTGAACGTAACGCGCTGACTATGATGAACAACGTGGATTTTTGTCAAAATATTTTAAACCCCGTCTGTTGCAGAAAATAAAAGAATGGACTTGGCTTGGCACTCAATTGCGAGAGCTGTTGTAATAAATCATAGAGCAAAGGGTAGTTAAAGTTTCATACAAAACCGTTTCATTGTGTTATTTTACATAGTTTTTGTTTGATGGTAAAATTATATTATCATTTAGATGTTTCCATTGAATATAGTTTACGTATAAATTGAATTGGTATGCATGATAAATAACCAACTCAAAGAAACCTCGGTACCGGATAAAAATCTTCGCCTTTTCGCCGACGACGGACCGAACACAAAAGACCGCACTGGCTCAGCAAATGGTTTGTACGACAAAAGAAAACCAAGAAAGAGGTACCTACGATGACAAATGCTGGTAGGTAATTATGCATTAGGTATAGATGCGGTTCTAGTATACTATGAAATCGTGCCAGGGTAAAGATCAAGCAAACGACTGTCTTTTTGACAAGTTGTTAAATAAAATATTTTTCTTTCTTTCTTTCTTTCTTCTTTTTCAATATACTGTATTATTCTAAAATATATTAATGATAAATACGATTAATAAATACGAACGCATCGTCACCTACCATTAGGCAGGTGTGATAGTGGTCAAACGCTATCTTTTCATATAAAAAAAAACATTTTCTACACATGAAAACCTTATAAAACGGTACCTACAAACCTTTACATTCTAAATGGGAATATTGACAAAGCATTTTCAGTAAAGCACTTACACAAAGATCTACCTAAGTTCAATTCAGTCAGGCACGTTGTTAAAGCAATAAAATTTGATGGTAGACGAACCAGTTAACTTTGCAGTGAAATAACTGACATACTTTCTGTCCAAAACGTTTATTGGACATAGCCAACGAATTGCCCTTTGTATAAAGGTATGCAACTATGATTGAAAAACTTGTTTTAGGTATTTAAAATCAAAGCCCGACTGACGACGTTTTCATACGAACTAATTGTATAATTCGAGGATCTTCAAGTCGCGAGTGAAGAGGTATTTTCTAAGAAAGCGTGTTACATCTTTGACCGCATCTTCACCTAACATCAGGCAGCTGTAATACACATAAACATCTTGTTTATAGGCAAATTGCTTTACAAGTGATTAATTGGTCAATAAACATAATGCCCGGGCATTATGAATAATGACCAATATAAGAGTGCAATGTGAAAAAACCTACTGAAATAATCATATTGCCCGGGCATTATATACATATAATGCCTGTCACCTATTGGGCAGAGTAATAAAAATACATGTTTTATTACTGTTATTTTTATTTAAGACATTAAAACACAAATGAAACACAAACACAATGAACGAACGAATGTATGAACGATGTGAAACACAAATACCACAAAAATAATTCATTTTATAGATGCTCTGACCGCCGTGTTCGTCTGTATTCGCTTTAAACGCAAAATTTAACAAAAAAAATCTTTAAAAAAAAAAATGAGCACTGTGTTGTGAACGTGTGTACACTATTTTTCCCATTCCTACTCAAATAAAAAATATGAAATGGTAAGAAATGTATTTGGGTGCCAGACAGGTAGGTTAGGCTAGATATTGTGACAATACACGCGCGAGCGAAGCGAGCGTTTAGGTTCAAAATGTTAAAAAAAATAGCGAGTAAGGAGCTCTTTACCCCATACAACCTATAACTATTATCACATTGTCCAACGATCAGGTAGTGTGAGTAATGTTAAAGTTTAGATGATAATTAATCACTTTGCCCAAAGTAGCTTGTCATTATTATAATGCCCGAATTAATCACTTGGTCCAAAAGATATGTACCTACTATGTTGGTATATGATTAATATCTGTCTAATAATAATTTTATCCATACACTCCCATTTAATTTATTCATATGGATATTTCACAGATGATGAAGGTCCGTTATGGTTGCGGTTCGACTGGCCGACGACGAAACGTTGAATATTCATGCTTGTTTACATTTCAGTTAGATTAAAAATTCGGGTTGTTGGCAGGAAAGCGACAGCATCGATTACCGAAGCTTGGGCCCGTTAATCCTAATTTAGACGTTAAGGTGAAAGGGTACCGGGGCTCTCTCCATACAAACGTAGTCGACTGTTTCCTCTCTGGATAATAACACTAGCACAAATATTTTTTTGCCATAAAACTTAAAACTGCCATGGCCATGCCCCTATGTTTTGGTTTTTTTTTAATCTTAATTTCTATGATAATTAGAAAATGAAAAAAAAACAAGACAGAAACACTCGACTACATTTGTATGGAGAGAGCGCCCGGTACCCTTTTCCTCTTAAAGTGGTCGTAGGGACTTCTCTACCTTTGACTACAATTGACGAAAAATAAGAATGAAGGATTTTAAACTACCATGGTTATTTAACTACTAAAGTTGTTTAAGACGATATATTCAATATGTTTTTTTTAAATGTGGTATTTCGATGCTGTTTCAAGCACCATTTGCACGAAACTAAAGTTTGCGGGTATTTATCTTCTAAGTTGTAACTTTTCGATTTCAGTTTGATATGTATCTTATCTATCTGTTGAATAAGTAATGTAGAAACCTTTCGGGAACCATCTTAGGTAAGCTCATTTTTGACCAAAATCAGCATTCCTAATAATGATTCCGTGTTATCGGAAGTCGACCCACTATGAATAGGTTTAATCTTTTATCAATTCCACAATCATTTTTTTGGGAACTAGTTCAAAGTAAGGTAGATGGGCATAAGATTGGTAATGGGTCTCTATCCCCCTTATTCCAAAACGAGGTTTAAGGATAATCCGAGATGTGGATTTAAACCTTAGATTTAAATACAGATTTACTCTTAAACTATAGTCTAAACACTGTTTTTAAATAATCTTTAGGGATAGTGTTTAGACTATAGTTCCCTATATAATCCATAGGGATATTGTTTAGACTATAGTTCACGAGTAAATCTGTGTCTAAATCTAAGGTTTAAATCTGCATCTCGGACTATCCTTAAACCTCGTTTTGGAATAAGGGGGTAAAGGTTGGCTGGACAACGCTAAACTTAAATGGGGCTAGAGCGTAGCAAGTTCCCTTGTCATAGTGTTATATTTTTATACGTAAAATAGCTTGCATTCAACCTCACCATCTCACCAATGAACAATATTATGGAACGCGACAAGTAAATTAGTTAGAAACAATTAATAATGGTCATATTTTTTCAGTCTTTCTGATAACCTCAAACAATATTTTTTAGAATCATTTAATTAATTTAATTTTAAATTACATTTTTGCTGTACTTAGTTGTCCAGGATTGTATAATCCAATTTCTGATCATTTTGATACAATACAGTGCATTATATTTAATATACAAAAAAAAATACAAATATATTTAATCATCAAAAAGTAAAGTACATAATGTATGAAAAAAATTTTTATCGCATACGAAATCACATGGAAATCACAAAGTTTTGATAGGTGCAATCAACGTTCAAAAGTCCACCGGCACCGTAACGTTTACAATCCAATAATCACATTAAGTATTCAAGTATTTAAGTTTGTGTGTAATAATCTATTAAAAGAAGGTCGTAAGTCCAATACATATTGATAGTATTATGGTAGCAAACTGATAGTGAACTTATGACGCATACTGTAGCTACTACTAGCGCCACTTTGGCAGTTGCCAACCCCATTGAGTAGGTAACTTGAACACAAAGTAATTTATAATTTTATAGCGAGATTTAAAACAGCGTGTTTAATTACAAACAGCCGGCGCCGTAAATCGGGCATAATCAAATTGACAGAATCGAATTCATGGTCATAAATTAAATTGTGACAAAGACATTAAATAGAAACGTTATTTGTTTGCTTCAGATCCTTTGCAGTAAATAAAATAAACAACCTTTGAAATAAAAACTATAAACGTTGCTAAGTACGAAGGGGGGTCGTACTCAAATTCGAATGTCTCTACCTCGACGGTACGTTGGATGGGTCGTTACCTCGAAAGAAGTCGATGTAGTTAAAACGTAGTCTTTATCGCATCTACACTAATATTATAAAGAAAAAAGTTTTCGCATTTTTTTGTTACGAAAAGGCTTCGAAAGTACAGAATCGATTTTGATAAAACTTTGTATGGTTAAAATAACCTATATTACTTCCGTTGAATCAATATACTTACATTGATTCCTACGGGATCTGGACTTTCTAGTAGCACTCACCAGGGCTATCACTATCCATAACTAGCAGTCTACGTCTACATGGTTATCACTACATAGTAAAAAACAATGTCGCTTCCCGCTGTCTGTTTGTCCCTATTTATGCTTTGATCGATGCTTAGAAAGAAAGACGGATTTTGATGCCATTTTTAAAATAGATATAACCAGGCGTAAGTTGCAGGCAACGGCTATTTGGTAGATAATTATATAAGAAAGCCGGTGAAGGCTTCTGTGCACCCAATCAAGTCAAGTTTTGAAGTCAAGTAACAATCAAGTTTTGATCTACGACTTTTTGGAAATTCGAAAATTTTGACTACATAATAGGTACATCTCTAGTAGGTACGGTCGGCTGCATAATTGCTGACCCACCGTAGAGACCAAAACGGCTGTTATAAGAATGATTTCAACACAAGCAAGATTCTTTACACCTGCTTTAGTTGAAGTTTAAGGTCTTCTAACTCATAAATTTATCAAACAAAAATTATTAGAATGTAAACATTCTAATAATTGTAATTTTCGAACTCTACCGGGGGCTGCAATTATGCAGCCCACTGTACGTTAGCTACGTGAACTATAAAAATTTAACGACTTATCATGATGGAATCATACCAAGTTCTTCAATGTTATTACTATAACCAAATCTTAAACTACCTACTTCATTAGATATTCTACGACGGAACGAGTACTTACTCGTACGGATTACTCACGCATCGAATAATCGCACGTACCTGAGAAGTTTTCCTACGAACCTGACTAATATGTTCACCGAGTCACAAGGATGACACCTAGTAAGACTGAACCACTTACTGAACTAGTTAATATGCAAAGAAAGTAGGTCACTGAACCAGATCAAGGGTTTCGGATTCCCCCATTTACTAAGTTTTGCGATAGTTAATTCTGACGCTAATATTTAAAAAAAAATTGAATTCGATAGAATTTTATACGCGACTAGCAGCGCTCCGCGGTGTCACCCGCGTAACTTACGTCCTGTGGGAATATCTAAATATAAAAAAAATGTCTATAGCCTTCCTCGACAAATATTTTTTTCTATTCGAACCAGTAGTTCCTGAGATTAGCGCGTTCAAAAAAAAACTCTTTTTCAGCTTTATAATATTAGTACATGGATTAAGACCCGGAAAAATATTAAAAAATTTCATTTTTAATTTAATTTTTTTTGTAAAATGATGAGGAATATTAACTATTTAATTTAATTTATTAATTAGATTTAAGGTAAAATCTATTTGTTATTAATGTAATATGTATTTATTTATGTTACTTTTCATAAAATAATGTCTAAAAGTATTTCATATTTAATTAGTTTCAAATTTCTCTCGATAGATAGCAGAAGCATCTTTATATCCAGGTAAAAAAAATTGTCTGTAAGGAAACGATGAAATATTGAGATTTTTTTTGTTATTCATTTATATTTCTTTCCTTTTTTTTTTTTTTTTTTTTTTTTTTTTTTTTTTTCTCTTATATAGTCTTCTATTCGTCACTCCTTACCGTCACACAAGCCTAGATGATCGATATTATTATGTTCCGGTAACATTACACGTCATGAAAGATCGCTATGACCAGTTAAAATCAAGTAGGTAGGTACCCATCATTGGTTTTTGTAGTCCAGACAATTTGAGACTAAAGAGACACAAAGGTACGCCTACGCTATTATATCGTTCAAATACTAAAAGGGTTATAACTTACCTAGAAATTTTTAATTATTCCCAGAAAATTAAAAATATACAGAGGCTTTTAAACAATGTCTGTACAAAGCATTGCTGCTTTAAATCTGTACCTACTTTTGTACATGTTATTGGAGAATAACCTGTGCAAAAGTAGGTAAGTATAGGTTATTGTCCAATATATTTTTAATGGCGTTTGTAGGTTTTCGAGATTAATGTTTTAAAATCGTTGTGATAATAATATTGATTGTTAACAAAATTAAATTGTTAATTTCAATGGAGCCCTACTTGTCAAACACCGGTATTTATTACTATACCTATCTACTTGAAAGAGACGAACATACATAAAAATAAAAATGCGCGAATAAAATAAAAACGCGACGAATTGAGAACCTTCTCGTTTTTTGAAGTCGGTTAAAATTGACTCTTACGAACTCTTTCAATACTATCAACTTAAACGAGAAAAAGCTTAATTACAAAAGCTTTCAACTACAAAGCTACGAATTCCGAACTTTAGCGTGGACGTAGGTGGAAATAATTTTGCGAAATTCGATCCCGAAAGGGGTAAAAAGGGTTGTTACGGACATATAAACACTCTTTTTCTATTTTCGATGGTTTCAAGTAGATAATATAAAGCCAAATACTTAATAAAAGAGGATAAGCATAGTATTACCATAAGCCTACTGTTATTGGAACGCCACACTTGTCTAATCTCTAAATACCGACTATGAACATTTTTGAGGTATGGCTGTAAGTAATTTTTATAAATATATTTAAACTAGCTGCGCTCCGCGGTTTCACCCGCGTAACTCCCGATCCCGTGGGAATATCGGGATAAAAAGTAGCCTTCCTCGATAAATGGACTATCCAACAAAAAAAGAATGTTTCAATTCGAACCAGCAGTTCCTGAGATTAGCGCGTTCAAACAAACAAACAAACTCTTCAGCTTTATAATATTATAAATAGTATAGATTATTTTTGGTTCTCTAAAATGTCTCTTTATATAACTAAAGAGATAACTTGTACTTGAGAAATAATATTTAATTGAACGAGGTTAGTTCAACTTGTATTTGAGTTGACATAAACATAATGTTTTCGTTAACTACGAGGTTGTCCCTTAATTTTTTATTTATTATGCAACTAGCGACCCGCTCCGGCTTCGCACGGCTATATTATGCATGTATTATACATATAAACCTGCCTCTTGAATCACTCTATCTATAAAAAAACCGCATCAAAATCCGTTGCGTAGTTTTAAAGATCTAAGCATACAAAGGGACATAGGGACGGCGAAAAGTGACTTTATTTTATACTATGTAGTGATTGTACTCGTAGCAGAAGACCTGAAGAGTAGGTATGTGATCAAACAAGCCTTAAACCTGAACGCAAAAGAAGCAGAGGTTGCCCCTCGTCGACATGGTGGACCAGTATAACCCGCCTTCTATAGAAGGAAGGAACACCAAACCTGTCAACCCAGAACATGTGAAGAACAGATGCCCTGGCACTCTTAGGAGAGCCGACCAACTCAAATCAGCTCAGCTCAAGACCGAAGTGGCAAAGAAGAAATGAAGATTTAATTTTATTTTGATATTGTATATTTGTTATACATATACAGATTTATTTAAGTACTAGCGACCCGCCCCGGCTTCGCACGGCTATATTATGCATGTATTATACATATAAACCTTCCTCTTGAATCACTCTATCTATTAAAAAAACCGCATCAAAATCCGTTGCGTAGTTTTAAAGATCTAAGCTTACATAGGGATATAGGGACATAGTGACAGAGAAAGCGACTTTGTTTTATACTATGTAGTAATTAATATATGTTTTATATTCATGAGCGAATTAATATGTTTTGTTTTAATTAAATTTGACTTTTATGTACTTAGGCACTTTTTCATTATCTAAATATTTGTTATGTTACATTATTTAAATAAATTATTACATGAACTAACTACCTACAGGTATATACATATAGGACTAGGCATTGATTCGTATCCGTAACCACACACAAACAGTTAACAAGCGGTTTCCAACTGCAAATTCGACTAGATTAATTAATAGGCAGATGGACATTATTACATGATTTGTTGTCTGCCTATATGCGGTTATTGGAACAAAATTATTAGGGTAAACTAACGAGATTGCTGCTCCACTATTAAAATTAATGTTTACACTGATAATTTTACGATTTTCAGTAGGTGCAAAGTTGTACCTATTTACACGCACTTTGGGCTCGTTAGGTCGTTACCGATACGAATAAAAAGTCGTGTCGTTGGAAAAGCAAAAAAGTTGATCAGAGTCCATAGTGACAATAGTGTGATTTTTTTCGTATAACGTTTAGAATATTGAAAGAACATTGTATGGAAAGTTAAATCTTCGCAATACGTCGTCGGCTAGGGGCGCTTTCCATACAATTTTCTATTTTACGACCTTATAACTCACACTAGGTACTAGTCTGTTTAGTTGGTATGAATTGAAGGAAATCATTTAATAACATATTCCGGAGGACGTATTTCTAATGAGTTACCATTCATGAAAGATGAGGTTTGGGAAAGAGTAGGGCCTAGTGCCTACGCCCATAGTAAAAAAACACTAATAACATTATCAATGATGTGGTGTCAAATTTATCTATTCGCGGCTTTCAATAAGTTTAATCTTCTATTTACCTTTTTTTTATCAACTGAATAAAACATCTTCACTCAATTCTCGCGGTTTCAGTTCTAAGAAATCAGCAAATTCTGTTTTATTTGGTACTTCTGTTTGTATTTACAAATCAGGGACTCTATCTCTTACTTTTTTTACAGCGAAAATTTAATCTTCATTTCGCGAGAAAAGTACTAAAAATAAACAAGCTCCAAAAGAAAATGACAAACGTATATAAGAGAAATATAAGTACCTATCTATAGAGGCTAACGTAGACAATAAATTTTTGTTTACTTTTTTTATTTACTGCAGACTGTTTAATCTGCAGTAAATAAAAAAAGATTCATCAAAATCGGTTGAAAACCAAAGAAGATATGCGCGAAAATCCGTAAAAAAAATACATACAACCGAATTGAGAACTTCCTCTTTTTTTGATGTCGGTTAAAAATGGTGAACACCTACTTTTATATTGAAGGTGGCGAGCTATCGAACGATAGAAAGCCTGTAGTCTGCTTTCATCCTAACATGGGCTGGAAACATCTTAGGAAATATGATTAAAACCATTAAGTATAACTTATTTTACTTGAGTGTTCAAGTTTTTATGTAACTTTTTACAACTTAGATTATAACGTGACTTGAAGATATTTCAGATGCTTAAGTAAGCTTAACAATACAGGTACCTAATCGAATGTAGGTAAATAACACTATATTATACCTAGTTACTATGGGACATCCCAAAATTTGATAGAATCTTTTCTTCAAGGGTGTTACGACCTATTTGCCCGCCTAACTAAAAAAAAGTTTGAAATCGAAATGTTACTTTGATAACCGCGCCTTTAAAACTAACTACTAAAATCTGAAATAGGCTTTAAAACAATCCAAAATTTTCGTAACAGTGTACCTAGTAATTAATATTGATTGACGGTTAATTTATAAACGAAACTTTGATTTAAATTTGGGATAGGTAATTACAAAGTCTAATAAAGGTTTTATTATTTGAAAAACTATGTTCTAAAAACGCGCTTTATAAAATAAATACCTATTACTTTGATTCATTTTTCTAACTGGGTCATTTTGCAAATAAAAATTGACGGGCCCATTACCTTAAAATCTCTTGTTGATTCTAGTACCTGTTAACTAAGTAGTTCAAAAAAATATCCCAGTTATTTAAATTTTAGGCACCTAACAATTATATTTCACATGGTAGGATTCTAACAGTGTTTCTAACAATAAACAACCTTACAATGTTCAGTTACATAAGCTTTTTTTAAATAAAATCGTGCAAAAGAACATGGTGAACAAGCCATCTTTTATATGGAATAATCCTATTTGTATTTAGAAAGAATTAGGTGCTAACTCTGTTACAAAGTTTTCGTGTAAAAACGTGATAAAACGACCACTTTCTTACTTCTAACTTATGCTGAACAACCACTGAACATTGAACAACCAACAGATGTCTGAAACATAAACCATAGTCAATAAACTTTTATACCAACGACAAAAACGGGAAACAATATTTACGCGCGTATAATAAAGTCTGTAACAGGCTAACAGGTCATGGTGAGGTCTACCCTGGATTTTACCCTCGACTAACTAAAGAGGTAGGTTAGTAGGTAACTAGGTACTTCCAGACGGTTAATACGTGATAGAAGTATCTACTTAGATTAATTATTTAGGTACTTATATATTTTGACGTGACAACGTTTTATAAATTGGTTTGCCGGGTGACACTTCAAGAAACTGCGTTACGCTCCGCTGACGTTATGCGCTCACAATGAGAGCGAGTGAGAGGCACGCGGGCATGGTTAGCCCGCCTAAGAGCGAGAGAGACAGACATAAAAAGTGAATGGCACGCGTCCCTTCCACTCGAGCACAGTTGTTGTCACGTAAAACTTTCGCCCGTATACCGACTTTACAGGCAACCAGTTTTTTTACAGATGAGGTTTGACTACTCACACCTGCCTGATGGTGGTGGTGACAATTCGGTCTTAGATGTAACATGCTTACCTAGAAGATACCCATTATACTCATGATTTGAAACCCCTGAAGTTATTTTAAAATTATCTAGAATTACCATAATTTTAACGCCATAGTGTAGGAAGCAATAGCGAAAATGGTGGAAACTAGATACGCAAATGGGTATGGCGTCGAGGGATATGTACTAAACTGAATTTTATGTTTTTATTTAGATAGTTGGGATAATGATAAAGATACTTTCCGATATTCCAAAGGATACGAAACTTATATGGGTAAAGTCATAGGGCATAGTTATTACAATATATTGTCTTACTAGCGACCCGCCCCGGCTTTGCACGGCTATAATATGCATGTATTATACATATAAACCTTTCTCTTGAATCACTCTATCTATTAAAAACAACCGCATCAAAATCAGTTGCGTTTAAAGATTTAAGCATACATAGGGATATAGGGACAGAGAAAGCGACTTTGTTTTATACTATGTAGTGATTATGTCGGCGTTGCCTCAAGTTGTGATAACTTTAAATAATGGTATTGAAATTACTGGACCGATTTTGTTGCAACTCGGTATGAGAATTCATGGATGGGGCAACGTAGGCTACTTTTTTTGAAGATTTTGAAGATCCATAGGTTTAATAAGTAAACCTATGTAATGCTATTGTAGGTAAAGTTTGCGTAAGCAGTCGTTCTTATCTTTAGAGACTGCCAGACATTCAAGAAGTTTAATTTTAATTTAAACCCTAATTTCGGCCTCATTCATCTTGAATCTACTTATCAAAGAGGTTGTTTCATGAAAAGGCATAATTCGAAATCCCAAACTTCAGCCAAGTTTGGTGACTTTGATAATGCTTATATTTGGTATCCGAATTTATTGTTTTCGTTTGAGTATCGTTATGAAGTTTTAATTAAAATTTCACCACTGTGCTTCTGTTATTTTTAGCAAGCGATGATAAATTTATTTTTAAATATTTTAATAGTTAAAAATAAACACAGTCCTTTTATCGCAGCTTTCTGTACTGTTACAGTACTTACCAAAAACCAATAAGGTAGACATGACTGATCCTATAGATTGGAATGAAAAAAAAAATCTAGTGGAAAACTGAAATCAACACTACCGAAAACTCAAAAACTGTAGATCCGAATACCTATGTTGCGAAGTACTGGCTCTTATAGCAGCTTTAGCTCTTATTTAGAATTTCAAAGCCCTCATATCCTGTTTTTCGTTTTTTAAATAGATTCCATAAAATTTTCTTTCTATTTCAGTTTCTTCGGTGGCGGAGCCTGGTGGATATTGTACTTGTACTTGTATACGGACTGTTTTCCGCAATTAGACCCTTTTTAATTGAGTCCTTTTTGCGTGAGGATGGAGTAGGCTTACCCAGCACCTACAAGCCTCTCAGCTTAGTAGACCATATCCAGAGGAGAGAACTTGTCAATACTTTTGGAGCGAACTAAGCCGCGGGTTTCGTCACGATGTTTTCCTTCACCGTAAGAGCACGCATACATTTTTCTTAAAAAAAAATCCACTGGTGCACGGCCGGCCGGGATTCGAACCCACGACCTTCAGAATGAAAGTCGAGTTATCTACCACTAAGTTAACACCGCTCTTCTGGTGGATATTACCCAAAAGTTTCTCGGTTTTAGATACAACGGCTTTTCGAAAGGGACACTTATGATTTGCTTCGCAATGACTGCATTCGAATCTACATATGTTATGTCTATCTGTTTTTGATAGGTAAATTAATGTGAAATAATTGTAGGAGATATAGTATCTACCTTTAACCATTTAATTAAAGCTGTTAAAAGGGTTAGAACCACTCATTATATTACCTTCAAAGGTTAACTCACATTTCACATTAGAAAGGGTATCACCACGAAACTATCAGCGTTTCATTATCTGAAACAAACTGGAGTGATAACAGCAATCGTGATGTCCGAGAATAATTTATTGAAACAAGAGATACCCGTGTTCAATAATGAGTTCGATAAGTTACAATGGGTGCCTTTGATAACAGGACTCTGCTCATTATACATTTATGTTTAATTAAAATTTGAGACTGTTTCAATAATAAAACCGGTCAAGTGCGAGTCGAACTCGCACACGGAGGGTTCCGTACTATTGAAATCAAGAAATCAAGACATTTATTGCAAAGTTATGTACCTACACAAGGATCTTTTAAAATAGGCTTAATTAAGTAACATTAACTTACTCATTCAGGCATGCAATATATTAAACCTATATACTAAATTAGCGGCGGCCTCAGCGGATTAGCTTAACTATCCAGAGGGGGAACGCTGCCAGCTTGCTTGGGACTTTGGGTCGTGGGGACGCTTTGGGGGACGGGGTTTTTTGTTTTTGATGTTTACGTGTTTAAATTTTTATTTAGTTACTGGATAAACTTACACTATTAATTCAAAGTTTCTTAAGTTTTATACTAAATGAATATTTTCATAATATTATAGGTAGGCTATTTATTCTGTTCTTAGTATTTGTTGTTATAGCGGCAACAGAAATACATTATCTGTGCAACTGTATAGCTATCGCGGTTCATGAGATACAGTCTGGTGACAGATATACAGACGCGCGCACAGTGAAGTCTTTGTAAAATGGTCCCGTTTTTACCCTTTGAGTACGGAACCCTAAAAAGGGAATCCGGGGCAATATAATTATGGGTAAAAGTAACTAAACCTCTGTAACTCAAAAAAATTCAAAACAAAAACCATTAGGTAGGTATTTTAAGTGGTCCTATACTCATAATCTTAACAGGATTTGTCCTATCGTATTTGAAGTTTTCTTGAAGGAAATGCTAAAAGAAAAACCTGTAGAAGTAAAATCTTACACCCCCTTATTCTAAAACGAGGTTTAAGGATAGTCCGAAATGTGGATTTAAACCTTAGATTTAGATACAGATTTACTCGTGAACTATAGTCTAAACCCTATAAATATATAATCTATAGGGATAGTGTTTAGACTATAGTTCACAAGTAAATCTGTATCTAAATCTAAGGTTTAAATCCACATTCGGACTATCTTTAGACCTCGTTTTGGAATAAAAGGGACAAGGTCGTAGTTAGAGGCGAAATACTTGTTTATATGTACGGATAAACCTGAGGAAATGTGATAGTTTCCCTTAATTAAAGTACCTACTCTCTCCGTATAACTGAATAAAACAAAAAAGAAAACAGTGAAAACTATCCGAAAATAAAAGTATGAACGAACAATGGTGACCAATAATGACAGCTAAAGGCCAAATAATGTGATCGTACAATGTTTACACACCACTTGATACGGCGTAACTAGGTAGGTATTTTATAGGTATCAATATAGGAAGCTCGATTTCCGTAACTTTACACTTTGAACAGTCAATCTATAAACTTAGATCTCCAATCATTACACTATCATCACTATCACTACATAGTATAAAACACATAACCCTCCCTTTTGGCTTCGCCGTAGTCGGGTAAAAATAAAGTCACTTTTGGCCGTCCCTATGTCCCTATATATGTCCCTTTGTATGCTTAGATCTTTAAAACTACGCAACGGATTTTGATGCGGTTTTTTTAATAGATAGAGTTATTAACGAGGAAGGTTTCTAGATATAATACACGCATAATACAGCCGTGCGAAGCCGGGGCGGGTCGCTAGTGTCCAATATGGTGACTTAGAGTTTTGGACCTAAATGTAGTAGCATAACTAGGTTATGTATATATTGTAATACCTTATTGTACTAACACTGAATGTGAATAGGTACATTATTTGAATTGAATCGATTAAAGTAGTCCTGAAGTTTTAACCTATTTCTTCAGAGAAATTCTACCTACACAATTAGTTACGGCACACGGTGGATGCAATTTTGTACCTCTAATAGCGCATACATACCTATTAAGTGTGACGTCACTTAATTGGGACGTATGCGCTATCAGGATGCGCTATCAGCAACCAGGAAAAGGGAGGAATTGGAAAATGTGGTCGAGTCAACATTTGGTCTAAGTAACTAATTTTTTTCTCGTTATTGAGGTGAAAGGGTACTGGCTCTCTCTCCATACAAACGTAGTCGACTGTTTCCTCCCTGGATAATGACACTACCACAAATATTGTTGGTTGCATAAAACCTATAACTGCCATGACTATGCCCCTATGTCTTGTTTTTTTTATTGTTTATTTGTCATAGAAATTAAGATTAAAAAAAAAACGAAAACAAAACATACAAAACATAGTGACATGGTAATGGTAATTATAAGTTTTATGCACAAAAAAAAATTTCTCTAGTGTCATTATCCAGAGTAGGAAACAGTCGACTACGTTTGTATGGAGAGAGCGCCCGGTACCCTTTCCTGTTAAGTTCCATGCATGCTCTAAAAATCCCACAGGTATAAAAGTATTTATCAATAACAAACACGTTCCCTTTACAACATTTTTCTATCTAAAGGATGCCTTCGAAAAACGTGATGGTCAGATATCGTGACAGAAAACGGTAGCTTATTTACATTTCACAATAAAGTGCGTTTGCGAATAGAAATGCCGCAGGGACGTGGGTAGGTAATAAAGTACCGACACTGCGACAAGGTTCTTAACAAACGTGACTGAGAAAGCTAATAAGAAATGAAATTAGCCTTTACTTCTTCTATCCAATATTATAAAGCTGAAGAGTTTGTTTGTATGTTTGAACGCGCTAATCGCAGGAACTACTGGTTCGAATTGAAAAAATATTTTTGTGTTGGATAGTCCATTTATCGAGGAAGGCTATAAGCTACTTTTCATTTTGATATTCTTACGGAATCGGGACTTACGCGGGTAAAACCGCGGAACGCAGCTAGTCTAGATATAAACAACAAACTCTCCTGCTTTTCATGGCGCTGTAGTGCCTGAGCTGTATAAGATGGAGTAAGCTCCCAAAACCTTTACTACCCTCTCAGCTTAGTTCATGTCTAGAGAAAAAAATGGTTGCCTGTAACGTCGGCTTGCGGACGATAATTTTACGAGATAATGTCATAAGAAGACATTGATGAAATAATACGTTGCTATGGTTACCAATCATGTCAACATTTGCATACTTCAATACGTTACTATGTTTACCTTGTCAATAACGTAACGTAACGTAACGCATGACGTCACACTTTTTTGTGAATGCCGGTATTCATCGATTGTTAATACGCCTGGAGCCAACTCAGTCGCAGGTTTCATCAAATGTTTTCTTTCACCGTAAAAGCAATTCGGGGGCTAAGGTTCTCACTAATTCAACAATACAACCAACATAACAGCACATTAGTTCTTATTTTGTTACATTCATTGCCATTGGATTTATTTGTCTAACTGAATAAATTGAATTGAATCTAATTAAATTGCAGCTCCGACGAAACCTAATTTCTTCAATTTTACCTAAGGCAACTTGCTACTTAGTACGTAGTACAGAGTTTATGACAACGGTTACCAAGTAGGATGATATTAGGTTAATATTATGGTGCAGAGAAGGAATCAACCACGTCCATTCAGAAACCGGTGCAATACCATCAGATTCCAGTTTAGGATAACACGTCGCGATGATGTATAGTGTATACTCCAGTGGACATTTCCCACCTACTGTCTAGGCAGTTCTTTGCCATAGAACATAGACTTTTCACGCTTAAAAGAAAAGGGTACCGGGGGCTTTCTCCATACAAACTATTACAAAAATAAAACACACAAAACAAAAAATAGGGGCATAGTCATGGCAGTTTTAGGTTTTATGGCACTAGAGCCAATATTTTTGGTGCATAAAACTTATAACTGCCATGACCATGCCCCTATTTTTTTTTTTCAAATCCTAATTTCTATGATAATTAGAAAATGAAAAAAACCAAAACATATGGGCATAGTCATGGCAGTTATAGGTTTTAGGGCACAAAAATATTTCACCTTAATACAAAAAACTAAACTAAAACTAAACCTGTCTTCTGCTTTTAAGCGTGAAAAGTCTATGCAGGAGTTCGAAGTAGATATCGCGCTTTTAGGCTTAAAAGGTGCTTGGTTGCTTGGTCGTCGCCGCCGTAGTACGGGTCTACGAATTCTGTAGCATACTTAAAACTACTTACCTATTTACGTGCCTATAGATCTATTAGCAATACGTAGCACTAGCAGTACACATTTTAACCGACTTCAAAAAGGAGAAGGTTCTCAATTCGCCGCGTATATATATAAAAAAATATATGACTGTTCGCCGATTACTCCAAATCATCATCCTATAGACGCTAAAGAATATTTTGTCGTTCAGCTTTTACCTTGTATTATGCTATGAATCTATGATTGTCTACATGCATACAAGGGAAAATACAACATATTATAATCCATATAAATATTTAATACTATGAACTTAATTCTTAATATATATAAATCTCGTGTCACAATGTTTGTCCTCAATGGACTCCTAAACCACTTAACCGATTATAATAAAATTCGCACACCATGTGCAGTTCGATCCAACTTGAGAGATAGGATAGCTTACATCCCGATATTCCCACGGGATCGGGAGTTACGCGGGTGAAACCGCGTAGGGCAGCTAGTGAATTAATATAAATTAACATCATAAATATGGTCGATCGTTTGTATTCTATTACCATTTTGTATTGTGATAGTGGTTTTGCATAATTAAAATCTCCAATGTTCATAATATAAAGTGACGTTGTAACCAGTTTTTTATTGATATTGAATCCACCTGTGTTTATTGTTTTTTAACAGGTGGTATTTAGTAGCAGGTATAATTTGTGAACAGCTAACAGCTATATTACCTAATAATAGTATGTTTTTAAAATAAAGCGTTCCGTTCCGCGGTGCTTCTCTGACTATCATCGGAATAAATCTTATTAAAACTTGATATTAATTTGTTCTACGAATCAGAATACTTTGAAACATCTATTTCACACACAATTCTTTTCTGACTGTTACTTGTGCTGTGGTGGAAAGATACTATAGGATTCTTGCTCATTTTTTTTATTTTGGGATGGCTTCTCACTTGTGTGGGACAGTTTACTATTGATTCTTCTTAAGGTGCCTCTCCGACTAACGAAGGTTGGCAGTCAATTTGGAATATTCTTCTCTATTTCTAGCGAGGCGAAAGAGTTCGGCTGCACTCGCTATCCCCGTCCACTCCCGGATGTTACGCAGCCAAGATTTTTTCCTCCGACCGACACGTCTTTTGCCCGCGACTTTTCCCATCATAATTAGTTGCAGTAACTCGTACCTATCATGTCTCAATACATGTCCTAGGTAGGCAACTTTTCTTTGCTTGACGGTCTGCAAAAGTTCGCGTTTCTGCTTTACGCGGCGGAGGACCTCAACATTGGTTACTTTTTGAGTCCAGCTAATAGCAAGCATCCGCCTGTATGCCCACATTTCAAACGCTTCTACACGTTTTCTGAGATCTTCTTTGATTGTCCAAGTCTCACATCCGTATAGAACAATGGGCCAGATGTAACAACGAAGCATTCTAATGCAAACACAAACACAGTCCGAGGCTACGGCTGCAGAGAACACGCTTCATCTTATTGAAGGAACTTCGACCTATTTCGATACGGGTTCTTATTTCCTGATCACTTTCCCAAGATTCATTTAACCACGTACCGAGGTATTTGTACTTTTTTACTTGTTCAAGTGTGTGTCCCTCAACAGATATACACACGTTACCATGCTGCCTGGTTGAAACGACCATAATTTTCGTTTTAGCCTTGTTCAAGCTAAGACCTCCTTTCTCACTACACACGTTCACTTTGTCGACTATTGTCTGAAGCTCTTGCTCTGAGGATGCTATGAGCACTGTGTCATCCGCGTATCTGAGATTATTAATTAGTCTCCCATTAACTTTGACACCACAGTCTAGATCTTCTAATGCTTCTATTGATAAATATTTATTATTCTTGACAAAAGGCAACGGTGGACAAAAGGCTATGGAGCCCCAGACTTTTGAAAGGCGTGCGTGGAGCCGAAGCCAACAAGTAGAGGCTCTTTACAATAATATCAAAGTATGATGTGGACACCAAACCGGCGATTATCCCTGTCTGCACTACCAAGGATAACTTCCGGTTTTATTAATATACTTTCTGCAACTCGGGATAACTTCAATTTATTGTTTAAATTCTATTAGTGAAAACTGTTACATAACGTGAGCGAACTCATGTTTTCTTTCATATTTGTAGGTATAACCAAATGCTATTTGTTTTCCATGTGATGTAAGTACCTACATAAATCAGCCACGAATCTAACATCACTTTTGCTGTACAAAATGGTCATTAGTTTGTAAAAAGTACTAGGCAATCACACTTATTAAATTATCTCTATCTCTTCCATTTTTTGAAGTGAAAACTTCTTATGGCGCGTTGGGCACTTTTGTGGGTGAGCATTTTCAACCGATCTCGCTACAGATTTTGACGCGACAGATGAGATTTTATTTGTGTTAGTCTTTTTGTTTAACTTATACTGCCATCTATTACACAAATTGAGAAACTTAGTTTCTAGAAAGACCGCTATTCGAATGTAGATGGCGCTGATTTAAATTTTTTACTGCCATCTAGCGAATAAAAAATAAACTATATTTGTTTAAGTGAGTGCTAATAGATGGCAGTAGCAGATCGTTTCAAGAAATATTCTATGAGAAATAACAAGTTTATTGTTTTCACTTCTGCCTGCACTCCCGGAGTGCGCTGTTTTTTTTTTCCTGTATGTGTATGTGATGGCCTTAAAGGTATTGAAGAAGCTGAAAAAAGAATTCAAATATATCGAGCATGATTTTTCTATTAACCTTCTACTAAGTTCTGATTGCCTAGTATATACAAACCAATTACCATCATACAATTTACACTGTAGGTAACAGAAAGTGGTGGTGGTGTTTAAGGGCTTGCTCTCATACGAATCAGTATACCTCCTACATTGTTCTTACACCCTGGTACAAACCTCCTATTATTTGCATATTTTGATAATAGTCAGCCTTAGACGTTAAAATAAAATAAAAATATACACATAAATACGTAATATGCAATAATCACAGTTAACAATCACTCCTAATTAAAACGAACTCAAATTCTATGGGTGTCATTTTGAAAAAGGAATTTGAACATTTGAAAATAAAGTATTTAATTTACGTCTTTTTTTTTAATTAAAAATAATCAAAGGTTTCGCGTATTTTTTCAATGATATTTTTGAATCAACGAGTTTTTTTCTTAAATTATTACTTCAAACATTTTTTCGTTTGACTGTACTATTTTTCTTGAACAATTGATTTCTTTGTTCATTTGCGAGCGGTCCCACTCCACACCGGGACCGCGGTTCCAGTTGATTGCGGTCCCAGTCGCCGGAAGCCTCGATCGACCGATCTGACAGCATGCTGGAGTGGGCAGATCTGACCACATCTTATCATTTCCCCCTTTAATTGTGCTATCGATACGAAGAAGAACGATCAGTCAAAGAGATAATCGGTCGATTGAAAAGTTTGTAGGAGCAATGTTCTTGAAGGAAAGTGCGAACGGCTAGAAAATATTACAAATTATGTACTTAGCTTGTATCGGTATATTATATAAATACCTACTTAGTACTCTTAACCATATAAATCAAGAGTTCCTAAGTTTGTACAAAGTTTAAGCTCCCCTTCTCCCTTAAGAATATGATATTTAGATGGATGGTACAGCCTCTAACAATCATAATTGCCATCTCAAGTTTTCTACTACGTCAGTTAACTGATTTTCCAACTGGAAGCCGACAGTTGCCTAATGGTTGAGCAATTTGCCCATTAGCTGGTTTTATTTTATTTTTTTACTCAGAGATACTCTGAGGCCTGGACTTTATCTGAGTAGGGAAACTTAAAAAGTAATAAAAAGGGCTAATCAAATAATCTGTCCCACGACACTCCCTTAGATTGTAAAGTGATCCCGATCGATGCGCTGCTGGTGGGCCAAAAAAATAGAGATGCAAGTATTACAAGATCCACCCAGATTAATGGTGGATCACAGTGAACTTCAGCGTGCTGTTCGATGCACAGGTGGAGAATACAACGCGAGATGCGAGTATCACAGGATCCACCCATGACCAATGGTGGATCACAGTGAACTTCAGCGTGCTATTTAATCCACTAGTATGGATCGAAATGCTGGATTACCAATGGAGAAGAATATTATTCAATATCATTATATCACGGCTATATTATGCATGTATTATACATATAAACCTTCCTCGTGAATCACTCTATCTATTAAAAAAATCGCATCAAAATCCGTTGCGTAGTTTTTAAGATTTAAGCATACATAGGGATATAGGGACAGACTTTGTTTTGTAATATGTAGTAATGATACATGCATATGTAGCCGTCCGAAGCCAAGACGGGCGCTAGTATAATCTATATAAAAATACGTGACAACAACTGTGCTCGAGTGGAAGGGACGCGTGCCTTTCCATTTTTATGTCTGTCTCTCTCGCTCTTAGGCGGGCTAACCATGCCCGAGTGGAAGGGACGCGTGCCTCTCACTCGCTCTCATTGTGAGCGCATAACGTCAGCGGAGCGTAACGCAGTTTCTTGAAGTGTCACCCGGCAAACCAATTTATAAAACGTTGTCACGTCAAAAACAACTATTACAATCAAATAATTAAGTTTGATTATATTCGTTTTGTGTGCTATGTGTGTAGTGTGATATATCTACGATTCAAATGAGATAAATTAGGTAGATAATACTACCTACTGTTTCACGTCCTTTTATCCTTTGATCAAATAATACAGTAACATTTCCTCAAATCGTAAATTTAAATTAAAAATCTAGACGAGATCCGTAGACCGTCATTAATTCTTTAAACAAACATACAGTAGCAACGTGTTTATTCTAAATCAACGTATTTAAACCACTCTGTATCTAGTACTTATAGTATTACAAAGTTTACTTTTTATCATTCTTGCCTTGACTACGTAAGTCTACGTAACATATAGAAATTAATTTATTGAAAGAGGCACACATATTTAGTAATTTATTTTTATTGTACTCGTTTCCTGAAATGTTTATAGTGAAGCATTCATCTTAGAGGATTTGTTACTTTGTGTTAAATGTTTTTAGACGTCAATCGACACCGGCGTAAATCTGTAGTATTGGAAATCTGTAGAATTGTGAATCTATAGCAGAAAAGAGCGTAAATTGGTACTCAAGCCCTTTTTATTGGCGTGTTTGGGCTTCCAAACAATAAGCATCTTAGATCTTATTATTATGTTTCTATTATAATTTCCTATTTTTTTGTTTTATTTATTACTTTTTAAATTTTTGTTCTTATGCACTTTACAATGTAATGTGTCAATGTTCTTACGTTTTTGTCTATCTTCTTTTCTAAAATATCTTGTGTCGTGTGCTTGTCCAAATAAATGTTTTTCTTACTTTCTTTCTTAGGTTGTTATAATTATTTCGTCGTATCAACTCTTTCTTAAAGATACAAAGAGAAATACTTAAAGTCGTCTTTATACAGCAGAGCTTAAAGCTCTGAAGAAGCCAGCTTTATTATGAGTATGACACAACCACTGCAACGATTACTATGATATCTGGAAAATTTCGCTGCTAGTTGGTCCAGAGCTTTGCAATAAATCCTTGTAGATCAGTCCTTAAAATGACATTTAACTTCAAAGAAAAGAAACAACAAAACTTTTGTAAACAGATAAGCTGTTTGGTCTGCAGGTAAATTAATGTTTTCAACAAAATTTCATATTAGGCAGGCAGCTACTTAGTAAGCAGGTTGTATTTTCATAATCTTATCGCTGATAGAAAAAATTCGAAGTTTTATTAAATAAGTTCAAAAGAAAAAATTTTATATAAGTATATATATTATTAAACGTCTGATTGGTTTTGCTGACCTTATTAGTAGGTAAGTACCAACATAAAGATTTTCAACTGAAACTTATCAGCTTTCATAGCTATTATCGGAAATCTAATTACTTAGTAGTCATTTTAGTTAACTAGATATTCTATAGTCCTATCTAACTTACTAATTTATAGGTATCTATAAAATAAAGTTATTAGGAGCCGTAAAGGGGCGAATTTTAATGTAAATTAGTAAGATTTTTAAGAGGAAAGGGTACCGGCGCTCTCTCCATACAAACGTAGTCGACTGTTTCCTCCCTGGCTAATAACCGCCATGACTATGCCCCTGTCTTGGTTTTATTTTTCATTTTATAATTATCATAGAAATTAAGATTAACAAAAAAAAACATAGGGGCATGGTCATGGCAGTTATAAGTTTTATGCAACAAAAATATTTGCTCTAGTGTCATTATCCAGGGAGGAAACAGTCGACTACGTTTGTATGGAGAGAGCGCCGGTACCCTATCCTCTTAATTAAAATAGCTAAGTCGTCTGTATCAATGCATAAAATGTTAGTTCGACACTACTAAAGTTACTATGTCACAAAATATGGTGGAAAAAAAGTCAATATAGTACCTAATACTCATCAACTTAAAAGTTATAAAATATGATTACTTACGTGTAACAATTCGTACAGTTCACCAAATCACCGTTCCTTATTATAATAAGTTCAATTTCTGTTTATTCAAAACTCAGCACAAAATTTACAGTAGCAAATGTTGTTTTTTTCTCCTTTTTACCAAATAACTATTTGTTTACAAAGCGAAACGTTCGAACCGGCAACAGTTACTGTTTAAACACAGATTGGTTACGAGATAAAAATATTGTTTAATAAGAACTTACGAACTAATCTGGTACATATCAATGTAAACTTCAGTTATTTTTTCGTATTTAAAGAGGTATTAAAGACGCGGTTTTATGGGTGAGAGTGCGATACGGCCGTGCGTCGCGACGTTCGGTTTCGAATTGATAGACCTACGGCAACCTTGTCGGTAAGTAGGTATGTATAGGTATCAAAGACTTTTAATATACTTGCTAGAAGTAGACCAGACAATTCTATAAAGGTTTCTCACAAACGGGGTTGTAGGTAGGTACTTGTAACACTGTTTAAGTACTGTAGGTAACGAACTTAGCAAATTGGACAAATATTTGTGATTTTTGGATTGCTTTTATCGTACTTTTTTTTTAAATGCATATTAATAATAAAAACCTTTCCGTACAATAAACAGTCAGCCATTTTTTATTTTTAGGTTAGCCACCTTCACTATCCCTACATAGTATAAAACAAAGTCGCTTTCTCTGTCCCTATATCCCTATGTATGCTTAAAACTTTAAAACTATGTAACGGATTTTGATGCGGTTTTTTAAATAGATAGTGATTTGAGAGGAAGGTTTATATGTATAATACATGCATAATATAGCCGTGCGAAGCCGGGGCGGGTCACTAGTTTAAAACTATAACAATGTGTAGAGAACATTAATACGAACAACAAAATTAAATGCGTTGTTACAAAATTTTCTAAGAGTCAGTTTTCCTGTTTTGTGAGAAATAAAAAAGTGTTCTAAGTACTTATAATATTTTTTAACATAAAATAACCGACCAATACTACGAGATTTTGTTACAAAGCCGATACATGGCAAGGTCCTCTTTATAGGTTTCAAAGGTGACTGTCCAAATTAAATATAAATATTTAGGGGACTAATGCCAGTCTCTATCATATTATGTTACTACTCCAAAGTACTTACTAATACAAAATTGCTCAGTCCAGTGTAAGGTTTGTGTTCCACGCAGAATAATGCTTCTGATAAAATTATTAACAAGGACAAATAAACTTTTTAAACTCACATGATTTGTATTCATAGTATTTACTAGCAGCGATCCGCGGTTTCACCCGCGTAACTCCCGATCCCGTGGGAAAATCGGAATAAAAAGTCTATAGTCTTCCTCGATAAATGGACTATCCAACGCAAAAATATTTTTTCAATTCGAACCAGTAGCTCCTGAGATTAGCGCTTTCAAACAAACAAACAAACTCTTCAGCTTTATAATATTTGTATAGATTTTCACGGGTCTTAATCGCGTATTTTTTGTTTTTATTTCTCTTACCTCGACGTTTCTACTATGTTACAATAGTCATAATCGCTAGTAGACTGGAAAATGAAAAATGTCATCTCTATTAATTGTACTTTTAATCTCTTTGATAGTTTAAAGTGAAAACGGACCACAGACTTTTCGATTGATCTATTTAGTAAGACTGCAAGAGAATGAAATCAGTTGCCTGCGTCTGTCTTTCCTGGCGTGTACTCGCGACTTAAAGACACCCCAGTTGGGTGTCTTTAAGTCGCGAGTGAATAGGTATCTTCTTCCCACTTCCTGCCGCATCGTCACCTACCATCAGGCAGGTTTGATAGTGGTCAAACGCTGACCTATAATTTGTAAAAAAAATGGTTGTCTCTAAAGTTGGATTCCGGACGATAATTTTACGTGATAACGTCATAAGAAAACGATGAAAATTTGAGATTTTTTTACTTTTTTTTTTTTCCTCTAAATTTTTTTTGTTTTATATAAGTCTTCTATTCGTCACTCATCACCATAACACAAGCCCAGATCAGCGATATTATTATTAAAACTCTGTTTCCTACAGGAACGGGACGCATAACGTCACACCACCAATATTATCATGACACTTTTTTGTGAATACAGGTGTTCCATCATTTTATTAGACGTTATCACGTCAAAAACCCTTACATAGATAGATTCTTCATTGCAAACACCATTTTTAAATTCCATAAAATATAAAAAACAAAGCTTAAGTCTAAGGTCCGTATTAATAAACCGAACTCAATATCGATTTCAATCTTGAGTTTGCTCTTGAGTTGTTGCGCTGATTAATAAACCTATCTTAAGACGCGATTAAAGAGCGACGTATCACTTGAGTCATACCATATTAATAAATCAAACTCAGCTCTCAAAATATGTCTCAAGATGTAGTTTCGTGAACTCAAGTCTGATTGCGGGTCATACAAATCTTACATTCTTTTAAATATTTTCACATTAAAAACAAGTTGACAGCAAAATATGACGACACTACCTACCATAGGGTAAGAACATATAATTTAAGGTAAGAACAAAGCGTTACTGTCATTCAAGATCAGTCTCAAATCTCAAGAGCGATATCAGCCTGGTTAGAACTTGAGTTTTATTTATTAATTAACGCCTAACTTAAGATAGTGACCACATCTCAAGACTCACTCGATTGATACGCATTCAAGATCGATATTGAGAGCGATTTATTAATACGGGCCTAAGTGTTACAAAGGGCGGCCTTATCGCTCAAAGCGATCTCTTCCAGGAAACCTATGGATGGAGAAGAAGTGGACCCTTCAGTATCAAAAGTAGACAGTTAGCTATCGGTATCCTACAATTGAAATGTCTTCAATCTGCATTATCCCTAACAGAAGTTGTCAGCACAAAGCCTGTTACTGATTCCCATTGAATCGACTTGTTACTATCTTTTATCGAGCACTTATCTTCTATTGTTTATAATGTGGTTGTACAAGCTCGCGTAAAAGCCTATCGTTGTACGTTCGATTGAGCTTCGAGCGAAGTGTCGTAAAGAGGCACTTGTAGAGGTAGGTATGATTCTTGCTACGATGTCTCTAATCTGTTAAATTGATGGAACACCTGCATAAACACAAAAGTGTCATGTTACGCGTCCTTTCCCGTTAGGAAACAAGAGTATTTAAAAGGTGTACAATAATATTATATAATATATCATAAATATGTACAAAGTTAAAATAAAATCAAATAAATACAAACAGAAAAAAAAAACGATTTATACTTATTTATTATTTAAAATAATATCGCTCATCTGGGCTTGTGTTATGGTGACCAGTGACGAATAGAAGACTTACCTATAAAGGAAAAAAAAATGAATAAAAAGAAAAAATATAAGTACCTAAGTAAGTATATATATAAAGAAATAACAAAAAAAAACTCAATTTTTCATCGTTTTCTTATGACGTTATCACGTAAAATTATCGTTCGTAAACCGACTTTACAGACCATTTTTTTAGACTAAATGGTTATTCAAATAAGTAAATAAATATTGTAGGACATATCACATAGCGCCATCTAGCCTCAAGCTAAGCAATTAGGCTTGTGTTATGGTGGCCAGACACCGGATTGAATACTTATTTATGTAGGTACTAATTTTCTTTTGTAAATATGCAAATGAAAAGTCAATATTCCTAAGGGATCGGGACTTACGCGGGTGAAACCGTGGGGCGCAGCAATAGAGCTATAGCTTAGTATAAAACCATGTCTTTTACCGTTAATTAGTTAGTACCTAGTCTATGTGGGAAAATTCAACGCTTAATTAAAATTCCTTCAGGAATATTAGCGTTTCGGTGATTGCGTAACAAATGTACCTAGAAACCTAACTATACCTAGATTTTGTGGACTGTTGTACAGTATAAATAAAGGAATGCATATCTATTGTCTCTGTTAATTAAATTTTAGGTTTCCTCATTTACAGAGCTACTAATTCTATTCAGTGAGAGAAGCACTGTCGAAATTATAGTGACTAGAGCAAGGATCCGAGGTTTTAGCCGCGTAAGTTCCGATCCCGTGGGAAGTATCAGGATAAAAGTAGAATAATATGTTTCCAATAAATCAAATGTACTTGTACTTGTATACGGGCTGTTTTTCGACAATTAGACCCTTTTTGCATTGGGTAATTTTTGCGTGAGGATGGAGTAGGCTTGCCCAGCCCCTACTACCCTCTCAGCTTAGTCGACCATTTCCAGAGGAGAGAACTTGTCAATACTTCTGGAGCCAAGTAAGCCGCGGGATTCGTCACGATGCAATGGCAACTTAAACGCACATAAATATTTCCTAAGAAAAATTCATCGGTGCACGGCCGGCCGGGATTTGAACCCACGACCGAGGTAGTCGAGGTATCTACCACTAAGCCAACACTAATCAATGTACTTATCCTTATACCAAGTTTCATCAAAGTTTGTCAAATTGTTTCGGAGCTTGGTCGCTTTTTCTATTGAATCAAAGTATCAAAAAAACATTTCTCTTAAAAATCATATTGGTAGAGTCTGTCTACATTATACACCAACGTACCTAATCCAGTACCTGGTCGAATTTTTTGATAGACGGACACAAACGATTGTTCTACGATAATGTGCTTGAATTCAAATGCATTTGGCAAAGAGTTTCTAGGTGTTTTGAATTTTAAATCAGAAAAGTGAACGCTTGGCGCCACCGTTAATTATTTACGTTGGCATCATGCCTAAAAAACAATTAATATCAACGTTGCCTAACGACATGCCTTTAACGTTATTTCTTAAAACCACAAAGATAAATAAACAGCTTTGCGTCCAAAAGGAAGAATAAATCATACCTAGCCTAATTCTGGTTCAGTGGATACCAGAGATAATAGCACATTACGCACGCAGTAATTCTTAGGTATAACTAGGTACTTATAATTAATTAGGTATTTACTGACTTAGGTCAAACATATTTCGAAAAATGTCGCTTTATGTAAGGACTTGTGTACAATAACCCTAAAGAGTTTTTAGTTGTGGGCGTAAATTTTTAGATAGAAGAATCTCTATCATCTCACCATTTTGTAAATAGAATTGGTACCTACCTTACCTGCCTTTTTTACATATTATTATAATAAGTCGTCAGCGTTTGATCACTATCACACCTGCCTGATGGTAGGTGACGGTGCGATGCTAAGATGTAGCACGCTTTCGTAGAAGATAGGTATTTATTTACTCGCGACTTGAAGACTTCCCCCATTGTACACTCCAGGAAAGACAGACGCAGGCAACTAATTCCATTCTTTCTTAATCCAAATTTATTAAATTTTATTTTCTACTTTTTTAGTTGGATTTTTTTTAAAGCGTGTTTTTTAGTTTTTTAAACTATTAATTTATTTTATACTTTTTGGTCTTTATTACCGAAATATGTTAGATCAGACCCTGGTTACCATTGAAAGACAAACTACTCGTCAAGACGATTCTAACGAGCCCAAACTCGACGGAGTTGTGTCGTTTCATTGCGAAGTTCCTATGACCACCTTCCAGTTCCACCATCAGACCCTGGTTACCATTGAAAGACAAACTACTCGTCAAGATGATTCTAACGAGCCCAAACTCGACGGAGTTGTGTCGTTTCGTTGCTAAGTTCCTATGACCACCTTCCAGTTCCATCATCAGACCCTGGTTACCATTGAAAGACAAACTACTCGTCAAGACGATTCTAACGAGCCCAAACTCGATGGGGTTGTGTCGTTTCGTTGCAAAGTTCCTATGACCACCTTCCAGTTCCATCATCAGACACTGGTTACCATTGAAAGACAAACTACTCGTCAAGACGATTCTATCGAGCCCAAACTCGATGGGGTTGTGTCGTTTCATTGCGAAGTTCCTATGACCACCTTCCAGTTCCATCATCAGACCCTGGTCACCATTGAAAGTCAAACTACTCGTCAAGACGATTCTAACGAGCCCAAACTCGATGGGGTTGTGTCGTTTCATTGCGAAGTTCCTATGACCACATTCCAGTTCCATCATCAGACCCTGGTCACCATTGAAAGCCAAACTACTCGTCAAGACGATTCTAACGAGCCCAAACTCGATAGGGTTTCGTCGTTTTATTACAGAGTTCCTATGACCACCTTCCAGCTCCATCATCAGATCAGCACCATGTTATCATAATATTGCATTGTCATCGGTATTTAACAAGTGTGCAAAGTTTGAATTAAATCTGATCATTCTAAGTAGGGCAAAATCGTGTCCAAAGGAGTCGGTTACATACATACAAACAAGCAAGCAAACATACAGGTGAAAAAAACTAATAAAAAAGCCCCCTAAAATATTGAATAGGGCTCAACACTCGTGCCACATTGCAATAATTATATACATTTTTTACAATCCTAAAGAATAATATTGAGTTAAAATACTTACCTTGACTGTAGCAATGAATACCGCTACGGATTATCTCTACAGATTTTTATTTCGAAGGAAATTGGATAAACGAAAGCTTAGAAAGCTGTGGTGCGGTCGGCTGAATTTGCAGAAATGTAGGGAACTGAATTTAATTCAAGACCAAGAATTTCCTCGGTTGAGCTGTTAAAATAGGAACATAGAATGTAGGTTACACCTATGTAATGCTTGGGTAGGATGAAGTAGGTACCCATTTATAGGCTAAGCGGCACTAAAACTAGAAAGAGTAAAGATGTTGTAAAGAATTCAAGGTGTACCGTTCTTTTTACTACCCACATTTGGATAGAGTAGGTAGGTATAAATGTAGGTAGGTATTATAGGTCAGTATTTGTGTAGGTAGGTAGGAGTAGTAAAATAATATATCGCCTTGCGCCTTGATCGTGGTAGTTAGTAGGTAGGTGTACTTATAATTTTTTTTGGGGTTGGGTGGCTACTATGTAGGTACCTGAGGAAGCCTATGAGTGCACAAACTTTAGTCTCGTAAACATGACGCTTTCGACAGTACCGAATTTAAAAAAAAACCTAATCGGTCCAGGCGTCTTCGAGTAATATACATAAATTAAAAAAGATCCCGAGGAATTGAGAACCTCCTCCTTTTTTTGAAGTCGGTTTTTAAAAAATAAGAGTGAGATACCTGTATAACTTCTAAAAAAAGTTCTTGCTAAACTCCTTGATTTTTTGTAATATCGCCATCTAGGTTAAACTGAACTAACTATTTCACAATCATACAACGCTGTTGTTCTAAGTTTTGCGAATAGATGTCGCTAATATCAAATATAATTTGTTCTCTATTCTTTTCATAGATGGCGCAATTATAAACAGTGCAGCAGCACATATCAAAGACAAACGTCGATTTTTTTTCCAAATGTTTAAAAAAGTTACGAAATTGTTTATGGCGTATCAAAATGGCCGACTACAGTGATGTCCGTACGGGAATTTTTATTCATTGTTTACGTTGAAAATCTTTATTTTTGTTCGAACTTAAGACTTTTATGTGATAAAATACAATGGTTATAGATGTTAAGACATTGGACATTCGTAAGGGTTCATACAAGTGTGTGATTTCACAGAAAAATAGTGCAACCAGTCTCACCTTGTAAAGAGAAAATGGGGAACTGCTTTAGTAGCACAGGAGAGAAGGATTCGAAAAACAAAAATGAACGGGCGATCCCTCATGAGGAAGACCCTAGACAATTCCAGTCACCAGTCCCAACACCACCTCCGGACCCAATAAGATCGACTGTGAATCAAGGCACTGATACAAGCGAGGTGCCTCCCACCCGAATTTTTGTAGCTTTGTATGATTACGATGCAAGGACCGACGAAGATCTGAGTTTCAGAAAAGGGGAACATCTGGAGATTCTGAACGACACACAGGGTGACTGGTGGCTTGCAAGAAGCAAGAAGACCAAACAAGAAGGTTACATTCCATCGAATTATGTCGCACGCCTGCAATCCATAGAAGCCGAACCGTGAGTAATAATATCTTTATGCAATCATATCGATAGTGAACGGTTCCAGCGCGATTTCTTTTCCTTTACATGTGTAACCAGTAGAACAGGATGTGATGTTGTTTGTAATACAGTCATTTTTACATTCTAGGTACCTATTTACACTGTTATACATAATAGAGACAGCAAACTCCTGTTATTACAATAATGATAACAACAATGCATCATATCCTTCTACTTTACCTACCATATGATATTGGTTGAACAATTTGTTTAATTGTTTAATTTCAATGTTAAAATCTTGAACTTTAGACATTTTTAATCGAGCTTTACCACAAAGTGATATAATTAAGTAATTAGGGCTGCCAGTTTCAATAATCTATATATCTGCAATTATTGATTATTATCGGGAGAAATGAATATGGATTAAAAAAATTAGACCTTTGTAGACGCTCCTTCAAATTTATTGTAATTTCTTCCCTATAACATTTTTTAAACTTGAAATCAAACATAATGATTTTTTTAATTTGTTCATAACAAATTAGAAAAATAAAAACAAGCAAAGCACCAAGAATTCATGCAAAACCCGTCAATCTGGCAACCGTAAGTAAGTACCTAACCTATACATAATAGTTGTGCATACATAGTTTATTGCCAGTTAAATTCAATAACTAAAAGGTTATTGAAAGCATTCTATTGAAATCATTATTTTATTAAATAACTCACCGTAAGCCCTTGGGTACACCAGGAGCTCATGTTATGGCTTTACCCGAAGGTGTGTTCCTTCATGAGAACACACAAATTTATTTTAATATATATATTAGTTACCGATATGTTAAGTTCAAAAACCGACCAAGTACGAGTCGGACTTGGGCATGAAGGGTTTCATACCATTATATTCTGTTTTTAGTATTTGTTTTTATAGCGGCAACAGAAATACATCATCTGTGAAATTTCCAACTGTCTAGCCATCACGGTTCATGAGATACAGCCTGGTGACAGACGGACAGTGATGTCTTAGTATTAGAATCCCTTTGAGTATGGCACCATAAAAATGAATGTCATATAAACACAAAACCAAACTTAACCACACAACAGCATAACTTGCCTTTCAAAGCATGGAGGAACTTAAAACAATGATTCATAATATTTTATCTTATCACTGACAAGTTCAGTTCAAAACTTTTTAGGGTTCCATAGCCAAATGGCAAAAAACGGAACCCTTATAGATTCGTCATGTCTGTCTGTCTGCCGTATGTCACAGCCACTTTCTTCCGAAACTATAAGAACTATACTGTTGAAACTTGGTAAGTAGATGTATTCTGTGAACCGCACACAAAAATAGAAAAAAAAAAAAAAAAAATTAGGGTGCCCCATACTTAGAACTGAAACTCGACAAAAAATTTTTCATCAAACCCATACGTGTGGGGGGGTGTATCTAGGGATAGGTCTTAAAAATTGATATTGAGGTTTCTAATATCATTTTTTTCTAAACTGAATAGTTTACGCGAGAGATACTTCCAAAGTGGTAAAAAGTGTGTCCCCCCCCTGTCACTTCTAAATTAAGAGAATGATGAAACTAATAAAAATATATGATATACATTACCATGCAAACTTCCACCCAAAATCGGTTTGAACGAGATCTGGTAAGTAGTTTTTTTTTAAACGTCATAAACCGTAAACCGCCTTAAACCCTTCATGCATGTATTTTTATGTGATGATAATGGAAAGGAAAGCGATTTGTGAATCTAAATGACCCAGGGCCCGCTGCCCAAACGCATACAAAAAAAAAACATTCAAATTGGTCAAGCCGTTTAGGAGGACTTCAGTGACATACACACGTACAGTAGAATTTTAGTATATACTAGCTACGCTCCGCAGTTTCACCCGCGTAGCTCCCGATCCCGTGGGAATATCGGGATAAAAAGTAGTAGTAGCCTATAGCCTTCCTCGATAAATGGACTATCCAACACAAAAAGAATTTTCAATTCGAACCAGTAGTTCCTGAGATTAGCGCGTTCAAACAAACAAACAGACTCTTCAGCTTTAGTAACTAAGCATAGATAAAGATTTTCTTCCTTGATAGAATAAAATTATTATTGTAGATAGGTATTTTGAGATAGAAAATTGTCTCAATACAAAAGAAAGAGACAGTTATGTTTCATCAGTGCATGTGAAGTGAAAGCAATATTGGAATGCTTATTATCGTCAGAAGCACTTACACTGGTCGTTAACGGGTTGTAATTAAGAAAATTTGAGTAAAATCTGTGACTCGTTCAATCTAGTGTTTCAGATTCTTGCTTTTAATTTGTCTTAAATTTTCCCAAAACTAAATAATAAAAAAATGCCGTAGATATACCTACTTATATAATAGTAGGCACATATAAATTCATTACATTTCAGGAAGTTCCACCCTATTTTATAGACGTACTTAGGAAGTGCTTGCCTATTTTTTATAGAGGTAGGTACTTATTGATAATTAGGTAATTAATTACAGTTAATTAATTAAACTAATTATATATCAGTCTATCTTTTTTTATTATATCTATTTATCCTCACTTATAATATAATAAAGAAAGGAAGGTTAAAAGTCGTACAGACTTTTAGAGACTTTGAGAGCAAATAAGAAAATCAAGTCAAAGCAGTAGAACAAGAATACTAAGTTATTAATATCCATATCCGTCTGCCTTTCATTTTGTTACCTATGCAATTAAATTACAACTGAACCTATTGAACTCTGATTTTCAATATTGGATAGCTTTATTTAGGAAAGGTTAAAGTATAAGTACTTTACATCAAAATCCAACAGGTTTTTATAATTAAGTAATCCCTTTATAAAATTCTCGTGTCGCAATATTAGTTTCCAAACTCCATTTTTTGTGTATATATTCTGTTAGGTCGGAGAATTGAACAACATCTATATTTTTTTTTCTTCTTTTTGCTTAACTAAAATATTTTTTTGTATAATTATGGCAAACAACGATTGCCGGAACAGCAAGATATCAATAAAAAACAGACTAATGTGGGTGTCTGCAGGATGTAGCTTCCACATACGTCGGTTCTATTTTGTAAAAAAACATAACCCTCCCTTTTGGCTTCGCCGTAGTCGGGTAAAAAGTAGTAGTCTTTAGCTAGCATAAACTGTTATATTAGTTTCTACTTGCAGTCACTAGATGGCGCTATGTGCTCCAAACCAAGATTGTATTGATTACATACAGATTAACATTGTGATTATTTCAGAAGATTTATTTTGTATACTTAAAATTTTATGATTCTAATTTATAATTAACTGTATGCTGTTATGTAAGTAAATGTTTAATGGTAGATTTATAAAAGGTTTATTAATACATACCTCCCAGTTAGTTAAAACTACCTTTCTACAATAATTTACAATTTCAACTAGACAGCAGATGGACAACATAGTTTTCCCATTTTAAGGTGAAAGGGTACCAGTGCTCTCTCCATACAAACCTAGTCCTATTTTTGTTGCGTAAAGCCTATAACAGCCCTGACTATGCCACTATGTCTTGGTTTTTTTAATTTTCCAATTATCATAGAAATTAAGATTTAAAAAAGAAAAAAAGAAACAGGGACATGGTCATGGCAGTTATAAGTTTTATGCAACAAAAATATTTGCTCTAGTGTCATTATCCAGGGAGGAAACAGTCGACTACGTTTGTATGGAGAGAGCGCCCGGTACCCTTTTCTCTTAAAGGTTAAGTATATCCCTAAAGAAAACCAAGATCACTGATTGTCCGTCTGACTAGTTTCCTCTTGTGATCAAACTTAAATCATTTAATGCAATAAAAATTAAACTAAGTAATACACTATCAAAATCCATAGTCACTACATAGTATAAAATAAAGGCATTACAAATAAAATTAAAAACAAATAAAACTAAAAAGAAAATTACAATCATTAAAAACAATAAATATTGCAGGACATACGGCGCTGAGATCTAATTTCAGGTCACTTATTTTTTTGCCTGTTTAATTTAATTAAATAAACAGCTGTTTAATTTTTTAGCCCATTGTTAATACTTCGTAGATTTTTACCGGCCATACAAGTTTTCAGATTTTTAAATCCTGTAGTATTTGTCAGTGGAAAACTGGCCCGTTGATTCGGCCCAATTTAACTCGTTTGAGACGGTGTTAAGCCAGCAGCGGTCTAATCACACCTTAAGTCTAGCGAACTGCGTCTGTCATTAATCGAGGCATCGGTAGGTAGGTATCTAGTCCTTTTTGTTTTTCAGTAAGCCTTATTATAATTCAAATGAAACTTACCTATATCTATAGTGCATTCGACTCTATTATTACAATTCTTTATCATATTATTATAACCGCATCATTACATTACCATAATTATATATTCAAGAAGACACGACTTGCTTCTCTCATATTACAATCATTATTGTTTACTGTATAAAGTATAGTTTAGTATTTTCTAAAATTTTCCTTTAAGTAAAATTGTTTTTTTTTTAATTTAGGTAAGTACTTAAGTACCTAATTCATTTATTTGTTTTTTATTTGTTCAAAACTTCTTTAAATAACATCACTACATAGTATAAAATAAAGTCACTTTTCGCCGTCCCTATGTCCCTTTGTATGCTTAGATCTTTAAACCTACGCAACGGATTTTGATGCGGTTTTTTTTAATAGATAGAGTGATTAAAGAGGAAAGTTTTTAGATATAATACATTCATAATACAGCCGTGCGAAGCCGGGGCGGGTCGCTAGTTTAAATATAAACCTAAAATTACACTTTTGCTTTAAAAAAGCATCTGAGACGCCTCCTGAATACTAGGAAAGTCACAAACTATAAAAAATCTTAACAATGTCAAATGTCGTAACGTAGAAAACTTACTAAAAGTTTTATCATTATTAAAAACATTTAAAAGTATGTTGTATATTTTTAGCCGGATGTATCGTATAAAGTGCACACTAACTAGTTGACCGTTGAGAACCTGTTTTTTACGAAAATTCCCTATTAACAATATCGTAACTTCGTAACAGATTGAGTTTATTCGGAAGCTTATCAATAAAACTGTTTCATACGAGTGGCGCCAGTGTGACTTTAGCAATTATGTTTTTCTACATTTAAGGTAAAACATCTGCAGTCGTGTAAATAAGGAATTTTCCACATTGGTCCAAAAAACATTGGTCCCGAATGGTTTCCTAGATAACGCCTCATAAATACTGGAAAGTAACTAGCTAATCGATCGTAGACTATAAAAAAGCCTCTATCACGCCCGAATACTGAAATTTTACTTATGTGGCGATTAAATTTACATTTAAATGTAGGATAGGAGTGTCTTAAATATTTAGGAAACCCTAAATTTTGACAGTCGTTTTAGTATTCGGGCATCAATGTCATAAGTCGTAACGTAGCTTAGTGAACTTAATAAAAGTTTCATCATAAGTGTGTACCAGCCAGGCTAAAAAGCCGAAAAAGTTTTCTGCGCAGCACACAGACTTCTGAAAAAAGCCCAGCTGAGGCAAGGGTGGTGCGGTGGAAAATGAAACATCCCGTACCTCCAGCTTTTGTAAACCCGCGAGATAGGCTCCCTCCGTGTTCTGATCTGCAATGGCCTACGTGGCAGTCACTTAATCGACTTCGAACTCAAGTAGGCCGTTGCAGACAAAATTTGAGCAAATGGGGATACATTGCACCGACTGAGGAGCAATGCGAGTGTGGAGCAGTCCATAGTGCACCTACTCTATTGCCCATTGTGCCCTAATACCTGCACATTGGAGGACCTGGTAGAAGCCAACACTGCTGCAGTTGCAAGCTACTAGGCAGGAAAAAATTGACTAGTCGAACGTCACTGACTCGAAAAGAAGAAGAAGATCATAAGTGTGTTGTATACTCTTTTAGCCGGATGTATCACCATTTAATTGACCGTTGAGAAGCTGTTTTTTTTTTACGAAAATTCCCCATTAACGACACTGTGACAGTGACAGAATGAGTTCATTCGGAAGTTTATCAATAATGCACTTCCTATTATAAAACTGTTTCACACGACTGGCGCCTGTGTGACTTCAACAATTATGTTTTTCTAATAAATCTCATCATAAAACACTAAATCATTTGGAATTATGTAAGCAATTTAATATACCAACTGTTACACAGAATATATTAATTTCTTCTAATATATTCGCCTTAGTTCATAGGTACGGCGGATCTATTTGACCTCTGGGCGTATTTGAATAAAATAACAATAAAGATGACATTTAAATAACATTTTAACCTAATTTGATACTATTTACCTAGATTTTTGGTTTTTGTGACCACCGTCACCTAAATAAGTAGCTATAATTTTATAATTAAAAATTTACCTACAGTCAAACACTCGATTTTGGTTATCTTTTTTTGTTTGTATCGTTGTTTCCATTTTGATCGTCTTTTGAATCCATTTTAATCGTCTCTTGTTCCCATTTTGATAGCCTTTTTTGGATTGTCTTTTGCTTCCATTTTGATAGTCTTTGTTCCCATATTGATCGTCATTTTTTACCATTTCGATCGTCTTTTGTTTCTTCACTATCACTATCACTACATAGTATAAAACAAAGTCGCTGTCTCTGTCCCTATATCCCTATGTATGCTTAAATCTTTAAAACTACGCAACGGATTTTGATGCGGTTTTTTTTAATAGATAGAGTGATTCAAGAGGAAGGTTTTATATGTATGATACATGCATAATATAGCTGTGCGAAGCCAAAACGGGTCGCTAGTGGAATATAATCGTGGTAATTCATTAGAGCCTAATATAAAAAGCAGTGGAATATAATCGATCCCGGTAATGGATTAGAATGAAACCTCACTGGATTAGAGTGGACCAGAGTTGTCAAACCCGTAGTTGGCGTCAGCCGACATCGATCTGAAAAGAGCCACAAAGGTACAAAGCTCGGTAGTGGGACATAATATCAATGACTTTTGAATACTGAATTTGCATATTGTTTTCGTGGAAACAGGTGACGTTTTGTCGGTTTTTTTTTGTTAACTGCTTCTGTTACTGTACGATGTTGTATTGGCGGTGTTCGTCTATAATGTATCTTAGGTCTATGGTACAGACTAATATTGTTTACTCTTGCTCATGTTCCACTCCATCCGATTCCTCTTTAGAGGCAGTCAAACGTGAAGGTCAACGTCAATCATCCATCTCATTATCGGTATAAAAACCATATAGGTGATGATAGTAGTCCTGTAAAACGATCAACCAAACCGCTTTTGATTTTGTAAATTTCTTATTTCAGATTTTAACCATGCATAGTGTACGTACAATCGGCTGCATAATTGCAGCCCCCGGTAGAGGTCGAAAATTACTACATATTATTAGAATGTTTTCATTCTAATTTTTGTTTGATATATTGATGAGTTAGAAGACTTTGAACTTCAACTAAAGCAGGTGCCTAGAATCTTGCTTGTGTTGAAAACATTCTTATAACAGCCGTTTTGGAGCTCTACGGTGGGTCTGCAATTATGCAACCGACCGTACATGTTGCTATCATAAATTAGCTGTTAGATTCTACCACTTCGACGACGATCCCGCTAAACATTATGGTTTTCATTTGTAAATCACTCGCCTTGGGTTTTAATGACAAGTGGTAGCGCAAAGACGGCCTCGATAATTAAAACTGCATCGCGTTCCGCACGAACTACTGCAAGTCGCGCCGACCACGCCGGCCGCACAAACGAGGTCAAATGCAGCCAACACTGTTAAATTACCGATGAAGTTTAAACAATGGTCGACCAAATAGACTTAGTACCATGCGTACTAAACGCCTATCCCTTCTCGTAGTAAATCTATTTGCGGTATTTTATCCATATTCTTAACTAAGCATACGATCATGACCATGTGCCCACCAAATTAGAAGAGGAACGGTTGACAGAAGTGTATATTATTTACACTACACAAACCATTTCGTTACTTTAGAACTAAAAAATACTATTGCCGCAAACACATAATTTTCCGCATTATTTTTCCTTTATTTTTCCCTATAAATACGATATCAAAAACTAAAAATTGACAAATGGTAACTTAACTGTATTACTAGCTAGTGGATGGCACGACTGACGACAGCTCTGCCACTCGAACAAACAGCACTTACTTAATAGAGCTCACGTAGATGGGCTAAGGAAACGGTTCCTACACAAATACGCAAATTGTATGGCAAATATTAAACAGCTAAGTCCCTTAGTTTAGCCTCCGGACCGACAACCGACAAATAGCCATTTCCAAGCTGCAGACTTAACGGTTTACAATGATTCGATTAAATGCAAACGAGGCAAGCAAAACAGATATTTATAGGCTCTCGGAGATGGTAAAGCTCGTGCAGTGTAAGATTATTAGGAACTTTAATTGTAATGCTACCACTGAACTAGTTATTTATTTATGATGTTAACGGTCAGGATGGAAGACTGTTTATTCATGCCGTACGCCTGGACTACAGGAAGTTCTACACTTCGGCGAATTCAGCGACACAACCTCTAACGACATACCTAAACCAGATACATTACTGCATTTTGATCAACTCTTGGCTTACTCAATCATTATTCATCCACTCTTAAAAAAGTCCTCATATTATTATCAGATTTGTAAACTGCATATGTATTTGCTTAAATATGCTAAATATAGAAAACTGTAGAATCAGTGTCCTTGCAAATGTGATATGGGCAAATGTAAGGTTTATTATTATTACCCGCATATTATGTTAATCTAATGCATATTTGGCCAATTTCCACTTAGATTTAATGTAAAGGTATGTAGGAAATTTTGAAATAATCAGGTAAAATATAATAAAATTTGTTCATATGGAATGAAGGACGTAGAATCGATTATTGAATTATCTGGGATATTTGATTCTTAGTATAGAGAGCTGACCGGCACAGAAGTTTCACTGATGACTGAAGTATGAACCGGGGTGTGCCACTAACGGTCTCTACAAACCCACATTTCCTAGTTAAGATGTGTGACACCGGAGACAGGATGCGTGTGAGTTCACCGGCCCGTCCCTGCTCTCGTCCCTCACGCTGTAAACTTACACTCACTAGACGTAAATTGTGGTTACAAATGGATTTATATTGGCTCGCCTCTGTTACTGTCTGAAACGCAACTATTTACTATGTTGCATGGAATTAGAATGTCGAACCCATGTTAAGCTGCATGAAAGAACAAACGGGCCTCATTAAATATGTGTATCTTTTGTTCATCAATGTAGAGATCTTGATATTATAGCAAAACATAGTGATTTTTAACCTACAAGTAAAGGAAAATTGGATTAAATCTGCAAAAGAAACACTTGAACGAAGAACAAAAGACCCCGTAGCGTAAAGGAAAATGGCAAGGCTTTTTTTTCAAACTCTAATACTGAATTACCCACATTCACATCGCAGGTTGTTGGCCTTACTGCATAAGCCATACATAACATAAGCCATAAATATTGTTCTAATGCTCAACTATCTTAATGTTTATGTTGATAAGTAGGGTTTTAGGGCTTTCGAGATTGATTTAAGTGAGAGCAGTGACCTAGATCACATATGCAATTAGGGTCATTGCATAGAAGACGAAGCGTTGAGCCGTGTATTTATTTGCTTTTCATTGTGTTCCGTACAAGAATCGTGTTTCTCTAAAGACTACTGCAACTTAAGGAATTCTGATTGATTGTGGTAAACCTTCTAAAATTGAGAATGAAAAAGGTCAAGATAGCGTAGAGTTTAGGACAGGACATGAAGAAATTAAAATCGAATTACCTAGTTGAGTTTATAATAGGTAAATCTCTGAGCCGGTTACAGCGAATGATCAGCCAACACAGTCACTAGTCGCCACGTTAATGATAACTTCCCTAATGGTATGAGCCGTAGGGAAAATTCACATCGCACGCGCAGACTGACGACGATTAACCACCGCCTGGCGCCAATGATGTATTACTTCGCGTTACGGATATACAATATTTCTGCAAAATAATAATTACCCGATTGCTAAGGAGGGTAATGTTTGCTTTGAATGTATGTGACATTGTTGGGACGAAACCGCGCAACCGAATGATCGTTGACATCTTTAGATATATGTCAAAACAGCATAAGTGTCAATGGAAGAAAACTGAAAGACGAAGAACAAGCTTAATTGCACCATCAATAATAAGGTAACATTACGTGGAGATCAGCTGAAAACTGGAACCTTGAATGTGTAGTAATTTAATGGGTCCCATCCTCCTGCTTCCAACTTTTTAGATACCGGTGACCGAAGTCGGGATCAAAGACTGATTGTAAAATTAATCGACACTCCTCTATTTAACACGACTTGACTCGAATAGTTTAACACCAAGAAAGTCTAAATAGACGCCTTGTTTTACTTGTAGTAAGTATCTTTTTTTTTTCATGTACGTACATAGGTAGGTGTGTTTTGCTCATTTAGGTAAACTATGTTGAAAAATAATTGTCTTTACTTTCTCGTACGATCTCAGTGGCGCCAATGTCTGCAAAGCCTACGATTATTTTTAGATTAGAAATGGCTCAACCGCTTTACGTAATTACACAAGTCGCATGCGCAGCTGGTTCCAGAATATTTGCAGCTAAATATAGGCACAGAGTTTGTAAGTAATTATGCCTTATTAACGCATGTTTCCACTGGAAGCCAGGCGACGACATCTTTTGCTGTGTCGTTTGTTGCTTGCATATTGCAGTTTCTTTAGAAAGTCCCTATGTGACGAAACTATAACTGCAATGTTGGTCGAATTACAGAATCGGCAATGAGCAGTTTCCCTGCTGCATGTAGCAGCACTACGTAATATCGAGTGCGTGCTACAGGGAGCTGCCTAAAGAGTAACAGCCAACAGAACTCTACTTATCGTCATTACTATAAATTAGACTAGAAAAGTGTTGGCTATTTCAACGCCTTCTTCTCATATAATTATTTTTGCAAAATACTTTGCGTGGCCAACAAACTATCTGTGGTATTAATATTTCTAAGAATGAGTAAGGAAATGTTTTGCATTGACTTTACGCAATGTTTTCCCCCAATTTTCGGTATTCGAGAGTCGGAGAGGACAATAATGTTAAAACGCTACGCTACTTAAATCTACGCACCCATCTCATAGATCAGTAAAGAGCGAAGACCGTGAAACGGCTTGACACACATTTTATTTGGTACATTACATACTGACTGCATGTGATGACACTTTCAATTATCATTGCACTGCGAGACCATCGCCAACGCGTTTATCATTTCCGATTACCATATTTTCACGTTAATTTTTTAGCGATACTTTCTCTTCTTCCCAGATTTTAAAAACTTGACAAAGTATATCAAAAATATACACCTGTCATAAAATTAATTCTCTCCGATTCGCTATCTCCTTTATACCATATCGTAATTGCTAATCTTATTTATTAAATTATGTATTCGAGAAATTGAATCCGACATTGCATCACGAGTAAATTTTTGTCTCTTTAAATTCATTACTAGATACGCCACGTCGTATTAACAAAAAACATATCAATTAGTTATTTTGTGATATCGTCAGTGCAGATTGGATCCTGGTAGTGCCAGGCTTGATCTCTCTCGGTGATGTAAAAGCCTTTCAGTAAATCATTCGCTTCGCAAAAATTCCGTTGACCTAGATGTGACGTGATTAGAAACGTATGGACGTCAACATAAAGCGAAAATTATATTTTTTGTTGGTGCCAATTTATCGGTAATTGAGCGTTGTGAACATTAGATCCAATGCGACATCCGTAAGTGAGAGTTATACCACTTGTCACCAAAATTGATATGTAGACATTACCAGGAACTTGAATTAAATTTTGTAATACTTTTTTTGTATCACATAAATTATGATTGTGAATGTCAGGTTAAATTTGCTTGCAAAAATGATATGCTACGTTGGCAATCTATCCTCCCTATATATATATAAAATTCTCGTGTCACGGGGTTCGAAGTTGAACTCCTCCGAAACGGCTTGACCGATTCTCATTAAATTTTGTGAGCATATTCAGTAGGTCTGAGAATCGGCCAACATCTATTTTTTATTTTGTTTCTTTCAGTTTTTTTTTTGTAAATGGCAAAACAACGTTTGCCGGGACAGCTAGTATACATATAAAATGCTTTGTCCTGACTGACTGACGAATCAACGCACAGCCTAAACCGCTGATCGCAGAGACCTGAAACTTGGAGGGTGTGTTCTTTGTATGACGTAGGCATCTGTTATGAAAGTATTTTGGAAAATTCAAACCCTACGCGGACAAAGTCGCGGGCAAGTACATATACATATAAAATTACAGAATATTAATGTATAATTTTCACTAAATCAGTAGGTAGGTAATACAATATTCTACTACATTGTATTATTATGTGAAACGGAACGAGCCCGGATTGTGGATCCGGTGGCAAGGAAGCTGCCTCGTGATCAGCTAGGTCGTTCGTCGACCCGCTCGTCGCGTCTCGACCGCAAACCCGATTGTTTATATCTGCACCACAATTATCTAAACAACGCTCTACCACTTCGTGACATTCTTTAGTAATAATCCCTCTACTTATTTAGGTTAAGGACCCATATTGTCTTACAAATCTTTTCTTGCAATCTTGCCATTTACAAAGTAGAAAAAATATGTTTGGAATGTAAAAAAAAACGATTTAGTTGATATTCTAGATATATATTCGTCCAGTGTGTTTTTTTAGTGTAGTTAGTTGTTTTCTATTGTAGGTATCCGTTTAAAATTACCTATACCGATTTAATTTATTCACAGTCGAGAATCACCTTGGTTATTAAAGACTTGCGTCAGCGTAACATCTTTTTTTTTTCAAAACCATTGTTTTCAGTTTTTGGAATTTACAGCGGAATTATATTAGTCATTAAAATTTGACTTTACCCACTTGAAGGGTAAGTAATTAATTCAGTCCTGAGAGTAAATCTTCGTACCAAACAATTATTATTACCTACTACTTATAAATCCTGAAATTCTATGATCAGTAACTTTGCCAAGGTGGTTTACTCTAATAGACCTGCATCAATAGAATATATTTCTATTTTATAGGTCTACAATCTAAATGAAGATTCTGTAGGCGTATTACGATGGTCGGATTGGTCGGTTTTATATTTTTTTATTGTTATTTTAAATCTTGTAAGGGAATGCGAATCGCAGGACATGCGCGGGCGCCGTTCAGTCGCGCCGCAAGCAACTTTCTACACCCGCGTCTAGAGCGCTCTTAAACAGTAATCTGCAGATTGACGTACCTTCTTGATGATTACGATAAGCTAATTAAATTGCACCTTTTGTTTGATTGGCAAAATCTCAGTTGTGGATATTTACGGCTTTTACAACGTCGTAAATACTTTCATCTATTGATCTACCAGACATTAAATGAACTTTGAAGCAAAATTAATGGCTAATTCAGCTGTTAATTCAGTGAATCTCTGCCTCCGTTCATTTATTTCCCTGCTGGAGACCGTTTTATGACATTAAGAATCATTGCTGTATCAATGCTCATATATATTATTTTTAATTGCTTTTGCAATAGTCGATACATTATTATTGATATCAATAAAGTTTTGTGCTTTGTCTCCGGGCGCAGATGTGTCAAAGCTCTCAGATGATATTAAAGGATGCTTGCGTCATAATCAGTTAGTATGAATTACACAAGGTAAACCAAACTGCGGTTTTATCTATTTATTGATATTGACGTTTATGTTTATCTGAATCAAGAATTTCTTAGTATCTTTTGACGTTTTATTAGTTTTAGCAAAAAGTGTAAAATAAAAATTGTCTGTAAGACCTTGCAATAACTCTGTGATGGATAATCCTGAATTCAACATTATTTTAAAGCAATTTTGTAATTCTATAATTATAGATATTATTTTTGAAAACGTAAACTTCAGATTCCAGGAGACCCATTGTTACTGGCAATCTTTATTTGAATTAAATATTAGGTACATATACCTATTAACTACTGTTTCCCCATTGTTGTACTTATTTTGAATAACCTCAATAAAATTGAACCAAGGCTGGAACCAAACATTATAATTGTCCTACTCCAATGTCAATTGAGTATAAAATTCTTTGTTATCTGGAGAGTAATTATTTTTATTACCTGTATAGGTGTTAATCTTATTTTTGTCCCTATCCTCAAACGTTTTGACCGGTTCTTATGCTTATGGCATCTATTTTAAGAAACTTCATTATCTCACGAAATAAGATGCAACGAGCTCAAATGTAGAACCCTCTTAACTTTTTTGCATCGTTGATTGTGCACCATATTAAAAAATATTCCACTGATTGAATCGAACACAATACCGTAATCAAACAGTAGCGTTATTAAATTTGAAATTATTTATTCATGATTCCGGATAATAATTTTATGATGTCGATCGAGAGAAAAAATCGTGCGTCTCGAATTGTTGGGTCGGGCGCCATGGTCTGGCGCCGCTGTGGTCTCGCTGACGATGTCTGTACCAGCGACCGCTTGCTTCCTCGAACTGCACTATCGTTGACCAACATTGCTGTCATGCACACGTATGATGCATCTTTTACAGCGTCTTATCGGACCTTATATATCAAAGCTTCTGCATTTTTAGTATTCTGTTGCTACCGATTCGCACGGTTGTTTGCGCTTTGAGCTGAACTAGAAACAATGGCTTTAGAAACCAATTCCTTTTAATTTTAACGTGACTTATTAATTCATAATTATTTATACACGAGCATAATACGGAATACTTAAGAAATTATCATAATGCTTTATGTTCTTAGATAAAAGATGTTTATCGTTGATCAGACGTGTTGCGGAAATTGTTTGTTTTCGTCTCAATAACAAAACCTGGAGTGGAGCCACAGAATGCATATAATATTTCAAAATTAGTTTTGCGTTAAGTGTTACATTTATTGACAAGCTTATACTATACCTATTAGTTACACATCTCATGCGAAATCTAGAATCAAATCAAGTAATTCCGGAGTCAAAGAAGACTCTAGAAAAATATCTATCCTCAAACACTCACTTTCCTTGAGTGTTCTTTGCAGTATTAAAGTGTTGACTAACAATAAATGTTTAAGAAGAATATTCGCTTATAGATTAATAAAATCTGCATTTTCCTCAAATATCCGATCGGACTTCCCCAGTGTTAACAGAACTGAAAGCAATTCTTCGAATATGATTCGAGAGTGTTTGGTTATCGATATCTGAGGTCGTTCGCTTCACGTCACCAATATCGACCCTCCTACACGTAGTTTTTAACAAATGTATCCAATGTTTTAACATTAGGTAACACTTTACTCACGGGATCATTAGACCTCCAATAATTATGTTCTGTCCAATATCGCTGCACTGCTCTTTTATTTATTATTAATGTATTATGAGCCTATAGTATTCCTGCAGGGCAAAGACCTCTCTACTCCCCTGATCGCGATCTTGTGTGACGAATTGCCAATCTGCCAAACATTTGTCCATGACTCTCATATACAAACTAAAAAACAATGACAATAGAAAAGTAGGCTACTTTTTTGTTACTTCCGGGACCCAATTATCTAGTATTTTCATCACAATTGGTCATACCATCTTCTATTGATTCTGTCATCGGTGTTTTTAGTGTAGTATTCCAAAGTAGGTTATCAATCGCAAAATGAAATTTACATGGATATCGTTTTTGCAACGACTCCCTGATAGCAAAATTGTCTTTAATAATTACATACAAATAGGTTCATAATATTATGGATTTTATGCATACATATACACTTGTCTTCTCCACTAAAGGTGCACTTAACGTAATTGTAATATGTATGTATATTTCGTAGAGATATATCAACTGTGTCTATTCCCATAATTTTAAATGCGACTGATCAATGCGTAGTGATCATCACATAAAGGGCTCATTAAGCGTCGTATGAGTAATTAATACTTGTTTCGCCCGTCCCAGATACGGGTGGCGCATCGCAAACTGCGTCGGCGCCGTTCCTAACTGTCCAATGGCATTTGTGGTGATTACAAGTACTTACACTTAAAGGTAAATTAAATACTAATATCCAAGACTTATTACTTTCATACTATTAAAATTTCATCTTCGGTTAATTATGGTTCACAATATGCTTGGAATACGATTTATAAATTAGATAGGCAAATTAAAATCAAGTTAGTAGGATCTTTAGTAACTTATAAAACTTGCATATCTGTTTTATGTCACTAAATTAAGTACCTAGTTGAGAATTGGAGTACTTATCTACCGTTTGTAAACGGGGTAAATTTGAATCCAGTCTTAACAAAAGCGAGTAGGTACAAAAGCATGCGGTATTGCATCGGCTGAGTCGTCGGCACAGCTAAGTGATGGGCTGTCCTGTGTACTGCTCGACATAAATAGGGCCAGCACAAAGCCGGCTAACTGTACACGACATGATGACCGGACAAAATAGGGTGACTTACGGTTTGAATTTGAAACTCATTTATCTTTCATGCACAGTGCGCTCCTCTTCTTAAATCACCCGACTTGCATCGAAACTCCCGACATGCTTATCAAGTGCACCGAGTTATTAATCACCAAGAATCTAAATCGTCGATAACGACTATTAACGACGTCCGCGATCGACGATTGTTTTACAAATTTTCTTTCGTATTGGTTACGTCACTCTGCAACGAACCCACTTGAATTCCAGTGCCCGCATATTTTATGCAAATAAAATGAAGATTGCAAGACAAGAAACAATTGGCATCAGTTTCGGTCTAGACTTACAAAAGTAATTTATTAGACGTTTACACGTTTGCAAGAAATAACTAGTGCATTCATGTTACAGAGATATGCGTACAAAATGATGTTCGCTTCATAAGTATCGTAAGAAATAATTACCTAGTTAATCAAAAACCAATATTAATTTAGTTCATTAAATAAATGAATATGTATGCATCCTCGTTATATGGGTCAGAAATACCGTTACATAATTCGCCTGCGGACTGCATCGGATGAAAATTGATGTATGATCGAAGGTGAGCGTTGTGGTGTGGCGGGGTAAGCGGCGGACGCGATGTTGCGCGTGCGACTCTCACCGTCTTATCTCGCGCGACCTCCGCCGGACGCGCACGCACGCACGCCCGCGCTCCTACCCACCGCGCCGTTTACGCTATGCCTTCGTTTCAACAACAAACTTTTGTGCACGTTCGTCTAAACTCTTATTGTTATCGAAGTGTTGGACGCAACACTGAAATACAACAGTGAACTGATAATAATTTACTGCGTTTGTTTATATTTTAAAAAACTTTTAATAAGTAACGTACACTTTGACAGTTTATAATTGATACGATCCGACGATGGTGTCGGAAGGGGCTTTGCCCGTAGTTTGGTGTATTCGCGATAATCAACTAGTGCCTCATCAAGTATCTGGGGTGAAATTACAAGGAGCTGTAACAGGAGCACACATAGCGGCCGTTACAGACTTTTTGCGTATGGTAGCGGGGACGCCCATTGTTCTCCCGCACACTACGGTTCCTGAGGACGTCGATAATGATATTAATCAAGAAAAGGAAAATACAACACGACAACGGAAGATGTCTATGCAAGTTGAGGTACCGTGTGTTTTTCTTACCGAGAGTGCATTACAAAAGGCGAAAAGCCGGAGTAATTCTCGAGAGGAAAAAATAATGTTGGATGATTGCATATCATCCACAACCAAAAAATATTTAAAAGAACTAGATAGTAGTAACTCGTCATTTCTAAGTTCAACTGAAATTTTAGAAATAAAAGAATTAGAAGTCAGTGATATCAAAAAAGACAATTATAAATCAGCCGATTGTCAGAAAATCACTAGAATTATAGAATTAGATGATTTAGAAAATAAACCAATAACTACAGATATTGATAGAGAACCACTTCAAAGGAGAACTCGAATAATCGACTTCGAAAATAATCAACCGATATCTGTCGAATCTGACAACGAAATCCCACAAAGAATAACGAGAATTATTGAATTAAACGAAGATAATTCAGTTTCAACTGTAATAGACAATAAAGATAACGATGTTGAATGTCCTCAAAAATTAACTAGAATAATAGAATTTGAAAAAGATTGTAGTTTTCCTAGCATGGCTAAAATAATAGAAATGGAAAACGACATATCAAACGAACGTAGAATTTCTCTTACAAATGAAAGAGAAACAGGCGGCGGAAATGTTGAAAATGAAGATATTACTGTTAGGCCTAGAATTTGGCACAGAAGTACTCCTAGGTTTAGTCTTGACTCTTCATGCTCCGAAAACTCTTATGTTAATATAGATTGTATAAAGAGTTTGCAGGATGTTAAAAATGAGGATATCATGGAGGATGATGTGAGTCCTGAACCAACACCCACTGGTAGATCAGTTCGTTCTCGATTCCCTAAGAAAAAGACTTCTGTTTGTTCAATCGCATCTTCAGATTGTGATGATGAAATAGATGTCATATTTAAATCAAAACCCAAATCTAGTCAGTGGGTCAGTCTGGATTGGATACCACCACCTCCCAAAGAAGAGCCAGTGATTACGCAAGTCTGTGATAAAAATGATTTTATTTCGAAATGGATAGCTGAACAAAACGCCCAAGAATCTTTACTTATTGCGGACGAAAGGAGAAGAAGCCTTCCACCAAAATCAAACGAAGTATACCTTCAAAACATGAGAAGATTTAGTGATAGTCTTCAAATATGCAAGGAAGACGCTGCAAGTGATTCGCCGGCTACTGTAAAATGGAAATGGCACGACATTGTCAAACGTCATATTCAATTACTTAAAAATGACAAAGGATTTAGAAGACAAAGAGGCAGTTGGATGAGGACTGCTCGAAGATTGTCCGGAACTACAATAAATCATAACAACTTAGAATCGTTGCCTTTAGATTCTTACATGAAATTGAATACAATGCCGTAAGTAATTTTTTATTATTTTTTAATTACACGTTATGTATTTTAATGTAAAATCTTACTTATTCTTCGTGGAAGCTGCATAAAATTGGAATTAAATGAATTGTAATAGTTTTTTGATGTACTATTGCGTGCTTGTAACAGCCCCATCAGTCTACTTACCGAAGACAACCAGTTCAGCTAGTGAAACTGGTTATCATCTGACAACGGCCGCAGTCCACTACAGCTTTGAGCTATGCTAATCATTTCCAATGACTTATGTCTACTAAGCCAAGATCTTTTCATCTTGAATATATCTTGCTTCACCGGAAGTCAATAGACACTATTTGCAGTAATCATTAGTATAATTTTTGGTAAAGTTTTTATTGTGTATCTTCTTGATAACATCGATGCATGCAAGCTCAGGTTACAAAACAACAAAAGTTAAACTTCTCGTCACACGGAGACGTTGAAATGTATTCAAATATCTTAGCTAGGTGATTATCATACATAAAAGTTGCACAAATTACCATAATTAGTCTATCACTAACGCTCTTGGCGCCATCTCAAAAGATTCCTATTAAAATTATCTAAGTGCCATCCAAAATGCGCGTGTCTTTATTGTTGATCGATTTAAGCATTTTGATAAGAGTTCTCGCTCGTTACGAGAGCATGCCCGAAGCACGCGTTTCCGCAAGGCCGTACAATTAGAATGCAGGGAGCTCGCGTCCAAGGCTACGGTTGCGCGGTCGGTCGGTGCACCGGCGGCGGTCGCTGTCTTCCTCTCCGCACTTAGGCGATTGGTAGCCACAGGAAGTGAACCATGAAGGTGAGCCTAACAAAATACCCGAACGATCGGAAGCAACTGTGATTTGAATTTTGACGTAGTATCTTTGTTTGCAAAATTGTGTACAAGTTTCCTGTGTCTTCCACATGAATATTCCGTTAGTTCTATTGTTTGGCTTTGTTCCAGTTTTATTCAACTTTGTTTCTATTTATTCAAACAATTTGAAAGGTTATTTATAAAGATTTTGTAATCAATTAGTATAATAAACAAACTTTGAGATTTCTCTTTAGCTATATTTCCAGTTTTGAACTATTTTATCTGAGATCAATGATCTTCGTTGTCTTCGTTATGTGGGTGTTTAGTTTACAATTCAAATTAAGCTGAATTAAATATCTGAAGTTAGTTACAAATATGAACCATAAAATTCAATACATTTATATGTAGGGAATCTTTAAAAGCCTTGTAAAAGTGTATATGCGAGTTAATTATTGTCAAAGTATGAAAACTTGATTGGTTTTCCGTTACATTTTACTTAACAAGTTCCAGTGCCCTGTATGTTTGGTTTGTAACTCGCTTGCATTTCTGAAAACACGAATGTTGTGTTCAAAACGCATCAACATTTACTATTGTAATGAATGAGCACACACTTTCTTAGGAAGAAACAAACGCATTCACAGCTAAATATTTGCCTGTTTTGCCAATTCTCACAGTTCTCATTAGTTGGTTATGTTCATAGTCGATTGATTTGATGAATTTTAACCGACCGACTTCTATAAAGGATGAGAGTCTCAATTGAAGCAGTCTGAAGATAAGACAACTACCTGTTTCTAAGTAACTTGCACATCGTCTCATATATCCCTTATTTGTCAGTATTAATAAGGATAGAGACACCGTCTAAAGTTAAAATGACGAATTTTTCTTAGACAAAAGTTTAGGGTGAAAGAAATACGAAAACAATATCATTTGTTACTCTTCTTACCATTTTCCCAATTAACACTGATCCGAATAATACGAGTATGCTTAAACGATACGTATGTAGCAATCATAGATAAGTCACAAAAATACCTATTGTTTTACGAAATAATCATTATTAAATTACATTGATAAGATTCGAATGATAAGATTATCAGTAATATTATGTATTAACAATCTAAATTATTTATTTTGTTGTTTAAATTGGTGAAACGGTGTTGTATTCGACAAGTTGTTTTGTTTTACTTTGTGCTCAGTTCTTTGCTCTGCCTAGTTTTAAAGCTATTGATCAGAGTGTTAATTAAATGGGCATAGCGTTTAGTGAATCCAACTATGCTAATTCATACGGAGAACCATGCATGCAGACTTGACCTTTGAATTCGAAACAGAACGCATATGGAATGAAAAGTAACTGCATTTTTCCTTATTATTTGTTCGTCCATCAATCACCCAATCATGTCAACGGTGCATGTTAATTTGAAATGAAATTATTGAGAATTCGCCAAAATTAACATGGAATTTGTAAATTGTTCGTGCCACTGGAAGAGTAACAAAATTATATGAAATTGTTTAAATAACATCAATTACTTCGTGCTCACTTTCACTGTCGATCGACTTAGGTTCCGTTTCGTGACGTCTAAGCTATGTAGCGTTAAAAAATAGGTTCTTCTTTTTTTTGCAACTTCACTTTCTAGCCAAATGATGTATTATGATCATGAATTTATGATAAATTATCAACGATTGCAGCAGAAATACAATCAACGCAGTTCAATAAATGTGTAATTAACCACCATATTGTAAGTGGTCTGTTTACTAAACAAATAAAAAGTTTGCAATTGTAATGATTATCTTTGTTACTGTATTAGACACGTGTTAGAAAATAGATGAAATACTGGTTTCTTATCAATCGCATTTCCTGAGGTCGTATCTCGAGAAAGAACAATGCAATAGGGTTTTTATTATTTTTGCTTTTTGTTCGGTGAACGTTGAGCTTGGCTTATATCGCGCTGAGTTCAACCGGCTGCATGTAAATGCTTTTACGGATGTATTCATGCAACTCGTTTAAGAACCTCTGTAATTATAATACAAAAACTTCAAATCATTTTACGTATTCGATTTGTTTATAAACTGGTCGGGCGTCAATTACCGTTTCTAATGCTTGATAAACATCAACGACTATCATTGCTTAACGTGTAGGTATATAGAGACGATTACTATCGAACTAAACGCAATTTGATTACCAATTCGCAGTATCTACCTACCACCGTTTGTTTTACGTTTTGCACGCATCATCATTGTCCTTAATTGTTTAACAGGAGGCAGTAATATTTAACGACTCATTGTCGACATTGCCAATAGTATAGATTCGCTACGCTATCAGCTTGCCAAATGTCATCTTAAACATTTCCTATTACGAAGTGTCTCTGAGCTTTTATTAGTTTCTCGATCGCTTCAAACTGACGTTGTTTAGATGTGTTTTGTTCATAGACTCAATAGGTAACTTGAAATTCATGTGTTGTCGCGATTTTTATGATTATAACGGACATTTCGACGAAAATACCGTTCTCAACGACTGAATTAGTTTGCCGGTGCAATTGCTCATTTTTCTTGAAAAAATTACTAGTGTTTTACAGTTCTTCGTTATTTTCTTTCAATTTACAATACAACTGCTTAACTGGACAAGAAATCAATTACACTTTAATAGAGTATTTACCTACTTACTGCGAGGTGTTATCCCACGGTATTTAATACTAGTACAATGCAAGATGAGTAATGAGAGATGACTACTAAAGCGGTATCAACTTCAATTTACTTGTATAACAACACGCACAAACTATTAAATGCCATTACTTCTGTGACACGTGTACTATGTTGGGTGCAAGACAGAATTGCAGACCCACCGTAGAACTACAAAACTGCTATTATTAGAATATTTTCAATTCAAGCAAGATTCTAAGCTCTTGCTCGAGTTCAAGTTTAAAGTTTGAGGTTCCGCTGGTCGATCGTGTTTTCCATACAAATGAATTTAGAGTGTTATCCATTTATTCTTTATGGAATTTGAAAAAAACAAAAGTTAAATCTACATAACAAGTCTATATCTAGCCCATGTAGGTGACGAAATAGACAAATTATATTTATTTATATTAAATTAAATATAATTTGTCTATTTCGTCACCTACATGGGCTACATAAAGAGTTGTTATGTAGATTTAACTTTTGTTTTTTCAAATTCCATAAAGAATAAATGGATAACACTCTAAATTAATTTGTATGGAAAACACGATCGACCAGCGGAACCTTAAACTCAACAAAAACATTCCAATAATATTAATTTTAGAACTCTACAGTGGATCTGCAATTCTAACTCCATCCGTACCTTGTCGAACCAACACATTCGCATAGCAATTTTCTTATACTAATAACAATAACAAACTCCTCATACAAAGGGCCACTTAAACCTTTTAGGGATAACGGCTGCCTCACTTCTATGTCTCTTAGACATCACTGTCTAAACCTGATGCCAGTCTTTGTAAATCTATCGATGTCTATCAAAACGGTATCGCGGGTACAGAAAAACTTGTCTAGAAGTTTATGGCTATGCACTTGACCATCGTAGGGAGACCCTATAATTAGATTACCCATCTAGAAACCATCCTGGAGCCAGCCGCGACTGGATTAGCAAAAAAAATAATGGCTGGCCACATTGGCACGCGAAGGTTGTTGACCGTCCTGCGCTTCTGCTCTAACTCGTTGTAAAACTTATAAAACTTTGAAGACGCAAAAGTTACGTAGGTATAATACATCCTTGAAACTCTTTATTTAATTAAGTAATACTATTTTTCATTGCTATTTTTTATATATATAATATAACTAGCTGCACTCCGCGTTTTCGGCCGCGTAAGTCTCGATCCCTTGGAAATATCAAAACGAAAAGTAGCCATAAAGCGTTGCTCGATAAATGGACTATCCAACACAAAAATATTTTTTCAATTCGAACCTAAAATTAGCACGTTCAAACAAACTAACTCTTCAGCTTTATAATATTAGTACTTTAGAATATCTATCTATATTAAAAAAATAGAAACCCCTAGTTTCCTTTGTCACGGGGGCGGCGGCATCACGCGTGAACGGCTGGACCAATTTCGCAATTTTTTTTTTGTGTTATTTTCAGGAGAATGTTATGAAAGAAAAAAATTGAGATAGTTGCCTAAACAGTATTACGCCAGTGAAATAAAACAAATAATTTTTATTAAAACAAATATCTGTACATAAATATTTGTCGAGTTGGAATTATTGTGTAAACTTTTTCGAATGTCTCTTAGTTAGTATTAAATTAATAGTCTCTAATATTAAAATAGGTAGGTACTTGCTTTTACATTTTAACACTTTACGTAAACCTATTTTGTGTAACAGTAATCGATCAATACAAAGTCTAAATAACTATGATATAAACATTGTGGCTTACTCTGTATTATGTAATTGAAATATTGATTAGGAATATCCGTTTCCCCACTACATCTCTCTACTTGTGTTTCATTTATTCAAATTACATACTAATTCATAATATAATGTTATGTAAGTTCATAATAAACCACTTGACCTCATTTCCTTCGCTGTTAAAAACATTCAAACATTATTATTATCAATCATTCATTATAAACAACATAAGTTTTGTTTATCGGAATAAATTTCACACACCCCTCCTAATCATCATTATGTACAATTAGGCAACAAAAGTGGTGGCTCACCGTAGAGCTCCAAAACTGCTATTAATAAGAATGTTTTCACACCAAGCAAGATTCTAAAGTTATGCTCGAGTTGAAGTTAAAAGTATTTCGACTTATGAATTTATAAAAAAAATATTATTGGAATAAAAACATTCCAATAACAGAATAGAATATACTTAGTTTATTCAAACAAACACACGCCCGACATAGTATAAGTACACACAAAATAAGAAACAATAAAAGATAGTTACAGAGAGTAGTTTTAGTTTTACAAATAGTAATTGTAATTTTAGACGTCTACAATGGGTCTGCAATTCTGTTGTCAATTGGCAATAGAGAAATAAAAGTGCAGACTCACCGTGGAGTTCCAAAATTGTTATAAATTTTTAACTCGAGCAGTACTTTATGGTCCTGATTGAGTTAAAGTTCAAAGTATGTTATCTCATGATTTTTTTTAGAATAAATAATAATCATTGATAACTCTACGGTGTGCTTCCACTTTTGTGGCCAAATGTACCTATGTTATTTGTCACTTTTACTATGAATCCTAAATCTGGACAATGAAATTAAATAAATTTGCACACTGAGTTTGTACTTTCAAAAGTCTGCTCAAACATTCGTTCGCAAATATAAGTTTGTATCGAATTAGCTTGTTGTTTGATTAAGATCGATGTCAAACTTTTATTTGCTTATGTTGGTTTTTACTAGTTTACACACCTTTAGAATCGATTTTTTTTTTTTCAGTTATGGCTTCGCACGGTTTGTGCATATAGCCAGTATCAAGTAATATTTTGCATCAAGTTATGGCCCGATTTACAGAAATCGGGCTCAAAGTGTTTCAAGATGGTCAAGTCGTCAAGTCACAGTTTGTCAAGTCAGGGGTCATAGTAAAGCGGTGGTTACTTTACATATAACCTTGTAGGAGATTTTGGAGGCAACGAAAAAAGTCCATGTTTGACACTGATTTTTACTTTCACTACACTTGTGCACTTTCACGGAACTAAATTAGATAACTTTGCACCAGAATTATAAAATTTAACTCGGTTTACAACTAAGTTTCGTGTAAATAAAACTGCAGCACGACATGTTGTTGGCTCGTTCCCGCCAAAAACCTTTTTAGAATCGATTTCATTTTATTATTTGTTTTTTTACCCTTACTTGATTGAATCATAGTTTTGTTTTTAGGTCCTTGGCACTAAAGCGCTCTGTTTAAATAATCTGGATTAGATGTAAAGAGCAAAGATCCTAGTTTTGTTTTGAAAAATCTAGCAAGTAGCAAGACATAGTAATTATTTTCCCGGGTCTTAATCCGCGTATTTTTAGGGTTCCGGACCTCAAAATGTAACAAAAGGAACCTTTAAGAGTACTCTTTTTTTCTCTTAACTCGACATTTTGGACTTTTTTACAACGAAGAGAACTAATTACTAAGAATACAAATTGTGTGAGTTTAAAGAGTTTTTTTTAAGTAGCAAGACTTCTTAATTTATTCATACTTATTCAATTGTATCAATAAGTCAAATGGACGATGACGATTTCTCCTCGGCTAGATGGAGGTCAAGGCCGATCTAATGTCTGCCGCAGATTATTTGCCAGACAGTATAAATAACCAAGTGGAATCTAACGTTTCTAATAACACAAAATATTTATTGTTTTAATCACTTTCCAATTTGTATGCTAATGTTTATTTGAATATCTTGTATAAATAATCTACATAACTTCTTCTTCTTCTCGTATAGTGGTGTGGCTCACCTGTTGTTAGAGTTTTTAGATCGCCTTAAGGCCTCTAACTTGACCTAAAGACTGCTACTAGAGGTAGCAATCGGGACCAACGGCTTAACGTGCCTTCCGAAGCACGGAGGGGCTCACGAAACACATTTTTGCCACACTACAAATTGGCCACCCATCGAAGTAATGACCGCGCCAGGCGTCGCTTAACCCGCACGACCGTAAACGATCAGCGAGCGTCGCGTAGCTGTAAGCCTCCTCTTACTTAACTGATCAATTCCGTATGGGTTTTCCGCACGTAGATAGTCGACATTATCGGCTACTAACCGATCTATGACCCTTGGGATGCCCTTAGCACGTGACGAGGTCTTTGGTACTAGATAGTAACTAATCGGGAACCCTTTTCATGTCTCGCTTTTACGGCTCTCGTGGCCTTTAATAGTTAATGATATAAAATAAATAAAACATAGCGTTTAATGCTTACAAAATATAGGGATAGTTAAGGTGAAAGGGTACCTGCGCGCTCTCCATACAAACGTAGTCGACTGTTTCCTCCCTGGATAATGACACTAGCACAAATATATTGGTGGCATAAAACCTATAACTGCCATGACTATGCCCCTATGTTTTGGTTTTTTTCATTTTCTAATTATCATAGAAATTAAAATTTAAAAAAACAATAAATAGGGGCATGGTCATGGCAATTATAAGGTTTATGCTCCAAAAATATTTGCTCTAGTGTCATTGTCCAGGGTGAAAACAGTCGACTACGTTTGTAATAGTTTGTATGGAGAAAGCCCCCGGTACCCTTTCCTCTTAAGCCTAATTCAAATCGAGAAACTGCGAACTTATTTCTGTTGTTTATTGCATGATTTTAACTAGGTCGTGTCGATATTCGGCCTTTTAATTGCATAAATGTTTCTCTCTGGTTGTTTCTAAATGATTACAAAATTAATATTTACATTAATTTGGGAACATTTGTATGAAAATGAAAAGTTTCAATACGATTGTGTTGATTAATCGTTGACGTTACTAAATCTAGATCGATTTTGTTGACCTGTTGATGTTTCAGCGACAAATTAAAGCCCGCCTATACAAATATAGCTACATCATTACACGGATACATATCCGTTACATTTGATTTTTGCAGGTTTACCTCTTACTCTTTATTTTGTTATATATTCAAAGAATACAAACACTACCTATATTTACTTTAATGTTTAAATTACATACTTTCGATTGGCGTTTGTAATTACTTAATCTGCAGAATAATTCGAGAGAGAAATTAGAATTATTTCATTGAAATGAATCTTATATACTTCACACTTACCATGATTGAAAGTCAAAATATTTAGACAGGCGGATTTCTTAGCATTGAATAGCTGTTCTCACTGTTACAGGATGTAGGTATTCTCACTCGAATGTGGAATTGTTCGTTAAACAATAGTAATCAATTCTCAGCCGTAGTTATCGTCACGAACGCGATGAAATTGTTAACCAACATCGTTGATAATATCTCTCTATCAAAACCTTGAGCTCTTTAAATATTCCTTTGCTGGCTCCTTTGAAAAAAACGGTAGAAAACTTACAAGGATTTTGCAACTGGCAAATTGGTTAACTAAGCGCGTTAGTCGCTTAGTAATTTGAATATATTTTAGATGGCGTAACAGATATACCTTTTGATTTGAATAGTAAAATGCTTCCAACTCATTCAAATTTTAAAATAGACTTACATTGTATTGGGTTGTAACAGAAACTTGACGACCTCGCTCCTCTTGCGAATTGTTGCCCAGGACTTCGTGCAGTAACTGAAATTGTCAAATCTATTGTTTTGCAACAGCAGAAAATATGGTACCAATCTGAATCAGGCTCACGTCGTCGACAAAGACAAAAATAACTATACTGTGACAAAGTGTTAAATTGACTTCGTCCGACTTTCTATTTGTCTAAAAACTTGTAGAAATAACACTTTGTTTAAGTTTATCGCTTGGAGACAAATATGATTCATATACTCATACAGTTTGTCGGTCGAAGCACCGTCAAAACAAGCTTATCTTATTGGCTGGTTTCTGTTCAGAACATTATCACGTAGGGTGTGAAGTTGTGAACATAGAAGTACATCCATTGAATGCAGATCATCCATGCTTGTTGAGTCACCGCCAGACACTTTCTGTTCATATACGTCTGTATATGGCTGTCTGTACAGGTCTTTGTATTATAAACCTTTATTAGCTACGGCCTGTAGTTTCATCGGCTAATATCGTGAAATTAGCCTATGTCTTTTTTCACATCATGGACTACTCATATACTTGTTCGTCCTATTTGATCTAACCATTTGACCGCAAAGAGGCAGCAAACAAAGTGATGTACTTTAAATCGTTTGTAATTAATCGGCTTAAAAAAACGAGGTTCTCGTTAAACAATTAGATATTAGTACAGATTGCTCTAATACTGTTTTGTTTGTTACAGATGGTATTTCCGTAAAATTAAACGAATCGAAGCGGAGAAGAAACTGCTGCTCCCAGAGAACGAGCACGGCGCTTTCCTTATCCGCGACTCTGAAAGTCGTCATAATGACTTCTCTTTATCAGGTGAGTTCTAGATACTTCTTTTCACTATGAAAATGATGTCATCTTTGACTCTAATCTGATAGTAGTAGATAAGCTGGCCTTAGATCTAACAAGAGATTATGCTGTTTATTCCATCCCTAGACTTGGTAGGCAGTGTCTTCTTCTTTTCGTGTCGATTCCGTTATACCTATTGTTTTTTTTTTATATTTTTGTATTTGGTCTTTTTTTTAAATTTTTAAACACTATTCAAGACGTACAGTTAAGGTATGTTGTCTAATTTTCCTGTAGAGATCTTATCTAGTTCGGTTGCGATTGATTTCACTACCTCAGTGCGTGTAATTAAACCTTGTTGATTTTCCTTATGTTGCAAAATTTTCTAAACATCCAATTTATTTAATCAAAATACCAATGGACTTTCCTAACACCTAGTTCTGGCCGCGTAAACATTTCTTTAGGTAAACTTAGATGATATCGCCCGGCTACGCGTGGGAGCAGAGGAAAATCCTTTATATCAAATAATTTATTTGCGTTTATTGTGCACGCCACGCCCCAGTAAAACTATATTTCGACATTTTTACCAATCATCGTCATATTTTAGCCAATTTTCAGACAACTTGCATTATACAAAAGCCCTTCCTCATGAATTACTCCGTCCATTGGTGAAAACCGTATAAAAATTCATTCAGCAGTTTTTGTTCAGGCTGACGCGTGGTGCGTTTGTTTATAATAAGTATAGATAGAAGATTATGATAATATCACCCAATAGCTGCACCCCGCGTAAGTGTCTGTTTAAAAATGATATTGATTTCCTCCAAACAGAGAATACACATATTACTATTTACTACAAACTTTAAGAGCCTTTTAACCCCTGTAGAGGGCGAATTTTGAAAAATAATTTGGTGCGCACCACGTTGTTAAACCCCCAACCCCCAGTTTCAGACTTGCAGTTTCAGAGATTTCTTGATTTTTTCTCTGTTATAGGTATAGATATCGTATGTCCCCAGTAATATCCCTCCCTTTTTACCCAAAGGGTAAAATTATTATTTTTTTGAAGTGAAAACTTCTTATGGCGCGTTGGGCACTTTTGTGGGTGAGCATTTTCAGCCGTTCTCGTTTTTTACAAAGTTTCACTGTTTTTTACTAAGACTTCACTGTCTGTCTCTGTCTGTCACCAGGCTGTATCTCATAAACCGTGATAGCTAGACATTTGAAGTTTTCATAGATGATATATTTCAGTAGCCGCTTTAACACCAAATACTAAAACAGAATATTAATGGTACGGAATCCTTCGTGCACAAATCCGACTCGCACTTGTCCGGTTTTTACATTCTATACTCAAATAAAACTATTTGTAATCTCACTAATAATGATAATAACTTATACTTTGAATCCATTAACTCTATTTTTACTACTCTTGTATAAAAGAGGCATAAACCAAAAATAGCTTGTGATTACTAGGCAATGATTCACCGGCGAGTGTTACAAGATAGCTTGCTTGTAGATTGTAGAGAAACTTGAGGTTGCTCGGATTGTTCAGTTCAGTAAACCGGTTAAGGTTTTTCTAAGACGAATGAAGAACACAAGTTCTTGGGAACAAAGTATGAGCTCGGTTTTTAATATAAAACTACTAATTATTACGATGACCCAGTTGGCACAATGGTCACCATGCCGGACTGCCAAACACAGGGTTGCGGGTTCGATTCCCGCCTCAGACAAGTATTCTGAGATATTTGTCTGGGTCATGTCATGTCAGTTATTTATAGGTGTTATGCAACAAAAGTATTTGTGCTAGTTTCATTATCCAGGGAGGAAACAGTCGACTACGTTTGTACGGGGAGAGAGCCGGTACCCTTTCCTTATAACGTAGCGTTTAAAATGTAACCAACGAATGCGAGTAAAATTGCGGGACGCAGCCAATACAAATATATTCGTCAAAATAATGGAGTGTGACGTCAACCATAATTAATTGTTGCAGTTTGTTATACACATTAAATGAATACATCAGTAAGTAATTGTCTATTGTATGATAAATTATATAGGTACATATATAATGCTTTGTCCTGAACAACTGACTGACTGACTGACGGATCAACGCACAGCCTAAACCGCTGATCTGATCGTAGAGACCTGAGACACTCCAAAATCAAGAGTGACATTTGACAGATATGTCAATTTTCGATCGTCTTTTGCTTCCATTTCGATCTTCTTTTTTCCGTTTCGGCCGCCTTTTGTTAACCACTTATTTAAGTAATTTGACTACGACTACGAGGAAAGTTATTCCTTTTGGACAAACTAGTTTGAGCAGAAAGTTTGATCAGCGGGAAGGTACCGTTCTTTGTATGACGTAGGCACCTGATATAAGAAGGGATTATGAGAAAATCAACTCCTACGCGGACTAAGTCGCTGGTAAAAGCTAGTTATCATACAAAATCTAAGCTGAACGCTTGTGTAAAAGTTCCATTGTGGTATTTTTAACGTTTCCTAGAACTACTTGCAATTAATTTATTTAAAAATGTCCGTTTTTTATTAATGATTTTTAATAACTTCATTAGAAAACTATTGCGCTATTATGCCATTACTAATGTGAATTAAATCACCTCGGATCGTAGATAATTGAAGTTCAAACTTGTGATTCATCCCTCACTTGTACAAATGAATAAATTGAATAAACTACAAAATAAATGAACCAGTTTCTTTTTTGCAATTTTTGATAGTAATAGAAACTGATTTTATTTGCAAGTAAATATGTAAAAATACCATTAAATAAGAACAAAAACATGGTGAAATTAAAAATCCAATTTTACTCGTTAATTACTTAATAGTGAAAATAACTAGAGACAGCACGCATGAATAGAGATTTTTGCCGAATACAGAATATTGGGCTAGGCTCTCGGCCAAATAAAGAATATTCCAGTACCGGATATAATTATAATAATCTTTTTATGCAACTTCAACTCGTAGTCCTCTCCATCCTAAAATTGCCTGGAAGAGAGGGCTTTTACCGGTAAGGCCGCCTATTGTACCATGTAGAAAGAAAGTCAATGTCATAATATGTAACTTTGACCTCTGTAAAATGTCAATGTGACATATTATGTCAAATGTCAGTCTGATTTTGGAGTGGGGTGTCGTTTAATACGTTTTCGAGGGTGCTAATTTCGAATCCAGGATTCGTTTTTAGATCAGAGTTGGTTTTATTTCGGAGTAAGGTTTTCGGGGGTAACAGGTATTTTTTATTTAATTTAAGATATAAGCATTGAAAAAAAATCAATCTTCGCTTCGCACGGCTATATTATGCATGTATATCACTACATACATAGTATAAAATAAGTAATTTTTCGCCGTCCCTATATCCTTATGTATGCTTAAATCTTTAAAACTACGCAACGGATTTTGATGCGGTTTTTTTAATAGATAGAGTGATTCAAGAGGAAGGTTTATTTATACGTATAATACATGCATTATATAGCCGTCCGAAGCCGGGACGGGTCGCTAGTTATACATATAAACCTTCATCTTGAATCACTTATTTTATTAAAAAAACCGCATCAAAATCCGTTACGTAGTTTTAAAGATCTAAGCATACATAGGGACAGACAGCGGAAAGTGACTTTGTTTTATTTATACCATGTAATGTAATGATGTATTCTTGTTTGTGTGCATGTGTACAATAAAGTGTTCTAGCTATCTATTCGGCCGGCGAATATTCGTCACATTTCTGAAAACAAAAGAGTGATCTTACAAGGGTTCCTTTTTTTACGTTTTGAAGTACGGAACCCTAACAACCATGGTACTTTAAAATACTATATCAAAGTTATGATTTCATAATCTAATCGCTGTCTGGTTATATTTTACATTAAGCACTATTAGATTTAAAATCCATTTAAATACGATGTTTTACATGATTTTTCGATTTAACAACGAGTATTATGATAAGTGCATCGTAGACTGAAGTAGGTATCTTTTTTAAATTGTATACTGGATTTTTAGATACGAATATGTTATCCTTTGATAAGGTGAATACCTATGTACTTTTAAAATCTTTTTAAGATTAGTTCAATTAATAAATTCGTACTTATCTATGATTGTCTGTTGGACAAACCTCAAAAGAAAGTGCTTTTATTTATTGTTATGTTTACTTTAGTAGAGTTTGCGAGCCAAACTTTTTTTGTAATTTTTAGGAGCTATTCTGCTTATCACTCCGAAGATACTCGTCAGGTCTTCGCATTTTTTTTATGAAACCAACTTGAAGTTGACACCTTTACATAAAAAAGAATCATTGGAATTGGATCTCGTAAGGAGATATCCAGTAGTCATCTTTATGCCCCTTTTTGACAAAAATTATATAAGATCTTAAAAATGATTTACCAACTTTCGTCCAAATCCGTTGTAAAATACAATCTGTAGAAGAGTGCCAAAAGACATAGGTACATACCGACTGGCATAGATATTAAGAAAAATTTGCCAGACTTGAAGCAAAGACACTTCGATCCCTCGGTCAATAAGCATTTTGCCATAACTACAAAATAAATCAAATATTATTATAAAGGAAGTTTTAACTCTTAAATAATGCAATAATTATAAAATTATGTTTCCTTCGTCCATGTTAGTGTTGAATTCAAACATTAATTTCTGCTTTTATCGATATTTAATTTAACACAGCTATATCGTAAATTTTAGTATAGTACTTCAATAAAAAGTTGTTTTCACGTGCATACCGTTTAATTTAATTTCCTTATTCATGGTTTTATTTTGATAAGTAATACTCAACCATATTATTATAAAAGAATGTAAAATCTGTTGCTTCGTTAGAAACGGCTCGTTGATCAACTTCTATAGACATTTTTCATTTGTACCCACGGGTATTGTTTTTACAAATACATATATTCTCCTATTTCCTTCCTAAAAATAATACCTCTATACTGTTTCTTCATGAGACCTAGGTTTGCTATACAGACATGTGGTGGTCCACATGATGGTTCTAAATTCGTTGCGTATGTTTTAAGGTTTTATTCTAACTCCTAATTAAAGAAAATTTAACCCTCATAAAACATAAATATGTAAATCGCAAAGGCATGTACGGCATGCCTTGGTTTTGTATAAAAAACTGGTTGCCTGTAAAGTCGGTATACGGGCGAAAGTTTTACGTGACAACAACTGTGCCCGAGTGGAAGGGACGCGTGCCTCTCACTCGCTCTCATTGTGAGCGCATAACGTCAGCGGAGCGTAACGCAGTTTCTTGAAGTGTCACCCGGCAAACCAATTTATAAAACGTTGTCACGTCAAAAGAAATGACTGCTCTAGGTAAAGGCATTATTCCAAAAGTGAAGGGGGTAGGTAATATACCACATGAGTTTCTCTACTCATGTGAATATACTCCGGTTTGGACAGAAATATTGATAGGCTATTGTCATGGGATGGTAGTGGACTGGGTAATGGGCAACTATGGATACTATAGCGCCTGCCGTAACAATGTCCAACAAATACGTAAAAATGTAATGCCAATAATATTAAAGGTATATTAAAGAAACTGACTATACTGTGATAAAGATAAGATATTCTCATTTCAATATTTTGCAATACATCACGTATTGAAACTAGTTTACTATAATCAGTGTTCACTGGTCGATAAGTTCAGCAAACATTGTTACATTTTATTATAAAACCTTTGTTGCAACTAGAATGATTCATTCCGTTCGTTATCGCTTCATATTTCTGAATGGGTTTAATTCAGTATGATTACGTCGAATCAGGCCAAGTTCTAGACCAGTATATTTTGGAAATGTCATTGACGTTCCTGTAATCTCCAAGTTTCAGAGTCAATAGCGAAATAGGAAATGATCATAGTCTTATTTTTGTTATTGAGCGAGCAAGCAAAGCGTCAAGTCTGGTAAAATGTATGCTTTCCTCTGTCAGTATGTTCATTGGTACTACCCCTTTAGGTCATATTTTCTTCCGAGCTAGACCAAACTTGGTTTATATGTTTTACTATTTTATACTTCTCCGATGAGATCTGATTTCGATTATTCTTGTTTGTTGTTTATCTCATAATTTGGTGATGATCTGATGAAAATATTTAGAGTGATTGAGCTCGCGAAATAGAATAGAAAAACATTTATTTGGACAAGAGACAAACAAACATAAGAGCACTGACATGTAGGTACAGAACATAAGAACAAAATTACTTTTATGATAAAAAGTAAGAAAATTCAGAAAAAACCACTGAAACATCTACTGAGAAATCTACTGTTCGCATAAATAATTGTGTAACTCTTATCTAAAAGGTAGAGACACTTAAGGTGAAAGGGTACCTGCGCTCTCTCCATACAAACGTATTCGACTGTTTCCTCCCTGTATAATGACACTAGCGCAAATATTTTTGTGCCATAATACCTATAACTGCCATGACTATGCCCCTATGTTTAGGTTTTTTCATTTTCTAATTATTTTAGAAATTAAGATTATAAAAATAAACAAAAAATAGGGGCATGGTCATATTGGTCATGGCAGTTATAAGTTTTATGCACCAAAAATATTTGCTCTAGTGTCATTATCCAGGGAGAAAACTGTCGACTACGTTTGTATGGAAAGAGCCCCCGGTACCCTTTCCTCTTAATGCTTATCATGTTGTGTCTATCCATCGTAGTCTTGGAAACTGGTGACTCCGTTATTTCTGTTTTATTAATAGATTGCATATTATAAGTACATTGTCATGTACGACTAAATATAACGCAATGATCACATAATCTGATGTGACCTATAAATGAATGCCCATGCTGTTAATATGAATGCCAATCCGACTTACCTTCATCAACACAAAATCTAAGATCTGTCAAAAGCTTGACGTTACATTTCTTGGAATGACTCGACTCGTTCATTATATTCAGAATTGAATTAATATTTACTACATTACTGTAAGATAATAATATTTTGTTAAAATTGGCTTTAAATGTTTATTACTCTTGTACTTTATGTATTACAAAATCGTTTTAAATACAGTAGCGCTTCCACGAATATAACTTTCATTCTCGGCAATGTCTCACTAATAAATAACGATTCCTTTTAAATATTATTTCTTATATTTGCGAACCGTTTCTGTTATAAAGTAAGATTATTTATCTTATCTCAGTTTTACTAATTAACCTTCTATAGAAGTTTGATCGATCTAATGCAGTTTGTCGGATTTCTACAAAGTTATTTGGGACAACTTCGTATGTCTCACTGCCGCATGTATGAAAAAGAATTTCTAGCAAAAAGATTTGAATGTAAATTCTGATTATTATTTTAACAGTCGTGTATTATCTATCTATAGTAATACTAGCTGCCCTACGCGGTTTCACCCGCGTAACTCCCGATCCCCTGGGAATATCGGGATGTAAGCTATCCTATCTCTCAAGTTGGATCGAACTGCACATGGTGTGCGAATTTTATTATAATCGGTTAAGTGGTTTAGGAGTCCATTGAAGACAAACATTGTGACACGAGATTTATATATATATTAAGATTATAAATAAGACTGATTTGATTGTTTGTTTGAATTGAATAGACTCCGAAACTACTGGACCGATTTTGATGAAACTTGATATGAGGATACATTGATTCATTGGGAGTGTTATCTAGGCTACATTTTATCCCGATATTCCCACAGGATCGCGATTTACGTGGGTGAAACCCCGGAGCGCTGCTAGTATAAAATAAAGATACGACTTGTTCCGTAATCAGTTGATTGACAGTTGACACGATGCGCCTCATCTCTGGATGCCTTAAGCCTACCCCAACTTACTGGCTACCAGCTCTAGCCTATATACTGCCTCCTCATATGCGGAGAGAAAGATGCCTTGGTCTTGAAATACAAAAAATGCGAGCGTCCCCAACTCTACCCATCCACGAAGACCTAGTCGACTATGAAAAGCCAAGACTAAAGTCCCGTCACCCTCCAGCGCTGAGGCTCCATGACCCTGAACCAGCCCATAACCTTCAGGAAGTCTGGGCATCTGAATGGGAGTTAAGATCTCTCCCAGGTGACGATATCTTCAAGCCTAATCTCGGGGCACGTCCTGCTGGCTTTGAGGAGCCCCGACGCGTTTGGTGCATGTTGAATAGGATAAGGACAGGAGTTGGGAACTGTGCTTACTTATGGCACAAATGGAACTGGTGCGATTCGCCAGTATGCCAATGTGGAGCTCTCGAACAGACTGTACACCACATGGTTTTTGACTGTCCACTAACCAAATACCACGGGCAAGCGGAGGATTTTACAAACTTAACTAAGGACGCGATAGCGTACCTGAAAATTGTAAAGCTTTGAAGTAGAGCAACATAATTAGCCATACGATAAATAAATCAGTTGATTGGTTGTTTGCAGTTAGGCGTTACTTACAGTATTTATACTTGGACATTTTCAGTAAATACATTGATTTCAGTTATTGGATTTTATACAAAATACATTTCTTTCTTTTCTTATGTAAAAGGTTCTGCACAGAAACAAAAGGTATCTTTGAAGAAATAATTATTTAGTCTTTTTTAAGGTTTTCGCGACTTGAACTCATAATTATTTTTATTTTAACGGATATATTCGCGTTTTAATTTGTTTTTAAACCTGACGTTTCGGGAACTTTGCAGATCCCATGGTCACAGGCAGACTGAGACGTTTTTGTAAGACGAATACTTATCACTCAGTCTGCTTGTGACCATGGGATCGGCAAAGTGCCGAAACGTCAGGTTTAAAAACAAATTAAAACGCTAATATATCCGTTAAAACAAATATAAATATAAATATACAAATATATAAATAATAATTTCTTGGTTTTAATTAAATCTTAGTACCTATTCTTAATTCAAAAGCTATATTCTTAAATTATTCTCAAACGTCTACAGGGAGAGGATTAATTCTCACTTCAATAAACCTTTTTTTTCTGTGTGCAAGCTAGATTTATTTCTAATTGTACAGTTTTAGCCCAAAAATAGTTATACTTATTATAATTGAGTTCTAAGAATTTTCAAGGGTATTTTATTAATTACCTATTGTATATTGTTTGGCAGTGCGTGACGGTGACACAGTAAAGCATTACCGTATCAGACAACTGGACGAGGGTGGATTCTTCATCGCTCGCCGCACCACTTTCCGTACACTGCAAGAACTCGTCGAACATTACAGTAAGGACGCTGACGGACTCTGCGTCTCATTGAACAAACCCTGCGTACAGGTTAGTTACACATTTTGTTAAGGGGGGTTCATACGCCAATGACCTTGCTACACAGGTTACTAAATAGTTAGTACCGGAGCCGGTCGCCTTCGTTGGTGAAAATTGTTGAATGTTACGTTTGTTTTGTTTGTCTCAAAAGTGCTGAGCTGGAATTATAGGTGAGATCTTTACCGATATTTTGGTGTGTCTTTGAACCAATAATTCCCTATAGTTTTAAAGCTTTTCTAAAATTAAGAATTAAAACTTTGAAATGATAAGGAATTTTCGTCTCAAATTACCCTAAAATATCGGTAAAAATCTTATCTACAATTCCATCTTAGCACTTTGCGAAAAACAAATAACAAAACACATTCGTTACAATCAACAATTTTCACCAACGAAGGCGACCGGTGCCGGTAGTAACTATTTAGTAACCTGTGTAGCAAAGAAGGCGGTATGAACCCCCTTAAAACTTATTCCAATATTGAATGTAAATGCTCTTTATCAATTCCGAACACGATACCACGGTCATTTCTATCACAATTTCAATATGACATTCCAGCATTCCACTGTGTTATTGTAAAGATGATTCATTCAATCATGAACAAATACAAACTTGACCCGACCTTCCGAAATTATTGTCGATTTATAATCTTAATATATATAAATCTATAATATAAAAATGAATCGCAAAATGTGTTGGTAAGCGCATAACTCAACAACGACTGGACCAATTTGGCCAATTCTTTTTTTGTTGTGTTTGTTATTGTCAGGAGAAGGTTCTTATGAAAGAAAATATTAAGAAAATTGCGTAGAAAATTATTACGCGGGTGAAACCGCGGGGCGCAGCTAGTATTTTATAAAAACAAAGTTGTTTAAGTAATACAGTTAGGCGCCATCTCGGGCGCCAAATTTTAATAAGAATTCTGTCAGATCAAGGCCACAAGATCGTGAAAAAGTTGATGTTATATTATTATTACGACTGCGCATAAATTTCAAAATTCAATATCTGGACGGCCGTAAAATTTATGAGTTTTCGACGGTGTGCCTTTGTGCGCCGCGTGAGAAATATTACAAGGCATTGAACCAACTCGAGGATACTTTAAATTCATCGAAGGACTCCCCTTTCCTGGACAAAGAATATGGTCGATTACTTGTTAGGAACACACTCGACGAAGAATTTTGAAGTGAAAAACTTCTTTTAGCGCGGTACGCATATTTTTAGATGAGATAAAATCTCTGAACTTGCGACACCGTTACGAGACGTAGCTACAGTGTGTGCAATTGTGCATATATGCATGTACAGTCATATTACCAATTAGCTAAAACCCACGTGACCCAGAGCCCATTCGCATATCTGTAAAAATATAGTATTTACCTATTTTGTGATTTTTTAAATATTGTTTGTTTTTAAAAAACTGAATCAGGTAACATTACCTACTTTACAACCTTACAGATTTGCGAGTGAGCTCTAGGTCACGTGGGGTTGAACTAATTGGTAATGTGACTGTACATATCGTCAGTGGAAAGGCTACTTGGCTAAAGCGCCAAAATGACATTGTTGGGAAATGAGGTTTAAAGTTTTTTTTTTACGAAAAAAATTCATATCTTTTTTTCCTTTAACGTTAACTAGTTCAAATTAATAAATGTATCTATTTATACACGCGTCCACAATTAGAATTTGTTTCTAGATCTATATATCCCTTGGTTCGTGAAATAAGTGTAGCTTTAGCAAAAATTACCTAGGTTATAACAAAGTGTTAGTCAGGGAAAAATTGCTAATTTACCATCAACGTCTCAAATGTAGTCATTAAATTTGCTAATAAATAATATTAAGCTTAAACATAGTAAATTAAAATTACTAATAAACTAGAAATGTATAAATTGTATAAAGTTATGGAATGAAAAATCGCTTATGAAACGAATAACTATGAAACAAAATTAGGTAAAAGTTGCTAACTACGTAGGTATCTTATGAGTGTTCTGATATTTGTGAATTATAAACATTGCTTATTCACCTTAAATAAGATAATCCTAAATTATTTCTTATTGACTGATCAATTTTTGTTATGAAATATTCATAAAAATAAAACTAGTTTCAGTAGTTTCATAATCAATAATTAAAAAAAAAACGCTATAATTGCTTTTCGCACCGGGTTGTTCCCATCCGCTGCGATTCCATTGTTTTTGTTAAAAATATTTTTCATAAATTACTGTCGCTACGATTTTAAATTTTATATCGAAAAGTATTTTTTTGTTTCTAATGCTGCGAAGCTCGATGTCTATGTACGACCATCAAAAGCTGTAGTCTTCTAAAAAATTGAATTAAAACTCATAGAGGCTATGTAATGACACCACTAGAAAAATTACACTTACTTAGTTAAGCAATACATTTCAATTAATTGTATAATAATTTGTCGAACATCCATATCAGCCAACAAAGGCCTTAGTCTTTGTTTATCTATAGATTTTTAATTCGCTTCTAAGTATAGACTTTTTATCCTGTCTTCCTTAATTAAAGGTATAGATTATCGTTATTACAAAATTGAATATATTATTAAACGGAAAATAATAACCTATCACTTCTTTTTTGTAAGTGTAATTGTTATAGCAGATTCAATTAGATTCAACGCGGTAGGTAGAGACAATTTTTGGGTGGAGAATTATGTAAATGCCTAAAGTTATTGAAAATGGGATATTATGATTTTTATTATATGAATCTCGATATTTAGATGCTATAGCACCCATTTTTACGAGACAAGAGTTTTTCGGGTACGTCTCGGCAGCAAGGAAACTCCTTTGTTCTAAAGACCTACCTAGAATCGGACTACCTTCCATCGCGTGCGTTTACTGCATTCGTTGGTTAAATACCTGTAACTTTAGTAGTGAAAAAAAAACTATTTTAACTAAAATCGTAAATTATTTTTTTGGTCACAAAGAAAATTAGATTAAAAATAGCAAGTGCACTCAACGAATAAAAAAAGTTACTTTTAAAAATAATAGTTATTTATTTTGTAGGTTATATTGTGCCTATTTTACAAGTTGACCATACCAGTTAATACCTAATTTACAACCTATTTCATAAAAAAATAAAGGTTATGTATATCTAGTCAATAAACTAAAAAATACCATTTACTAGTACTAGACGTACGTACAGGAACTAAACCCAAATTTTAATCACAGCCTAAGTAAACAAATAGTCGCAGACTGAGAACAACCCTATATTATAGTAAATAATTTAGACATTTTTGCTAACTCAACTTTTAGTACTAAATTTTAAAACAATCATTTTCGCTGACGTATAACAATAACAATAAGTTATAAGCAAACAAAAGTCAATAAAAATTGCTTAAACTCCACGCGTCTCAAAATGTTATGCAAAGACTTTTGCTTAAGCGCCATATTTTTTGATTCCATGGTAAGCAAAAACAGCTAACATAATAATGTCAACAAACTTAAAGAAAAGGAGAAACGCTTATGTTACTGAAGAGAACAAAATGTGGCAAACAAAAAACTCTTAAGCGCTACGAAACCGAAAATTGTAGCTCCTAAGCGACGTCAGTTGCAAAATCAACGTATTTGGGTCGTTTTAGTCATTGATATTCAACATTTTTCTTAAATTTTTGGATTGCTAAAGCGCCAAAAAAGTGCTCAGATTGACTCGAAACCGACATCAATCGACGCAGAAAAAAAAATCCAATCCAATGATATAAAAAACGTATTTTGGTAAATATGGCGCTTTAGCCAAGTAGCCTTTCCACTGACGATATATATTTTGTAGTTTAGTAAATAAGATGAAGTTTTTTTTTAAGTTGTAAGGTTTTTTTTTCACTACTGTTGGCGCTCCCGGAGTGCTACCCTTTTTTTTTAAATTTCATTACCTTGTTTTAGGTAGGTATTCGTTCGAACTACGGAATATTGCTTCATTAATTAATGTCACATTTTATAATAAAACTACTACATTTTGCTCAAGAGCGACTAAACGACCCGCTTTTGTAATTGAGTTTGCGTCACTTACATATTTTAGCCATTTAATTCTCTCGGTTATAACACGTATGTATAAATTGTTAGAGTATGAATCCGGCTACATTTAAGTAGGTAATCAATCGGATTCCATTTAGATGACTTAGAGTTACGCACGTGTTTAATATGCTCTGATTATTATATTGTAGGGTGTTACGACTTTACTGTTTAATTTGGGTTGTTACCTACTATTTAATAACATTCGACTTCAAGACAACGGCAAGACTGGAATTCCTTCAATTGCCTACCAAGACAAAAAGAAAATTTGGGAGAATTATTTTTACTCGTGTGTTCTGGGGCGTACATCAATCCTGTATAAGGATATTTGGTCTCTTTTACGTGGGCAAAATGTCTCTAGAGTCTAGACAGTGTTAATATGTACGTAGTTGTTTGTTTATTAATCCTTTTGTCACGCTGTTGTGCCCTACCTGAACGTCCTTGCTTTTGTCACGGGCTATGGATTTTGTCCTCGTGTAGGTTAATGTCATATGTCGAGACAAAACATCTTGCTATATTATTCAATATTATTTATGTATATCATATGTATATTGAGATTTTATCACAAAACATTTCTTTAAATGCTCATTACTGCTTATATTGTCCACAAATATTTTTCAAAACCGACCAAAATTATGAATTTTCATTCATTTTCACTGAATCGATTCATTCTCTTTCTTTGAACATGTTTGGATGGTTTTCATGTATACTTATGTATTTTATTCCAAAAGGAAAAAAACGTATGTCCCGGTGACTACGTGGTATGTGGTAACTACTACTCGTCTGGAAGATCTTAAATTGATTTTGACGTGATAACGTCTAAAAAGATGATAAACACCTGCATTCACAAAAAAGTGTCTTGTTCCGGTACCATGACCCGTGTTTGTTTTATAATATTCAATAATAATATCGCTCATCCGCTTGTGTTATAGTGACGAGTGGCGAATAGAATACTTAGGTTTATAAAGGAAAAAAAGAAAAAAAATACCCTTCGGCCGTGTATGACACCAGAGTTTGGTAACCAGTATCATAAAGGAATGACAAAAAAAACTAAATTCATCGTTTTCTTAAGACGTTATCACGTTAAATTATCGTCCGTAAACCAACTTTACAGACAACCATTTTGTTTTTTTTTTTTTTATAAAATTTTAATTACTTACTTAGTTGTTTCTCGAGTTAAAACGCAATTGCGTATCTACTTCATAGGAATGCATATATTGTATAAGTAGTTGCAACAATGACAGTGGCTATAGTATACTTAGAGTAATTTCTATTGTTTAGCTAAGAAATCAATTTTACACTATTATCGTTTTTTGTTCTATAGTGTTGTGTTATAGTCACCATGTCACGCTCTTAGACATGTGAATAAGAACTCATCATCTATCGATATAAAATGTAAAGTCCTGACTGACTGACTGACTAAAATCACAGCTCAAATCAACGGACGGATTTGGCTAAAATTTAAATAAATAAATAAATAAATATTTCAGGACATATTACACATCGCCATCCAGCCCCAAGCTAAGCAACTTAATGCTTGTGTTATGGGTGCCAGATAACGGATAAACTACTTATATACTTTTTTTTTTTTGTAAATATAAATAAATAAATAAATATTTCAGGACATATTACACATCGCCATCCAGCCCCAAGCTAAGCAACTTAATGCTTGTGTTATGGGTGCCAGATAACGGATAAACTACATATATACTTTTTTTTTTTTTTTTTGTAAATATATACATATTATACATATAGGAAACACCCAGAACCAGAAACAAGAATTTATGGTCAGCATAAATACTTGTTTCCGGCGGGAATCGAACCCGCAACCTTCTGCGTCGCAGTCGGGTGTTCGCCCGACGCGCCACAGAGGTCGTCAAATTTGCCATACAGATAGCTGTTATAACGGAGGCATTCGCTAAGAAAGGATCTTGGAAATTTGAAACACTACGCGAACGAATTCTCGAGCAAAAGCTAGTACTTATACCATAAGATTTTCATTATATTTAGAAACTAGCTGCGCCCTTCGCTTTCACCCGCATACGTCTCCCTTTGGAATATCGCTGTAAAAATTGCCTATTTAAATAAATAATAAATAAACAATAGATAAATATCTACGGCAGACCGGCGCGGCGTGGTGACCATTGTGCCAATTGGACGGACCCTACACGGACGTATTCGGGAGCAAAAGCTAGTATAATAATACCCTAAGATTTTCATATATAGAAACGAGCTGCGACCTTCGGTTTCACCCGCATAAATCTCGATCCCTTAATATTGGTGTAAAATTTGCATAAATGTCTACATACCGAGTTTCATGGGGAACAATCTCGTCATATATTATTTTTGCGTAACTTTAACCGTTTACGCAGCGCACGCAACGGAAGCTCTCAAAAGGTATATTATTTCCCGTTTTTGCAACATTTTTCATGAATGCTAATCCTATTAGTCGTAGTATGATGTTATTTTATGTTATACAGGAAAAGTATTTTTGTAGTGCACAAATTTCGTTATTTTAAGCAAATTAAAATAAAAAAATACAGTTTTTTTTATTTTAGAGCTAACTCAAAAACTCTCAGCTATAACCATTTAAGTGTTTCTAACAAAACGACGAAGTCCATGGACACAATACTAGCGCCAGCGAGTTTAATAGCGCGCTCTAAATGAAGGTAGGTACCTACGTGTCACTGTGTGTATCAATACTGAGATACCCAATAATTTAGAAATTGCAGGAAGTTTTTCACATTAAGTTTTGGTTTTTTTTTATTTATTTTTTTGCGTAAATGTACTCCACTGCCGACATATATTCAGCAGAAAAAAAATGTGCACTACAAAAATACTTTTCCTTATAGCCTTCCTCGATAAATTTAACTATCCAAAAAAATAATCTTTCAAATCGAACCAGTATGCAGTCGTTTCTAAGATTAGCGCGTTCGTTGTTTTGCCATTGATTTGTGAATCTAACTAAATCATCCAGGGCGCCTCCCAAACGTATACAAAAAAAAAACATTCAAATCGGTCCAGCCGTTTAGGAGGAGTTCAGTGACATACACACGTACAGTAGAAATATATATATATTTATACAAAAATATATAACACGAAAATATTTCAATAACCGTTACAAAGTAAGGTCTGGTTTTGTACTTGGCCCTACATAATTGAACCGATGTAGGTACGTATATTGACGTCAATCATGTTGAAGCCACATCTATAATATAAAAATGAATCGCAAAATGTGTTGGTAAGCGCATAACTCAACAACGCCTGGACCGATTTGGCCAATTCTTTTTTTAGAATATTCCATAAGGTACGAGGATGGTTCTTATGGAGAGAAAAATTTAAAAAATTGCCTGAAAATGTCTAAAAACAACACTTTTCTATACTCCATACCATACAAACGATTCGTAATAATACAAGTCAATAAGAACTTTAATACCATAACATAAAGTTCAAGTTTTAATGGAGAGGTGCCGGGAAGGCAAAACAATTGAGTGACGTATAAATATTGATGTCAATCGTGTCGCGGTGTTAGTTGCCAAACTACACCTAAACGGCTGAACCGATTTGTATGATTTTTAACCCCCGACGCAAAAACGACGGGGTGTTATAAGTTTGACGTGTCTGTGTGTGTGTGTGTGTGTGTGTCTGTCTGTGGCATCGTAGCTCCCGAACGGCTGAACCGATTTTGATTTAGTTTTTTTTTTATATGGCAAAACAACGTTTGCCGGGACAGCTAGTTCTTAATACAATATTATATTTATCCTTTCGGCCGTAATATTATAATGGTTTCAACCGCGTAACTCCCGGTCCCGTGGGAATACTCTCAAGGGATTGGGATTTACGCGGGTAAAACCACGGAGCGATGCTAGTAGCAATTATGTTTGTTAGAAGCGTATATTGTATAGCTGAAGAGTTTGTTTGGTTGAACGCGCTAATGTCAGGAACTACTGGTTCGAATTGAAAAAATCTTATTGTGCTGGATAGTCCATTTATCGAGGAAGGCTTATAGGCTACTTTTTATTCTGATATTACCACGGGATCGGGACTTACGGATGAAACTAGTGTGTAGCTAGTACATCGATCGAACTTCACTTTGCAAGTTCATAATCACCTATTACGTAGTTAAACTCCATACATGCATCGTTCTTGTACTACTGGTTCGAATTGAAAAAATCTTATTGTGCTGGATAGTCCATTTATCGAGGAAGGCTTATAGGCTACTTTTTATTCTGATATTACCACGAGATCGGGACTTACGGATGAAACTAGTGTGTAGCTAGTACATCGATCGAACTTCACTTTGCAAGTTCATAATCACCTATTACGTAGTTAAACTCCATACATGCATCGTTCTTGTACGAGATAATAGCCGACAAAAATGAAGTTCAAGGTCTAAACGTTGATCTTTAAAAAAACTTGAATGCAATACCAACAAAACAAGCCGTAAGGCCGCAACATCAAATCATTGTTAAATTAGTTTCTGTACAATTGGTATTTATACAAATGTAATTTTGTCTCAAGTACATTCACGGCAGAATTGAGGTGAAGTGAGTTCCAAATTGAACGAATTTGGACTATTTGACCTCTGCTTTATTAAAAAATACACCTATAAAACCGCTTATATTACTCAGAAAATAAATATCTAGTAAATGTTGATAAATCAAACTATTCTTTCTTGGGAACCGAAATACGATCAAAAAAGTTGGCTTGATACAAAATCGATCTTAAACATTTAGTACATTTGAGGTGGTCGTCGACGGAAAGAAACAACTTCATTTAGTTTTGTTTAAAGATATTGCCAAAATACAAACTGTAATGTAATGCCAATGATATTTTCTATCCATTCTTGAACTATTTTGTGTAAAATACTTAAAATAGTGGTATAATAAATTACTGAAAAAATATTTAAGTATTGCAAAATGCGGCTAATTTCGCACCATCTTGTTTTACACTTATTTCTATTCAATCCGACAGGGACCGACGATTATGAGCGAGCAGCACCTTAATAGGTTTTCAAATTCATAGACAACTTTAATGAGTCTTATTAAATTCAGGAGTATAATAATATATCAATCAGACTAAAATACTTTACTGCCAACTGTACTTAAATCCCCATATCTGGGACCGGAAGACTATTTAATTGATAGACTCGAATGTAATAAGAGAAACCAATTCAAGAGATCGTTATGTTTACTATTAAAACGGTAATTGATAATAGTAGGTATTACGCGCAACGCGTCATCAATCATAGTCTGTTACGTTTTGATGCAAAAACATATATTTGATATAAGTTTAACGTCATATGACGTAACTAAATTTTAGTACAGTATGACCTAATGTTGCCCCTTCACTCTATTTCGTTTTATCGGAATACTGTTAGCGCTTGTATATTTTGTGGGATTTCATTGTTTCTTTACGTTTATTTACACTCACTATTTCCCAACTTGAATGCGGTTACAGAGGTGGTTATGATTGCATCGGTCCGTCGAATCATGAAATTGTGAAGCATCTTTCAAAACACGTCTTTATTAATGCATAGATTTAAGGTCTATAAGTCATGCACGCTATTCAGACTTCGAAATTGTCGAGGTATAGCTACTAAAGTTTTAACATTTATGATCATGCATAATAATCGCATCTCAACTATTTTCTTCGTCGTGCGTCAATTTCATTTTGTACCCGATAAAAGTGAGAATGTTTGGAAAAGATTCATCAGTAGTAACATCGTCGCTCACAAATCACTTGCCATTCGTATCAGACTTGTTTATTTTGTTTTCTCTGTTAGGAGTAGATCTCGAGTAGAGTCCTTCAATATGTAGGCTAGTGTAAGATGGGTTTTCACTTGTTCTTTACTCGTAAGTACATAAATATTTAAATTATGTACTTGTTGGTACTGTACTTAATATAAATGCATAAGATGTAAATGACATTTCCATTACCAGGTAAGGCATACCATGACATTTCGTCTGTAATTGCTTCATTTCAAATATACTTTCAAAAATATTTCTAATCATGACTTTTACGAGCATGATCATAAAACCCCTCAAGATTTTCTTCTGCTCTCTTCTCTTTGGTGGGCGCGTTCCGAAGGCACACATCCTAACTTATTTTTTAAAACGTTTTAACGTAATTTCATGCATGTTTCCAAATGAATAAAGAAATTTTAACTTTTACTTCGTCACAGGACCAAACGCCTCTTTCAATTATATATATTGTAAAGCAATTTACACTTTCTGTGATAAACCTAGCTCGGTATACTTTAGCGGTCTTTCGATGCACGTTTTAAATATGCAGCAAATTATTCAAGTAAATAAAAATAAGATCTTCGAAAATGTATTTCCTTGGTTTACACAACAGTTTATTGAAGTTTAAGTAATATTTCCGCATCTTTTATATCTGTGGTATTTTGTTAAATGTTACGAAAAAACAATACGAAATACTTCGTGTCTCTGTTTCGATGTTTATAAATGGTCACAATGCATATCGTTAAACACTGAAGTTAAAACGTTTTTGTAGTAAAACTTAGTTTCCTAGTTGCTTGCCTTGTGGAATACATTTACTTACATACTGGTGCAGTGGGTTTACTTCATTATTTGTTTTTTGGCTTCCGTATCCAAAGGATACAAAACGGGAACCATTTTACTGAGACTCCACTGTCTGTCCGTCAATCTGTCACCAGGCTGCCATGAACCTTGATAGCTAGACAGTTAAAATTTTCACAGATGATGTATTTCTGTTGCCGCTATAACAACAAATACTAAAACCAGAATAATGATGGTATCTCACTTGGCTGGTTCTTTTTTATTGTAACCTTGCTCATTCGACAATGCTCCTTGCTATTCATTATCATGATAAATACCTTGTACATCGATAGCATATGTCATTACAATAGTGTTGCAAACCGTGACATGCAGACTGACGGTCGTGGTTTGTACCCACCGAGTTTCATGTTACATCTGCCAACGTGGCGTGAATAAAGAATTAAACGGTTATCATATTGCAGGACATGCAATGCGATCGGGATCTTAATGACCGTGGCTAAAAGTTGAACCAATGTGCTGTTTTATTGAGTTTTACACCTAATTTTTTCCAAAAAAAACTCGAGGGCATCTTCTCCAGGAAGCTAATAACATTCTCCTTCTGGATGGTCAAACTGATCCTCTGAGTGAAAACCTGATCAGGCCTTCGATCATAAGAAGCCTTGTTGAGACGCCCCCCAAGATACCTGAGGCTTCGAGACCTCACAATCCCAAAGTCTCCACCCAGGTTCAAATTGGGTTGAACTGGTGTAGTTTTAGAGGGTTTTAGAGCTCTGACCACCACCACCTTCAGGCCAGTAGGGAGCCCCACATACCCTCGCTGCTCCCCAGGGCTTCCCTGGGTGGCATGATGGAAAAGGCTAATTTCTTTACCTTCCTTTGTGTTAGGTTATTGAATTACAGTATAGACGCTGGCGCCCTCACTTAAGTTCATTAAAGTTCTTGTTGCAGTGTATTGATGTATTGACACCTAACAGTCTGATCTTAAGTTATACAATGGCTAATACTTCATTAGATTAAGACAGCTAGAGCATGTCATGATATTGGTACCTAAAGTACTGTTTATGTTGTCTTATGTAATCTTAATGACATTTTGCCTTGAACGCGAGTTTATCTAAATCATTTTAATTTTTAAAAACTTAGAGTGGGTTAAGTAATATAAAAATATTCAGAAATTAATAAACGACTATCCAGGTAACAATGTCCACACTAATATTATAAAGAGGAAAGATTTTATTGTTTGTTTTTGATATATTCATTTGGAGATGGTAGGTGTGGTGTTTTTGGGTAGGTATCTTGCAAAGAATATTTTTTTTCTTAGGATCATATTTTTACTTAAGCAGTTATTAAGGTCAGCTCAAAAAAGAAGTTTTCAAAACATCTACCTTGAGTTTTGTTTTTTACATTTTGTTAATATAATTAGAAATCTCGACCTTCATCATTGCCAGTTTCGTAGAAATCTGTAGGGCCAGTTTATGTACGTGACATCTGACATACTTACCGAGACGCAGTGTTAATTTAACTGAGGAATTTAATGGGTTCGTTTTATTACTTGCATATTTACTTGATATCGTTTACAATCTCGACAAACGGAAAGTTTATTTCTGTTACAGTTATTCTCTTACTTCACTACATAGTATAAAACAAAGTCGCTTTTTCTGTCCCTATTTCCCTTTGTATGCTTAGATCTTTAAAACTACGCAACGGATTTTGATGCGATTTTTTTAATAGATAGAGTGATTCAAGAGGAAGGTTTATATGTATAATACATGCATAATATAGCCGTGCGAAGCCGGGGCGGGTCGCTAGTATATTATAAAGATGAAAGATTTGGTTGTTTGTTTGTTGGCATTGATGAAACTTGGTATGAGGATACATTGATTCATTGGGAGTAACAAAGGCTACTTTTTATCCTGATATTACCACGGGTTAAAGACTTACGAGGGTGAAACCGCGAACCTTGATAATTGAACTGGTCTATCATCATTTGCTAATTTTTTATAGAATTAGGACTATTCTATAGCGTCCGTTTTTTTATGAAAACCATCTGTCATTTTTATAGTTCTCTACGTATTTTTTCTCGTGGTGACTTAGTTACGTCCCTTACTCTCTCGTGGCAAAAATCCATGTATTTTTTAGTTCTATTGTTCTATTCATTCCGATTATACAATACTTATTAAAGTTTTCAAAATACAACCATGTATTTAATTAACATTTTAATTGTGATATTTATGTTCTTATTGGCAATTGTTTGTTTGAAACCGTTATGTTCTGGTAATTTACCGTATATAACGATTATGAAATATACAACTTATGAAATTGATTTAATTTTAGCACGCTTTGTTTAAGAACTAAGTTACGGTTCGGATTTGATAAAATTGTACCTTTTAAATCGTCTCTAATAATATTAGTTGAAGTTTGTTTGTTTTCTTTTTCACGGTAGGTATTGTCAAACGTCTCGACGCATTTTAAAAGAAAGTTTCTTTACACATACTAGTTTTCATCTAGCAGGGCAAGCATTACCCCAGAGACATTTTATCCACAGGGAAAGGACAAAATAGTCTTTCCCTCAGTCAGTTTTGTCCACCCCCAAGCATGGGCGCAAGGGTGGATAAACTATCCACAAAACGGGGGAAACGCTTATCCCCGTAATTTTTTTATACATCTGTGCTTGTCATTCTTGTCAATGTCATTTGTTTGACTTAACTTTACTCTATTGTCTTCCTTATGTTCCCATGCTATAGGCGGGGAATAGATGTCTACGTTGAATGTCAAATGGGGATATACTTATCCCTTCCCCTTTGCCGTGCCGAGGACATAACGGGTGGATATCATTTTTATCCTCGGCCCATGATGCCCTGCAGGGGTAGCGAAGCTGTAGTTGAGATGTAATTTGAACACAATTAGTATATTTTCCAATACTGACTAATGCTTTTTTTGCAGATCGAGAAACCAGTTACCGAAGGTCTATCTCACAGAACACGCGATCAATGGGAAATCGATCGTACTTCGTTGAAGTTTGTTCGGAAACTCGGCCACGGTCAATTCGGCGAAGTATGGGAGGGTCTATGGAACAACACAACTCCTGTCGCTGTGAAGACATTGAAATCGGGGACTATGGACCCGAAGGACTTCCTTGCAGAAGCCCAGATTATGAAGAAGTTGAGGCACAACAAGCTTATACAGTTATACGCTGTCTGTACTCTGGAGGAGCCCATTTACATCATCACGGAGCTCATGAAACACGGATCCTTATTGGACTATTTACAGGGTAAGTTCATTATTTTAAGACCCTGAATAAAAAAAGTATATTAAGAGGACCGAGACGCTCTCTGCATACAAACGTAGTCGACTGTTTCCTCCCTGGATAATAACACAATAGCAAATATTTTTGTTGCATAAAACTTATAACTGCCATGACCAATTGACCATGTCTTATTTTATTTTTTATTTTGTTTTTTTAACTCTTACTTTCTATGATAATTAGAAAATGAAAAACACCAAGACATAGGGGCATAGTAATGGCAGTTATAGGTTTTACATACAACAAAAATATTTGTGCTAGTGTCATTATCCAGGTAGGAAACAGTCGACTACATTTGTATGGAGAGAGCGCCAGTACTCTTTCCTGTTAAATCATATACTTATACAAGGTTATTGGTAACTATATTAGCAAGCCGTTAAGGGCCACTTCAGTGCACCTTAACAAAACAACTTTTGTTCTATGACTTTTGGAATTACAAACATGTTTTTGAAAATTGTGTGGTTATGTAAATTCGATAATCGGCTGCCTTTTTAAACAAAGGTCATTCAGATTTAGAACAGTAGATAAAACTTAAAAATTTGTATAATCTTAGGGTCTGAAGCTGTTCCTGACATCTCCGTGTCAGGAACTGCTGATTGTCAAGTAAACAAAAAATATTCGAATTTCAAAAAGTCGTAGAACAAAAGTTGTTTGTTAAGGTGCACAGAGGTAGCCCTCAACGGCTTGCTAATATAATAACCCTGTATGTCAGTGGCTCTGAAACACAATTTGAGTGCTTATAGCCTGGTTTTTTGGTTAAACTGTTTAAAATTTTGTGATTTTCCCCATCATGCGGAGGTTTTTTAATTTGTATGACAAATAGCTTATTCTCTACAATCTTTTAGGTAAATAACAACTTATCCTTGTCGTGACATAATAAAATAGTAATTAAACAGATTTTTCTTTAAGGAAAATTAAATGGATTCTTTCCACTTTATGTAATCGATTCATATTAAATAATAGTTCATATTATCATTTCTTATGCAACAGTGGTTTAATAATGCAGAAAAATGTCACAAGATGTTGTTTTGGTATTTCTGTTTGTCAATAAATTGTTGCATTTATAAATAAACTAGCGACCCGCTCCAGCTTCGCACGGCTATATTATGCATGTATTATACATATAAACCTTCCTCTTGAATCACTCTATCTATTAAAAAACCGCATCAAAATCCGTTGCGTAGTTTTAAAGATCTAAGCGTACAAAGGGAAAAAGGGACGGCGAAAAGTGACTTTCTTTTATACTCTGTTGCTATGTCCCTTTGTATGCTTAAATCTTTAAAACTACGCAACGTATTTTGATGCGGTTTTTTTAATAGATAGAGTGATTCAAGAGGAAGGTTTATATGTATAATACATGCATAATATAGCCGTGCGAAGCCGGAGCGGGTCGCTAGTTTAACAATAAACTTACAAAAATTATAAACGAATGAAACCTCTTTAAAAGTAAAATTGTTTTCTTACAAACACAGAATACATAATAGTTACATAATTTAAACAGTTCTTCTTGCGCCTTCTGAGGACTAATTAAAAAAAATCCTTTCTTATTCCTTGCCTACGTCCTTATAGAAAACTTAGAGATATTTCGATATGAGTCTTTTTCTCTTTTAATATAGATTGATTTTACCTAAACCACATAATACAAAAGTCTTACGCGCTACACCCTAAACAGTGTAATGCAAAAGTATAGCTGCATAACTAAAATATCGTTATGTTCAATGAACAAAGCGTACATTATTTTTTATTAACTTGGTCACAATTTCTTTTTAAGATGTGGTTTACCAAAGTCAGTTCTCTAAAGTTCTAAAATTAAATGACCTTACAACCTACCTACAGTTTTTATTTGCTGAACGCAAAAAAAATCAGTTGTTTGGACACCATAACACAAGCCCAGTTGCTTACCTTGGGGCTAGATGGCGCTGTGTAAAAATATCCTGCAATATTTATTATTATTGTTTCCAACAGGCAAAGGTCGCGGGCTGAAGTTGCAACAATTGATAGACATGGCAGCCCAGATCGCCGCGGGTATGGCGTATCTAGAATCGCAGAACTACATCCACCGTGATCTGGCAGCCAGGAACGTCCTCGTCGCCGATTCTAATATCGTGAAGATAGCTGACTTTGGACTCGCTAGGCTTATCAAGGTAAGACACAAAGCATTAAAACACTTAGGGATAATTGTGACATTTCTGAAGGCCTGCGTAAGTAAATGCGTAAGCGTTTCTGCTCCTTCGAAAACTTGAGGGAAGACCTCACTGTCCATCCGTCGTCGATAGGTATGGGTCTCACAATGCGTTCCTTTTGAATATCCCGGTTTGGGATATTCAAAAGAAACGCATGGGGGGGTCCATACGCCAACGACCTTGCTACACAGCCTACTAAATAGTTACTAGCGGCACCGGTCGCCTTCGTTGGTGAAAATTGTTGATTGTTACGAATGTGTTTTGTTGTTCTCAAAAGTGTTGGGATGGAATTGTAGGTGAGATTTTTACCGACATTTTGGTGTGATTTTGTGCCAAAAATTTCTTATGGTTTTGAAGCTATCCTAAAATTAAGAGTTACAACTAGTCTAGCTTTAAAATGACAAGGAATTTTCGCCTCAAAATTACCCCAAAATATCGGTAAAAATTTCACCTACAATTCCATCTCAGCACTTTTGCGAAAAATAAAACACATTCGATACATCAACAATGTTAGTTGTAAGCGACGGGTATTTCTGGCGCGTTGCGTTTGGCAGCATAAGCAGCCTTAAAGACACTTTAGAGATTCGGTGTGAAGGCATAATTTGCTTGCCGTAATGACCTCTATCGATAGGTATAGGTCTGAAAATGCACCGTTAAAAAAACACTATCCCAAGCTCCCATAGTAAATATCACGATTCTTTAACAACAAATTGGACCAATAGATAAAATAAACTCCTAAACTATTCAATTAATCTAAAGTAGATAAACCTTGTTGTGTAGTATGGTGTAACTTCAATGAATCAGACGAGCAACCTCGTTTTAAACAGTTCATGATAAAAATAAATAAGGAAAATATCGTGAGAAATCAATATATTTCCTTGAAGCTATTTTTGTAACTAAGGTAAAAACAAATTTCACGAACATTTCATAACTTTACTTTAAAAGTTTAATATTGGCCTTAATCTAAATGATTTATTGATTTTAGTCCATGCTAGTGTGATCGATTTAGTGCCTAGGATAATATAGTAGATGGAATAAGCTTACCCAGAACCTATACCACCCTTTCAGCTTAGTCGATCGCGTACTTGTAAACGGGCTGTTTTTAGATAGATAGATAGATAAATTCTTTATTGTAAACACCATTTTTAAATCACCATTTCACCATTTTTTTTTGTTTTTACGCAATTAGACCCTTTTTAATTGGGTCCTCTTTACGTGAAGATGGAGTAGGCTTGCCCAGCACCTACCACTCCTTAGTCGACCATGTCCAGAGGAGAGAACTTGTCAATACTTCTGGAGCCAACAAAACCACGGATTTCATCACGATGTTTTCCTTCACCGTAAGAGCAATGTCAATAGCGCACATAAATATTTCGTAGGAAAATCCTACCCTATGAGATTGCATAGTGCACGCGAATGCTTATAGCCGCAAATAAAGCGCTGATTCGCTAAAGTGAAGAGAGCAGCACAAAATTTACCAATAATAGGGCCGCATTTAGCGCAGTGCGTTCACTTATCCAAGAGCAACTTAAGTACCTACTGTGTGTGAATACAGGCGTTGGACACGACCGACCGGGATTTAAATGTCGAGGTATCTCTCACTAGGCCAACACCAAAAGTAGTTTAAGTTCATATAAATAACATATTTAATATGAAACTATAACATTGAATGTCTTGTTCGTGAGAGTTACCCTATTTCTATATATCTATTGAGATACAAATCATCATTTTAATAACCTGTACCCTAAAAGCCTTGCCCCTACCACGATTTGTTTATGCACTCGATCACAAGTTCCGTATTAAGTATTTACTTACTATGAAAGTATTAGACTAGAATCGGCCAAGACGCGAACCTACACAAGATCTACACAAAATTATATTTAGTAATCCGGGTTACCAAATATTTTTGTAGATAGCTAAAATAGACGGCGCTTCTTCATTCACTTTTTGTATCTTCAATCACTTTGCACATAAATTAAGGCACGGAGAAATAATTATTTTTAGAGTTACCGAGAACGTTGTCAACAAACGCTAGATTTCGACTGCCCTTGTGCCGGACGAAGACTCGGAAGCTAGGGATTTAACCTAGTGATACTTGGATTATCTACTTATTATGGGATTAAGTTTGAAGTCTAGTAGACCATTTCGAGAAATTTGATTTATTTATGGCCAGGTTTTTTGGTCGTTTTACCTGTCTCTGCGGCGCAATAAACACTGAGACTGTACACACAAACTATCTCGGGTAGCGTATTTGCCGATTCCTATTTTAAAGTTTCGTGAAAAATACTCAATACAGTAAATCTACATGCAAATAAGTGCGTAAACTACTTGTGGTAGGGGTACTACAGTATCTAAATTTGACATTTTACTGCTTAATCTAAAATCACCTGCTGTTTGCAGTTAGCTTTCTATATTCTAGGAAGCAGTTGTCATGGCAACTCAACAAATAAATTATAATATTATTCCAAATCTGTTATTCACATAAAATCAAAAGTAAAAGCATTTAGAATATTGTTGTATTTTCTGATGAAACAAACAAAATACTGATATCATAAGATTGAGTGCTTTACATAATATTTCGAAACCACACATCCTAACTTAATTTTTGAGACGTGTTTGATGATAATTTTAATAATTTTAAATAATCAAATTAAGCTACGCCGTAAACACTACATTCTGTTCAAAAATTGACAATCAAAGCTTTCATTGCTAGTACCGAAAATCTCAAGAATCCCGGTTCTCATGAAAACCAAAATCGATTTTCCGGTGCTAAAGATTTTGGTACCTTCCTGCTGATCAAACTTTCTGGTCAAACTAGTTTGTCCAAAAGGAATATATTTCCTCGTAGTCAAACTACTCAACTATGTTGTTAACAAAAGGCTATCGAAACAGAAAAAGACGATCCAAATGGAAACAAAAGACCAGAAAGTTTGATCAGCAGGAAGGTACCAAGATTCTGGTACTATTTGCATTCTCTAGTAGACATACCTTCATTTTCTGCTTGCCCTTATCCTAATTTGGGTTTGTCGCAGTATGTCTTCATCTCATCGTACATCCGTCTCTCTCATATCTTATCTCTCGCAGTCCATCCATTTTTTAGGTCGCCCTCTTCATCTTCTACAATCATACTCATCACTCTTCTAGTCACATGCGTCTTTTCACTCTTCATCACATGTCCATATCAACTCAAACGATTCCCTTTCACTTTTTCAGTAACTCTCGCTACTTCTCTAGTTTAGATACCTATGTGATACATGCTGCGCCTTGCGATTTCACCCGCTAAATTGAGCTTATGTGTATATTCACTACGCTTGTATAAACTTCATAGAAATCGATCCGTAAAGCCTGAGTCATACGGTTCTACATTGTTCCATCAATACCCACGTTTCTTTAACTACCCTTTTAATGCTCCATGCTATACGACGATACATTAACCACAAATGCATTTCAGTCTTTAGTTGAGGTTTTATGGGATATACTCATATTATTGATGTCACCTCGAGTTCATTTAAATCTTTATATTTATTGCAACTTATTATAAATAATGAACCGTCATCAATGGCGCTCGTTTAATTTTTGATCCCGGGTAATCTTCTATCTATCTATACATATAAAATGCTTTGTCCCGACTGACTGACGGATCAACGCACTGCCTAAACCGCTGATTGTATAGACCTGAAACTTGGAGGGTGTGTTTTTTGTGTGAAGTATTCGATAAGAAAGGATTTTCCTAAATTTTACCTCTTAGGGGGTAAAAAAGTAGAGCAAAATTTGAATGGCACAACTTGATTCCTTGGTCCATTTCCGACTTTTACGCGAACGAAGTCGTTGGCAAAAGCTAGTCCATACATATAAAATGCCTAACCTAACCTAACTGACTGACTGACGGATCAACGCACTGCCTAAACCGCTGATTGTAGAGACCTGAAACTTGGAGGGCGTCAGATAAGAAAGGATTTTAAATTTTTACCTCTTAGGGGGTAAAAAAGTGGAGCAAAATTTGTATGGCACAAGGACGATGTCGCGGGCATAGGCTAGTTATTATAAAATTGGTATTTGCGTCTAATCTAAATAATTTATACACCGCCGGCAGTAATCCATGCTACTGAAATAACTCGTCAATACGCCTGGAACCAAGTAAGCCGCGAGTTTTATCATGATGTTTTCCTTCGCCGTAACAAGCAATGTTACTAGCGCATATATTTTTTCTAAACAAAAATGCATAAATACATATCCAAAAGTCATCTTATTCTTCTTCTGCTTCTTTATAGGTTGTGCGATTCCCCTTAGTCAAATACGGATTTGACATTTTAAGAATTATACTAATATACTATTTGACCTCTAAAGGAATGCGGTAGATTCTACACATTCTTTTGACGTTAGATATACATCCAAAACTGGCTTATCTCGCATACAATTTAAATTAAAATCAGATACAAAAGTTATGCAACATAAAAACTGGAATTAACCCACTTCGCAACATAAAATGATATACGGGCCGAAAAACGTTCACACGGTTAAAAATAAGTTTAACGGTACTTCGTCTTGAAATAAATCAGTTATTATATTTTCCTCAATACATTTTAAGGCGGCCCTTCTCGGCTCTACACGCTGGTCAGGCAAAATTAAAAACCTTCACTTACTCATTTGTGTTTTACTTACTTAGAAATTAACATACAATATTAAAGATATTGTTACACGTTTTTGTTATTTTTAACACAATAATGTTCTGGAAAAAATACAACGCACTAATAATTTACAAAAGTTTTCCTCTTTCACGGCTTTTGTTTGTCAAATTAACGAATATTTTTAAACGAAAACGCATATATCAGAGATGTTTTTATCAAATTTTGATTATTATATTTTTGAAATAGTGGACTTAATAAACTGATTTAAAAAAAAAACAGGTAGTAGGTTACCTAGATACCAAATACTAAAATTAAATTAATTAATCTTTCTTAGTAGGAAAAAGTTAAAGTATATTTTGATGTGTTTTCTATTCCGTACCTACCTCAAAAGAAAAAAAACTAAGTACAACACGCACTCGACCGGGTTTTTTCTCAACGTCTCGAAAGTCACGAAGGGAGTTCTTAAATGCAGTTTGTATGATTGTTACAGGAAGATGAATATGAGGCCCGCGTCGGTGCTCGGTTCCCGATCAAATGGACGGCACCCGAGGCGGCGAATTACAGCAAATTCTCTATTAAATCCGATGTTTGGTCGTTCGGTATTCTCCTTACTGAGCTGGTCACTTATGGACGAATACCTTATCCAGGTGAGTTTTATGCGTTTATTTAAAAAAGCACGCTCTGCGTTTTCACCCCTGTAACTTCTGATCCCGTGGGAATATCGGGATAAAGAAGCCTATGTTACTCCCAATAAATCAATGTATCCTCATACCAAGTTTAATCAAAATTGGTCCAGTAGTTTCGGAGCCTATTCGTTTCAAGAAAAAATCTTTCCTTTTATAATATTAGATAGATATTAAGTAGGTTAGATCAAATCCGCCTAACTAAAAACATCTGTCAAAATTAGGTATCAATTATTTGACATTTCTTATATTCAAAGCAGCCCCAAGTATGGTCGAGCATAAATAAATACTCGAACTTTATTAGCCAATTCGCCCGGTCCTTTTAATTTAAAAAATATATATACGTCTTTGGTTTTATGTCATTTATGATTAGGCCTGAAAATGACGTCCGCACCGTAAAAACTCTTACGTAATTTGTATTACACGGGTACGATGACAGAACCAATGTGCCATGTTGCATAAGGTTGAGATACGGTTGGATTTATAAGGGCGCTTAGCGCTCTTTCATTACGAGGAAAGGGTACCGGTGCTCTCTCCATACAAACGTAGTCGACTGTTTCCTCCCTGGATAATGAGACTAGCACAAATATTTTTGTTGCATAAAACTTATAACTGCCATGACTATGCCCCTATGTCTTTTTTTTTTTCATTTTCTAACCATCATACAAATTAAGATTAAAAAAACAAAACAAAAACAGGGGCATGGCATTGGTCATGGCAGTTATAAGTTTTATGCAACAAAATTTGCTATTGTGTCATTATCCAGGGAGGAAACAGTCGACTACGTTTGTATGGAGAAAGCGTCAGTACCCTTTCCTCTTAAGACTCTTGTCAGTCTGTTTCTTTGATGAATGGGTGGAAAAAGTCTGCAAGAAAATGTAGTCGATTTCAAGTGCTGTTTATTCATTGATTGTCTTATGCCAATGAACTTGTAGTTTGACTCATTATTTTGTTTTGTCGCAAGATCTTTGATGACCATACAATAGTATCTACTTAGTAATTTTAAACAATTTCTCCCTTGAGTGATTCGTGTCTAGTCATTATTATGAGTTTGAACTGTAGTTTAAATTGCGTAATATGTACGTACGTACTTGTTTTTAATATGAAGAATTAAATTATATGTTTAATAGAATAGTTTGGCAACTAACACCGCGACACTAGAATTTTATTTAATACTAGCTTTTTCCCGCGACTTCGTCCGCGTAGAAGTCGAAAATAGACCAAGGAATCACGTTGTCCCATACAAACTTTGCCCCCCTTTTTTTACCCCCTTAGGGGTAGAATTTCAGAAAATCCTTTCTTATCTGACGCCTACGTTATACAAAGAACACACCCCCCCAAGTTTCAGGTCTCTACGATCAGCGGTTTAGGCTGTACGTCGATCCGTCAGTCAGTCAGTCAGTCATTCAGGACAAAGAATTTTATATGTATAGATAGATAATATACAATCCTATTGGTAAATATCTGGTGGAAACTCAGCCTTAATGGCCAATAGTAAATTGTGAAAAAAAGAAATTATTCATTCATGTTCATCTTATACTCGTGACTACATTTATTTAAAGAAATATATAATATTTCCAGGCATGACGAACGCGGAAGTCCTCCACCAAGTAGAGCACGGATACCGCATGCCGTGCCCGCAGAATTGCCCGGCGGCACTCTACGAGATAATGCTCGAGTGCTGGCACAAGGATCCCCTGAAGCGGCCAACGTTCGAGACGCTGCAGTGGAAGCTCGAAGACTTCTTCACGATGGACAACTCCGAGTACAAGGAGGCGTCCGCCTACTGAGCCAGGCCCTCCCTGCCGCCCCACCGACACGCGCATCACCATCACCACGCCAATTTTGTAAGTTCACTTACCTCATAATTACCCTATGGTAGATCAATGGGCTCGGTCTCTTCATCCTAGAGGCCTGCAGCATCCTTAAAGGCTGCTAGCCTTCTGAAAGGACCTGGGATGGTTGGAGTGACAAGTAGGATATTCTCACACCCACAATGGCCCTAATGAAGCGGGGCCATTGTGGGTGTGGAAACAACCCTTTAAAACTAAACTAAACCCTATGGTAATGATTAATGTGCTTTAAACCGGGCTCAACAAAACGTTTGTAAGGAAACTTGGAGCACTTTGCCCAGCAGTAAGACACGACAACCTAGCTCAATACAATTTTTAAACCAATGAATAGTCTTGCTGATAGAGATCAATTCTTGGAAACAAACATAGTATGGCAAATCAAAGGAAATTCTTTCAGCATTTTTCGCTATCTCTTATAGTTTAGGATATAGCCCTGAAGGCCCGTGTAAAAAAATCACGTTTAAGTTGTTTGAGATTGCTATTTCTTTTTGTCATTTTGTAAATTGATATTTAATTTAAAAATAGATGTCACGTTGAATCTTTGCATTTCGACAAACACGTGATTAGTCTCGGTTTGTTTACCGAATGACAGACCATATTTCGTATTTTTTTCTTTCTTTTGTCAAATAAATAATACCTAAAAGCACATTAAATGGTAAAAACAGAAATTAAGATAATTAAAAAATGAAATAAAATCCAGTTGGGTATAACCAGTTTCACTAATGTTAATTTCATTTTAAATTAGTATTATTTTAATGTTATGTGAAAAACGTGATGCAAATAGTACAAAAAATGCAAGAATTATACCGAAAAAAACCCAAATTACTAACAGGTTTAAGAGGTTTTTCAAATTCGTCTGGTTTGATCGTTTTATGTAGGTATTACCTACGCCCCTCGGATTTAACCAGCAGGGCAAGCATGGCATGGGCCGAGGATAAAAATTATGTCCACCCGTTATGGTCCTCTGATAGGGGAGACAATTATTTTGTCCACCTGCCAAAGCACGGCAAAAGAGGAAAGGTAAAATATATCCCCATTTGACATTACACTAGCATGGGGACATATGGAAGACCATAGATTAAAATTAAGTCAAACAAATGACATTGACAAGAATGACAAGCACAGATGTACAAAAAAACGAATTAATTACGTTGATTTGCGACGACATTCTATGTACTTTGTGGTTTTCGTATAATGGCAATAATTACGGGGATAAGCGTTTCCCCCGTTTTGTCTACCGTGGATAGTTTTTTGTTACTATTTTGTCCCTTCCCTGTGGATAAAATGGCCATACTAGCCCTGTTGCATCGGGAAGAAATATCAGGATAAAAGGTGCCTAATTTTTCTCATAAAAAAGTAATGTAGGTACGCTAATTAACTTTGCTCTTACTCTTTGTCATCACTACATAGTATAAAACAAAGTCGCTTTCTCTGTCCCTATATCCCTTTGTATGCTTAAATCTTTAAAAATACGCAACGGATTTTGATGCGGTTTTTTTTAATAGATAGAGTGATTCAAGAGGAAGGTTTATATGTATAATACATGCATAATATAGCCGTGCGAAGCCGGGGCGGGTCGCTAGTAATATTATAAAGCTGAAGAGTTTGTTTGTTTGAACACGCTAATCTCAGGAACTACTGTTTCGAATTGAAAAAATCTTTTCGTGTTGTATAGTCCATTTATCGAGGAACGCTATAGGCTACTTTTTATTATGATATTCCCACGGGATCGGGACTTACGCGGGTGAAACCACGGGGCGCAGCTTGTTGAAAGATATTTGTAACTACTTAAAATATAAACAGGAAAGTTCGTAATACTGTTTCCCGTGATATCATATTGTATCTATTGTTTATAAACATTTGATTAGAACGGGAAATAAAAGTAGAGGAAACCAATTGGCTCATTGCTCAAGCAAATTACGAAATTTCCTTTGGATTATTGATTTTTGTATTGTGGTATTATGTAATGAGTTGAATCAATCAATATTAATTGTTACTTTATTCAAAACTAGCGACCCGCCCCGGCTTCGCACGGCTATATTATGCATGTATAAACCTTCCTCTTGAATCACACTATCTATTAAAAAAAACCGCATCAAAATCCGTTGCGTAGTTTTAAAGATTTAAGCATACAAAGGGAAACAGGGACAGAGATAGCGAGTTTTATACTATGTAGTGATAGTGACAAGCAGTGTTCTGTGGTTTCATCCGCATTTGTTCCGATCCCCGATGTATAAAAAGTACCCCATGTTATTCCCAATGAATCAATGTATTATCATCGTAAGTTTCAAAATAAGTCTAGTTATTTCGGAGCCTATTAGTTACAAACAAACAAATCTTTCCTCTTTTTCATATCAGTGAAGACTAACTGCGCCCCGCTCTTTTAATTTTAATTTACTGACCTTCCCAGAAACAAACAAAAAAAGAATTTTCCAAATCGGTCCAGACGTTTTCGAGTAATCGGCGAACATACATAAAAAAAATATATAAATACGCGAAGAATTGAGAACCTCCTCCTTTTTTGAAGTCGGTTAAAAAAGAGCTATCAAATAATAAAAAGCAAATGTTAATAGGTAGTTTTAAATTGCATAGGTAACAAGCAGACAGACAACATGTATGGTAAAAACTATGAACTCGCTTATCCTACGATCCTAGATTAGATTTTTTTAAATTTACTTCCAAGTACAGACTCTTTGTCCTTTCTTCCTTTATTATAAGTATAGATAATGTTTATAGTAACAAAGAGAGATCAATGCGCTTTAATAATTAAAAGGAAATATTTATTGTTCCGAGACGTGGGGTCATTCAATCAGCTGAACTAACAAATTCTACGGTTTAAGACAATATAGAATACATACATAGACAACAAAAGGCACAATTAATACTGATATTTGAGACACAAAGGTGCTCTGACAGTTAAACAATTAAATATTTATATTTTATTATTTACTTAATACCTTCTCTACATACTCAATGTCTTTCAAACTTCAATAACTTAAAAACTACTTGTATACAGGTTTTTTTCCGCGACTAGACTTCTTTATTTGGGTCTTTTTTGCGCCAGGATAAATTCTTTCCTCCGTGTCCAAAGGAAAGAACTTCTCAATACGTCTGGAACCAACTAAGCTGTGGGTTTCATCGCGGTGTTTTCCTTCACCGTAAGAGCACATTTTTCCTTGCAAAATTTCATCCCCACCCTTGAGTCGATCGTAATCAGAGGAAAAAACATTGTCAATACATCTGAAGTTCACTAAAACGCGCAATCAACATCTACCACTGGATGGATTTCAATGAAACTTAGTACGAGGATACATTGATTTATTGGGAGTGACATAGGATACTTCTTATCCCGATATTCTGGACTTATGCTGGTGAAACCACGGGTCAGTGCTATTCTTTCATCAAGATGAAATTGGTTAACTTACTTATATTATTGTATATTGTCAACAGACGCCCGGGCTATACCACATGCCGCCTGAAATGATGTTGCACAACAGCGCATCAATGCAGTTCCTACAGATGCACCCGATGGCTTCGACTACCATCGGACAGATGCAGGCGGCGCACGCGGCCAGCATACTACACCAGGCCAACGTGCACCAGGCTAACTTGCACCAGGTCAACTTGCACCAGGCCAACGTGCACCAGGCGAACGTACACCAGCCCAATGTGTTGTGTCAGCATCACGCGCCCAGGCTCACCTATAGAACACCCTAGGCATGCGCCGATGACCAATACGCCACTAATATGACGTCACACCGGTGAGCGGACTCACCGATACTGCTATTATTATGCTCGTTGCGAGAACACTGTATCAGAACAATTAAGGTAAAACTACAGACGCGCATCACAAGTCTGAGACGTTCAAAATCTATGGAAAGATATATAAAATTTATGGACACCTTTATGCCCAGATCAAATGTAGCTCTACCTTTAAATGTCATCTAATACACAGCAGAACTTTTCTTACAGTTCTTCGTAGTAAATTGTTTTATAAACACGTATCGATAGCAAACATCGAAACAGTGGTCTCGCAAATGTCTGCCCCGTTCAAACACTCTTACGATTGTTGTAATATGCTTTGAAAGCGACAGACTGTACTTCATTTAGAAGGACGAGTGATGAACACGGAAATAGTGATAGGTCCTCTCGCCTCTCCAATACCAATCCTTTTTAAGTACCTACTTTTACTAACAATTCAGAGTGGGCGAGCGGCCCGATTTAACAAAAAATTATGCCTGAATATTGTGCAACGTCCGCTTAATCGTGGAATGTTGTGGATGTTCAGGCAATGTACGTAACTGATTCTTACGTATATCCTCCCCTAATGATACATTCCCAAGAGTTTCCGCTGTAGGGAGATTCGGCGGAACATTTTATGGTTTGCAAGGCGATGATTGTACGATGATGGATTAGCGTCTTGTAACAGCAATATAGGAAGTAATCATGCTCTTTGATCGGTAATAAGTTTAGTTAGACTGTTCTACAATTTTTCTAAATGTATTTAGCGTACAATAGGTTAACTTTTACAGTTTTTGCAAGTATTAAGCCCTTTATAGTATGACAGTTATATTTAATCTTAAAAGTCGATGATGTGAGCTTTCGCGTGTGTTTATAGCGCCTTTGGTTTTTATTTGTATATTTTTAAATTTTCGAATATTTGAGTGACATATCGTGCTTCATCAATCAAACGCCGCCCATCGCTTTCTGTTGAGAGACAGTATGTTTAGATACCGCTTCGCAGCCGATTAAGGTGAAAGGGTACCTGCGCGCTCTCCATACAAACGTAGTCGACTGTTTCCTCCCTGGATAATGATACTAGCACAAATATTTTTGTGCCATAAGACCTATAACTGCCATGACTATGCCCCTATGTTTTGGTTTTTTCATTTCCTAATTATCATAGAAATTAAAATTTAAAAAATTTAAAAATTAAAAAAAACGAAAAATAGTGGCATGGTCATGGCAGTTCTAAGTTTTATGCACCAAAAATATTTGCTCTAGTGTCATTATCCAGGGAGAAAACAGTCGACTACGTTTGTAATAGTTTGTATGGAGAAAGCCCCCGGTACCCTTTCCTCTTAAGTATCAGGCATTAGAATTAAATTTTTCGTCACGGATATTTGTTCGAATCGGTATTCGTTGAAGTTGAGGTTAGAGGCTATTTCGTGTATCCAAGTACAATTGGTTTATATCGAGTTATCGGAGTGTTAGTGGCGCTATGGTGTAGCAGTGTGCAAGTGTTAGATGAGCGGAACGCGCGAGTGTGCGTGACCGGAGGAAACTCAGGCTCGGCAGGGAATCACCACGTGGTCGGGTCTCTACTCGACCGCATGGTCTCTTCATAATTAAGTTGAAACGAAGCGCATAACCGATTAGGTATTTTCACCTTCGTATACCATGTTAAAACGTAGATTAACGAATATTGGTGATAGATGCCAAATAATCCTAATAAAGAACTGAATTTATATAACATTAACTGTTCTGAGGGTAAATATTTATCATTTAGAACTTTTATTTATGTAGTTCTATTATGAAAAGTCATATTTATAATATCTTTACGTTACAGTGGAAAATTAGGTCGCTTTTCCATACTTTTTAAGAGGAAAGGGTACCGGCGCTCTCTCCATACAAACGTAGTCAACTGTTTCTATGATAATTAGAAAATGAAAAAAAACCAGCACATAGGGGCATAGTCATGGCAGTTATAGGTTTTATGCAACAAAAATATTTGTGCTAGTGTCATTATCCAGGAAGGAAACAGTCGACTACGTTTGTATGGAGAGAGCGCCGGTACCCTTTCACCTTAATTATAAAAATATTGCTCATATATCATATTATAATCATAATAACTGCAACTAGATCCGAAGCTGAATTAATTTAAGTGCCAATATATTAATTTTAAGTGAACGTTTGATACTTTATTGTAATCTTAGTTGTATCAAACGGCACAAAACTATATATTCGATTTATTTTACATATATAAGATACAGCTGGCCTAAGTAAATAGGTATATGAGGTTTTATATCCTTAAATAAAGATTAGCGTACCTACTCTTATATACATAAACTATCTTACGGCCAATGTCACATTATTGTGCAATATATGATGAAAAAAAACCGGTGCTTTATAAAAACGAATATACAATTCAAATCCTCAGAACATTTAAAATAAACGAGTAGCTGTCGTTGTAAGGCTTTTCAAATAATTTAGTTATGTATGGATCGAATATTATTTACCTACGATTTATTTAGTGCGTTTCATTTTGTAAATTGATAGTTTTTTTTTCTAGTTTAATCTTGTATATAACTTACTATCGAATGTAGGTTGTTTGTTTGTAATAGTGATATTAAATGTTGGTATTATTGATGTCATAATTGTCCTGAACCACTATATCATTCCAATTGGATCACACTAGTTTAAAATATAGACAATCCAGTAGGGAGGGGTCCATCCAATCTTTACCTTTACGGATTTACGCCCGTATTCAAAAACAGTACTAAAGTTGCTTTTGGATAAGTGAACGCACTGCGCTAAATACGGCCCTATGATTGGTCAATTTTGTGCTGCTCTCTTCACCCTAGCCAATCAGCGTCTTATTTGCGACTCTATGCGTTCGCGCGCACTATGCAATCTCATAGGGTTTACGGGTGTTAATCTATTGGTGTTTTTAATCGGCGTGCGTTCAAAGACATTTCACCCCTCGCTACAGATAGATACCTAAAATTAGAAATAACAGAATGCAACGACAAATAATAAAAAATGTTATCGCACAAATTTAAATTAAAAAGAAATATTATTACGTATAAGAGGCCTCGAAAATTATTGCATTTTATACGTCACAATAATACACGGCGATCTGATAACGAGCGGTCGACGGTCGAGCGAGTCTGTTATTTTCGAGTGGGAGTTACTATTCAAGCAAGGACTGCATTTATATTACATGACTATATCTTCATGATTCATTATTTACGCTTCCTTCTCCGCCCCAAACGCCCAAATAATCGACCGCTTGTTTTCGTTTTGCGCATCTTCAATTCAAATCACTTTGGAAAATAACTTTGTACAGAAGTTAAAATTGTCATTTATTTATACCCGTTATTCAATTTATGTCTAGACGAATATTTTGTATAACTAATACGCAGTTTAGTAAGATACTCCATCATTAATTGTAATTATATTCTCTTAACTTTTAATTTATTTAGTATTTCGAAACGTTTTAAGTCTTAGCTGTATATTGCTTTTTTATTAGGCTTTTGCTTGTCGTAATTCGCTAAGTTGGCAATGTTTATTCTCTATTTAATTATATTATGTTTGTATTCGATTATATTATTTTATTAGTTAGCCAATTGTAAGGTCTTAGGCGCCATCACAATTTATAAGAAAGATCAGTATGCTTAGTGTAATGCTATTTTGAAAGATGAGTGTTTTAGATTGTAATAACTAGTTTATTTAGTAATTGTTGATGTATTACACTACTAAATGGTTTGCAGAGTACTATAGTACTGGACATGATTATGGAGATATGTGGAGTGTTCATATGCGACTGATGTTAGTTGATACTGTTTGACAATCTAAGGTCTCTATTACCTCCGAGTATCAATCTTAATATAATATTAATTTTTCCTCTTCGTCTGATAACTGCCGTGTCTATAAAAACCCTTCTCGACACGATCTCTTTCATTGCGTCTAACTTTATCAAAATATTAATAATTATTTTCTTATGTACACGGCAGTCGATCGGCATTAAGTATGGTTATGACTATTATATTTCACTTATTTGTATAGATTTTTTTTAACACAACAATAAACATAAATGTGAAATAAGTTTTGTTTTATTTCAAAAGATTTCTCCTTAACAAAAACAAATGGTTAAGAGGAAGGGGGTTCTCTCCATAAAAACTATTACAAACGTAGTCGACTGTTTTCTCCCTGGATAATGACACTAGAGCAAATATTTTTGTTGCATAAAACTTATAACTGCTATGACTATGCCCCTATGTCTTGGTTTCATTCTCTAATTATTATAAAAATTAAGATTTAAAATAAAAATTTAAAAAACCGACTTCAAAAAAACCTGAAAAGAAAAACTAACAAAACCTGAAAAAAAAACCAAAAAGTGAAAAATAATCCATTTCGGGTCTCTAAGACAGCAGATAACTTAAACATAAGTACTTACTTGGAAGTCTGACTGGGTAAGATTGAATGTTGAGAGGTATAAAGAAAACATGGTGTCACCCAGTCCGACTTCCAAGTAAGTACTTATGTTTAAGTTATCTGCTGTCTTAGTGACCCGAAATGGATTATTTTTCACTTTTTGGTTTTTTTTTCAGGTTTTGTTAGTTTTTCTTTTCAGGTTTTTTTGAAGTCGGTTTTTTAAATTTTTATTTATTTTTTATTTAACCATTTTTAGTGCCACTGTCACTGAAAATTCTACTCCATGAGGCGAAAGCGACTGTTTCTTCAAATTGCAACCTGTACCTAATCGTAACCCATTGAAGAGTTTGGTAATAAGGTGTTTTCAGATGCCCCATTCATCCTTTTTGTGTATGGGCCACTTCTATTAGTGGAAATGGAAACCTGAGCAATTTGTTGAATCTCGCTGTGCAGATCTGTTCATCACTCCGAAGATCCTCATCAGATCTTCATTTAGGATAGGGTTTTCTATCAAAATTCATTCAAACCCAGTCCGGCGAGGCAAAAGCGAATATTTTATTCAAATTGTAACCTGTAATCGTAACCGATTGAAGAGTTTTCTGATGAGAAGGTGGTTTCAGATATTCCATTTATCGGTAACTATTCGTTTATGGGCCAATTCTACTGATGGAAGTCGAAAAATGAGCAATTTGCTGCACTCTCGAGGTGCTTTTGTGTTCATCACTTCGAAGATCCTCATCAGAACTTCATTTAAGATAGGGTTCTCTATTAACATTCATTCAAACCCAGTCCGGCGACTAAATTCGACTAAAATCTTCAAATTGTAACCTGTAATCGTAACTGATTGAAGAGTTTTCTGATGAGAAGGTGGTTTCAGATATTCCATTTATCGGTAACAATTCGTTTATGGGCCAAATCTACTGGTGGAAATCGAAAACTGAGCAATTTGCTGCACTCTCGAGGTGCAATTCTGTTCATCACTCCGAAGATTCTCATCAGATCCTCACCAAATTTTTATGGGACCACCCCTGAGGTATCACTTTTCGAACACAAAAAGAATCATCTCAATCGGTTGAGCCGTCTTCGAATGATCGCGTAACATACACACAAAAAAAAAAAAAAAAAAAAAAAAAAACATACAGACGAATTGAGAACCTCCTCCTTTTTTGAAGTCGGTTAAAAAGTGTGTGTGTCAGCTCCGACGCACGACTGGAGTTTACTCCTTAAGTACGAGTATCTAACCATACGCAAAAAGAGTTTTAGATGAAAAAATAGTCGTCCGACATTTGTCGTCCGTCAATAGTCGTCCATTAAAAATAAAATTAGAAAGTTGCGCACTAAAAACGTGACCGATTTTCGTTACTTGTTAGTAGGTTTTACCCTTCGGATTTTTCTCATACCGGGCGCCTTATATAATATGAAAATCGATTCTTAAGGAGTAAACTCCAAAAATAGTCTACTCTAGTGTCATTTCATTATCCAGGGAGGAAACAGTGGACTACGTTTGTATGGAGAGAGCGTCGGTACCCTCTCCACTTAACAAAAACAAATGGTTAATGCACTAATCAAACTTCAATTTATTAGGTTAGTTAATTTATCACAAATACACCTAATTCTTGTTTTATACTCTGACGTGAATACATTCTCTTTTACATTACTCAGTTGAGACGCATCATTTTCTAATCTACTTACTATAATTTCGATTTCATCCAATTTCACTTTTTTGCACATCGGCTCTTCACTTTCTTTATCAAATACCATTTCAACATCGAAATCAAAATTATTGCTATTACTTTTTCTTATTTCTTGCACAGAATTATTCGAATTCTGTGACGAATTTTTTATTTCTTGTACAGAATTTCTTGATTTTTCTGATAAAGATCGAATTAAATTTCTCATTTCTAAACATTTATGTTCATATTCTATTGCAAAATCAACGCTAGAAACGAGTTCACTATGTTTTCCTGATTGAATCTTTGACCATATCTCTTGTATTTCATCATTCATTTTAGAAAATATATCTTGAAAATGTGGTATATTTCGATATTCAGTCAGAGTGATGATCAAATTATTTCGTACAATCACTTCAGAAGTTTGTAACATGTTTGAGAAAGCGTTGAAACAGTCTGAATTAATTTTATTTCTGTAGTCATTTCCATCGTAAGCTATTAATTTGCAAAGAACCTTAGTTAGCATTAACTTCAGTTCAGTGTCACCTTTTTCAATGAGATTGGTGACTGTATGAAGAACCTGAAACATTACAGACATTACAAAAAATCCGAAAAGAAAACTGGTTTTATTACTAACTAGAAGCGCTCTGGTTTTACATGCGTAAGTACAGATCCCGTGGGAATTTCAGGATAAAACGTAGCCTAGGTTACTCCCAATGAATCAATGTATCCTCATACTAAGTTTCGTTAAAATCCGCCCAGTAGTTTCGGAGCCAATTCGTTTACAAACGAAAAATCTCTTTAGTGGAGACTAGCTGCGCCCCGCGTAAGTCTCAATCCCGTAGGAATATCAAAATAAAAAGTAGCCTAAAGCCTTCCTCGATAAATGGACTATCCAACACAAAAATATTTTTTCAATTCAAACCAGTACTTCCTGAGATTAGCGCGTTCAAACAAACTCTTCATCTTTATAATATTAATAGAACAGCGCTCATGGTTCATGAGATACAGCCTGGTGACAGTAGACAAGTAGACAAGTAGACGGACAGCGAAGTCTTAGTAACAGGGTCCCGTTTTTGCCCTTTAGGTACGGAACCCTAATAAAACTGGAAAAATAATTCGAGCATGATTTCGCATTAGATATCTGACAGTTTTTTTTGTAGGATACCCTCTACTGAGTTCTGATTGCCTGGTACTTACAGACCAAATTACTATCAAACAATCGACACGGTAACGGAAAGAGAGCAGTTGAAGAAAGAGAGAAATAGCGTTATAAATGTTGTTTTATACCTTCTACTGACTTCTGATTGGCTAGTACTTACAGACCAATTACTATTAAACAATTTAAACGATAAAGGAAAGAGAAAAAAATTAAGAAAGAGAGAGATAACGTTTCAAGTGTGATTTTACACCTACTGACTTCTGATTGCCTAGTACTTTTAACAGACCAACGACTATTTTATAGAGCAAATGATTGATTAAGCTGGTATTATATGCACGGAGATGTTAACACTACTGGCGAGTAGTGCAGAAAAAAATCCCTACGATAGTACCAGTAGTGTCGACTTAAATAAAATAAATAAATAAATATTTCAGGACATATTACACATCGCCATCCAGCCCCAAGCTAAGCAACTTAATGCTTGTGTTATGGGTGCCAGATAACGGATAAACTACTTATACCCTTTTTTTTTTTTGTAAATATATACATATTATACATATAGGAAACACCCAGAACCAGAAACAAGAATTTATGGTCAGCATAAATACTTGTTCCCGGCGGGAATCGAACCCGCAACCTTCTGCGTCGCAGTCGGGTGTTGGCCCGACGCGCCACATAGGTCGACTTGTAGCGCGGTGGGTAATGAATGTCCTAAAATTAGCGCGTTCAAACAAACAAACAAACTCTTCAGCTTTATAATTTAAGTATAAATTACTGACTAAACCAGTGGATTTCTTTTTAACACAAATTTTGTGTCGTAACCACTAATATATAAAACTATAGATGAATCAGGAAAATCAGTGGGCTATGACTAACACTTATCTATTTCCCCGTATTCCCACGAGAACAGAACTTACGCTGGTGAAACCGCGGACCACTACTAGTAGTAGGTATTGAACAAATGCTCTATACTTAAAGAAATATGTTCAGTAACAGAGCAAAGGTTATCTATTCTAATATATATAAATTACGTGTCACGTTGTTTGTGCGCGAGGGACTCCTCTAAACTACTTAACCGATTTTAATCAAATTTGCACACCGTGTGCAGTTTGAAAGATAGGATAGCTTACATCTTAATTTATCCCGATATTCCCACGGGACCGGGAGTTACGCTGGTGAAACCGCGGAGCGCAGCTGGTAACGTATATAAATTAGACGTTTTTGTCATTTTCGGAATGTCATTTTAGAATTTTTATATTTTAGGAATTTGTCATCTTAAATTGACGAATTTAGAAACACGTTTTCGGAAATTGTCGTTTTCGTAAGTTGTCACTCTTGGAAGTTGTCGTTGTTACCCTGAGGGAATATTAAGGTCGTAGGACACATATAAACTCGTAGACGTATCAATTCGAGCAGTTCAGTATTCTTTGTATGAAATTCCCTACTGCAACGCACACTAATCGGAATTGTAACGTAATTGCTTCGCCTCGGGACAAGCTCAGGAGCCGCGATTCGGAGCTGCTGATCGCTTGGTATCGCGCTTACGTTAGGTTGACGGGGCGAGGCGATACGGTGACGATCCTTTTCCGAGTTGATATGTGTGTTACGACCTTTAGTATGGTCCAAACACACCCTTAACTTCCACATACCTTTACAACACTAGCGCCATCTACCCGCACCTTATCCAAAATAGCTTCAGTAACCTTCGCTAAAGCAGCTACATAATCATAGAACCAAATCGTGGTATTATCAATATCTGATAGAGATTGCTGAATGGGGCATATTCTTAACCAAGCTTTAACAATTGTGTTCACTATACTACGGTTATTTGTGTAGGTACATGTTGCTGATAAGTTTAGGAGGTTTATCTGAAAAATAAAGAATAAAATAATACATTTTGATAATAAAGCCACCTGTGACATCATCATCGACCCAGTTGGCACAATGGTCACCATGCCGGACTGCCAAACACAGGGTTGCGGGTTCGATTCCCGCCACAGACATGTATTTATGCTTAGATATTTGTCAACCAGACCACAGACAAATATATTATATTTACAAAAGAAAAGTATATAGATAAGTAGTAATCCGTTGTCTAGCACCCATAACACAAGTTTAGTTACTTAGCTTGGGGCTAGATGGCGATGTGTGGAATGTCCTGCAATATTTATTATCATCGATTAATAGATGATTTTTAACTACGCGCAAACTTTTCTGGCGCACACCGTTTAAAGAATAATTAGTTGATATTCTTTGAGTGGAGTGGTGATAGTCTAGTGGTAGATCTCGGCTTTCATTCTGAAGGTCGTAGGTTCGAATATGGACCAGGCATGCTCCAATGAAATTTATGTGCGCTATTATTACTCTTTGGAGAAAAACATTGTTATGAAGCGGCTTAGTTGTAGTTCTCCAGCCAAACGTATTGACAAGTGTTTTTTCTTTAGACACGGCCGACTAAGCTAAGAGGGTGGTATAAGTGCTTGCCTGGGTAAGCCTACTCCATCTAATACAGAGACTAAGACGTATTCTAACAAAAATAAGGGTTTGAGTTTCTTGTGCCTTCTTCTCATTGGTGAGCGCGTTCCGAAGGCACACATCCTAACTTACTTTTCAAGACGTTTCAATGTGATCTTTATACGATTGTATTAAGCATGCAAATGAATAATCTTTTTTGACTTTGACTTATCTTTTGAGGTACCAAAAATACCAAATCAATTAAAAAAGGGAAAAAGGGTTCCTTATTTACCTTATAAGGTACGAAACCCTAAAAGGCATTAAAAACTTAAAATAAAATCAAGTTACTTACCAAAGTGTCTAAAGCAATTCTACTATTATCATTATTCAATTCCGAAAACTGCGCTTTCAATTTCTCAAAGACTCCATCTTCTGCGACGTTTTTCATTTCATTAGGCAACTTATTTATACCAATTGCAATCCAAAGCGGTAAATTATCATCGTCATTCACTCGGAACTGCTTACAAATCTTCATTTTGTCATCATCATCCAGCACTCCGAACAATTTCCTTAGTGTATAACCTAAATGAACCTTTAAACAGTAATAACACTTGCTCTATTAATACCTACCAAATACTTAAAAAACCGATTTCACAGGAAGAAATCTGAAAGTGAGCCCTTTACTTCATTTTGAGGAGTTATTCTACTCGTAACTCCGAAGATGCGTATCAGAATGCCAATTCTCGAAAAAAAAAACATTTAAAATAACATTACAAAATTCCGATTACTTTTTAATTTATTTTTTGTAATCGATCAAAATGCAATCGGAATGAAATTGCTATGTAATTTTGACGACCCAGTTGGCACAATGGTCACCATGCTGGACTGCCAAACACAGGGTTGCGGGTTCGTTTCCCGCCTCATACAAGTATTTATGCTTAGATATAATATGTCTGTGGTCTGGTTGGTTCTATGTATTATCTTATATATAAAATTCTCGTGTCACGGGGTTCGAACTTGAACTCCTCCGAAACGGCTCGACCGATTCTCATGAAATTTTGTGAGCATATTCAGTAGGTTTGAGAATCGGCCAACATCTTTTTTTTATTTTGTTTCCTTTAGTTTTTTTTTTAAATGGCAAAACAACGTTTGCCGGTACAGCTAGTAAGTATATATTTACAAAAATTAAAAGTAAGTATATAAGTAGTATATCCGTTGTCTAGCACCCATAACACAAGTCTAGTTACTTAGCTTGGGGATAGATGGCGAATGTTTAATGTTCTAAAATATTTATTTACCAGTCAGCCAGGACCTAAAAAAAAATTTTTTTTAGATTATTTATACCTATCACGATTTTTGACAAAATATTATTTTACCTTCTGTGGTGACCTATAAAACATCCTGGTAGTACATAACTTCTTATACATAGTACATAGCCAAATTAATTGATTGAAAACTAACTGCGGACTCGTGTATCTGCAACAATGGAGACACGTAACTATAAATTAATGGGAAAAATGGAAAAGTTTGTATGAGAACAATGATGTCTAATCGTCAATGGATTGATGTGATTGAAGAAAAACACGCATGAGAAAGTACTTAGAGTACCTACTTAAGGTGAAAGGGTACCTGCGCTCTCTCCACACGAGAGCGCAGGTACCCTTTCCTCTTAATATACTTTTTTACGTACGGTACGGGTTACTGTATATGTATTAAGTATATATTTACAAAAGAAAAGTATATATTATGTATTATATCCATTGTCTGGCCACCATAATACAAGCCTAGTTGCTTGGGGCTAGTTGGCGCTGTAGAATAGTAGATTATGCACAGAGGGAATAAAGCAATGTCTTAAGTAGAGGTTAACGTAGATATTTGGTATTATAGGCAAAACCTATTTGCCAAGACCTAACGTGACCATGAAAATGACGAACTACGATTTAACTTTTGATAAATCGTAGCCTGCTAGATTTTATCAATATGAAAGAGATAAAATCGTAGCCTGCTAGATTTTTGCAGACCAATCAAATGACCTATTATAAATAAAACCTATTTTCTGCGACCTTCAAAAGTGAGTTTTTAAACGAATTTCAACTTCAACGTTCCAAATTCAAATCACTTTATTCCCTCGGGAGTTTCATACAACATTATTTCCCATGGGAGATTTTTTCTTGATTAAAGTGCTGCAGGTGTGAAAAGTTAGTTTAACTTACCTAGCTAAAAGCATCCATAAATTAGCAGAAAACATGGCCTCATCACATCCAGTGCCAAGTAGAGATTCGACCATACGTTTTTCTAATTTATTAAAATCTTCATTGTTCAACGTGGTTGCTAGGGCTGCAGTGTGAACTAACATGTGCTCAAAAAGTCCTTGGATTTTAAAAAAGCTCGTTTGTGCTGTAACAATTTTAGTACAAGTGAAATCTATAGGTACTAATATTATAAAGCTGAAGAGTTTGTTTGTTTGTTTGTTTGAATGCGCTAATCTTTCTTCTAAAAATTTATTTTGTGTTGGATAGTCCATTTATAGAGGAAGACTATAGTTACTTTTATTTTGATTTCCACGGGATCGGGAATTACGCGGGTGAAACCGCGGGGCGCAGCTAGTTTAAAAATAAAACTGCCATTTTGATGATTTTCTCGTGTGTTTAAGAGGAAAGGGTACCGGGGCTCTCTCCATACAAAGTATTACAAACGTAATCGACGATTTTCTCCCTGGATAATGATACTAGAGCAAATATTTTTGGTGCATAAAACTTATAACTGCCATACCCAATTTTTTGTTTTTATTTTTTATTTTTTAAATCGTAATTTCTATAATAATTAGAAAAAAATAAAAAAAATCAAAGAAGCATAGTCATGTCAGTTATAGGTTTTATGGCACAAAAATATTTGTGCTAGTGTCATTATCCACGTAGGAAACAGTCGACTACGTTTGTATGGAGAGAGCGCAGGTACCCTTTCACCTTAAGCGGGTGATTGATAAACATCCGGTAGGTGGCGTTGCAATCGAGTTTCAGGACATCGTCTGTCGTAGCTAATAAGCAAGTAAAGAGAACTTACCACAAAATATGTCGAGAGCACCATTAATGACCATAGACTTCGATATAAACTCATCAGAGTGCAGTAAAGATTTCATTGCTGAAGTATGAACTAAGATGTAGATTGTTGTCAATTTAACATCAGAAGCTTCAACGCCAAGTATAATCTAAAACAAAACCGGCAAAGTGAGAGTCTGACTTGCCCACCAAGGGTCCCGGACTATGTTGTATGGGACACTTAAATATTTTTTCATTACTCATACTCCGAAAGTAGGTCTAAAGATGCCTGAAGAGCGTGTAGAAAATAAAACTTTCAGCCCTAGGGAAAATCGCTTTCACTGACAGCTGTCATGTCAAATTATGGCTTCGCACGGCTTGTGCAATGTAGTACATGTAGCCAGTATCAGTATCATTAGGAAGAATTTTATGTATTATTCGTAATGAAAAGCACAGTGTTTACCTCGGGTGAAAGACTCATTAAGTCCCTCGAACTATTAGCGCCCTCGCTACGCTCGGGCGCCAAACTCCGTCTCGGGACTTGTAATGAGTGACTTTCACACCTAGGATAACAATGTACTATTAACGTGATAATGTCTAATAAATTGATGGAACAACTGCATTTACAAATAGATGACGTCATGCGTCATGTTCCGGTACCATGACGGCGTCATGGTAAACGTCACGCGTTTCGGTGTTTGTTTTATATTGTTTGATAATAGTATCGCTCATCTGGGCTTGTGTTATGGTAATGAGTGACGAATAGAATACTTATATAAAGGAAAAAAATTATAAAGTAAAATAAAAAAAAACTCAATTTTTCATCTTTTTCTTATGACGTTATCACGTAAAATTATCGTCCGTAAACAGACGTTACAGACAACCATTTTTTGCTGTTTTTGGTATTGGTTGTTATAGCTATCACGGTTCATAAGATACGGACGGACGGACGGACAGTTTTAGTAATAGGGTCCACTTAAAACCACTGCAGGTTAGGACTAGCGCCATCTGGACCCAAACTAAACAAGCTTGTATTATGGTAACGATTACTGAAATATGAGCATTCTCAAATATAGGGTGACTTACGTTATGAAATCTAACATCCACAATCAACTCCTTGATCAAATAGTCTGTAGGAACAATTATGTTTGTATTCATTAGTTGCATGAACTGATTTGACTTTGAAGATTCATCATAAAGCTCGCTGTCCCTGAAAACAATAACTTCATTAAGACCAGTAAAGGTGATCTCATGCGTGCATGCATCATCAATTTTTCATTATAAAAAAGTTTTACGTGACAACAACTGTGCTCGAGTGGAAGGGACGCGTGCCTTTCACTTTTTATGTCTGTCTCTCTCGCTCTTAGGCGGGCTAACCATGCCCGCGTGCCTCTCACTCGCTCTCATTGTGAGCGCATAACGTCAGCGGAGCGTAACGCAGTTTCTTGAAGTGTCACCCGGCAAACCAATTTATTAAACGTTGTCACGTCAAAATAATTTTTTCATGCACACGAAATGGTCTTACAAAATAAAAGTCTATTGAAGTTAATTTAATTACCTAGAAATGTACTACAAAAATAAAATTCAAATACCAATAGGATATAAGTATAATAGTATAAGAAATACTCTTCTATTATAGTAGAAATCATTCAGATTTAAACAATGTCTTCTTCTTAATTAATGGCTTCTGCACGCCAAAAAGCCATAATTTAGCCAAATACGGGAAGTGGTGTGGAAGTCAGTATAGTGTTTATTCCATCTGAATTAAGACATTTTGTGTTTGAAGCATAGAAATTATTACATACCCATGAACGAAAACATCATAAATCAAATCCATAATATAGCTATAGTCCTTTTTCTTCAAATCCTTCAATATATTACATATTTTGACCAGGATTTTGATCGTAAAACTGGCGACTTTAAGTGATCTCAATACTACTTTTTCTTCTTGATTTTCCTAAAATATTTTTTAATTAAATAGGTTATTAATTTAGTGATTTTAGCTGGAAGTTACACTAAAGATAAAGTTGACTGTATGCGCCTGCGGCTTTACCAGCGCAGTATTGCTAATCGCAGATAAGGTCCGAAATGGACATAATAGCCGTACGCATTTTTAGTGCACTTACGCTAGTTAGCACTGGAAGCACTGTTCATTTGGACAGCACTCTTCATTCTGATGTGAAAATGATATAAAAAGATTTCCACGACTCCTAATGCTGCAACTTATCGAGTTGTCCTTACTTATCGAGAGAGTATGAGACCTGCCGCCCAATTGCCGTATTCTTATGCAGCGCGTCTTGACTGCGTTTGCGTCATAACCATAGATTTCGTATTGCTAAGACGCACTCGTCACGCAGTTACTCATGTGGTTTAGGTTTGCGTAACGTGTGCGTGACGAGTGCGTGACGAGAGCGTAACGTGTGCGTGACGAGTGCGTCTTAGCAATACGAAATCTATGGTTATGACGCAAACGCAGTCAAGACGCGCTGCATAAGAATACGGCAATTGGGCGGCTGTTATACCTAGCCAGTTGGATTTTTTTTCAACGAAAAATGCATCTTCAAAATTTTGCACCACAGCGAGATTGGAACTCGCGAGCTCTCGCTTACCGGACGGGTGTTATCAATGCAAGTATGACCACGACCAACAGCAAGTAAATATTAATTTGAAAAAAATCAAAGTATTTGTTGCTGCATTAGGGTTCAGAGTTAAATAGCCCTTTCTTTCCATTCAGGGGTTAATAAGAGGAAGTGCTTCTAATTCTGCTTATAAGATTTCACCTAAACAAACATACAAACATAGCAAGTTAAAAAAACTTGCATAATAAGAATATAACTATACCTCGACTGCACAAGAAATGCTCTTATTAATCATCCTACATAGAATCTTGGTGCAGTGTTGAAATAAGTTTGTATCAGTCAAATGGTAACTGTATTTCTCACATGTGGATGTGTAAGATTTCTATTGTTCAGCCATGGTTTTAACGTCGAGAGATTGGACTATTTCACCAATTTTTAAGTTGATTTTTAAGGCTGCAACAGAAAATAAAAGAAAATAAAAACATATTAGTAGCGCTCCGCCGTTTTACCCGATCCCGTGGGAATATCGGGATAAAAACTAGCCCATGACACTCCCAATGAAACAATGTATCCTCATACCAAGTTTCATCAAAATCGGTCCAGTAGTTTCGGAGCCTATTCAATGCAAACAAACAATCAAACTTTCCCCTTTATAATATACTAGCGACCCGCCCCGGCTTCGCACGGCTATATTATGCATGTATTATACATAAAAACCTTCCTCTTGAATCACTCTATCTATTAAAAAAACCGCATCAAAATCCGTTGCGTAGTTTTAAAGATTTAAGCATACAAAGGGATATAGGGACAGAAAAACCGACTTTGTTTTATGCTATGTAGTGATAGTGATAGACAACGAATTTATGTGTCTTTGCTTAAATTGCTACTAATAAATACTTTCATTAATATCTTTAATTTGGTCATTTTATCTTAACCATCTCAGCAAAGCTCAAATATTATGCTTTTAGCTGTGAGTGCAGTCAAATCAGTTGCACTGTAGATAAATACTGTAATGTAAACCACATTTGCCGCGGCGGGCAAACACCCGCCTGCGGCGCAGAGGATTGCGGATTCGATTCCAGCCTCTTTGTATTGGTATACACACATTTACCTATAGGTACCCAAATAGATAGATAACTTCATTTGTATAACACACGAAGGAACATAGAACACAATATACACAAAGTAATAGCTAGAAAGTAAATAAATAAAATTAAAAAACAAAGCACACAGATATTTGCAAGCATTTCCAAATATTCATTTGAACATGGAAAATTCTTCTCCGGTCTCAGTCTTTTTTCCCGACTGCGCAACGCAAAGGAGTGGTAATGTGTTCATCATTGTAATATTTATAAGCATTTTATTCGCTATCCGGCCACCTTTGTTTGTTGTTTCACAAGATGGCGCTGGGTACAATGCAAAAATATTAATTTATTATTAAAATGGAGGATTAGTTTAGTTTTACGGGGCTGTTTCCGCAGTTAGCCTTTTATTTAGGCCATTGTGCGTGTGACCAAATCCAACCAAAAAATGGAACAAAATGGAGATTACCTTCAGTCAAAACCTTCAGTTCTAAGCTAGTGCTATTATACATCAAGTTATGCTTCTCTAAGATTGACAGGTATATTAGCTGGAGTTCATGGCAGCTTTTGAACAGATCCTTTAACTGAGCTTCAAAGGTTTTCAAGTTATCTCCATAGAGTTTTTCACTGAAATTGAAGGAGAAAAAAAACATTTGAAAAGAATCTTTGTATGCTTAGACAAGAGGTGGTGGGTGGGTTAGAACCTTACCTGGACAAATATTTAAATGCATTTCTGTTATGTTTGAAATAAAAAGTGCATAAAAAATAATCTACACTAATATTATTAAACTAGCTGCCCCCATGGTTTCACCCACATCCAATATGTTTTTGTCTTTTTATAAGAACCATAATCTAGACAGTAACAAACACAACAAAATAAGAATTAGCGAAAATGGTTCAGCCTTTCAGCCAGTTCAGACTAAGGAAAATAGGGATTAATTTTTCAATAGGGAACTAGTGAAACTAGAATCCCAAAGGAAGACTACTTTTAAGTCCTATGTGCTCCGGATTCCAGCGACGCTAAAAGACATGTTCTTCTCGGCTGATTTCTGGCCCGCCGGCATTGTATACCGACGCTATAGGGAGGCGAGACCGAAGATTCAAAACCCTAAAACTTAACCTAATTTTTTATAATATTATCTATATGTATGATAGTCTGTAAGGTATATATTTTATATGGGTCTGTACTTATTTATAAGGCTGTTACCTGAAATGAACGTTATTTTTAACCAACTTCAATAAAAGGAGGAGGTCACTTCGGATGTATGTATATTTTTTTTTTTATGATGTTCGCGCATATCTTTGTTTTTCTATATTTGAAGATGGAAAGTTTTATTTGGAAAGTAGCCTATGTGTTATTCCAGGACTCCAGCTGTCTATGTACAAAGTTACATCATAAATGGTCTAGTGGTTTAAGAATGAATAGGTAACAGACATACTAACATATCAAATATCACAGGTTTACTTGAATTGTGTATTAGTATGTTTGATACTCCATCACCTACTTTACCGATAGTTATTTGTATATTGTTATTAGTTTGACGACCCAGTTGGCCCAATGGTCACCATGCCGGACTGCCAAACACAGGGTTGCGGGTTCGATTCCCGCCTCAGACATGCATTTATGCTTAGATATTTGTCTGTGGTCTGGTTGTTTCTATGTATTATAAGTATATATTTACAAAAGAAAAGTATATAAGTAGTATATCCGTTGTCTAGCACCCATAACACAAGTCTAGTTACTTAACTTGGGGCTAGATGGCGATGTGTGGAATGTCCTGCAATATTTATTATATTTATTTATTATTATGAAACTCGGTATGTTTGGAGCTGGAGACCTGGATTAACACATAGGCTACTTTTAATCCCGATATTCCCGCGGGATCAGGACTTACGCGGGTGAAACCGCAGGGCGCAGCTAGTAATCAATAAAATATACAGACCTGTTACTGCAATGGCTAAATACAGTAATTATAATGTGTCCCGTTGTGGTAGGAAAGTTTTCAGGAAAACTTTCATAAAGATTTGCTCTATGACTGTCCATAGATAATGCCATAATATTTTTATTGAAATCAGATAGCATTTGCAGTAGAGAGATAGCATCATTTAGGTATTCAGTCGTGGCGTTTGTGTGTTTTTTATCCTGCAGCAAGTTCATTACTGTTTCTAAACTCTGGAAATATGAACAATTGACCATGTTAGAGGCAGTTTAATAAATAAATATTGCAGGACATTCCGCACATGGCCATCTAGCCCCAAGCTAAGTTACTAGACTTGTGTTAAGGGTGTTAGACAATGTATATACTTATAATATATAGAAACAACTAGACCACAGACAAATTTCTATGCATAAAAACTTGTCTGGGGCGGGAATCAAACCCGCAACCTTGTGTTTGGCAGTACGGCAAGGCGACCATTGTGCCAACAGAGTCATCAAAAAACTCATTATGAATTTATAAATATGCTTTCCGTGTTTAAGGACAGCAAGTTTAACCGTTGCTCACGGTTGCTTTATCCCTGTGCTATGGCAATTGTTAAGTTTAAAGACTTATGACAACCCAAATACCACCCTATACTTGAAGAAAGTGCTTAGGAGATACACTAGGGTAGGACTAGGTACTGTAGCTGATAAAATAGAATACTAACCTGATCCAAACAGACCATGCAATTATTCAGAAGTTCAAAAAAGAAAACTGTGAATGAAGAGTTTTTAACTTCTGTAGAAATATCCGCACTTAGAGCGTCTCGTACTTTATTTACGAGTGAGCGATACGAAATTGTATCCATCTGATCAGTTTTTTTAAGGAATGTAGAGTTGAGAAAGTAAAGTTTATAATGTTGTTGAATTATAAAAGGATACGTCTGTGTTCTTTGCAAGCGATTCCATGTAATCAATATCGGAGAATACATCACATTCCTCAGAATCATTCATTTTTCTCACAAATAGTGTTTTTCTGTAATATTAGTACAGTGTAATATTTTTCTCCCGTTCTGCTAGCTAGCCCGCGAAAAATGTAAACAAACAACAATGATATATAGACATTGACAGCAAGGAATAAATTAATGCCTAGAAATGTCACCATTGACATTTTTGTCACTCATTTGAAATCCTTACCCTAGAATCCAAAATTCTGAAGGCGAAATTGACTGTCAATAATCGTATATGTCAAGCCAAATATCTGTCATTTAGTTTCTGTCATTCACACGTGTTTTCTGAAACAACACGCGGCCGGTGCCGCAGTTTTTGGTGGAAATCATTATATTTTTACTACGAAAACTATCTAATGGGACCACAAAATGTCTGTATTAAACATCCAGTTAGCTCTTGACAAGATTGGCCTACATACGAGGACTGCAGACCTTCAAATAACGTGCCAGGAACTCAATGTAAGTTTTGGTGGATGTAAACACAAAAACATTTTCCTATTGTTGCCCTAAAAACTAATTAACCTGAACTTATAACAATATTTCAGAAGCAATAAATAGAGATCTTAGTCTAATAAAAGTATTCATAGTATAAAAATGTATATTTTCATGGTTCTGTGTTATCAAAATTGTTTTGAACTCCCAACTTTTTGGGTAATTTTTAATTCGGCTATGAATAAATACGGTATTTTATCTTTTAATTAAATAGAAACTATAGAGTTTAAAAATTAAAAATGGCATTATATTGATAAATAAACACTGAAAAGGTGACATCACTGTTCTTGTGCACTTGAAAAATGTTTTACACACTGATAAATGTTATTTGCATAAGTATCTCACGACTGAAGGTCATATACCAAGGTTTTTTGGTTATGTATTGATAAGTATATTTTTATTTCAGGAATCTTTAATTTCACAATCGATTGAAATTCATCATGTTGTTACCAAACTCTCAGAGTTTATAATCAAAGTGGACGATGCTAAACTGTTCAAGCAATATCTGTCTAATATCCTTTTGGCGCTGGTGTCTGCTAGGATTCCTTTAAAACCAGTATTTTCTGGTAAAAACTTTGACACATGTAATGATGCAGAAAAGATAACTCATTTGGAGAATTCAATCATTTTGGCTGTGTTGAGCGATCATCCTGATGTTTTGCAGTAAGTAGAACAATTTCAAGTCTCGTAATTTAAGACTTGCTTAAAACTGTTCAAGTTTTACTTGTGCAATAAAAAGTAAATTGATTTATGACCTTCAACATGATTTATTGTCAAACTGATAATATAATATCAACCCTGTGGTTATTACTAAAAGAATTTAATTTTAGATTACCTGTTAATTCTTCATTAATTCTAAATTCTAGCATTTAGATAAATTTGTCTCAACAGACTGTCATGCAAGCCAACCTAAATACTCGCCAAGCAACTCCTAAAATACCTATTTTTATAAATATTATAAGCATCACCATACATCTATAATTAATATTAAAATTCAAAATCATAACATAGACATCTGCTAAGAATGGATTTTGAAAAAATGAAACTCCTATGCAGATGAAGACGTTGTCAAAAGCTAGTTCCCATATATTACAGAGCTATCATAGTCTTTGACAAGTTTATTATTTTTAAAAGACTTCTATTCAAAATTTCATGTTCGTCGATTGAGAATTTTAGGTTATACTTTAGACAACTGTATTAAATGAACTTTCAGGTATGCTCTAAAATATTTCGAAATCAACAAAGTGCCACCATTCGAAGTATTCATACACCATGAAGACTCTTATAATGTGGCTCCAAAGAAAAGGCGACTCCTTGATTATAAGCACAAAATCAGCGATCAACAGATAGTATCATGCTGTTACACACTCCTGAGCAAGTTGCCTAATGAACTGTCTGTCAAATGGGATTGGACTAAGTTTGTTAGTAATTTCAGAAATAATGAGAATGCTGAAATAAGATGGTAAGATATGGGTCATTAAATATACAAGTAAATAGGCATTTTCTTAGTAAACATGGCTACAACTTAGACTACATATTGTCACTTACCATCAGGTGACATAGTGGTCAAATGCTTAAGTACCTATCACATAAAAAATAGAGTACTAGTATACAGGCTATTTTCCGCAATTAGACCCTTTTTGCGTGAAGATGGTGTAGGCTTGCCCAGCACCTACTACACTCTTAGCTTAGTCAACCATGTTTAGAGGAAAGAACTTGTCAATACTTCTGGTGCCAAATAGGCTGCGGGTTTCACCACAATGTTTTCTTTCACCGTAAGAGCAATGTCAATTAGCGCACATAAATTTTTCTTAAGTATAAAGTATAGCAAAATAGGTACTTGTTTACTTAGTATGCAAATAACTTAATTATTAAAATGTATTTAAATTAGATTACTTTAGATAAATATATTAAATTTTGGGCTGAATGAGAAACACTAATTAGGTAGATATATAGGTAGAGTATAGACTGACTGCTTCACATGGTTTTACCCATGTATTTGCTTCAAAAACCAACAAACATACTTACTAAAATCACATTTAAAACATTGATAAATTCTAATTTCAGGATGGTAAAAGAATGCATGGTAATTCTAACAAACATGACTGATATACAGTCAGAAATATTGGCTGAGGACTTAAAGATAACAGAACAGGACTATTTAAACTGCATTGCAGCACATAAAATAGTACCGGTACACACTATGAAAGAAATTATCAAAAACGTAAACTTAAATAAAGATAGTGTTGTCAATATTGAGGGTATTTTATTACCTGTCTATGATTCAAGTAATATTCAGAATGGTAACTTGGTGCCTGTGAAGTCTACTGTGAATAACTTGAGGAGTTTGGCTTTGGCTGTTGCATCAGGTGAGAAAATAATATAGATATACTAGCGACCCGCCCCGGCTTCGCACGGCTGTGTTACATCTAAAAACATTCCTCTTTAATCACTCTATCTATTTAAAAAAACCGCATCAAAATCCGTTGCGTAGTTTTAAAGATCTATAGGGACATAGGGACGGCGAAAAGTGACTTTATTTTATACTATGTAATGAAGCAAATAAATCTATATAAAGATCGGACTTACGCGAGTGAAACGCAGCTAGTAATAAATAAATATTGCATGACATTCCACACATCGCGATCTAGCCCCAAGCTAAGTAACTAGACTTGTGTTATGGGTGGTAGACAATGGATATACTACTTATATAATTTTTCTTTTGGAAATATATACTTATAATACATAGAAGCAACCAGACCACAGACAAATATCTAAGCATAAATACTTGTCTGAGGCGGGAATCGAAACTGCAACCCGCCGTTTCGCTGTCCGGCTTATGTCGGACTGCCAAACACCGGCCAATGAATGTATCTGTATCTTCATACCAAGTTTCATCAAAACCAGTCCGGTAATTTCGGAGCCTATTCAATTCAAACAAACATAGAAATATAAGTCCAGAATCTGTAAAGGTAAGCCGACATGAATTTGGTTAAATAGATCTCTCGCTTGGTACTGAAAAGTTGACAACTGAATGTAACTTAAACACCAATGTTTCTATTTTGATTTCAGGTCAAGCCCTCTCACTAATGGGTCCAGTAGGCTCCGGCAAAACATCCCTCGTAGAACATCTAGCAGCAATCACCGGACGAAAGGGTGTTGCGTTCAAGAAGGTGCAACTCGGTGACCAGACCGATTCCCGTATGCTTCTTGGTAGTCATCAGTGTACGGATGTACCGGGAGAGTTTGTATGGAGGCCAGGAGTCTTGACTGAGGTCAGTGTATTTATTGGAACGAAAGTTCCTTATCGCGCGTTGCGAAAGAGGGCTAGACGGAAAAAATTAAGACCAAAAGTTGTAACGAGACACGCATAGAAAGCAAGCCAGTTATTTTCGTTTCGTCTTTCTATTTCGCATTGAACAATGTGGTGTCGCGATGATTATTTACTTACAAAAAAAAATTATAATAATAAAATAAAATAATTTTTTTTATTACAATTTCTTCACTAATTAATTGAAAGGAACTTCGTTGCATCCGGGTGTCCCTTGACACCTCTCAAGTTTTATATTTTACTTGAATTATTCAGAATGTATTCAAACTAGCGACCCGCCCCGGCTTCGCACGGCTATATTATGCATGCATTATACATATAAACCTTCCTCTTGAATCACTCCATATTTAAAAAAACTGCATCAAAATCCGTTGCGTAGTTTTAAAGCTTTAAGCATACATAGGGATATAGGGACTGATAAAGCGATTTTGTTTTATACTATGTAGTGAAGCTGCTTTGCTTAGTGGGTGGATGGTGCTGTTCTAAAATATAATAAAGATTTCATCCCCTTAAGTTCAAATCCCATAGGAATATCGGGATGAGATTCATCGCAATCAGTTCAAGAGTTTTTACGTGAAGGAGTAACAAACGTACATAAAAACTCACAGTTATCTTTGGTAGGATAAATTAAAAAAACTGACGATTTCTGTGGCTTGGTAGGCAAACATCCGCCTGCGACGCAAAGGGTAACAGATTCTAACTAATATTCGTTTAATTACACAATTAATCAGTAATTACACATATAAGTTACTAACTGCGCCCCGCGGTTTCACCCGCCTAATTTCCGATCCCGTGGAAATATCGGGATAAAAAGGAGCCTATGTGTTAATCCAGGTCTCCAGCTATATAGATACCGAGGTTCATTGCAATCGGTTTAGTAGTTTTTGCGTGAAGGAGTAACAAACACACACCATAACTTTCACATTTATATTATTAGCAGTATTAGTAGGATAGGACTAACGTGTTTATAACGCACAATATGGCAATAAGTAAGGAACTAATTGGCTGCAATATTGCAAATTGTTTAAACTCAAACACAATGTATGATTAATTTCAGGCAGTACAAAACGGCCATTGGCTATTATTAGAAGACATAGATTCTGCCGCCCTAGACGTGGCTTCAACACTAAGTTCGCTGTTAGAAAGAAACACGCTGTGTGTGCCCGGCTATAGAGACGCGCTTCCAGTTACACCTGGTTTTCAACTATTCGTCACACAGAGGTATGTTTATTTAGAGACTGATTGACAGACAGAAAAAAATCGAAGTCGAAGTAGAAACAGGTTGCAGAGGTTCCTTGAATTTAAAGCACACTAAGAAAATACGCAAATAAAATGGCGCATAGTTATTTATTAATCCATACTAATATTATAAAGTTAAAGAGTTTGTTTGTTTGAACGCGCTAATCTCAGGAACTGGTTCGAATTGAAATTGTTTTTTTGTGTTGGATAGTCCATTTATCGAGGAAGGCTATAGGCTACTTTTTATCCCGATATTCCCACGGGATCGGGAGTTACGCGGGTGAAACCGCGGGGCACAGCTAGTGGAGAAATATGAAGAATTTAAGTGCATAATACTTATACTACTAGTTATAAAAAAAGAAAGAAAATGTTATAAACGAAAAATGAAAAAAGATAAGAAATAGTCAAAAATACTAATAAAAATTATGTGTATAAGGTTTAGTTATAAATGTAAAATAGTTATCATCATCGAGACTAACGATAAGGATAGTAACTCAATATAAAAAAGACTACAAGTGACAGAAATATTCTTAATTCAATGAATAAAACTCGATCTAGTAAGATTTTTCTATTCTATTTCAGGACGCTCACAACAAACTTTGGTTTCCAAAAGAAACTGTCAAACTCCAGTACACTACTCCAAAAACACTTAACCCAAATCAACGTCGAACCATTATCTCGATCTGAGCTATCAGAAATCATCCAAACTATGTACCCAAGTCTTAAAACAATTTGCTCTAGAATGATCGAAGTTTTCATGATGTTTTCCGTTGGAAGTCACGATACTTCCTTACAAGCCGTCGATACAAACGTAACTATTGAAAAAGATAGTGTTAGTATCATTAGAGGGTCCAGATTGATATCCACTAGGGACTTAATGAAATGGTGCGCAAGATCAGTAGTTGGTTTCAATATAACAAGTTCTGAATCGGCATTGAAAGTGTTACAAGACGCATTGGACATTTTCACTTGTTCTGTAGCATCGCCAGAAAACAGATTAGAGTTGGCCAAAAAAGTTGGCACTTGTCTTGGGATAGTCGAGACGAAATCCGAATTTTACTGCAAGCATTACAAACCAAATGTCTCATTGACACCGACTTATTTGGAAGTGGGTAGAGCTAAAGTTCCCAGAGTAGAAAAGAGCTTAGATGCGATCGATTTTGATAACAAACAAGTCGTATTCTCATTCACGCGTCAATCAGCTTGCTTACTTGAGAGGATTGCTTGTTGTGTTACTTCGAGTGAACCTGTTTTATTGGTCGGTGAAACTGGAACAGGGAAGACCTCATCAGTACAGTACTTGGCTAGACAAACTGGACACAAACTCATTGTCATCAATATGAACCAACAATCCGATTCGGCAGATTTACTTGGAGGCTACAAACCTGTAGAATTGAAATACGTAATCCGTCCTATGAAACACGAATTTGAAACGCTTTTCAAGGGATTCTACAACGTAGATAAGAATAAGAAATTCCTTGGTCACATTGAAACCTGTTATGATACAGAAAATTGGACTGCTTTATTAGCGCTTATGAAGCAAAGTTACAAATCAGCCATAAGCAGACTAAATGCTGAAAAAAGAGAACGAAAACTAAAAGCTTGGCTAGCGTTTGGCCATAAACTTTCTAAACTAGAACAGCAGATAAATGCCGCTTCGAGGTTAACCTTTGCGTTTATCGAAGGATCTCTAGTCAGAGCTATGCAAGAAGGTCATTGGGTATTACTAGACGAAATAAATCTCGCGTCAGCTGAGATATTAGAGTGCCTCGCTGGGTTATTGGAAGACAAAAACGAGAGTATCGACTTATTAGAAAAGGGCGATAAAGTTCCTATAAAAAGACACCCTGATTTCACTCTCTTCGCGTGTATGAATCCAGCTACAGACGTTGGCAAGAAAGATTTACCGGTCGGTCTTAGGAACAGATTTACAGAATTCTTCATAGATGAATTAACGGAACGTAATGACTTGATGCTGCTGATTGGTGATTACTTGTACCACATGAACTTGGGCGGAGCTATTTTGGAAGCTATCTACGTCTTCTATGCAAGCATCAGAAAAGAAGCAAAGTTATCCCTTGTAGACGGAGCAGGTAAATTTTGACCTTGAAATCTTTAGGATATGGTCTCATTTTCCATATTAATTGTATTCTTTTTTTTCAGGTAATGCTCCACATTACTCGCTCAGGACTCTTTGTAGAGCATTGACAGCAGCAGCGAAAGCGAAATGTGGGACAGTGGCGAGATCATTATACGAAGCTTTTTGTCTTTCGTTCCTGACTCAATTGGATAGTTCGTCACACCCTGTTGTGGAGGCTATGATTGCCAAGTAAGTTAATATAATTTTAGTAATACTTATGATTCCGAAATTCCTAAATTAATGATACTCTTATATGATTTAGATGATTTTTGAATATTTGAATTATAATTTTCCAGGACCGTAATCGGAAAGAAACATATAAAATCAGTATTGAACCAATTGATTCCCGAACCTCAAGTGACTGGTCAAAATTATTTACTTTTCGAAGGGCATTGGATCCCTCAAGGAAAATTAGACATAAATATTCCAGAAGGTTATATCCTCACGCCAACTGTTAGGAAAAACTTACGCGATATAGCCCGAATAATATCTCTTGGCCGTTTACCTGTTTTACTCCAAGGTGATACTTCCGTAGGTAAAACGTCTTTAATTACCTATATTGCCAAGGCATCTGGAAATTATTGTGTTCGAATCAACAACCATGAGCACACCGATCTTCAAGAGTACATTGGTTCATACGCCGCTGATGCAAATGGAAAATTAGTGTTCAAAGAAGGCGTCTTAGTCGAAGCTATGAGAAAGGGCTACTGGATTATCCTCGATGAGCTAAACTTGGCCCCAAGTGATGTTTTAGAAGCGTTAAACAGAGTATTGGATGATAATCGCGAATTATTTATACCAGAAACTCAGCAAGTAGTTAAAGCAGATCCTAATTTCATGCTATTTGCGACCCAAAATCCTCCAGGATTGTACGGTGGACGTAAAATGTTGTCCAGAGCGTTCAAAAACAGATTTGTCGAACTCCATTTTGATGAGATACCGAAGACAGAGCTAGAAACGATTCTACATCAACGTTGTCACGTCCCTCCAGCTTATAGTAAGAAAATGATAAACGTGATGTCGGAATTGCAAATTAGAAGACGTGGGTCTGCAGCTGTTCAAGGAAAAGATGGTTTTATTACCTTGAGAGATTTGTTTAGATGGGGTCAGAGATACAAACATGCTTCCAAAGAAGCATTAACAGATGATAAATTCTATGATTGGGATCAACACATAGCTGATGAAGGCTACCTAGTCCTAGCTGGTAAAGTAAGACAACCTGATGAAAGAAGCATTATCGAAGAAGTAATAGAAAAACACATAAAGAGAAAAGTTAATCCAGATAACTTGTTCAGTCTACATCAGACAACGTCACCTGTAACAAAGCATGTATTGCAGATGATTTTAAATAACCAAATGAAAGAATTTTCTCATGTAGTATGGACGTATAATATGCGAAGATTAGCTGTATTGATAGCTAAATCCTTCACGTTCAATGAACCTGTTTTGCTTGTTGGTGAGACTGGTTGTGGCAAGACGACAATTTGTCAAGTATTAGCTGCTTTAAAGAAACGACAGCTTCTTTCGGTTAACTGTCACATGCATACGGAAAGTTCTGATTTCTTAGGAGGCTTAAGACCAGTCCGCCAATACAATAATGATGGTAGACTTTTTGAGTGGGTTGATGGTCCTTTAATAAAAGCGATGGAATCTGGCAATATGTTTTTAGCTGATGAGATTTCTTTAGCTGACGACAGTGTTTTGGAAAGATTAAATTCGTTATTGGAACCAGAAAGACAGTTGGTGTTAGCTGAAAGAGGCATGGAAGATAATTCAGATATTTTTGTTATAACAGCTGAAGAAAATTTCCATTTCATTGGTACTATGAATCCAGGAGGTGATTTTGGTAAGAAAGAACTGTCGCCAGCACTCAGAAATAGATTTACAGAAATATGGTGCGATAGCGTTACGACAAGAGAAGATTTGCTAAGAGTTCTAGAAAAAAGTGTAGAAAAAGGAATATCTTTGGGTAACCAAGAAGACGGGAGCTCAGGAATTGGCAATTCTATCCTAGAATTTACAGTTTGGTTGAAAAATTCAGAAGTAACAAACAAGTTTCCGTTCAGTATCCGTGATTTGCTCTCGTGGGTTCAATTTATAAATCTGACCGTAACGAAAGGTTTATTGGATACCCCTGAAGCTTACGTACACGGTGCGTGTATGACATTTTTAGACTGCTTTGGAACCGCTTTAACCGGGCATGTTGACACTGAAACACTAGTTATTTTAAGAAGAACAGCTATTAATTTCCTTTTAGAACAAATTAAAGGCGTTGGGAACGAATATACGGAAACCTTGAGAGAAATGCTTAGCAATAAACAGACTACATTCAAAGCAGAGAGTGATGATACCAAGTTTGGTATTAAACCATTTTATATTGAAGTTGGTCCTAATATGGACATTTCGGAATCTGTGGAACAACACTTCAAATTTACTGCCCCAACCACAGGGTCGAATACTTTGAGGCTATTAAGAGGAATGCAGTTAAATAAAGCTATTCTTTTAGAAGGAAACCCTGGAGTTGGAAAAACCAGCTTAGTTACAGCGTTAGCAAAGTCGTCTGGGCATAGAGTTGTTAGAATCAATTTGAGTGATCAAACTGTAAGTATACTTAATTACTTGTTTTTTTTTTTCTAATAGTTTTGTTAAGGTTATTTTCTTTGATCATATTATTATTTTCAGGATATAACAGACCTATTTGGCACTGACCTGCCCACAGAAGATGGATCTTTTATATTCAAAGAAGGTGCTTTTCTAAATGCTCTACAAAATGGAGATTGGATCCTATTGGATGAACTAAATTTAGCACCACAACCTGTACTAGAAGGTCTAAACGCGTGTCTCGATCACAGAGGGGAAGTATACATTCCAGAATTGGGGAAAACTTTTAAAGTTAAGAAAGAAACAAAGCTATTTGCTTGTCAAAATCCGCTAAAACAAGGCGGTGCTCGAAGAGGTCTCCCCTTATCGTTCCTAAACAGATTTACTCAAGTCTATATTGATACTCTGACAAAAGACGATCTCATTTACATTGTGGAATCCCAATACCCAACAATATCAAAAAACATTCTCCACAGAATTGTCAAATTCAACTGTAAAGTCGCTCATGAAGTGACAGAAATACAATCTTGGGCTCATAGAGGAGCTCCTTGGGAAATGAACTTGAGAGACATACAGAGATGGTGTAAAGCCATACTCGATGATAAAAATAGTGGCTATGGTGAGAATCCAGGAAAATTCGCCGATATGCTTTACGTCAACCGTATGAGAACAGCTGAAGATAAAGAACGAATGATTAAAATTTACAACGAATTCTTCCTACCAAACTACCCTAGAAGTGATAGCAACCCACTATTCGAAATCACAAACTGTTACATTTCTTTCGGTGACGTTACTTTGGAAAGACATATTGAAAAAGACTTCAGAAGCTACAGAGTTTCAAACGCTAATCTTCTTCTTCTGAGAAATCAAATGCCAGTTTTAAAGGCTTTAGCGCAATCTGTAAAAATGAATTGGCTTTCTATTTTAGTTGGTCCAACAGCTACAGGGAAAAGCAGTGCTGTTCAGGTACTAGCAGATTTGACAGGGAACGATCTGCAAGTTGTGCCAGTCACGTCAGCGATGGATGTTTCAGATCTACTAGGTGGATTCGAACAAGTAGACTACAATAGAAATTTAGAGAACCTATACGATAAAATAGAAAAAATAACAATACAAACAGTTAGGAATCTTTGGTTATCCAAAGATGATCAGAAATGGAAATCTAACAAACTACTTAGTCAATTATACGAGTACAAATCACTACAAATGAATGTTGAAGATTCAAATAATATTGAAAAGTTTAAAGCTAGGGTCCAATTCCTGACTGCACATTGTAAGAAATTACTTGAACATAACGTAACATTCAATGAAGTTTCTAATAAATTAAAAGAATTCATCTCCAGCCTAGAAAAAATAGAGTCAAAAGTATCCCTTGGAGCGGGAGTAAACGCTGGAGGAAAATTCGAATGGGTTGATTCTCTACTTGTAAAAACACTGATTGAAGGATCCTGGTTGCTCTTAGACAACGTAAATTTGACTTCAGCAGCTGTTTTGGACAGACTCAACGGTCTTTTAGAACCTAATGGCGTACTAAGCATTCCCGAAAGAGGTGATATAAGCGAGATTAAACCTCATCCTAACTTCAGAGTTTTCTTCACAATGGATCCGAAATACGGTGAAATTTCAAGAGCAATGAGAAACAGAGGTATTGAAATATTTATTCTGAGGCCGGATGATTGGAATACTAAATTGTCTGATACAGTTACTAATATGGATCTAAAGGCTCTGTTATCATCTTGTGGACTGCCTTGTCAGTACCATGAGCTGTTTGTGGAGTGTCATGAGTTGATGGCTTCTTATGTTCAGGGTAAGTGTTTAACTTCATTCTTAATTTTGTAAGTATTACTTTTCCAACATGCTGTTCTTAAATAATTTAGATTGTCTATTTTCTCTTGTCTTTAGGCTTAGAAAGACCAACAATATCTCACTTGCTTCAAGCAGCTCATCTATCATGGCAACAAATAGTTAGAGGTATCGCTGCAGATGTAGCATTTATTAACAGTTTCTCTGACGTTTATATCAAACCAAGATGTGGTGCTGACTTCACATCGAATCACATGTCTTTATCTGAAATGAAAAATTCTATGTTGAACGCTTTAAAAAAGAAATTAGATGATTTCGAAGGCAATTGCGTTGATCCGAAAGATACAACGCATACATTGACAATAAGAGGATTACAGACAAACAATTCATTAGAAATTGCAAAGCAAATAACCTTCACAGCGGTCCAAGAATCATTTGAATTACATTCAGAAACTGTGAACAGTTACAGCCATGTTCTGTTTTCCGTTTTCAATGCGTACCAAAAATTGCCTAAATATTTACTCAGACTCTGTTATAATATCATTAAAAACCGTTTAAGTGAGCAATCTTCGAACAAATTGAATGCTTTTGCTTTGAAGCTAAACGAGTGCGCCTACGCATTCTTGCTCGATAAAATCTGCGACTCATATATGCAGTTTTATCCAGAGATTTTCATACTTAGAAAAGATGAATCTAACAAAGTTAATTGCGAAACCCTTCTTCTATTGAATACCCTTCTGAAATCGTTCGATGAAGCTACTGCAATTAAAAGTGGCTTTTCTGTATTAGATTACTCTAATGCCGTATTTTCCGGAAATTTAACTGACGATTTCGTTGAGTACCCTATTCTAAAGTATTGCCAAAATTATTTAGACAAAATCGAATATCACATTTTGATTATTATTGATAGTGCCAAAGATTTAGACGATACAAGTGTTTGTAGAATTCTCCAGCTTCTAAATTGGCGAAGTAGATTCTTGAAGCTAGCGTCAGAGAGTATGTTCGTGACATCTGGAGCTAGAAAGAGACAGCATCTCAGAGAAGATTTGGTTCCATTACTCCATGTCCACAGTAAATGGTTACATAAAAAATTAATGAGACCACTATTCAATCTTTCGAGTGATAAACAACAAGAAATAGAATACAACGCATTTGTTGACCGAATCACTAACGAAAATGATGTAGATAATTCTGAAACAATAAAGATAAGTAAAAAGTTTAGAAAGTTGTGCGGACAACCAAAACTATATGCGAACAAAGAGGAATACGAACTATGTTTGAAAAAGACTGAAATCTACAACAGATTAACTTTGAATTTGAACCAACATGTTAAAAAGCAAATAGAAATTTTAGCTGTCGATATAGCAACAGTTACAGATTTTACTCTCGCGTTAGATGTGCCAGAAAGCGATAAATTGACGATCATAGAAGAAAATATGTCTAAAATTAGACCGACTATATCACCAGCGCTCATTTCGGAAATAAAACTTCTGCCTATAACTTCTCACGTAATACAGAGGCTTCTAAATATAATAAAGTTTGAAATCCTAATGTTTATTACGAAAGTCCCATCAGACGGTAATGTGAGCATCAATGAAAACTATAGAAATTTGTTATTGAATTTAGTGAGACTGGTTAAACTAAGCAAAGGATTTCCTGCTGCTTTCACAAATATTTTAGAAGTTTTACATAAAATTATGGAGGGAAACACAAACATGGAAAGGTGAGTAACATCAATTGTCAATATTAAAGACTGACTAACGAACAATTTAAGGTGGCAGGCGACTGAAATCTGCCACTTGATTTCAACAAATACAGGAAAACCACATTTTAGAATCCAGAATTTTAAAGGTGTTGAATGGTATTAATCGCGTCTTTTTTGTATCCTTTACCTTTCGGCTATGTTGCAATAGCCATGCTCACGAGGAGACTGAACTCCGAGATTAAATTGAGAACTTCTTTGTCTCTTTCTCTATCTATCTATCTCTCTCTAAAAAAAACATAAGTATAATTAGATACCTATTTTTGCTAACTTACAGAATATCGTCAATTCAACCAAAATTCTGGAATGAATTCTACAAAGTGTTAGTGAACTCACCTGCATTTTATCCTGAACCATTCTTTGCTATTGAGAATGAGTCTGATGAGGAGAATCTTACTGATGACATTCCCACTGCTACCAAGCGATTGTCGAAGAATCTTCCTTTGATGTTGTATTATGTGCAGAAGTTAACTGTGTCTATGGACAATGAAGGTAAATTCTTCTTCTTTGCGTATCGATTCCGAGTGTTAATATATTTATTTATATTTTATTTTATTTTTTAAGTATTTTATATTTTTGTATTTCGTTTTTGTACATTTTATAATTTTGTATTTTTTATTTTTATAACTATAATTATTTACATGCCAAATCCAGTCCAGTAGGTTGCCACAGCTACGGCATCGTCACTTGCTTTGTAGAGATCTTGTAAGGTGCAGGAGGCAAATTAATTATAAGAAACCAGCCAAGTGCGAGTCTGACTACCCCACAATTTTTTTTCGGTTTTTAGTATATGTTATAGCGGCAACTGAAATACATTATATGTTAAAAAGTTCAACTGTCTAGCTATCACGGTTCATGAGATAAAGCCTGGTGACAGACAGACAGACAGAATGCGAAGTCTTAGTAATAGGGTCCCGTTTTTACCTTTTGTAACCCTAAAAAAAAAAGAAATTTTTAAACATGTGTTTATACATCTTTACATTTTTGGTTTTCCTACTCAACTTTCTGGTTCATTTTGACTAGTATATCTTATGAAAAGTTAGATATTACCTATATAAAAAATAACTTTTCTTCTAGGTAACCATCATCAACTAGCATACGAGACTGTATCAATGGAAAATCAATCTAATTATTCTACGCAATTAAATACAATTTCAAATATCTTATGGAAAAACATTGCAACTTTGGACTCTTCTGCTGCTTTAAAAACAATAACGGATGCTAATTTCGAACTCACGAAATGTGAGCAGCTTATTCACTATTTACATTCAGCAATAGATAAAAACACTATCGAAGATTCAAACACAAATATTGTTGATACTCTGAAAAACCATTTTAAGGACACCTCATTTATAACAACTCTTAATAAAATACATGAAATATATACCGAATTGAAAGGTAAAATTTCAAGAGGAAACATAGACAAAACTAAAGTGAAGATACTAACATCAAAACTGTGTATATTATCCAGTCTCCTATTTGCTAAAGTATTAGCTGAAGTAAATCCAGTAGACCATGTTGAAAGATATCGATTAAAAGTTAAATATATTGAAGAAGATGTAGCAATGTTCGAGGCTCTACTTAGCACGTACTACTTTCACGGCTTAGTCAATGGAACTATACATGATACGAGAAATATAGAGAAGCCTTCTCAAATAACAAATGACTTTTATAAAACCGAAGATGGTAGGAACAATTTGAAGAAAATACACCCGTATTGTAGTGTTATATTGGAATTAAAAGAGCAAACGGCTGATAGTATTCGTAAATACGCACTGGACAATACGTTTAGGCCTGATGAACCTTCTTATAATAGTTTTGTTAAGGTAAGTTCTATCAACCATAAATGAGAAACTACGTAGGTAAGGTTTTTGGCAAAAAATACTGCACCTAATTCAATAAATTTTAGGCACAGGATCGGAACTTATGCGCGTAAACCCGCAAGCAGCAGCTAGTAGCAATTTTTCAATGATTTCAATCCACTTTTTTTCTCTTACAGGATTGCAAACATTTCACAAAATCAATTCTCTCAGCAAAAACAACAGCAGATCTAACAACAAACTTAATAAAAACCTGTGACATACTCTACGAAAGTTTACAAGAAAAACCACCTTCTATAACAACGCTTATAAATAAAGCTCATACAGTCGTAAAAGAGACATCATCTTGGCTATACTCTGTTAACGCATTTTATAAGAAAATCGAAAGTGTTTACTCTGATGCTTTTCCTGATCTCGCGAAGCTATTGCAAAGTTCTCTATCACAGATAATCTATAGCTTTACAAGTATTAATGATTTGATAAAAGAGTTGATAATTAAATTAGAAAGAGGGTCAGGTCTCAAGAAAGCTGTAAAGGACTTAATGCTATATCCTATTGCGGTTCCTAATAGTAATGAGAAGGAAAAGTTTGTGAATCGATTCTTGACTAAGAGTTTGATGAAAATTTTGTATAAGAATTGTACAACTGAAAATGACGGTGAAACGATTGCTGAGATAGAGCGTATTCAGTAAGTATTTTCATATATTTACAAAGTTTATTATTATCTAGTAGTCATTACTTCGATGGGTGGCCAATTAGTAGTGTGGCAGTCGTTAGGTCAAGTTAGAGGCCTTTAGGCGATCTGAAAACTGTAACAATAGTTGAGCCACACGAGTAGAAGAAGAAGATCTAGTGTCTCCGTGCAGTTTAATTTAGAACTAGATGGCGTTTTTTTTTTCATTTGCTTGTTTTAGTAACAAAGGAATAAAATATTCTTCATCACAATTAAATAATAAAAACTTAAATTAATGAAATAACCTACCTACTTAGATAATAAAAGTTCAAAAGGGTCCCTAAGAAGGGTACCCAAAGGGCTGGCTGCGCAAGGCTGACCAAAGCGCTGGCCCGCAAGGTATGAGCCTTGGCTTTAGTCACCCAAAGCTATAACTAGTAATTTTGAACCTTCTTTATAAATGGTGATGGCATGTTGTAAAAATGTATCATGTACCAGTAAGATGTAGTGAAAGCAGTGGAAAAATATGGGGGAAAAACAGCTTAGGGCAAGTGTGGTTAACTAGTGAAAGCAGTTGACCTTCATATCAATCGGTAATTTTTATTTTTACAGAGTTTTAAAAATGAACCTCTCAGAGATAAGAATGCATTGCACAGCAAAAGAGCACGTTGATAAAGTTAGTGTTGATGCTGTTTTATCGACACTCAGTGTGTTGGTCAAAGTATGGGATGATCAACAGACTGCTATTGAGAAGAAGAAACAGGATGATGATGCTTTATATGTTACTAAGTAAGTATCTTAAGTAGGTTGATTTTTTTTTATTAAATGTAATTAAAAAATGGTGTTTACAATAAAGAATTTATCTTTCTTTTTATTATGGCTCTATTTAATTACACTAAAGCGGTTCTGCAGTGTATCACTGCCTTAACAGACAAACATGTCTGAGAGTTTTCTTTGTCCGAGCCATATGTACAATAATTTGACCAATATTTTTCAATGTGAATAAAAAAATAACTACTTTAGAGCCAAAGAGCCTTTTTGGAGTCGCACGGCTCATTAGATCCTATTTTTATTTAAGTATATATTTTGTATTTAAGTATTCATTTTATTTTATACTTTTGTTTCTTATTTGTTTCATAATCTTATCCATGTCAGTGTTCTTATGTTTGTTTTCTCAACAATTCTCAACTGTTCTAAATATGTTTTGTCGTGTCCTTGTCCAAAAAAATGTTTTTCTATTCTATTCTACTTTCCTTTATTACAGGTCTAAGTGTGAAGACGAAGATGAAGACGCTATGGCCGAAGAAGAAATACAAGAAATGTTCCCATCTTACTCCGACCAAGATTTCTCAGACTTCAAACCGCCCACTTTAGAACAAAAACCCGCGAAAAAAGCCCACAATCCTTATAAAAAGACAAAATACCCCCTAACTTCCGAGGACGTATCGATAATTTATAAATGGCACACGTCTTTTGTTAAAAACATGACGTCAGCGGAGTGGTTACCCAGCAAAAAGAAGTTGGTAGGCAATGACGTGATCAGTTCCTTTTTACAGAGGTATCCTACTTTCAGTAGGGTTATAGAAAATGCATGGGAAGCGCTAGATGATGATTTCGAAGGGACTCTATCACCATGTATGATGGTTTTAATGTCACAGATTAAAGCGAAAGTTGATGGAGATGGTAAGAATTAAACTAATTAACCTTAATGCTTTGAAATAAGATTTGTTTTTAAACTAGCTGCGATCCGCGCGATCTCGTGGTTATTTTGGGATAAAAAGTAACCTTTGTGTTAATTCAGGTCTCTAGCTATCTATATACCGAGTTTCATCGCAATTGGTCCAGTAGTTTTTGCATGAAGGAGTAACAAACAAACTTTCTCATCACTACATAGTATAAAATAAAGTCGCTTTCTCTGTCCCTATTTCCCTTTGTATGCCTAAATCTTTAAAACTACGCAACGGATTTTGATGCGGTTTTTTTATAGATAGTGTCATTCAAGAGGAAGGTTTATATGTATAATACATGCATAATATAGCCGTGCGAAGCCGGGGCGGGTCGCTAGTTTATAATATTAGCAGGATAATATGATATTTAATATTTGTTTGTAGATTCGCCAAGTAAAGTAGATTTCTATAGAACAGCTTGGGTTTCGGAAACGAAGCAATGCATACCATTATTGCACAAAGTTAAGGAAAATACGAATGAGTTGTTAGATCAGTGGCCGGACTTCCCTACTTTAAAAGAGGTACTTATATTCATTATTTTACGTTTGAATCTTAATGCCGTACTCAGAAACGTGCCTAAGAAAAACTTAAACTAAGAAATGCCTTATCTCGCTCTTGTGAGTGATATTCAACGTCAGCGTAAATGTGACAATGCCTTTCTTAGCTAAGGTTGCCCTTAGTCCTGAGTCGCGATAGCAAAACATTTGTATTTTAGCGCAATACTGACAAAAGCAGAAGTTAAAAAAAAACGATGATTTCATTTTGTAAATTAAAGTTGAAAATAGACTGACTTTAATTATAATAAACAATTTTTTTTACTTAAATTTTACAGAAATTACAGAAACTTTAACTTAAATTTTACAGATATTAATTTACAGTAATATCCTGTAGGAATTACTGATGTGCAATCAATGGAAGAAAGGTAGAGAGGCCTCTGCAGTGGGACAGTTTAGGCTCATAATAATAAATAATTATTTCATGCTGTTGACTGTATCTAAGCAAAACTTACCATTTAACTTTGATTGTGTACAGTCACATTACCAATTAGCTTAACCCCACGTGACCCAGAGCTCTTTCGCATATCTGTTAAAAATATAGTAATTTACCTGTATACTAGCTGTCCCGGCAAACGTGGTTTTGCCATATAAAAAAAGTGATAAATGTAGAACCGCTCGAACGATTTTGTGCAAACTTCACAAAAACCATCTATTAAATACTCTGAACAAAGCTTAAACACTTGGTTTGATAGGTGAGCCCGTTCTTGAGTAATCAAATTACAACGAAAAGTGGCATTGATTTTTAAATAAATAGATGTATTGTATAGTATATTGTTTAAAAAAAAAACAGAATCAGGTAACATTACTTTACAACCTTACAGATTTGCGAGTTAGCTCTAGGTCACGTGGGGTTTAGCTAATTGATAATGTGACTGACTTACTATCTAACTTTAATTGTGTACCTTCAATATTGATTTACAGATTATAGTAATAGTAAACAGAATATTAAGTTTTCCAATAACAAGCCCTGTTTCTCGGTTTTTAACTGGCTTAGAACTGTTAAGGGATAAAATAGAGGAGTGGAATAAGAATGCTCACAAAGGCAACAATTTGATTGATATATCGCTGTCGGTCGGACAACAAATTATTAATTGGAGGAAATTAGAAATGGGAAATTGGAAGGAGTGTTTGAATAATGTTTATCAGAGGTAAATAGATAAATAAATAAATATTGCAGGACATTCCACACGTCGCCATCTAGCCCCAAGCTAAGTAACTAGACTTGTGTTATGGGTGATATACAACGGATATACTACTTATATACTATTATTTTGTAAATATATACTTATAATACATAGAAACAACCAGACCACAGACAAATATCTAGGCATAAATACTTGTCTGTGACGGGAATCGAACCCGCAACCCTATGTTTGGCAGTCCGGCATGGTAACCATTAGATAGATATATTGATTTATAGTACAGTCGGCTCCAAAACGGCTGTTATAAGAATGTTTTCAACACAAGCAAGATTTTAGTTTGATAAATTACAAAGAAGGTGTCGAACACCTTCTTTGCAATTTATCAAACTAAAATTATTAGAATGAAAACATTCCAATAGTAGTAATAGTGATTTTCGAACTCTACCGGGGGCTGCAGTTATGCAGACGACCGTACATTGTACACCCCACAGAAAGAAATAAATACAAATTTATGCTGCCACTAACGCGCCAGAAATACCCGTCGCTTACAACTAATATTGTTAAATGTAACGAATGAGTTTTGTTTTACTCAAAATTACTGAGATGCAATTGTTGATGAGATCCTTACCGTAGTTTGGGGCAAATTAAGACTAAAATTCCTTGTCATTTTTAAAATTTTACTAGTTTAAATTCTTAATTTTAGGATAGCTTCAAAACTATAAGGAATTTTTGGCTCAAAGTCACACCAAAATGTCGATAAAATCTCACCTACAATTCCACCTCAACACTTTTGAGAAAACAAAACAAATTCGTAACAATCACATTGTATTAATAGACAATTTCTTTCAGAAAACAATCGGAATCCCACAAATACTGGTTCCATCTTTACTCTGTGATAAACGTTTATCTACAATCGGATCCAGTTGAAGCTGCACGAGTGTTACCCATTCTTAGAGATTTTATTGAGAAGTCTTCTCTGGCAGAGTTCGAAGTTAGATTGGAAATTGTCTATGTCTACCATTGTCATTTGCTTTATTTGGAAAGGAGTGAACGAAGAGGTAAGTTTTATTAATAAATAATATAATAGTACGTTTATCGTATTACATTTAAATAAATGAAATTAAAATACAAATCACATAAAAAAAAAAAAAAACTTAAAATACAAATCAAATTAAAATAGAAATCACATGAAATAAAATCATAATAATTATATATTAAGTTATTTTCTATTCTATAAAATCAACTTCACTTCACTACATAGTATAAAACAAAGTAGCTTTCTCTGTCCCTATATAGACCAGGGTAGAAGCCTTTAAAAATAATAAAAAGTGAAAATAAATAATAGAAGGATGAAACCCATTAGAAACGGAGGGAAGTATTATAAAAATTAAAGGAAAAATAATTTACGGGCGATCTGAGGTCGGGAAGGGTATGGGAGTGAGCTTTTAAGAGTAAAAAACGGTTTATCTCGATTTCCGGCAAAACTAAAAGTCCTATGGAAAAAACTCTAATGGCAAAGTTGTAGGTAATAAAAAGATCTAAAACTTTTGTATTCACACTTTTTTCACATAACCTCAAAATTTATGTGAAAAATTCAAAAAACCAAGTTTTTGGTTTTTTATGTTTTATCTTTTACAAAATGTTTTTTTTTTTCACGAAATTTGGTGAAAACTTACCTTTTTATGTTCCAAATACGCTGTAATTTATTTAATTAGAAATATTTATTTTTTCACCTTATATTGAATTAATATCGAAAAAATACCCTAATTTTCAATCGAAAATTCACCCGTCAAAATATCAGCTTTTTTCAAAAAGTCGGTAAGCCATCTGTTCGCTGAAATCTCTACTTTCCGATGGTGAAAAAAAAATATATGTTACTTTAGTAAATCTTCTCAGAAAATGCAAAAAACCGATCGAGAAAATCATATATTTTTGTACGATGTTGTATAGTATACTGTACTGTGTACGTAATTACAGTCGTATATTTTGATTTGCAATTTTTTTATCAATGTTACATGTAATCTTACGTTTTTCGAGTAATTAAAGTGTAAATTTTAATAATAGCTCAAAATTGTATATAATAATTTAAAAAAAATTCGATTTTCTCGATCGGTTTTTTGCATTTTCTGAGAAGATTTACTAGAGTAACATATATATTTTTTTTTCACCATCGGAAAGTAGAGATTTCAGCGAACAGATGGCTTACCGACTTTTTGAAAAAAGCTGATATTTTGACGGGTGAATTTTCGATTGAAAATTAGGGTATTTTTTCGATATTAATTCAATATAAGGTGAAAAAATAAATATTTCTAATCAAATAAATTACAGCGTATTTGGGACATAAAAAAGTAAGTTTTCACCAAATTTCGTGAAAAAAAAAAACATTTTTGTAAAAGATTAACATAAAAAACCAAATTGAATTTTTCACATAAATTTTGAGGTTATGTGAAAAAAGTGTGAATACAAAAGTTTTAGATCTTTTTATTACCTACAACTTTGCCATTAGAGTTTTTTCCATAGGACTTTTAGATTTGCCGGAAATCGAGATAAACCGTTTTTTACCCTTAAAAGCTCACCCCGTAAATTATTTTTCCTTTAATTTTTATAATATTCCCCTCCTTTTCTAATGGGTTTCATCCTACTATTATTTTTTTTTGTTTCAAAACTTATCGACAGTGGTCTAATATCCCTATGTATGCTTAAATCTTGAAAACTACGCAACGGATTTTGATGCGGTTTTTTTTTAATAGATAGAGTGATTCAAGAGTAAGCTTGAAGATTTTATAGAATAGAAAATAACTTAATGTATAATTATTATGATTTTATTTCATGTGATTTCTATTTTAATTGGATTTTATTTAATGTGATTTGTATTTTAAGTTTGATTTTTTTTTATGTGATTTGTATTTTAATTTCATTTATTTAAATGTAATACGATAAACGTACTATTATATTTTTTTTTACGTACGTACTATTATACGGATTTTGATGCGGTTTTTTTAATAGATAGAGTGATTCAAGCTTCCTCTTGAATCACTCTATCTATTAAAAAAAACCGCATCAAAATCCGTTGCGTAGTTTTCAAGATTTAAGCATACATAGGGATATAGGGACAGAGAAAGCTACTTTGTTTTATACTATGTAGTGATGATAGTGATAGTGATATTTACAAAAGAAAAGTAAATATGTAGTATATCCGTTGTCTAGCACCTATAACACAAGTCTAGTTACTTAGCTTATGGCTCGATGGCGATGTGTGGAATGTCCTGCTATATTTATTTATTATTCATTTATTGATTTTTGTCAGGTCTATGATTCAGGTCTAATACTCAATACCTTTGATTTGCAGACGAACTAATCTCAATCTTATGGAACATCTATAACTATTATTCACAATTCAGCGCTCAAATCGCTGCGTTTATAAAAGAGAAACGTGCACCTATCGAGAAGAAACTACGTGATTTTGTGAAGATCTGTACTTGGGATAGAGATCTTAGTTACTGGAGCGTTAAAGATACGGTCGAGAAAGCGCATAAAGCGCTGCATAAACATACTAAGGAGTTTGAGGTTTGTTTTTTTTTCTACAGAGTTCTGTAGGCCTTCAAGGTCACCGAATTATTGCAATTTTTGACTTTGTGCCAGTAGTTTGATTGGCTAGTCCGGTTAGCGGACTGCTGCAAATTTGTACCAGTATTTCGGTTGAGAAACTAAGAAAGTACGCAATCAACATTGCACAAAAATCAAATATGACATCAAAATGTCATGCAAACCGAAAGAAAAGCCGCCTTTGTGCTTATATGCGTGGTCCCTAAAGGACACTAAAGTGTCGCCTATAAGCACTTGGACCATATCTCCAGGTTCTTAAAGTAGAATAGACCGAAGTTGCGTGCATGAAATTATGATTGCACTTTGTTTTTGTAAACTGAAGGTTTTATGGATGATTCTCATTAGACTGGGCCGTGCCTGAGGCGTGCCGTGTACGTGGTACTGATTTGAAACATAAGATACTTTTTATATGAAGCGGTTTATATTACACAGTGCATGATCTACACCACGAATCCGCCCCGTCCACTCGGCGGCTGATAACCAGCTAGCCTAGCATGAAGACCAAAACACGATACGATAAAGCGATATAACTACGTCAACTCTCAAAATATGATAGATAAAGCTGCCATGTTGAATTTTTATTATTATAAATTGCGAAAATTATTATGAAAATTCAACATGGCAGCTTTATCTATCATATTTTGAGAGTTGATGTAGTTATATCGCTTTATCGTATCGTGTTTTGGTCTTCATGCTAGGCAGGCTGGAGTAATATAAACGTGTAGCACGGACGGGCTCCACTCCGGTGTTATGAGAATCATCCCTTACTTTGCAGTTTTTCCTGCAAACTGTAAATTTTTCTTTTTATTTTCTCTAGATTTTAAATTTTTGTAAATAAAGAAAAATAGAATGGATCGATTTTGGTGCTGATTTTTTAATTAAAAGCTATTTTTATCGAAATAACTCTAAACTATAGAATTGTTGATACAAATCTTTGACTATTTAGATAGTATATTGTTTTCTAACATTTCAGAAACTCCTAAAAGAGCAAGTAACCAACCACTTGGTAGACATCGGCTCCGAATCAACAGTAGACCATGTCGGTATATGGGACCGTCCGAAGCGGACGACCACGAACGCACCTGCGGGCGGAGCTTATATGATTGATCCGCAAAACCATATCGTTTTAGCCAGGAATGTTAAGGTAGGTGATTTTTTAATTAAAGAGTTCTTCCTTTCAACAAGCGATGCAGCCCTCTTAGACAAGATTACTTTCTATTAGCGATATTGCCAATTGACATATTTATTACTAGCGACCCGCTCCGGCTTCGCACGGCTATATTATGCATGTATTATACATATAAACCTTCCTCTTGAATCACTCTATCTATAAAAAAAAACCGCATCAAAATCCGTTGCGTAGTTTTAAAGATTTAAGCATACATAGGGACATAGGAACAGAGAAAGCGACTTTGTTTTATACTATGTAGTGAAGTGAAGCTATTGCAAAGCTTTTATCACGGGCTTTGAGCGCGGCGACCTCCGAAATTCCGTAACGAAAATAAAACCTAACACCCCCCACTCTGCCTACCATGTAGCTCGGTTAATTGTATGAAATGAAGAATATTAACTATTTTTTAATATTATCTCTCTCCATATTCTTTGTCAAAAATAAAAAATAAAGTGAAAGAATTACTTCGATACGTCAATAAGTTTCCGATTTGTAGAAGTAAACGTGCGACGCGGACTCTTAAGGCCCATCCGCACAGCTCAGTAGCGACACAGTGACGGCAAAGTGACGACAGTTCCGTACCGTACCGTGCCGTGAAGGCGGATAGGCACAGCTCAGTGACGACACAGTGACCCCACAGTGATTTTTAGTACTCTATCGTTTTTAGTACCATAACTTTGATGCGCGAGTTCAACTCGCACTTGGCAAGCGAGCAAGCAAAGATAACGACCGCAACATATCCGATATTTTGACTGCGGTTATAAGGAAAATGAATGTACCTAGGGGTCGATCGTTAAAAAAACGTGATAAATACGGGCAACACACGGACCCATTCAATTAACTTTTGTCGGCCATCTTGAAACATTGCGACCGTGTCAGGCAAAATATTGTCCGCTACAAATTCACGCCGGATCACGGCGAGCATCGGGGCAACGTCGGAGCAGCACTGACAGCACTGAACATCACTGTCACTAACCAGTACGGATAGTCTAGGACAAAAAGTATGAAACAATATCATTTTTCACTGACACTGATGGAAAATCACGGTACGGCACTGTGTCGGCACTGCGTCGTCACTGCGGATAGGCCTTTACTCGATGGGTTACGCGGAGCTGTGTAAATTGACGTCACATGCGGTCACGTTAGTTTAAACGCCTGTAAAATTAAAACTAATAGGTATTTTTGACTAAAGCAAAACTTGTGTATTTGTATACATACAAGCTTTACTGTAACAAACTTTCAACTGATTTGGCATATCTATTGACAATCTTCATTGGCATAAAGCATTGTATGAAATTAGCATAAGATGAAACTTGTCTACCGTGTTTTTTCTCTAACGCAAGACCACGCGACTTTTCGTTGGCTTATGACAATTTCATACAAAAAAGTAAAATAATTGTTATCGATTGGCAATATCGTTATTAGAAAGCAATCTTGTCTAAGAGGGCAGGTCTCATTTATGTTTGCGAAGTTAAGAGGAAAGAGTACCGGGCGCTCTTTCCATACAAACGTAGTCGACTGTTTCCTCCCTAGATAATGACAGAGCAAATATTTCTGTTGCATAAAATTTATAAATAAAATATTTGTGCTAGTGTCATTATGCAGAGAGGAAATAGTCGACTACGTTTGTATGGAGAGAGCGCCGGTACCCTTTCACCTTAAGGCATTTTGTAAATGTACTTCTTAAACTCATTTTATATGCAATAATAATTATCCATTTTACAAAAACGGGTCGTCATTGGGTTAAAACTACAAGTTATTTTGTTATATTTGACGTTTCGATCGGGTTGCATGAACCATGGTCGCGGTACGACTGGATGGACAAATTACCTTGAAATTACCGTATCACAAATTGTGTAGGCACTAGATAAAACATACCGTAATGTATTTTTTTAAATTGTTTTAGACAGAATGGGATATAACTATGTGGTTATTTTATATGATTTTAAATCACATACATAATTAAAAATACTTCTATATTTTATTATTAATATTATAAAGATGAAAGAGTTTGTTTGTTTGTTTGAACGCGCTAATCTTAGGAACTACTGGTTGGAATTAAAAAATTCTTTTTGTGTTGGATAGTCCATTTATCGAGGAAGGCTATAGGCTACTTTTTGTCCCGATATTCCCACGGGATCGGGAGTTACGCGGGTGAAACCGCGGGGCGCAGCTAGTAAAAAATAACCACATATAAGAGACTTACTTATGCTATAAAAAATATGACATTTACTAAGGGGACAGCACAACAACAGCATGAATTTAACAATAAAATTTCTAACTTGATCTTAAAATTAAACTTTTTTAACCGCATGTTTATTATTCACTTATTATTTCTGTGCTCTTTTGTAGTACTCATAACATTTTGTTTACTAAATACTTATTCATTTTCTTTTCTTTTTTAATCCACAGCATATACAGGTAGTTATAACTTTCATTATTTTGCACTAACAATGTAGTTTATACGTAGTTTAGATTAGTTTAGATATTATTATTTTAGAAGTAAAATAACATTCTACTAATTCCAGGGGTAACAATGAAATATTAAATACTAGCGACCCGTCCGTATTATGCATGTATTATACATATAAACCTTCCTCTTGAATCACTCTATCTATTAAAAAACCGCATCAAAATCCGTTGCGTAGTTTTAAAGATTTAAGCATACATAAGGATATAGGGACAGAGAAAGCGACTTTGTTTTATACTATGTAGTGATTATGTTAAAAATGGTAGATAATAGGTTTCCAATAACAATTATTTTTAAGTTAAAATATGTTGGCTTTTTGTTTTTTAATTATTATTTTTTGCATTTATTTGTCTGTTGATTACAAGACACGAAACGCGATTACCGGCAAAAAATACAAAACCTTAATCGACTGAGCCTCCAAATTAGATAGTGACGTCATCGACTGTTTTTGTGCGACATTTCAAATTAATGAAGAATAATGTATTATTTGTAAATTAATTAATGATTTTCCAAAAAAAAATATAATCATTGTAAGAGGTTTAAATACCTAATTTATGGCTTTGTAATTTTATATTTTATATTAATAATTAATATTTGTGACTTTTATAACTAGTTACTAAAAACTATCCAGATGCCAAATATTATAAATGCGAAAGTTAACATATTATTATGTTTGTTACCTCAAAAACTACTTAACCTATCAGTAGTTTTTGTATGGACTACTCATCAATTTAGTAGTCCACAAAATCAAAAAGGATTTCTGAATTACCCTTACACATTTTAGTACTTACCTATCGTGTCCAACTTTTTCAAAGAAAAACAGAATTAATAACAATAAAATGTATTTCTAAAAACAGAAATACCTAGACGAAGCTGATGCTCCATCGAGTGTTATCGCCGAAGGAAGCCTTCTATCCAAAGTTGGTGGTCTACTGAACAAAGCGAAGCTTCTATGTAAGGATACTATTACAAATACAAGTTACCCATCGCTTGTACAAGCGTTAGATGATTTCGTTACATTGGTCATTGAGACTAACACGCATCATGGCTCTTTAGAGGTATGTATATCTTTACTATCTTAATATATATAAATCTCGTGTCACAATGTTTGTCCTCAATGGACTCCTAAACCACTTAACCGATTATAATAAAATTCGCACACCATGTGCAGTTCGATCCAACTTGAGAGATAGGATAGCTTACATCCCGATATTCCCACGGGATCGGGAGTTACGCGGGTGAAACCGCGTAGGGCAGCTAGTAATATTATAAAGCTGAAGAGTTTGTTTGTTTGAACGTGCTAATCTCAGGAACTACTGGTTCTAATTGAAAAAATATTTTTGTGTTGGATAGTCCATTTATCAAGGAAGGCTATAGGCTACTTTTTATTTTGATATTCCCACGGGGTCGGGACTTACGCGGGTGAAACCGCGGGGCGCAGCTGGTCTACAATAAAAGGGAAAAATGTATTGTTTGTTTGCTTGTAACGAATAGGCTATATGCCGTTTCGATGAAACTTGGTATGTAGATAGATTGAGACCTGGATTAACACATAGGTTACTTTTTATCTCGATATTCCCACGGGATCGGGAGTTACGGGTGAAACAGCGGAGCGCTGCTAGTTATTAATAAATCTGTTCTTTGTGAGCATGATCACAAATAAAACCCAATGAGTTTCTTGAGCATTCTTATTGGTGGACGTATTCCGAACGCACCTCCTAACTTAATTTTTAAAATGTTTCAATGTGATCTCAGGTAAATGAATGAAGAATTTTGATTTTATCGAATGTTGTAAAGAGGAAAGATATTGTTTGTAACGGATATGCTCCGAAAGTTTAGGAGCTATTTTGATTAAACTCTGTGTAAGGATCCATTGATTCATTAAGAATAATATGGGCTACTTATTACCGCCACCGATATGCACATGGGAACAGAACTCATGCGAATGAAACCGCAGGGCGCTGCTAGTAAATCGGTGAATGCTTTATTTGCAAAGTAGTGTATAATGTTCAAAACATTATACACTACTTTACGACGACCTCTGTGGCGCGTCGGGCGAACACCCGACTGCGACGCAGAAGGTTGCGGGTTCGATTCCCGCCGGGAACAAGTATTTATGCTGACCATAAATTCTTGTTTCTGGTTCTGGGTGTTTCCTATATGTATAATATGTAAATATTTACAAAAAAAAAAGTATATAAGTAGTTTATCCGTTATCTGGCACCCATAACACAAGCATTAAGTTGCTTAGCTTGGGGCTGGATGGCGATATGTAATATGTCCTGAAATATTTATTTATTTACATTATGTATTCCAGGTTGACGCCTCATTACCCAAAGAAGAACAAACGTCCAAAGCAAAGAACATAGTCCAACAAAAACGGAAAGCTCTCGCTGACTTATTCAAATATTTGACTAAAATGGGCCTGAACTATAGAACCGGATTGGTTGTATTAGCCGCCGCTGATAATGATTTGTATGACTTTAGCATACAGCCTATCGATTTCGAAGCTACTATGAGTTATTTGAAATCTAGGTAAGAGCTTGTTAACCTTAAAAAATGGTTGTCTGTCTGAAAGTGGGTATACGAACAGTAATTTTACGTGATAACGTCTTAAGAAAACATTGTAATCATAGCAACGATAATACGTTGCTTATGGTTACCTTGTCAATAACATCACTCACGACGGGAACGTGAGCGATGACGTCACACTTTTTTTGTGAGTGCCGGTGTTCATCGATTTATTGTTTTAGTTTTAGTGAATTTATGACGCATCCTGTACATGGCATCGTAATTTTGAAGTTGGTGAACTTATTGGTTATAGTATAAACTAGCAACCCAACCTTACTAGGTCAATCTCAAAATATGCTATAATTCAGCCAATTTACAAAAAATCGAAAAAAATTATGCACCTTCCTCATAAATCACTCCGTCAATTTGTAAAAACCGTACGAAAATCCGTTCACAGGTTTTTGAGTTTAGACTGACAGACAGACGCGGTGGGAAGACTTTGTTTTATAAGTATAGATAGATTGTACCTTGAACATGTCAATAAATATTTATTTATTTATTTGTTATTTAATTACAGACGTTGTGACACTTCACTAAGCCAACTATGGTTAGGCTGTGAGAAATACTTTCAAAAGAACATAGCTAGACACACCCTCTTATCTAAAGCCTTGCTCACACCACATCAAGATTTAGGCATTCAAAACATCGAGAGATGCAAAGGATTCTCCGCTCAATTACTGGTAACTTCTTATTTTTTTGCTAATAGTACCTTTTAGTTTAACACTGGAATTCATAGTCGGGGGATGAACAGTCCCCCAAAAACCATCATTCAGCTTTCACCTGGAGGCTGAATGTTGAATCAATCTTCTTTGTCTTTCATAAACAATTAAAGAAGATGCCCCTAGCTGAACAAAGTTTTACGCGTGTTGTCTATGAACATTCACTCACTTTGTGTCACATTACGAAACTTGAAAACATCCTGTTGCATAAAATCGAAGTACTGTCAACACAAACAAAAGAGGTGGTCTGGGTGGGTAGGCCTCTATTCGAACCGAGTATGGTTTCCTTTATAAATCGGTATCATCGACGAAACTTCAAATCCCTGTAGAATTCAGTGGGATTAAGGTGGTTCCGAATATATCGCTTGGGTACAGATATAATCCGCATATCTTCCAGTGCTTTATCATTTATTAGATCATTTTTAAGCCTCACATCATTTTCCACATCCATTTTATATTCTTATAAAATGGATGGATGTAGACTGTATGTTTTTTAGTGATTTTTACGGCACAATAATATTTGCGATAAACCAAATTTTGGAATAGGGGACTGTTTGGAGGACGGAATTTGGTAATTCAGCATTCAGCCCCTGACATCTTTCAAATTGGCGGTGTTTTGTGTCTATGAAATGCGTAGAGGTTTCATTCGTCCCAACAGCGCTTGAATCGTCCCCTAGGGGAGCCCCTATCTTGACTATGAATTCCAGTGTTAATTGGGTTTCATAATGTAACTTTTTTCTTTTTAGCAACTGACCATCACTCAAAAGAAATCGATTGCAAAGTATTCTAGACGGCTTTGCGATCTACGCAATCTAACCACACATCTAACCAACGCGCTCGAAATCGAGTCCAATGAAAACATCTCCACTTTGAACCAAAAACTCGAGTTGTTCACTGATTGCTACGCAAATTCAAGCATTGTACTTGAACAATTTAGTGTCTTACTCAAATGTTTACCAGAAAAGGAAATAGGCGCAGATTACGAACCAAACTTTGACACCTTCATATCAGACTCAAAAATAGTCGCCTGCTACAAAAATACAGATGAATGGAAAGATTTGAACAAGAAAATCAAATCTCTTATCTCTAATGTGACGAAACAAAAAAATTCGTTACGAAAAGTTACTAATAACATCCCTAAAAGAATTGGCGAAGTTAAATACGTAGTAATAGTTTCACAGAATCATATTGATGTAGCTATTGAAGCTAAAAGTAATCTTGAATCAATGATTTCAAATATTGATGATTTATTGAACGAATATCAATTAAAGTTGAAAATAAATGCTGAACATATTGAACCGAGACACCCTCTATTAAGAAGCATATTTGAACTTTCTGCATACCTAAAAGACACTCTACTACAAATTGAAAAAATTGATAGAGAAAATGAAATATCAATGGAGATGTCCAGTGAAGAAATTGTAAATCAGTCTGAAGATTTAATAGCTACATTACTTCTGATCATACAATCAGTTTATAAGAAACACTTACCCCAAGAAAATGAGAACTCAGAAGTTATAAATGCAATTGATGCAATTATACATAACGGAGAAAAGGTGCCTGAAGAAACAAAAGACATTTTAGAAGATAAACATTTGAAAGAACTTTTACATGAGAAGCTAACTGCTGACTCTAAGATGCTGCAATTAAATTCTATTATTAGTAAAATGGAGACATTACTATGGAATTATGTTCAGTTTATATCGACCAAAACAGATGTTGCTCAAGTTAAAAGTATTGTAATGAGGCTGGTGCCAATTTTAGAGCAAACTGTATTGTTTGTGCAATACTTTATTACGCAGAAAGTTGCTGTACATAGAGTGTCTTGTAAAATGCTTTCTATTTTGTTGAAGATATTCTCCGATTTAGCGTCAAAAGGGTTCTGTAAGCCATCAGATTTGGATATGGATGAAGGTGAGGGAGAAGGTGGGCCAGGAAAAATGACAGGTGGCACCGGCCTTGGTGATGGGGAAGGGCAGAAAGATGTATCAGAAAGAATTGAGAATCAGGATCAATTAGACGATGCCCAACGTCCAGGCGAAGAAAAGAAAGAAGAAGATAGAAATTGTAAAGAAGAAGAGAAAGGAATAAATATGACTGACGATTTCGATTCGCATTTACAAGATGTTGATAAAAAAGAAGGTGAAAATTCGGATGAAGAAGACGCTGATAAACAAATGGGAGATATCGATAATGCTGCTGAAAAATTGGACCAACAAATCTGGGGTTCGGAAGACGAAGAAGAACTCGACGATAGTAGGAAAGAGAAAGAAGACAAAGGTAAAGGCGAAAGTACAGGTGAGAAAGAAATGGCTGCTAAAGAAAAAGAAGAAGGCACCGATGACGGTTCGCAAGGAAAAGATAAGAAACAGAAAAAAGATGTCAATGAAATGGAGGAACCAGAAGTTGATGATGATCATCCGGATCCATACTACGGTAAGCATCAAGAAATGCCTGAACCAGAAGACTTTGAATTGCCAGACAATATGGATGTTGATGGTGAAGAAAATGAAGATAATGATGGTGAAACCGAAACAGAAAATCCATTCGAAATAGACAAAATGAAAGACATGCCTGAAGAGAATGAAACCGAAGAAACACAAGATAAGGAAGAGAATAGGAACGGACTCGATGTTTCTAGTGATGAAGAGGGTGATACTGGAGAGAATAGAGATGAAGATGGTGGCAATGAAGAGGGTATGAATGAAAATAGTAAAAAAGAAGAGGATAAGAATGAAGGCGCAGAAGAAAATGACGGAGATGTAAGTTTTTTGTTTATATTACTTAATTTTAAAATCATAATATTTTCATCAAAAGTCTAGATATATTAAATGTTGCATTGGGATTGTCTGTAGATAAGAAAGGATTTAAAAAACCTTACAAAATCGCAAGCTAGGGACATAATATACCACTAATATTGAAAAATAATGACAGGAAAAAGAAGATGACGCAGCTCAGGCCGAAATCCAAGACAATCAAGACGAAGAAAATGCACAAACCGACGATCCTGAACAAGAAAAAGATCAACTACCACAGAACCATGAAGAAATAAATGAAGAAGACAATGTTGAACAGAAGAGTCATGAAGCGAATGCGGAAGCTAATCCGTCTGACGATCCATCAGCTGAAGATAAGGCGGAGAATGCACAAATGGATCGAGGGACTAATGATAATGTTGAAACTAACGCTGAACAGGCTAAAGATGAAGAAACTGCTCCATATGTAAGTACTCGATGCGATGCTCAGTTATAATATTGGAACTATTTACTAAATAAATCACTTAAGAGGAAAGGGTACCGGGCGCTCTCTCCATACAAACGTAGTCGACTGTTTCCTCCCTGAATACTGACACTAGAGCAAATATTTTTGTTGCATAAAACTTATAACTGCCATGACCACGCCCCTGTTTTTATTTTTTTTGTTTTTTAAATCTTAATTTCTATAATAATTAGAAAATGAAAAAAACCAAGACATAGGGGCAGTTATACATAGTCATGGCAGTTATAGGTTTTATGCAACAAAAATATTTGTGCTAGTGTCATTGTCCAGGGATGAAACAGTCGATTACGTTTGTATGGAGAGAGCGCCGGTACCCTTTCACCTTAATTATTATTTTATCACAGGAACAAGCGCAAGAACAAGTAGGGGAAGATAAACAGTCGACGGGTAGGTCTGAACTGGACAAAAGCGATAGAGGGCATCGTGGTGAGAAGCAGGCGGCTAGTCGCGCTGATTCCCAGAAACAGAAAGATAAGAAACACGAGAATAAGCCTGGAAAAACTGATGATTTAAGGACGTTGGGTATGGAAACTTAAGACTTTTCTTTGCCTTATTGAATCAATGGCTGTTTTATTAGGTACCCACAAAAAAAACACATACACATGCCATTATACACACACGTACATACACAATGACATGACATAACTAAATATTACCTTTGCAAAAAAATAAAAGATTTTTTTTAATTCAAAGTTGGAGAAAATATACTAAATATCCCTAGTTTTTTTATATTCAAGGATTTTTGAAGATGTAGCTACACTGTTATTGGCAGTGAGCCCTGGCGTTAATAATGGTGTTAGCACATTTTGAAAATTACTCCAACTCTTGGTAAATTAGGGAATTTCCCAAATTAATAAAAAAATCCCCTATATTCCAATTTTCTTCGTTTCTTAACCGACTTCAAAAAAAGGAGGAGGTTCTCAATTCGGTTGTATGTATGTTTTTTTGATAAGATCCGTGGTCCGAACCTACGTCATGTGCTTAAGTAGGGACTACAAGGTTTGTATTACACACTGTGTATTTTAATTATTAGATCTATTAATCAATATCATGAAATAGTAATAATACCATATCTTTCAGGTGACGTAAACGAACAAAAACACAAACAAACTCATACATTGAACGTTGAAAGAGAAGACGAAGGCGACGATGGAGGCGACAATCCTGAGGACACTGAAGCCGATGCTTATCAGCACGTCAAACAGGCGAAACAAGATGATTTACAGGTAAACTTGACCTTTTTTGTGATATATAGCTGACGGATTCACACGCGTAACTTCCGATCCTTTGGGAATATCGGGATAAAAGTAGCCTATGTTACTGTCAATGAATCAATGTATCCTCAAACCAAGTTTTATTAAAATAAGTCCAATAATTTCGGAGCTTATTCCATTCAAACAAACAATGAAATCTTTTCTCTTTATAATATTTGTATAGATATAGATAAAAGAGACTGATTTACAGGAACAGAAGAAAATATTTGTTACAAAGTAAGTATAGTAAAATCGACCTTATTGTCATTGTAAGTTTAATATAGATTATTGACTCTTTTGTCCGTATATTTTATAGGCTTATTTTATTCTTATCTAGCGATCTCAGCCGAACACCCACCTATGGCAAAGAACTATTGTGGTTCAATTCCCACCGAAAGTATTAAATAAATAAATAAATAATAAATATTTCAGGACATATTTTTTTTCTAGTCTGGATATTACTGTATTTATTTCAAAAGAAAAATATTACCATAACATAAGCCTAGTCGTTTAGCTAGATGGCGCTGTGTGTCCTGCAATATTATATCTGTTAAATAGATTCCCATCGTGTTGACCAAATATTTTTTTCTAGTCTGGATATTACTGTATTTATTTCAAAAGAAAAATATTACCATAACATAAGCCTAGTCGTTTAGCTAGATGGCGCTGTGTGTCCTGCAATATTATATTTGTTTAATAATGTATCTCTTTCATAAATTAAAGGCAATAGACGCAGCAACGAAGGAGCAAGCTGAACAACAAACGACTATACAGAATGAAGACGAAGACGCTGAGTCTTTGAAGGATGATGAAAACGTGCCTATGGATGTTGATGATGATGATTTACAAGTAAGGATAATTAATAATCATATCTGCAGTTTTATTCACGTAATTAACTGAGATTTCAAGCTGTTTGACGACAAAGAGGGGAGCAAAGTAACGGGCTTTCGCATTTGAAACATTAGTATGAATGTATTTACTATTTTCTTCGAAGTAAAGGATTGTAGGGCCAGTGGAAGGGCAAAGAAGAGATGGAGAGATTGCGTTATGCGGATATGGGGAGAAAGCGGAGTGAACGCAGACTTGATTGGCAGAAATAAATTCTTCTACTTGTCATAGGATAGAGTGGAGTGAAGGATGCCATATTATGCCAACGCCACATAATGGAGCTAATGTGGCGTTGGCATAATATGTCATCCTTCTTCACTCCAGTCTATTTCCAGTCAAGTCTGCATTCACTCCTCTTTCCCTTATTTTGGAAATAGTTCCATTATGTGGCGTTGGCATAATATGTCATCCTTCTTCACTCCACTCTATCCAATGACAAGTAGAAGAATTTATTTCTTCAATAGTAATAAAAAATCTTAAATACATTCAGTTTGCCAACTATTTCTTACTTTTATCCACAAGCTTAAGTTAAACGTAAGTTCCAATCCCTTAGAAATATCGGGACATACGTAGCGTTGGAATAATGCTACCTAATAACACATAAAGATAAAGAAAAAAATAGATCAAGATAAATAGAGAAAGTGTTTTCTTATCTTTCTATCTATCTACCTAATACCAATTTTCATCGCAATCAGTTTAGTATTTTTGCATAAACCTTACCAACAGACTTAAGAGCAGACTTACCCTGAGAGACTTTTGAAAAATAGGTATTTGAATAAAATGTTCCTGTCTCGATGCATGCCGCCGCGCGCCCCGCTCCATCCCCGCTCTGCTTTGTCTAAGTGTGGGTGTCGTGGAATTAGTGTGCGTGCGCCGACGCCGACGAAATCATTGTTGTTAGTTTTCGCATTTGTTATTATAGCGCATAGTGATCTCTTTTTTCTGAATTTGGCTTTCAGTATTGAATTTGTTCTGCTTCCTTGTGAATTGGCTTACGTTTATTAGATTTCTAATAGTAAGGTACCGGCGACAAAGAAGAAGAAAGACCTTAATTGAAAACGAAATATTTCGTAAAAATAGGGAAAATTATTGCATCCCTATATATATATGTATATATATAATTCTCGTGTCGCGGTGTTAGTTGCCAAACTCCACCTAAACGGCTAAACCGATTTGTATGATTTTTTTGTGTATATTCGTTAGGCCTGAGAATCGAACATTATTTTATTCTTTTTCCTTTATATTTTTTTAGTAAATGGCAAAACAACGTTTGCCGGCACAGCTAGTTATTTATAAATATTGGCTTTATTGATAATCGGAAAAACCATATAAAATAATATGTTTGTTTTTTTGTTATTTTTTCACTAATATCGAGGTTTTTAAAAAACCTTTTAGTGGCACTTGTTAAATCACGGTGATTTAACAAGAGCTACCTTTAAAAAACCGGTCAAGTGCGAGTCGTACTTGCGCGCCGGAGGTTCCGTACATTAGTTTCAACTCTCTTTTTTTCTACCCATGCAGTAGTATGGTTGGTACCAAATTAACTTGACCTCTATTTCGTTTGGGCGCCTATACAATGTAAGGGTCAAGTTGAATTGGTTTAACTATGTATGTATGGTAACACCCTTTAATTTTCAACTTTTTTTATTTTTTTTGCAATTTTTCCTTTATTTGTGCTGGTAGCACCTAGAATCACAAAATTAGGTATAAACCTAATCACGGAAACACGGAAACTACCATCCATATAGGTTTTCGACCCAAAACTTATAGGGTATATCCGGTTGACCTGGAATTGTCAATTTTGGTTAAAAACTAGGTCTTGTGAAGGGAAATATCCGAAATATTTAAAAAAGTTGAAAATTAAGGTAAACTTTGGTACCTACAAGTTTTTGTGAAACTGTAAATTTGCCCATATCTTTTTATTGCCTTAGGACCTAGATTTTTATACACCTAATAGGGACTATAGTCTTCAGTATCTGGTGTGAATTTCAACTTGCTAGATCTAGGTACCCGTTCCTGAGCAAATCGGTGGTGACCCACAGACTGACAGACAGACATACAGAAGGATAAGAAAGTGATCTAATAAGGGTTCCTTTTTAACTTTTGAGGTACGGAACCTTAAGACGGCGAATATTTATTAATTTTTATTTGTGTTATCTTTTTTAATAGTTCTTTATAATTGTGCGTAAGAAAAATGAAAAAGAAAAACTGTTTGTTTGTTTGAGTGTGTTTTTAGATAGTGGGCCTTGTTACTCGCCGGCTCTTGTTAGTCACTGGTACTTAATTAATATTTTGACTCGGATTGTGTTTACTGGACTCTATACTAATTTAAACTTAATAAATCCTTTTTCTTTTGAAATTTTGAAGCTCTATTTAGTTTACCTTCTTGTCCCTAGCTGTGTCTGTCCATCCGTCCTCCTACCTACTCCTTTGCCTCTGTAATAATTTGTACTTATAGTAGTCTTAATCAAAATTTTAGTTAAACGAAAAATGCACAGTATTACACATTTAAATTATCTTTTTTATATGTTAGGTAATATAAATGAAACACAACACTTTGTTACCCCAGGCATGCCACAAAGTAACAATGGAAATCGGTTTTATTGTATGAAGGGGTAGATTATTTCATTTTGTTTATGCAGATGTTATTCCTACTTACAATATCCAAATAATTACAATACGTATCAGACGAACTTCACTTATATTAAAATCCGAAGAATTTGAGTAAATATCGAAGAACAATTACATCACTAGTGTATCGATATAATTATCGACTATGGGGCATCACTTCGCTGGCAGTATACGTATGGCTCCGACCCTTCCCTCCCCCAGACCTCTCCCCAAACAGCAAGAAAGGGACAACTGCAGCTCAGACCGTTTTAGGTACATAATTATTGACGAAAACAGCATTTCGTAGTCGACTGTTTACACCCCTAAAACATGCTTTTTTTGTTTTAGTTTTTTTTTATAACTAAATAAAACCTTCAGCTATGCCTGTATTTTCTCCTTTTCTCGTAAATATGCGTAATTTTTTTTGTGTGAGTGTCTGAAAATGTATGAAAAATTTAGGCAATTTTCTAGTTTTCAAAGACGCTTATTTCCTACGTTACTTAGAAAATGAAAAAAAGCAAAACATAGAGGCATGGTCATTGGTCATGGCAGTCTTATGCTACCAAAATATTTGCTCTAGTGCCATTATCCAGGGAGGAAACAGTCGACTACGTTTGTATGGAGATAGCGCCGGTTCCCTTTCCTCTTAAATACTTACTTATACTTACATTATTTGAGAGTTTTTGTACTTACAGGTTGAAAAATCAGAAGAATTGAAATCTGAAAAAGTAAAAGACTCGAAACAAAAGGATGAAGATAAAACCGGTAGTAAGAAAGAGAAAGGAGAAGAACCGAGTGGAGAGACTGGAGTAGAAGTAGAAGGAGAGAAGGTGCTTACGGATCACGTAGCGAGAGGAAAGGAGACGACATATCATACTAGGTAACTATTCACAGTGATTTTTTTACGTGGGCCTTCAGGGCTATATCCTAAACTATAAGAGTTAGCGAAAAATGCTGAAACCAGTTGCGTGCCCGTTTTTGACAAAAACTAAATTTGCATCATGATATTTTTGAAAAAGTCATTACACTAGCCAGGAATTTAACCTTTGATTTTGCAAATAAATAATCACCTATATTTTTATACCAATCGATAGTGATGCTGATAGAGATAGGAATTAATCTCTATCAGCAAGACTATAGATTGAATATTGCCGAAGCGGTTCATGTCGCTAAAAGTTGGAAAAGATGGCGCAACGTTGTACGAGGGAAGTTAATTCCCTGATAGGTCACGACTCCCAGCATTGGGGAATCGACGCAAGAAGGAGGAATCTTTCTACCGAATCTCCTAGCGCTGGAAACAAAATTAGATTGTTATTTGCAACAACATGTTTTTAACCTGTTATCCGTCTAATTATTTTAATTTAAAACACAAATCATAACAAGGATATCTATCATTACATATTATACAGGGTGAATTTTTTATGTGGGCCTTCAGGGCTATATCCTAAACTATATGAGATAGCGAAAAATGCTGAAAGGAGTTGCGTGTCCGATTTTGATAAAAACTAAAACTGTATCATTAGATTTTTGAAAAAGTCACTACTAGAATCGAACCTTACCATTACCAATCGAGCCATACCTCTTCAGTGAAGAGGTATGGCTGATTGAAGAGTCTTCACTCCTTTTTTTAGGGACAGTAGTTTGAAAATTACAAAAGACTAAAAAAATTAGCTATTTCCTTTGATTTGACATACTATGTTTGTTTCCAAGAATTGATCTCTATCAGCAATACTATTAATTGCTGTAAAAATACAGGATGATAATTTTTTTGCAAAATCAACAGGTTCGATTCCTGGCGAGGGTAGTGACTTTTTAAAAAATCTAATGATGCAGTTTTAGTTTTTATCAAAATCGGGCACGCAACTCCTTTCAGCATTTTTCGCTATCTCTTATAGTTTAGGATATAGCCCTGAAGGCCCACATAAAATATTCACCCTGTATAATTAAATTACCTAATTTATACCTTATGACAAAAGGAAACCGTCGGCAACACCCTTTTGAAGCATTATCCCTAAGTTGCTGGCAGCATTCCCTCGCTAAATTGCGAGACTAACTCTCGAGTTATTGACTTATTAATTTGAGTGTTTAAAACTAACAGAAACAAACATTGACTTTCACCTACACAGATTAGAAGAAAACTCCCATGAAACAGAAGATCTAACAATCGATGAATATATAAACATCCGTCAATGGCTCGTCTCGAAGCCTGGCTCGTTTCAAACGGCGACAGTTTGGCGGTCGCTGTGGCAACAATCAGCAGGCGCTGCGCGTGCTCTGTGTGAGAGGTTACGGCTTGTGCTGGAACCTACGCTCAGTTCTAGGAGGGCTGGTGAGTTGAACTATTCAATCTTATTTTACATTTCTGAGTAGGAATAATTTAAACTCGTATTAAATGCTGAATAATAACATGAGTTTGTAGTATACTTCAGAGCGAAGATAGTGGCGCCATCTATTCTACTGTAATTCGCGTGTTTAAATCTACACTAATATTACTAGTAGTTCGCCCCGAACTGAGACCTCACGAGTTTTTTGTACTTACCGATTTTTACTTTTCAGCGTAAAGTATGATATAACGGCGAAATACTTCAAATACTTCGGTCTATCTTGTTTAAATGATAGGTGCCTAGTATCACTATCAACAGACACTGGACATCGCTGACTCTATTATACTTTTAACGAATCCAAACGCGTTAGGCATAGGCTCAGAATACAGAACAAGACTAGGTATCTTGTCTAGAAAATGAGTTCCATAGCCTAATTTTCTTGGTCTCAATCACGTATTTATTTATTTCGCGTTTTATTGATACTCGAGAGAATAAGTACCTACAATGAAAGTAAATCGTGTGTGATTAAAATCTCCTATAGCCTTCTTCCTTCTATATTCCACCATATCGTCAGTAGCTAGAGTACCTACCTACTCATCAAGTGAAGACGATAGACCTAACTTATCTAGAGATGAGTTCATATAGCTTTCTATATATTACTCGGCTATATTACCAAACCCCAGATATCAGTTGCTTGTTTAACACCTAGAGCACACTCATGTGCCTAGAGTGCCTCCTTATCAAGACAACTTTAACGAACATTAACGGTAGACTTATCTTGTCTAGAAGATGAGTTCATATTTCTTTGAAGTTGAGTGCCTTCTTCCACCTCTATCACCAGATCCCAGATGTCAGCTGATTCTTCAGAAGCTATAGAATACCTACTTATCAAGGTGCTTTGAACGAGTACAAACATGGATATGACTATCTTAGACTTCTCAAGATCGTTAAGTTCTTATTGTCACCTTTCTCATCGGGTCTTTATCATCAGACTTAACACTAAAAATTTTAGTACCTATGTAGTAAGTATATGTACTCATCTTAATCTAACGAAAGAGGTAAAGAGAAGAAAGGCTCCTCCCTCGATACAAATATATTAGAGAAGTTTGAGACCTATATTATTGGTGGACCTATATGTCCTATAATAAGTCCTAACCTATTATTAAATAAAAATAATAAAAAGATTAGTCACCAGTTTTTTTAATTAGAATCTCTAGATCAGCTAGCAATACTATTTAATATTATTCACCACAATTATTAACCAAACCAACCCTTGATTATGAAATAAATGAATAATTATGAATATGAAACAAAAAGAGAGGTCTGACGATTTATAGGAAAGTAGATTAAGTAGACGCTTTTAATCTACAGTCTTCACCCAAGGTAGGTAAGTAGGTACATCCTGAGTGGCCCAGACGACGTCAACTATAGAAGGATTGTCCAATTTTCGCTTCGGCTTCCGTTAAGCTGATCAATAGCTGGTTCAAGCAGCTACTGATCCTTCGAAGACCATCGAGAACGAACACAAGAGTGCATGACTTTGCACTCTAAACTTTTACGAATTATTTGAATTTTATTTAGGATGACCGTATTATTATATAGATAGGTACCTTTTTTTATCAATTTTAATCATAATATCAAAGCTAAGTTAATATGTAATGGTTTTGAAATTATCTGGAAATCATATTTTTTACGACAATGACAGAAAGAAAACATGTCATTTTGATTTTTGACATTGTCATTTTTTAATCATGAAGGTCAAAGCGTTTTTTTCCTTTTTGATACAAATGAGTTTGATAAAAATGACCGCTGAGACGATACATTCCTGTGGATTCCTTCCAGCTCCATCATCAGATCATTTCCATGGTACCATATTATTGTCACCGAAGTTACGCCCTTTCATTTGATACCCCACTTGGGTATATTTGCCATATAGTTCGCCTGTCATATAGGTAGATCCCCTACTGCACCCCCTATCATCGAAGCCCCCTAACCGATCCCTCTCATGTTCGAACTTAAAAATTCTATGGACCTCAACTACCCGTATACCAAAAGTCATTAAGATCAGAGCAACGGTACTCAAGTTATCGTCGAACAAACATACATAGATACATAGATACATAGATATATAGATACATAGATACATAGGTACAACCGACCGACCGTCTCGCCACTAGACCTCTCTCGCTTCGCTCGTTCGGTCAATAAATAGGAAAGAATTTTAAGCTATTGCATAGCTTTTATTGCGGGCATTGAGCGCGGCGACCGAATCAAGAAATTCCGTAACGAAAATAAAACCTAACACGGGGGGTGTTAGCCACCACGTAGCTCGGCCGAGCGTTCGCTTAACGTGTATGTAAGTATAATGTATATGGTACGACTGTATTTTGTTTGTTTGTAACGAATAGGCTCCGAAACTACAGGACCGATATCAAAAAATATTTCACCAATAGAAAGCTACATTATCTGGGAATAACATAGGCTCTATTAAATTTTCAAAAAATTTGGGATCCGTAATATAGAATACAATGTCGGATCGTGGTTCATTCTTCTCAGTGATCCATGATATTTGAACTATTTAGTTGACTTTCAATTTATTATTTTAACGTTGACACTATCATCCTAAAGTACTTAATAAAGGGATAAAATATACCTTTAATGCTAGTTATTTTTATAACCTAGCTAGGGCATATCTTAGACCTATGCATGACCTAAAAGCCTTATATTTATTAAACTTTAATTTTAATCATGCACCTTTCCATATTTGTCGAAAATAATTAGGAATATCTTCAAACTAGCAGCGATCCCGTGGAAATATCGGGATTAAAAGTAGCCTAAAGCCTTCCTCGATAAATGGACTATCCAACACGAATAGAATTTTTCAATTCGAACCAGTAATTCCTAAGATTAGCGCAGTCAAACAAACAAACCCTTCAGCTTTAAAATAAAAGTATAGATTCAGAATAACTACTTCATACAAAAAACCCATAATCCAATAACCAAACGATTTATACGATTTGACGAGATGTAAATTAAATGTATTTTTCAGGTGATTTCCGAACTGGGCGCGCTATAAACATGCGTCGTGTCATACCCTACATAGCTTCCCACTTCAGAAAGGATCGCATATGGCTGCGACGGACCAAGCCGGCCAAGCGGGACTATAAGATAGCTGTGGCCGTCGACGATTCCAGTTCTATGTCCGATAATAGGAGTAAGGAGCTAGCTTTCGAGAGCTTGGCGTTGGTTTCACAGGTAAATATAGTGTATGATAAAATCTCATGCTAAAAAAGATACTTAGATGATTAAAACTCAGGTTTAAATAATAAAATTGTGTGTTACTTGTACTTGTATACGGGCTGTTTTCCGCGATTAGACCCTTTTTAATTGGGTCCTTTTTGCGTGAAGATGGAGTAGGCTTGTCCAGCACCTACTACCCTCTCAGCTTAGTCGACCATATCCAGTGGAGAGAACTTGTCAATACTTTTGGAGTCAACTAAGCCGCGGGTTTCATTACGATGTTTTCCTTCACCGTAAGAGCAATGTCAATTAGCGCACATAATTTTTTCTAAAGAAAAATATATACCACTAAGCCAACACTGCTCTTAAAAAAAACCCGGTTGTTATATAATTAAACGTCACGCTAATAGAATTGTTCGTTAAATCTTTTGCTTTAATAGTTATCTTTAATCTCACCTTAAAAAAGTTATATACCTATACTCAAACAAAATCACTACATAGTATAAAACAAAGTCGCTTTCTCTGTCCCTATATGCCTATGTATGCTCAAATCTTTAAAACTACGCAACGGATTTTGATGCGGTTTTTTAAATAGATATAGTGATTCAAGAGGAAGGTTTATATGTATAATACATGCATAATATAGCCGTGCGAAGCCGGAGCGGGTCGCTAGTCACTATCACTACATAGTATAAAACAAAGTCGCTTTCTCTGTCCCTATATCCCTATGTATGCTTAAATCTTTAAAACTACGCAACGGATTATGATGCGGTTTTTTTAATAGATAGAGTGATTCAAGAGGATGGTTTATATGTATAATACATGCATAATATAGCCGTGCGAAGCCGGAGCGGGTCGCTAGTCACTATCACTACATAGTATAAAACAAAGTCGCTTTCTCTATCCCTATATCCCTATGTATGCTTAAATCTTTAAAACTACGCAACGGATTATGATGCGGTTTTTTTAAATAGATAGAGTGATTCAGAGGAAGGTTTATATGTATAATACATGCATAATATAGCCGTGCGAAGCCGGGGCGGGTCGCTAGTAATAAATGAATGGTTGTCTGTAAAGTCGGTTCACGGACGATAATTTTACGTGATAACGCCAAAGGAAACATTGATGGTAACCATAACAACGTATTATCGTTGCTATGGTTACCTTGTCAATAACCCACGTTCCCGGAACGTGAGTGACGTTGTCAATCACGGAACGTGAGCGATGACGTCACACTTTTTTGTGAGTGCTGCCAGTGTTCATCAATTTATATGACGCTATCACGTCAAAACGTTTTACTGTAGGAATCGCGAGTTTCATTTAATCTACAAGTTATAACTTGTATTAAAAATTAATAATGAATTATCTTATTATTTCAGGCATTAAACCTCCTCGAATCAGGCGACCTAGCAGTACTAAGTTTCGGCGAGAAACCGAATCTTCTCCACCCGTTCACCGAACAATTCTCCGAACATTCCGGCTCGAAGATCCTTGAACAGCTACGGTTCGAACAGACAAAGACAAAGATCGCTCAACTATTAGACTTCTGCACTGTGTTATTCGAAGAGCAGAGTGTTAGAAGCAATGTGCCTAATGCGAAGTTGTTGATTATTGTTGGCGATGGAAGGAATATATTCGCTGAGGGTGAGAAGGCGGTGGTGCAAGCGGTTAGAAGGGCGAGGCAGCAAGGGGTGTTCTTGGTCTATGTTGTTATTGATAACCCGGATAATAGGGTAATTACATATTTTGATTATTAGTAAATCTGTGGGGTTAGCACCTCATTTATCTTTAAATACTCTGTGTTTCGCTGCCGCAGAAGAGCTAAGTAGCACGCTTGAAGACCTTAACGAGGCGAGTCTTAAATCTATAAAATGAATCCCTATTTCCCTTTGTCACGGCATCACGCGTAAATTGCTGGACCAATGTGTTTGTTATTGTTAGAAGAAGGCTCTGATGGAAAAAAAATAAAGAAATTTGTGCAGAAACTTATTACGCGGGCAAAACCGCAAAGTGCAGTACCTACACTAATGAAAACCCAATCACAATTTTTTATTGGAGGCAAGCTCCATTTGTGCGTGCTGAATCCACAGATTAATTAGTTCGTTAGACCGACAAATTAGTGTATTTTAGGTGTTTTACAACACGCTGATGTTACGTTGGAGTAGACACTACTAATTCAGTTTCAAATCCTGCTGAGGCAATTTATGGGAAGTTTACTTTATTTTCGTCAGACTCATTTACTTTAATTAAGTAAATAAATACTCCAAAAGGTCTGCTTCCGTCAGGCTTTGGTGAGAACTAGCTATTCGTGTACCCGCGACTTCGTTCGCGTAGGAATTTCTTAAAATCCTTTATTAGCAGATGCCTCAGTCATCCATTTATTGGTTTAAGCTGTGCGTTGATAAATCAGTAAAGACTTTTATATTAATAGATAAACCAGCGACCCGCCCTGGCTTCGCACGGCTATATTATGCATGTACTATACATATAAACCTTCCTCTTGAATCACTCTATCTATTAAAAAAACCGCATCAAAATCCGTTGCGTAGTTTTAAAGATTTAAGCAAACAAAGGGAAATAGGGACAGAGAAAGCGACTTTGTTTTATACTATGTAGTGATAGTGATGAAGCCCTAGTCCATCTTTGACGAATAACCAATCTTTTGTTTCAGGACTCAATAATGGACATCAGAAAACCAGTAATGGACACAGTAACAAACAAATTAAGCTTCATTTCATATTTAGACGCGTTCCCTTTCCCATTCTACTTGATTCTTAGAGATATGTCGACTTTACCTAACGTTTTAGGCGATGCGCTAAGACAGTGGTTCGAATTAGCCGCTAATATAAGCTAAAACTTATCTTCAGTACACGCAATAAGGTGCATTTCGTGATGACGTTATAGTTTTTATAAAGTATTAGGTTAGGGAATTGAGACTGTTTTTTATCGCCGTTCTTATACAGCCTGCTAAGCTACTCATTAGTTACTCGAGGCTGTGTGACATTTTACTCGAGGCAAAGCAGTAAAATAGTAGATGAATAATTAATTACCCGCAAAGCATTATGTTATGTTAGGTTTTGACTATACAAAATTGAAGAAAGTCGGTACTTTATGTATGATAAATAAATCGTCTATATTTCGTTAAGACAATAGTAGATAAATAATTATAATTACCCGCAAAGCAGTATGTATGATGATTGCGGGCGGTTAGGTTTTGACTATTCAAAGTTGATTAGAAAGTACATTATGTATGAAAATAAGTCTATATTTTGTTAAGAAAAATAAATGCTTATACTTACATTTTTATTGTTTTTTTTTAAGACGCATTTACGTTTTGACGCGCCTTAAGTATCTACACTGACTTTTCATTCAAAATGGTCGTTACTTTATACATCTAACTGAGACAAAGACAAATAAATAAAACCTTATTTCTATGACAATAAGCTTTAAGATGAATTGGCAAAAGATGGTGGAAGATTGAGGATCTATTTTTGTGGTTTATTGGAGCAATTGTGAATATTTTTGTCGTATCTTCTCTATATGAATTAATGATTATATTCTATCGTAGTATATTTTTTATTATTTAAAATCTTCTAATTATTGAGATCTTTGTACCGAAAGTCGGCTTATTTTCATAGTTTTTGCGGGAAGAGGCTACGAAAAACTATTATTTTATATTAAATTTTATTTATTTAATTTAATTTTATTATTTTATTTTGTATTTAACGTATATTATTATCAATTATTTTTATATCATCTACAGATGAGTGTTGTCTGATTTATTTGGTATCTTTAAAATATGTTAAACTTTGACGGATATACCGGAAAATTAACCGGAAACCAGCTATACTTTGTTAAAATCTTGACACACGTAAATGCGTCCTTAAGTACTACACACTACTACCGAATACCACAGATAAAATATTGTTAAAGTGACGTCCTATCCGTCAATATAAGCCAAACTTACTGTGGGCGTTGCCGATTCCCACCACCTATAAAAGCGAGCGCTCGCTCGGGCACGGTCCTAGGAGTAAGTGTTCCGTGGCACGGTCTCATGCGCTGCTCAGTCGTCGGTCAGTAAGGTGGTTGTGCTCGACGCTGCAGTAAGTACTATTCCACATTTTTGTCATAGTGTATTGTTTTTGAAAGTTAACTGTCGTTGCTATTATTCGAAATTGCGTTGAGTTAGTAATAGAAGTTGAAATGTGGATCACATCACCGTCCACGTTAGTGGTTCATTTGAAACCTTTTTATCATGTTACCCGTTATTTGTGCTCCAAACAAACATTACCTAACTAGAGATTTAGTAGGTTTAGCTTCTGATTCTTAAAAATTGATTATATTTGTTTATACGCGTTACTTGATTTACTCGTTTTACCTGTGTAAGATACGATGTGTTTATCTACACTTTGGTTAGTCTTGGTTTCAAAGACATTGATTATTTTAACTTTGTGGTTCTAAGTTTTGACTACATACGATATTTGAATACCTTTCCAGTTTGCTTCAAGTGCATCAAAGAAAACATATGGTTGTCTGTAAGTCGGTTTACGGACGATAATTTTACGTGATACGTCATAGGAAAACATTGATAGTAACCACAGCAACGATAATAAGTTGCTATGGTTACCTTGTCAATAACATGACGCGTTCCCGGAACATGACGCATGACGTCATGTTTTTTATGAATGCAGGTGTTCAATTTATTAGACGTTATCATGTCAAAAAGGTTACGTAGCATACACAATCTTTGATCTTAGTCTTCTGGGTCTTATAGGCGACTTCATTCGAATAATAATGGATTCTCTTTACAGGTAATTTACATTATCTTTACAGGTTATTTTGCTAGCTAGCTTATTATAATTATGTAGTTCAATCTCTTTGTCCTTACCTAATTTCATGGGGTAAGAATTACAGGAAAAATAAAAAAAATAGTTAAAATTTTAAAAAATATTATTGTATATTTGTCAACTGAAAATTAAACAATATTCTTAACATATTTTATCGCTTAGCTATATTTTGTAAAGTTAACAGAACATCAATTATCTTTTCATTTTAGGCCTATGTTATTAACTTTAGGGCTTTAAACAGTCTACAGACTTTTTATTGGTCGATAAAAAGTTTGTAATCTGCCAGAGCCCTTAATAAATTAGTCGGGGTTCAAATGATTATACCTTTAACTACCAACCAACATGCTATAAATAACTTAATAAACATAAGAGTTATTGACAATTAGCTAAAAAGCTGTTCAGGGCTACTTCTGTGCACCTTAAAAAACTTTGGTTCTACGACTTTTGTAATTTCGAACACTACTTCGAAAATTTTTGTGTAAGTTAATTCGGAAATCAGTAATTTTTTTATATAATAAGATTAAGAATAGTTGATGAAGCTTATGAAATAAGTAGTCTTAAGATTAGTGACCACTCAGTTTTAGTAGCAGTTTTTTTAAAAGTCGTAGAACAAAAGTTTGTGCACAGAAATATCGCTCTACCGCATTTCTTAGCTAAATATCAGTAATCTTGTATACGGGGTTATTGATTTTAGAAAGACAGTACCTGCAGGTCTAAAATGTTTACTTTTGAAGTAGAATTGTATCCGAATCGTGCTGTGAATTGAAATTTTATTTTGTGTGATGATAAACGCCTTCAAAAAAGCAGATGCTTCTCAATTGCGTTGCGTATATGATTTTAATTGATTGATTTTATTTAAAAAAAATTATTCATAAATATACAAAACGTGATGGTTGCGCCGTAATTCGGATTCGTTTGTATGAAAAACGAGAAAATACCCTACTTTGGATCAACTTCGTTCAGTTCTGCCATTTGACATCATTTTCCAAAGGCACTTTTAAAGATTGCGACCCGCCGAGACCATCTCGATTTCTATCACCATACAAATCGTGATGGTCGCGGCGATTTGTAATGTTATAAATATCGCGACGGAATTCGGTTTTAATGTAAATCCAAGTCGTATTACGATTAAAATATAATCGAATAGCCAATTTGTGACAACACACACGACAAACAAATCAAAGAAGAAAAATACACAATAATTGACAAGGACATTAAAGAAACAACATAGAAATTTATAAGAAAAGTCGTGTGTTGTCCCAAATTTTAATCCTATACGTCGAAAGTGGGCATTTTAGACCCCCTGGTCTCTTAATCACCAATAACCCTGTACAATATATAAAACGTTTCTTAATGAAACAATTCCTTTATTTTATGCACCTCTTATTAACTAAAAAATCTAATATACAAATAAAAGTAGGAATGGTTAGTTTACCAAGATGTGTGATGATTAAATGGTACTGGTACAAATTACTTAAAAAAAATTTTTTAACAGCTAACTGCTTTTTAAACTTCTTTTTCAACTTAATTTACATAATAAACCATTCCACATATTAAAAAATAACTACTAAATGTATGTAAATATTAAATAAGTTTAAACATAATAACTAAAAGCTAGGCTTAAATATGTGTAAAACAATCGTTAGAACCATGATAGTGTCTTATTTAGGTTAAACTCAGATTACAGACAAACGATCGTGACGCCGACGACAACACTTTGCTCGATAGATGGCGCTAAGTCAAAAATTCGGATGATTTTAGTGGTAATGATGAAATATGAAACACTTCTCCATTCTCTAAACTACCACTACCGATTTTCATCAAAATTGATCCAGTCGTTTGACCGCGAAGAGGGAACATTTTTTTTTTCTTTTTTAATGTTTAAATTTTTGCAAAATAACTTTATTTGTCTTTTCATTACAAGACACTAAACGCGACGGCACGGTCACGATAGCAGCGCCTGCAAATTATTTTTTACCGGAAATATACAAAACAATCATGGGATGAGCCTTCCAAAATTAGCTAGTAATATTATTACTGTTTTCGTGAGACAATCAAAAATAATGAAGAAAATTTTAAAAAAATTGTTATTATCGCTCTTCTGTCGGTCATTTAGACGTCTTTTAGTTTTTAACACTATCTGTCGAGAAACCCCATTTGGTTATTATACAGACAGACCATCACCCTTTTGGCCGATCTAAAAGTCTGTAGTCTGGTTTAGCCTAAGGAGTAATAAATATGCTTTTACAACTAAAATTATAAATTCTACCCCACATTGAGCGAGTTATCGAGGAAACTAGAAATATTGTTATAGATGTAGCGCGTAAATCAGTAGGCTCCTTAGGTATTAAATAATATTGGCATCACATATATACACAATGCATATCCACACATACAAATAGTTCTCACCGTAAGATACGCGGCTCTCTCCCCATACAAACGTAGTCAACTGTTGCCTCCCTGGATAATGTCACTAACACAAATACTTTTGTTGCATAAAACCTATAACTGCCATGACTATGCCCATATGTCTTGGTTTTTTTCATATTCTAATTATCATAGAAAGGAGTTAAAAAAAACAAAATATTTATAAAAAAATAAGACACAAGGGCATGGTCATGGCAGTTATAGGCTTTAAAATATTTGGTCTAGTGTCATTATCCAGGGAGGAAACTGTCGACTACGTTTGTATGGAGAGAGAGCCGGTACCTTTTCCTCTTAACAGCTGAAAGTGCTTCCTTTTGTCCAGACTCTTAAGAGGCTTGTTTACCCCAGACTCTTAAGCGTCTGGTGACCTGGAGGAGCGAGATTGTCGCGCGTTTGGTCGTCTTTGTTTTTAGTATATCTTTTTGCTTGTTTTCAAGTAATAATTCGATTGGATTTGTGTACATTAAAAATATCAAACTGGATAAAAAATATACGAAACACCCTGTGATATTAAACTTAAAAAGCCTACAAAGTTAAGCGCTACCACTTTGAAAAACTGTAAACTCTGAAAAAAATACGTTCCGATAAAAATTTCGATAAATTTTCTAGTTTTTTTTTTAAAGTTATCTAATATAAAAACGGTTTAGGCGTTATTAGTTCAATCCTCAATTCGTCCGTTAGATGAAGTTTGAATTCATAAATAGACCTGCCATGAATTAGATGAAATGAGGATTGAATCAATTGCGCTTAAACTGATAAAATATAAGGCCATTTTGGTGTAAAGACCTTTTGATCCTGTATTTTAGAAATAATTTAGATAATGGACAGACAGGATAATGGTCTCATCAGGGTTCACTTTGTCGAATCCTTGGACGAATGATTGTTGGTCTCGTCAGTCTTTTCGGAGTCATCGTAGAACTTTGGCTGAAAATGTACAAAAAAAATAGTTAAAACGAATTTTGGTTTTCCTCTAAGGGCCCTTTCTCATCTTCGTATCCAATTAATTAGTTGCATTAGTTATATACGTAGCCGGTAACACTCTAGCTATTCACATACCAAGTTACAACGCAATCGGTTCAGTAGTTTTTCCATAAAAGAGTAACAAACATACATACAGTCACACAAACTTTCATATTCATAAATTAATAAAATTGCGAAAGGATTACGCCCGATACTAATATTCAAACTCGTTGCAACTTTTTTGTAATACAAAATTCTTTACACAAACAATTTAAAAATAATCAAAATAGTAAATAGATCTTGGAATCTTGGATATTTTTTGGTACTCAGATGGTTATTAATCTCGAGCAATAATCGGAATCAAACATGTCCTAATTTTGTTAAAAAAATCAATCTTTATATAGTTAAAAACTTAATACTAAACTATGTCTAATCAGAATTGAACTAGCAAATAAAACCATTCAAAGACAAATTATGATAAAAGAAAACAACACAAATTAGTGGAAAAAAACCAATGAAAACCAAAACGAGCAGTGAGAAAAACTAACACAATGGTTACCTATGTTTTTGCTAATTATGTGTTGAGAAAAATTCGAAAACGACTAATGAATTTCTAACAATGTGAGTACTTCAAAAATGGTTTCAAATAAATACAATTTGATGTTAAAAGGTTGACCTTTCTGTTGAGAAATTAGGCATAAAAAAATATAATATAATTTTTGTAAACAAACACTTGATTTCAAACGAATTACTTCGGTGTTTCAATCGCCAACAGTCGTAAATCAAAAGAATACAGAAAAAATACCAAACAATGTATATTTGACAGGGTTCGAATCTGTTACCTTTGTTAAGTACTCTAATTGTCGAAATTAATAAATATCCGAACTCTCGAATCCTAATGTTTTTTTTATATTAATTATGGTTTCGCACGGCTTGTGCACATAGCCAGTATCAAGTTATATTTTTATCAAATTATAACCCGATTTTTAGTGTTTTAAAACAGTCAGAGTAGTTGTAGTTCTTCATGTGAGGGCTACAGTAAAGCATTAACCTTATAGGAGATTTGGAGGCAACGAGAAAAGTTAATGTTTGACACAAATTTTTATTTTCACTACACTTGTTTTTGTAAATTGGATTTCCACCAGAATTATACAAATCAACTCCGCTTACAACTAAGATTGATGTTAATAAAACTGCAGTTTGACATGTTGTTGGCACTTTTCTGCCAAAACTCTCTCTATCAAGGCTCAAAATGTCATTTTTCTTACATCTTACCCAGAGCAAAACTGTCAGTTAAACCCTTGCTAACTGATAGAGAGGTTAATAATTTAGTTATCAACTGTGTTATAGTGCTTAGAGTATTGAACCAAGGTCGTTAGTTCGATTCCTGCCCCATATTTACACCGTAAAAATAACTCAAAATTTACTAATATGTATAATTTTAATTTCAAATCTCTCATTCGAACTTCAACTTTTCAACAGAGAGGCATTACTAAAAGAAACCATGAGTGAAACCAACATTCAAAAAAGGGAAAATGCTTCCAAATCGTAACGATCAAAGCGTGATCAATGATCATACGTATTGGATCAAATGATCGACTTACACATCACATTGTACTATACTGTGGTAACTTTATTTCTGTATCCATTTTTTTCACCATTATAACTTGTAAAGCCCTAGAAAATAAATAATTTTGACTGTAGAAATGAATGAAAGGCCCCTACGTCCATGTTTGATACACCTTAAAAACATCCCATATAAATAGAATACGTATTTAGCACAGTTTAATCTTGAATAGATGCCGCATTTAGAATTACAGATAAGCCCAACCGATACTGCTTGAGCTTTGATGTTTTAGTTTAAGATCGAGTTTAATTTGTCAGTGTCTACACTGTCTATGGTCATTGTTACCATATAAAGAGCCATAAGAATTGTTTATGGGCCAGCTAAAACAAAATCTATACTAATACTAGCTGTCCCGGCAAACGTTGTTTTGCTATTTACAAAAAAAAAAAAAAAAATAGATGTTGCCCGATTCTCAGACCTACTGAATATGCTCACAAAATTTCATGAGAATCGGTCGAACCGTTTCGGAGGAGTTCAAGTTCGAACCCTGTGACACGAGAATTTTATATATATAAAGATAATAAAGCTGAAGAGTTTAGTTTGTTTGAACGCGCTAATCTCGGGAACTACTGGTTCGAATTGCAAAACTATTTTTGTGTTTGTTAGTCTATTTGTCGAGGAAGGTTATAAGCTATTTTATATTTCGATATTCCTACGGGATCGGAAGTTATGCGGATGAAACCGCGGAGCGCTGCTAGTTAATATTAATTGGCGTAACCAATCGACTAAGTCTATAGTTACGGACGACGGACGAATTCAATACCATAGACAGATAGATAAAATCATTATTATAAGCACCATTTTTAAATAACATTAAATATGCAAACAGAGCTTAGGTCTAAGTGTTACAAAGGCTGGCCTTATCGCTCAAAGCGATTCAGCAACCTTTGGATGGACAAAAAGTTGAAGAAGCTTGAGAAGTTACCATTTTGAATTATACCAAGAATCTGTTGTTCTACATGCGGGATCTATTAGCGAGGATCAACAACTATGTTTCCAAAAGACTATGACTTAAATTAACAAGTCTAACAACATATTAAATCAAAAACAGAGATTTATGAGCTTTGAGTAGGCTGTGCTCCTAATATTTTGCTGTTGTACAGAACACAACATCATTATCACCAAGTTTTGAAGCTAAATACGCGTTCTGAAGGCCAATTCTCGTAAATGTCATTGTTTAAATTACATTACAATACCATTCCGATTGCATTTCGATTACAAAAGGTACACTCAAAGTCAGATTACTTTGAGGGTATTATTATTTGTGATCGAAATGTAATTTGAACAATGTTATTTACGAGAATTGCCCTTCTGTTTGCCCAAATATTCAAAAGTATGTCCATCGTGTCTTAGATCAAATAAATTCTAAGTAATAACTTACCTCGTCGTGTTTCTCCTCTGCGTTGACATCGTCATCGTCGCTGTCCTCATCGGCTGAGGATTCACCGCCGGAACCAGCTACCTCTGATTTCACTGTTTATTTAAATATAAATATAATATTTAATAAAATCACATAAAAATCTAGGTAACCCCTAGTATCCCACTGCTGGGCAAGGGTCTCTCCCATCTCCCTCCATTGGTCGTGGTTCTGGGCCACCTCCGGTTAGGCTGACTTGAGGAGGTTGAGGTCATCTCGCTTTCGTGGCCTACATAGACGACGCCGAGCACCCGGAGGTGTTCAGCTTGTTGCTGTTTTAGCCCATTTATCCCAGTCCATTCTAGATATATTGCCACACAATCCCATTTCAACCTCGCTGATTTTAAGCCCACATCCGTTATCTTGTTTTTTTTTTCAAGATGGTACTGCGTATGCGATCTGCACATCTTTGAGGGTATTTTTTGTAATTGAACAATATTATTTACGACAGTTGGGCTTTAGAGCCTCAGTCAGTGACCAGGTTTGAGCACCGTAGGTTAGGACGGGCAGAATCAGTGTTGCCACATTCTAATTCAATAAATCTGTATCGAAAAGTGAAAAAATCTGTATAAAATCTGTATGAGAACATTAGGCTATACTCTGTTTAAAATCGGGAATATTTTATTCATTTTAGAAATCAAATCGCGACATTAAAGCTATAACATGGCTCATTATTGAGTAATTGCTTGGACAAAATTAGTTTGTATGTTTGTTGTTTTAGTTTTGTTTAAGTTTATTGCAAAAAATATTCTTTCAAGCAGCACTGGAGTGAGTGAGGTAGGCATAATATAATGCAGAAACCAGTTGTTAAGAGTCGCATATGTAACAAAATTCCATCACTGTCTTCTGCATAACTAATTTGTTACCTAAATAGTTCAGGATCTTCTTCAATGTTTAATTTTTGTGTATTTTGTCCGATTATGTTGGGAAAAGCATCCTCATCCTAAAATCTGTATAAAACCTAAGCCAAATCTTTAATCTGTATTGGTGGTCTGAAATCTGTATAGGTACAGATAAATCTGTATATCGATTAGTTTACGCTTTAGTGATAGGGGAAGATCGCCCTTCATAAGCACAAGATCTGTATGTATTTACCTGGTGTTGTAGCATTAGCGAGTGGTTGCGGCGGACGCGCACGTTCGCGGTTGAGCACGTCGAAACACTGCAGACATACGCGCAGCGGCTTGTCGCTCTGACCGCGCAGTATGTACTTCTTCGATGAACACGGCCCGCATACGACTGATCCGCATTTACGACAGTGATGCTGTGGGTATAATGCATGAGTGTTGAGCACATATAGACAATCAGGCGAAAGTTTAGTATAAGCTCTACCTATATGTTTTAACATTGTATGTTTGAAATGAGTAACACTATATTATTATATTCAGATCTTTATACACTATATTAAGACCTTTAATAAATGATATTTTTATTCTTTTAAGCCATTTGTCAGTTAATTTTACGCCCACAAACGATGCTGATATGCCCAATAGACAATAAGCATAGACTGTCGCGTGGAGCGTCTGGAAAATACACCAATAAAGAGTGTTCAAACCAACAGTAAAAAATTAGAAGCACATCTGTCTCACAGCCTGTGCAACCCTGGCGCAGTCCACCATGAGTTTGTAAAATCAAGCAACAAAATTGAGGCTTACAATACTTTAAAATTACTATCATTTTAGTTTACAGCCAAAGGACTTTAAAACTTATTTGATTTGAAAACATTATTACATTAGAGTATAAAGTACAGGTTTACTCACTCTCCTGTTAAGCACAGTGAACTGTGTCTTTTTGCAATGCATGCAAATGGAAGCTTCATTGTCCGGCACCCACACCGCCGCGTGCTCCGATGGCGGTTGTTTGCCACCTATAAAAAAAATAATGAACAAGAAGATAAGAATTAGTTAAGCTATTCTCCTTCTTCTTCGTATCGATAGCACAAATTAAAGGGGGAATTGATGAGGTAGCGTCAGATCCGCCCACCCCAGTGAGCTGCCAGTTCTTTGGCGTTGTTATTAGCTGACATCAGGGGCCTTATTCTGCTATTTGGCATTAATAGATTTACCATTGTCATTCTATTGAGACTCTATTGATATAATATCGAGATTGTGACTTTATTTAGTATTCTGCTAAAGTTTTAATAACATCGCAATAAAATCACTGTGGAGCCCATTGAGGATGGTAATAGATACGTCGCTGGTGTTACCTAGCAATATGGTATATGTTGCTAAGCTATATACCGTTTTGACAACTATCAAGGTTCCATTGAGTCACGATTCTAGAGCAGAATATCAAAATAAATTAGTGGTGCGTTAGTGGCGTTTCGATAGATTATGTAACATTAGGAGAATACCAATTTGACATGTAATGTCATATTTTTAACATTAAATTTCTATTACGATTCTATCGACACTCTATTGAAACACAATTGTGTTAGCAGACTTAGGTCCCAGGTCAGTCAATGTTATTAAGTATGCACGACTTAGGGCGGCTCTGCTTGCATGACATTGTGCTAAAACAAAGCTATTTTCTTACTGAATGCATTTAATGGGTAATCTATAGTGACGGACACATAAACTGCATCAAAGTTCAGGAATACTTTCAAATGAATATTTTAATAAGTATGCAAACTATTCATACAAATTAAAATTGAGTCCAGATTATTGTACTGAAACTCTTAAGAGTTAAAAATATAAGACGACTTTGAAATAAATATTTTATTATTCCAAAGTGGCCTTGATGCAGTTTGTGTCCGTCAATGTATAATTAAATTCTATTTCAATAAACACAAGGTCGATATTATTCAATCAATTTGACACTTTGACAGTTTGGTTAATAATTTTTATGGTCATAACTCGATTTATTTTTTGTTGTGCAAGTCAACCTTAATAGTGCCATCTTGATTATAATAATAATAAAATAATAATAAATATTGCAGGACATTCCACACATCGCCATCTAGCCCCATGCTATGTGACTAGACTTGTGTAATGGGTGTTACGACGGATACACTACTTGTATACTTTTCTTTTGTAAATATATACTTATAATACATAGAAACAACCAGACCACAGACAAATATCTAAGCATAAATACTTGTCTGAGGCGGGAATCGAACCCGCAACCCTGTATTTGGCAATCCGGAGTGGTGACCATTGTGCCTACTGGGTTGTATGGGATTATTTCGTCATACAACTAGGCAGACTGGTATGTGACACTGATTTATGGTGGAAATCCCACCAGCACTAAACTTTTAGCTTCGTCGTTCCTTTTTAGTACTAAAATCGAATTTCAAATAGTGTCTAACTAAAGCATAAAATTGAGATTATACATACACATTACATTATAATTTTTCGGCAAGTGGACCCAAAGTATATATATACTAATACTAGCTGCGCCTCGCGGTCTCACCCGCGTAAGTCCCGATCCCGTGGGAATATCAAAATAAAAAGTAGCCTATAGCCTTCCTCGATAAATGGACTAATATTTTTTGAGTTGGATAGTCCATTTATTGAGGAAGGCCATAGGCAACTTTTTATTTTGATATTCCCACGGGAGTTACGCGGGTGAAACCACGGAGCGCTGCTAGTTTAAAGATAAGTGAACTTACTCTTTCTAAGCAAGTCTTCTATACATTTCTCTATGTGCGCCATCCATTCTTCTTTTTCCGTAGCAGTAGCTGCGTAAACTGCGAATGACTTTGAAGCGGTGCGGATCAACCAACCGTTGCGATATTCTGAAATATATAAGAGCAGTGTTGGCTTAGTGGTGATACCCCGACTTTCAGGCCGGCCGCGCACAAATGGATTGTTCTTAAGAAAAAAATTATGTGCGCTAATTGACATTACTCTTCCGGTGAAGGAAAACATCGTGATGAAATCCGCGGCTTAGTTGGCTCCAGAGTAGAAATAAAAGTAGTTGGCTATATCAAAGGTTCCGAAACTTATTTAGTTTACCATTCACTTTGAAATATTTTACAGTCCCCCAATTTTTTTTTACTTAACCGTATCTTAAAAACTGCTTTAAAAGTATCTGCCCACCGTAACGTTTACAATCCTGTGCAGCACTATTTGAACATTATAAATCATTTATTTCAGGTAACAGCCGTATAAATAAGTACAGACCCATATAAAATATATACCTTACAGACTAACATACATATAGATAATATTATAATTTTAAGTTAGGTTTTAGGGTTTTTTAAGGTTTATTATAACAACGTAACCTGTGGATCGAACCCACGTCGGTTGGTTTAGCGGGTGGTGGCCTCTTGGCCAACTAAAGACATAGCTAACATGTTAAAAATAATAATCACACTGAGTACTTTAATTCAAGTATTTTGTTTGTGTGTAATGTCTAAAGGTGGGTACTGACCTACGTTACGAGGTGTAATGTAACATTCGCATCGAGCGTGTTACGCATAGAGCATGTACGCTGTGTTCTAAAATTGGCGTAACATGCTCGTCAAACGACGTACTGACTGCACGAATGCTCGCTGTGTAACACGTTACATTACGCCCCGTAACGCCGGTCAGTACCCAGCTTTAGAAGAAACTCATAACTCCAATACTTGTTGATAGTATTATTGTAGCAAACTGATATTTTTACTATGACCCATACTGTACCTATGGAATTGGGCAGAGGTACTTAGTACTTTGCATAATTTTCAAATTATTTTAATATTATATTACAATAATGTTGAGTCACAACTTTTAAACATGTCAATAGATAATGTGAATGAATCATTAAAAGTCCATTCAAGTAATGACTAATAATTATATTCTATAAAAATACTATAGCACATACCTACTCTTTAATTTGTAGTATTTTTATCTTTAAACTATAATCCTTAAAATTAGTTATAGAGATAAGAAAGATTAATTTGTTAAGTACATTTCATATAGTTATATTATGAATTTTGTTTAGTTTTCTTAGGTACTTTAAACTGATTTGGTCTCCTAATTATCATGTTCACGAAGACAGAATCAAGGTGTACAGAGAATATTTATTAGAATATTAGCTTTTAGATAACTTAATGTATCATATCGTAACTTAGGTTTCACTCTGGCTACATATGAAATGAAACTAGATTTTTTTTGTCAAGTCATTGTATATTTGTTGTAAGAGAATAGACATCTAAACTAAATTCTTCATTAACTCATTGACTGTCCATAAATGCTACACTCCTTTCATATTTTTCCTAAAAGTTCACATGAATAAAAATTTCCTATTATACTTACCCCCGAATACTGAAAGGCTACTCAATCTTAAGCGGCGTTTAAATTGAAATTAAAGTGTAGGCTTCAGTAGAAATCATACACTTAACGTGCACTTAACGTCAATTTAAACGCCACTTAAGAATAAGTAGCCTTTCAGTATTCGGGGGTTAATCCTATAACCATGTGTTGGATATATGTACATTGAATATAGATATTTTCCTGATTAGTAGGTATACTTCTGCCGCTTAGTAATTATTCAGTCTCAAGGATGGGGATTAATGGGGAAGCCTTTACAATTAGTATCAGAAATCATAGTCTAGCGATTGGTGGAATAAAAATTAAATATAACCTGATTAATGTGCAAATATTTATCAGACTGCGGAAACAGTTTTTAATATCAAGAAACTATCTGCTTTTTTTTATTCACATTCTATGTACTGCATGTAGTTATTTTTTAATCTACTTATGTTGAATATCACTACATAGTATAAAACAAAGTCGCTTTTTCTGTCCCTATATTCCTATGTATGCTTAAATCTTTAAAACTACGCAACGCATTTTGATGCGCTTTTTTTAAATAGATTGATTCAAGAGGAAGGTTTATATGTATAATACAGCAGTGCGAAGCCGGGGCGGGTCGCTAGTTTCTTATATTTGAAAGTCTATTGGTCCCGAATTAGCCAGCCTTTTACAAAGTAATTTAGATTATTTGAAGTGTAAAAATATAACTTACGGCCTTCATCCTTCAAAGATTCTAGTTTGACCTCTTCTAATGGAATGACATGCTGTTTATTGTATTTCTTTTTGTTTATAACAATATTGCCATAAACGAGTATGTCGTTAAACAAGTAGAACTGGCGAGCTTTCGGCTTTTTACGGCACATTTTTGTCAGGACACCTTCTCCGACCAGTACCCTGCCTGGTTCTGCCAAAGGCTGAAAAATAAACCAACAAATAAGTTTGTTTATTACGTAAAGAGCTGTTGGAATACAAGACCTTTGTTTTGTATCTATTTTCCTCAAGTTATTTGGGTTGTGTTACTGTGTTAGCTGATCATTTATGATTCAGGTTAAGTAGCTTTTGAAACAACTAGCAGCGTTATACCCGCGTATCTTACAATCCCGTGGGAATATCGGGATAAAAAATAGCCTATAGCCTTCCTCGATAAATGGACTATCCAACACAAAAAATATTTCAATTCGAACCAGTAGATTAGCTATTGGATATGTTTATTAGTTTCTTTACAATATTAGGGTAATAAATGCCAATATTCAGAGAAAGTACTCTGTATATTGGCATTTATAGTAGTAGTGGTAGTAAGTAGATAGGTGTTCAAAACTCAACAGTGAGCAGAAACATAGATTGAAAGAGAATGGTAATCTGTCACACTTCAGTGATCATTAAAAGTTTTAGTGCAGTAAAATGCAACAAAAGTTCAAAATTTAGAAAGTTCCAAAGACCTCTGTAAGTACCAAACTAAACAAAGCATTTTCACAGCAGTGTAAACAGCACCGCCTACTGATAAACGCGATATCTCCCTGCAATCTCTACCCGTCGAATAATTTTATCTTGCGTCGGTTGATAAAGTGAAATAAGTTCATCAACTTTCAGAGTCGAAAAACTTTATCGAAGTAAGGGGTCTTTGAGGCTTACCTGTCCAGAACTGCCGAAGCAGTTCTCCACCATCGCGATCCGTCTTGCATTGGCCTCACTATTCACTGAAAAGGTGGAAACAATTACATAAAATTGCAGTATCAAATCAAAGACAACGTCAAATGAAAGTGAGCCACCGAGCAAACAATGCCACTTATCACCCACGTAACTGTTCCTGTTTAACTTTTTCGATACCTAGTTTACTATTAGGTAAATTAACACAGTTTACGGAGATACAACTGAATATCCTACCTAAACGATCCACCATTATCACAAAATAATTTTTCGTAAATACGACACGAACAAGAAAAATGTGTCATTCACAGTGGAATGTTGCTAGCATGCTCGGATGTGTATTCTACCAGGGTCACAATGTTTAATAGTAGGAAGGTACTCACAAATGAGCTACCATTTACCTTCGGTCAGCTAAAATCGCGCAGTTATCTTCATAACTCTAGGCAGTTTTGATTTAAAATAATAATTAATTGAATTGGTCATTATAAGAATAAGAATCACAATGTCATTTACATTATAGGTATTAGAGCATTTATTTTACACGACAGCTTGCAGATGGACCCACATAAATAATTTCATACTATTTCTACCTCTTTTTTATACTTGCAACATTGAAATTTTACGTTCCATTCTACGCTGATTTTGATTAAATTTTCTGGGTATTTTGCTTGAAACCATAGACAAGAAAATATTGACGAGATCATGTGAGTGTCCATTTTTGACACCAGCTGACAGCTAATGGTCGATAGATTTTATTTTTGCTGGCTCTAATTTCAGCTAAAATCGAATAAAATGGCGTTTACATTCTGTGGCCCTAAACTGTCCCTCTGCGGGCTTATATTGAGCGTATGGGGAATCATCCAGTTGGTAAGAAAAGTGTTAATTTTCCTTGCATGTAATCAGTGTAATCGGTGCTCATGGTTTTCGTGATTTTCAGACCTTGATGGGCGTCTTCTACTATATCAGATCGGTGGCTCTGTTAGAGGACTTGCCAATTAGTGAATCTGGAGCACACAGTATTGATAGTTTCGTTGCTGAAGTTGAAGCAGGATACACTCAAGTGAGTCACAATACAAAGCCTTACCTAGTTCTTACACTTCTGTACCTTACCATAAAAACTCATTAGTTTAGTTTCATAGGATTTAGATAGGGCTATCACAGAAAGCTTCCAACCAGAACAATAAGGGTAAAAACCGTGGATTTTGGAGCCTAAACCTGGACATACATGTCCTAAGTTGCTGAGCAAAAAGAAACCAATCAACTCCTTTATTTAAACACTAGCTGCGCCCCGCGGTTTCACCCGCGTAACTCCCGATCCCGTGGGAATATCGGGATAAAAAGTAGCCTATAACCTTCCTCGATAAATGGACTATCCAACACAAAAAGAATTTTTCAATTCGAACCAGCAGTTCCTGAGATTAGCGCGTTCAAACAAACAAACAAACTCTTCAGCTTTATAATATTAGTATAAATAAATAAATAAATAAATAAATATTTCAGGACATATTACACATCGCCATCGAGCCCCAAGCTAAGCAACTTAATGCTTGTGTTATGGGTGCCAGATAACGGATAAACTACTTATATACTTTTTTTTTTTTTTTGTAAATATATACATATTATACATATAGGAAACACCCAGAACCAGAAACAAGAATTTATGGTCAGCATAAATACTTGTTCCCGGCGGGAATCGAACCCGCAACCTTCTGCGTCGCAGTCGGGTGTTCGCCCGACGCGCCACAGAGGTCGTCAAAGTATAGATAATTTGAAGAAACTATTAGTAGTCAGTCTTTCATTTTTATACCTCGGGCCTCCAAAATTCAGGGGGTTTCATTTGTAGTCTGGGTTTTACTGGGACTACAAATTAAACCCTTAACGGAAGGTGCCCAGATGCTCTCTAAACTAGGACAAATATGGGGAAACCTGATCAGAAGGCAGTCCTTGATTTAAAACCTTCTAATCTGAAAATAAATAATGTAATTATTTACTGTTTTCTATCCACAACAAATTGTTACAAAACTAAATAATTAGCTTTAACCTTTCTTTTATCCTCATACCAAGTTTCATCAACTTCAGTGCAGTCGTTTGGAACTTATTCAATTTAAACCAAAAACAAACAGTCAAAGCTTTCTTCTTTATAATATTCGTATAGATAGACTACTAGGTATACTTAAATTATATATTTTTTTGTTAGCTTTTATTGTCCCACTGCTGTGCAAAGACATCTTTCCAAGTGTTTTGGTCCTGGGCTAGATTTAGCCAGTCTGAGTCAAATGTATTGAGATCACCACACCATTGTTTACCAGGGTCTGCCTGATTCTAACGTCCGTTCTCTGGCAGCCAATACGTGACAACCCTATCATACAATTTATACTAACTGTCCTGGCAAACGTCGTTTTGCCATATAAACAAAATTGTTGTTTGATTCCCAGACCTAACGAATTTAAACAAAAAATTTCAAACAAATCGGTTCAGATGTTTAGGTTTGATAGACATTGGTAACACCGCGACACGAAAATTTTACACATATTGGTACTTTATTGCTTATATCAATATTTCCAGAATGCCTTCAACTGCTGGATCGCCGCATTGCTCTACGTTATCACACTGGTCATCTCCGGCCATCAATTCTGGATGAACAACCGCGCGTCAGTTAGTATGTAAAAATGGTATTATTTTCTGTAAGTAATCATGTACTTTGCATGTTACAATTTGTTACTTTTTATTCCATTCCATTTTTAAGTTATCGTAAATGTTACAGATAGAAATTAAAAAAACAACCTGGTTAGTTTCCTATATGTTGGAAACATTTTTCAGTTCAATTTGAGAATTATAAATTAATTATTACTTTCGGCCATATGCACAGATTTGTGAAGTCATTACTTGAAAAAAAAAGTAACATGGGCTAGTGAATCCCAAGGTCTACAAAAATTAGCGTTTCGTTTCACACCAATGATTTGGGTGTTGTTTGACCCATTTTTTGTATGGTTCTTGTGTAATACTGAGTTTTTATTAATGTAAATTATTTTTAATTATCAAATGTTTATTAAGATTACTGTCCAATTAACATAATATCAATAGTCTTAAAACATATTTTTGTTAGTAGTTGGACCTTATCCAATTGAAAAAACATATTTTGCATAAGAATAATCTGTGAATAATCGCTATTAAAATATCCCTTATTGTAGGCATGTTGTGATAAGAAATATTAAAACTATTTCTGTTAGTAGTTTAATATTTTTATCATGTTTTATGCTTAGGTTTCTCTTGAAGTAAATGTATTAATGTTATTCAATATGTCTCTTTTATTTTATACTAGCAGCGCTCCGCGGTTTCACCCGCGTAACTCCCGATCCTGTGCGAATATCGGGATAAAAAGCCTATGTTATTCCCAATGAATCATTTTATTATTGTTATTGGCAAGCCTATTGGTTAAAAAAAAAAAAAAAAATCTTTCCTCTTCCGCTTTTTAAGCATTCTTCTTACTTAAAATTTGTCAGAGGGCTATGAAGCGCAGCATTCTTGGTTTAAGGCGTAGATAGGGTGGCATAACATCAAGCTGCGACCAAGGGATCGCCGATATGGGCCAAATGACCTCCGGTTGGGGGCCACGTGTGCCGAATGAATGCAGATGGGCGAAGTCACCCAGTGGGTCTCTCAAGGCGGTAGAAGTCTTCGAGGTAGAACCAACCATGCCGTACCATGACGCATGACGTCACACATCGGGAACGGGACACATCATGTTACCGGAACATGACACTTTTGTGTGAATGCAGGTGTTCCATGAATTTATTAGACGTTATCACGTCAAAAATATCAGTTAGGCTTAGTTTGCTTTGATTAGCTGTGTAAAGTACCTACACAAAGTGCTTTCCAAGCAATTTAGGTCTTTGGTGCATAAACTCTTTTCACAAAAACTCTTTTCATTTTGGTTTATTTACTTTTTGGTCTTCATCTTGATTTGACACTGTCACATAGTGTTTGACATTTGTTTGTTTACATTATGTTTTTCAGGCATAAAGTTACTTTGACTTAGTTACTTACTAAGTACCACCTCAGTTCTTTTAATTTCAGATTGATTTCAGAATACAAGTGTTATTTTCGAAATGGGTAAACTAATGAGTTGTGGTATTTGCTGCATGGTTCTAAGTATTTGGGCGATAATTCAATTGGTATATTATAACATCAACTAGCTGCGCCCCGCGGTTTCACCCACATAAGTCCCGATCCCGTGGGAGTATCGAAATAAAAAGAAACCTATAGCCTTCCTCGAGAAATGGACTACCTATCTAACACAAAAAAAAGTTTTCAATTCGAACCAGTAGTTCCTGAGATTAGCGCGTTCAAACAAACTCTTCAGCTTTATAATATTATAGTACCTATAGATAAACCATGCCACAAAATAAGCTAAAACATAACATACCTTACAATCTAACTCTAGTCAGCGACAAATTGTTTTTATAATTAGGACTTCTATAAGTGGAGGGTACCTTAATAATATAGGATTTAATTAATTCGTTTAGACTCTAATGGGCATATTCTACAAAATAGAAGCAGTCCCTTTGATACACGATGCCGAAGCCCACTCATATGAAGACTTAAATAACTTCATAGAATTAACTAAGAAGAATTATGCTGCGGTAAGTTAAAGTATAGGTCGGGCAATGAATCATGGCCCCCAACGGAAAGTAGAAGGGGTATGCGCAGAATTCAATTTTTAGGTCTGTTTGGCGGGGGGACAGCAGTTAAGGGAGGGTCAGTTGCTCACATCATCGCTCTCTGTTCCACACACACGTCTCTAGCCGCGCTCTGTCCCGCTCCCGCACGTTTTTAGTCACCTAAGTACTGTCGCGCACATAAAACCCACACACACCTAACTTTGCCTATGTCTAAATTGAAATATTGGATAAACTAAAGCATTAAAATTCAATGTCTTTTTGGTTGCAGTGCAATACATTGCCCAATTTTCTAATTTAAATGAATGTTTTACGGGGTGCCCGGTTGGGCAAAATAATAAGGGCTGAGGTTAAAGTAGATTTGACTGTAATAATTATGTCCTTGGTTGTACAGCCACATCACCAATTAGCTGAACCCCACGTGACTCAGAGCTCACTCGCAAATCTGTAAGTTTGTAAAGTAATGTTACCTGATTCTGTTTTCTTTAAACAATATAGGTACCTACTATACAATACAATACAATATAAAAAAATCGTAATAGGTAGGTAAATACTATATTTTTTACACATACTTATGCGAATGAGCTCTAAGTGACGTGAGGTCCATCCCCACCAATTTCCGGTGGGGGCCATGATTCATTGCCCGACCTACCTACATAATATACCCACTCTATCATTCTAAAATAATTTTTCAGTAGATTTATGTGGCTAGATTACTCTTCACCAAAACCAATTAGAGATTTTGAAAGCAATGAGATGGATTTTTATCATCTGACTTATTTGCATCATAATCATGATTAGGTACCTACTTTTAATAACCATATTCCCATTACATGAATCGCTAAGGCTTTAAGGCAACATTGGGCTATAAGGACAGGCCGTTCCCCTCAACCACACCCGGGCTCCGTTGTTTCAGGAAGGTCAAACCAACTACTGACGTGGAGTTGAGAGGAAATAAATTGAGTAAAATTCCATCAGAATTATACAATATAACTCGGTTTACAACCAACTTTAATGTAGGTCTACAATAGAACGTCGCCACGGCTTAATTGTCGACTCTTTCCCGCCAAAAAACACTAGGTAGGTATAGGTAGGAACGTAGACAGAATAAATATGGACTCGCTGCTAAAATAATAATATTTACTAGAGTGAGAAGGATTGAACGTCAGATGAGTAATTGGGCAAGACGAAGTATAAGTTTTTTGTCTCTATTTGCGTATCGGTTTGTTTTGTTTGCATTTGGTGTCTATTAAAGTTTTGTTTTCTTATTCTGTTAGACAATAATGTGTGTTACTTGTGACTTATAGGTATTTATCTCAATGCTTTTATGATAAGTATTAAAAAGAAGTACTAATTAGTGTGCACTTGTGCAGTGATGGTTAATTACTGTTTAGTGGCAATTTGACAATTAAGTATATTATACTTATAGGTATGTTGAATATTCGCTGTCGCTGTCTCACACTGTATACATACAGTGTGAGACAGCGTATACGCTGGTAGCTTGTTTATATTTATTCTCTGTCTACGGGTAGGAACCTACTTAATTTATTTTATTTCTCTTTTAAGTTGGCAAGGAATTGCTGGATCACGGCCGGAATTTATCTAATAACATTAATAATATCGATAGTGTGTATAAAAAAAGCTAAGAAACTTGACAAAATCTCCGACGAATTAAAATTTAACGAAGAGTTGGCCTGCAGCCCGAAGCCGCCGCTGGGAAAAAAGAAAAAAAAGATAGAAGAATAGAGAGATTGTAGGAGGATTTTTTGCCTCCAAAATAGCCGTACATACCTAATGTATTTGTTTTATAGTATTATTTAGTTAAATTAATAAAAAATGAAAGTCAGAAAAAATATTATAAGATGCAAAGCGAAGACCACAATAGAAAGAATTCGAAGAAGACTTGCAGGAATTGTAATTAGGCTTATTTATTTTAGTCAATAATTTTTAGTAAGTACCTACCTAATCATGTATTAGAATATACTTATTCTTATTACGTTTAATATTGTTTGTTTCTAATTTACTACTTTTTACTACTACGTTTTTTGTTTTTGATGTTTGCGTGTTTAAATTTTTACCTTAGAAAATAACTGCTGCAAAACATTTTGTATTAATTTCATGTAGGTTTAAAAAACTAGATGTAAGACAATGTTTTGTTTTCAGTGTTTTTTTTTAGTTGTATTTGCACAATTTCTTATTTACTACTCTTACTTAATTAATTAGATATCTTAGACCCTACCTAGGGCTATAGGGCGGTGGCGCCACCGGTCGTGCTATCGTGGTATCTTTAGCCACATAGCTAGGTACCAAGCGAGAAACATGATTGTCAGTTTCAACATGGACGTAGTGATTATATCCTCTTTGATTGGACGTCTTGACGTAAAAGAAGATAGGCTATAAACAAAAAAGGCAGTGTTTTTGCTGTGCTTGTTGCAGTCCTTGGTAGTGCAACGTGCAACTGGAGGTGGAGAGAGTGAGACGCCAAATACTATACAGGGTGAATTTTTTATGTGGGCCTTCAGGACTATTTCCTAAACTATAGATAGATAGCGAAAAATGCTGAAAGGAGTTGCGTGCCCGATTTTGAAAAAAACTAAAACTGCATCATTAGATTTTTGATAAAGTCATTACCCTACCCGGAATCGAACCTGTTGATTTTGCAAAAAAATAATCACCTATATTAAATCGACATGATGGGCTTAGCAACACTGCATCGACGTTCTGGGAATCGACGTACTGAGAACAACTCTATTTTTATACCAATCGACAGTGTTACTGATAGAGATAAATAAAATTCCTGGAAACAAACTTATATGGCAAAACAAAGGGAATGGCTGAATTTTGTAGTTTTCTGTAATTTTCATCTTTCTGTCTCTGGCAAAACAATAGTGTGAGACATAGAGGACAAGTGATATTATTCTAAATATTATAAAATAAGTTCTAAATGAAGTTCTTTACATAAAATTTGTAAAAACAGTTCATATTTTTAGTGCAGCAGTTTGTTACGTCATTGGCCATACCTCCTCACTGCATTTTTTTTCAGGGATGGTTGTATGAAAATTACAAAAGATTACTAAAATTAGCTATTTCTTTTAGTTTCCAGAAATTGATCTCTATTAGCAACACTGTCGATTGGTACAAAAATATAGGATGATGATTATTTTGGAATGTATTCCCGGCTAGGGTACCTACCTAATGACTTTTTCAAAAATCTAATGATGCCGTTTTAGTTTTTGTCAAAATCGGGCACGCAACTCCTTTCAGCATTTTCGCTATCTCTTATGGTTTAGGATATAGCCATGAAGGCCCACATTAAAAAATCACCCTGTATACTTAGAGCACTTAGAGTGCGTACTGCGTACCACGTATAGAGTTTTTCGATATTTTCGATCACAAACGTGGTCCGCTTATGACGCGGTCGTTGCGATCGAGCTATTAGGACGTCACACTTTACAACCGCGCGAACTTCACATTAAGCCCTCAACGATCGCAGACAAGAGGTGGGTTTCCGTGGGCGTTGCACTTTTTTTTAATATTACGACTCATAACGCCAGTGTCATCAACCTGACTCATTCGCGCTCTTTTTATTTTGTGTTTTTCGGCAGACAGAATATTTCAAATGATCAGAAGAAAATTTTTAAAAGTTCTTAATTTCGATTTATTTTACAATGTCAGTTACGATTACTTTCTATTCGGAAACAGATAATATAAGATGTGATATAAGCGTAGACGTTCTACTATCTGATGCTCCTCGTGCTATCACCGGTAATAAAACTCTTATAAAAACATTCCTTGTACCTATTTGAACCTAGTTTGAACAGGCTTTATTGCAGGTTTAACTTTCAGAACTTAATATTCAAGACAACATTAACTTAACTTGGAAACTGCTGTCCTAGTGGGACAGGGCCCTTAGATTAATTAGGAACCTGGCGAGTAGTAAGGGCCACCTGCTACTTAAAATAAAAACAGGTCATTAGATATACTTACCTATGTGTGACAAACAATTCTATTTTCTTGTTATTTTGTCACTAATATCAAGATATTTAAAAAAACCTATTTTAAAAACGTTTGGTGGCCCTTATTAACCGTTTGACACAATGTACAGTATGGGTCATAAATAAATGATCAGTTTGCTACAATAATACTATCAACAAGTATTGGAGTTACGACCTTCTTCTAATAGACGTTACACACAAACTTAAATACTTGAATTAAAAGTAGGTACCTACTCAGTGTGATTATTATTTTCAACATGTTAGCTATGTCTTTAGTTGGCCAAGAGGTATAAGCCGCCACCCGCTACACCAACCTACGTGGGTTCGTTCCACAGGTTACGGTTATAATGTTCAAATAGTGCTGCACAGGATTGTTAACGTTACGGTGGGCAGAGACTTTTGACCGTGGATTGTACCTAATTAAGATTTATTTTGGATCTTGAACAAAAAATAAATACAATAACTTATAATGATGCAATTTTTATTAAATACATTTGATATTGTGTATCATATTATTTGTAAATGCGCTCAAATCTTTACTTCTTCCAATTTTCTGTCAAACGTAACTGTACCTATATTGACGCTCTTAATTTCTTCTTTACTGACTTGTGCGTTTTCCTGAAACGTGAGTTCTATTTAAAAATTATAGAAATCCCACGTATTAAATAAATTGAAAATAAAGTTGAGTAAAAAAATAGTTAAAAAAAAAGTAGGTGGGTAGGTACTTCTTACTTTTGAGTAGGTAATAGGTACCTGTATTTTTATAAATATCCGCCATTTGTAATCATAATTTAGGAGGAAAGGGTACCGGGCGCTCTCTCCATATAAACGTAGTCGATTGTTTCCTCCCTGGATAATGACACTAGAGAGAGCGCCGGTACCCTTTCACTTTAATATTTTTTATGAAATTTGTATTTTTTGACATTCCGGAAACTTAGCTTAGCTTAGCTTCCACGGTCACTGGCAGAATTTGGGTACCTACCTACATACTTTATAAGGTCGTTAACTAAAATGACTCCACTGGCTCGGTGTTCCCAAAGTGGGTTTTGGTTTCTGTAATTAAACATAATATTACTAATATTGAATACTCTGAAATATATATCTAGATACTTAATTAGATACTCAATAATACTGCTAGGTAAGAGATTGAACTGCTAGGTTACGGGGACGACCTGCTAAGTTACGCAAATGAACTGCTACGTTACGGGATAAGAACTGTTAGGTTATACACGAATAAACTACTACGTTACGGGGATGAAATACTAGGTTACGGGAATGAACTGCTAGGTTACGGGAACGAACTGCTAGTTTACGCGAATGAATTGCTACGTTACGGGAACCAACTGCTTCGTTATTGGAATGAAGTGTTACGTTACGGGCATGAAATTCTAGTTTACGGGCACGAAGCACTAAATTACTGGCATGAGCTGTTTTGGTTAGGGTGGAAATAATAATTTGGTATCTACTTTAAGTTACTAATATTAAGCAATGGTTACGGGAGTGAACTGCTTTATTATACTACCATAAAAGCTGATTTTATTCGGGTCGTTGAAGAGTACCTCATCGTCTTTGGTCGGTTGCTGGTTAGGATTGAGCCAGGGGTCGGCGAGAATCTGCGGTATTTTTACTCTAAGCTTCAACGGTGCTAATATTTTAGTGATTAGTTTTCGACATTCAGCCGAGACCTTTGGCTCTCGCGGAAACGACACTTTATTTTGTACTTGCTGAAAATAGTAGAGAAATAAAATGAAATCCTACGCTACACTCTTTGACGGCCTCTGCGCCGCTGTGTAGAGCAGGAATAACACAGTCTACTGTTTATCCTGATATTTCTAACGTATCGGGATTTACCGCTGCGCTGGCAAAACAAAGCTAGATAGTTAATAATAGAAGGATTCTATAGGTATGTAGGTACCTTTAAAAGCTGTGTATAATTAGTGTCATCGAAGGGTAGCCGTCCATAGACAATAGCGTAGAGAACCACTCCCATACTCCAAATATCAGAATCCTGAGGTCTATACGGGACTCCTTTCAATATTTCCGGTGAGGCGTACGCGTAACTACCGCAAAATGTCTCGCTCAATGAGAATACACCGTTTTTAGGTTTCATATGGCCCCTTGCAAAGCCGAAATCCGACAGTTTAATGTTAAGACCGTGATCCATGAGTAGATTTTCGCATTTTATGTCCCTGAAACGAAGTTTTCAATATAAATATAGCAGTTCGTTTCCGAACGTTAGCACTGATCAGCGGCAATAAATGTTCTCAACATGATCAATATTAATTAAAAGTATTAAAATAAAAGCTTTTTGTATATGATTAAAATAATGTTGCCAAGATTTATTGACCTTAAAAAAATTGGAAACTAAATACATTTCTAAAAAGTGTAAAGTTGTTCAGTTAGTAAAATAAAAAGTGTAGTTAAGTATCTATCTAGTAATAGAGGTTTATATTAACCTATGGACAACTCCTCGTTCATGACAATAGTCAACGGCTTCAACGAGTTGCCTGAACCAGCGACGACCACGGACCTCGTCAATGTGTTGGTCTTTACGGATTATGTCAAGGAGGCTACCATTTTCAGCGTACTCCATTACGATGTAAACCCTGTAATAATGCAATGTTTATGGTTGCAACTTGCAACCCATCCTTGTCAACTGGCAGATCGACCTTATAGGTCGATTCATACATTTTTCAAGCAGCGCCATCTGTCTGCCAGTGAATGAATTATGGTATTATAGATCTACGTCTTGTTATAAGGTATCCGTATACCTGCGGGTAATAAGGGCCACTAAAAGGTTTTAAAAACTTTGTTTTATGTAACAAAATAACAATAAAAAACAAATAAATTGTTTTCAGATTGACAATTAAGCCAATATTTAATCTAATGACCTGTTTTAGGTAATTTTCCCTATTTTTTTTTTATATTAAGTTTTTAATTAAGGTGGCCCTTATTACCAGCAGGTACCTTATAATAAATAATACGCGTAATGACGCAAGTTCGTTGACAAATATAATCGTTAGTAGCTTTAAAAATATATTTTGTGTGGTTTTAATTTTTAATATATTTCTTTAATAAACGCGATTGTTCAAGTCAAGTTTATTTCGCTGAGCATTAACAAAATAGTCACACGGAATACTTGCCCGGAAGTTGCAGCGATCGAGTGTTTGCGCGGCCATCTAGTAAGTCATCACAAAAGTACAGTACCTACACATTTGTCTATGGTACACACACACAAGGATAGGTACAAATATTAGTAAATACATCTGTGTGCCCATAATCGACGTCCGAATGCATATTGCATAGTGGGTAGGTACCTATCTACATCAGATAAAAGGGTAGTAGGATGAAGGTGTATATTACCTGTGCGTTGTTTCAATCGCTTGTAAGAATCGTATAAGATTTTCATGTTTGAGGCCTTTTACAACTTCGATTTCTCTGGGTAGGAACTTTTTTAGGTAATCACCTGGTGCTTGAAACTTGCTTATTATTTTTATTGCCACTTGACAGTTGTGTCTGTCGCTTGTGGCTACCTGAAATTTTCTTCGTTATTAGTTCTAGTTTACGAAGTAAATGTGAGAAAACTGCAAGAAATCTGTGTGGTTAGGTTTTTGTGAGAATAGAGTAGGCTTCAATTGATCACAACTCAGCTTCACAAAGGCGGTATTTTTACTTTGACGTCAATAGTACCTTAACTGTGGCATATGAGCCTGATCCAATAGTTCGACCCAGTACATAGCCGTGAGTTTCAAGCACAGTTAACTTTCTTTCAGCTTTTGCTTCTACACCACTATGTACGGTCGCCGTAGGCTCAGTCGACATCTCGCCGAGGACATTGTCATTGGCTCTCACATCCGGCCCCGGCATATCACAGCTATATATATTTTGAATAGAATTTAGTTCACTTTAGTCACATTATAAATAATTTAACAACATTTCTATTTTCAATTGATTTTTGTGGGATTTTATTCATGCTGACATTTTGTCAAAAAGTGATTGATTTGTGGTGACGGAATGATTTGAATTTTCCGCCGTGAAGCATAGACAATTTACTAATCGCCAGTAATAAATTATTAGAAAAAAAAATACCTTCTGATTATTATTTATTTACTTTTAATAAAACATCAGAAAGAATGGCTATAAATAAAAATACTGATTAAATAAATTAATAAAAATATTTTTATTTTATTTTGAGCTAAGTATACAGAATAATATTAATTCGTATTTAAAAACAGATGTAAACCACATTTAACCCGGTGCGGTAATGAAACGACTAATTTAACCCGGATATTAATAAATCCTTAACAATTTTACTGTCACTGTCAATGTCAAAATCAAGTAAATAGCGAGCGGGCGGAAAATCGAAGTTGTAAACAAACATTAACATTTTTAAATTTATCCAGAATTCTGTGATTTAAAACGTTAATTTTATTTTATTGCTACAACTTTACAGACAGTGCAAGTGGTATAATCGTTATAACTTCAATAATTACTTTAAATAGTATATTTCTGTTGTTGTTTTAGTATTTTCAGTCACAACTATTTATTTACTTACCTCTTATTTAAAATAAATAGTAACAGTAAATTTAGTGTAGATAGATAGATCAACTTTACCTTCTCGACCTTTCAAGTAAGTATTGGAAATACCTAACTATTTATTACTTAGAATATTTGATTTCTTATACCAATTATTTCTTCATATCGCACTTTCTATCCTAGGTACCTATATCCTATTAGAATAATATACTTACTATTATAAAATACGATATTGTCTGTCTGTTAATTGCCACTAACCACTGTATCAATGTCCGTGCTCTAAGCTACTTTTCATCCGAGAGTGCAAAATTAGCAAAACAAGTTAGGTTTGATTTTGTCTTTGGCTTTAAGATCTTTGAAGGTTTTTTAAACTTTGTATTATTTATAGTTGCTTTCTAGTAGTAACTTAGTTAGGTGGGCAATCTCCAGCCTGTGAGTTCTTTGTTCGGAACTAATTTGAGACTGGACAAAAAGATTATCTACCCGATATTATTCAGTATTCTCTGCCAACATAAATACACATAACATAAATACACTTGGGTTTCATCCATTGCATTATCATAAGGTAATTGACTTGAAAGATTGCGTTGGATAGGATATGAGAGGTATTAGGGGAGTAAATGCAGACTTGACAGGGCATAGTTTTTTTTTAATTAAAAAATCTTTATTTGTCCAGAAATTACATTTTTAGCAGCTGTTACTCATAGCTCAGGTTTGTTACAAGTGTTTTGGTAAAATATCTAAATTCACTAAAGTAACAGCGAAAAAGTGATAACTACCCTCCGCACTAGTTTAATAACCGTGTTGCGGCAGAGTAGGCTCACCGTTCGGCTATGAACAACTACATCAGATACCTACGTTAGTCCATTGAAAAGTTACATTTGGGGTTGCATTTGTCAGAGGACGCAATTTCATTTTTCAGACATCAAAAATAGTGGAGTGGCAAATTGTGCCGACCCCACATAGTGGGAATAGAAAAGTAAGAAGAGGAATTGACTTGAAGGCTTAACCAAGACTTATAGGTAGGTAGGGGTAGGTTTTTTTTTACATATGATAGACCAGCGTTTGACCACTATCACACCTGCCTGATGGTAGATGACGATGCGGCCTAAAATGTAACATGTGGGGGTAGGTTATAAGGTAGGTGGGTGGGCTTATAAGTTTTATAGGTCTTATAGGTTGTAGGTAGGTGGGTGAGGGTTGTAGGACTTATAGGATCCCTTATGAGCTCTTGTTATGTCACTAGAACACAAATTAAATTTGAATAAAGTTTGTATTCTTAAAATTCACAATGTAGTGTAATAATGTAGGGAGGACCGAAATATCTATGTTTAGAGTACTTAAGCCTTATCTGCCTTCAGACAACTAAAATAATTATTTGCGAACGCAAAAAAAATACGCAGAACAAGAGACATGGTATGTTTTTTTATCGTCTTTTGTAAGAAAAATGTACCTAGGTTAAATTGCGTCATCTATGGAGCCATTTGAATACGGAGGAGAAGAAAGGTTTCACACCATAACTGGATATTTTTTATTTTTTTATTTATGATAGGTCAGCGTTTGCCACTATCACACCTGCCTGATGGTAGGTGACGATGCGGCCTAAGATGTAACACGTCTTCCTAGAAGATACCTATTCACTCGCGACTTGAAGACCCCCAAATTATACACGTCAGGAAAGACAGACGCAGGCAACCGATTCCATTCCCTTGCAGTACGAATAAGGAATGACGAAGCAAAGGGCTTAGTGCGAACGTCTGGTATATCCACCATGAATCGGTGCCGCACACCAGTCTGCCTGGTTGTATGACGAAAGAATGGAGATGACAAGATTAGGTCGTGGAGTCCGGGAGCCGTGGATATAAAGAATTATTCCTCCGCCAACGATTGATATCCCCATACTGAGTTCCACGTTGATGTAGAGCCTTTGCTAATGCCATGGGTGGACGTACAGTTTGCTTAAAACTCCATCATCATCTGGTGCCAACTTCTAAGGAAGGTCTGCGGTCAATCGGTGAAAGTATTTGCGGTCTTTAGCTGCAGTCTTTAGTTGCTGTTGCTAGCTTTAAAGTTACTAAAATAATTATTTTTTATTTTTCTTATGCAGCACATCGCCTTAATACCTTTTGAATGGGCCAGAAAGTTTTACGCAATACCTCTCTAGTCGGTAAATTACCGATCTGGGGCTCTATTTTTAAATCGCTCGTGTGACATATCTTCGTCGTATACATCTACACTACAAGTCATACTCGACTTCCTATTTACCGACGTACATTTGAAATAATCCCAAAAGATATAGATAATGTTTCAAAGATCATTTCCGAAATTTTGATTTTTTGACGTTTATTCTAACACGATTGGTGGAGACTAAAGACCACTCGTTACGATCGAGCGAATCAAAATTGGCGAATTTCCGATGTCGAACGAAAATCAGTAGAAATCGAGCGCTCGACGCGGGGCGAACGATTCAAAAATAGAGCCCCTGAAGACAGAATACCGAATCGTATAAAAACAAAAGTATTTTTATATCAGAAAGGAGAGTGCTGCCGATGACCCCATTTCCTTAGCGCCGTACTTTTTTTTCCTTTCCTTTCATTCAAAGCTTTTCCTTACTAGATAGATAGCTCGTTGTCTCTTACTCTTATTGCTTATTCTGTTTGTTAGTTTTTGTGTTATGTCTTTCATAGTCAATGTGATGTTACTGACTTGTGTTATTTATTAGTTTGACTTATATATTTCATTTTATGGGATACTAGCTACGCCCCGCGATTACAACCGCGTTGTAATTTTCTGTGCTATTTTTGTTTGTTTTTATTTTCTATATATTCTATATATTTTTATTTTTTTTTGTGTTATTTTTTTCTTTCATAAGAACCTTCTCCTGACAATAACAAACACAACAAAAAAATTAGCTAAATCGATTCAGCTGTGCTTTGAGATTTGCGCTTAGCAACACATTCAGCGATTCATTTTTATATTATAGAGATTTCGGTATAAAATGTCGTGTAAGTTAATTGTAATAAGTTTTCTGGATTTAATTGTTTTTGGACAAAAAAAAAGTTTTTTCTTTAGGTACAGTATGGGTCATAAGTAAATGATCAGTTTGCTACAATAATGCTATCAACAAGTATTGGAGTTACGAGTCGTAACTCCAATACTCCTCGACGACCTCTGTGGCGCGTCGGGCGAACACCCGACTGCGACGCAGAAGGTTGCGGGTTCGATTCCCGCCGGGAACAAGTATTTATGCTGACCATAAATTCTTGTTTCTGGTTCTGGGTGTTTCCTATATGTATAATATGTATATATTTACAAAAAAAAAAAAAGTATATAAGTAGTTTATCCGTTATCTGGCGTTATCTTTAAAAAAAAAAACAAAAAAGCGTTTATCTGGATTTTTTCGCACAACATATCAAACATAGAATATTACCTATTAAACGTAGAAACACACGGAAATATAAAAAGTTTGTACAAATGGGCGACCTCATCGCTAAGAGCGATACCAATTTGTTTTATTTTGTTTTTTAATGTTCTGTCAAATGTAGAAGGAAAAAACTTGCTGATACAAAAAGCCAATGAACAATTTCAGTTGGTATTAAGCAAATAAACTTAGTAAAGTTAACCGTAAATACCTTTAAAAAGTTAAAAACTCGTTCGTAAACAAGATAAAGGTAAGGAGACAGCGCGCCTGCACGTCAAAGATATAAAATATCTATATAGGTAGATACTACAATAGAGAACACACCCGATCATAGGTGTACTGCCTCATACTATAAAGCCTGATTTACACTTCAATAAGCACAGTAGCTAGTTAAGAAATCAGTGAGTTAAGTAATAAGTAGGAAGTAGGCAGCAAGCGTCCAAACTTGGCGAGATTTCGCCCGTCTAAATATAGGCCAGTTTCAATTTGGCAGGTTGCGGTATAAGTGGTAAGTATAACAGACACGAGAGAAAGGGCTATTTTGCATTTCAACTAGTCGAAAAATAGGATCTATTTTACTCAACTTAATTAACAAGTTACTACTTAGTCGCTTTTGCCTTTCAAACTCGCCCGATACGCAAGTTACTGGCTACTGTACTTATTGAATGCAAATCGAGCTTAAGAGACAGTTCAAAACTTCTGGCGTAAACTGTGACGCGTAAGCCCACTAAGGTTATTCGTTTCGGTACAAAGCCACCTTTATTTTAATTATGGCTTTGGGGCCCGCAAAGAAATAGTACTACTTATTCGTTAAAATTACAGTTCACCCTATAACTTACTTATTATATTCTTATTGAGTATCGATATAATACACTTAGGACAATAAAGTACTGGTTAATTTTTATCCTTGAGTTTTTACTGAACAAAGCGTCCTCCGAACTAGCCAACTAACTTACCTACTTAACATTAAATGGTCCTTCGAGCCGGATATAAATCAGCGACCTATGGACACAGTAGGTATTGTTAAGCCAAACTTCTATCTGACATGTAACATGTTTTAAGACAAAATTAGTAGGTAAGAACAGGTTCTTACCTACTAATTTTGTCTTAAAACCAAAAAACCAGGGTTTTACCTGCGTAAGTCCCGATCAAGTAGGAATATCTGAATAAAAGTGTAGCCTATGTAATATTCCAGGGATTCAAGTATTTTTAGACCAAGTTTCATAGTAATCGATCAGTACTTTTTTACCGACTTCAAAAAAAGGAGGAGGTTCTCAATTCGGTTGTGTGTATTTTGTATGAAGGAGTAACATACACACTTTCACTTTTATAAAATGGGATTGGTAGGATTTGATGTACTTATTTCAGAAGGCCAATTCCTGTAAATAACATTGTCCAAATTAAGTACATTGCAATATCATTCCAATTGCATTTCGATTACGAAAAATATTTTTATAATTTGAACATTGTTATTTACGAGTTTTGGCCTTCAGAGCAAAGTTATCTAAGTAATTGAAGAGGTTCTGATGTTTTCTTTATTCCAGAATAACTTAAACATCTCTCCTGCACGTCTCTACGAGGCGTCACATCAAACAATTAAGAGGATCTCCAGAGTTATCTCCCGAGTTAGGTGTGCGAAACGATATATCGTGGACTTGATTACTTTTTCTACTTCACCAACTAATAAAAGTTGACCAGCAAAGCGAGAACTTGCCCCGCGTTTTTAATTGAAACAGTATTTTCATCGGGAATTGATGCGACGAATATTGTCAGGTGGGTAGAAGGAATTCTATACGTAGGAGGTACTGTTTGTTAATCGTTTATTGATTGAACTACCTTTGCATTGTTATTTTGCAACACAAAATAAATAGGCTTGCGTTGAACTCACCTGAGGAGAAGCGAAGGTGAGGTCGAGGATGTAGCATGCTCGCCCAGAAGGTACCTATTATTTCTAGACTTAAAGACACCAAGGTTGTAGTTTTTGGGAACAGCGACGTACTTAAAGATTGATGCGTGACGCTTTCGTTCTTAAGACTAGAAGAAGTTTGATATAAAGTAGGTACTTATCTCAATATTTAAAAAAACTCTCAGGAGAAAAGAAGTGTTAAATTGCAAAGATGCTTGATTCTCCCGATCTATCGTTCTCTATCGTCAATAATAGACAGCAAAAAGTTACCGTCGGACAAGTTATCTCGAAGTCTTCCCAGTTTTTCATTCATTTATTGCACGCAGAACGGAAATGCTTAATGGTTATTCTCGTGGTCGCATTTGATATAAAAGCTGAACTTTGTTCGCTTTGTCTCCGCTAAGACACTTTGTCCTAACAAAGTGCATTTTTTTTTTGCAAGTTTTTGGTTTCTGGTCTCTGGATTGTTGTAAACTGATTTGTTGAGTAATTCGAATGGAAATTGCCGTTTTGTTTTCAATAGCTACGCATTTTCTTTGTTCGTGGAGTATGAAGCCTTTTGTTTTCTAAACGCTTTGTTCTGTAATAAAAGGCTAAGTTATAAAATTGATATACATATCTAATATTTATGATTTAATATAATTGTTGTTATTTTAATTGTTTACATATTTAGGCTCAAGTCACCAGATATTGAGCTCAAAAAGAAATGTAAATTAAGGTAGGTACTTTTTGGTACTTACAATTTTTCGCGAAAATCAAAATTTGCCCATATCTTTTTATTGTGCTGACTCAGGACCTTGATTTTTATACAACTTATAGAGACTATAGACCTCAGTATGGTATAAATTTCAACTTGCTAGATCTTGCCAGTTCCTGAGAAAATCGGTGGTGACACACGTATATAGACGGATAAGCGAGTGATCTTATAAGGGTTTCTTTTTTACCTTTTAAAGTACGGAACCCTAAAATCGTCGAAAATCAGATAAAAATGAAATTGACCAAAGATGTTCGATTATAATTAGTGTGTGCTGTTTAAAAAGAGACTAATTAAAAGTCCGAAAACTGCTAACTTACTACTAAAGTTTAGCCTACCTACCTTGCGAGTACAACTCGTACAAACCTGACCCGTTACGTTTGAAATAAACAACGAGTTGAAACACACGGCTTTGTTTCTATAAACGGCGTCCGTCCGTACCCCGGAACTGGGAGTTAGTTTTACGAGTTTCTACCTGTTGTGGTCGGGGACGTTTGCATAGGTTATGTTCAAACACCCCTACTAAATGAGCAGGTTTGATACTTATATGAGATTTTATACTCGAGTTTCAAGGGCTTTTTATAATTAGGTTAGTATTTGACCGCTGATTTTACTTGCTGATGTGGTCTACAGGTGAAATACATCTTACAGTAGCTAGCTACGAAAGAAATGGAACTTAATGACTGATTTTAAAGCCTAGTTCGCATTAGGCTAGTATTTTAGTCGAGTAGCGAGTAATTTAGTAGCTCAATGTGTCCGAACACCAAAAATTTAGTCGAGTTGGTTAGTAAGTAATTTAGTCGAGTCGATCCATTTTATTCTATACTAGCTGCGCTCCGCGGTTTACCCGCGTAACTTCCGATCCCGTGGGAATATCGGGATAAAAAGTAGCCTATAACCTTCCTCGATAAATGGACTATCCAAAGAATTTTTCCATTCGAACCAGCAGTTCCTGAGATTAGCGCGTTCAAACAAACAAACTCTTCAGCTTTATAATATTAGTATAGATTTATTAGGCGAGTGGCGAGTAGCCCCCCTCTGCCCCCGCGTCCTTGCTCACTGGCTCACCGGCTAAACAAGTCCGAACCTCTCGAATTAGTCGAGTTGATTAGTTGCCGCCAAATCGTTGCATTGTTTTGTAGGTTGTTCATCTTGCAATACACCACTCACTTATAAACTGTACTCGAGCAAAGTGCGAACGGTTTTGGGCAGTAGCGAGTATTTTAGCTACTAAATTACTTGCTACTCGACTAAAATACTAGCTTAATGCGAACTAGGCTTAAGTGATGATGTGGTCTTCAGGTGAAATACATCATAGAGGTACATACACGTTTATTTGATGTGATATGGCTAGAAATAATTATGCTATTAAATGATCTTTAGAAACTGCACATATTTATGCTGTAGGTACTTAAATATCTTAAAGGTTGTCATTGTCGAAGCAATTTCAATAACCTAAAGATTACACATAGTCTGAGAATTTTTAGATCCAAATTTCAGTTTCAAAGACGTAAATGTTTATAAAGCATAAAGAATTTACATTAGTGTCCCAAAGACGACCTACGTTCGGCGCGGAGCGCGGGGCGTGGCGTAACAGTTGCAAACTAAAGGTGCTAATATAAAGTTGAATAATGAAAATAACTGGGATTGTATTAGGTACATTCCTTTTTAAACGAAGGCCAGGTAAACAGACAGGGGCAACGGGTCCCTTTATTTGCAGAATTTTAATAGAAAGGTTCACAACTCCGCCGTGTCATGTGCCCTTTGTAGACTTGTGAAAAGTGTATCCGAAGGTAAAATAGTGACATATATCAGTTTTTCTTCTTCTTCTTTAGCAGCATGACTGTGTTAGCTCTCTCCAATGTCTCCTCAAAGCCTCTTATCACAACTCCGCCGTGTCATGTGCTCTTTGTCGACTTGTGGAAAAGTGTATTCGTGGGTAAAAAAGTGATATAATCAGTTCTTCTTCTTCTTCGGCAGCATGTGTTAGCCCTCTCCAATGTCTCCTAACACCGTCTTATCACTGGTCTTCCTATAATCGTCGGCTCTCCTATTTACTTTTTATTAGGACACTCGTTTCTGAAACTTCTTTGCCGATGTCGGTTTTCAGGTCTTTCATAATGGTGGCCTTAATTAATAGTTTTCATCAACGTTGGCGCGGCCTACTTTGATTTCCAGGTTATACATTGTTTCAAAAAAGTTGCAGAACTTTGCACACAGCGGCAAATTGATCAGTGTTATTAGTACCAGATAACAGAAAGAGTATTTGTTATACTTTTATTTTTCTAAATTACATATTACGCACCAAGAGCAGAAACAAATATCCATACTTACCTACATAAATATTTGTTTTATGAATCGAACCAGCAACCTTTGTCGACAATAGTACATTGCGATACAAGTGTGGAAAGTTGATCATTCCATAGAGGCGGATTATGACGCGCGAGCGGAACGCGAGCGTGGCAAAAGCCGAGATGGAATGATCAATTCACACGTGTATCGTACGACGTTTTTTATCACAGTTGCGAATAAAAAAAAAGACTTGTTAAAATTTTAATAATAAAAAGTTTTTAAGAATTTTAGGTTATGTTTACTATTTTTTGTTAATTACACTCCCGAAAGGCTAGGCAAAAGACTTTTAACCTATACAGCGTCTGACATACAATATTTTTTTAGGGTTTTTTTCATTTGTTTTTGCGTCGGCGGTTAAAAACAGAATATATTAGTTCCGGGTTTCATTAAAAACAGAATATATAAAAAAAATATATTTATGTACCTAAAGAAAAAACAAAATAAAAACAAAACTCAATTTTTAATTATTTTCAAAGACGTCATCACGTAATATTATCGTTCGCAGACTTTAGAGACAACCTTTTGAAAAGAAGAAAAAAGGTACCAACAAAGAGTTTTAAGCCAGCAAGGCTTAAAAACTCTTTGGATGGTACCTTTTTCTATACATCAAAACAGTATAACCCAGATAAAGGAGATCATTCATGTTTCTAACAAAAAATACCCACAAAAAAAAATGCCGGCCAGTAATAAAAATTATTTGTATCTTGTAGAGAATAACATTTTAAACAATGTTTACTAAGGCAACAAAGAGCTACGATCAAAAATCGTTGAGTTATTTTACATTGAAAACCCAAAAAATGCATTTTATAGGGATCCGTTTGACCACTTTTAAGATCCCACTATAACTTCTGAAAGGGTTATTGGATATACCTATGTATATAAATATAATAAAAACAGACAAAACTTATCCATTTACTACTTATTTTTATATTTTTTCTGTAGTAATATCATAGAAGTGGTCAAACGGATCTCTACAAAATGCATTTTTTTGGGTTTTCAATGTAAAATAACTCAACGATGGTTCATCGTAGCTCTTTGTTGCCTTATTAAACATTATTTAAAATGTTATTCTCTACAAGATAGAAACATTTTTTTTTGTGGCCGGCACGTTAATTTTTGGGTACGATTTGAACGATGTCCTTAAGAATGTTTCATCTACTATATGTCATTAGCAGTAAGATACGTATTTGACATATCGGGATGACGTATTATTTTCCAACACTAGTTGGATTTTTTTTTATCGCACGCGTGTATTACGTTGCATTATGAGCCTAAAAGCGGTTTAATAAGATCCACTTTATGAGCAACTGTGATAAAAATAACTTTATGATGTTCATATTAATACGGAATACGATAGAATCTTTTCGTATCACAGATATATATCTTTAAAACTATAGATCACATCCCTATTTCCGTTCATATTATTTTCAACAAAGCTCATTTGTACGTATCGCGGCGGTTCTATTATAATGACGGTCAAAATCATCTGTTAAATCTGCCCCTTGAATTTGTTGAAATTCTGGTAAACAACCGTTTTTTACTGTTGTCTCAGATTTGTTTGTCTTGAATTATGTTTCGCTGGTTGTTCTGCCGTTTTAGGCCGCTTATTAATATTGAATGGGAACAGATGCTTTAGTCAGTACTTATTCGAATTTAATACGATTTTTAATCAAATCAAGTGTAGGTACCTAAGTAGATCAGATATATAATAAATTCGATTTTTTTTAATTTTATGGTTATGTAAATTCGAAAATCAGCAAAGCTCATTCAGACTAAGAACAGTATATAAAACTTTAAAAAATATAAGTATAATCTTTAAGTTACTGACCTCTTCGTGTCAGAAACAACTAATTTTCAGGTAAAATAACCTCAAAATTATAAAAAAAACGAATTTCCAAAAGTCGTAGAACAAAAATTTTTTGTACAGAAGTGGGCCTCAACCGTTTGTTAGTATGATTACCAATAACCCTTTATAAAGATTTTATCATGTCCAGTGTTTCATAAATAGAGGAGATAAAACATGTCCTTATCTGTGTAGGTTTGTATCAGCGAAATGTTGACAACAAACATTTTGTACCGTTAATGGCCTCCATTCGTAGCACGCTCGTAGCTGCGCTACGTTACCACTACGGTGCTACGGTATGTAGACACTCGTAGACAATCACTTTTTTACTGGGTTACCTAAAGCATAGAGGTATCATAGACTAAGTTATAAAAGTAATGCTTTGTGCTTTGAACTTAAAAATAAGCTTCAACTTGATTCGCAGGATTTAAATTGAAGGAGCAAAGGACTTTCTCGACTGTTATCAATATTTTTGTAGCAAACCTATGACTGCCATGACCATGCCTTAAGTCTTATTATTATATATTTTTAGTTTTTTAAGACTGTTACTTTCTTATTCTCAAAATATCAGTCTGCATACTTATCGTACGAGACTTTGAATTACCTTGAATGACAAAATGAAAAAACCCTAAAAAATACTGTATGTCAGACGAGGCTGTATAGGTTATAAGTCTTTTGCCTGCCCTTTTGGAAGTATAATTAACAAAAAAAATATATAATTATAACCTAAAATTCTTAAAAACATACCTACTCAAACATATTTATTCTTTTTTGTGTTATTAGTACCTAGGTATTTGTTATTATAGCGGCAACAGAAATACATCTGAAACATACAGCCTGTAATGGGGTCCCGTTTCTACCCTTTGGGTACGGAACCCTAAACAGAGATGGTTTAGACACTAGACTCCAAACATTTACCTAACCTACTTCACTATCACTTAACAAAGTCGCTTTCTCTGTCCTTATGTCCCTATATCCCTTTGTATGCTTAAATCTTTAAAACTACGCAACGGATTTTGATGCGGTTTTTTAAATAGATAAGAGTGATTCAAGAGGAAGGTTTATATGTATAATACATGCATAATATAGCCGTGCGAAGCCGCGGCGGGTCGCTAGTAGATAATAAAGGCAAGACAAATACCTAATTGAAATTTTCAGACCTGAAAATTCTGTCACACTGAGCTAATTCAACTTAACTGACCTTGGGGTGTGTTTGTGTTTTGTTCTCTATGAAAGCTGAATTTTCTTTCGAGACCTTTCTACGAAAAAGATAATTATTATCTTACAATGACTTATATTCTACGTTCCAAGAAAACCACTTTTCGTGAAACTCTGTGAATTTAATAATAAAAGCTATCCGTTTCTTATTTCCACGTAAAATATAGTTTTATATTAGCTGCGTCTTGCTGTTTCACTCGTGTCTGGATTAAATAGACTTGAGTAAGTAGATAAATCAGAATAAATATTGTAGGTAGCCGCGTATTGCTTTACCGCTCGCTTCGCAACAGATTGACTGAAATTTAAACTGTTCAATTGCTTTTGATGTGAAACATCTATAGCCGCACGTAAAACCGATTTCTGGCGTGGCGACGCATGCTATATGATGGTATATATATACAGTCTATATGCAGTAGTGTGTACGGTGTGTGCACATCGTAATCGACTGTGCGATTCTATCACAATCTGTTCTTTTCTGCATATTATTTTTTTAAGACACCTACGCCCGAATAATCAAACGTTTAGGGACGCCTATCGTTTGATTACTCTTAATATTTAAGACGTGCCTACAATATTTAAATATGACAGTTAAGGTGAAAGGGTACCTGCGCTCTCTCCATACAAACGTAGTCGACAGTTTCCTCCCTGGATAATGACACTAGCACAAATATTTTTGTGCCATAAAACCTATAACTGCCATGACTATGTTTTGGTTTTTTTCATTTTCTAATTATCATAGAAAGGAGAATGGCACATGTGGGCCTGATTGTAAGAAGTTAAGATATAGCTACAAAAAATGGTTATTTTTTTTCTAGAAACTTAAATAAATGAAAAAATCTAAACTTCCAACAGAAACATTGGCATTATACTTACACAAATTGTTCGAAGCCGTTACTGTCACACTGATGACTAGCTCAATGTTGTCAACTTAATTCATTTTGCACATTTTTTGGGATTTTTGACTCTTCCGTCGTGTGTCTTATTCAAAAACTTGTTTTATTTGATATTTTTTACCTACCCAACCTCCACTACATAGGTAGTAATTAAATACTTAGTCCACTTCGCTACCGTACAATATTTTATAAATCAAGTATAGTCACTTTATTTATTCTTACCATTTTTTACATAAAAACTTAGACCTTATAAAAACGATCATTGTGGCAACACTGGATTTTATTCACTCGTTTGTTTTGTTTCTCATCAAGCTTTGTGTGTGTTTTGAGTTTTGTTATCGTTTTAATTATCGACCACCTGCACCTTCTACTTGAAATTTTGAACTTAAAAACCCTAACCCACCACAGCTACCATAACGGACACCGATATGCTTGCCTTGACGACAGACCTGGACTCGTCGAATTGTTTTAGACGAATTGTTTTAGACGAATTTTCCGTAGACGAAGTTACCTACCCGCCTGCCTACGATGGAGTGTAAGCAGGCGCTAGGCGGGTAACTACCTACCTACAGTGACAGGTTGGGTGGGTTAGGTACCTATTATAGGCAGGTATACCGAAGGGCGTAGGTAGCTCCATCTCAGTTAGGTTAATATGATTAAAAAAAGAAGATATCAATGAAACTCAAAAAAACTTAAAATAATAGGGAGCTTATAGCTCTCCTTTCTGATTGCCAAATCCTGCGCAATTTTCAGGGATAATTTGGTAATATATTAGTCATTAATAGACACCAGTTTCACCTATCTACATTCAGGCCCAAGATCCTAAGAAACGATCCCCGTCTCCTTTAGATTAAAAAAAATAGGGGCATGGTCATGGCAGTTATAAGTTTTATGCACCAAAAATATTTGCTCTAGTGTCATTATCCAGGGAGAAAACAGTCGACTACGTTTGTAATAGTTTGTATGGAAAGAGTACCCTTTCCTCTTAAATGTCAATTAAATCGCCACTTAAGATTTATGTAGCCTTTTAGTATTCGGACGTTACACTGGTTTTCAGGGTTCCGGACCTCAAAAGGTAAAAAAAGGAACCCTTATAAGAATACTCTCTTGACCGTTTGTTTTATTTTAATTTACTTCCAAGTACAGGACTGTCCTTTCTCTTTGTTAAAAGTACTTAGGTAGGTATTAGATAGCTTGTTCTGCCTTTTCAGATAGTCCAGTGCAGGTCACGTAATATTAAAAAAAAGTTAATTTATAGTTCTTATTTATTTATTTATTTATTTAATAAACAAAATAGAAATACATTATAAACTCTCATCTTATGGCTTTTTATTGTTTTAAATTTATTTTTAACAATACCCTCCAGCAGTTAAATAAAACTACAAACTGTTTTAGAGTAAAATAATGCCATCAATGCAACAATTGCAATTTAAAATATAGCGTACGCAACACTGAATTCCGTGCCAAAACAAATTTTTGTGAACGCAATAACGTACCCTTAACGCTTCAATGTATGAGAATGAAACTCATTTTATGGTGCGTGAGCAACATTTTCTTAATTTTAAATAGCGGGGCTCCTAAATAGATTTGAAATAAAATTGCTTTCCCTTTTTATAATCGGATAATATTTTTAGTTATATTAATAACTTTTCTTCTTATAGGATACTAGCTTTCAACCACGACTGCGTCCGCGTAGGGGTGGAATTTTTCAAAATGCTTTTTTAAAGGCCCACTCATTATAGCTAAACCAATGGACAGCTTAAGTTCAAGTCGTGAGTGTTTAGTTATCTTCTACGACCCGTCCCGGCTTCGCACGGCTATATTATGCATGTATTATACATATAAACCTTCCTCTTGAATCACTCTATCTATTAAAAAAAACCGCATCAAAATCCGTTCCGTAGTTTTAAAGATTTAAGCATACAAAGGGAAATAGGGACAGAAAAAGCGACTTTATTTTATACTATGTAGTGATGAAAGTGCGTTATATCTTAGGCAGCTAAGTCACCTTCCATCAGGCAGATTTGATATTGGTGAAACACTATTTACCTACACTAAGAGCATAAAGAGGAAAGATTTTTAGTTTGTAACGAATAGGTTCCGAAACTACTGGACTGATTTTGTTGAAACTTAGTATGAGGATACTTTGATTCTTTGGGAAAAACTTAGGCTACTTTTTATCCCGCTATCCCTACGGGATCGGGAGTGGTGTCGTTTTGGTGGTGTCGAGTGGAAGGAACGGAATTAGGCGTATAAAACTGTCATAAGTAAAAGAAAAAAGCTGATCGTTGATATATTATTGATAGCTGTAGAAAGGTATTTAGGTAAATAACCTACGCATAGTTATATTTTTAAGACAGGAAAATGTTCGATGATGGTAAAAGTTCTTTCAAATGACTCCATTGTGAGAAAAACTTCTATCGAGATCCTGGAATGGTTCGTAAAATGAGGACATTTGCAGAACAAAATGGTTTAAGAATATGGTTCGCTCACATTTACCCGTTTTCCGTATTACGGTCGAATCGTACGTACAATTTAAAATGTAACGTATTGTGGTGACATGAGTGCAATATCCGTATGAGACAATGTTGTAACAGTGCTATTGTGTCTTATTATTACATCTAATCTATATTATTCAGCAACTTCCATGCTATTCAAGGCTCTGTAGTGCCTGCCTAATATAATAATAAATAAATAAATAAATAAATATTTCAGGACATATTACACATCGCCATCCAGCCCCAAGCTAAGCAACTTAATGGTTGTGTTATGGGTGCCAGATAACGGATAAACTACTTATATACTTTTTTTTTTTAATGAATAGTTTATTTTCCAAAAACAACATTGTAGGTACTAATTATTTACATATCCAGAAGTATTGTATCCACTGTGCCCGAACTAAGCGTGAACTTGTGTTTCGGCATCCAGCGCCAAGACCCCACAGACATTATTGTCACTATATTTATAACTAGCGATCCGCCCCGGCTTCGCACGGCTATATTATGCATGTATTATACATATAAACCTTCCTCTTGAATCACTCTATCCATTAAAAAAAACCGCATCAAAATCCGTTGCGTAGTTTTAAAGATTTAAGCATACAAAGGGAATAGGGACAGATAAAGCGACTTTGTTTTATACTATGTAGTGATGATACCTGTTTAAATGTTTTGTGGTATATAAAAACAGAGCATTATTCTATTTAAGAATACTGTTTTAGGCTTTCAATACCACCCTCGTTCAGCATTTTAGGTGTCAAATCGTAACAGACAGACGGAGTTGCTTTCGCATTTAAAATATTAGTAAGGATAAAGATGAGAATAGGAATGTTGGGCTTATTAAACTGGGATAGGATATTCGGTGAAAAATACCGGTGTTTAGTGCCTACTGTAATGCCCGATTAGCAAGACTACCAGATACATAGTTAATATTTATAAATTACGTGGTTTTTAAGTAGGTAGTATACCTTATTAAAGCAAGAAACTTTTTTGTATATATAAAAATCATTTCGACCAAATGTGTTTAGTAAGGTTGCTTGCCTACCTATACTTTAAACTGATAATTAAACAGTATGCCAAAGTCGTTTCTTTCTGATAAGGGTCTCTTTTTGTAGTATCATGCTAGTACCACTAACATAATATCGTGGTAGAATCAAAGCATAAATCTGTGATAGTTTACTTACAAACCTATTGATGATAAAGAGTATGCCAAAGTCCTTTCTTTCTGGTAAGGGTCTTCTTCTGTAGTATCATGGTAGTACGACTAACATAATATCGTGGTAGAATTAAAGCAGAAATCTGTGATAGTTTACTTACAAACCTATTGAAAATTAAAGAGTAGGTATGCCAAAGTCCTTTCTTTCTGGTAAGGGTCTTCTTCTCTAGTATCATGGTAGTACGACTAACATAATATCGTGGTAAAATCAGAGCATCAATCTGTGATAGTATTTTTGATGCTACTAAGTTTATGTTTGAGTGAACGTTAATTTTTAAAGAGTAACCGTTATTGTGGATGTCCGCAGCACATTCGAGTTATGATGATTGTAGTGGTTTTTTACGAGGGCTACTTTATTAGGGAAAGTGGGAGTGACGTCTCTGCCATTCTCTCGTGATGCTAGCTGTATCTTTTATAAGCGAACTCGGACATTTGCGGACAGGTTTATAACTTGTCCTTTTGTTGGTAGAGAGTTATGTTTCTTGTTTGTGTTAAACAGAAACTTTTAGGTGTATTACGGTTCTTTCATATTTTCGGGAGGGAATTTATTACAGTTTTATAGTAGGTAGGTATGAGTAGGTATGTCTGATGAATGTACCGTGCCCTCGAATCGAGTTTGCCGAACGTCACACACCCCCTTATTCCAAAACGAGGTTTAAGGATAGTCCGAGATGTGAATTTAAACCTTAGATTTAGACACAGATTTACTCGTCAACTATAGTCTAAACACTATCCCTATAGATTATATAGGGAACTATAGTCTAAACACTATACCTATAGATTATATAGGGATAGTGTTTAGACTGTAGTTCACGAGTAAATCTGTGTCTAAATCTAAGGTTTAAATTCACATCTCGGACTATCCTTAAACCTCGTTTTGGAATAAGGGGGAATATGTTTCAGCTGACTTATGTTTTATTCTTCTCGAATCCGAAGCCGACACCGAAGTTTTTTAGGGTGTAATATTCGGTTAAATTCCGTGTAGGCGCTTTGATTTTAAGCGCTCAAACTCCACAATTTTTTGTTGAATCCAAAACTTCAATATCGATAAGTATTCCATTATAATTAATGATTAAACGAACTTACCTTAAGTGAAGTTCTATCGTAATTATACGAGGCTTCGTCTGAAACATTAGTGTTAACATGCAGCAACGCGGCTTGTACCCAGTCATAGACACTATAGTTTAGATAATTGTATAAAAATAATATTTTTTAAATTTGACACTGGGTATATGCTATCTTGTGGCAACCCCAGTTGGTACTGACATCTTCATTTAGTTCAGAGAATAGATAATTCCTTTTTTGGTTAAACAATTTTTATGGGTTTTTTGGGTGGGAGGGACCCTAATGTTTCAGACGAAGCCTCGTATAATTACGATAGAACTTCACTTAAGGTAAGTTCGTTTAATCATTAATTATACTTGCTTCGTCCTCAACATTAGTGTTAACATGCAGATCTTTAGAGTTGTATAAAATTGTTTTATATAAGCAAAAAAGGAATTATACATACATAGGTATATGTATTAAGAAAATATGTGAACTGTAAACAAAACAAGTTCTTTTATTATAAGTAAATAAGAGATGCTGAAGGAAAGTAACGAAATAACATTACTTATTTGAAACAATGAAACTCATTGTAATTAACTTTAAATATATATATATAAATTTTTTTTTTTTTTATGTAATCTTTAGTAACTAAAACCAAGGATTCTAATATTAAATTGATATACCAAAAATAGCTTTCAATATTAGTTTGATTAACCAAAAAGTAAACAAAATCAGCAGGAGATTCTGCGGCAGGCCCAGAAGGAGATGGGGCGTGACAAGTTTGACTCGCATCATAGGGACTGTACCCAGCTGGCAGCTGGCACTAGACAGGGAACATTGGGAGGCCTTTAGCCTGCAGTGGGGCAGAATAGGCTTAAAAATAATAAAATAAATGTTTGTTGATTAAAATACCTAGTCATTCTAGGTAATCTGATTTAAAATGTGTAGCGCCAAGCTATTCTGTATATCAGTAATAACAGATTGTGATAGAATCTAGCGAATACGCAAGAGTATTTCAATCAATCAGCCGTTTTTCTAACTACTTCTAGACAAACAGCGTTCGTATATGCTTTAGAAGTGAGTAGAATGAGAATTAAATATATTTGAATCTATATAAAGTTACCACTTTAATGTAAACCCTCTTTTATCCCACGGCTTATGGACTAAGGAGAAAAGTTGTTTATTTCTTCTTATGCAATTAGTTTTTATTAGTTTTTCTTTTGACATCATTTGGGATTTTCAAGGAATAATACGAGGATGTTTTTTACAAATCTGTTTACTTTTTTTTTTTTTTTTTTTTTTTTTTTTTTTTTTATCATGATTATATTATTATGTCGTGCTCTGTAGCAGAGCTACCATAATAAATATCTAAAAAAATATATCTTAAAATGATGTATTTGGAACGTATGCATGATGTACGTTGCCCATTACAGCTGTGTGTAGGTATACTAGAAAATAAGGTAATAGGAAAAAAATATGTTTGTGGCACTGCTGTGGAGTGTTCTCTCTAGCAGAGCCACCTAGTATACACACATACACTCAGGAAAGATAAAAACTACTGTTTTTTTTTTTTTTTTTTTTTTTTAAATGAAATTTGGTGTACGTTCTCTTATTGCGTACGTGAAGGAAAATAACACTATAAGATAGTGATTTAGTTGTTTTAACCTTACTCAATTTTGTTCAAAGCATCTACAATTACTTCCCTTTATCATTTACAATTACTTCGATATTTTGAACTTTAATTTTATTTATAGTTTGCACTGTGTTGTAATAAGCGCTAATAAAGTTGCAACTTTCTTAGTATTAGTTTCATTGTAAGGATACGAAATTTTTAAGAAGTTAAGAACAATTTCAGGGTTTCATGCCACATCATATTTCCGTAAAGGTAGAGCTTATAAAAACCTTTGAAAAGTCTAATTACTCTGTCATCAGACCTTATCTTAATATTGACAATTAAGGACAATGCGGATCTTTAAGTGTAACAAACTAAATTGTGCACTACTCTGTCACATATACGGATATAGGACAAAGACTAAAAAGAGAGTATTAATCGTAGAGATTGATGCTTCTTAATAGTCAAGTTTTTGTAAAACTTGAACATCAGACAAAGACAAAGATGCACACATCATATATTATCTATATAAATAAAAATCAATTGCTGTTCGTTAGTCTCGCTAAAACTCGAGAATGGCTGAACCGATTTAGATGATTTCGGTTTTGATATGTTTGTCGTAGTCCAGGGAAGGTTTAAACGGTGAGAAACATGGGACTTACGCAGGTGAAACCGCGGGGCGCAGCTAGTCTAAAATAAAAACTTGCAGAGATACATCTTCTCAAGAGTGCCGTGCGGATAATTCGCGGCTACTAGGGTCACTTTGCCCTGAAGTTGTCTGTTAGTTACAGATAATAAAACAATTGTTTTAGTTTCTACTACAACACACAGCTTTTGAAAATTGGCCAGAGAGGAACAACCATTTCATGTCTTTGTATTTATTCTAAGTTGCCAATAAGTCCAAAGAGTTCGGGTTGTCTAAATTGCTTACTAAAATAAAATAATATTTAAAGTCCAAAAATGTTGGGTTCTTAGTTTATTCATTATTACTCCATTTGCCGTTAACTTTCCTGCCCCCAAATACGGCCCCCCCCTTTTCTGTTGTACTAGCTTCAGAGAATAGTATAAACAAGTTAGTCAACTTTCAATGGGTTAACAGATGTAACAACATTTCATTGCCGCCATTTAGCTCGTCCGGATCGTCTGTAATAGCAGCTAACGGTGCGCAAAGAGCAGGCCGGAATGTCTAAAGTTTCAGTACTGACATATTATAACTAGGTATCGTAATCGTCAGGTTTTTGAAGGCAATATATTAACAACGTTCAATATTCGGTATAAATCTAACCGTATTGAATAGCGGGACAGTAGTAGACTAGTAGTAAGCTAACTTGTCAGACGAATGAACTCTTAAACAGTGTATCATGCAATTTGTAACAAAAAAACTTGGATACTTCATGTTTAATTAGGTTTTTTTTTTTTTTTTTTAAGTTTAAGTATGTTTAAATCAACTTTATAGTCGATTTTAAATCTACCATTTGAAAATTATGTGGTTTTACTGACTTGTTGAGGGATTAAAGATTTATAATGAAACGTTGTCGTCATTGGGTTTTGGTATTAAAAAATACTTGTAAATAATTGAATAATTCATTCATTGTTAACATTCAATTATAGTTCTCGAGTTTTTAAGTTCATTAATTGTGAAATGAGAATAATTAAATTCCATTTTTAGAATAAATAGAAATAAAAGGTATACAAAATGTATGGTTTAAAACGGTATTTCATACCCGTCTATGATCCACGACATTTGTCATTGGTAATAAGAAGCATTTTGTTGTAAAACAAAGCTTACCTTACATGGTGGCGGCAGCGGCGGGACATACCTCATTTATCGGCATACCTGGTGTGCGCCTGCGTGAGCGCTGCGAGGACAACGCTATTTGCGACGGTCAAAGTTGACCTGTAGACGCTTGGGTCGACTGTTCTTCTTCCAACTTGCGCCGCTTGCCTTGCCAGGGGGAGCGGAGCTCTCCAGTATTAAGAACGAGACGAGACGATAGATTAAATTTTGTTAGTAGGAACGTCGTCCGTTCAGATTGCAAAATGTTTTACATCTCAGATGACTTGGCTTTTGCCGAATTTCATGCTTTGTTGAAGCTTGAAGTTGAAGCTACAAAGCTGCAGCAACACATCGACTCATCGTATTGAGAGTCGCACAACAATTTTCCTGCTCCTAATAACTTGTATCTGCATACTTGTACTGATTTGCAAAGATTTTCGTTTGCGCTTGGTCTACACCCGATAGGGCAAGAGCTAGTTGATTTGATTGCTTTCAAAAGCTTTGTTTTCTTTTACTAAAATATTCGACAATGCGGCCATAATAACTTCTTATTTATTAAAGGAATTTTGCCGAGTAGTTCTAGAAGACTCTCATGTAGAACGATATCTTGTTCGTGTGGTATAAAGTAGGTAGTTGACGGTTGTACGTACAGTAATATTTGCATATCCATATTTGAGGGTTGGTCAGGTTTGTTTTCTTCGACGTCAACCTGAATCCTCCTCTGGTTGGTTGTCATAAACCTGTATTTTCAATATTTTTGTAAAAGTAGCACTTTTGATGAAGTGTAATTATTTAATCTACGTTTTTCTAACCAAAATAGGTGATAGTCTCAAAGAACTATCCTCATGTTGCGTCGTGAAGGTGGCACGCTCTTTGGATGTGCACTCAACACTTTGTATTTGTTGATATAAGTATAATTTACTAGGTGATAGTCTCAAGGAACCACACACATTTTGTATTGTGAAGGTACCACTCTCATTGGATGTGAACTCAACACTTTCTATTTGTTAAATAGGTATATTTTACTAGGTGATAGTCTCAAGGAACCACACTCATTTTGTATTGTGAAGGTACCACTCTCATTGGATGTGAACTCAACACTTTCTATTTGTTAATATAGGTATATTTTACTAGGTGATACACTCATGGTGAAGGTTGCACTGTCATTGGATGTGCAACAATTTGTATTTGTTTCTTGTGTATATTTTACAAGGTGATAGACTCAAGGAACTACCCTCATGTATGGTGAAGGTGGTACTTACATGGAAGTATACTCAACTCACGTTTTACAAGGCGATAGTGAAGGTAGCATTCTCATTGGATATGCACTCAACACTTTAGTTTATTTACTTTATTTGTTTCTTGTGTATATATTACAAGGTAATAGCCTCAAGGAACTAACCTCATGTATAGGGAAGGTAGTACTCTCGTGGAAGTACACTCAATCACGTTATACAAGGCGATAGACTCAGGGTACTATACTCATGTAATTGCATTGTGAAGGTAGCATTCTCATTGGATATGCACTCAACACTTTAGTTTATTTATTTTATTTGTTTCTTGTGTATATATTACAAGGTAATAGACTCAAGGAACTAACCTCGTGTATAGGGAAGGTAGTACTCTCGTGTAAGCACACTCAATCACGTTATACAAGGCGATAGACTCAGGGTACTATACACATGTAATTACATTGTGAAGGTATCACTCTCTTTGGACGTGCACTCAACACATAATTAATATACCTTTATTTAATAATATAACATAATAATGTAAATAGACGTGAAAGACGCTGTCACGATGTCACGATGCTGTCACACCATTTTTTCCTTGTTGTCATGACAACTTTTGATTATGGTTTTCAAAAGACAAACTGCGCGACTATTTCGACCAAGATATATTAGCTTCATTTCCAACTTCTTGATTTTTCGAAATAGGTATTCATCACTGAAAAAAACTAGATTTTTGTTTAGACATAACTATTGATGTATTTAAAATAAAATTCTAGAAAGTGATAAATATGGTGTACACTGACTGCGCACTAAAACGCGAATGAAGATGTCAGTACCAACTGGGGTTGCCACAAGATAGCATATACCCAGTGTCAAATTTAAAAAATATTATTTTTATACAATTATCTAAACTATAGTGTCTATGACTGGGTACAAGCCGCGTTGCTGCATGTTAACACTAATGTTGAGGACGAAGCAAGTATAATGGCGGTTGTCAAACATTGATAACAAAATCAATTCATAGTGAACCACGAACTTACCAAAAAGGGTTATTTGAACAGTATAATAATAATGAAGAGTTCAAGGACGGGCAACAGCCGCCAACTTCAATATAAATATTATTGCAATAGAACGCTAAACGCAGGATAACATTTGCATATTTATAAGAGAGCAGCCCTCAGCAAACATGGAGGGAATTGGTTACGGGCCGAGTTTGTTTTTGACATAATAGGCCCTTTGTCGATGGAGGCTGTTCCTTATAGTCATTACTCAGCGGCTTCTACGTGTGAGTTAGCATATTCCGTTAACTGAGGCGTGGTTTCTTAGTATAAAGTATCCATAAATTCTAATTTACTTAAGTCATATGAAATAAGGTCAGAATCAGCTTAATAAACGAATATATTTCGGTTTTGAAAAAACTTTTAAGTGGAAATAGAACTGGATTTAAAAAAAACAATTTTTCGTATCAATTCTTTGGGAATTATCTAATACTAGTAGTTCTGAGAACCTTGCGAGCACAAACTTTGAGGAGTTTTCTGTAAGAAGATGGTTCTAAGTACTCCATTAATCCCTACTTGTAGTTAAAGAACCGATTCCACTATTCAAAATGTAGAAGTGAGCAATTTACTGCATTTTGAGGAGCTATTTTGCTCATCACTCCGTATTCTCATTAGTACCTACTTAAAATGATTTTCATATTCATATCAGAAAACTTGAATAATGTTAGTCCAAAATTTTAGCTACAGTTAAGGGTTTATTCAAGTTTTTGCTGCATTTCCAAAAAAATATCAAGTGGTACATAAATCTGTAAATTCATAAACTAATTTCTGGTATAAAAAGCGAAAGTGCTGAATGTAAGGCCTTCAGCACTTTCGCTTTTTAAAGCAAGTCATCAGAAATTTTAATGTTTGTTCGGCATTTTCAAAAATTGAAATCTGAAACCTTATAAAGCCATTTCTGGATTCTGGACTCTGAAGGCGATTCAGGACAAACAATAAAGACCATTTAAATTTTCTTTGATTTCATAATGAAATAGGTATTCATTTACAGTATTTACAAAGCCATTGTACAGTATTATTTGAGTTTAACAAATAGACATTCAAAGGACATTGTGTTAACCTTACAAGTCTGAGAGTCAAGCACGCGTAGCACATTAATTTTAAGTGATTGCTTACTTGCTTTGATAAATTAACTATGCTTTATTCATGTCTGATATCTATTGGTAAGATTCTTGTGAATAAGTTAATTCATAACAAATTAGGCGTACTAAGGTGAAGCTTAATTGAAATTTGGGAGAATTGATACCTGGATTTATAATATTTAGTACTTAATTTATTTTGTTAGGTATGTCCTAATTTTTTTAAGTACCTATTTAGGGCGACTTGCGTGAGATTGTGCATGAAAAAATTTAGCTAAATTCTAGCTAAATGCATTTAACAGGTAATCTAAAATTAAATTCTATTTCATTAACCACAACAAGGTTAATATTATTTAATCGGTTTTATTTTACACACTTTTATGCAATCATGTTTAAGATCTTAAACCAATTTAATTTTTTGTGCAAATCAACCTTAGTCTATTCTATTTATTATTTACACTAGCGACCCGCTCCGGCTTCGCACGGCTATATTATGCATGTATTATACATATAAACCTTCCTCTTGAATCACTCTATCTATTAAAAAAAACCGCATCAAAATCCGTTGCGTAGTTTTAAAGATCTAAGCATACAAAGGGACATAGGGACGGCGAAAAGTGACTTTATTTTATACTATGTAGTGATATGTGGTGATAATACCTACCTAATGATACTTTTTAAGACTACCTATGGGTATAATAATATATGCCTTATGCCCATATTGTGTTCCACTGAAGGGTTTGTAATATGAAAAGAGGTTGTTAGAGACGTCTAATCGAACATCTTTTGTCTTAGACCAATAAGTCTTTTGTTCTACGACTTTTAAAATTAGAACTTTTGATGTTATGGTTACCCGAAAATCAGCTGTTTTAGAATTAGAGGTCATTGGCCTTGTGGTCTTATTTGTTTGTTGAGTTTGTACAGCTGTTTTTCCAATAAACTTAACCTTAATATTTTCCAAAAAAAAAAAGGTCGAATTTTCAAAAGTCGTACCTACCTATAACGTATTGTGTATTATTACTTACAAACACTTCGTTGGAACACATTGTAGTTATAACATTTAGTAGTTCTTCCAATTGTACTTACATACTTTCGATTTCGTATAGTAAGGAATTAGCATAAGTATTTAATTTGTGTTGTTTCCACATCTTCACTTTCCCTACAAAACCGTCCTTCCTAAAAATCAATATAAATTTGGCATGTAAAAATTTATAGAAAGTAATAAAAAAAATGACATCACGCAATGGGAACATGACAATGACGTCTCACAATATTACCATGACAGTTTTTTGTAAATGCAGGTGTTCCATCAATTTATTAGACGTTATCACTTATCACGTCAAAATAAAAATATAAAATGCATAAAAAACCAAATAAAAAAAAGGGTGCGTGTACTTATGTACGCGCGTGAGAAGTTATACTTCTTTGGCATTTAAAAAAAAAAAAAACTCGTCCGACAAAAAACTCGTCCGGCAAAAAACTCGTCCGACAAAAAACTCGCCCGGCAAAAAACTCGTCCGACAAAAAACTCGTCCGACAAAAAACTCGTCCGACAAAATACTCGTCCGACAAAAAACTCTGGACTGGAAAAGGATTGTCAACACAATCAATAAAGTTCAATTTAGATTTAAACAACTTCTCCCGTGAGAATTTTGTGTGACGTGAGAATTTTGTGTCTCGCTTTTGTAAAATTTCACTCTCATCATTTTTTCATAACGCGCCTAAAGAAGTATAACTTCAAAAATACATAATAATACTCGAAAACGACTCGCAAAGAAGAAAATTATAAAAGGTTATAAATTTAACTTCCGCATACAAGAAGGTGCGAGTTTAATTTAATTTATCCATAAGTAAACACTCACAATGTTTTCAATTCTCGAAATAAACCCCCATTCCCGTGAAATGGTATTGAAGTGGTGTCACGAGAGGTATTATTTGTGAAATTCAGCACTACATTTACACCTGTCGTTACCAATTTAGTTTGATCCCTATAGCTCCTTCGTACCTTAAATATTCTCGGGTTATATGCGAGTTGACATATGATATGAGATGTCTAGGTATTTTGGTCTTGTTGTTCAGTTTGTATGGCTGTTAAGGACATGGTATTCGACGTCGTCGGCGCCCTTAGGTGGTGAATTGAGTATTCCATTGATGTCTAGTATATCCATTGCGTGGTCAGTTGTAGCCATTCCGAGTTAAATTACTTCTAGTGTAGATATTTGTGAAAACGTTTTGATATTCTATCGTATTTCAAAGGTGAGTGAGCTGAGTTCAATCCAAAGTCGAAAGATGTTGAGGTTCAATCGGCGCTCAAAAGTCCACTAGTAGTGTAACGTTTACAATCCTGTGGATCGAACCCACGTTGGTTGGTGTTGCGTAGCAGGTGGCCGCTTATACCACTCGGACAACTAAAGACATAGCTAACATGTTGAAAATAATAATCACACTACTCTAATTCAAGTATTTATGTGTGTGTGTAACGTCAATTAGAAGAAGATCGTTATTCCAATACTGGTTTATAGTATAATTGTAGGGCACTGATAGTGGACTTATGACGCATACAGTAACTAGAGTATCTACACAGTTTAGGTAATTTCTTTGAAGAATACAAATGGTAATAAATGTGTTTTGGAAGGTTTTATCTAAGACAAAACTTATTCATTTTTCTGGAAAACATCCAAATTAATTCTTTTGGCTTCGAGATTCAAAGCTTACGCAACGCCATTACGTCAAGGAAAAAATCACTTATTGCAAAAAAATAAAATAGTTTCTTAGGATTATACCTACCAATGTTATGTAAGTCCTGTAATTTGAACTAGTGTGTATGGTAAATTACAGTTTCTTCCCATTTGGTGGGATCCTCACCTATATCCTAATCTAATTATAAATTACGTGTCACGTTGTTTGTGCCCGATGGACTCCTAAAGTACTTAACCGATTTTAATCAAATTTGTACACCGGGTGCAGTTTGATCCAACTTGAAAGATAGGATAGCTTACATCTTAATTAATCTCGATATTCCCACGGGATCGGGTGTTAAATTATCCGCGGAGCGCAGCTAGTTAAATTATAAACCTAAATAAATAAATAAATATAAATAAATATTTCAGGACATATTACACATCGCCATCCAGCCCCAAGCTAAGCAACTTAATGCTTGTGTTATGGGTGCCAGATAACGGATAAACTACTTATATAGGTACTTTTTTTTTTGTAAATATATACATATTATACATATAGGAAACACCCAGAACCAGAAACAAGAATTTATGGTCAGCATAAATACTTGTTCCCGGCGGGAATCGAACCCGCAACCTTCTGCGTCGCAGTCGGGTGTTCGCCCGACGCGCCACAGAGGTCGTCAAATGTTTGTTTATTTGTTTCATCTTCACGGTAAAACTACTGGAACGATTTGGATGAAAATCGGCATAGTAGTAATGGAGAGGGACTTTGGATACTTTTGATCCTGAAACTCTGTATGGTCTCTGTAGAGTCACTTGGAACCGTTTCAGACATCTCTAAGTAGTAATCCTATCCTTTCCTACTAATATTATAAATGTGAAAGTTTGTGTGTGTGTATGTAGGTATGTTTGTTACTCCTTTACGCTAAAACCACCGAACCGATTGCGAAGAACTCGGCATGTAGATAGCTGGAGACCTGGATTAACACCTATGCTACTTTTTATCCCGATATTTCTACGGGATCGGGATAAAGGCGGGCGAAACCGCGGGGCGCAGCTAGTAGATAATATACACAAATATTTTGTTAACTTTTTATTATTTTAACAAGTCTTTTTTTATATTCGCAACTGTGATAAAAAAACGTCGTCCCGCCTTTTTAAACGCGCTCGCGTTCCGCTCGCGCGTCACAAACAGCCTCTATGCAATGGTCGATTTACCACACTTGTATCGCAATGTACTATTCTTCGCAGGGCCTCCAAATAAAGATCCACCCTTTCTCAAACATACACAGAACAGACATCTCTAAGCAGTAATTATCGTATGAAATTGAACTAATCAATTAGGTATTTGCATCCCATATCCAATAGCACTGTCATGAATAACTAACAGAACTGCAATAAGAATTATAATATAAGACATTAGTAATATTAGTATCGTCGCACAAGCGTTAATAAAAAGCAACGGCGTACCGGAACGAATCCCGCGTTCCCTTGCAACTGTTAGTGTGCAAAATTTAACATTGTAATTTATTTTTATGACCATGATACGATCCCTTAGTTGCATCTCGTCTAGGGAATTGGGGATTAAATAGTCACATCAGTTTCTAAGTGTTTATCTGTGTTGGTACAGTCACTGTCAAACTGATTATGTGTTTGTTTTGGAACTAGATAATTAGAGGAGAGTGGTATTCTATGTGGCGGATAGATGGCATTAGTGTTTTGCTGAACTGTGGATAGTTTGCATCGGAAATCAGCTATCCTAGCGATATAATGATACTATAGATAGGATGGTACCATGGTGGTACTATCGACATAATGCAATACTATCGATAATTTCGATAGTGTTATACATTAAAAGTAGATTACCAAATTAACAATTGTATCGATTCTATCAATAATATCGAGCTCTGTACTATCGATTTCTGCCTATATTACAGAACAATTGAACAATATATACTATAGATAGTATTGATTATTATCATGCAATACTATCGATACTTTAAATCTATAGTAGTTACCTATTGATATCGTGCTATTGATACTAATGATTTTTAATGAACTATCGATCGGCAACACTAGATGGTTCCGAAATTAGTATGAATTCCAGTCAAGTTCTAAATAGTCATCAGTCTTTTAGTCCTTCAGTCTTTCATGTGGCCATGATCGGTGCTACTCTATCGAAACGTCATGTATATAATAACTAGAAGGTAGTTATAATGAGATCGCGACCCGTGTTTTTTAAATTAATATTTATAATCTCGTAAAAAATAGTTTAAAAAGTAGGTATACAAGTTCTAAATAGGTAGGTACCTAATTAAAATACAATCAATCCAGTAATGGACTGAACACAGCTTATACCTATTAATTTTCACAAATCATTCTTATAATGTATATTTCATTATTAGATTCCATTTATTATTAAAATGGATAAATCCAATTAGAAAAAAGATAAAAAAACAAAAAATCCAAAAGAGAATAACGTAGTGCGACGCGGTCTGCTACAATTTCGCATGTTATAAATACCGGAAAAATAGGTAGGTAGGTTAATTTGATATCGGAGGACCCTCAGAGGACCGGAAGACTCTATTACGCAAAAATACTCCACTTTAATAGGGAAACAAAATGTAACAAGGAAGATGGCACAATAAAAAGTAAAAATACATGTGACATCTGCCAATTCAATAGGAACCCCATGGATACCAAGCCAACCCATATCGGGACTTGTCAATACCATGGAAACGTGTAAAATTCGATAAGAATATTTTCCACGATCAACTCTTATAAGGATAAACTTTTGTAAAGTGTCCGTTCATAAATTATCCCATATAATATTGCGATAAAACGTTAACGTCCCACATATATTATTTATTACCGAATTTTATTGTCAACCCAAGGAACGGGCGTGTTTTGTAATCGATGATTTTCCTTTTGTACCTACACTATACGACCTTAAGCCATTAGTACCTACGCATTCTCTTTGTGATGTCTTAAATAACTTATGAATGAACTTGTTGGTTCCCTGGTAAATCAGGAATCACATAGTTTATATTTATAAGACATTTTATATAAGACACCTTTGACTATTTGGATGATTGCGTGGGTTCACTGTTTTCTTAATTTTTGTACGTTTTCCTTCTATTCTGGGCTAAATATGTATTACAGAGAATTTAAAACAAAACATAATAAAATGAGTTACTTACGGCTATAGACGTAAGGTTAGTTAACACTATCAGATTAAAGCTAAGTGACAGTAGCGAGTGGTGTTTCTTTAAAGGTATCCTTATGGGCTTCCACTACAAAATCTAGATAATAGGTATCTTCCTAGACCAGATAAATCTAGTAAGGTACCTTTACCTGAATCCGTAAAAGTAACCCCATGAGTTTTTGCGCCTTCTCATTGGTGGGCGCGTTCAGAAGGCACACATCCTAACTTAGTTTTCCAGTTTCAATGTAATTTCATGCAGATTGTATGATTCCAAATGAATTAAGAATTTTGACTTTGACTTTAAACCGTCAGAAATCGGGTTGTATGAACCCCTCACTAATGCTAGGTAACCTAAGAACTTATTCCGATTCTCAAACATCTAAGCGACGTAGTCTTAAAACATACCACACTAAAAACCGTCTACGGAAAATTCGTCTAAAACAATTCGTCTAAAACAATTCGACTAAAACAATTCGTTTAAAAACAATTCGACTAATAACAATTCGACTAATAACAATTCGTCTAAAACAATTCGTCTAAAACAATTCATCTAAAACAATTCGACTAATAACAATTCGTCTAAAACAATTCGTCTAAAACAATTCATCTAAAACAATTCGACTAATAACAATTCGTCTAACAACATTAACTTGGGTTTCAAAAATGGAGGTATACTGAGTCGCGGGTCTGGTACACTGCCGCGGTGGAGTTAACATTCGATGATGGAGGTAAAATAAAACGTGGATATGTAGGACGCAGCTGCAGTGGAGTTAAGAGACAGATATAAAGAAAACCCCCTACCCAGAACCGACATGGATAGGTTAGGTTTATGTTAGAACTGCGACCACAACGCATGAGCCGAGCGAGCGAAGCGAACGGTGCCGCGGTAGCGGCCGGCGAGTGCTAGAAACGATTTCTACCCATTTTACTTGAATATTAACTCCACTGCAGCTGCGTCTTACATATCCGCTACTCAGCATAACTTCATTTCCGAATCTTAACTCACTTCGAACTTAATGTTTTAGACGAATTGTCATTAGTCGAATTGTTTTTAGACGAATTGTTTTAGATGAATTGTTTTAGACGAATTGTGTTAGACGAATTGTTATTAGTCGAATTGTTTTTAGACGAATTGTTTTAGACCAATTGTTTTAGACGAATTGTTATTAGTCGAATTGTTTTTTAGACGAATTGTTTTAAACGAATTGTTTTAGACGAATTTTCCGCAAATCCTAAAAAACATATAAGTAGGTACTTACCTACTTATAACTTAGTTTTTACACTACTATTAAACTAAACTAAAACCAATTACGTACCTGTCTTTACTTTGGTTACCAACCTGAACAAATTAGGCACGTGAGAAAGTTGAATATTTAATGACACTACAGACCAATGCGGCTTCCGTAATCCGAAACAGCTCATTTTCAACTTGGTTAGAGTTAATTGAAGTAAGCTAATGAGTAACCATTATTTCTCTGCCCTTGGAAGAGACGCTTTGAAGTATTAGGGGTCTTAATTCAGTTTACACTTAGGATGTCTGCTCACTGGCCTGTGGTTTTACTCTCACTGACTTTCTTGGCGTACCTTTGATATCCTTTGGTTTTCCCGAAATTGATTCTAGTCTAGTAAATTAATTTTCATGCCTCGGTTTTCGTTGTTCGATAAATTGTTCTTTGTGAATATTAATTCAGCGGTTTATCAACAAAAGGTTCAATTTTATTTTGTCTATGAACGGTTAAATAAAACGTATACGCTTTTATAGACAATATGGCAGGGAACACGGTTGATTGAACTCTATTGTCATAAAGGAAATCTTAATTAAAAGCGTCGGTAGATAATTTGTACAAATCAGTGAAAAAACTCTATTCTTTCTTTGCTTAGATTTTCCTGTTAATTAGTTTAAGTAGTTTACTCTTTTGTTTGCCACTGAGTATTAGAAAATAGGTGCAGGTATAGTGGAAGCGAGGGCGTTTCGTATAGCGATTTTAAGCAATATGCATGAAAAAAAAAGTTAAATTACGTGTCACGTTGGTTGTGCGCGAAGACCTAAACTACTTAACCGATTTTAATCAAATTTGCACACCGTGTGCAGTTTGATCCAACTTGAAAGATAGGATAGTTTACATCTTAATTTATTCCGATATTCCCACGAGATCGAGAGTTACGCGGGTGAAACCGCAGACCGCAGCTAGTATACATATCACATACCTATATATTTATTTTTTTATAAAACATTTGTCATAGGACAAGAATGAATATTTTATATTCCAAACTAGCTCTATAGTTAGCATATAAATATTGTATAGTGCATATCGGCGCGAGTAGAATAATTTCGTTTTAGACTTTCATTCGCATAAAATTACACTAAGTATAATATTATTAATATTCTTCACTATATGAATTAACCCCTAACGAATCATCATAATTTGTCGAGCCGTTGATTTGAGAAGAGAGAACAAACAAACTTTTGTACCTAAATTTAATGTTAGTTGCGATTTATTGTGTTTATAGCATTGTGAGATTATTGTTTACTGCGACCGTGCCTATTCTCTGAAGATTTTAGTTAAAACATTCAGCTTTGTTTGTGCTTCCGCGTCTGCTTCCGCTCTCGCTCTCGCTTACCACCGACACTATTCCCACAACCTAAGCAATCTGAAACCCGACGCGATATCGCGAAGGTAAGTAAGGCTCTCTTAGCCGAGTGAAATTAACGGCATCCCTCTTATTAACCCCTTCGGAGCGAAGTCTTTATTCGGCAACTATTCGCTCCGTGCAACTTATTCACAACCACCTTTATCTGTTTAATTATCTTGATCCTATATTCTTGAAAGCTAATTAGTGGTTAGTTTGTAGAGTTTTTACTTAGATACGTTTTTTAAATTACTAACAGAGTTGGGATGTTACTTAGATTTTAACTAGCGACCCACCCCGGCTTCGCACGGTTGTATTATGCATGCATTATACATAGAAACCTTCCTCTTGAATCACTCTATCTTTAAAAAAAACTGCATCAAAATCCGTGGCGTAGTTTTAAAGATCTAAGCATACATAGGGACAGACAGAAAAAGCTACTTTTTATACTATGTAAAGAAGCTGCTGTTAATTGCTGTTAAAATTGGAGGCTGAATAAATTGGCAAGACTAATTATTTCTTTTTTTACTAGCTATTTGCATCAATTAATAAATCACTTATAGGTAACCATTTTGTTAATTTGTTATTGCAAGAAAATTACATTCACTTGACTTATTTTATTAGTAGGTACGATTGAATTTTCTTCCAATCAAATAACATAAACCTACTTTCAAACAAAATCAATTTCTCGCTAGCAATAAAAAGTTTATCCTTGTTTCATTCACTTCATCGCAATGTAACAATTTATTATTTCATTGCAATTCACGATAAAGTATAAACTCAACTTAGGCGATTCTTAGACGTTGATTGGATAAAAAATGTAAGATTTAATTAACAAAGTTAGTTCAGGTAAAAGTTGGGTGAAACACAAGTTTTACCGAAGAAAAACGAGTGAACTGACACGTTAATTCGATTTTGTTGAATTACAAGTGGTTAGCGTGTGAAACGGATCGTGATAAGAATACACTAGCTCGACCAAAGTAATGATTTGGATGGAAATCATCTGACAAGATGTACCTAAAAGAAAGATTCAAAATTTCCTTCATATCACAACAAGATCAAAATGGCCTTGTAGCAAAACGTCCTGGGTCCCCAAGATAAAAATGATCTAGTAGCTTTCTTCTTTTCATGTACCTACTGTGAGTTGTGACTCACCTTGGTATGCCAAAGATGCCTCGTAGCTCTGTTGCTTGCACTTCGATATCGCCTCCGTGTAAAACAAATATGAAAGATCCAAGCATCGCTTCGCATCTTTCGGCATGTGTGAGCGTGTCTATTATCTTAAATTTCTTTTACATGGTGATGACATCCTGGCTAAAGTGTTCCTGTAGAAACTGGGTGATATCACCCAGGAATAGACTGGTGCGAGCTGTCGTAGGTATTCGTCTTTGGCATATTCGTAGGTACTTTTAGAGTTTTCATGTCAGCTTAATGTTTGTTGATCTAACTATTGTTATCTCTCCCACTGAACTTGCTTTCCAAAGCACGGAGAAGCTGGAAATTGAGGCCTTTTGGAATTCCAAAAGGCCTCAATTTCCAGCTTCTCCGTAAGACAGTGTATTAATTAATACACTTTCTAATTAGAAATGTAGCTAAAGCTATTGATACTTTTTGGTACGGCCTTATTATAAACGATAAAAAATAATAATACACATAACCGAATTCAGAACCTTCTCCTTTTTTAAAAATACAGACACAATAAAAGAAAGCCATTGTAATTATTCCTTTCGTCATCGCCAATAGAAGTCAGCAAGTAAATGACATGCTCACTTTAAGTTTAATTTATTTAACACTACTTAAGCTTTCTTCGTGCTGCAAATACCTTCCATTTCCTTTTCCCTAGTATTAAAGTTTTATGAAATCACTCACGCGATTTGACTATCAGAAAGTTAACCACACGTAAAATAATTATTACTTTTTACAATACAATCTTTCAGAATCTGAAATTGAAACTAGCCTACATGAAATATTCCATCTTCCTAAAATCGTCACAGACCACAATGTCATAAGACTAGAAATTATTGTTATGGGCTAGGCATTAAACAGAACATACTCATTCTGCCCTTTCAGTCACTTTTTTTGACTTATAAATAACGATTATTAGGCAATTAAGGTGCTCTACTTAGCAACAAGTGGGCATTGTATTACGTCTCGTAGTTTAATTAAAAACCATATTGCCATGCCTCTACACCTATATTTTTTCCTAATCTTTGTCATTAAGATGACAAAGCGAGTGACCCAAATAGTCTGGGTCTTTGCTAATAGTGTAATTTGATGCCGATTTGTTTTCATATTAAACTAGCTGCGCCCCGCATTTTGACCTACGTTCGATTTTTTTTAAATTTTCCTTTATAAAAACCTTTTCCTAAAGATCTACCTACCATCTAAAAATGAAAAAATACGATCCAGTGAACTTTGCATTGTCATTTTAGGGCTAGACTTACCTTAATAATAACTTTATAATGTAAACCTTAAAATAAATAAATAAAATAAATATTGCAGGATACTCCACACATCGCCATCTAGCCCCAAGCTAAGTAACTAGACTTGTGTTATGGGTGACTTGTATTATGGGTGGACTTGTGATATGCTAGACAACGGATATACTACTTATATTCTTTTCTTTTGTAAATATATTCTACTTATAATACATAGAAACAACCAGACCACAGAAAAATATCTAAGCATAAATACTTATCTGTGGCGGAAATCGAACCCGCAACCCTGTGTTTGGCAGTCCGGCATGGTGACCATTGTGTCAACTGGGTCGTCAACTGGGCCTTTTTTGTTTATTTCTTGTGTACTGAATATATTAAACCAGCTGCGTCCCGCGGTATCACTCGCGTATGTCCCGATCCCTTGGGAATTCCTACCTCTATGCAAAATTCCAATCGGTCCACTGGTTTCGGAGATTTACCCCTACAACCTCACAAACTTTACCTCTTAATTCATCAACTGGGCGACAGATGGCGTTGCTTGGAAAAATAAGCGCGGTAGACTACCCAGTAAGTTCTGGTTAAGTATACCTAGATAAATAAATTTTCAGAAATCTTCTCTATAAGCTATTTTTATCTTTTCCCTAAAAGAGATCTAGGTAATACTAGGTCCGCACCGCGCCCGCGGTATCACCCGCGTAAGTTCCGATCCCGTGGGAATATCAAAATGAAAAGTATATAGGCTACTTTTCATTTTGACCGCCTTTCTCGATAAATGGACTAACTCCAACACAAAAATATTTTTTCAATTCGAACCAGTAGTTCCTGAGATTAGCGCGTTCAAACAAACAAATAAAGTCAAAGTCAAATTTCTTTATTCTTACATAATATAATAGAGTACACATGTGCTATTAAACGACTTTATTTTCTGTCTTTCCGCGTATAACTCATACGGTCTTTGCTAAACAAACAAACTCTTCAGTATAGATAGGTTTAATTCTATTTCGATTGCAATAAATCCAATGGACACAACATAGCTAATTTATTCAACGAAATTCAATAACGAGATGAATTCAGTACGATTTATATTGCATCAATGAGGGTAGGTTTTTAAGAATGTGTACTATTCGATGTTCGCATTTGTTACCCTCTGCATAAATGAAATCAAGTCCTACTGATATTAAAGATGCAAAAGTTTGAATGTATGTTGCACTTAAAATGGTTGAATGAATTTGGAATTAAATAAATCAATATTGAAAAATATTTTACACAGCGCAATCTAGTCCCAAGCCAAGCAACTAGGCTTGTGTTATGGGTGCTAGATAACGGATAGAATATATATGTACTTACCTACTTTTTTAAATATACCGGTGTAACAAGGAGGTTGATCATCGGTTGCTAGGGGTTGGGGAAACTCAGTGCCAATCGATTTAACCCTCCTGTATATTCTGCAATATTTAGTGGTTCAAAAGTTATTTGGACTTTAGTGAAATTTTAGTCAAAATCAGATTTCACTCTGAACTTCGCAACTACCTACAGCCAAACTATCAGGTCTGCGATTCTGCTTTTTTTGTGAAACAAGTTCAATAGTGGACCTTTTGTACCCCTACACCAATCAGATTCTTAAAACCCAAAATAAAACCATTAAAAAGTAATATTTTTTTGGTTTGTATGGTTCTACATTTCTTTTTTTCTGCAACCTATCTTAAAAACTACTGGCTTTCATGAAGAATTAATCCTGAAAGTTTAATTCGGCTAGAGCTAGGGCATCATGTTGAAAAATGTACCTACTTGATGGTCCAAAGAGTGAAAATAATTGTCAATACGTCAGGAGCTAAGCCACGGGTTTCATCACAATGTTTCCCTTCACCGTAAGAGTAATGTAATGCAATGTTAAATGTAATACTAGCGACCCGCTCCGGCTTCGCACGGCTATATTATGCATGTATTATACATATAAACCTTCCATTTGAATCACTCTATCTATTAAAAAAAACCGCATCAAAATCCGTTGCGTAGTTTTAAAGATCTAAGCGTACAAAGGGATATAGAGACAGAGAAAGCGACTTTGTTTTATACTATGTAGTGATGTAGTCATAACTGAACTAGCGACCCGCTCCGGCTTCGCACGGCTATATTATGCATGTATTATTCCTCTTGAATCACTCTATCTATTTAAAAAACCGCATCAAAATCCGTTGCGTAGTTTTAAAGATTTAAGCATACAAAGAGAAATAGGGACACAGGGACATATATGAACGGCGAAAAGTGACTTTATTTTATACTATGTAGTGATGATAAACACAATTGGTTTTTATCCGGATTGTCAAAGACGAGGAGACTTACGTACATGTGGAATAGCGGGGTGCAGCTAGTATATCAAATGGAACCTTTCCTAAACTCGCCGAGCGACGAATTGACGAACTTGTACGAAGTAATAACGGTTTTGATTCTTTATATTTGTTTTATTTGAATTTTCAGTTTTCAATTCTAGACATGAGATTTATTCGGAATTTGATTTAGTACGCGTATTTGTGAATTCAATTCCAACAATGAAGGTTGTCAGAGAAAATGACGTTCAAAACCTGGTATTTGTATTGTTTGCCGTGAATAGAATAGTTATTTGTGCGCGAAAATTGGTAAAGCTAAAAAAAGTAAAGCCGATCGTCCACCGCCAACTAAACTAAGTTAGTTTAGCTTAGCTCGCATAATTGAGCCAGTTTTTCAGTTTAAGTAGGTTATACCCGAATACTCAAACGTTTAGGGGTCTTTATTTAAGACGCTTCTATCCTATTTAAACGTGACATTTAAATGTCAATTTAATCGCCACTTAAGTTATGTAAGCTCTTCAGTATTCCAGCGTTAGCTAACATAGTTTGCGGTGGACGCATGTGTGAAATACTGACTCAACTATGTGAGCTAAGCTCAATTAAGTGAGTTTAGCTTAGCTCGCAGTTTTTCAGTTTAACGTAGCTTAGCTGGCATATTTTGCTGTTTAGGCACATGTAGCCTAGGTAGCTATGAAAACTTGGCTTAACTATTCGAGCTAACTTAAAAGACTTAAAGAAGTTAAGTTAAACTAAGTTTAGCTTAGCTCGCTGTTTTTCAGGTTTACGTAGCTTAGCCGACATAGTTTGCTGTGGACGCATATGTATGAAAAACTGACTCAATTATGCGAGCTAAGCTAAACTATGAGTTTAGCTTAGCTCGCAGTTTTTCAGTTTAACGTAGCTTAGCTGGCATATTTTGCTGTTTAGGCACATGACTAGCCTAGGTACCTATGAAAAATTGGCTAAACTATTCGAGCTAACTTAAAAGACTTAAAAAAGTTAAGTTAAACTAAGTTTAGCTTAGCTCGCTGTTTTTTAGGTTTACGTAGCTTAGCCGACATAGTTTGCTGTGGACGCATATGTATGAAAAACTGACTCAATTATTCGAGCTAAGCTAAACTAACTTAGTTTAGTGGCGGTGGACAAACGGCTTTAAGCTAAGTAGATGTTATGTTTTACAGATAAGTACTCTAGGTACGAAACCAACTAACATTTATTTCACTTTGATCATACAGTTTTCTTTTTGATAAAAAAAAAGATTTTCAGACGAAGGTTTTTGTTGAACATCTTGAAAGGTAATTTATTTTTGACTGCGTCATCCATTGTAGTTTTTCACCGAAGAAAAATGTTACGCAGCAGTACCTAGTCAGGTGTTGGATTTTGTTTATAAAAGGTTTATAATGTGTTACGTCAGGCATAAATGAAATTTTATAAGTTAAAACGAAATAAAATATTTACATGTCTTTCGTACATCGACTCGTGTATTCTGTCCATCCTAACCTACGGTGCTCAGACTTGGTCTTTGACCGAGGCACAAAAGTCCCAACTTAAAATTTGCCAGAGGGCGATGGAGCGCAGCATACTTGGTTTGAGGCGTACAGATAGTCTCTAACATCAATCTGCGAAAAAAAACAGGTATCGCAGGGTGGCCTAAATTAGCTGGAGATCGAGACACATGGAGGGAAATGGGGGAGGCATTTGCCCAGCAGTGGGACACAACAGGCTATTTAAAAAAAACTCTTACTTCGAAGTTTCGACTATGTTACAATAATCATGGTCGCGAGGAGACTGACATAGCATAGACTGTATTGTGTTGTTGTTAACAACACAACGCAGTCGCAGTAACATTAAATATTTCTAAATAAATTAAATATTTTTTAAATAAATAAATAAATTAAATATTTCAGGACATATTACACATCGCCATCCAGCCCCAAGCTAAGCAACTTAATGCTTGTGTTATGGGTGCCAGATAACGGATAAACTACTTATATACTTTTTTTTTTGTAAATATATACATATTATACATATAGGATAATATACAATATAATATATGGATAATAATATAAATATATACATATATAACATAGTCAAAACGTCGAGGCTACAAACAAATCGGGAAAATAATTCCTAAAAATATGCAAGTATCAAAACCGCTGCATCCGCATATCCCAGTCGATATTCATATGATTGTAAATGTAGATTGATTGGGTGCATCGTCTCTTTTTTCTGTCGCCTGCCAAGTCTATTACGACATTATTGTAGCGCGACGAATGGAAGCGACAAACTTCATCAATTGATTGATACAACTGTACTCCTCTACTTGTTTTGATTTAGTTCATTTGTATGCGACTGTACCGCTTTTAAAAACTAAAAATAACTAGTTTGATTTTATTTAAAATGATTTTGCGACCCGTTATTATAAAATAAATAATTATTGTCGCGTAATCGTGAGTTTAACAAGTAAATACTTAACTACATTTGAAAATACGGAACATGAAACCCGGCTTTTGATGCGCTGTCTCTAACCAACTGAATGCACCAATTTTGGGTAAATACACAAGCAATAAATAATAAGTCACCGACATAGCTCTCAGGATTGGTAAGCTGAAGTGGCAATGGGCAGGTCATATAGCTCGCAGAACTGACAACCGCTGGGGAGTAAAGGTTCTCGAGTGGCGGCCACGATGCAACGCGAAACGGAGTGTTGGGAGACCAGCTGCCCGGTGGACCGACGACATTGTGGCGGTCGCGGGTAGTCGGTGGATGGAGGCGGCTCAGGACCGCTGTTTGTGGCGTCGTATGGGGGAGGCCTATGTCCAGCAGTGGACGTGTATGGGCTGACATGATGACACAAGCAATACGCGTAGTTTCAACACTCCTAACAATATAGACCCCCTTACTAAGATAGAATATCTGTACCCTAACCAAACAGTTGATGCTCTGTTTTCCTTCCATCAACTAAAGGTACTTTTACCCGTTTAGTCGGAAAGATTGAATATTTTCAGTTGACAGAACTAGTGAGAAAAGAAAATTGAAGTAGTGGGGTAGAAATCAGGTGTAAAACTGAGAAACTCGTGAAGTGTAAAATCGTGTTACTAAAAAAAGACAACAGAAATAAATAATCTCTGATAATTGTAACTAGCTATCACGGTTCATAAGATATAGCCTAGTGACAGGCAGACAGTCTTACAGTAATAGGGTCCCGTTTTTAATCTTCGGGTACGGAACCCTAAAATTTTACTTTCGCTTAATCTATACTAATATTATAAAGCTGAAGAGTTTGTTTGTTTGTTTGAACGCGCTAATCTCAGGAACTGCTGGTTCGAATTGAAAAAATCTTTTTGTGTTGGATAGTCCATTTATCGAGCAAGGTTTTAGGCTACTTTTTATCCCGATATTCCCACGGGATCGGGAGTTACGCGGGTGAAACCGCGGAGCGCAGCTAGTAATTATCTATATCTTTACTTCTTTACTTCTTTCTTTACTAATATTATAAAGAAGTAAGGTTGTGTGTTTGTATATTTGTTAAATTGTAAGGGGTAATCTCGGGATCTACTGAACCGATTTTAAAAATTCTTTCACCAATAGAAAGCCACATTATTGCTGAGTGTCATAGGTTATATAAAAAACCGAAAAATAAAAAGGCTTTTACGTGGTAGTCGGTTTTGCAAAGTGAATCGGAGAAAAAACGGTCGAATGAAAGCGTTTCTTACGAACGCTGTCTTAACTATGAAAGATAATTATATTTTTTAGTTCTAGAGAAAAGATGTGGAGCTTGAAAATGCCTACAAAAAAGTTAACGACAGCATATGTCTAACTTTTATATTTAAGTTGCAAAAAGTATTTTTTTTAATATAAGTATAGATAATTTAATTTATTAACATTATGTCCAACGAAGTGGGCACGGGTCAGCTAGTTATAATCTATACTAATTATAAATAAAATAAAAAGTCCAAATGGAACCCTTGGAAGAGTGTCCATAAGACTAGTAGCGTTACCTTAATGGCGATGCTCATGCGCTGTCCGAGGTAGGAGCCAGCCCTTGGGTCACACGAAGCATGTTCGGTCTACTTCTAATGTATTGAAAGTCTTTGCGTTTGGTGTTTTGTTCGTCCAGTCCCGTTTAGCCAACGTTTGATAAGAGCGTGTGTAGGATGTTTGCAACAGCTCACAACAAATCAAGAGTGACGTAAAGCTGTGTAACGAGAACCAAGTCTCTTTGTCCTGTCCTACTAACTCTTCGTATTATTCCCGTTGAATAGGATTTTTATGTCACCACATTGCTATTTATTGTGCCACTGACTGTACATCTGATGTAATATCAACCTATATCTAATCGATTTCAGTATAAAATATAAATATTGTCGGATCATTCTCAGAAGATGCAAAATGGATTTAGTTAGAATTTTGTTTCTTATTGGATTCAGATATTACACATAATAAATATACATACAGGGTTATTGTTAATTATACTAGCAAGCCGTTGAGAGCTACTTCTGTGCACCGTAACAAACAACTTTTGTTCTACGACTCATGGAAATTCGAAAAAAAAAATGAAAATTTAGAGGATAAGTCAATTCGAAAAACAGCTGATTTTTTAAAACAAAGGTCTTTTAGACAAAGAACAGTAGATAAAATTTAAAAAATATAAGTGCATGATACATGACAAATCGAAACTAAAATAATGCATGACAAGTTATTCTAAATTAATAAACATTAATGACTAGTTGAAACTTTATTTGTATTTACTTAAAATTTCTTTGAGTCGTGGCTAATTATTACTGATTACATTTTTGGCTCATGACCAATAAGAACATTTTTGTTCAGTGTGCGGGGTGACCAGTTGACACCTAAATCACGACATCTAGCCTCAAACTAAGCAACTGATTTCAAAATAATGTTAGATTTCGATAGCTAACTTGGTAATTTTTGCGCAAAACTGAAAAAGAACAGCAACAAATAATTTCGCAAGCTGATACTTTGACATCATTCTTATGTTTTTATATACAATCAATAATATCACTGAAAGATATACTTACTTCTTAAACCCATTTTTTACGTGATAATTAATTATTCATTTATATTTTTTTAAACAGATATTCATTTTATTTTATTAATTTTTTGTAGTTTTCAAGCTTTCACGACCCGGTTTAAAAAAAATGCATAATCACTTGTTTTAAATTAATAGTTTTATTTGCAATTAGTTGCATTTACACTTTACGTTTAAAGTGTGAATTATAATAACTTAAATTAATAATCACTGAAAGATATTTTGTTCCTAAATTTACTTTAATTAATTAGACATTGTTGAGTGTTGATCTGATTTTAGAAGATATGTGGAATTAGATGTAAGTGGATAGTACCCATTTTTACGGGTCAAAACATAACCCTCCTTTTTGGCCTGGCCATAGACGGGTAAACACACACACACACACACTCGGGGCTGTTCACTTTTGTGTCCGTGACGAGCACACGCACACATAGATTAACTGTACTAGTTGCTCTGGTTGTGGTGTGGCTATACCTAACCAAAATTACAGAGTGGTAGTTTTGTAAGTAAATGATTTCTTGAAAGATATCAAAATTGAATAAGCATTCTTACGATTTACTGTTTACAAATAGTACCAAATTTAAAGTTGTACATATTTTGACAAACATATCTTGCTTTTAAAGCACAAAAAAATTTTGTTCACAAGAAATTGGTAAATTTTCAAAATGTTTACGTATGGCAACATTTTTACAACAGCTTTTAATTGTCATCGCCGAGAAATTTTGTTTTTCTAACGGTTGTGAGTTTTGCGTGCGGTTTTCTTTCTGTTTCTTTTCTCATTCCTCACAATTTTCTAGCCAAATCTGTGTTGGAAGCAGCATTACGTTGAGTTGACTACTGTCCCGTCCTCCGTAAATGCTAAAATAGTGTGTTTTGTGCCAGTTTTAACCTGAGACACTTGTAGAGAAATAGACTCTTATTAACTTATAATTTCTGTGCGTTCTTGTGTTTAATTGTGCATAATGACTCATATGTATCGAAGGTAAGTGAAATTCCATGTAAATACCGTGCTTTAGTTTTAGTTGTCTTATTTAAAAGATGACTCTGATGATGAGAAATTATTTAATAAAAATTTAAATAACCAGGCTCTATTCAGAAAGTAATAGCAGCAGAAAATGTTTAAAAAAAGCATGCGGGTTTGATTACAATAGTTGCGCGTTCGATTACCGTTTTTAAACCCAATATTTAACTAATTTAATTTTTCAGGTGTTGCATCTTGGAAGCACATCGAGCAGTTTCATCAAATAGACAACTCAAATCCTCACTTTGTGTTTGCTCCAAAGTTGTCAAAAAGACATATTCAACCGAACGGAAAAGAAAAAATGCGGGTCAAGCTGGCTACGCAAATATTTAGCCACTCTGTGGCAATGGGGATATATTCAAAAGCATGTACTAGTAAGTAAAAGCATAAACTTTTCTGATCTTAACAAGTAAACCTAAACAAGTGAATATTAATAAATTAAATTAATATCTGCTCCTATCTTTACCAGAAGCAAAAGTGGCCATAGTTAAATGTGACATCTTTCATAAATAAAATAAATAATATTGTTTCAGATGAGCTGCCAGCAGGAGCAATTGCTACAGCAACTTTTTTGGAGCATTTTAATAATTTATTCGATTTGTTGAATGTGAATTCGCCTGATAAGGAGCAGGGAAAACCTTTTAAAACCAATTGGACCTCCAAAAGTCCACACAAAGATTTTATACAAAAATCAAAACAAGTACTAAATGAAATGGAGTTTATAGGAAGTAAAAGAAAGCCACCATCGCAAACCGGCTGGCTCAAATTGTTAAACGGATATGAGAGACTGTGGGATAACCTAAACAAAAAAAACAATATTCAATCAATAGCTACAAGGAGGATCATGTGTCGAGGTTATTAATAAATATTTAAAAGATAATCCTCACTCAGAACACATAAAAGCTAATTGTATTAAATTAATTAGAAAAGAGGTCGATTTTAATTTTTTAAAGGCGTGTCCAGAGCATTTGTCAGCAAATATAAATATGATCGAGCAATCAAGTACTATAATTTTAATTAAAAGATTTTGTGTCTTGGAAAACAGAAGATTCGCCGACGAATCCGCTAAAAGACGCCTTGCAAAAAAAATAAAAATTCTAAGAAATTCTTAAGACATTGTTGTTTTATTATAAAGTTAGGGACATGGCAATACATATTTTGTTTTGAGCAATTCATTTTTTTTTTGCGTATATTTTGGTTTCATGGCGTATGTTGCAAAACTTGATTAGTTTAAAAAAAAATATTAGTTTATTGCTCAAGGCAAAATCTATAATTAAAAAATAAATGTTTGTAAGAGGAACCTAATATAGCCAAATGCACAAATTTCAAACTTCCCGCCACTAATGATGGTAGATTTACAAATTTCGCGCCATTTGATGACAGTTGATACATTCGACAAGAGCGCCCTCTGCCCCTACTTAGCAGGAACTAAAAATTGATGTGAGGGTAATTTTTTTTCTATGTAGTGAGGCTTCTTCTCCCCGTGAGTATAGTATTCTTTGCACACACTTCCATAGTAACAGAACTCGCTAAGAATACTTTTCCTCTTCCACGTATAATCTTCCTTCCTCCTGTAAAACAAGATAGAAAATTAAAGATAAACCGGCTGTAATTAAAAAAAGCCTTATCAATACAAAGTGAGCGACCTATTAGACAGTGGGTGACTAAATTCGTCTTCATTAAAATTACAAGTAATCAATTAAAAAGTCTAAGAAAGACGGCATAAGTTAATTGCTTCGGCATCAATAAAAAGAATGAATTATGAGCTCGCCGGTAGTAAGTAGGGGTGGTCCCCTACCCTTAGAAGATTTCGGACCGCAATCGCGTGATTGTACAGTAAGGGTCATAAGTAAATGATCAGTTTGCTACAATAATACTATCAAACCAGTATTGGAGCAGTATTGGACCTTCTTCTAATAGACGTTACACATAAACTTAAATACTTGAATTTAAAGTACTCAGTGTGATTATTATTTTCAACATGTTAGCTAAGTCTTTAGTTGGCCGAGTGGTATATAGGTACCACTCGGCCAACTAAAGCACCCGGCACCCGGCACCCGCTACACCAACCACGTGGGTTCGATCCACAGGTTACGTTGTTTTAATGTTCAAATAGTGCTGCACAGGATTGTAAACGTTACGGTGGGCAGAGATTTTTGACCGTGGATTGTACAAAATAAAGGATGGACGTCGGGAGATATTATAATGTAGGTTACTTCAGTATTTTATTTTATCAGAGACTTTAAACAAAAAAAATTGGTTGTCTGTCAATGTCAGCCTGCGGCTGCGTTCGGAAAATGAGACTTGGCTGCGTTACACATCATATGTTACAGGGTTAGGCAAATAATTATGAAAACTCATAAATTAAGTAGGTATTAAGTTTAAGTATTGATTTATTTTATTTTGGAAGGTATATAGGCATTAGTATAACTATTCTTATTTTATTGTAATATTATTATTAATAATTATATCTAATAAGTGTATTTAATATGTACATTTATATTGTTTTATCTACTTAACCTATTAGTTATATATTTATGGTTATTTATTTTACTATGGTATATTTTCTTTTTGTGACATTTTCTTCTTGCTGGCTCTGCTCGCGGTGCGAAACGTCATCCGTTAAGGGTCCTGCCGGAAGACCAGCGGCTGCATCAACTCAATGTTGTTGCAGCTATTTTTTGCTGAGGCAGAGCCTTTTTGGAGGCACACGGCTCCTTAGACCCTATTTTTTAATCAAATACTTTTTTGTTAATTATTATCTTTCTACTGTATTTTCTAAATTGTCTGTCACTCTATCTTATACTTTTTGGACCTTGTACCTATTCTTATAATTTATTACTTACTACGTTTTGCTACTCAATTAATTACTTACTACGTTTTGCTGATAAAAGCCACAGACGTCCTCTTAGTGTGACTAGTTCCTGGCCTGGAGAGTAGTCAAAATAACCTTATTTTTATTAAGCTATTGCATAGATTTTATCGCGGGCCTTGGGGGGAGAATCAAGAAATTCCGTAACGAAAAAAACCTAAGGTTTAAAGAATTTACAAATGGCGGACGACAAATGTCGGACTATTTTTTTTTTTTTTTTTATTTTTTTATTTTTTTTTTATATACCTACTTATATATTTTTTATATACTTATATATATATATTTTTTTTTAATATTTTTACTAAATGATTTTCATTAAGCTTTTTGCCATATTATTTATTTACTAATATTATAAATGTGAAAGTTTGTGTGTGTGTGTGTGTGTGTATGTATGTTTGTTACTCCTTCACGCAAAAACTGCTGGACCGATTGCGTTGAAACTCGGTATGTAGATAGCTAGAGACCTGGATTAACACATAGGCTACTTTTTATCCTGATATTCCCACGTGATCGGGACTTACGCGGGTGAAACCGCGGGGCGCAGCTAGTTATTTATATTAGTTTAACTGATTTTACCACTACTGGCTTTTTAATACAGTTATGCCGGTAAACCTGGGTAAATTGTAAAGAAACTAAATTTTAAAGTGACTTATTGCTCACTAGACTTTTCGCTTTGTTAGACGTTTTGCTACTTAGACTTTCTGATCGGGAGGCTTCGTAATTAAGGTTTTATCAACAGCCATGTATACTATCTATACCTAACTACACTATTATTATAGAGGTTTTTTTTGTTTGTTTGTAACGAATAGGCTTCGAAACTACTAGACCGATTTTGATGAAACTTGGTATGAGGATACATTTATTCAATGACAGTAACATAGCTAGTTTTCATCCCGATATTCCCACGGGATCGAGAGTTATGCGGGGGAAACCGCAGAGAGCTGTTAGTTGTACGATAAGAAGTATTACATACTATAAAAACCTTTCATGCGGCTTAGATTTTTCATGGCATTTAATTATTACCTGGACTTAATTCGGATGTATTGATATTAACCAATATTTTATTAAAACGGGATTTTTAGACATGTTTCTGGTGTTTGAAACAACATCGAAATAACAAACTTCTTATATCAAAAACAAATGGTAAATATCCTGTTTTAAAACTTAGTAAAAGTAGTTTAAAATTCAATTTTTACCAAAACAAATTAAGCTAAATGCAATTACGAGTAATCTTAAATTAAATTCTATTTCAATAATCACAAGGTTGAAAATATTTAATCAGTTTGACACTTTGATAGTTTATTCATTTTTTTCTTGTGCAAGTCAACTTTAATGTCGTTTCTTTTGTCAATTTATGTGTATTTTTCTTTTGTAACTTTATGTTTAATTTTGACGTGACAACGTTTTATAAATTGGTTTGCCGGGTGACACTTCAAGAAACTGCGTTACGCTCCGCTGACGTTATGCGCTCACAATGAGAGCGAGTGAGAGGCACGCGGGCATGGTTAGCCCGCCTAAGAGCGAGAGAGACAGACATAAAAAGTGTAAGGCACGCGTCCCTTCCACTCGAGCACAGTTGTTGTCACGTAAAACTTTCGCCCGTATACCGACTTTACAGGCAACCAGTTTTTTAACGTGTATTTCATTTCAAACAAACCATTCTATTCTACTTAAATATATAATTTTATTGAGCAGTAACTACCCACACGGCTCCAAAATAAGCACAAACGCCTTATTCAATTCCCTAAAATTCTATCCCCAAGGATTTATATCAGGAATATTCAAATAAGTGTTCGCAGAATATCTTAGGCCTTCCTACGTACTTATTTTATCATTCTACGTATTACTGAAAGTTTTGTTCCCTGAAACCCAGAAACTCTTGGGTAACGATTTAAATGTTTTTACAACTGTTACACAATTGTGGTTACGTTGTAAGAATATGAATTATATTATCTTGATTCCTTAATTCTGAAAATAAATGAATTTGGTAGAATTTTACGGTAAAAACGTCTTATTAGATGTTTTATGAAGTTTTGTAATTAAAAGTCTTCGACAAAGCTGTTGGTTGTTGTTGGGCTCAAATCACTTGGGTTCCGTACCCAAATGGTAAAAACGGGACCTAATTACTAAGACTTTACTGTACATCCGACTGTCCGTCTGTCTGTCTCTAGGTTAAACAGTTGAAATGATCACAGATTATGTATTTCTGTTGCTTAACTTGATACGTTAAACTTTGGCATTGATAAATTAATATGTTTACAGTTTGTAACTCAATAATTTGTAGCATATACAGCGTTAACTTCCTAAGATAGTCTGGGTTATCCTATTAATGACAAAAATATCAGAAATAGCTATCTATAGGTACGCCTTTAAGTAGGTATATCAAGTCATTTCAGTTTTTTTTTTTTGACATATTACACATCGCCATCCAGCCCCAAGCTAAGCAACTTAATGCTTGTGTTATGGATGCCAGATAACGGATAAACTACTTATATACTTTTTTTTTTTTGTAAATATATACATATTATACATATAGGAAACACCCAGAACCAGAAACAAGAATTTATGGTCCGCATAAATACTTGTTCCCGGCGGGAATCGAACCCGCAACCTTCTGCGTCGCAGTCGGGTGTTCGCCCGACGCGCCACAGAGGTCGTCAAAGGCCATATGGCCTTCTTCTTCTACTAAAGATGAAATGATTTGCCCCACCTAATCTCCTACCCATACTCCAGTATGCTGTTAAGTCTTTGGCGTTGTTATTAAAGCTGACAGTAGGTCACCCAACGTATACCTAGCTATTGATGCTGGAGGGACAGATTAGGGTTGTTAGCATAAGAACTCAGATTCAATACACAGGATTCCACAAGACAAGGCAAAAACCATATCAAAATTACAGATAAAATACATAGGTACAATCAACGGTCAAAAGTCTCTGCCCACCGTAACGTTTACAATCCTGTGCAGCACTATTTGAACATAACAACAACGTAACCTGTGGATCGAACCTACATCGGTTGATGTAGCGGGTGGCGGCATACACCACTCGGCCAACTAAAGACATAGCTAACATGTTGAAAATAATAATCACACTGAGTAATTTTAATTCAAGTATTTATGTTTGTTGTGTACCTAACGTCTATTAGAGGAAGATCGTAAGTCTATTTGTTTATAGTATTATTGTAGCAAACTGATAGTGGACTTTTAACGCATACTATCCAAAGGAAACTTAAACGTTCTTTATTACGATTAGTTACAATTTCTCTTCGAGCACATCTTAAATTAACTTCTAATTATACTATTATGCAGGAAATGTGCTGAAACGTTCCCTGAACGTCTCTATTCTGCAAAATTACGTCTATCTAGTTCTTTGTATCGACTTTACCGAGCACACGGTATGACTAACTTTACTTACCTATTCCAAAAGTCTTGCTTTTAATGTAGTTTCGGATTTAAAGTTCGCGTTCTTAATTTCGTCGAGTTTCTGCGGATGTGCGAAGTTATTTCTTCTGGGGAACGTTTAAATGAAATAGTCTCCGTCTTGCATAGTAATTTTCAGCTATTAATATTAAAGAATTTTGTTTTTTCGTAGTTGGAATATTTAAAAAGCTTATTTAAGTAAATTAGGTATCTCATTTAGTACTGACTTGCCTTAGAAGGCTCACAGCTAAGCGACGCTCGCTGATCGTTTACGGTCGTGCGGGTTAAGCGACGCCTGGTGCGGTCACTACTTCGATGGGTGGCCAATTAGTAGTGTGGCAAAAATGTGTTTTCGTGAGCCCCTCCGTGCTACCTCTAGTAGCAGTCTTTAGGTCAAGTTAGAGGCCTTAAGAGGAAAGGGTACCGGAGGCTCTATCCATACAAACTATTACAAACGTAGTCGACTGTTTTCTCCCTGGATAATGACACTAGAGCAAATATTTTTGGTGCATAAAACTTATAATTGCCATGATCATGCCCCTATTTTTTGATTTTTTTTAATTTTTTTAATTTTAATTTCTCTGGTAATTAGAAAATGAAAAAAAAAACAAAACATAGGGGCATAGTCATGGCAGTTATAGGTTTTATGGCAAAAAAATATTTGTGCTAGTGTCATTATCCAGGGAGGAAACAGTCGACTACGTTTGTATGGAGAGAGCGCAGGTACCCTTTCACCTTAAGGCTATCTGAAAACTCTAACAATAGGTGAGCCACATTGCACCACTATACGAGAAGAAGAACTTGCCTTATATTTCAAGTACCCAGTAATTTTGTTGATTTTAAACACTTGTATTGCAACAAGCGACAAAATCCTCTATTTTTAACCGACTTCAAAAAAGGAGGAGGTTCTCAATTCGTCTGTATGTTTTTTTTTTTTTTTTTGTGTGTATTTTACGCGATCATTCGAAGACGGCTCAACCGATTGAGATGATTCTTTTTGTGTTCGAAAAGTGATACCTCAGGGGTGGTCCCATAAAAATTTGGTGAGGATCTGATGAGAATCTTCGGAGTGATGAACAGAATTGCACCTCGAGAGTGCAGCAAATTGCTCAGTTTTCGATTTCCACCAGTAGATTTGGCCCATAAACGAATAGTTACCGATAAGTGGAATATCTGAAACCACCTTCTCATCAGAAAACTCTTCAATCAGTTACGATTACAGGTTACAATTTGAAGACTTTAGTCGAATTTAGTCGCCGGACTGGGTTTGAATGAATGTTAATAGAGAACCCTATCTTAAATGAAGTTCTGATGAGGATCTTCGAAGTGATGAACAGAAATGCACCTCGAGAGTGCAGCAAATTGCTCATTTTTCGACTTCCATCAGTAGAATTGGCCCATAAACGAATAGTTACCGATAAATGGAATATCTGAAACCACCTTCTCATCAGAAAACTCTTCAATCGGTTACGATTACAGGTTACAATTTGAAGAATTTAGTCGAATTTAGTCGCGGGACTGGGTTTGAATTAATGTTGATAGAGAACCCTATCTTAAATGAAGTTCTGATGAGGATCTTCGAAGTGATGAACAGAATTGCACCTTGAGAGTGCAGCAAATTGCTCATTTTTCGATTTCCACCAGTAGAATTGGCCCATAAACTAATAGTTACCGATAAATGGAATATCTGAAACCACCTTCTCATCAGAAAACTCTTCAATCGGTTACGATTATAGGTTACAATTTGAATAAAATATTCGCTTTTGCCTCGCCGGACTGGGTTTGAATGAATTTTGATAGAAAACCCTATCCTAAATGAAGATCTGATGAGGATCTTCGGAGTGATGAACAGATCTGCACAGCGAGATTCAACAAATTGCTCAGGTTTCCATTTCTACTAATAGAAGTGGCCCATACACAAAAAGGATGAATGGGGCATCCGAAAACACCTTATTACCAAACTCTTCAATGGGTTACGATTAGGTACAGGTTGCAATTTGAAGAAACAGTCGCTTTCGCCTCATAGAATTTTCAGTGACAGTGGCACTAAAAATAGTTAAATAAAAAATAAATAAAAATTTAAAAAACCGACTTCAAAAAAACCTGAAAAGAAAAACTAACAAAACCTGAAAAAAAAAACCAAAAAGTGAAAAATAATCCATTTCGGGTCACTAAGGTCCGTATTAATAAACCGAACTCAATATCGATTTCAATCTTGAGTTTACTCTTGAGTTGTTGCGCTGATTAATAAACCTATCTTAAGACGCGATTAAAGAGCGACGTATCACTTGAGTCATACTGTATTAATAAATCAAACTCAGCTCTCAAGATATGTCTCAAGATGTAGTTTCGTGAACTCAAGTCTGATTGCGGGTCATACAAATGTTACATTTTGTAAAATATTTTACATTAAAACAAGTTGACAGCAAAATATGACGACACTAGCTACCATAGGGTAAGAACATATCATTCAAGGTAAGAACAAAGCGTTACTGTCATTCAAGGTCGCTCTCAAGATCAGTCTCAAATCTCAAGAGCGATATCAGCCTGAGTTTTATCTATTAATTAACGCCTAACTTAAGATAGTGACCACATCTCAAGACTCACTCGATTGATACGCACTCAAGATCGATATTGAGATCGATTTATTAATACGGGCCTAAGACAGCAGATCACTTAAACATAAGTACTTACTTGGAAGTCGGACTGGGTGACACCATGTTTTCTTTATACCTCTCAACATTCAATCTAACCCAGTCAGACTTCCAAGTAAGTACTTATGTTTAAGTGATCTGCTGTCTTAGTGACCCGAAATGGATTATTTTTCACTTTTTGGTTTTTTTTTCAGGTTTTGTTAGTTTTTCTTTTCAGGTTTTTTTGAAGTCGGTTTTTTAAATTTTTATTTATTTTCTTAGTGTAAGTGATTAGTGAATTTGACTTATGTTAGTGAAAATCTTCTTGAAATTTTTGAGAGATAACAATACTAGTTTAACATCTTTGTACTTATTTTAAATCAAAACAAACGTATTTAATCAATGACGCGGATAAATATTTATTTTATCGATTTTCTCACGAACCAGCCGGACAATGCATTTCGTTTCTACGTATGAATAACTCGTATTACTTTGACAAGGGCCCAAAATGCTCCAATAAAAATACTAGGGAGCAACTTTGCCCAATTAATAATAATGAATAGCTACGCTTTGAAAGCACCCCAATGTTGTATGAAAACTTTTCATTACGATAAAGTTCTATTTGAATATTTTGTGGAAGGGACTTAGAACTTTATTTTAGCTAATTTGTTAAAGTTTTGTTTTGTACAGCTTTCTGTAACGATTGCGTTCAGATTATTAACCATCAAATAATTTTACGTGTGCGTATGACATTGTAACTTGTCGAAAATACGACTAAACCCTTCCTTTCAATTTGAGTACCAAAGTAAGTAACTGCTTGCATACTTCCTTCTTTTGCATTTATATTTGTTAACATTATTTTATTTTCAGGGTTCTTCATAAAGCTTTAATAAACATAAAAAATCGACAACCCTCCTTTAAACAGCAGTAAAATGTAACGAGAAATAATAAAATGAAGTCACGGTTAAGTATAGGTTTTTGGCACGATCATTATGGAAAAATTTGCATGCCTCAATTAGGAGGAAAAGCACGATCAGTATTTTTACTGCCAGGAAGGGGAAGTACGGAGTATGTAAGCATTTGCCCCATCAAGTTCTATTCTAATTGCGATCTTACGATTCGCTGAACTGTCACGCCCTCGACATACTCTTAACGGATTTTAAATGTACGTAAATGCGTTTATAAACAAAGGAGGCATCGTCTCTGGCGGTTCCCTGTCGAGTTTAATTGCAGGTTTGGTGTCGGCGTTCATTAGGATATTGCAGGCAGTTTTTTAACGTGATTATGACGTCGCAGGGTCTGTGCTCGGTCGGGGCGACTCGACGCTCGGCGATAGTATTGGTTGGAGGGTGAGCTGGGGCGAGGAGGGCTGCGTCACGTGCGAGGTCCGCACTCCGCAGCCCCACGCATGCGAGACCGCGGGGCGCCGGCAGCGCAAGCGCGCCCGACTGCCCCCGGCCCGCCACCGCCAGTCCGTCGCCGGCCGCCGCGCGCCCCGCCAGCCTGTTCCGCGTAACGCCGTGCGCCGCGAGTGATCTTCAAGTGATGTCGACTTGTGACTAGTGCCATGTTCGTGTTTCGCTGTGCCCTCATCGCGGCACTCCTGGCCGCCGCCGCTGGTGCTTGGCAGGAGAACGTCAGGCCCAAGGTCTTCGCACAATTAGGTGAGTACCCACTATCAGTGCCATGGTAACGTGACGGTGTTACTGAACTCACTCCAACAATACACTTAATAGCCCTCGGAGTCGATCATGTGGGTCCCCACAAAGCTAAGGCCGCGATGCGATGACGACGCGACGCCCCAAATGTCCAATGTTTATGTTGTTTTGTTTGACGACAACACGCGAGCAAACACTTCATTCAATGGACCTAGTGTTTATGTCGAACATGTCACCTTAATGTCCCTGAAACGAATGTGCTTGGATTAAATATTGCTTCTTATTAGAAATTATCTCATCCCGAATTCGAAACATGTTTACAGGAATTATTAAAGTTCAGAGAAAGCGCGCGTTCGCCGTCATGTTGTGTATAGCTTACATTGTGATACCTAACCTTACTTTGCTTCACGTTTCTCCAATTAGAAGTTTTCTATTTGAGTTTGTACATTGAATTTTATTTTGTAGACTTTCTGATATTGGTATATATGTTCGATGTGAAGTAAAAGATGCTTAGCAAGCTTTTCATTTTAGGTAAAGTTACGATATGACAAAATAAGAATTTATGATAGTGTAAAACTTCAAAACGTAGGGATAATAATTTGAAATCTTACGGAAATTTTAATAACAACGTAAAACTCTTTGATGTTACCAAGACTTTTTCTGACTCTTACTGCTGGTTTATGCAAATAACTTCAACTATCTGATGCCGTGGAACTCATTGTGAATATAATAAAGCAACAAAACAGAACATCCGGTGCAGACAAAGTTACTTATTTCGGTAACATTCGCATTGTAAATAGAATAAATAGCATTTGGTCTAGGAGTGCGCCTTGCGGTACACCCGCAACTATCCGGAGTCACGCGACAGTTAGTCCTGGTGGAATAAAGCTAGAGTACACAACTGTTCCGTCATTGTTTTATTGTGCAGCCTGCATTGCGGGAGACAGCCACGTGGCTCTCATTAGAGTAGCACAAAGCGTAGTAGTTTGTCCAACGTTTTGCAATGCTACGCTCGGATTAGCGATGCAATGTTTAACGCAGCGGATGAAACTTTGTCTCTTATCGTACAGATCCATAGATGCTTTCAACTGTATATGTCGCAAATTAAATTTGAAATATCGTGAAGCTCTTTATTATCGTTATTTTTATTCTTAATTCTGAAGAATGAAAATAGCTCATTGAATTATTACATGAATATTTTTATCAGTTCTAAAAAAGGAGAATATGTATATACTTGACGCACCTTTATGATCTCTTTGGGTAGATACGTACTTGCTAAATGATTTTTTGTTACTAGTTGAAATATCCTCAACAATATAAACCTAAAACCGTTTTGTCAACTTCAATTGAGGCTTCAATATAAATTCGCAAAGTGCGGCCAATTAATAAGCTTCGAGTTAGAATGACTGACGTCACGTGAAATGCGAATGTGTCAGGCATATCCTGCCTGCCTCATGCATCCGTTCATTGTTTTAACCGTTTAGTTAACGCGTGATGCTAATAGCTTTGGATTAATAGGTACAGAACGGAAGATACATTGTTATTCTGTATATGTTTACTTAAGATAAATATTTTTTGTTATTTTAAACACGTAGGTTACTTTTAAAACGTTTAATTCTTGATAGGTAGGCGTTAACGTGAAGGAAGTGGCGCTGCCTGCTATCGCAATTCTGAAATAGATAGATAAAAACTTTATTGCACCATAAAAACAAACACGAAAAATAATTACATAAAAAAAAATAACAAAAAAAAAAATTCTAACTTAAGTAATTATCTGCTAAAAGAAAATTAATACTTATATAATAATACCTTTCATTAAAAAATATGAAATATGGGTATTCTATAAATTTCTTGTGTAGGTAAGGCTATAAACTTTTTCACAATACTTTAAGTGCCATCCCACACGCATTCTACTAGTTAACTACGTATGCTATTCAGAACCTAGTGATGGTACTCTCCTTCAAGTTTGTAGTAAACAGTAAAAGCTATAGTGCCTGTTTCTCTACTATTTGTTTCCAATTCTATCAATATGTATATGTCTGAAACTATGAACCCTAGCAATTAGAAGTCAATAGTTCTCTATATTATAGCAAACAACTCGGGAGGCTGTTGACAATTCAAGTTAATTAGAATGTGATAGTGTTTGATGTATAGTACCTACACTCGTAGAGCGAGTGTCAACACCTCTTGTAATATGATCTACCAATCGAAATCGGAGGGGTCAAACTGACCGCAGTTTGTGGTTTGATGCTTCATACGATCTTTGCTTTGAAGCTGGGGGATGATATTACGTTTTAGATTCATTATTTTTGTAATCAGGTCTTCTGTAGTTATTATGTAATATTTTCCTAGAACGTTAATCAAGTTTGACACGTTCATTGTTAAATTGAGAGTGAATAGCTACTCTAGTTTTCTAGTGCTGCTTCTTATAATTTTATTGCCATATTTGCTTGTAAAAAACCTTTTCTATTGCGTCCTTGTCACGGCGCGATGCCTTTTGATTATTTCATACAAAGTTCGATTGACTTATCGCAATATACTCGTAGTCAAGTAATAAACATGGTCCAAAATCATTTACTCTTTTTATCTAATTTGTTTACATTATATTCTGTTTTGTAATTTGTATGTTGAGATATATAACTTGATATCAATAACTCATAATAGTATTACAATATTAACATTTTCAACCTTTTCACCTTTCAAAAATGTTTTATCGTCATACTGATCTAATTTTAACTTTTAACAACATTATTATTTTAGTACAATAACTTGCCTTTTCAACCTTTTGATACTTTATAAATTAATAAATCGCGTCTATTGTCTAATATTGTCTTACACCTACTTTGCTTTCACACCTATCATATCCCTTGTAATTTAACTTCTTGCAACAGTGTTAACTGTAAAGTTTAATATAATAACTTACCCCACAAGTGGGTGCAATCTAACCCAATTTGCTACAATCTTGCTGCGTCCGTTCGTTGCCGATAGTATTCTCATTTGAACTGTGTCAGTAGGTACAGTGAAATGCACTCTACTTTATTTAATTATCATATCGATATGTCAGAGAATGAGACTCTTGTTACTTTCAATTTATAGTGCCGTTGAGTGATTTTTGTTCACTTTATCGCTCTTCTCAATGAAACATTGTATTTGGGGTAAGATATACAGTTCTTTTCTTAAAGAACTTCGAATTTTTATTGCCTATTTCCTTTGATTAAAGTAATTTTTACTTTAATCAAATCCTATTTTTAATAATTTCACGTACCTAACATAGCAAATTTTGAACTTTTTAAAACCTTCAATTTGCAAATTAAAAAGTATCGTAAAATAAGGTTTCGGAGTATCGGGCGTTTGATATGACTCAAAAAGAAAGGGGATATATTTTTTATTAGAAAAGTATATAAGTAGTATATCCGTTGTCTAGCACCCATAACACAAGTCTAGTTACTTAGCTTGGGGCTAGAATGTGTGGAATGTCCTGCAATATTTATTTTTATTTTATTTTATTTTTATTAAAATCATGAACTGAATTGAATATTAACGTAGTTAAATAAAGGAACCTAGAATAAAAGAAAACTGTTGACTTAACTGTTATATTATGTTAACTTAATAAGTCTTAACGTTTATCCAGCCACAGAAGAAAGAAGATTTCTATGTTTGAATATCATTATGTCGCATTGTGCTGTCGTATGTAAACGATACTGCGGGTGGTCACTTTAACAATCTAAAGCGCCCAGGACACGTTCAAACATTCAACGACGCATGATTAAAATGTCAATTAGGCTTGATGCTCTGTTTGCGTCAAACAGATCATCAATATCATCACATTATAAACTAAATCTTCGTCTCAAGAAGTTTAATAATCAAATGGACACAACAGATGGATTAAACATTTTTTATAGTTTTGGCTTCGATATTTGTGTATTCCTAATTTTTATTTTTATCGTGGTCTTCACTGGCCTATTTTAAATATATATATTTTTTCTATAAAATATCTGTTTTTGAAGACGCATTCTTCCTTAAAATATGTTTGTGTATTAATTTTTTTCATTTCATGTTTGACGTTTGAGATTAAGGCGTTGTTTGATGGTGTATTAGGCGCTTTACGATGTAACCTACTTATATGTCTTAATACATATTCGGAAGTACGCTTTGGGACTGTTTTATCAGAAGGTTGACTTCCATTGTTAATACTTTAGTAACCATAACAAGTGGGAGTTACGTGTGTAGCATACAAATAGAAATATGTCATTGATCATTTTTATGTGTGTTTATTGCTTACAAGCAAATTAATCCTGTATTTATGGGTCTTTTGCATCTTTATATCATCAAAAGTCAAGTGTTAGTCAGTTCAGTAGTGTTACATTTTGATTTTATATCGAAACGACAGACATTGATTGAACTTAAACATGTTTTCTCCATTGTAATATTTTTCTTTGATTAAAAAATGAATCTGTTTTGTATCATTACGTTGCTTTATTCTAACTAATTAATTAACTGTTTCTCATTTACGCCACGCTTAAGTCACGCAATCGTCTTTTTGTCTCTGTTCGAAAGTGAGATATTAAATTAATTTAAGAAATTAATGATATTAATGCCTGAGATGAATACTTAATATTTTCTAATAGTGTGAATAAGCTGGAAGAAGTTAGAAAGCTATAAAATTGCTCTCTTTATACAAACGCGTGCCAAACGATTTTAGCACCATAGCTAGCCCTTTAATGGTTACGAAGTAGAGATCTGGACCGGTTGTGTGGGTAGGAACAAGCTGTAGTAGGTACTGATTCAAGAACAGGATGAAATTTCTCTGAGTAAGGCCTCTGAGGCCGATGACTCATACATCTCAGTATTAGTTACAGCTAATAATTTAAGCTCACAAATTGTAAGCCTATCTAATTGTGAATCAAATTCTCATTGTTCACCATAGGAAGCGTTTAAGAAACGATATTAAAAAACTTCGTATTCCACATAAACAACATCAAACGCTCCATAAAATTTATTACTTTTAGGGAGAGAAATAGGAAATATAATTTATTATTTACAGTTTAAATCACTACAATTTAAGTACCCTTGAGTCTACAGATAAGGTAGACTCTAAACACGTAAATCCTCTTTTTAAAAAAAAGATTTATGGACTCAAATCTTAAACAGGTGTTTGCGTTTGAAGTTCCTTTACTGTTTACGGTGTTGCATTATGGTTTCCGACACCCCCTTTTGTAACCGGTAAAATTATAGAGCGTTTAAGTGGGACCATAAAGTAACTGTTCAGTTACAACTAAGAAATAAATTACTTAACAGGATAATGCTTTTATATCCCGGGGAATATTTTGTACGTGTCGCGTTTTACCTTATGGGTATTTATTGGGTCATTCTTCAGAAACCAATACTCAAGGGAACTGTTATGTGGTGGGGTGCATAATGCTTGACGCAGCCCCGTTTATGATTTGAAGTGTACGTCGCAATTTATTAGTTTGTTCACGGTGGGGTCTTGAGCAATATAATCGTAGTTTATGTTATGCTCCTGGCTTACTGTTCATTACGTTAATTAATATAACAGTTGTCGTATTTTACTTTGTATTGCTTAACCTACATTGCATAGTTACATGACTGTGCCAAATTGCTATTGTGACAGACAAACGGACGTTTGTCGCCAATAAAAAAAAGGACAAAAGTTCAAACACCGACAATAAACGATATGAGATGAGGAATGTGGCTGCGCGACGAATCAAAATGTGTTTAATAGTAACGCGATATGGTGACTAATAGGTTGTGTTGCATCTTCGACAGGTTGCGGTTCGAAATTGGCATGTATGCAGTGGAAATAAGGTTTAATTTTAGGTGGGATGGGTTCACGCACGTGCGTGGGGTAGAGACGCGCGGGGAAGGAGCATGGCGCCGTGCGGCCACGGCCTGGCGGGAGAGGGACAACTTCTGATGGGATGTATTGTCTTCACGCGGTGTGGGATTTACCGTTTCTTTGTTTTATTTTTCGGACACACCGATTAATTTCTTTTAGTGGGCCGTTTGGGGTCGCCACTTCAGCTTGCACAATCAAACATTTTTTTATTTTGTGGCTTCATTATACTTTGCGGGTTTCATTCTTTCACCCCTCAGCTTTTGACGAAAATAGATCGAGATTGCAAATACGCAGCGTCTATAAATAAGACCCTTAAACGCATGTGCATGGCATTCGTTTTATTATAAGCTTCCTTTGCGGGAGTTCAGAGAACTTGAAAGTCAGACTGTGCAAACATGTTTGGTTAAACAAACAAGTACAAGTGTCTTATACTTACTGTGGCCTATAAATACGAATAAATGCAACTGGTTTCTGTAGTGAAACCTGTGAAACTATAGAATTATGAAGTTGATATTTTGTGTGGCCTGACTATACAAACATCCTGGAATAGTTTTTTTCTGTCGGAATTAACTCAATGGCTACTTCCGCCCCAGCGGAATAGAGTAGCAAAGAATTTTTTGGGAGAAAAAACGGTAGATCCACCTTTTTTAAACAGAACTAACTATATTTGTCAGTTATCAGATGATCTTATCATTAGAGAGATCCTTTTAAAAGATTACTATCAAATTATTGGATTTTGAACTACAACTCTGCATTGAGTTCTTAGAATCTCACATACATAGAACCGATATCTACAAGTCTTACAACACAATTTTAACACAAACTCGAAATTGAGCTCCAATACCAATCCATCGATCCATCTGTTCTATTCACATCCATGAAGAATGGTTTAGAAGCGGAATCAAAGGAGGATGGTTCATGAATGGCTGTTTTATCCAACCCTTGCTGACGAGGGCAAAGCAAACATTGGTTCAGTAATAAAAATATTTGTTGAAATCGACGGGTATAAGACGGTTTTTGCAAAACTCCCTTCTATTGTGATGCAGCTTTTAAAAAGTATTAAAAGCTAATCACAGAAAGGGTAGAATCGGGTTGGTATATGATTCAATTGCGATTTTTTATGAGAAACGTAAACATTATTAAATTGAATTTGTTTAGAGTTGCCGTTTTGCATTTTAACAGGATGTACTTTATTTGGGTAAAGTTAAATTCGAATTTTTTTGTTGTATAAAAGTTTGCTGATGCATTTATACTCTGTTAATTTACAGAATGAAGATTTATTAGGTCATGGTATGAAATGATGCGAGAAAGCGAACGATGACTTCATCAAACAAAGGCATATTGTAGACTAACTCTTCTTTATTTAGCCTACTTTCTTAGATATCAATGGTAAAAATTTATAAAGTATAATTTTTTAACAAAAAAGCTACTTTCAATCAACAATATATCAACATAACAATAGTAACCATTGGCTATAAATCTCCACATTCGTTCTCATTTGCACCGAGAACCATTTAAACCCCCTTCTTTGAAAGCCCGATGAATGGCGACGAGTCAATGGGACGTAAGAAATGGGCCAGTGACGTGCGCCACGGGCAAGTGAAATGTTTCTAAACCAATCTAAGAAGAACTCTTAGGGATTTGCTTTGAGACTCAGGACACAGGTGCAGCACGTATGCTTCTGACAGGAGCCAGATCAAGTAATTTGGTACGTTAATTTTGTCAGTAACAGGTAGGTACTATCTTATTAAAAATTGTAGTGGGATTTTTTCATTTATTGAAGCTATTTGTGATCGGTAAACTTAATCAACAGTACATGATTATTTAAGTAGAGCTCTCAGTTAAGTCAGTATTAATATATTCGGTCAAAAATTAATCATGAAAACGCAAATATCATGTTGATATTTTACGTGATAACGATAAATCATCCATCACACACATAAAAAAAGGTTTCTTGAAGTGAGAAATAATTCTCTCTCTTTAGACGCTAGAGAATATTTTCTTTTTTTTAATAAATAATTATTAAGAATATCGATTTTACCTTTTTTAAACCTTTTTAGAGCACATTCAACGAAGGCACAGGTACCTACTGGTAGATAAAATACTTACAATTTCGAAATTATTACGGCTTTAAAATGCATACTTCTTTCCATTAATGAAAGTTAAATAAACTTTACAAAAGAAACCAGGTGCGTATTGCATATAGTACCAGCACAGCGTCAATAGTGAGATCTCCCTACGCTGGTTGACATTCAAGCCCGGTAATGAGCCAGGTGGTTCTTGCACAATGTGCGATACCAACAATAGGCAAAGGGTGTGGGGCACGAGGCATATGGAATACTATTAAAATGCAGACATTAATAGTTACGGTTCATGTGCTCCTAGTACTTGATATGGCTAAATTAGGTAATATCTGTCTAATTATTATTTTAAATACAAATGATATGGTCATTTAATATTAATCTCATAATGAAATCTGGAGATTCTGAAAATAAAAATGAAGAAAAATGAATTAGATCATTCGACAATAGTCATAAATTCTAATATGGCATATGGAGGCTTATGAAATACTATTAAAATGCAGACATTAATAGTTACGGTTCATGTGCTCCTAGTACTCGATATGGCTAAATGAGGTGATATTTGTCCAATTCATATTTAAATACAAAGGATAAATGTAGTAATTTTATATTCATTATGAAATCTGTAGATTCTCAAAATAATATACGGCAAAAAAATTAATTATATACTTCGTCGTAGAATGTTTTACAAGTCGCTTTTTCTATCATTTGAGCCAACTACGGCTTGTGCAAGAGATGCATATAGCTTGAGTTAAGTAATACCGACACGTTAATAGACATTAATGTATTTAGCCTTATTTCATCCAAACTTTAAACTCCATTCCATTCGTCAGTTCTAATTTAAAATACCATTGCGTTCTGTTTCCGTGATTCTGCCATCCATTTTGTAGGCATCCAGTTTAATGCAAGTTTACGATCGGATTAAGCGACATCTCTCGGAATCCTATTGATCTAAACAACCGATCTTGAAATGTTATTACTTCCTCGTACGTTTTCGCGAGTTTACTCAATAAAATTAACGCAGGAAACATCACTCGAGCTTGTGTACTGCTTAAAAATAAACAGGATTGTGTGGCCCTTTCGTTCTATACTTGAACTTGACTTGGTGGGTCGATGACCGAATGCATCCGCGTGATAACTATGAACTACTGTCTCATCCAAAGAGTTTTAATTCTATTTTGAGTTGTATTGGAATTGAATTGGTAGAGAGATTTATAGACGAATAAAATTGAAGTTGTAATGAAGTTGAAGAGTTATGTTTTGTTTTATGTGGTTTTTATTGGTCAGTTTTTACTGCTTCAGTTTTGCGCTTTTGAGTTTTGTTTTCGATATTTAAACAACATAAACTAAACTTAACTACCAAAAGTAGTTATTTTAGACCAATCCTATTCTATTTTTAAATACTTAAAGGCACTAAATATCCTACATAAAGTCTAAGTTCTCAAATTTCAAATAATTATTTACATCTATACATCAATTATTGAAACATCAATGAGATGTTTCGTACATTACTTTTCTGAGTATTAAATGAGCTACAATCTTCTTGAGACTATTTAACTGCTACAAATGGCCCAAATGGAACTTATCATTTAATTACTTGAGCTTTTACCTATTGTGCTAGATTCAATCGATAAACTTTATTTGACATGATAACTCAGTCGAAAACGTTTCTTGCTTGCTCCAGTCGGTCGCGGATATCTTTTCTGTCATTATTCTGTCTATTTGAAGGCTGCGGTCCGAATCGGCTGAACAGCGATTACATTGCTTCAGATCAAATCTCCCAGTTCAAAATCGTGAGCGTAATAAACATGCTTATGGCGCTAAGTGCGCGCATGGGTCGCTATATGGCCATTTTGGACCGCAGTGTCTAAAATAATATCCGCGGTTGACTAGAAGAAGCAAATATAGTTACTGTTTTACCTTCTTTCATGTCCACATTCAACTATGCATGGACTTATATGTTTATTTAACTATCGTCATTATCAATCATACATAACTTATCATAAACTTCCTACTGCATGATATTCTGACATTCTAATAAAGTTCTAAACGTACTCAGAGGCCATTTTATTGGATTTACAGACGTTGCGGGGGATTATGTTAATGCAATACAAGCGTTGAGTCAATGCACGGTAGTGATTGACTCCGCAAAGCCGAATTTTAAGTGCAAGTCTACTATTTTCGGCCAAATATTAATACCTAGTTAGTTGCAGCAAAAATCCCGCTTCGGTGAAAATATCGGTTTAATCTATATGCTATCCCGACCTCAAACTGTAAGCCTATGTAAAAAACTCGTTTTAACTCTTAAAATAAATACCATGTTATTAATGTTGAAAGTATTTTATCACAACATTGCTTCACAAATATTTACAACTTCTTTAAAGTAATTACCAATTATCATGAAATTTAATTTAATTGAATTTTCTGTAGAATTTATTGATTTCGATTTGTTTTCCGTATTATTTGCATGTTATTACGTAGAAATGTATTTCGAGTAAAAAAAAAAAAAAAAAGGTAAATATAGGTATAGGTAAATATTGTTTTTTCGGTTTCGGGTTCAGTTCCCGCCTCAAACAAGTAATGATGTATCCAGATATTTATTTCTAGTCTGGGTGTCTGTATGTATATTCACTACATAGTATAAAATAAAGTCACTTTTCGCCGTCCCTATGTCCCTATGTATGCTTAGATCTTTAAAACTACGCAACTGATTTTGATATAGTTTTTTTTAAATAAATAGAGTGATTAAAGAGGAAGGTGTTTAGATAATACATGCATAATACAGCCGTGGGAAGCCGGGCGGGTCGTACGTCGGGTAAGTATATATTTGCAAAAAAAGTATATATTATATATCCATTCTATCCGTTATCTGGCCACCATAACACAAGCCTAGTTGCTTAGTTTGGGGCTAGATGGCCCTGTGTGAAATGTTCTATAATATTTATTTATCATTCAATGTTTTAGCGTACCGAAATATTATTATTTCGTTCATTTATTCGGTTTTGTCGACCCATCCCTATAGTCGCTCGGTAACTACTGTGTCCGGGTATCGATTACTCTATATTGGGTATCTGCATTGTCTCGACATCGCATAAAATGATGTCTTCCGTTGAACAACTGTTAGGTCGAATTTACTCGTATATTCTGGCTTTGCAATGTTATACTATAATGCGCTGCGACATTAGCTTTTGTTGAAAATGACGGAGAGTATACTATTTGTATGAAAATAGAAGTGATCTTGCACATCAAGTCTAATGCAATAGGTATTTAAGTAGATCTTCCGTTTCTAGTGGTGCTGTGGTGGTTGCATTCGTCGTATGAGGGTGTTATTTCCTTAGGAACAATTTACTAATGTCATTAAGTTCAATTTTGATTAACTATCTTTACCAATTAAGTCGTTTTTGACGTGATAACGTCTTATTGATCGATGAACACCGTACTGCACTTACAAAAGTGTCATGTTACGGGAACGTGAGTGAGCGTTATGGACTAGGTAACCATAGCATATTATCGTTGCTATGGTTACCATCAATGTTTTCGTATGACGTTATTTTTTAAACACTTTTCTTACGTATACCTAGGTAAAATTGTCACTGTAAGTGGTTTGTGAAAGTGATTCAATCAAATATTTTTAGATAAATAAATCTTCTCAGACAGCCATAACGATTTCCGAAATAAGATTAAAGTAATCCAACTGCACACCCTTGGTTTCACTTTTATTTGTACTTTCATGTTTATGACTGATATTGCCCAAAATCTGTGCACCACATTAGACAAATGACTTGAGGGTGTACGTCGAAGTTTCTGCGAGAATTGAATCAATATTATATTGGTTCTGTGCGGGGCGTTCGACTCGTAATACTTTGAAACAATCGAAGCCATATATACACTGCGTAAAACATATAAATACTAAGACGTTATGGCTTTAGTTGAAAAGTTACAAGAACAGGAAAATCTGAAAGAAGATAAAATTGTGCAGTTGAAAGGAAAATCAAAGAACGAATCGTGCGAAAATGTCGTCACTATTCCTGGCTTGTATAGATTATTTATTACCAGTATTGATTGAAGTGGCGAATTTTGATATTGAAGGAGCCCACGAAAGTTAGTTTTCTGGAGTGATTACATACCTAATCGTTCTGACCGTTTACAATATACCTACCTACTACTTCATAGAACTCTACGTATTTTTACGATCAGTTGACTTTAGGTATTTAAATTATTTATGCTAGGTTACCGCTACAAAGGTTCGATGTTTTTGTTGGGTTTCTTTTACAAAGTGCTGATTAAACTTGCAGCGTATTTGCTAGACATGTTCAGTCTTCAGTATGTATTCCAATCGATAGTTGACGAATAATTGAGAAGGTTTCCTATACTTTATTTTTGTAAATATCTGTATGTATAACTTCATACAGCCCCTCCTCTGCGCCATCCTCTTTTAACACGCTTTTATTAGTTTCACCTGTATGCTTGCTTGTATGTATGTAACCGACTCTTTTGGGCTCGATTTTGCCCTATTTAGAACGATCAGATTTTTGTCCTATCTGGCCCTATCTTATTCCTACTTGCATACTTACTTCTGCTGATTTTTTCTCTATACCTTCTCTATTGCGACATCTATAATATAAAAATGAATTGCAGAAGTGTTCCTAAGCGCAAATCTCGTGAACGACTGAACCGATTTCGCTAATCCTTTTTTTGGAATATTCCATAAGGTACGAGACGGTTCTGACGAAGAGAAAAATTCTAAAAATTGCCTGTATAATATGTCTAAAAGCAACACTTTTCTATACTCCCAATTCCCATACAAACGCGCGACAGACTCGTGGTCACACCGTTTTACTACACCAGTGTAACTACGAGTATTTTCTGTTACTCGAACGATTCGTAATAATACTTAAAAGTCAATTTGAACTTTTATACCATACCATAAAGTTCAAGTTTTAATGGAGAGGTTCCGGGAAGGCAAAACAATTGAGTGACGTTAGTTGTATCGTATAAATATTGACGTGTCGCGGTGTCAGTTGCCAAACTCCACCTAAACGGCTGAACCGATTTGTATGTTTTTTTATATGGCAATACAACGTCTGCCGGGACAGTCAGTCATCATCATCATCATAATCTTCCTGCCCTTATCCCAATTTATTTAGGGTCGGCGCAGTATGTCTTTTTCTTCCATTCACTCCTATTAGTCGTCATCTCATCGTTCACATTCAGCTCTCTCATGTCTTGTCTCACGCAGTCCATCCACCTTTTCTTCGGTCGTCCTCTTCCTCTCCATCCCTCTACATTCATACTCATCACTCTTCTAGTCACATGCGTCTCCTCTCTTCTCATCACATGTCCATACCAACTTAAACGTTTGTCTTTTACTTTTTCAGTAATCGGTGCTACTTTCAGGCTTCCTTTAATATATTCATTCCTTATTTTATCCATCCTCGTTACTCCACACATCCATCTTAACATTTTCATCTCCGCTGCATGCAATCTTCTCTTTGCCGGGACAGTTAGTATTATAATATAATTAAATTAGATAATAAGAATCTGTTTTGGCAGTATATTTTCTTTAACATCTAATAGCTAGTATTTTCTAAGTGCTGTTGATTCTGTACAAAGGAAAAAAATACTGTTATGAGAATAAATTGTTGAACACCTTGTTATTTTAATAAGTTATTACACCCTCTCCATCATCAATCAACGGTTAAAGCCTTCAATAGAAATGTTTGCGTCATAATAACGTACCACTTACTTAGCCACATGTTAGTTTATTCAATTTCTTTGAGAATTTGTCACACGTCGCCATTTATCATCTCTTAACTTTTCAAAACATTATGTTTATTTCTAAACAAGTAACGGTTATTGAATAAAAATTCCATGCTACCCATAATCTTTCACATTTAGACAACAATTATGAGGAAAAACAATACATATAAAGGATGCAAGCTAACACAGTCTATAATTTCTGATCGCCCGTGGTGATGCCATATTAAATGCCTAATATTGCCACAATCAAGAAATGAATTAGCTCTTATCTCGTAACAAAATGCACATCCAAATTGCGCCTGTTTGTCGTAACCGTACTACTTTGATTCTTATTTCCTCGCTCACACTTAAATGTTAGAAAGAGATTTAAGTGTGACAAATAGTCGCATTCTATCGAAAATATTTGTTCAAAATTGCGTGTTTAGTATACATTTGTGTGATAATACTAATGCCTGGTCATAATTAATGAACTCGGCAAAGTTTGTTGGGCCCAGTTGACTTACGGAGTCACACTTTCTTAGAGGCATGGGATTAGTTAGAAAGTTTCTGATGTGTCGAGATTATCTTGTAGGTAACTGATTTGTTTGTTTTCTGTTCTCATATGTTGTTGATACTAATTTACTTTGTTTTTGATAATTAAGATGTTTTCAAATTAAACAATGCGACTAATACAAGCATAAAGCGGCAGTCCCGGTGATTGATTAATGATTAAAGTATTGATAGCATTTTCGCCTTTAGTGCTTGTGGTATGAGATAATTTTGATCATCATCATTTCGCATGGCGATCATCCTGCGTGGATCAAATATCTTTACTTATCCAAGTTTTTTAGGGTTAGTCGCTTTCTGGGGCCCTGTTGAACTGGGGCCAGGGACCAGATTACGATTGTATAAAATGGTAATTGTAGACTTGGACCGTTACCCAGGGACCAGAGTACGATTGTAGGAAAGATTAGCCAGCTTGCGGCAGCAGGTGTGAATTTGTGAACTTTCCGGATAAACAGCGAAGTAGGCATTCGTTTAGCTAATTTTCTAGTAAATAAAACCACAAAATAAGAAAAATCGCATTTCTAAAAGTCGTAGTACCAAAGTTGTTCGCCAAAACGTCTAGAACAACGTCCCTTTCGTATTTTAAACCCTTTGTTGAACGAAATACGTTGTATATCTGTTTGTATCTTATATTTTCCACTAACTAACACAAAGTTAAACCGATTGGCTCACGTCGACATAATACACCGGTGACTATTCCATAGATTAGATACCTATCCATATTTGGCATAATCAGGTCGTTTAATCAATCAACCGATCTCGTATGCGCGTTCATAATATTGAGTTATCGTACTTTGGAAATTTGTGGTTAATAGAGTACTAGTTGCAGACTGTGCCTTCGTCCTTCGAGTTTCTTATAAGTACCTTATGCTCATTGATTAGATGTGTAACAGAGTATGAACCATTTATACTCCATGTACTTTTTAAGACAACGTGTCAAAAAAATATATTTCTATTTAATTTTTAACTGACTTCAAAATAGCAGGATCTCATTTCGTCGCGTATATATTATTTTATGTATGTTCGGCGATTACTCGAAAACGCCTGGACCAATTTGGAAAAGTATTTTTTTGTTTGAAAGGGGATGATAATAATAATAAAATATTGTATGATAATATAGCTAATATAACATTTTATCTGTACTTTAACGCTTTTTAAAATAAATACTATTTTTACAAATGCTTACGATCGACTTAATCTAACGGGTATGACTGACATGAGCATTCTGTAATTCCTTGGTAACTATGTAGTAGATATAAGCTTTTTTAGAATTACTACCACAATTGTTTATGGTAGTATTGTGGTAACAAGCAAGAACTAAACAATACGTAAGTCAATATTCCGCAGCCGAATAATATACCCTCATCTCCAGACATCGATCAAGATTTTAATCAACACCAAAACTTCCCTTCTTTAAAACTGTTAGAAGAACACGTTAAAAAAACAACATAAAATACAGTCTTCTATTAAAGTTATTGTATGTTACTGTCATACTGTTACCAAGTTGGTTTTTTTACGACACATGTCAGTAGTAATTGCTAAGGAGCGGTTGCTCCCCAGGGGTAAGAAACCTACTGGCAACTCTAACCCCTATTGATATAAGAATATGATGTTGTTTACTAAGGAATATTGTTTCGTTTCATACTGTTTTATTAGTAGTTACATTAGTTAAGAGAATTCGTGTGGAAAATATAAGAGGTTTTTTAAATTTCGTTTCTTATTTTTGCTTTTATTAATAAGTGGCTTAGATAATTTTACAAGTTTTGATATTAGAACCGGCGCTCTCTCCATAAAAACGTAGTCGACTGTTTCCTCCCTGGATAATGACACTAGCACAAATATTTTTGTTGGATTAAACCTATAATTGTCATGACTGACTATGTCCCTATGTCTTGGTTTTTTTCATTTCCTAATTATCTTAGAAATTATGAATTAAAAACAAAACATAGGGGCATGGCCATGGCATTTATAAGTTTTATGCAACAAACTCTTAAGTGGCTTGGTTATTTTTACAAGTTTTTGATATAAGAATATTGTTTACTAAGGAATATAGTTTCGTTTCATACTATTTTATTAGTAGTTACATTAGTTTAGAAGAATTCGTGTTAAAATGTAAGAGGTTTTTTTTAATTTTGTTTATTATTTGTGCTTTTATTAAGTGGTTGGTTATTTTTACAAGTTTTGTTAAGTATAAGAATATGTTATTATTTACTGAAGAAAATTGTTTCGATACATACTGTTTTATTAGTAAGTAGTTATATTCGTTAGGATAATTCGTGTGGAAAATGTAAGAGGTTTTTTTATTGGGTTTATTATTTTTGCTTTTATTAAGTAACTTGGTTTGTTATTTTTATAAGTTTTTATTCAATTTGCTTGGTTTCTAGCATCTGAGGTTTGTTTGGACTATGGTAATGTCTGTCAGGTTTGTTTTTCGGGTTCGAAGTATTTTAATTTTATTATATCAAGACCTAACCAAACTGTTGGTAACAAAAACAATTTCGAACAGACGTTTAAATAGCCTTTAGCAAAGAATAGATAACTTTTAGGGTATTCCAAAACTAGATAATAAATGCCTTGCCTTTTTTTTAACTATATAATTATTTTTAAGTAGGTAAGTATAATCATATTAAATTACATAATAATTAGTTAAAATAAAGATTATGATAAAAGTAACTGATATGAAGTATAAAGCTACTATATACAAATCAAACGATAAGTTTTATTCATTATTCAATACCTATGTATTAAATAATGACATTTTAATCATTTCGTCTGATAGTAGGTTTTGAAAATTACCAGACACCAATCTAGGTAGTTCTCTACTAGAATCGACCTTTTTACTACTAGAAAGTGATAAGTAAGTAGGTATTTACATTTGTGAAGAGTTTTATTTGCGGTTTAGTTTAAAATAATATTTTATTTTTTTATTTTTATAAAATAATAATTTTAGACAAAAACGGTCGTTTTCGTCCCTCCACCCACCCCGGTCAATAGGGATAACGGGCAGTCTTTTAAATAGGCGTCAATTTCGTCTTTCCATCTTCGTCTTGAGTCTGCCACATACCTATCGGCGGACTCACAAAGCATGCAAACCAAAACAAATATCTGCTTTTGAAATAAGTAGACTATAACAGCGATTCCCATACGGTTTTGTAAGGAGATCGACCTAGCAAAAATTAATGACAAAGAGATCGAGTTTTTAACCGTTTAACCCACCAAGTATTTATCGAGATAATTTGCATAAGTAAAACTACATTAAGTTTAATAATAAATAATAAATAAATATTGCAGGACATTCCACACATCGCCATCTAGCCCCAAGCTAAGTAACTAGACTTGTGTTATGGGTGCTAGACAACGGATATACTACTTATATACTTTTCTTTTGTAAATATATACTTATAATACATAGAAACAACCTGTTTAAAATGTTCGTAGTTAGGAATATCTATACTTGTTATATTATAAAGCTGAAGAGTTTGTTTGTTTGAACGCGCTAATCTCAGGAACTACTGATTCGAATTGAAAAAATATTTTTGTGTTGGATAGTCCATTTATCGAGAAAGGCTATAGGCTACTTTTTATCCCGATATTACCACGGGATCGGGACTTACGCGGGTGAAACCGCGGGGCGCAGCTAGTTCTAAGATAAAGCTAGACGCAAGCAGGCTGTCAAGTGGTCATTTGTAACACGAGTACGAACTATCCTCGCAATCGACCGTATGGTTTAGACTAGCTAGATGAACACTAATAAAAATATTCCAAAAAATTCTCACGGAAACTGGAAACTATGCTTTAAATCCGTGGGGTCTAGCTAAAGTTAAAGCTTTCATGTAAATTAAATTACTTACTCTTAATTAAAGTAAATTTAATTTCGAAATTATTTTAATTATCCGCTTGAAAAAGTTCGTTTAAAGTTCATAGCATAGAAACCGTACAAGTGAGCTTTGATTAGATACGTAAGTACTTCATAAAAGCTAAAAGATTATGCATTTTATTACTTTTAGAATAACCTTTGAATGTCTCGTAATAAACATCGATTTAACAACATTACAATGCTTATAAATTAAAATAGTTATGTTAATAGCGCTCAGAGTGGACATTACTGTCAAATATAGTTTTTTTATTCGTGTAGAAATAAAATATATGAATGTCTATAATGATTAAACATGTTGTTCGGTTAAACACAGAATAATAGCATCTACGTTGAAAATAAATAGAAATCAAGTATTATGAAATACTTAAATAAAAAATATAAATAAAATATAGCTAATAGAAGTGAATAAAAGAAAACGTATAATGAGCTAGCTCCAAATAAATTAGAATAATTGCAGGAAGAAGAAGTACTTAATATACCAGCCCCCTTAGACAAGTTTGCTCTCTATTAGCGAGGTCGCCAATCCAAAATTAGCATAAGATGGAATTTATACACTATTTTTTTTTCTCTAATGCAAGACCACGTGACTTTTCGTTGGCTTGTGTCAATTTCATACAAAAAAAAAAAGTCTGTCGATTATCGCTAATAGAAAGCCATCTTGTCTAAGGGGGCTGATCTGCTCATCTTCTTATATATAAAAATGAATCGCAAAATGTGTTGGTAAGCGCATAACTCAACAACGCCTGGACCAATTTGGCCAATTCTTTTTTTAGAATATTCCATATGGTACGAGGATGGTTCTTACGGAGAGAAAAATTTAAAAAATTGCCTGAAAATGTCTAAAAACAACACTTTTCTATACTCCATATCATACAAACGATTCGTAATAATACAAGTCAATAAGAACTTTAATACCATAACATAAAGTTCAAGTTTTAATGGAGAGGTGCCGGGAAGGCAAAACAATTGAGTGACGTATAAATATTGATGTCAATCGTGCCGCGGTGTTAGTTGCCAAACTACACCTAAACGGCTGAACCGATTTGTATGATTTTTAACCCCCGACGCAAAAACGACGGGGTGTTATAAGTTTAACGTGTCTGTGTGTGTGTGTCTGTCTGTGGCATCGTAGCTCCCGAACCGATTTTGATTTAGTTTTTTTTTATATGGCAAAACAACGTTTGCCGGGACAGCTAGTAATCTTATAAAATTAAACACTGTAAGCTATGTATATTATAAATAATATCTAATGGACGTACCTACATACTTCATTTTTGTTACGTAGACCTTGGTTGTGTTGTGTATGGTTATTGTTATGATAATTAATTTGTAAAAAAACCATGAGACTCTAAAAATACAGAAAACATTTTAATCAAAAGTGACTCTAACGATGGTTTGACAATCATTTTATTTCAAATGAATATTAAATCATACTAAAGGTACGTATAAAATTAAATTGCCATCAACCTAGCTCTATCAAAAATGATTTTATGAAAACTAATATAAAATAATAAAAAAATGAATATCATATCGAATGGCTGGGTCGTCGCTCCCGCCATGTGCACTACAGCTGCGGCACAATTTTTTCTACTAACTTTTGACCCCACTTCGCTACGATCATTCATATGGGAACTCTGCCTTCTGAATAACTTATCAAACAATTTTAAACCCAATTACTTGAAAATACGATAAATTTTCGCTTGAAAAGACGAAACTATTTTAAGTGGTTGCCATTATTACTGCGGTAAATTAATTGGTTGATGTCATTTTTAAGAATTAAGAAGTTAGCAAGTCTAAGCTTTGTTGTTATTTCGTTTGAACGAAGGACTTAGTTTATGGTTATCTTGATCTTAGTCTGGGACAATCTGAGTATGACAATAGCAAGCTGGTAAGACCAAATTTGGGATAGATAATTTAGATAACTGTCTTGCTTGTTATAGAGGTATAAATAGAATTGCTGTCAGTTTGTCTGAGTTATATATGAATTTATGAAATATTGTGTTAAAATGTTTACGAGTCTAGACTAAAGTTTAGTTTAGTTTAAACGTTACAAAATATAAAACAACTTAAATTTTGACTTAAGATGAACATTACAATCTTTTAAATATTTTGAGACATTTAAGAATTTGGAGATTGGATACAGCATAATGAAGTTATACAAAAATATGTATGTAATATATTGAAAGTAAATCACTTCTAAAAACTTATTAAAATTAAGCAGAGAAAATAATAGAAGAAACTTAGAAATTAGCCATAACGAATCTTATCGTTATCACTTTTTAATTAAAATGCAAATGAATTTTTGTGTTAGGTAATGAAAACACAATATCTATAAACTTTTTTATGTTTTTTTGATGTTGTGTGGCTATATATTCTAAGCATTATTTTTAATCTACATATATTTGATCATAGCGCAAACATCTAAACAATATACCACAATTTTTTACCATTTATTTAATTTACCCTTTAATAATTTACCATTTCTTACTATAAAGATAGATAGTTGTCAGACGCTGATCAGATAAAAACAGTGTTAGTGATTTTTACAATATTCATTCAGTTATAGAATTATGAATACTTTGTATTATATAAAAAAATGTAAAAGGTGCTAAGTTGGTTGAATATCGCTCGGAGCGAACGACGGACGACCAAAACATTTCTGGAACAATTCTAGTTGATAAATTGTAATCTCTAACAGGAAGGAAGTGATGAAAAACTTTGTAAATTGTTTTAAAACACCCCCTTTCATAATTTTGGTGTCGTGTTTCCTCGAAGGACGTTGCGGGGCATGTCCCAAAAATATGGCCTAGATAAATTTAGAAAGTTCGAGAAAAACTTTTGTAAACAAGTTTCGTAACTCAACGAAAGGTTTTCGAGAATTGGTAATTAGGGTTACAAGTTCAGTTTAACTTTTGTTTGCCTTCCCGGCTAAATTTTAACATCTATTGAGTAGTTACCCGAACTTAGTCTCTGAGATCAATAGAGAGTTTTATAGGTATTTACTTGAAATTAAGGACATGTAATCATTTAAAAAAGTAAATTCAAATGCCGTGCTTCAAAGTAGCTGTTGATGTCGTTTGCTATCTGTGGTAGCAGTCTCGATCAAGGTTTAATTAAGGGCAATACTTTAAAGATTTTAAAAACTGAGAACTCGTTAAGCGCCACATCACGATTTGAACCATGGACTGACTACAGACAAAGTATACAAACACCTTCATATAGACCAGGGGCCTAAGTCTGCTAACACAATTGTGTTTCAATAGAGTGTCGATATAATCGTAATAGAAATTTATTGTCAAAAATATGACATTACATGTTAAATTGGTATTCTCCTAACGTTAACTATTCTATCGAAACACCACTGACACACCACTGACTCACTTCGGTATTCTGCTCTAGAATCGTGGCTCAATGGAATCTCGATAGTTGTCAAAACAGTATATCGCTTAGCAACATATACCATGTTGCGAGGCAACACCTGCAACGTATCTATTACCATTCCATTGAGACTCCATAGTGATTATATTGCGATGTTATTAAAACTTTAGCAGAATCTCTACATATAATAAATTCGAAGTTTTGGAAGTAAGCGTTCTACGTCCATAATGATCTTAGCACTATAGAATTCGCTAACCTTATATAGCTCCGGTAGAAAAAAATCTTGCATGCGCGATTCAGGTTTTCTTTAATTTAGAAAATCACAAATTAGTTGATTATTCGTTTTGTTCTGCTTAAAAATTTTGTACACTTATGTATTTTAAGAATACATAGCAATATACACATTTTTTAACTAGAAAATAAAGTAATTAACTTAATAAGATATTTTTTTTAATTTCAAGTAACTAGCGCCATCTCTTCGTTTTCGCGAAACTTCCATTCATCTCAGAAAATGTTGATTTTATTTGTTTACCTTTGTTTGTGCAGTCTAATTTCGGGAACTAGGAAACAGATTTTAACATAATCTTCACGAATGTGTTCAGAAAATATCAGAAGAGGTTTAGGTATTTCAAGTAGATTTATGTTACTAATTAAAATTTGATATTTCTAGGCGTAAAAAATAAACCATAATATTTTTGCATGAAAACGTACAGAACGTAGGGATGATGTCAAAATTGTCAGTTTGACATACGGAAAGAAGCATCTAGCGCCATCTCTTTTTTATTTATAATTTTATTATGGCTTCGCATTATTACTATCGTGCATATAGCCAGTGTCGCGGTCAAAGAAAATTAAATCCAATGCAGGAGCGTTTTTTGAATTTGGAACATTACAACGCTCCAGCAATTTTGTATGAACATGTGTATGAAGCGGCGTGCTGGGGTTATTAAAAACTTAAATACTCTTTGATTGGATCTCTTTTATCAAAGTACTAGCGACCCGCCTCGGCTTTGCACGGCTATATTATGCATGTATTATCTTCTTATGTAATACATATAAAATCCTTTGTCCTGACTGACTGACGGATCATCGCACAGCCTAAACCGCTGATCGTAGAGACTTTAAACTTGGAGGGTGTGTTCTTTGTATGACGTAGGCATCCGATAAGAAAGAATTTTCCGAAATTCTACCCCTAAAGGGGTGAAAAAGGGGGGCAAAGTTTGTATTGGACATGATTCCTTAGTCCAATCTATTTCAAATTTTGCATAAACATTCCTTAACAGAATTAATGGAACACGTGTTTCGTATTTTATTGAAATTAATCCCCTAACGGGGTTAAAAAGGGGAAGAAAGTTATTTTGGGAGTGATTTGCTTCGAAGTTGATATCAATACTCTTTAGTGCTTTTGATTAGATAGGTAACATACTCATTAATCTATGATTGGTAAGACGTCACTTCAAGCTGACAGCGTTAACGTAAAACCTAAGAGGTTGAAAACTTCGAACATTGAACTGAAAAAAGGTGTCTTGCCATTTAGTACTGGGAACTTGACAAAGTATTTTTTTTTTGCGCGATACGTTTGCTAATGCTACCTGTCGATACAGGACATTACGGCAAATGAAATATGCCTTTACACCAAATCTCATAGGTGTCTCGGAAATGGGGTATTTGACCAAACGTTATGACTAAGATTTTATCAAAAGTGCGCTGTGCACAAATAATGCTTTCTAACCAAACTTCTAAACCATCTCGGAGACGGGATATTTGTTAAAACATAGAACTGTTATAGGATAGCCACTGAATCACTTAAAACTCTATATTTTTATTAGGATACGCCAAAATTACTCTCTGCGCAACTGTTCAGCCCTACCTAATAATAAAATTTTGAACAATTTGCCAAAAGTCACAGTTCCCAAAGTTAGTAGATACTAATTATTAAGTAATTTAAAAGAAATATCTTTTGTTATGAATACGAAAATACCTAAACAAATGAATAGGACTTTTACACCTTTTTCATTTTTAAAATGGACAGGAAAGTGATCTTATAAGGGTTCCTTTTTTACCTTTTAAGGTACGGAACCCTAAAAACACAAAAGATGACTATGATAGATAGGTAATTACTAATTAGCACGATATGATTAAAGATTTACTCATGTGGTAATCGTAGAGTTTTGTGCATTATTGGCTCTGTGTTAGAAAGACAGAAATAGAAGAATTCATTTTTTTTGTTTAGAACTTTAGGTACTTAGACGTATAGCCCATTTTGGATCCCATCCCAAGAGAATTGGGTGCACCCGAGGTTTTCGTGTTCCAAGTTAAAATACATCTCATTCAAAATCTATCTTCTCTATACATATAAAATTCTTTGTCTTGACTGACTGACGGATCAACGCACAGCCTAAATCGTAGAAACCTGAAACTTATAGGGTGTGTTCTTCGTATGACGTAGGCATCCGATAAGAAATTAATTACCTACCGGGTTTAAAAAAGAGTAGAAAGTTATTTTAAGCGATTTGCTTCGACTCGAACTCCTTAGTGCTTTTGATTAAATTAAGTAAGTACATTTTAGTTTGACACACATGTTTCAAACTCAATCTAATTCGAAATCAACAAAAAATAATCCTATTTTAACTATTTTCGGCTCCTGCGCGGACGAAGTCGCGGGCAAAAGCTAGTACCAAATAAAGTCACAATCTCGATATAATATCAATAGAGTCTCGATATAATGACTTTACAGTGACCGGACTCGCTAGCGTCTGCGTCAAAAATCCTATGAAAAAAATGTACTTCTAGTGACCGCTAGAGGCGCTGTACATTTTTTCATAGATTTTTTTTACGCCGACGCTAGCGAAGCGAGTCCGCTCACTGTAAACGAATGGTAAGGGTACAGTACCACAGACTTTCTGCCACAATACCAATTCGCAGTTGCACAAAGCTGAAATGTTTCCAGCTACTCGTAGCTATTTGTCTCACACTAATTACTTGAGAGATCTTAATTACGACCATCCGGGGTTTGATTGGGCCCCGCATTGTTTGTGTTAGCATCTAACAGAACGATTGCGACTGCACTTAGTCACTGGACCGGGATAATAATACCTCCTTTATGAGTGCAATTCGGTTTCTATGACAATACGGAGTTGTTTATGTTGAACTTTTCGTTCGAATGTTGTGGGTAAGATTCAGATTGGTCTATTTTTAAGATTTTAGCTAAGCTTTTAGTCACTTTTTTTACATATCAGGTCAGCATTTGACTACTATCACACCTGCCTGATGGTAGATGACGATGCGGCTTAAGATGTAGCACGCTTTCCTAGAAGATAATACCTATTCACTCGCGGCTTTAATACCCCCAAATGGTACACGTCAGGAAATACAGACGCAAGCAACTGATTCCATTACCTTGCAGTACGAATAAGGAATGACGAAGCAAAACGCTTAGTGACGTCTGGTATGTCCACCATGAATCGGTGCCGCATATCAGTCTGCCTGGTTGTCACTAAACTGAGAGACCAAAATTATTAGTCGTACTTTATTACATACTTTGTTTATAGCCATAAGAGGATACTCTCTGTACTTTCTTCAATATCGAAACAGACCCACAGATAATGCTATAGTCCGACAATCCAATCATAATATTAGTTAACCTATCCCTTTAATGGACTTTAATCTAGCCATATACACGGGGCGTTACCAAATTCTAATTCAAAATCCTATAACCCGACATCAAAACCATAAAATAGGTTTATTCAAGTCGTTACAGCTAGAAGCTAGGAGCTAGCAATTGTTGAGAAAGTCTGTTAACGTGCAGTGGAGCATAAAATCGGGTAGTGCAACCCTATCGTCAAATGTAATAGGCATCGATTACCGACCTATTATACCAGTAGTTATAGGTAGGTATGTCTACACTGTATCGAAGTCTACCGGTCTTCTGTAATTTGAAGTTGGTAGGTACTGTTACTTGGTAGTTGGCCGGTTATTAAGACCAAGACTATTACTTTCTTTTACAGTGTTCATTTGTGGTTTGAATCGTATTGTATTTACAATTTCTGGCAACTTAAGTCAATTTTCTTGTTGTGTATGTAGTTACTTTTACTGTAATTATTACGATCAGACTGAACACTCTTACTTCCAATATTGGCGCCCAAGAAAACACCTACGCCGCCACCAGTGGTGTCAAATGTGGTCCTGAGAATTAATTATTATTATCCTCAGATACATAGATCATCCTAACTTCCTAATCCTAACTCATTTTATAAATCCGAAAGGTTTTTATATCCTTGTTTGTGCCCTTTTCAAGGCTAATCGTCTGGATCGATTTATATGAAAATCGACACGGTCGTAGTTTAGAGGATGGAGACTTAACTGGAGGACTTAGAATACTTTGATCCCGAAATTTCCGCGGGATTTGGATTTACGCGGGTGCATCGGCGGGTATTTATATTCGAAATTTAATTTTTATATTTCAAAAGATATTTTACCTATCAAGTTAAATGAAGATAGCAATCCATATAAAACACGTTTTCGATTCACTACATTTACGCTTAACTCGTTCACCTTATACAAAATGTCTGTTTGCTATAAAGAGTGTTCATTTCATTCTCGATACCCCGAGGGTAGGTAAGTAGGTACCTACCAACCGCACAAAAGAAACATTTTCCTGAAAACTCGTGACGTCAGCTTAAAAAAACACAATGGCCCCTAGGCAGACAATACATCCCTAGCCGTCACGATCTGATCACTTCGCTCTTTTAAAAGTGGAGAAATTGGGGAGGGTATTTTTACTATTGACGAACCACCATATCTTGATATTTGATAGTACCTAATGATACGTTAAGTTTTGTGAGATAAATTCTGTTGTTGACACTCAAACAAACATAATATTGTAAGACTGTAAAACATTTCACATAGCAACGCCATCTCATATAGATAGAGAGATTGTACGCTTTATTGTACGGTTGGAGTTAGAATTGCAGACCCACCGTAGAGTGGTGATTTTGATTTTATTTTAATAATATTTATCTAATAAATGTAATGAGTTAAACTTGATCTAGAGCAAAACCTTAGAATCTTGCTTGAGTTGAAAACATATTAATATTTTGGAGCTCTATGGTGGGTCTACAATTCTAACTTCGTATACACACACAAACATTAAAATAATAATAATAGCCTTAAACCTAGCATGATAAAATAGGTAGCTTTACCGATAAAAGCAGTCTTTTCCAGCCTGCCTAGCATGAAGACCAAAACACGATACGATAAAGCTATATCACGCGATATAACTACATCAACTCTCAAAATATGATAGATAAAGCCGCCATGTTGAATTTTTATTATATATTGCGATAAAAATTATGATAAAAATTCAACATGGCGGCTTTATCTATCATATTTTGAGAGTTGATGTAGTTATATCGCTTTATCGTATCGTGTTTGGCCTTCATGCTAGGCTAGCAGGCTACCTTAGATGAGAGGATTTTACGAAATATTAAGGATGAGGTCCATGCTACATAATATTTTTAATTCCTCTTGAATCACTCTATCTATTTAAAAAAACCGCATCAAAATCCGTTGCGTAGTTTTAAAGATCTAAGCATACAAAGGGAAATAGGGACATAGGGACGGCGAAAAGTGACTTTATTTTATACTATGTAGTGAAGTAAATAAGTAGTTTATTTTGATGACAATTTAGAAATCAATCATACAGAAAATTGGCTCACACATATCAAATACCCACACGCGTATCACATAACGTATCAAATGGATTAATGACATCTGATAATTTAATGATTAATTTAATATTCATTTATACCGGTTTGTTTATTAAAATTGTAGGCTCTAACATAAGCTTCGCTAAACATTAATTATTTCTCAATCCCCTAACAGCTCATCTCATAATTCATTAAGCAAAATTGAATTGCTTCAAGTTCATTAAATGAAATTCTATTCAATTAACGTCCAATTCTTACGAAACGACTTTTCACTTTGACAGAAATAATCTTAAATGAAGATATGATAATCCTTAACTTTCGAGAACTATGAATGGAGCGATGATTCCTTCAGACTTTGAGACAGCTCGCCACTTTTGCTTTCCCGCTGGCCGTCGGAGTATTCAGAAAATTTAATTTCCGTAGACAGATCGAACCTTTTCACTCGAATGCGGTGACCATAATTGGGTCACATCGGAGAATCGACACTGACAATATTATCACTCGATAAGTATCTTTATTCGCCCGCAGTCTGTTCGCTTCAGTTTTGAAAGCATGAATGCAGATCTCATTATAAACAGGAGCAATACTTATGTTCTTATCTTTGTTTATTTTTGACGTGATAACGTCTATTAAATTGATGAACAACACCCACAAAAAGTGTGACGTCATCGCTCACGTTCCCGAAACGCTCACGTTCCATAGCAACCAATGTTTCGTAAAATTATCGTCCGTATTTAATAAAATATAGCTCATCTGGGATTGTGTTACGGTGACGAGTGACGAATAGAAGACAAATATATAAAGGGAAAAAAGGGGAAATTAAAAAATATACTTAACTTAAAGAAAAAACAAAAAAAAACAAATTTTTATCGTTTTCTTATGACGTTATCACGTAAAATTATCGTCCGTAAACCGACTTTACAGACAACCATTTTTACCCGATAAATTCTTTCACAAAATATAGGTTTTCAAATAGACTTGACGTAGGTACTTAATATGTCCCCGGTCGTCCTCATTGCTCCACCATCGCTATCCGCCATTTAATTTTATTCTCAAATAGAACTTAATAAATAACTTATAAACTGTTACAAATGTTTAGACATTTATAATTTGCCATCAATTTCTTAGCAAATAACTTTTTAGCTAAATCAATTAACCTGCCTTAACTTATGTTAACGAAACAGCCGTCAAAGTTCTAAACTTATCACAAATACAATACCTAATTGATAACGAGTTTGTTAGACTTCAATTAAATCAATTGAAATCTATTCACAAATCGTTTAACACAGATTCGTAAAATCGTTAATTGTAAACAGAGAAAACAGGACAATTTATCACTGCGTAGACGTTTCAGTTTTGTTGAGTAATGAATTGAAAAGATTAGACGTGGCTTCGGTAGGGAATGTAATCAACAGTCCAATTTACAGAAATCGTCGTCGACCACTCAAACGTGTGAGTTGTCAGTGTTAATCTATCCAATAGATTAGAGATGTCCGGACTAATTTAATCTAAAGATACATATCTGACGCTAAGAGAGATTCTATACAGCATCTCTTATCTGTAAATGCTTCGAGATATAGTGGAGATAAACGGATATCCGTATATCTTAAATCATTTATTATTTTTATATTTTTCCACCTTTAATTTTAGGTTTGAGTGGCTGGTATTTCGAATATTGTCGTTAGATAGATTCTGATGATAGAGATTGAAATAAATCCCTTTAGGTATTTCTCTTACAACCATAGATCATCAAGGATCATCAAGGAAAAGAGCTGTCGAAGCTATCTATAAAATGGGCCCCAGGGAATCACTTAGAGAAAAATTTAAAGAGATAAATATATTAACGCTCTATTCGCAATATATTTACGAAAACTTGCTCTACGTTCACAAAAATCCTGATATGTAACATACAAAAATAGCGATATTCATAATTTCAACTTAAGAAATAGGGATGAGCTGACCTTGCCCGGTAGTAGGCTCCGGAAAATAAGGAGGTCGTTTAATAGTACATGTGTGCTCTATTATAATAAATTACCTAAAGATGTAAGTATATGAGATGTCCATTAACATATTCAAAACATTTATTAAGCATAAATTGTGCGGTTAGGCATACTATGATACCTCTTCGTACCTTAATGATAAGAATCCATGGATATGACTTTAATTGCTCCATTTCAAATAATACCTTCAAATATTTGTAATATTGACCTTTGTAAGCGTGATCACATGAAAAAAAGACCCCATGAGTTTCTTGTGCCTTCTCATTGGTGGGCGCGTTCCGAAGACACACATCCTAACTTAGTTTTTAAGACGTTTCTAAATGATCTATGTATATATACATAAGCATCGAAATGAATAAAGAAATTTGACTTTGACTTTGATACAAAGATAAATCTTCTTGTTCAATTGATATACATCACTTTTGTTAAGGACACACTTAGCTTAAGTCTATAGGAGATTATTCTGGTGGGTTAATTAAATCACGCACACATACACGAAGCTTTCCCGATAAATTCCTATTGCTAAGTACCAAAGTATCAAGATGTCCTCATCGGAATAGAAACAATCATGCCGACACCTTGACGAGTTCCAATGTTCAGTTCACGTATCTGGGTTTTGAATATTCATTCGCCTTTAAAAGACTTCAAACATTTTTATTATAATGCCGACAGCAGAATTTTAAAGAGTTTTCCCATCAGTATAATGTTAATGAATTATTGAGTTTAAAAATTTAAATGCCAGTATATATCGGTTCGTTTTTAACATGAAAATATTACAATGGTTGTAATTATCTATTAAGTTAAAATGGCTTTTCAGAACCTTGAGTGCGAACGCATACGATACATTTTCTGGCAGCCAATATGTCGCATACTATTTAATATGATTCGTTCCTCATATGGCATTAATGATCGACCAGTCTAACCTAACCAGTTAAACGTTTTTGGGTTAAGTAAATCCCTTTTGCCCTCGGTAAATGAAAAACATTGTTTGCATTCAAATAGAACCATCGATTGAAAAGTCTGTGGTCTTTTTTACATACATAGCTCAGAGTTTGACCACTATCACACCTCCTTCGTAGGTGACGATGCGGTCTAAGATGAAGTACGCTTTCCTAGAAGATGCTGATTCACTTGCGACTTGACGACCCCAAATTTTACACGTCAAGAAATCTGCCTTATACCTATACTGTGACAAACGATTACATTTTTCAGATGAAATCAACTTCAATAAAGAAACAGAAAGGCATTTAACAGCAAGACAGTTTGACACTAATTCCGTCTTTGATTTTCAATTGGGTTAACAGGTTAGATTAGAACTACATAGACGTAAACAAGATAGAGGCCAATGTCCTATACTGTGAAATAGAGACGCTTGAGTACCTAGGTTAGGTACTGTTGTTTAATCTTTGTAGGACGTCAATAAATCTTTTACATTCAATAATCACTTGATAACGCTTATGTAGGTAGATAATTTATTTTAATAATTTTGGAGTCTTGCCTTCCTTCAAAATCTTGTCTAGAACATTTTTGACCCTGAGTCCGCCTTTAAATTATTTTAAAGAATTTACTTCAAGAGCGATAATGAAACCTAATCTAATATTATAATAAAAATTCTGCCTTTTTACCCCTTTAGCGGTCGAATTTCCAAAAATCCTTCCTTGGCTTGCGCCTATCTCCTAAAAGTAACCGCATGCGAAGTTTCAGAGTAACTCTTGTAGTTTCAAAGATTTCGTAATGACTGTTTTTCTTTTTTATATACATAAAGAAATAAAGTTTTGAATATATTCAAGTAAAAGACAGACCAAAGTCAAAGTCAAAATTCTTCCTTCCTTGCCATCGGAACGCGCCCACCACAATGACAAAAAAGGCACAAGAGACTCATGGGGTTGTGTGGACCAGTGACCTTATTTTTCAAAATAGGAATTTTATTTATTGTACCAGTATTTTCCAAGACATCAAATCACAGAAATTATTCGAAAAACTCCCATTACTTTCCCAACTTTGTTCGACCATTAGCCATTACAATATGAATCCTCAACGCAAACACATTTTTTGTTCCGCAGTAAAGCAAACAGTCTCGACTTGTGGTTACTAAGAGTTTCTCAGTTTCCCAGCAATAACCCTGTACAATGTGAAAAGTTAGTCGTACAATGGAGTTATTGTGGATCTGGTAAACAGAGGGACGGCAGACGGGTGCCGGTCCACGGTCGGATGGCTCCCCCTTTAACTCAGTTTGGGGACATACGAGGACCAAAACTGTGCGGTAACGTTTCTAAATCTATACTAATATTATAAAAGCTAATATTATAAAGCTGAAAAGTTTGTTTGTTTCTTTGTTTGAACGCGCTAATCTCAGGAACTACTGGTTCGAATTGAAAAAATCTTTTTGTGTTGGATAGTCCATTTATCGAGGAACCGCGGAGCTAGGTTTGAATATCATTTGTGTAACACTCGCCTCTTCGGAACACGAAATACTGTTGAAGATGTAACTAAAGTTGACCAAGAGCAGCCGTGATGAAGTCCTAACCGACATCCTAAGCAACTTGTAATATGTGTTTAAATCTCATTTGCCCTTGAACGTTATAAATGTTTGTTTTAAAATGCTACCCTTTGCCCGCGGGTACACCCGTGACTCCTGCCTGCCTAGCATGAAGACCAAAACACGATATGATAAAGCGATATAACTACATCAACTCTCAAAATAAGATAGATAAAGCCGCCATGCTGAATTTTTATTATAAATTGCGATAAAAATTATGATAAAAAAATTCAACATGGCGGCTTTATCTATTATATTTTGAGAGTTGATGTAGTTATATCGCTTTATCGTATCGTGTTTTGGTCTTCATGCTAGGCATACTGACTCGATACACCGCTATGAAAAGTATACTATGTCTATTCCATGTTAAACAAAAGGCAATTCAAATCTTCCTAATCGATCATGAAATAAACAAATAAACCTGTGTTTCTAATAATAATTCATTTTAATTTAATCAATTATTAGCAATTTTAATTTATATCAACGCTGTTTAATATTCTAAAGAGAAGATCCTATACCTAACTTCATTTTCGTACTAATACATCATAATTAAAGCCAACGTAAACAAATTCATTTCAGCCGTGAAAAGCGCAAAGTTTTCCTGTATATTTTGTTCCGTTGTTTGGTATAAACGCCGCTTTAGCAAATATCCTCCGCAATCTAGCGGTTTTGCGTTTAAAAATTTGTGCTTGCAGTATACGCGTAAATGGATCTATACCTATGTAGCTGGAGTAAAATAGAAAAAACGAAAAGAAAGAAAAGCATGTATTGAGTACAAGACACGACAAACACAGGAAGGAAGAAATGAACATGACAATGAAAATTAATTAGTACCTTAAAAAACAAAAAAGTGACAAAGAAAAAACAACATAAATGCTAACCCAAATGGGTCGACCTGCAACTAAAAACTGCAGCCAAGCATGCTTAGCTGCAGTTCTGGTCTTTCGGCCAGACCCATAAAATTAAATAAAGGGTCATTTACTTGTTTATGTAAACATTTTTAAACCTAGCTATAATCTGCTTAGTTATCTATCGGTCAAATAGCGCCGGCCGCGAATCTTGGCAAATTGATCCAAGATATAAAGGAGAATTTTCACGGAACCTTTTTCCGTCGGCTGTCAATTCGTGCAACAAAGCCACTGGCCGACGGCTTCGAGTCCCTCCACATTGTTCGCATTTAGAGCTCAGTAACAAATGGTACCGATCACCGATACTGCTCGGAAAAGCAAAGAAATAAAAAGAATTTAGGCAAAGTTTAATTTCCGCTCAGTTACCAACAGTTCGATTTTTGGTGAAAATATATTTTTTTCTCCGTTATCAAAACGGAACTTTTTAATTGAGTCTCAAGAAATGAAGACTTATCGGGTCCTTATTGAATCGTTTTGCACGTGTTTCGATTTGTTGACCCATTTAGGCTAAAAACCAAAACTAGATAATTCGGTCATTGTATTGCAAAAGCTTGCGTTGACCATCTGTATTTGAAGACAAAAAAAACAAGTAAACTTACGTATTCAACTTGAAGGCAAAAAAACAAGTCATTATAAATCTATTGCCAACGAACATTGACTAATTATCGGCCGGCATTAAAGTCTGCTCTACCCTTGTTAGGTATTATATTCCTAAGTAGTGTTAGGCACGATTCCCAGAGACAAAGAAGTGTCAATATACGCGGGAGGTCACGTCCGTCGAGGCCTGGCTTCATGGCTCGCTGCCTCCGACGCTGACGTTGCCAGACTTTCCTATAAGAATATTCACAGACGCTAATCCTGTTTACATATCAAACAGTTTTATACGAAACTTGTCGGTACTTATTATCCTTGTATACTTTACCTACTCTCGTTTTTTAATCACGCTTTAATCCACTTCAGAGTTTAGAGTTGCTGCTCCTAATTGTATTATTTTAAGTTTTAAGACGTGGAAGATCCTTATTTCCTTATCTTGTTCCTTAGAATATTGCATTACACTCTTAATTACTTTAGTTTAAATTTTCATACTGTGAAAGCATACTAAGTACATTGTTTACGTGGTGTTGTAAGTATAGGTCCTCATCCGAACTAATCTATTTGTTTATTTTTTACCTAGGTAGGTATCGGTCGTACCTACTTCATCCCACTAATATTGTAAATGTGAAAGTTTGTGTGTGCGTGTGTGTGTGTGTGTGTGTGTGTATGTATGTTTGTTACTCCTTCACGCAAAAACTACTGGACCGATTGCGATGAAACTCGGTATCTAGATAGCTGGAGACCTGGATTAACATATAGGCTACTTTTTATCCCGATATTCCCACGGGATAGGGACTTACGCGGGTGAAACTGCGGGGCGCAGCTAGTTAACTTATATATTGTAAACTAGCGAAGGGCTTGATTTTTCAAAAATACAGTTCTCAAAATTTTGAGGTGTCCTTAGATCGAAGATATATCAATTATCCATATTCTTTATTATATTCATCAAATCCCAAGTGTGATTTGCTCAACCGTAACAACTATTTAAAGTTTGAACCATAATTCTATTGTTATAATGCCTCACTATGACCAATTTATACAATAATTTATAACAGTATTGTTTTGAAATAGCATCAAACAGTCAATAATATTAAATTAAATGAAAATTTCAAGCGCTATTAATATACAGCCTGGCTTTTAACCAGACGTCTATTAATAGAGCTAAATGAAAGTCACTTATTGTTACTGTTGTTTAGTTCTAAAAATAAGTTCCATTGAAAATTTTAGTCTAACTCTAAACAAGCTTTTACTCGCGACTTTGTATCCGTATGAGTTAAATTGTCCAAAATCCTAGTGGAATGAGTGGCACTCATATCAGCCTCTCATTCCACTAGTATCCACCGATAATATGGTTCCACTGATCGATCTATTAGCTATCTGTCCCCAATTTTAGCTAGATCCGAGCCGAGCTTGGTTTGAGCTGTCCGTTAATATATCATATAAACTAGATGGACTTACTCGATTGCTTTACTTCTCAGATACTTTTTATTATTATTGTCTGTTTTTGTATTTACTTTTCAATGTAACTATCTCTTACTGTTTCTTATTAGTGTTACTATGTCGTGTGTCTGTTCGAATAAATTATATTCTATTCTATTGTTCCCGTATCATATCATCCTTTTTTTGTGATGGATAAAATGTACTTTATTCTTTATACATCATCCTGCCGTTCCCGGGGGGGACAGCGGGGTTATGTGGAGTTCCCTCTGGCCTGAAGATGATAGGCTAACAGAGGTTTAACCAATAAAAAGTCCACCGTTGCTACGCTCGCCAAAATGTGGATGTGAGCGACCATTCGTCCACGCGCTAATGGCCAATGGTTCGTTCCGTGAAACCCCTCTCTTCAGGGTTAACTTCAAGCCTCGCTTAAGTACCCTATATCACCCCGTATCCCTATGATTTTATACCCTATTTCAATGTTTAGTATTTTACTTTCTACCTAAATAAATATAAATAAATATTTCATGACATATTACACATCACCATCCAGCCCCAAGCTAAGCAACTTAATGCTTGTGTTATGGGTGCCAGATAACGGATAAACTACTTATATACTATTTTTTTTTGTAAATATATACATATTATACATATAGGAAACACCCAGAACCAGAAACAAGAATTTATGGTCAGCATAAATACTTGTTCCCGGCGGGAATCGAACCCGCAACCTTCTGCGTCGCAGTCGGGTGTTCGCCCGACGCGCCACAGAGGTCGTCAAATGTAAGAATGTAAGAATGTCTTTTCTCCGGGAGGTCGATTAGATACTAAAAAGTCCTTACCTACACCGTTAACCATTTCTTCATAACTATAATCTTACCCATTAAACCACTCCACACTTTCCCTTAGTTTTATTAACGCATCAAATAAACCAGTCATTAAGTGAATGTCTACATCGAAACTTATTTATTTGATCCCATAAACGTCTTCGATATTTACGACGTGACGTAAAAATGTCTTGGAGAGAATTTTCGAACAAAGTGCATCTTCATTTTTATTCAAAGTTCTATCGGACACAAATCTGACTGCGAGGGGATGATGGTGGGCTTGGAGCCTTCGCAGACCACTGACTTTCTACCGGTCAATACGACATGCGGCAGGTCTTATTTTTTTCTTTTTTATCTGTAATCATATTACATGTCAGTTACCAATGTTTTGAATCAATTTTCGTCTTTTATTTCTTCTTTTTTTTTCATCTTATTGTTTCGCTAGATTGCTCACCAACGCCAACGAATTTAACAAAACCTCACTGTGATGTTGTTTGCGTCAACGAGTAAAGTGTCAAATATCAGTTGTTTCATGATTCACATGTTGAGTTTCATGGTTATACATTTTATATTTAACTTAAATTATACTAGTAGTTCGCCCCGAACTGAGACCTCACGAGTTTTTTGTACCGATTTTTACTTTTCAGCGTAAAGTATGATATAACGGCGAAATACTTCAAATACTTCGGTCTATCTTGTTTAAATGATAGGTGCCTAGTATCACTATCATCAGACACTGGACATCGCTGACTCTATTATACTTTTAACGAATCCAAACGCGTTAGGCATATGCTCAGAATACAGAAACAAGACTAGGTATCTTGTCTAGAAAATGAATTCCATAGCCTAATTTTCTTGGTCTCAATCACGTATTTATTTCACGTTTTATTGATACTCGAGAGAATAAGTACCTACAATGAAAGTAAATCGTGTGTGATTAAAAACTCCTATAGCCTTCTTCCTTCTATATTCCACCATATCGTCAGTAGCTAGAGTACCTACCTACTCATCAAGTGAACACGATAGACCTAACTTATCTAGAGATGAGTTCATATAGCTTTCTATATATTACTCGGCTATATTACCAAACCCCAGATATCAGTTGCTTGTTTAACACCTAGAGCACACTCATGTGCCTAGAGTGCCTCCTTATAAAGACAACTTTAACGAACATTAACGGTAGACTTATCTTGTCTAGAAGATGAGTTCATATTTCTTTGAAGTTGAGTGCCTTCTTCCACCTCTATCACCAGATCCCAGATGTCAGCTGATTCTTCAGAAGCTATAGAATACCTACTTATCAAGGTGCTTTGAACGAGTACAAACATGGATATGACTATCTTAGACTTCTCAAGATCGTTAAGTTCTTATTTTTATCTTTCTCATCGGGTCTTTATCATCAGACTTAACACTAAAAATTTTAGTACCTATGTAGTAAGTATGTACTCATCTTAATCTAACGAAAGAGGTAAAGAGGAGAGAGGCTCCTCCCTCGATACAAATATATTAGAGAAGTTTGAGACCTATATTATTGGTGGACCTATATGTCCTATAATAAGTCCTAACCTATTATTAAATAAAAATAATAAAAAGATTAGTCACCAGTTTTTTTAATTAGAATCTTTAGATCAGCTAGCAATACTATTTAATATTATTCACCACAATTATTAACCAAACCAACCCTTGATTATGAAATAAATGAATAATTATGAATATGAAACAAAAAGAGAGGTCTGACGATTTATAGGAAAGTAGATTAAGTAGACGCTTTTAATCTACAGTCTTCACCCAAGGTAGGTAAGTAGGCACATCCTGAGTGGCCCAGACGACGTCAACTATAGAAGGATTGTCCAATTTTCGCTTCGGCTTCCGTTTAGCTGATCAATAGCTGGTTCAAGCAGCTACTGATCCTTCGAAGACCAACGAGAACGAACACAAGAGTGCATGACTTTGCACTCTAAACTTTTACGAATTATTTGAATTTTATTTAGGATGACCGTATTATTATATAGATAGGTACCTTTTTTTATCAATTTTAATCATAATATCAAAGCTAAGTTAATATGTAATGGTTTTGAAATTATCTGGAAATCATATTTTTTACGACAATGACAGAAAGAAAACATGTCATTTTGATTTTTGACATTGTCATTTTTTAATCATGAAGGTCAAAGCGTTTTTTTCCTTTTTGATACAAATGAGTTTGATATAAAAATGACCGCTGAGACGATACATTCCTGTGGATTCCTTCCAGCTCCATCATCAGATCATTTCCATGGTACCATATTATTGTCACCGAAGTTACGCCCTTTCATTTGATACCCCACTTGGGTATATTTGCCATATAGTTCGCCTGTCATATAGATAGATCCCCTACTGCACCCCCTATCATCGAAGCCCCCTAACCGATCCCTCTCATGTTCGAACTTAAAAATTCTATGGACCTCAACTACCCGTATACCAAAAGTCATTAAGATCAGAGCAACGGTACTCAAGTTATCGTCGAACAAACATACATAGATACATAGATACATAGATATATAGATACATAGATATATAGATACATAGATACATAGGTACAACCGACCGACCGTCTCGCCACTAGACCTCTCTCGCTTCGCTCGTTCGGTCAATAAATATCACCGACATTTTTTAATTAATCTCAATAAAAACAAAACACGAATACGACTGCTGTTTTTCCTTTGTCAGCAAAACTCTTATTTAATAATTTTATTAATTTTAACAAAATATAATTATTGAAAAAATTAACTTTCAAATGTGGACTCGAAATTCGATAGAAAGTCTATAGTCTATAGTCAAACAGTAAAATGTATAAAACTGTAAGAGTTGCCCGCATCCGTCCTCATAGGACCTCGTTGCACTCATTATTTATTAATATTAACCTCCTGTTGTTTTATGGGTGCCTAGTAATTGAAATGTGAAATTGAATTTTATTAGCATTTAAAATAATAGTTTCATTTGATGATATAGAGGTAGGTAGTGAAATAATTTTATGGGTCTATATTTTGAAGGAAAAAAAATTGTTAGTAAAAGTAATTTATAAGAGTGTATTCTAATAATTATTGCAGTACATTGCATTGCAGGTTAAACATGTTTTTTTTTAAATTTAATACAATTTAAATTTTCTAATATAAAAACAAATTTTAAATATGAGAAAACCACGGATTGCTTGCAGCTTTAAACATTCTCATAAACTCATCTTTTTGTTTTTGACCTTACGATGATAAGCGAAATGCTTACATACAATATTATAAAATATTTCGTAATATCGACAGCGACAAATTGAAAAGCTGCAATCCGATGGAATCTTGTCCTCTTCAGAAAAAAATCCGATTGTTCGATTCCATGTTGTCTTCGACATCGTTTTTAATTTTTTCACATCGAGTCCGAGTTTTATCGTGATCACGGGTCACCGGTTGGCGCGCTTCTACGTGACTCTTTGTAACAGAATGCCTTATAAATCTCACTTGGAACGATTGAAAAAAATCACTGAAGGAATAAATCTGGCTCTGTGAAACGCCATTGATAAGGATGCAATGAGTTTGATCCTAAACGAAATTGCCAAGGAATCTTTTGAATTTTTCTAGTCGCTTTGACGTAGAGTTCATTTCGAAGCAGATCGCTTTAGCGAAATGTTTTCATAATCTAAAATGTCGAATTTTATTTAGGCACTTTTCTTTTTCAATCAATGAACAAAATCAACAATAATCCAAACTTTTTACATTAAATCAATTTCGTATAAACGTAATATCGTGAAGCTATCAGAAAATAAAGTATTGTTCGTCAATTTTCCCGTCTGCGAGCCTATCAAAAGAAGGAAAAGTTTCGATTAAAAATACGAATTGATATCGTTAACGATAAAATTCAGTCCGTTGCTGAGACGTCGTGCGATATCGGCAACTTGACAGTGACTGATCGCCGGCTGCCCTAGACAACTTCCCCCCTTTCACCCCTATTTCACTCCCATTTCAACCCACTTCCCCCTTACTTACCCGACGCCACTCTGGCATTCACTTTGTTAAAAGAGCATACGAATTTTTGGAATATTTGTATTTCAGATTATCGTGACATGTTCAGATGTGAATTCTATAAAATTCCGAAGCCAATTTGTCTAGTTTGTTCAAATTGTAAAATAGGTTCGAGTTTATATCGAAGGACTTTCTTTGACATAGAAAGATTTATTAATGTGCGTCATTTTATCTATCCTATCCTGCTAATATTCCGGCTAATATTATAAATGTGAAAGTTTGTGTGTGTGTGTGTGTGTGTGTGTGTGTGTGAGTGTGTGTGTGTATGTATGTTTGTTACTCCTTCACGCAAAAACTATTGGACCGATTGCTTTGAAACTTGGTAGGTAGATAGCTGAATACCTGGATTAACACATAGGCTACTTTTTATCCCGATATTCTCACGAGATCGGGACCTACGCGGGTGAAACCGCGAGGCGCAGCTAGTACTTTTATAAAGCTGAAGAGTTTGTTTGTTTGAACGCGCTAATCTCAGGAACTACTGGTTCGAAATGAAAAATTATTTTTGTATTATATAGTCCATTTATCGAAGAAGGCTATAGGCTACTTTTTATTTTAATATTCCCACGGAATCGGGACTTATGCGGATGAAACCGCGAGGCGCAGCTGGTTTGTTTTACAAATAACGATATAATAAAATGCAACCAGCAACCAAACGATCTAATTCAAACGTCCTAAGCCTTCCTTTTGAATGCATGATCAACCAGTTTAGGTAGTATAAGGTTGGGCCTATAATATTAAAACGCATTAATTATTAAGGCACTATGATATATGTTTGATGCGTCATATTACAACTACGAACCAAATTATCGGATAACCACTATCTGAAGGCAACACACAAACAACAATTGAACACTTGTTTAGCTTTTTTATACATACTACTTTAGATTTCATGTCTATTTCGTCCACGTGTATGTATATTTTTCTATAATTTTTCATGTTCTAATCATATTGTTTAATTGTTTCAGGTAAACCATTGGATTCCCTCAATTTTGATAAGAAAATATTCAAACAGCTGATCCTGTAACACCCATCTGAATCGACGTTTCACTGGCCGGTGAGCGTTTTTATAGAAGCAAACTATAGCAAGACGCTCACATACTTTCCTCGTCTACTTTTGTTGAATGGTCGGCGAGGTAAGAACACTCTTTGCTTTATTTAATGACTAGCTGCGCCTTGTGGTGTCACCCGCGTAAGTTTCCGTGGGAATATCGGGATAAAACGTAGCCTGTGTTTATATAATCATAAATTACAAAAAAAAAACAAAATCAATAGGTATAAAAAATAAAAAAATTAAAGTCAAGTTGGTTAACAACTTTGTTTAATTTTATAACGACATAACTAAAACTAAACATTCAACACAGGTACAAACAAGAAAAATTTATCCTATGTGTTAATCCAGGTCTCTACATATCGAGTTTCATCGCAATCAGTCCAGTAGTTTATGCGTGAAGGAGTAACAAACATAAGCACACAAACGTTCACATTTATAATATTAGTAGGATAGGATTTCTCACATTTCACGACTTACTTAACACATTCAACCCAACAGAAGCTAGTTTTTATAGGTACAATACATCTGTATACATTTATCTCGATCTTAAACCTCGTCTTCTAGACAAAGGCGGCCCTTGTGGGCTTTCCTTATAGTCCGAAGCTTACTGAGTTCTTGCATAATGTCAATAGTTTCGAGATCTAGGGCTGGTAGCTAACGTTCTTGAGATTTGTAATGTAGTTACTTAGATAGATAAACTATTTAAGAGGAAAGGGTACCGGGGGCTCTTTCCATACAAACTACATATTACAAACGTAGTCGACTGTTTTGTCCCTGGATAATGACACTAGAGCAAATATTTTTGGTGCATAAAACTGATAACTGCCATGACCATGCCCCTATTTTTTGTTTTTTATTTTTTTATCCTTTTAATCTTAATGTCTATGATAATTAGAAATTGTTTTGTTTTACTCTAAAGTGCTCTAAATGCGCTTTTACCGACATTTTGGTGTGACTTTGAGCCGAAAATTCCCTATAGTTTTGAAGCTATCCTAAAATTAAGAATTAAAACTAGTCTAGCTTTGAAATGACAAGGAAACTTTGTCTCAAATTACCCCAAAATATCGGTAAAGATTTCACCTACAATTCCATCTCAGCACTTTTGTTTGAAAAAACAAAACACATTCGTTACAATCAACAACGTTAGTGGCAAGCGTAGGTATGGCGCGTTGCGTTAAACCTTAAAACCATATTAAACCTTAATTGTAACTTAAATTCCTGCAATTTTTTTTATATAAAACAAACAATATGGCACAATGGGCGGTCTTACTAATTGGTTGGTCTTTGTTTGTTACTTGTTAATAGACTTTTTAATGTCGTAGCAACGACCCGCACATTAAATTCTTCTGTTTTCTCTTAAATATAACTAAGTTAGAAATCGAAATTTACAATAATTTTGTAAACTGTGCCTTTAGAACTGGACCGATTTTGATTAAATTTTGTATCTTTGGCCTACTTTAGTGTCATTGTAGGGCAAAATTAAATTATTTTCTCTGTATTTTTTAAATACCTAAATTATGAATCGAATTTAACTTTATTTTGTATACCACGAGAACTGGACCAATTTTGATGATATAGGAATACATTGAATCCTTAGACTTATCGTCAGGTTTTATTCTAGAATTAAATTAACCAAAGATTGTACCAAATATGATTATCTTTTTATGGATAAATGATGATAATATGAACTGTTTAATCTTCTTAGCTTTCGCTCGCAATTTTCACAATTAAACACTCAGGCATAACAAAGATAATATAGGTAAAACAAATTTTTATCGATAGAAATCGAACCTGCAACCTTAATTAGCAACCCTAGCTGTCCTTCGAGACACCAGATGACGAGGTAGACTCAGGCATTCACTCTGAGACGCTGTTGCCTCTTAATTTGACGTCTAATGTAGCACTGGTTCTATCTTAGTAAATTATTAAGAGTGAGGTGAGGTACTGTCTACCTAGGTTTTAATAGAGTTGAATTGCAAAGGTAAAGGGTAATGCACTGTGGTAGAAATTAAACTATGCTAGTACTAAGTTTTATCAACGTTTGTAAATGAGTAGGTAGAGTTTCATAATATTTCGTAACAGAGCCCGCTAATTTCATAAAAATGTAGATTTTGATAAAAATATTTCGTAAACCATGCATCTAGGACATTATTTTCCAACACCTAAACTCTTTTTTAACATTTGAAACTAACCAAAAGGCCAATTCTCGTAAATAACATTTTTCAAATTACATTTCAATATCATTTCGATTGCATTTCGATCACAAATAATACCGTCAAAGTAACTCAAAATACCCCTCAAAGTAAGCTTTTTGTAAAAAAAAACTGGACTTAAAGGGTATCTTTTGCAATCGAAATGCAATCGGAATGATATTGAAAACAATGTTATTTACGAGAATTGACCTTCTGAACATTATTTTCTAAACTCTTTTTTTAACCCTTGAAACTATCCCAAAGACACAACAGGCATATAGTATAACTAAAAATGCCGCGTGCATTGTCAGACCCATAACTATCGATAGAAGAATATAGAGACACCTAGAATACAGATATCTTTATCTCATAAACAAAGTCGTGTTTATAACTCGAGATTTTTTTTTCTGATATTCCCACGGGATCGGACCTTACGTGGGTGAATCCGCGGAACGCCTAGAAAAAGAGAGTTTGGTACAACTTTGGCAGCTCGAAATTAAATTAAATAGGTGATTAAGGTGAAAGGGTACCTGCGCTTTCTCCATACAAACGTAGTTGACTGTTTCCCCCCTGGATAATGACACTAGCACAAATATTTTTGTGACATAAAACCTATAACTGCCATGACTATGCCCCTATGTTTTGGTGTTTTTCATTTTCTAATTATCATAAAAATTAAGATTAATAAAAAAAAAAGGTCATGGCACTTATAAGGTTTATGCACCAAAAATATTTGCTCTAGTGTCATTATCCAGGGACAAAACAGTCGACTACGTTAGTAATAGTTTGTATGGAAAGAGCCCCCGGTAATACCCTTTCCTCTTAATGTTCCAAAAATACTTTATAACGGAGTAGGTACTATAAAATTAATTATGTTTTATATTAATAGTCAATACAGGTACAAAAGCATACACCGTTTCGGCGTTAATATTTTCGTCAGGCAGTATGATAAAAATAGCAAGAATCAATAAAACATACAATGTAGGTACCCTTACTTTGAGCTATATGTTATATTCTGGGGGTTAATAGCAGATAATCTATATCTTATATCTAAAGGTACTAATATTAGTTAAGAGTTTGTTTGTTTGAACGCGCTAATCTCAGGAACTACTGTTCCGAATTAAAATAGGTATCCATTTGTCGAGGAAGATTATAGGCTAATTTATATTTCGATATGCCCACTGGATCGGGAGTTACGTGGGTGAAACCGCGAAGCCAGTTCCAGTCTTCTATATAATAAAATATAATAAAAAGAGCTGCGTAAGTCCCGCATAAGTCCCGATCCCGTGGGAATATCAAAATAAAAAGTAGCTTCCTCGATAAATGGACTATCCAACACAAAATATTTTTTCAATTCGAACCAGTAGTTCCTAAGATTAGCGCGTTCAAACAAACAAACAAACTCTTTAGCTTTATAATATCACTTTCAAGTACTAACACAAACCTCATTGTTTGGTTTAATAGTACTTTTTTAGCGATAATATGTTTTGTTAATATTTAAGTAATAAATAAAAAATAAAATAAATAAAATCACTATCACTACATTGTTTTATACTATTGCTTTTTCTGTCCCTACTAATAGGGACAGAAAAACCGACTTAGTATAAAACAAAGTCGCTTTTTCTGTCCCTATTTCCCTTAGTCATCGCATTACACCTGAACGGCTGGACCGATTTTGCTCATTCTTTTTTTGTTGTGTTCGTTAATGTTAGGAGAAGGATAATATGAAAAAAAAAATATCACGCGGGTGATACCGAGGGCTGCGCCAACTATAGGCCACAACCAAGTAGGTATAAAGTCAAAGTCAAATGTTTTTATTCTTTTGGATGCTTAAATACATTTGTACACAGATCACATAGAAACGTTTTTAAAACTAAGTAACTGAGTAAGATACATAGGAAAACTGGCATATCTGGTGCCGCGGTAGGCGCCGATCTTCTTTCTCCGTAAATGTGGGTGTTCGCCTCAGGGCATATATGTTATCCTAGATTATATCTAAGAGTAAAAATATACTTTTATGAGTTTTTTAGGCTTTGGGCGAAACACGCGAAACTCACGATGCGACTCAGCTTTGAATTTACGAAACACTTACCAGTTGCGCCCTGCGATTTCACACGAAATATCGTAATGAAAATTCTAAGAGCATATTTACTAACTAGCTTTTGCCCGCGACTTTGCTTACGTAGGTAGTAAGTATTTGAATTGTCCTCAAACCTTTTCTTAGGGGATGCCTACGTCGTAAAAAATACGTATGCCAATAGCCCGATATGTCTATTTGTTGGTAATCAGACAGAACCTAATATTTTATATTTATAGATTTTAGGGACCTTTTAGAAGTTACTAAGCCAAGTGTCTAACCTAAACAAAACCAATTAATATTATTTATACGAACACTTTTCCGTTTTTTCATAAAAGTCACGAAGGTAGCGTGCCTAAAGTTTTCCTACCTATTTTAAAACGAAGCAAATAATGGAAGACACGAACAACAGTCCAAGTTAAAGTTTATTCCTAGACATAAATTTGTTTTTAGTTATAGTTTTGACTTTAATAAATGTGATTTTAGAAGTAAAAACATTTTTATATCATGAAACTAACGTAAAATATACATAGGTAAATAAATATTCAAATTTTAATTTATGTTATTATTCTACATTTTTGATAGGTCAAGAAGATACCTGTTTAAGTTGAATTTAAAACCCTCAAATTGTCAGGAAAGACAGACGCAGGCAACTGATTCCATTCCCTTGCTATACATATCTATACTAATATTATGAAGCTGTGAAGAGTTTGTTTGTTTGAACGCGCTAATCTCAGAAACTACTGGTTCGAATGGAAAAATCTGTTTTTTGTTGCAATTTTGTATTGGATAGTCTATTTGTCGAGGAAGGCTATACGCTATTTTGTATTTCGATATTCCCACGGGATCGAAAGTTACGCGGGTGAATCCGCTGAGCGCTGCTAGTCTATACCAATATTATAAAGCTGAAGAGTCTGTTTGTTTGAACGCCCTAATCTCAGGAACTACAAGTTCGAATGGAAAAATTCTTTTTGTGTTAGATAGTCCATTTGTCGAGGAAGGCTATAGGCTTTTAATATTTCAGTATTCCCACGGGATCGGGAGTTACGCGGGTGAAACCGCGGTGCCAGTAAGGACTATAGATGAAAATCGCTTAGAAGCAATGAGTTGTCGCTGTTGAATTTCAAACAAAATCAATCATGTATGTTGGTACCTACCTATATTTTATGTATTAAGAGTAATACATATACTATCCCCTGTTACCTCAGCTAAGTCTCATAGCAATTTAGTACTACCAACCACAATTTATTTACTCCAAACCAAATCTAAAGCATTCCTCAGAGGATCTACCTTATTTCTACTTAAGGGTTTATACTTCAATATGGCTAGAACATACCATTAGGAATCTAAATTATTTATGACCAATCAGTCGTTGGGGATTTGACCTTAGTTTAACATTTAATAAAAAAATTGTCTAGACTAAATGAATTAATCATGATACATAATATTCTCTGCAGATTATAAATTTTCTGTTGACCGACAGATGACCGTTCACGTTTAGGAAGGGGTACGGGGGCTCTCTCCATACAAACGTAGTCGACTGTTTTCTCCCTGGATTATGACACTAGAGCAAATATTTTTGTTGCATAAAACTTACTGCCATGATCAAGATCATGCCCTGCCGTGATTTTTTTTTGTTTTTTAAATCTTAATTTCTATGATAATTAGAAAATGAAAAAAAAATAACAAAATATAGGGGCATAGTCATGGCAGTTATAGGTTCTATGGCACAAAAATATTTGCCTAGAGTCATTATCCAGGGAGGAAACAGTCGACTACGTTTGTATGGAGAGAGCGCCGGTACCCTTTTACCTTAAAGAATCCCGTGCACCAATGGGTTTGTCTTACAGAAATTGTATGTGCGCTAATTTACATTGCTTTTACAGTAAAGGAAAACATAGTTATGAAACCCGCGGCTTAATTGGCTTTAGACGTATAGTTCTTTTCAAAGGTCCCAACTAATGAGATCTAGTCGCGAAATAACAGCCTGTATACAAATAGGCAACGATAAAAAATCTGAAGTCTATATAACTCTGAGATATAGTTAGCTTATGGTATGAATGCTATTTTTGTTCAGGGGCGAAGGTCGAAATCTATTGTCCTCTATTAATTTTTTACTGTGTTCCTAAGGCTTTGTTCTGTTTTTGCGGACTTCTTAGCCGATTTATTAATAAAAAAGAAGGGTCTTTGTTGTTACTTTTTTACGCGCGTGAAATAACTGTTATAATTTTATTAATATTATGATCAAAAGATACCGGCCTTTATCATTTGCGATAAAGGAAGTATAAATAAACTAACTGGGCCCCACGGTTTTACCGCGTAAGTCCCGATCCCGTGGAAATATCTAAATGAAAAGTAGCAAATAGCCATCGCCGATAAATACACTATCTACACAATTAATTTTTTTTTAAATTTGATTCAGTATTTTCTGAGATTAGCGCGTTTAACCAAACAAACTCTTTAGCTTTATAATATTACTAGCGACCCGCCCCGGCTTTGCACGGCTATATTATGCATGTATCACTACATAGTATAAAATAAAGTCGCTTTCTCTGTCCATATATCCCTTTGTATGCTTAAATCTTTAAAACTACGCAACGGATTTTGATGCGGTTTTTTTTAATAGATAGAGTGATTCAAGAGGAAGGTTTATATGCATAATACATGCATAATATAGCCGTGCGTAGCCGGGGCGGGTCGCTAGTTATACATAATATAAACCTTCCTCTTGAATCACTTTATCTATTAAAAAAAACCGCATCAAAATCCGTTGGGTAGATTTAAAGATCTAAGCATACAAAGGGACATAGGGACGGCGAAAAGTGACTTTATTTTATACTATGTAGTGATAGTGAAGTATATAAATATAGTATAGATAAATATTAGCTTCAACCTAAGCAAGTAAGCTTGTGTTCAAGTTTTGTGTGTTATGTAGACAGTTAAAGAAAACCGTCTATTATTTCATTTTTTGAGCAACAAAGATAAATTTAACATCATTTTCGTTTTTTAGAAAACACAACGGGTCCAGCGTTCTTTTCTCTTGAAAATCTACAATAAATTATTTCAAAAGAAAAATCGCGTGCAATTTTGTCAGACTAATAACTCTTGAGAGGCTATCTCGCCACTAGATAGCAGTTAAATAAGCCAAATTGGGCCATCCTTTCAACAAAGCTCACTTTTATGGCGCCTTATATCTGCACTTTACGTTTCCACGTTTCTATATCCACTATTTAATATGTTACTGGCTTCGATCCGCGTTTTCAGCCGCATAAAAAGTAGCCTATATCATTCCCCAAGCTAGGTAATATATTGTCTTGAAAATCTTTCGAACCGTTTTAAAATTAAAGTATGTTTATCCCATAAATAATAACTGCGATTGAAAATCAGGTAAGTACATAATTTTTTTTTTTAAATAGGTACAGTATGCGTCCACTATCCGTTTGCTACCATAATATTATCAACAAGTATTGGACTTAGGACCTTTTTCTAATAGACGTTGCACACAAACATAACTACTTAAATTAAAAGTACTCAGTGTGATTATTATTTTCAACATGTTAGCTATGTATGGCCGAGTGGTATAAGCCGCCACCCGCTACACCAACCGACGTGGGATCGATTTACAGGTTACGTTGTTATGTTGTTAAATAGTGTTGCACGGGATTGTAAACGTTACGGTGCCGGTGGACTTTTGAAAGTTGATTGTACATAATATCGATGTTTCAAATAATGTATTATTGAAATCGAAGTATACCTAGACAGTCTAGGATTATTTAGCTTGTTCCCAGTTGTTCCTACCTAGCAACGGACCCACTGGGAACGTGGAAAAAAATCCTAGTCGTTATTGGTAAGAACATGTGGCACTAAACATTTTCAATAGTCGCGCTGCTTCTTCATTGAAAGATTTAGTTATATGAAGCTGATGTACTGGGCGTCCATAGGTTATAAGGAACTCTCATTGTATTTATATGTGTCTGGCCACTTATGAAGTATGTACTAGGTACTTCTGAGGAAAGGGTATCGGCTATCTCTTCATACAAACGTAGTCGAATGTTTCCTCCCTGGATAATAACCCTAGAGCAAATATTTTTGTTGCATAAAACTTATAACTGCCATGTCCCTATGTCATATTTTTATAGGTACATACATATTTTGTTTTTTTTTACTCTTTGTTGATAATTAGAATATTCAAAAAAACCAAGACATAGCACAGTCATGGCAGTTATAGGTTTTATGCAACAAAAATATTTGTGCTAATGTCATTATTCAGACAGTCTACTACGTTTGTATGGAGAGAGAACCGGGTACCTTGCCTCTTAAATGGAAAAATGTGCACTAAATTCTCTATTATTTATTATACTGTAGGCGATTGTACATTATCGTAGTTATTCACTTTTTAAAGACTATTCCTACCTAGCTAATATTACTCCTAGATCAGAGTATGTGGTTATTCTATCACCAACCACAAACTACATCGCCTGCGGTGGTAATTATTGTGTTGTGGTTTGCGATATACATTACTGGTTGCATAGAATAAAGGTACATGAACGAACAATTTAAAGATATTTTAAAACCCGAAAATATTCGTTAAAATAAATATAATTATGACTTTGTTATGTGGTTAATTAATCCTCCATTGTCTATATTATTATAAAACTATTACAAACTTTATCATCCCTTTTTATTATCCATTTTTATCAATTTGGGCGTCATCTAGCAATTGTAGTTTCTGATATTTCGTGATCAGTGAGTGAGACAGTGATTTTCTCTTTTACATAGGTATACTAACTGAGTCCCGCGGTTTCACCTGCGTAGATCCCGATCCCATATCAATATCAGAATAAAAAGTAGCCTATATCTTAATCAAGGTTTCTAGTTATCTACATACCGAGGTTCATTGTAATCGGTCCAGTAGTTTTTACGTAAATAAAAAATAAAAATAAATAAATAAATATTGCAGGACATTCCACACATCGCCATCCAGCCCCAAGCTAAGTAACTAGACTTGTGTTATGGGTGCTAGACAACGGATATACTAAAGGAAAGGACGCCGCAAACGCTACGCAAACGGAGGAGTGCGGAGGGCTACGTAAAGGAGTAACAAACAAACTTTATTAACACAAACTTTCACATTTAAAATATTAGTAATATAGATTTAGCTAGAAGAGTGATGAGTATGAATGTAGAGGGATGGAGAGGAAAAGGACCACCTAAGAAAAGATGGATGGACTGCGTGTGACAAGACATGAGAGAGATGAATGTGAACGATGAGATGACGACTAATAGGAGTGAATGGAAGAAGAAGACATACTTTGCCCGCCCCCAAATAAATTGGGATAAGGGCAGGAAGATGATGATGATTCAGAACTACTTAGAAAAGTAATTTATTAGTTACTTTTTGACTCAATATTTATTATAGCGTAGGTACTTCATATATCAAACTCCATTGGGCACTGCAAAATAAAATTATTAAACACTTGCATCACTCTGGGGTTTCGCCCGCGTAACTCCCGATCCCCTAGGAATATTAGGATAAAAAATAGCCGATGTTACTACCAATTAATCAATGTATCTTGACACAAAGTTTCATTAAAATCACTCCAGTAGTTTCGGAGCCTATTCGTTACAAACAATAAAATATTTCCTCTCTAAAATATTAGTGTAGAAAACGTATGTTATTTAGTAATGAACCTGCCAAATCTATGTATCATGGCAGTCAGGCTTACAAAAACGACTGCGTCATACATAATACTCGTACTTCCTTATACGGTTCTATAGTACATCCAAATTCGTCTACTAAGTTAACAAGGCCACCCCTATCCGCCTGAGGCGCAACCAAGAATGAAGACATTGTGCGTTTTCGTCACTTAATCCCCCTCCCCTAAGGCGGCCACCCCCCACCCCCTGTCGTTTGCTCGCAATGACGTAATCTTAAAAGACGATAACTAATCTTCTTAATTGATCTTTCCTTGATGAGTTAAACAAATGAGAGAAGTAGGCGGAGTAAGCGATAATGGGCATAAATTTCAGGCAGTTTTTTTTCGGTAAAACTTTATTCTAAACTGGTAGTTTACCGCAGATTCGCTTGTATATAATTCGATAGCGTCAGAATGTTCAAAAATCCTCAGAGATTTATAAAACACACTTAGAGGAACCCTGTGGAAAAATTTACAGTCGTACAGAACTCATCAGTACCACCAATTTCATACTTTTCTTTCGTAATTCATTCTTTGCCTAGAAAAACCCACACAAAAACCGATAAGTGGAAGTCAATTTCCAAGTATCTCTACTGATAGAGATAGGTGGAGAAAATCCATTCATATTTACACCGACTTGTTTGAATTTTATATATTTTAATTTCGTCTCAATGGTTATTAGAGAAAACGTTTAAGCGATGTGTTGCGGTTGAACTCATTTTTTAAAGTGAACCGGAAAAGTATTTTGCCTTCGGGTGTTCCATCGGATCGCTACATCTGGGATTTTGGGTAAATCTTCGGCAAAAGGCGAGGTTTATCCTTAACCGCATCTTTACTTTCCATCAACTTGGATAGTAGTTGAAGTATTTTGCCTGTAATATTAGGTTGGAACAGCGGCCAAGCTACTTCCGAAAGCAAATAACTTAAATTTGATTAAAAAATCTATACTAATACTATCTGCGCTCCGCGGTTTCACTCGCGTAACTCCCGATCCCGTGGGAATATCGGGATAAATTAAGATGTAAGCTATCCTATCTTTCAAGATAGATAGATAAACACTTTATTGCACCATAAAAACAAAACACTAAATTATTAAGTAAGTATACAAAAAAAATCTAACATAAGTTCAGTTCAAGTTGAATCAAACTGCACACGGTGTGCAAATTTGATTAAAATCGGTTAAGTCGTTTTGGAGTCCATCGCGCGCACAAACAGCGTGACACGTAATTTATATATATTTAGATTATAAAGACAATTATTTTGTTTTGTTTTTATGTTTGTTACGAATAGCCGAAACTACTTGACCGATTTTGATGAAACTTGGTATGAGGCTACATTGATTAATTAGGAGTAACATAGGCTACTTTTTATCCCGATATTCCCACGGGATTGGGAGTCACGCGGGTGAAACCGCGGAGCGCTGCTAGTGTAAAATTAATGCGTTACTTACCAATTTCTGTCAAAAATAAATAGGTCTATTTATTTTTGACAGAAATTGGCTTCATCGTGAAATAATGTCTTGTATAAATGGTGATTTTGGAAATCTATGCGGGCGGTATCACAGACACGATTAACATTAAGCATTTAAACTCCTTATCTTAATCTGTTGCTGTAACTTCAGAGGTCAAAATTACTTGAAACCACAGCCTGCCTTACCAGAGACGCCACAATACCGATTTTCCGAGCAAATACATCGAAAACTGAGTTAAAATTATTACGAAGACAGCCAAATGCAGACCTTCAACTAGCCAAAGAAGCCATCAAAAGCTATGGAACTTCAAAGTTTGGAAGTTTCTCTTCCAAACTCGTAGAAAACAACTGTAGCTAACAGTAGCAACGTAAATTTCGAGGCAAAATAAGTACTGACTGTACGGCAAGGGCATGAACGAGACGACGACGCGACGATTGAAGTTACACGTCCACAGTCCCATCTATTTATAAGGTTATTACTAGCAGCACTCCGCGGGTTTACCCGCGTAACTGCGATCCCGTGGGAATATCGAAATATAAAATAGCCTATAGCCTCTCGCGACAAATGGACTATCCAACACAAAAATAATTTTTCAATTCGAACCAGTAGTTCCTGAGATTAACGTGTTCAAACAAACAAACTCTTTAGCTTTAGAATATTACTAGCGACCCGCCCCGGCTTCGCACGGCTGTATTATGCAGGTATTATATCTAAAAACCTTCCTCTTTAATATAAGTATATTAAAAAAAACCGCATCAAAATCCGTTGCGTAGTTTTAAAGATTTAAGCATACATATTAAGGATATAGGGACATAGGGACAGAGAAAGCGACTTTGTTTTATACTATGTAGTGATGATTATAACCTTTATTCGCCTGAAACACAGGAACCTCCTAGTTCAAGCAAATGTATATATTTTTTTTTTTTTTGGTCTAGTAGTTTACATGGTAAAATGGTTTTGAATAAATTTATTTAACATTATTTTTTATTGGATTTAACCAGGTATTTCAAGATATTCTGTCCTGGACTCTATGTCGTTTCCGTACAAACAATATTTTATGCATATTTCCATTAACTGGTTCTGGAAAGTTCTAAGTTAATTGATTCACTACACTGCGACGGATTACGATTAATTCATGTGTGTACGTGGAATCCGGTGTTTGTCCAAACGCGCTTGAGTGTGCTTGAGTCTTGCTGTCTTTATGGTTTTTCCTAAGGCAGTGTATTGAATAGATTTAAGATTTTATAAAATACGACGCAAGATGGAGAACCAATGCATGAAATAAGCATATCTCTGATCAAATGTATTAGGTACTCGCTGTATTATGTTCGCGGAGATAGGGCGTTATTTATTTTTTGTTATGGTTGCGAGGTTATGAAATTTTACTTTTATGTTCTTCCTTTGTAGACGTTATTGTTATTGCTGAATCGTTGTAGGTTAACAAACAACATTTTATACCTACTCACTTTCTCTGTACATTTAGTACATAACCTATCTATACCTACTTATACCTACCTATCTAATGCAATAAGTTGATAACTTAGGGACTATGAATAAATTCGTACAAAAAACTGCGAATGGGAACCATATCATTTTTTTTTACACATAATAGGTCAGTATTATTTAACCCTTTTTTTACCTACCAAATGTTAGGTGATGATGCAGTCTAAAATGTAAAATGCTTAGAAAATACTTGTCCACTCGCCGAAATCAATAGAAAAATTTAAATCACAGAAATTTCGTCGTTACCTGGGTCGTGCGTTTAGAACTTAATTAGGGCAGGTACTAGTTAAAAACAGATAGACAGACGGACAAGAAAGCGATTTTATATGGTTCCCTTTCTTTCTTTTCTTACCTTTTGAGGTAGGTACGGAACCCTAAGAACATCTGATCACTTCACTATCACTATCACTACATAGTATAAAACAAAGTCGCTTTCTCTGTCCCTATATCCCTATGTATGCTTAAATCTTTAAAACTACGCAACGGATTTTGATGCGGTTTTTAATAGATAGAGTGATTCAAGAGGAAGGTTTATATGTATAAAACATGCATAATATAGCCGTGCAAATCCGGGGCGGGTCGCTAGTTAAATCACTACATAGTATAAAACAAAGTCGCTTTCTCTGTCCCTATTCCCTATGTATGCTTAGATCTTTAAAACTACGCAACGGATTTTGATGCGGTTTTTTTGACGTGATAACGTTTTATAAATTGGTGAACACCTGCAATCTCAAAAAAGTGTGAAATCACGCGTCGTTACTGGAACGCCTCATGTTATTGACAAGGTAACTATAGCAACGTTTTATCGTTGCCATGGTTACCATCAATGTTTTCTTATGACGTTATCACGTAAAATAATTTTACGTGATAACGTCATAAGAAAACATTGATTGAAACTGTTTCCGGACGATAATTATTATCGTCCGGAAACAAACTTTACAGACAACCATTATTTAATAGATAGAGTGATTCAAGAGGAAAGTTTATATGTATAATACATGCATAATATAGCCGTGCGAAGCCGGGGCGGGTCGCTAGTATATAAATAAAAAAAATGTTTAGTTATGCGTATGTACAGACAAATTAATGTCTGAAACTGACCAATAAAAGCGATTTTCACGTTTACGACTGCTGTTATAAACAAAAGATACCATGTCACTAGTGAAACTTACGATTGTTACCTTTAAAATTAAAAATAACACGTTTACGTTTCGTTTAACTTTAAACTACTTGTGAATTTATCAATTTTCCATTTGAGTGTGTCTGATAGAGAAACAAGTGACCCGCATAATTGGTTATCGTGTTGGATAAGTTAAAAATTTCATTGTGTTACCGTAATTCGGCGGAAATAACGGATCGCATGATTATAGTTCATTAATAATGAAACTTTTCGCTTTTTGTTCGACTCTGCTTCCATTACGATAGGTATAATTTAAAAGCTTGGCTAGACTATAGACTTTTGCAGCAGTGTATAGTCTACTGAAAGTTTATATATGACTTTTTCACTACATAGTATAAAATTATATGATAAACTAGCGACCCGCCCCGGCTTCGCACGGCTGTATTATGAATGTATTATATCTAAAAACCTTCCTCTTAAATCACTCTATCTATTAAAAAAAACCGCATTAAAATCCGTTACGTAGTTTTAAAGATCTAAGCATACAAAGGGACATAGGGACATAGAGACGGCGAAAAGTGACTTTTTTATACTATGTAGTGATAGTGATAGTGATGAAACTTTTCGCTTTTTGTTCGACTCTGCTTCCATTACGATAGGTATAATTTAAAAGCTTGGTTAGACTATAGATTTTTCAGCAATGTATAGTCTACTGAAGGTTTATGTATGACTTTTTTATATAATAAATAGGTCAACATTTGACTACTATCTCACACGATGGTAGGTGACGATGCGGTCTAATATATAGCACACTTTCCTATAAGATACCTATACGCTCGTGACTCAAATACTCCCAAATAAACAGTGGCCTTTAAGGGACGCCTACTAAAAAACCTACTAAGTACTAAACTCTGGCAGTATGCATGAGCCGTGCGAAGCCATAATTGTTATTCTTTGGTGTTACCTAAAGCAAGGAGGTTAGGTTTTTGAAGTTCCTAATGCGTAAATCATTACGCATTAGGAACTTCAAAAACCTAACCTCCTTGCTTTGCAATGTGCATGTAGCCAGTATCAGTATCAACTGATACTGGCTACATGCACATTGCACAAGCCGTGCGAAGCCATAATTTGACATGATAGCTGTCAGTGAAAGCGATTTTCCCTAGGGCTGAAAGTTTTATTTTCTACACGCTCTTCAGGCATCTTTAGACCTACTTTCGGAGTATGAGTAATGAAAAGCTTTTTCGGCCCGTCTCCTTTTATGACTGCACCGGCCTACGTTTTGGAACACGGACAATTCCACTTGGCGGTATCGCCAACCACCCACCCAAGCCGCGGCCGAAGCCTTCCACCAGAAGATTGCTCTTTTAGCACCACCCGGGGTCATGTGTGGGGCATCTAGGGCTAAATCCCACAGTCGCGAGTGATACGAAAACTAAAACTAAACTTATCTATACTCTATTTTTAAAACTTAGATCAAAAATATAAACAAAGAAATGTCAAATATTGACAGAAACGCCATTTCGTAAAGGTAGAAAGCCGCTGTAATTGTTGCCAGTGTGTAAAAAAAACTACTTGTCAAATTTGAATATTGTAATAACTTTGTTAAAAAAATTATTTTATGTAAAATAAACAATCATATTTCATATTGATTTTATTTGCAATCGTATTTTTTAGAAATTGAGGTCATAGTTGTTTTTTTACCAAATTTCCACTTCGGTAAAAAAAACTACCAAAGCTTGATGTATTTTTTACTCTGATAACATCATTGTTTACATTTTTGATCTAAGATTTACAAATAGAGTATAGTAGTCGCTACATTTTTTGAGATTTGCGTGCGTCAGTGCGTTCCGAAGCCACACATCCTAATTTATTTTTAAGATGCGTCTATATGCAATGCGTCTATATTTTTCTTCTTGCTGATTGGCTGAAAAAAAAATGTGTAGTCTGCGAAGCCTCAAAATCCTATAGCAATAATACTAATAACAAATGATTCGATTTAGATTGTTTATTATTATAGGCATTGTTGAATTAGTGATTGTTTTAATAAATGATTGTGGATTTGATTTCGCCGCATTCGATTGCATTGAATGATGGAATTATATTGTTCAGCTTTTGTTGGTTTTTTTTTTTTTTTTTTTTTATTTTTTTATTAGGAATGGGTTTGCACTTGACCATAATGTGCCTGATGGTAAGCATCATTATGGCCTACGATGGAGCGTGCTTACCCAGTAGGAACCGATTCACTCTCGCTTTGAAGATCGCTAGATTGTAGTTCGTGGGGAACAGGGAGTCAGGCAAGGAGTTCCATAACTTTGCGGTGCGCACAATAAAAGTGGATGCAAACCGCTTAGTTCGAGTCTTAGGAACTTGGATCAAAAAACGGTGTCGTCTTGCTGTCTCCCTGCTCGTCCGATGGTAAAATGGGGCAGGCGGAATAAGTTCGTATAATTCCGCAGCGCACTCACCGAAATGCAATCTGTAAAAGACCGACAAACTGGCAACCTTGCGACGGTGTTCGAGGCTCTGTAGCCTCGCCTCGCACAAAGCGTCATTTCCAATGATCCTCTTGGCTCGCTTCTCAATTGTCTCCAACGCCTCAAGCTGGTACTTGGCAGATCCATCCCAGAGGTGCGAACAATACTCCATGCACGACCGAACTTGTGCTTTGTATAATGTGAGCAACTGTTCCGGCACGAAGTACTTTCGCACCTTTGAGAGGATACCCAGCTTTTTGGCTGCAACTTGAGCCTTTGACTCAATATACGAGCCAAAGTTGAGAGTCGGAGACAACGTGATACCGAGAAGATTGAGGTGGTCAGTTATCGGTACAGATGCATCCCGGAAAGAAGGGGCTAATTCAAAAGGCCTCTTTTTTGCAGTGAAGAGACACGCCTGGGTTAAATGACAATCAACCACAAAATCTGATTGTTTTAGATTTAACCGGTATATTTTATTGGTTTAATGTCTATTACGCCGTACTCTGTCCATACTTTCGTCAATAGATTCCTTTTTTTATCCGAAAAAAGCATGTGTATCACATGGGCAAAGATCCAACATATGTCTACCTAAATAAGTAGGTCCGATCACAAAAAAATGAAGGCTCACAAATTTTTAAATTGCTATTATTTTAGTTTGTAGTTTGTACCTAATACTTATTAAGTTTATTTAATTTTTGCTTATATTTAAGACACTTTAAAGCCCTGCTTAAGTTGTAAACAGTCTAATTAGAGAACTCTATGGTACGCCTCTACTTTTGTTGCAGACTTTGGATGAAAATCGAATTATTAAAATCGCCTGATAAAAACGTGTGAGCAAAAGATGAAATCTAACTTTTCCACGTAAAGAGTTTTAAAATCTTTGGTATCGTGAGCCCACGGCTACATCGTCACTTACCATCGTGTGAGGTAGTGATAAAACGCTGACCTATTTATTATAAAAAAAACTTAAATAAAAAATGTGACCTACCTAAGATGATTAATAATTATTTTAAAATATAAAAAAAAAATGTGCGTTTAATTGCGCAGATAGAACCTTTCTTTTATATCACAGTTTTTAACTAAAGCAAAAGTAGAGACATTAAATTTTGTAGGATACAGTGCAGCATATTATTATAATTTTAAGAAAATTCAAGTTAAAGATCTTATTAACTTCATTATTAATAGTCATGATCGATTTAATTAAGAAAACATATTTGCAAACTTTTCAATAAGAAGCCAATTTATCTTTTTTTCTTAATTAAATCGGCAAATTGAAACCTTGAAACCACAAGAACACTCGTAATATCACAATTTCTTAAAATAATTTGATGATTTTCTGTCGATCTTGATTGGCTCTCCATTTTATCTGCGTGCTTTGAGTTTTATAGCTTCTTAGGTATTACAAGTAGTTACCAATTATAAAAACCGGTCAAGCGCGAGTCGAACTCGCGCACGAAGGGTTCCAAGGTACCATTATCATCACATAAAAATCACGTCTGTTAAATAGGAGTCATAAAAAAATAGATGGCGCTAGTGGTAAAAATACATGAATGAATGAATGGCGGTTTACGGTTTATGACGCATTAAAAAAAACTACTAACCAGATCTCGTTCAAACCAATTTTTGGGTGGAAGTTTGCATGGTAATGTATGTATATCATATATTTTTTTTTAATTTCATCATTCTCTTGTTTTAGAAGTTACATACTTTTTACCACTTTGGAAGTGTCTCCCGCGTAAACTATTAAGTTTAGAAAAAAATATATAATATAAACCTCAATATCATTTTTGAAGACCTATCCTTAGATACCCCACACGTATGGGTTTGATCAAAAAATGGTATGGGGAACCCTAAAATTTATTGTTTTTTTTTCTATTTGTGTGTAAAAATCTTAATGCGGTTCACAGAATACATCTACTTACCAAATTTCAACAGTATATAGTTCTTATAGTTTCGGAAAAAAGATGCTGTGACATACGGCAGACAGACAGACATGACGAATCTATAAGGGTTCCGTTTTTTGCCATTTGGCTACGGAACCCTAAAAATGAGGTCAAAAAACAAGGTCATAATATCACCCACCCTTATACATTTATAAATATACTATTCAAACTCCTGAATGACTAATATATCAACACAGTTCGAACCAATAGACGGACCAGGCTGTGTGGCATTCAGATAGCTAAATTTACGTAGGCATCTTAGAAAATTCTACGATTACGCGGACGAGGTTATCTTTCTCTCGCAATCTGGTAAAAAAGTTTACTATGTAGGTGTAGAAACTTGAAATTTTCCTTACGTAAATTAACGCTTGAATGGTGTTTCATCGTTACTAACCGACTAAATAACAAAGTATTTTGTATTTTTTTTTTGTAACAATTTGTAACAAAAATTTGTATATAAACTGTCTGTATATTAATAATCTTATTAACACTAATTTTAAATAAATTATAATGATAGAAACTGTAGATCAGTCTTTCTTAAACTATGAGTCGTGAGTCGTGACCCATTTGTGAGCAAATAGTTGGGAACTAAACCAAAACTTAGGACCATATTCATAAAGCGATACTGCTCAGTTTTTTTGAGCCGGCATAGCTTGCGAATGATTCGATCTGAGTATGAAAAGATAAGACACTTTCGCAGGCACCTACCAAAATTTTAGGTTTCGATAGCTGACACCTCTATCCTCTAAGACTCCGAAAGTCCTTTTCAGCTTTACTTCATACTTGCGTAAAGTAGAAGTAGAAGGATAGCCATGGTTCATATTAAAATTAAGTTCGGCACTTGCGGTGGGTACTATGATTTCTTAATGATGATACATTATAGGCCGGTGCAACCACAAAAGGAGGAAACGTCGGAAAAGTTTTTTCCGCTGCCGCTACCGTATTCCTACCTCACTCGCATCCCTTGAAGACCCCCGTTAATTTGAGGGTCTTTGAGTCATGAGCGTATACCTAGGCATCTTCTAGGAAAGCGTGTTGCATCTTACACCGCATCGTCATTTACGAGTGAGCTAGTGGTGAAACGCTAACCTATTATAATAAGAATATTGCTTTTAAATTAAATTTTCTACACCAGTGCTATTAAGTTGATTACACAAATTGTTTGCCGAACAGAAATGAAGTAGTACAAATAACGCGGGCTTATTTGATCTAACGTCATTGATGGGTATTAGTTAATTGTAATTATATTATTTCTATTTAACGCTGTTTGTCGGCATAAGCTCATTAACAGACATAGACCGCAGTAAATTGAATCATTATGATCCTGTCATTGTCTCTTTTAGGTATTCATATTGTATTTTGTGATAATTTAGAAAGAGATTATGTTATAGCTTAATAATTTAACTATGGTTATGTAGGTATTAAATGGAAACATTTTAAGAATCTTAGGATTTTTTAACTGTTGGATAGGTATACTATAAATATACAGTGTCTAACGCAGAAACATGCTAAATCATCTTAAGTTTGGACATTCCTTAAAAAAATATGAATGAAAATAAAATAATTATTTTAATTTAAAGTTCGGAAATTACTCTAATTTACTATTTTAATAATTTTATTTTATTTTATAAATTTTAATAATTTAAAATTTAAGAATTTTTCAAGATGTAGCAACACCATTATTGACAGTCTTAAGTATATTGGTATCATGTTTGTTATAATTTGACAATTCCTCTAAGTCTGGGTAGAATAGGGTAATTTTCCAAATACTAAACAAAAAAAACTTAATTCAGACAAAATCTTACGGTTACACACGTGTAATACACGTAAATTATGGAAATAATAGATAGTTTTGCAATTATTGTATTTTAATGTTTATCACATCGTTTGGTATTTAATAAAGACTAATGAGTATATTAGGAGTAAGTACCTATACAAAAATTATTAAAAAAAATAGTGTCAGATATGATTAAAAAAAATTAAAGGTAATTTTATATTACTTACTTAAGTAATACAGTCAAAAAAGTACTTTTTTTTTCAAAATCATTCATACCAAATAATATTGACTAGAATAGCTTCGTTTTTTAAACCAATTTAATAGATACATAAAAAATTTAAACAAAAAACGCCAAACATCTACACAAGAAGATTCGAATTCAACATTAGATTTAACCAAACTTTACCACGTTACAAAGTTACAAATGAACAAAAATATTTGACGGTAAAGTTTTTATTCACTTACTTCAACTAAAAAGGCAAAAAGCGTTTTAGATGACCCGCTCATAACCGAATCAAACATCTAACAGATGAACTAAATCTTCTTTGAAACATCGCATTTGACCAAAGACTATCCAATTATGAGATTTCAAGTCAAGTTTATAAAGTTGACATCAAGTGCTGCTTGACTTAAAATAAAAATAGTTTAAACTGTCTTTTAGCGAATTGGAAAAAAGCTCATAATCCAACCTACATTCACATTTTCTTTTCTTAATACTATCACTAATCAAGTTTAGCTATCTAAAAGCTATCAGATTTTTCATAAAGCTTTATGCTTTAGGCCTCAGCACATATAATTGTTTCGGCACCACCGGAACGTTTCAGCACAAGGATTTGTATTAAAACATCACCTGTTAATGACAAAATAGAAGCAAAATTCCAGTCCGGTTATATTCCTAGTAGTGAGCGGAGATCTTACTTCGAAACCTTTAAAAATCATCTTAGAAGAAGTATTTCTCATGACACATTAATAATAATCTAATTCAATTTCGATTAAAGATGTGACCATGAAGAATGAAAAGAAACATGATCATGCACAGGGTAGAACACTGGTTTCTCATATGCAACAGTTTTCACAATCGGTACGTGGACTGTTTGTACCACAGGCAGGGTCTTGATGATAGGAACCTCCTTGATAACAGGGACCTCCTTAAATATCGGGACCTCCTTGATGATTGGCACTTTTTCAACGTGGTGATGGTGAATTGTGTGAACGTCGTAGGGTAAGTGGACTTTTATGCTGAAAAAAGAAAATAAGTAACTTTAAAATTAAGAATATACCTACTTAGTTACAACATTGATATTGATAGAGATGGGGCATACAGAGCCAGTACGTTCTATTCATTCTGAAACTATTTTTCTAAGTTCCCTTTCTTTTTTTTATGACGTTATAACGTCTTATAAATGGAAAAGCACTCGCAAAAAAGTGTGACGATATCGCTCACGTTCCGTTATCATAGCAACGTATTATTTCATCAATGGTTTCTTATGACGTTATCACGTAAAATTATCGTCCGTAAACCGACTTTACAGACAACCATTTTAGTTTTATTTTTGTGTGTAAAGAAATTAAATGGTTTGAAGCAAATGTTTTAAAGCATTGCTGGTTCATTTGTTGTCGTGAAAGAAATATGTGATCCACGGATATTTATCTATTTCTGGTGTGAGTATTTCTGTATGTATAATAATTAAGAAAAAAAAAACAAATGGTTGTCTGTAAAGTCGGTTTACGGACGATAATTTTAAGTGATACCGTCTTAAGAAAACAATGAAATTCCTTTTTAAATAGAAGTGTTTTTCCTTTATATAAGTCTTCTATTCGTCACTCATCACCATATCACAAGCCCAGATGAGCGATATTATTATTAAATACTTTGTCCTAATGTTACCATGACGCAAGACGTCATACATCGGGAACGGGACGCATGACGTCACACTATATTTAGTCAGACACTTTTTTGAATGCAGGTGTTCCATCATATTTTTGGACGCTATCACGTCGACAAAAAAAATAAGAATAGTATATTTAAGGGCAGGTGGCACTGTGTGCAAATCTATGAATATAAAATTCCTGACTGACTTATCAACTTACAGTTCAAATCAATGGAGCTAAAGTTTGACAAACAGATAGCTATTATGAATGACATAGGGTGCCTATGAAAGAAGTTATTTCAGGGAATTCTAACCCTAAATGGAAATAGTCACGGGTGTAAAGTAGTTGTTCCATTTATTTCGTTGCCTTTTAATTCGAATCATTATAATTCTTATTTCAATATTGAAACTATAAATAAACCATTAATTGATAACCATTGCACGTTACAACTTCACCGTTGAATCCATTATTCAACAGATATTGCCCTATATTTTAATTCAAGTCAAAATCAAATCAAATCAAATCAAATATCTTTATTTTCTTTGGATACTTAATACTTAAAAGTATACAGGACCACATAAAAACGTCTTAAAAACTAAGTTAGGATGTGTGCCTTCGGAACGCGCCCACCAATGAGAAGAAGGCACAAGAAACTCATGGGGTTTTTTTTTTCATGTGGTCACGCTCACAATGGTCAATATTACAGTATTTGAAAGTATTATTTGAAACTTTTGTATTGCCTTTGCAAATGAACACCTAATCGAGTAATTATTGATTTGCAATATTACACAAGTATTAATATGATGGTAAACAGTGCGTGAAAATACTCATAAATATATAGAACTAGTTTTATCTACGACTTTACCCGCGTAATAAAAATAAAAATAAATAAAGCAGGACATTCCACACATCGCCATCTGGCCTCAAGCTAAGTAACTAGACTTGTGTTATGGTTGCTAGACGGACAATTAAGCACGCCTGACTCGATACTGCGATGAGAAGTTTCCTATTTGTGCTAATTCTGTAAATATTCTACTCTTGTTAAATATTTACTTATTTAAATCCGTCGGACAGACTCTCACATTTAAATTATTATTAGTGGGATTATGCATAATTAAAAATAGTCTGAGAGTTCCAGACAGATAAACCTACGTCAAAATAAAACGACTAAAAAATTATAGTAGCGCGTTTGTAAACTTCACCTTTTTGAGAGTCAACAGATAAATAAAAACTTTATTTATTAACAGTTAACTTTTAAGCGTTTCAAAAAGGTTTTACTCTCTCGACGAATGATTAAAATACTATTTTGTGGACGTAGACTATGGATTTATCGATCAGCCGACCGTGACCACACCAATTGAAGGAAAAAAGCGTTCAGCTACTTTATATCTTCATACATATCAACTATCTACCGATTTTAGAAGTTTAGTCTGCATTTGTCATAAAGTTCTGTGTAAATCGACATGACTAATTGCGTGACGTAGATGTTTCACGAGAAGAAATAAGATAGAGAAGAAAATAAGGAGATAATAAAGATAGTATTAATGATTTTGCGTATAGTTAACATTGCAATGCTCACGCGACTTATTTGTAAAGAGTTTTAGTGGGTATTTTAAACTTACTGTGTCTTGTGGCCAGGATCTGGTTCAGGTACTGGTGACGCAATGCAGAAGACTGCAAGGCCCAGGATAATCTGTAAAGATATATATAAAATACTAAAGTTTAACTGGAGTTTGTATGCAGAATCGCGGTAATATTGTTTTTATTTTAAACGCATTTAAGTTTGATCGAACTCGAACTTTTAAAAGGTTTTTTTCACTATAGAACTTAGAAAAAACTTCTTCTCGGCGATGTTTACTGATAGTTCTAGCTGTTCTGACACCTGGTCTGAACAACTTTTTCTTTCAATTTTCATGCGCACGCACTGGGTAGACCGAAGTACTTTCAATCGTTCCATCGTCGTAGCATTCGTAGCAAATAAAGCATTTTGTTCTCTTCTTTTGAAAACTATTTTAGGGTTCCGCATCTATACTTGTAAGTGTATTGGTACGGGCTATTTTTCCCGCCAGACCTTTTCAGCTGGCTCCTTTTTGCATGACGATGGAAAAGGCTTGCCTGTTGCGCAGCACTTATTATAATACCCTCTCAGCTTAGTCGACCTTGTCCAGATGAAAGAACTTGTCAATACTTTTGGAGTCAACTAAGCGGATTTCTTTACGATGTTTTCCTTTAGAGCAATGTTAATTATCGCACTTATTTTTTTTTCTTAAAAAGAATCTATATACTTCTATTTCTATATAGAATCTATTTAAGTTAATTCTTTGTTTAAAATACTCACAGCGATGTTTCTGTACATGTTGACGTTTGGCGTGTCACTGTATTCGATGCGTGTGCGCATCGGGTTAATATGCACTGTGGTTGTGCAAGATCCTTGCCACCGTTACGGTTCCGACGGCACCAAATTAATACGTAACTAAGTTATATTGGAAGAAGTATCGGGAAATATGGTCGGGTCTGGAAAATCTGGTCATCTTGGGTACCTAATCGAGTATTCTTGGAAGTAATATGCCTGCATGTTATTAGAACTTTGTTAGAAGGACGTAACAAGCATTTTTGCGAAACCGTCTTTTGTTTCTGTTTCTATAATTTCGACAAAGGAACTAATATAAAAAAATATAAAAAAATTAGTCATTTTTCGTGCATATTTTAGTAGCATCTCTATAATCTATGAAAATCTATAAATTCCACTCGATATCTGAAAACTTCTTCAAATTGTAACGCGTCTAATCGTAATTCATCGCGTAGTTTTGTAATGAGAAGGTAGTTTCATATGCTCCATCAATCTTTACCTATTCATTTCGTCGGGTCGATTTTACTGGTAGATCTTGAAAACTGAGCAATTGACTGTACACTCGAGGTGCAAATCTATTCATCACTCCAAAGATCCTTATCAGATCCTCACAAAATTGTAGGATAGATCAGATCAGACCCTCGCAAAATTGTTGGATAAATTAGATCAGATCCCCACAAAATTGTGGTATAGATCTGTTCAGATCCTCTCAAAATTGTGGGGTAAAAATAGTTACACTAGTTTCAGAACCCTAAGGAACAAATGAGCCAAAGATTATCTCTAGTTTTATGGAATAATTTAATTATTTCCATCAGCATGTAGTGAAAACATACAAAATAACTTACCGTATAATTTATAAGGATTAGTACTGAGGTTTTTATAACTTTGCAACTTTATTACTTACTAGCGACCTGCTCCGGCTTCGCACGGCTGTATTATGCATGTATTATATCTAAAAACCTTCTTCTGTAATCGCTCTATCTATTTAAAAAAAACCGCATCAAAATTCGTTGCGTAGTTTTAAAGATTTAAGCATACATAGGGACATAGGGACGGAGATAAGCGACTTTATTTTATACTACTAGCTGCCCTCCGCGGTTTCACCCGCGTAACTCCCGATCCCGTGGGAATATCGGGATGTAAGCTATCCTATCTCCTATCTCTCAAGTTGGATCGAACTGCACATGGTGTGCGAATTTTATTATAATCGGTTAAGTGGTTTAGGAGTCCATTGAGGACAAACATTGTGACACGAGATTTATATATATTAAGAGAGAAGGTAGTTTCATATGCTCCATCAATCTTTACCTATTCATTTCGTCGGGTCGATTTTACTGGTAGATCTTGAAAACTGAGCAATTGACTGTACACTCGAGGTGCAAATCTATTCATCACTCCGAAGATCCTTATCAGATCCTCACAAAATTGTAGGATAGATCAGATCAGACCCTCGCAAAATTGTTGGATAAATTAGATCAGATCCCCACAAAATTGTGGTATAGATCTGTTCAGATCCTCTCAAAATTGTGGGGTAAAAATAGTTACACTAGTTTCAGAACCCTAAGGAACAAATGAGCCAAAGATTATCTCTAGTTTTATGGAATAATTTAATTTTTTTAATTTCCATCAGCATGTAGTGAAAACATACAAAATAACTTACCGTATAATTTATAAGGATTAGTACTGAGGTTTTTATAACTTTGCAACTTTATTACTTACTAGCGACCTGCTCCGGCTTCGCACGGCTGTATTATGCATGTATTATATCTAAAAACCTTCCTCTGTAATCACTCTATCTATTTAAAAAAAACCGCATCAAAATTCGTTGCGGAGTTTTAAAGATTTAAGCATACATAGGGACATAGGGACGGAGATAAGCGACTTTATTTTATACTATGTAGTGATAACTTCTAATCAATACACCACATGTGAACAAGTGAATTTTGACAATGATAAGGAACAGACAATTATGACATACTAATATAGTTTGTAATCGGCTACGCTACATGTTTTTTAATTCAAAAAACATGTTTGAAACTAATATCCTAAAATTAATCATTTTTTCCAGACCAGTTTCCTCGATAGGTATTATACGCTCACTGCCTCTGAAGACTCGAAAAACTAATCAGACGTGTTTATGTTTGTGCTAATTGAGGTTTCTGTGAAAACTACTTACTAAGTGTAGTTTATTTTCATGTTAACTTTATGCTAAATAGATAAGATCCTGATCTACTTTATGTACAAGTTTGTTTGTTTGATCTACTTTATGTACATTTATAAAAAGAAAGAAGTCGCAGTGTCTGGGATTTTAAACTAACGATTCACTACTAAAATTATTTAATGGAGATCGATGCTTTGAAAAAATCGAGTCTATTCTCGTGAAACTTGTAAAAATAGCATAGAAACTGTGACATAATAAAAAAAAATAATGATTACTATCCCGTTTTTAATCACTTTGTTGTGTCTAGTCACTGGTGTTAGGAGTCTCTTGCTTTTTTTCAGCTCATGGCATCGTAGTTCTTGCACATTTTGCCAGTGTCAAAAATGAATCATAGAAGTTGACGTCCATAAATTATCAATTGATGTTAGAAAACTTAAATTTTTATAAACTGAAATTAAAGAATGTCTATTTCATTGCGTCTAAAAACATTAAATCAATCATACTTCGAAACATTGATTTGTTGATAAACTACTATGTTTGTGAGTAACTTAAGGTTTCCTCACAAATAATTACCGTGTATTTATACACAATATTAATTTAAACTGTTGCGAAAATCTTGAATCACGGTTCAACGAGTCTACTACTTGTATGGTAATGAGTTTCACTTAATAATAGTGAATTACTTTGGTATAGTACCTTCAAGTCAAGACTAAAAGGAGCTAAGGTATCTTCTAGGAAAGCGTGCAACATCTTAGGCCGCATTGTCACCTACCATCAAGTATAGTGGTCAAACGCTGACCTATCTTATGTAATTTTTTTTAACTATTTGCACTCTTGGTTTTGGAAACGGTTAAGCTGACGTTTGTGACGAGTCTGAATTTATGAAGTAAGTCAACATTTTTTCACGAGTGCGCAATATTTTTGGCTTTTTGGTAGAGTTTGGTACCACCAAACTGACCCGACGAGCACTTACTATCAGTAGACTGACCCCTACTGATAAATTTTGATAAAAATAATAGAAAATCAAATCAATTTTTTTTATTCATTTGGATGCTTAATACATTTGTGCAAAGATCACACAGTATCGTCTTAAAAACTAAGTTAGGATGTGTGCCTTCGGAACGCGCCTACTAATGAGAAGAAGGCACAAGAAGCTCATGGGTTTTTTTTCAAGTGATCACGCTCACAAGGTCAATATCACAAATATTTGAAAGTATTATTTGAAATGGAGCAAATAAAGTCACGTCCATGGGTTCTTTTTATTAAGGTAAGACGAAGTAACATAGTACACCTTACTGCACAATTTCTGCTTTATAAAAGTTTTGAACCTGCTAATGGACATGTCAAATACATCTTTAGCTAATTTATTATAATAGAGCACACATGTACTATTAAACGACCTGTTTATTTTCCATACTTAATAATATCTACGGTATTTTTTATGAGGCACAAGCTTGGGTTTGTTTTATTATGACGACCCAGTTGGCACAATGGTCACCATGCCGGACTGCCAATCACAGGGTTGCGGGTTCGATTCCCGCCTCAGACATGTATTTATGCTTAGATATTTGTCTGTGGTCTGGTTGTTTCTATGTATTATAAGTATATATTTACAAAAGAAAAGTATATAAGTAGTATATCCGTTGTCGAGCACCCATAACACAAGTCTAGTTACTTAGCTTGGGGCTAGATGGCGATGTGTAGAATGTCCTGCAATATTTATTATTATTATTAGTATATTACATACACGTCTAACAAACTTGTTTTTTTTATTTTTTTTATTTTTTTTTATTGTGCTATGTCTGCCTGTTGATCATAAATACGTTTCCTTACCTTACTAAACAACAATCATTACATTAAACCTGTCTATACAACTACTAATTTCACTATATTATTCCGTTCCCCTTATGTTACTTCAAAAGAATAATCGGGATGCATGCGGGTGGGGCCAGTTGAATAGGGAGGTATGTGCAATCAGGTGGATTTCCCAAGGGTAAGAACGCCCAGTTCTGCATGGCTAGTACGAAAGCGGAGGCGACTACCTGAATTGACTTTGCCGTTTTGTTTTTTGAAATTTCCGTTTTGTGAAAGGTTTTTACCGGTGAAACAAAATAATAACCCTCACCAAAATGCGAAAAAACCTTGCGGTATCCAGTTCAGCATGTCCTGATGTCACATTTTGTGTAAGTAAGTACCTACGCTATTTTGTGACAATTTTTCTAGCTTAACCTTACTTATTTGCTTTATAATTTACTAGCGACCCGCCCCGGCTTCTCACGGCTATATTATGCATGTATTATACATATAAACCTTCCTTTTGAATCACTCTATCTATTAAAAAAAACCGCATCAAAATCCGTTGCGTAGTTTTAAAGATTTAAGCATACAAAGGGAAATAGGGACAGAGAAAGCGACTTTGTTTTGTACTCTGTAGTATTCTTCTTCCAGATTTTTTAAAATATACACAGACGTTTGAATTGGGTTAAATGCAAAATGTTCGATTACATTCAAGCTTCTTTTTGTCTCACCACATAGGGGATATAAAAACTTCCGTTAAAGGATCCCGTAAGTGCTGCGTTTTGTACCGGTCGTGGTCCTGTGAGAGGATTACAGTTGTAATCTCGTTGGGCCACTGACGTCATGCCACCTCACCTGTGCCCTCATTTTCTACCTTTTTTATACTCTTGTACACATGTCACTCGGCCATTTTTCTTGTTAGATACAGGTAGATGTTAAAAATAAGTCGCCCACATCACTACATAGTATAAAACAAAGTCGCTTTCTCTGTCCCTATATATCCCTATGTATGGTTAAATCTTTAAAACTACGCAACGGATTTTGATGCGGTTTTTTTTATAGATAGAGTGATTCAAGAGGAAGGTTTAAATGTATAATACATGCATAATATAGCGGTGCGAAGCCGGGGCGGGTCGCTAGTAAAATAATATAGTATTTCGTTAAACTATTCAGACCGCATTCACACCCATTAAATTTTATAAAAGCTTCAATCACGGTGACTGATGAATTTTTTCAATTTGCAACGAAATTTTATTTTTTTAACGTTTAAAAATCTCTTGTAAATTGTTATGGTTTGCAATAAATTGCAGATAATCCTACTTTTAGCAATGCAGCGTACTCGTCGAGTGCGATGCCACAAATCATTTTGATCGCGCCATATCGCAGAACATTCATCTCACGCGCTTTTTGGCAGCTCGTTGCAGCTGGCATGTTGTTATGACATTTTGAAATTAAAGATTAAAGAAAAGCGTTTTCAATAGACCCTCTTATGATTATCACCTATCATTATTAAAATTTTATAGGTAAACTTAAATTGAAAATAAACACCGAACTGCGTAAAGCAAAACTAATTTCCTTCAGTGAATCAACTCCATAAAAATTAAACCAAGCTTTGACTCGATCAGTAATTTATACTTCTGCCTTAACTAAAACTTAATAAATATCAAGGAAGTGCAAGTTTCAAAGTTAATTTCAATAAGTCCGACTGCATCTAAAACCAACTGCTATAACGCTATAAATTTTAGTATTTACCCTTTTCAGAGACTTACTGCGGGCGAAGAAACTTTCTTAGCTACTTGCGCGATAGGGTTACCACTACACTCGATGGCTCTTAAAGTATCAAGTGACGGTCAGCAAATGGAATATTCCCGATAAGTTGAAGTCTGTTGGTATTCGATTACTTTCATCACCATGTTTGTCAAAGACTAGGTGCGGGAAAGCTGACTTTTCTTTATTTGGTTATTGATTAGCGGATTATGCTTTAGGTATAACTTAGGTACTCGTGTTTAGTTGGATGATTTTATTCACAACAAAAATTAAAAGCGTTTAAGAAGTGTCAAAATGATTAAATAATATAAAACCTTGTGAATATTAAATTAAGATTTGATTTTAGACTACCCGTTACATTGAACTTTAGCTTAATTCTAGGTAAATTCATTAATTTACCTAGAATTAAGGTAAAGTTCAAGCACAATATCATTCAAGCTGCCCTCAATTCTCTTCTTCGGCCTGCTCTTATGTCAATTTATTTGAGGTCGGTGCAGTATGTCTTATTCTTCCATTTACCTCTATTAGCCGTCGTCTCAACTTGCACATCCATTTCTTTTATATCTTGTCTTTCCTCCATCTATCTTTACCTAGGTTGTTCTCTTCCCATCCCTCTACTTTCATACTTATTACTCTTCTAGTCACATGCGCTCCTCTCTCCTCGTCACATGTCCATACCAAACGGTTACCTTTTGCCTTTTCAGTAACTTGTTTGTTTGTTTCTTATTTTAATTATAAGTTCGAATTACATTGTAATTGGGGCAACCTTAGTTTAGAAGTTACTCGCCGTAATTATTTGGGAAACTTGTCGAATATATCTAGAGATTTGGAGACCAAGTGCTACTTTCATTATGATGTCATAAAATAGGTACTAATGATGTATTAGTTAAAAGTAATGCAATTATAATAAATATAGTTGTGTGTTAATAATTACACCAGCCCGTCGCCAACCATGCATGAAATCCATTAGTGAAGTAGTTAAGTAATTAAAAGTAAATAAAATCGAAATATTATTAAATAGATATAACGCAGCTTTCAGCGATTTGAGCGTGATTGGGACAATGATTTAACCTATACATTTTTAGATAAGTATAGTTTTGTGACGGATAACTTTCATACATACAACCACTCACCTCCATATATTTCACTGAACTGTTGGATTGTCATCAATAAAATGATTCCATTTGACTTTAGCCATTGTAGCTCTGGCTCTTTTTATTTATTTTTAATTTTTATATTTTGTTACTTAAAAATACCGCTACTGTCGCTGATGTAGCGCTTAAGCCCACCCTATAATAACCTTATAACTATACACGAATTCAAAATACTAAAATCTAAATACTGAATAACTAATACTAGTCATATAAAATAATCTACTTTTGTTAATAAAAATGCCATACCTAACGAAAACTACGGAAACTGCCATTGTAGTCTCAGATATTTTTTGATGAGTATTTTTCTCTACGTATGACAAAAATACAACTTTAAACCGTTACATATACAATTCCAAAGCATCAAATAGTAATTACACTAGTTTTAGTATATACCGGGTTAGGCATTATCATATTATAATTTAGCTGGAGTAGAGAACGGTGCACGTAATTTGATATTAAACACGCGTCTGACAAGTGACGTGACTGCATTGCGCGTTCATTACCTTTATTAAAGCTGAACAACTTCGCGGTGTCACTGCCTCTTAATAAATCATGCCGCGTTGCAGCTGTTTAGTTCACTATTTCTTTATTAGAAACTAGTAACTTAACTGGATCTAGAACTAAAGTAGATTGATTGAGTACCTACCTACTTTTATTATTAAGTAGTTTTACTTACTAATTCTGAACAACTTTTGCTTTTGACAGAACCAAATTTCATTTTGATTAAGATATATGAAAAAAAAAATATTTTTTGATCCTTAAAATTCGTCTCATTTGGGACGTAGTTAAGTAGGACGATTCAAGGGTCTAATAATGAGGGAGGTATCATTTTAAATAGTTAAAACATTTTTATTGTTTTGAATTCAAAGTAAAAAAACTTAGGTCCGTATTAATAAACCGAACTCAATATCGATTTCAATCTTGAGTTTGCTCTTGAGTTGTTGCGCTGATTAATAAACCTATCTTAAGACGCGATTAAAGAGCGACGTATCACTTGAGTAATACCGTATTAATAAATCAAACTCAGCTCTCAAGATGTAGTTTCGTGAACTCAAGTCTGATTGCGGGTCATACATGACTAAAGTTAGAGGGCATTACAGTGAACAAATAAAGTCATCACACCAAACCTTTAAAACGTCTCGGAATAATTATCTAATAGTAAAATCTTACATTTTGTAAAATATTTTTACATTAAAAATAAGTTGACAGTAAAATATGACGAAACTACCTACCATAGGGTAAAAACAGACCATTTAAGGTAAGAACATAGCGCTACTGTCATTCAAGGTCGCTCTCAAGATCAGTCTCAAATCTCAGGAGCGATATCAGCTTGGTTAAAACTTGAGTTTTATCTATTAATTAACGCGTAACTTAAGATAGTGACCACATCTCAAGACTCACTCGATTGATACGCACTCAAGATCGATATTGAGAGTGATTTATTAATACGGGCCTTACTGTGCCAAACTTAAACAAAAATGATTTTTTGAATTTGGGCAGGATTAGAATACTTTATTGTACCATAAAAACAAAAACACTAACAAAAATGTAAAACATAAAATACTAATACAGAAAACTTAAATATAGAAAAAGATCCACGAGTCGCACAAAGGACCACTCTTGGAAAAAAGATGACGAATGTTGTTGAATTTGGGGGAAAAATATATAGGAAAGAATGAGGCCTTGTTAAATCAAAGACACAAGTCGTGATTTCTTACTAAATACATCCTCAATTTCCATACAACATGCGTCGATATTGCCTCAAACTATTGCCTACATTTTAGCAAGGATTCCATCATTTGTTCTCGTAATGCCGGCTAGTCGCCTGCATATAAACAACGACTCGAAAGGCAAATTGCGTGACTCAAATGTGTGTGAATGGGTGTGGTTTATTATTCGAATTGTAACAGTGAACTGTTACGTCATTTATAGAGGAACGGGTCGATACGCCGTCGGTTATTTAATACGTGAACTTCATGAATGAGTTAGTGATTTGTTGACGAGTTTTTCTGGTGCGTTTTGTACTGGTTTCTTAACCCTATTTCTTGACTGAAACAAGAAATTTTTCACGACAGAGTTGCGAATTATTACACGACTAGCGACCCGCCCCGGCTTCGCACGGCTGTATTATGCATGTATTATATCTAAAAACCTTCCTCTTTAATCACTCTATCTATAAAAAAATCCGTTGCGTAGTTTTAAAGATCTAAGCATACATAGGTACATAGGGACGGCGAAAAGTGACTTTATTTTATACTATGTAGTGATAGTGATAAGTAATAAATATAACTTTTTTGATTAAGTACATATTCAATATTTAAAGATCTATTATGCCTCACATTACCCTTTGTCTAAATTACTAAAGTTTTTATTGCATTAGTGACGTACCTATTATTAAATATTCTCATCACTCAAAATGTCATCTTGATTAATTTGGTATTAAATATATTAACATGCAATTACTTCACACTAAGGTTTAATTATTTATTTATTAGTTAATTACTCTATGTCAAAGCTGTATACAATGTGACGTTAATATTAAATGATTAATTTTAGTTCGTTAATGTTGAAGTTGGATGTAACGTGTCACGGGTAAACATAGTTTTTTTATGTCAAATAATATCAAAAGTTATGAGGAATTTTGAAAATACAATAAATTTATTGATTATTTATCTAATTTGATACTCAAATTTTGTAATTTTCATTATTCTAACGAAGTATACCTATAGTTTTTTTTTATTTTTGTAAAAAAATATAGTGGAAAGGTGACGTTTTGTTCGCCTTTTCCTTAAATATTAGGTAATAAATATCCTGCTAATGAGGAAAAGGGGGAATATATATAAATACTCATTATACATAGATAGAAGATTTATTCAGACAAAAGGAAAACGGCAAGCAAATACCAGGTAGATAGAATGGTTAAAAGTTGCATATTAAGAAAATAAAACAAAGACAAGTAAAAAGGTTAAATAAATAAATGAAAAAAAAAACTTTTATGAAACACAAAGTAACGTCGAAGGGGATGTGTGTCGCCGTCTGGAAGAGCCCACACTTCAGCAAGAAACTGCAGCAAAGATACTTTGTTGGAGCGCTGATAGTCTTCCAGCGAAACCTATATAGTAAGTTACTCTTCGAGCCACAATTGAATTTAAATGATAGATCAACGTTTGATCATTATCACATCCGCCTGACGGTAAGTGATGATGCCAACCACCGACTACCCGCGACCGCCACAATGTCGTCGGTCCACCGGGCAGCTGGTCTCCCAACCGCGATGCAACGCGAAACGGAGTGCCGTTTCGCGTTGCATCGCGGCCGCCACTCGAGAACCTTTACTCCCCAGCGGTTGTCAGTTGTGCGAGCTATATGACCTGCCCATTGCCACTTCAGCTTACAAATCCTGAGAGCTATGTCGGTGACTTTGGTTCTTCTACGGATTTCCGTATTTCGGATTCTATCACGTAGAGAAACTCCGAGCATACCCATAGCCCGCTGAGCGGCCTAATACTAGTGGGGATTATTCCCACCGGTGGGACATAAAACCGTCTTTATATGGTATTAAGCGCACATTAACCTGTAATTCAACTAATACATCTAATAGACAGACTGCGAGTCGCGAGGTAATACGATATTGAACACGCGGTTGACAGGTGACGTGACTGCTGCAACGAAACATTGACACGCAAACCTTTGTTAGGGTTGATCATCGAAGTAATAAGTATTCATAGAGTTTTCCGATCGTCATTTGTTTTTTTATTTTGATCATCTTTTGTTTTTATGTCGATCGTCTATTAGTTTACTCTCTGAGTCAGAAACACAAAAAAATACTCGTAGTTACACTGGTGTAGTAAAACGGTGTGACCACGAGTCCGCAGCGAGTTCGTTTCTTCAAATAGTGCAGCCGTTATGTTGGCAGAAATGCTAATATGGATTTTTTTTTTTCAATAAATATTGCTGGACATTCCACACATCGCCATCTAGCCCCAAGCTAAGTAACTAGACTTGTGTTATGGGTGCTAAACAACGTATATACTACTTATATGACGACTTTGACGACCCAGTTGGCACAATGGTCACCATGCCGGACTGTTAAACACAGGGTCGCGGGTTCGATTCCCGCCTCAGACAAGTATTTATGCTTAGATATTTGTCTGTGGTCTGGTTTTTTATATGTATTATAAGTATATATTTACAAAAAAGAAAAGTATATAAGTAGTATATCCGTTGTCTAGCACCCATAATACAAGTCTAGTTACTTAGCTTGGGGCTAGATGGCGATGTTGTGGAAAGTCTTGCAATATTTATTTATTATTTATTTATTTATATACTTTTCTTTGTAAATATCTATACATACTAAATAAAATGCTTTTCCTGAATAACTGACTGACTGACGGATCAACGCACAGCCTAAACCGCTGATCGTAGAGACCTGAAACTAGGAGTGTTCTTTGTATGACGTAGGTATCGGATAAAAAAGGATTTTCCAAAATTCTACTCCTAAAGGGGTGAAAAAGGGGGGCGAAATTTGTATGGGACAACGTGATTACTTGGTCTATTTTCGACTTTTATGCGGACGAAGTCGCGGGCAAAAGCTAGTATACTTATAATACATAAAAAACAACCAGACCACAGACAAACATCTAAGAATAAATACTTGTCTGAGGCGGGAATCGAACCACCAACCCTGTGTTTGGCAGTCCGGCATTGTGACCATTGTGCCAACTGGGTCGTTAAAGTATAAGTACGTGACACCTTGAATTCAGGGAGACAAGGAACCCAACATGACGGCATAGGTAATATTTGATGAAACGCATTCTATGTATTGTTTTGACGCATAAAAGTCTTCAAAACAAATAAAAAAATCTTGCACTTGCAAATATGACTAAATAAATCATGATTTTGTAACTAATGTTGCTTGTATTCGTAATTTTATAAATACAAAAGATTTTTGTTAGCCTAAAAATATTTAGCTATCAACACACCTTAGAAAATGTATGATGTGAACATGTGCGAAGACCATTTGTTGCTCAGCTGAGCGAAATACACTAACAAGGGAATCGGGAAAATTATTTCTTAGCAGATGCATACGTTATAACAGCTATTTTAAATTTTACCCCAATCTTTTAGTTTGAGCTGTGCGTTGATATATCAGTCAGAAGTTTTATTTAAATACTAGCAGTGCTCTGCGGTTTTACCCGCGTAAGTCCCGATCTCGTAGGAATATCAAAATGAAAAGTAGGCTATAGCCTTTCTCGATAAATGGACTATCAAACACAAAAGAATTTTTCAATTCGAACCATTAGTTACTGTGATTAGCGGGTTCAAACAAACAAACAAACTCTTCAGCTTTATAATATTAGTATAGATTTATTGATACCTACCTCAGAATTAGAGACAACCCTAAAAGTTAGCGTGCGCTAGTTTCACGTAGTTGATCAACTAATGTCTGAGGCCCGATCGAGCCGAGCCACGTTTAGTACTGTGCAGGCATTTGCGGTGTCAAATCGTAGATACGGAGTTAATAGCATTCTATTGTACTTTTATATCGATTTACTAGCTGCGACCCTCGGTTTCATCCGCATAAGTCCCGATCCCATAAGAATATCGGGATAAAAGCCTATGTGTTAATCTAGATCTCTAGCTATCTACATACTGAGTTCCATCGCAATCGGTTCAGTGGTTTTTCGTGTGAAGGAGACAAACAAACACACACACAAACTTTCACTAGGATTAGTGGGAAGTAGCTAGCATAGTATTTTACGTGAAATATCTTTAAGCTTGTTCGTAAAAGTGGGGGGGTTATATGCAAAACCAAATGTAACGCACATGTAACGGATGTAAAGTCATAAATGCGTCATAGTGTAAGAATAAGGTAGATAATCTATCATTAGCCCAAACATTTCCAAAAAGGTTCGAATATCCAAAAGTCGTCTAATAAAAGTTGATTAATAAAGTGTACAGAACTAACCCTTAACCGCTTTCTTGTATAATCTTCTATACATATAAAATGCTTTGTCCTGACTGACTGACGGATTAACGCACAGCCTAAACCGCTGATTGTAGAGACCTGAAACTTGGAGGGTGTGTTCTTTGTGTGACGTAGGCATCCGATAAGAAAGTATTTTCCGAAATTGTACCCCTTAGGAGGTGAAAAAAAGCGGCCAAAGTTTGTATGGGACAACGTGATTCCTTGGTCCAATCCTATTAGAACCATTTTCGACTACTACGCGGACGAAGTTTCGGGCAAAAGCTAGTTACGTATATAAATGAATAGGTACTAGACTTTTTAGACAATTTTACCGAGAACAAAACTCTCCATCTACATAATTATTAGACCATTAAACAATTTCAAAGCTAATTCAATTTCACACAATAGCTATCCCAGAATGTTAGAGCTTGAATGAAAAACTCGGACGCTGTAAATGAACCAATTAACTCCCTAGGTTCACGTACAAATTAAGACGCATCTACAGACTACAGACTTTTAGTTGATAGTAGTTGGTAGTATCTGCGTAGCACACAGGCTTCAAAAAAAAACCCCAGCTGAGGAAAGGGTGGTGCGGTGGAAAATGAAACATCCCGTACCTCCAGCTTTTGTAAACCTGCGAGAGACGCTCCCTCCGGATTCCGATCTGCAATGGCCTAAGTGGCAGTGACTTAATCGATTCCGGACTCAAGTAGGCCGTTGCAGACAAAATTTGAGCAAATGGGGATATATTGCACCAACTGAGGAGCAATGCGAGTGTGGAGCCCCGTCGCAGTCCATGGTGTACCTACTCCAATGCCCATTGTGCCCTAATACCTGCACATTGGAGGACCTGGTAGAGGCCAACGCCGCTGCAGTTGCAGTGGTTAGCTACTGGGTAGGAAAAATTTGACTGGTCGAACGTCACTGACTCGAAAAGAAGAAGTTGATAGTCGGCTGACAGCGCACATTTGAAAGAATATTAGTTTATCAGCACAAAAACATCTTAACTTAATTTTTTAGACGTTCCATTGATCTCATGTAAGTGTGAATCTAAATGAATAAAGAATTTTGACTTTGAGGAAAACCCCAAAGAAGACGCCCCAAGTTCATATTTTGACAAGATCTGTCATGAACAATTCGCCATTTTATTGATACAATAGCTGTCAAGTTAACAACACATTTGCAAAAAAAATAACCCTAAAGAAGTTCAGTTTCTTCTTTTCATTAAGGGCGTCTTCCGAAGACGTCCTAACTTAGTTTTTAGACTAGTTTTGACTTAGTTTTACATTTTTACTTTGCAACACTATCAAAAGACGCCATTTTATCAAAATCAAGAGATAGCCAAATTTTTTAAAAGTGTCTTTGTAGTTTCTGTAGGGGTAACCGGTCCTTTCTGTAAGGTATTTCTAAGGTCTTTGATCAGCCCGACCGCTTTGACTGTCATAGTACTAGTATGAAAGGTAGACTTTCTGTCAGCCGATAGTTTTATCAGCAGATAGAAAGTCTGCGGGGGCACTTAAACGACACGGACGCTGCCGTAGAAAAATTTCAAGTGGACGAACAAACGTTAATTAGAGTCATTATGAAATGCGCTGATAAAACCGACAGGAAGATTTGTTTTTAATTTTATAACTCCGCTTTGTTCTTCTATTTTTTTACATACATTTTAAAAGTAGGTACTTACTTAATTATATCATCACTACATAGTATAAAACAAAGTCGCTTTCTCTGTCCCTATATCCCTTGGTATGCTTAAATCTTTAAAAGTACGCAACGGATTTTGATGCGGTTTTTTTAATAGATAGAGTGATTCAAGAGGAAGGTTTATATGTAAGATACATGCATAATATAGCCGTGCGAAGCCGGAGCGGTTCGCTTATATAGATAAAAACTTAGTAACTCCCGATATCGTGGGAATATCGGAATAAAAAGTAGCCAAAAGTATCCTCATACCAAGTTTCATCAAAATCGATTTAGTAGTTTCGAAGTATATTCGTTACAAACCCACATACCCTTCTTAAGAGGAAAGGGTACCGGGGGCTCTTTCCATACAAACTATTACAAACGTAGTCGACTGGTTTCTCCCTGGATAATGACATTAGAGCAAATATAAAAAAAATTTTTGGGGTAACAGCTATGCCTATAATATGGACAAAGGTTTTAGGTTACAAAAGAGAGCTGTTCGGACGATTCTCAGAAAGCCACCTTGGGAGTCGTGTAGGGACCTTTTTAAAGAACTAGATATTCTTCCACTTCCTTGTCTATACATACTCTTGGTTCTTACGGATGTGGCTAAAAATAGGCAAATATATGTATCTGAGGAACAAGATGTAAGGAGACTCGAGTCAAGAAGAAAAGACCTAACTTACCCTTATATTCCCAGACTTAAGATTGTCAAACACTCATGCAGGTTTCAGGCTGTTACTCTTTTCAATACCCTTCCAGACGAATTAAAGTCCATCACAGATCCCAATATTTTTAAAAGAAACCTCAAGAGATTTTTGATGCAGGGATGCTTTTACTCGGTGGATGAGTTCATAAATAGGTCTAAGTAATTTGTTTTGTGTAAGTTTATTTTGTTTTATCATTTTACTGCTAACGGGTTGTTTTGACTTTTATTTTAATTGATTTTGTTGTTTTTATCCTATTTATTTATTTTAATCCTAAATTCAATGACCAATTTATTTTTTGACAATACTATTTATCTTATATTTTAATATTAAGCACATTCAAATACAATGTAAAAATTGTTTATGAATAAATGATATGATATGATAAAACTTATAACTTATAACAACGACCATGCCCCTATTTTTTGTTTTTCTTTTATTTTTTTAATCTTAATTTCTATGATAAGTAATTAGAAAATGAAAAAAACCAAAACATAGGGGCAAAGTCATGACAGTTATAGGTTTTATGGCACAAAAATATTTGTGCTAGTGTCACTATCCACCAAACAGTCGACTACGTTTGTTTGGAGAGAGCGCAGGTACCCTTTCACCTTAAGTGTAGATTTTATTTAACATGCATAGCACTATCCCACTTACAGTTATTTAGGTTAATTTTCTGCCTTTTGAAGGCTAGACGCGATCTCGTTTTAAAGTCTAGTGCACTTTATTGAATTTCCCTACACATCCCGGTACTAGACGAAGTCTTTACTACGAAATTATGTTTTTAATATAACTAACTAATGGTTAATTGCTAGTGAAGAATATATTAGTTTTGCAGATGTAGGTAGGTACCTCTTATATTAAGCTTTTTACTTTAATTTAGAAGACTTATACACCTTAACTTTTCAGGGCGCTGTAGTGCCTGAATATTTATATATTTGTAGGGAAAGTCTACAGCTAAGTTTAACACAATAAACAGAAGAAATATAAACAGTAAGCCAATTACAGACAATCATAAATAGACACAAACTAAAAATATAAATGACAAGAAGAATAGACAGTTAATTTACCATAATAAATTCAGAACGCATACAACGACAAGAAGGATTCGCAGAAACAATATTAGTACATTGTTACCCTAGGTGTGAAAGTCACTTATTAAGTCCCGAGACGGAGTTTGGTGCCCGAGCGTAGCGAGGGCTCTAATAATTCGAGGGACTAAATGAGTCTTTTACCCGAGGTAAACACTGTGCTTTTCATTACGAAAACTACATAAAATTCTTACTAACAACGAGAGTGAATGAGAGACTCCATACTAACTGATCCTCTTACAAGGTTGGGACCAAAGAGGTTATATACATGTAGTGTTATTCTTTGGTGTTACATAAAGCAAGGAGGTCAGGTTTTTGAAGTTCCTAATGCGTAATGATACTGATACTGGCTACATGGACATTGCACAAGCCGTGCGAAGCCAAAATTTGACATGACAGCTGTCAGTGAAAGCGATTGTCCCTAGGGCTGGAAGTTTTTCTTTCTACACGCTCTTTAGGCACCTTTACACCTACTTTCGGAGTATGAGTAATGAAGAAATACATGCAACACATAAACAAGACTAGTAATCAGCGATAGAAATGTCAGATATCTATATCATAGAGTAGGCTTGCCCGGCACCTATATCACCTTCTCGGCTTAGTCGACCGAGTCCAGAGGAAAGAACTGGTCAATACGTCTGGAGTCAATTAAGCTGCGGGTTTCATCACGATGTTTTCCTTCACCGTAAGAACAATGTTAATTAGGGAACATGATTTTTTCGCAATAAAAATCTATTGGTATCTTTTAACTAATTCATGAAATTTCTTGTTCCAGGTACGTTATTTCATAATATTGTTAAGTTTTGAACAAACATGAACGATTAGTCGTCCGACCCAAGCGACGAGTCACAACGATTTGTCAACAACTTTAATGGAAAACTTAGTTGGTGAGTTGATTAAAAAATATATAAAACACTCAGAAAAAAGACTAGTCCTATTATGCCTCGATAGATGGCAGTACAAGTTTGCCACAGGATTAAATAAAACCGGCCAAGTGAGAGTCGGACTCGCGCACGTAAGGTTCCGTACCACTGTGTTCTGTTTTTAACCCCTGACGCAAAACAAATGCAAAACGCCCTAAAAAAATATTGTATGTCAGACGGGGCTGTATAGGTTAAAAGTCTTTTGATTGCCCTTTTGGGAGTATAATGAACAAAAATTTAATTGTAAACATACCTACTTACTTACTTACTCCTCTGGCTCAGCGACCCAAAGTGGATCTTGGCCTCCGACACGAGAGTCTTCCATCGCTCCCTGTCCTGCGCTATTTCTTGCCAATTGTTGACTTGAAGTTCGCGCAGGTCAGCTTCCGCCGTGTCCACATGGAAACATAAGGAACCTAAAATTCTTAGAAACATACTCAAAAATACATATTTTAGTATAGTGTTTTTAGTATTTGTTGTCATAGCGGCAACAGAAATACCTACATTCATCTGTAAAAAAATTAACTCTCCAGCTATCATGGTTCATGAAATACAGCCTGGTGACAGAGAGACAGACGGACGGACGAACGGACAGCGAAGTCTTACTACTAGGTTTTTCCCTTTGGGTACGGAACCTTAAAACAGCGAATCTGAGTAAAACCTAATTAAGCCACCTCGTGTACCTTTTAAAACATTTAGGCGTAGTTAAAGTCCAGCGGCTATACATTATGTGTGCGAGCTGAAACTTTTAATTAAATTACTAGAATGCCTAGATAAATACGAGTAGTAGGTACGTTATAGGGTTTCGATTTCTCGACCTATTTTGGTTCTCTAGTTTCGAGAATTCTCGATAACAACTTTTGGAGATTTTAAAGGTAGATATTAAAAATATTTAAACATCACTATCACTTAGTATAAAATAAAGTCACTTTTCGCCGTCCCAATGTCCCTATTTCCCTCTGTATGCTTAGATCTTTAAAACTACGCAACGGATTTTGATGCGGTTTTTTTTAATAGAATAATACATGCATAATATAGCCGTGTGAAGCCGGAGCGGGTCGCTAGTAAAAAATACATATGAAGTATTGAATCTAGACGATTTATGCAGCGCCAGAAACTTTTCCACAGCGGTTGCCTGACTTACATTGAGTAAGCTTGCCCACCTATACCACCCCTCAGCTTAGTCGACCGTTTCCAGCAGAAAGCTCGTCAATACCTCTGGAGCTGGACTTTATTACGATACTAGCGACCCGCCCCGGCTTCGCACGGCTATATTATGCATGTATAAACCTTCCTCTATCTATTAAAAAAAACCGCATCAAAATCCGTTGCGTAGTTTTAAAGATTTAAGCATAAAAAGGGATATAGGGACATAGGGACAGAGAAACCAACTTTGTTTTATACTATGTAGTAAAGTGATAGTGATGATTTCCTTCACCTTAAGAGCAATGTTAATTTAAAATAAAATTGTTATTTTAATGCGCATCTTATTCCATTTTAATAATGAAAAAAACAAATTTTACTTAATTTCCGACTTCTCATGTTCTCGAGGGGATTTTTTAGATTGGCCTTTGACTGGATTTCTCGTTTCGAGAAGTCTCGAATGACAGCCCTAGCAAGTATATTAAAATATTTGCCATCATAGTCCATTATGTTCAAAGTAAAACACGTTTCTACAATTCTGAACACGCAATAAGCACCCCAAAACACACGCTAATGATCGTATTCATTGTCTCAAACGTGCAATTAACACAGACATGTGGAAATTCGAAGCGAATTACTTGAAATTGTACGCGTAAACTGCGAACTGAGACGTCCAAATAACCCTATCAACGTTTAAGATAAAAGTTATAAACTTATAGGCTGTTATTATATGCGTCAAAAACGCTCCGCTCACCTCTTCGGAAGCGAACGGTACGATGTTTACTTTCGTCTATAAAACAGTTTAAAAAATATGACACTTTAATACAAGAGATACTGTATCATATGTGTATCGTAATAAGGGTTCAATTTGCATGTCAATGGTGTCCGTTTAATATTTTGCCACGGTTGGTGTTCAGTTTTGAGTGCATGGGTAACGCGAAGACATCTTTGATGTGCGCCCTCTCGCCTCAGGCATGAAAGGCTCTCATAGATAAAGTGCATTTCGATATTAGAAGTTTCAAACATAGTTTTAAAGTGAAATTTACGGTATGAAATTGTTTTCCCCTTTCAAAGGAAAAGACAGACGCGGCCTGTGACCCGTGAAATGGATTAAGGGATGCAATGAAACTATTTGCCTGCTCTTTTCTTTTACAGGTACATTTTGGGGAAAAAATGTTTTAAACCTTGTAGCATTTGCCGTTTGTCTTTGTCTTATATTTCTTGTCGTTGATTCTGTTTCTCATTGAGACGTTGTCTATTACTGGTTACGGTTATGTTGGCATTAAAGTAACTCCTGCAAAAGCCATAAAGGTTCAAAGCCACTGAAAACTATGTCCATTGATATCCGTGGCCGTTTACCATCTTGCTTATATTTAGTAGGTAAGCGATCCTTATAATAAGTAATATTTTCTTGTTTCATACTTTTTAAATTGTGATTTTTCGGGTTAGTGGCGGAGCGACCCGATCTCTGAGCGACCCGTCTCTGAGGTTCACACTTTCTAGTGTGAACCTCAGAGACAGAAAATCCTACCTACTAAATATAAGCAAGATGGTAAACGGCCACGGATATCAATGGACATAGTTTTCAGTGGCTTTGAACGTTTATGGCTTTTGCAGAAGTTATTTCTATATGCCAATATAATCACTTTGTCAACAGACAACAATGTCTCAATGAGAAACAGAATCAACGACAAGAAAAATAAGACAAAGGCAACGGCAAATGCTAAAAGGTTTTAAACTAAATTCTTGACAAATGACGACTTAGACTAATTGAATAAAAATACTGTCAGCAAAAAAGTCCTTTTTCTTAAAGACTAAGGATCACAGTTAAAGAAAGGTTATGTTATGAAAATTGATCTAAAACTATCTGGCATACCGAAGGTCCAACTCTGGACTGGCCCACTCTGTTGTGATTGCTCTGATTACCCATGGGAAAGAGTTTGTTACGGTCGGAATAAGCCGTGTTATTGATTTTACTATTGTTGTTGTTTTCATTTAAATCAGTAAAATCATCGAGAATGATCCGTATTATCGTTAAAATATTTATCTTCGATTTTTGTGGGTATCTAAATATTTATTGTAAATATTTCGGATTAGCTGCCACATACAGCAGTTTAAACTGTGCATTGATAAATCAGACAATCAGTTAGGATTTTGAATATTATATTTATAGATTTTGGCGACCCAAATGGCACAATGGTCACCATGCCGGACATATTTGTCTGGGGTCTGGTTAGATATTTACAAAAAAAAGTATATAAGTAGTATATACTTACGTTGTCTAGCACCCATAACACAAGTCTAGGTAAGTAAGTACCTAGACTTGTGTTATGGGTGCCCCAAGCTAAGTAGCTTGGGGCTAGACGGCGATGTGTGGTATTTCCTGCAATATTTATATTTATTTTCTTATTTTCTCCATAAACGGTTCTTCTCCCAATATACAGGGTTATTTTTAATTATATAAGAAAGCGGCTGAGGGCTAATTCTGTGAACCTTTAGGCTCTGCGCAAACGGGCCACCGACCAGCCACTAGCAGTTAGTGGCCAGCCACTAGCAGTTTTCATACATTTTGTTGTGGCCGCCACCGACCACATGTGTGCGCCGTGTTTTCACAAAATGTATGAAAAATCGTGTGAACTGCTAGTGGCTGGCCACCGGTGGCTGTGGTTGGTGGCCCGTTTGCGCAGAGCCTTCCAATCAACTTTTGTTCTACGACTTTTGAAAATACGAACATTTTTGGAATGTTTTGATGTTTTATTAATTCGAAAATCAGCAGATGTTTTTAATTAAAGTCTCTTAGAACAGTTGATAAAAGTTAAAAAAAAATAAGAACCTACCTATACCTAATATCAAGGTTAATGACCTCTCCGTGTAAGAGACAGCTGATTTTCGCGTAAAAATATTACCACAAAAATTCACAAAATATAAGTAGGTACACAAAATACGCATAATAATACAAAATTACAAAAAAAATCATATAACAAAATTATTTAAAAAAATATTCGAATTTTCAAACGTTCAGAAGTAAGTTCAGAAAAAACAGAAATTTAGCAGGTTTTTTAAAATAACCGCTTTCATAAATAATTTATCAATACAGTGTATAAAAAAGATCACTCAGATCTCTTCAATAACAAATCTATGAAACTGTTGATAACAGTTGTCAGTTTGAAATCGTTAACCAAAATATCGTATAAAATCAAATGAAACAACCACATATCAACCATACATCAGACAATACACCAACATATCGGATTTCTACCTCCGCCCAGAATCCGATTATCCGATTATTTGTAAACTCGGATTTCGAAACAATACCGTAGCTTAGATACCGATGTATATCCACCTATTTGTTCTACCTTGTCTTTATCCTTAAACGTTTCATATATTTTGCTAAGAGTGGAGACAGTCTACAGACTTTCTATAGGCCGATCGACGTTCAGTATTTTTTTTTACCCGACTTCTTGTATTGTATTGGCTATTCTGGGTATGTATTATGTATGTATGTGTGACCTATTAAATATTGATAGACAGAAGTGCACTGTCTCTGGGTGTCCATATAGTTTCCCCCCGGACATGGACCCGGTTCCGCCATTTTATATTCTTAGATTTACAGAAGGCCTTTGACTGTGTTCCTTCGACATCGATCGTCCAACGTCAAGTCACGCATTTCAGCGGCTTGGGCCAAGTGGCGTCAGGAGACTGGTGTCGTTTGCGAGCCTAAAATGCCGGTTTAAGTAAAGAGACAGGTTTATGCCGGTTAAACTAAAGGGACAGTAAAGTACTTACATACCTAAAGCTTATTTTATTATTACCGCAGTCTGGTTTTTATTTTTTTTACTAACTTTATTAAGGAACTCGCTAATAAAGACAGCCTTTCCGAAATATGCCGGCGACATATCCTCAGCTATTTTGGCTACATTATCAGACGGCAGGACGATTTGGAGAAACTGATCATTTGTGCTAACGTATAGCAAGAGGTCACTTGGTGACCAGAACATGTGTAGGACCCTCAAAAACCACTGGAAACACAAGAAGAATCGTGGTCGCTATCTTCATGCTCGCCCTTTTATTTCTTTGACTTCAAATGTTCAATTGCTATCTACAGACAGAAAAGTGACTTGTCTATCTAACCAAAAGATTTATCAATGTAAATAAAAGTCTTTTGATGTATTTTGTAAGGATTATCAATGTAAATAAATATGTCTTTTGCTTTGTTATCCTGTTTTTGAATATTGTTAACGTAACGAGAGCTTTATGAACTTAATGAGGTTGTGGTTAATATATAGGTAGGTTTCTAGGAAACTCTGTTGGTGATACTCACAGATATTGCGAGATGGGCCATGTTGCCTAATTTGTAATGAGACGAGTTTTTTGTTTCAATAAAAAAAACCACTCTCTAGCTATTGGTTCATGAGATACAGCTTGGTGACAGACAGACAGATGGACGGACAGCGAAGTCTTTGTAATAGGGTCCCGTTTTTACCCTTTTGGTACGGAACCCTAAAAAATCCTCACTGACTGATATAATTATTGCGCAGCCCAGTACAAACCAATGGACTGATCAAGCTAAAATTTGGCATAGTGATAGCTATTATGACGTAGACATCCGCCGAGATAGGATTTCAAAAAATCAATTACTACGCGGAAGAAGTCGCGGCTAAAAGCTACTAACAAATAAATTAAAACTTGTAATTCTTTGTTATTTATCTTACTACTGTCTGTTAAGGCCCTTTACAATAACAACTTTTAATGGAAAATATTATTGTTATAATTAGCATAAGAGCTATTAATAAGCCAAAATTTTTATTGCGGGGTCGTTTCTAACAAAAACATCATATTCGTCCAAGTCATGAAATTGCCATCTGTGCTCGACTGAAGTATGAAAAGCTGGCAAATGTGTCAGGGAATGGTTGAAATTGTAGCCAATCTGACAGAAATGTCACACGGTAAGCTGGAGTCCGGTTGGGCACCTGATGCATGGGATTAGATGTAACATCTGCGAATTGGAATACAATTTGGTGTTGCATTTGAATAAGATGAATATTTAGAACCTGTATATTTTATTCGGATGTATGTGAATTAGATAAAAACTATAATGTTCGTTTAAAAGAGATTTCGAAGAACTTGTATACCGGCAGTTTTCCGCAACAGACCTCTTTAAGGTGAAAGGGTACCTGCGCGCTCTCCATACAAACGTAGTCGACTGTTTCCTCCCTGGATAATGACACTAGCACAAATATTTTTGTGCCATAAAACCTATAACTGCCATGACTATGCCCCTATGTTTTGTTTTTTTTAAATTTTCTAATAATCATAGAAAATAAAATTTAAAAAATTTGAATATAAAAAAAACAAAAAATAGGGGCATGGTCATGGCAGTTATAAGTTTTATGCACCAAAAATATTTGCTCTAGTGTCATTATCCAGGGAGAAAACAGTCGACTACGTTTGTAATAGTTTGTATGGAAATAGCCCCCGGTACCCTTTCCTCTTAATTGGGTTTTTTTTGCGTGACGATGAATAGACTTGCCCAGCACCTACTACCCTCTCAGCTCAGAGGAAAGATGTTGTCAATACTTCTGAAGCGAACCAAGTCGCGAGTTTTATGACGATGTTTTCCGAGTATTTATTAAAAAATTACTCATCAAACAATTCATTAGTTATATCATTCTACTTCCTCTTTACTTATTTATGCATAAAGGGCGGAAATTTCCGTAAATAAGAACACAATTTCAATAGCTTTTCATTACCTTTTTACTGCTTACTGGAAAATTCCACGTAAGACTAATTTTAAAACGAAAAGTAATAGGCTCAGTAAAAATTCGGATTAGTAGCAACTCGTCATAAACGCAAACTCGTCACTCATGCGCAACTCGTCATTTTCGCGACTCGTCATTTTCGCAACTCGTCATTTTCGCGACTCGTCATTTTCGCAACTCGTCATTTTCGCGACTCGTTATTTTCTCAACTCGTCATTTTCGCAACTCGTCACACGAACCTCATGATGTTCTTATAGATCAGTAATAGTCAGCATATCATGTCCAGGATATTTTCTACCAATCTTTGTTATTATTGCTTTTTTTTTAATTAAACGAAAATACAGGGTTGAATTGTGAATCAGCCTCCTGATGCGTTCGCGAGTACGCATGCTTTGTGCGTTTGTGAGAGAAGAAAACTTTAAAGATCGCATAATAATGCGATCGCATAATAATAATAATGCGATCTTGACAGTTTTCTTCTCTCTTTTAAGATGTAAATTTAACACGGGCTGAAGGCAAGTTCGTAATATTATTATAATGTGCATTATTATTTGGTTTACATTTAGAGGACCTTGTTTCGTTATGTAGGTAGGCTTCAAATACTGTTTGAATTAAAATTATTTCATACAAAGGCATAAATAATTAATAACAATAAGTACTTAAGTTTTCTTAGTTTTCTAAATAAAGATTTCTTCTCTCTTATTAGTTTTCTTCTCTCACAAACGCACAAAGCATGCGTACTCGCGAACACATCAGGAGGCTGATTCACAATTCAACCCTGTATTTTCGTTTAATTCAAACAATATTTGAAGCAATATTAACAAAGATTGGTAGAAAATATCCTGGACATGATATGCTGACTATTGCTGATCTATAAGAACATCATGAGGTTCGTGTGACGAGTTGAGAAAATGACGAGTTGAGAAAATGACGAGTTGCGAAAATGGCGAGTCGCGAAAATGACGAGTTGCGAAAATGACGAGTTGCGCATGAGTGACGAGTTTGCGTTTATGACAAGTTGCTACTAATCCAAAAGTTCGACCGTCATGTGATGATTTCAGTGAAGTGGTGTAAAGAATTACGTTACCAGCTAGCTGCTGACAATTGAAACCCACGCACGTAACTCTTGAGAGAATCCTAAATGATATGTTTTTCATTCGTCTAGTCGTGTCGGCGTCATACATTCATAAATCATACAAAAATATATCCCGAAAAGTGGCAGATTAAGTGATTCGTAGGAAAGTTCTTGGGCAAACAGGGGAATCCATTAAAGTAAGCCCATCAAAAGGGAACTTATGTAATCTGTTTATATGTTTGCATATAAGTAGGTATGTAGTTATGATTGCGGATTATTATTGCTCACTTCCACGCATCTAAATATAATATTAGGGATGTTTAAGCAGATACTTATTCCGGTTCAGATATAACTAATGTTTTGTGTGATAAAAATTATTTAGAAAAATAACGAAAGTATAATAGAGCCTGAAAAATATGACAATGAGAGAGTAGGAAGATCGGGTGCATCCCACTATTTCCATGGAAATACAAAATGGAAAAAGTGGGACAAGAGTTTTTTTTCAAATTGTATCCCATTATTTCCATTACGGCAAAAAACACAGTTATGTTATTTGAGAATCTTCCACTTTAATATTTACTAGCAGCGCTCCGCGGTTTCACCCGTGTAACTCCCAAACCCGTGGGAATATCAGGATAAACGTAGCCTATATATCGAGGAAGACCTCGATAATGGACTATCCACACAAAAAAAAAAATCAATTCAAACCAGTAGTTCTTAAGATAAGCGCGTTCAAACAATCCAACTAATCAGCTTAACAATATTAGTATAGATAACGGCTATTGGTACACCCGGGTTAAAAAATCTTCCTCTGTTCCCACGAGGGAACAGCTATCGGAACACAATCGAAATAGTGAGAAAAACTGTCTTAGTATTTTCATCAATGCAAAGATACACCCGCAAGATCTGTCGTGTAAAGTGAGACCCTATTTTGGATTTTACATTTAATCTAGATAATTTATACAGCGCTATCATGCTTTCATTATTTACGCTTTTTTTGACATTGCTCATATGGTGAAGGAAAACATCGCGATGAAACTCACGGCTTAGTTAACTCTAGATGTATTGACGAGTTATTTCCTTTGGAGACGGTCGACTAAACTTAGACTCAATCGGTTGTTAAATAGAAGCAAATTGCTTAAATTATTAAATTAGAAATCTTTCAAAATATCACCAAGCAATGAAAACTCCGTACGGGAAAGTGTTAATGAAATTCAGATACCGTAGTAAAGTTATACCGTACTAGTGCCCAATATATTCCACAAGAACTTCGTAACGTAGCGCAGTCGACTACCTCAGTTACTGAAACTTCGGGTACTGTATTGCTAAAATTAATAATTAAGGGCATCAATACCAATTATTTTAGATAACACCTACACTGTCTATGGTTAATCCGACAATTATTCGAGATACGTCCAAGTCGGGGCTGTCTTGGTCAAAAGAGACATGGCTAATTTCCTCTAATGCCTCCTTACCCTTGTCTGCATTAACCATTAACTTGTGACATGCCTAATTCGCTAAGTGCTGTGGTCAGGCTTCCTATAAATGTGGGCGGAGTGAGAGCGGGCGCGGACATAGGGGCGTTTTGAATAATAAAATAAATAAAAATTGTCTTTATTCGGACAATTTGAAATAACTTGTGTCCGCTGATTTATTGTCGACAACTGAGCCGTCTGTTTACTCTAGTTTGGCAAAAGCCTCTTCCATTTTTTTAAATCATTTCTGACTTTGAATTTTCAGAACCATGTTGAACCCGCAGATTTTATTTCGTCCTCCCAGAGGAAGTGTCTTCCAAGTTTTTGAAGTGAAAACTTCTTTTAGCGCAGTACGCATATTTTTAGATGAGATAAAATCTCTAAACTCGCGACACCGTTACGAGGCGCAGCTACAGTGTGTACGTAAATGCATGTACATATATTTTGTAGTTGTTTAGTAAATAAGTTTTTTTTTAAAGTTTTTTACTTATGTCGGCACTCCCGGAGTGTAGTTTTTTTCTGGTCTTTGGGTCTTTGGGATATCAGTTCATATATTTTTTTACTACATTTCTCGATGTCGCGTATGGTGTAACCAGGGGCGATTTGAGTAAAATATATAATATGTAAAAAAATCCCACTAGCTAGCACTCAGCTAGAGTGCTAGCTAGTGGGATAGTGGGATCACGGTTCATGAGATACAGCCTGGTTGTAGACAGACAGACGAACCGACAGTAAAGTCTTAGTAATTGGGTTCCGTTTCTATCCTTGGGGTACGAAACCCTGATAAATGATCAAATATAAAAGAAAACCATGAGTTGCCCTTGTGGTCTTTGAACTATGCTTTCCGAAATCACACATACAGACTCCAAGGCAGTCGGCTTACCTTCATGGATTCAGGCATCTTATCTTCCTAGACCTATCTTATTAGTGCCACAATTTGCTAAGAAAACATTTGGTTTACTCAGTAGAACTCAATCTCTTTCGTGTTTTTATTTATTAGTGTTTTATCGGCTTACCTTCAAAAAATTCATCCTTCGCTACTGCTCCTAGGTAACAAAGATATTTCATTGAACAAACGTTTTTATAAATGAAATATGTTCGAGTGAAAATGGTAGTTGCGATAAAAAGGTTTCAATTTTATATAAGCTGTCTGACATGGATTTAATTTACCAAAAAGAAATATGTAAAAGTCTCACTCGTTTTGAACAAACTTATCAATCTTACTAACATGTCAAAAAAACTAATACTTACTCTTGCACATTAGAATTCTAGTGAGAAAATTTTCAAAGGATAAATAGAGATGGGCCGACTATGGTATTTGCCGACTAGCCGATCAGCCGACTAATCGGTTAGTCGGCAGTGCCGATCATTTAATACATATTTAATACTAGCCTTTCGGAGGTATTCGGACTATGTCGTCATCACTCGGCTCGCTCGCGGATGCATACGAGTGATCCTGCGACCACGCAGAGCGTGTTGTGACGTGTTTTGTTTACATTTTATTTTCAACTATTTCATTGATTAATGCTACTTAATTATAATGACTGACTGATTTCTAACTAAGTTCCGAACTAAGTTTTATGGTACTTACTAGGTACTTTTATTTAAATATGTAAAATTAAAATAAGTTCAGATAGTTAGGTGTCGGAAACTATTAAAGTTTCTACATATAAATAATTGTTTTATTTTACAGGTTAAGTGCCGATTTTAATCGGCATATTTTGCCGATTAGTCGTCGACCAGTCGCCGACTATAAAATATGCCGAATAGTCGGCTTTCCCGACTAGTCGGCAACTAGTCGGCCCATCTCTAGATAAAACCTAATTTAAATTCAAGCTCCAAAATTAGTGTAGTTACATTCACCGAACCATACAAATCCTTTGAGAATTAATAGAATGTGATCAATTAATTTTCTCTATTCAATTTACGTGGCACCTTTTGAATTTGGTTTGCCGCTTTAAAATTTATTGTGTCTCGCGTTCACTACGACCGCAACCAGTAACTGGCTGGAGAAATGACCAAAATGTATTACCCTATTAACTTGACCACCTTTGTTTTAAGTAAATCTGGGGCTTGAGTTTAAATTATTTATTCGGCCGTAACGGTCAGTTACAAATATCTTTAGAAATCGGGAGAATGTTGCGTGAAGGCCGCTTCTACGGGTCACTTGATACACTAATTATTTTATTTATTTAGGCTTACAATGTTAGGTGTTGGCTTTAGGGATTAGGTTTTAAATCACTACATAGTATAAAACAAAGTCGCTTTCTCTCTCCCTATATCCCTTTGTATGCTTATATCTTTAAAACTACGCAACGGATTTTAATGCGGTTTTTTTTAATAGATAGAGTGATTCAAGAGGAAGGTTATATGTATAATACATGCATAATATAGCCGTGCGAAGCCGGGGCGGGTCGCTAGTAAATAAATATTGCAGGACTTTGCACACAGCGCCATCTAGCCCTTAGTTTTGAAACAAAGCTTATGTTATTGTAGCCAGGCAACGTAGATAGATAGATAGATAGATAACTTTATTTGTACAACACAAGAGTAAACAGAACACGATATACACAAAGTAAAGTAATAGCTAGAAAGTAAAAGTTGCACAAATGGGCGGTCTTATCGCTGAAAGCGATTTCTTCCAGGCAACCTTTGGATGGAAAAGAACTGATTTAGCTTTGATGGTAGGTTGTGAATTTACTTAGGGATGTTAGGGAGCACAAATACCACCTTAGTGCTCCTAGTCAACCTCACCTGCCCGTGGTGCATCCTGCTGACCAACGAACGAGGCTCTGGCGACCGACAAATGGCGGTATACCCATTTCAACAACAATGATGGTGTAGCTAAATACTACAGGCCGGTTACGGGCAGCAGCGTCACCGGTGCAAGAAGCTACGTCCTGCGATCGCCAACCCGCCTGCCCAGCGTGGCGATTAGGGCAAAATCCTCCCAATGGAACATCACAATAAGCCGCGGCCCCCAGTTCCCGGCCGCCCTGCTATTCCTGACCACGGCGGCGGTCATGGTTACGGCAGGGCAGGGGGTGCTAAGAATCCCCGGGCTACGGTAGGCCGCCAAAACAAACTGACCCTCGCAACGTACAATGGACGCACGATTCGGCTAGACGATCATCTAGCGCAGCTGGAAGAGGAGCTGGAACACTTGAGATGGCACATTCTGGGGTTGTGTGAAGTCCGAAGACAGGGGGAGGACACAATAACCCTAGAATCGGGCCATCTTATGTACTACAGAGAGGGAGATCAGCCATCTCAAGGCGGCGTCGGGTTTCTGGTCAACAGGGCTCTTAGTGACAACGTTGTAGAAATCTCCAGTGTGTCGACCAGGGTAGCGTACCTTATAATCAAACTAACCGAGAGGTACAGCCTCAAGGTTATTCAGGTTTACGCACCGACCTCGACACACTCGGATGACGAGGTGGAGAGCATGTACGAAGATATCTCCAGAGCTTTACACACCACCTCCAAGGCTCACTACAATGTTGTCATGGGAGACTTTAACGCCAAAGTGGGAGTACAGACTTGCAGCGAATCGACTATAGGACCACATGGATTTGGAAATAGGAATCACAGGGGGCAAATGCTCGTCAATTTTCTCGAGAAAGAGGGGCTTTTCTTAATGAACTCGTTCTTCAAAAAAAAGCCCCAAAGGAAATGGACGTGGCAAAGTCCCGACACTGTGACCAAAAACGAGATTGACTTCATCATCGCGGACAAACGGCGCATATTCAGAGACGTCTCAGTAATCACTAGGTTTAATACCGGAAGTGATCACAGACTTGTACGAGGCGCTCTGGATATCGACTTCAAAGCCGAGAGGGTACGCTTGATGAAGTCCACGCTCCGACCAAACCTACTCCAAACCATTGCTGGGTCCGAAACATTCCAAATAAAATTGGAAAATAGATTCGCTGCCTTGGAAACCACAGATGACGTAGATCGGAAACTCGAAGAAGTGGTGAAAATCCTCAGGGAAGAAGGGACGAAGTTTTGCGAATGCAAGCGTAAGGGCAAAAAGTCCAAACTTTCAGCGGAAACACTTCGACTAATGGAAGAGAGACGTACAGATCCACTGTCAGCTTTGTCGAATAACCAGGTGCGCAACAAAACCATTAAGAAGTTGGTACGACGCGACCTCCGATCCTTTAACACGCTCTTGATTAAAGAATCAATAGAGCAAAATCGGGGGTCGAAAGTGTTTGTCCAGCCTTTGGGTAGAAGCCACCTCACAAAGCTGACAACATCAACTGGACAAGTCGCTGCATCCAGGTCGGAGATTCTGTCGGAAGTTGAAGACTTCTACGGTAAGCTCTACGCGTCGCATGCTTCAAGGCCCGTACCCGATACTGAGGATTGTAGAGCCACCTTAACCCGCCACTTCACAGAAGATCTGCCCGAAATCAGCCGAGACGAGATCGTGAGGGCCCTTAAACAGCTCAAAAATGGAAAAGCCCCGGGAGAAGACGGAATCACAACAGAACTTTTAAAAGCCGGAGGTGCCCCAGTACTCCATCAGCTTTAACAGCTTTTCAATTCCGTTCTTTTCACTGGGAGAACTCCACAGGCGTGGAACAGTAGCATGGTGATTTTGTTTTTCAAAAAAGGAGACAAAACCCTATTGAAAAACTACCGCCCGATTTCGCTACTGAGTCATGTCTACAAGCTGTTTTCAAGGGTCATCACGAACCGTCTTGCGCGAAGACTCGATGAGTTCCAACCTCCGGAGCAGGCCGGGTTTCGAAGCGGTTACGGCACCATAGACCACATCCACACAATGCGGCAGATTATACAGAAAACCGAAGAGTACAATCGACCATTGTGCTTAGCATTTGTGGACTATGAGAAGGCCTTTGACTCAATCGAGACCTGGTCCGTTCTGGAGTCCTTGCAGCGTTGCCAAGTGGACTGGCGATATATCGAGGTGATGAGATGTCTGTATAATGCCGCAACGATGACCGTACAAGTACAGAACCAGAAAACTAAACATATCCATTTGCGCCGAGGAGTGAGACAGGGGGATGTCATATCCCCGAAACTGTTCACTAATGCCTTGGAAGATATGTTTAAGACGCTGGACTGGAAAGATCGCGGCATCAATATTAACGGTAAGTACATCTCTCACCTACGATTTGCAGATGACATCGTCATTATGGCAGAAACGCTGCCGGACTTACAGAGAATGTTGAATGGCCTAGCTGATTCTTCTCGTCGCATCGGTCTCCGGATGAATTTGGATAAAACCAAAATCATGTACAACGAGCATGTTGTCCCGGAACCGATTGCCGTAGATGGAATCCCACTCGAAGTTGTTGCGAAGTATGTCTACCTAGGGCAGACGCTTCAACTAGGCAGACACAACTTTGAGAAGGAAACCCAGAGAAGAATTCAGTTGGGCTGGGCAGCATTCGGGAAACTCCGTCGAGTCTTCTCGTCGCCTATACCGCAGTGCTTAAAGACAAAAGTCTTTAATCAGTGCGTCCTACCTGTGATGACTTACGGAGCCGAGACGTGGACACTGACAGCTAGACTAGTCCACAAATTTAAAGTCGCTCAGCGAGCTATAGAGAGAGCTATGCTCGGTGTTTCTCTGCGGGATCGAATCCGGAACGAAGTAATTCGCCAGAGAACTAAAGTGATCGACATAGCTCAACGGATTAGCAAACTGAAGTGGCAGTGGGCTGGTCATATCTGCCGCAGGACTGATAATCGTTGGGGTAAACTTGTCTTGGAGTGGAGACCGCGAATTGGCAAACGTAGTGTAGGACGCCCTGTGACCAGGTGGAGCGACGACATACGCAAAGCGGTGGGCAGTGAATGGAAAAGAAGAGCCGAAGATCGGGCTCAGTGGCGTATCTTGGGAGAGGCCTACGTCCAGCAGTGGATTGACACCGGCTGATGATGATGATGATGATGATGTGAATTTACACAAGCAAGATACTAAACATAATCTTATAATAAGTGATAAGTAGGGTAGTACTTACATAATTATTACTTAAAAATATCAAAATATACTCATAACTAATACATACCAATATTTATATATATACACAGATACATACAAATAAATACATACATACATACATAAATACATACATAAATAAATAATACAGGAATAAATACGGATATTAGACAGTACTAAGGTAGTGATCAGTTACCATAGCTTTGAAAATGGGTAGGGACTTAGCAGAACGGATGGGTTGAGGCAGGGAATTCCAGAGGATGACAGAGTGAAAAGAGAAGGATTTGTTGTAGAAAGTGGAGTTATGGGGAGGAGCTTGAAGGAGAAGAGACTCTGTTGAACGGAGTTGACGTGAATGGGCGTCACTCAGGAACTTAAAACGTTCTCTGAGGTAATGAGGAGAAGAGGGAGCGAATAGGATTTTGTAGAGGAAGCAAAGGATGTGAACATTCCGGCGAAGGCGGATTGGCAACCACTTGAGCTTCTGGCGAAATTCAGAAACATGGTCATATTTGCGAAGCCCAAATATGAACCGTATGCAGACGTTTTGGAGTCGCTCAAGTTTTCAACGTACCCAAACCATAGACAAATATCTGTACATAAATATTTATTTAAGGCCGGAATCGAATATGCAGTATTTTGCGTGGCAACGGGTGTTACCCGCCGCGCGTCAGTTTGTCAAATACTAGATTACCAATGAGTCACCTAGGTATGCATTTTCTGAATTAGAAGAATTTTGAAAATCGCGCCCTACATAATAAGATGTGTTTCTGAAAAGATATTAATTTAATTATTGATGTATCTTCTAATTTATAAAATTCTCGTGTTCGTTACAAAACTCGTCCCAAACGTCTTGACCGATTCTTATAATTTTTTACGTAAACTTTTCTAAATTAAACAAAACTACCACGCGTACGAAGTCGCGGGCAACAGCTACTAAAACTTTAAAAATAGTTTTATTTTTTTATTCAAATTCATAATTATTCAGCCAGCTCTAGTCAAAGGTGACTCGGTGGGTCAGGTAACCCTTAAGGATGGGTCACCTGTGTTTATTAAGTATCTACTTATGTTACTTTTAACTATTCTTTTTACCTTGTTCGCGTGCCTTTGTTCTGAAGAAATCTTTCATCTATCTATTTAAAATATCGACAGCAACTAACAAGTAACAAGATGTCATAGGAAAATTTATCCTCAGTCTACAATAAGAGGAAAAGGTACCGGCTCTCTCTCCATACAAACGTAGTCGACTGTTTTCTTCCTGAATAATGACACTAGAGCAAATATTTTTTTGGCATAAAACTTATAACTGCTATGACCTTGACCATGCCCCTATGTTTTGTTTTATTTTTTACTCTTAATTTCTATGATAATTAGAATATGAAAATAACCAAAACATAGGGGCATAGTCGTGGCAGTTATAGGTTTTATGGCACAAAAATATTTGTGCCAGTGTGCCAGTGTCATTATCCAGGGAGAAAACCGTCGACTACGTTTGTATGGAGAGAGCCTCGGTACCCTTTCCTCTTAAGTGGTGTAAAAACATGGTAAAGCCACGGTTACCCATCAGCTTCGTCTATTATTCAAGTCAGCTAACAAAGTGTGGGCAACCGGCAAACTAGATAAGTTTTAAAAGGACCAAGTTAGATGAATCTTGACTGCATAATGACGTACATTATAACTTGATGATTGTAGGTATCAAGGTAGGTATATTTTTGTTTTAAATAACTTTTCCTGTTTAGTTTTTTGGAAAGCTTTTATCCAAACTTTGCAAGTAATTTAGCTCCTTATAAACTCGCTAGCTGCGCCCTGCGGTTTCATCCGCGTAAATCCCAACCCCGTGGGAAAAACAAAATAAAAAGTAGACTAAAGCCTTCCTCGATAACTGGACTATCAAACACAAAAATATTTTTTCAATTCGAACCAGTAGTTCCTGAGATTTGCGCGTTCAAACAAACAAACAAACAAACTTCAGCTTTATAATATTACTAGCGACCTGCCCCGGCTTCGCACGGCTGTATTATACATGTATTATATCTAAAAACCTTTCTCTTTAATCATTCTATCTATTAAAAAAACCCGCATCAAAATCCGTTGCGTAGTTTTAAAGATCTAAGCATACATAGGGACATAGGGACGGCAAAAAGTGACTTTATTTTATACTATGTAGTGATATATAAGTATAGATTAAGTAAATAATTGTTCAGCTATAGTGTTGCTAGGCACAAAATGCTATCATTGAACAAAGTGAAGTATATCGTCATAAATAGAGATTATATCAATACAGAGTCTTCTCGAGACTTTTATATTGTATTCGAGATACATAATCCTGTGTTATAGGGGTTGGCTAACGTTTATGGTGTTGGCGTAGCCTTGACTTATGTGAGTTTACTTTAGATATTACCTATGTATGTATTATAAAGATCTATCCGTCCTGGATTCGCACTTATAGCGGAGCATATACGTTCATTTTTTTCGTCCATATTATCTGATTATAGACTGACCTCCGCTAGAGCTTATTTTAAAAAGGCAAAAATAACGACTGTTATCTCATTGTTCATATATAAGGCTCTTTTAGAAGTTCACAATAAAATAATATTAAACGAAATACCTAGGAGGATAGATATACACAATATTAACACTAGACACACCGAATGACACCGAAATGACACCGAAAACTAGATTAGTTAAAACAAACAAACTAGGCATAAATAAGCCTTAAAATAGACCTTTATCTTCCCTACCTCTATGGCGTATTAATTTTTTGATTTGCATTATTCATGATGAGTTGCTACTGTGCAGAGATAATGTTTTAAAATAGCATTTACCTAATAATTACTACTACTGTTACTCTGATACTTACCTATTTATGTGTTTGAATTATCTATGTAATTGACTTGCCAATATTACGAAACGTGATGACATGGTGAATAAATGATTTATGATTTATCTATACTAATTATAAAATAAAGTCTGTCTAATAAACTTTTTAAACTCACACGATTTGTATTCATAGTAATTATTTTCCCGGGTCTTAATCGCGTGTCTCCTCGCGACCATGACTATTGTAACATAGTCGAAACATCGAGGTAAGAGAAATAAAAATAAAAACGCTCGGCCGAGCTACATGGTAGGCGGAGTGGGGGTGTTAGGTTTTATTTTCGTTACGGAATTTCTTGATTCGGTCGCCGCGCTCAAAGCCCGCGATTAACTATGTAATCGCTTAAAATACGCGATTAAAACCGGAAAAATAATTACTATGAATACAAATCGTGTAAGTTTAAAAAGTTTATTAGACAGACTTTCTTTTATAATAATTATTAGATAATATGGACGATCGATTGGACCGATTTTGATTAAACTTGTTCTGAGGATACATTGATTCATTAAGAGTGACATAGGCTACTTTTTATCCCGATATTCCCACGTGATCGGGTGTTACGCGGGTAAAACCGCGCAGCGCTGCTAGTAATCCATACTTATACAGGGTTATTGATAATTATACTAGCAAGCCGTTGAGGGCTACTTCTGATTGGTTTCCAAAACTCTAAAAACAGCAGATTTTTTAAAACAAAGGTCATTCAGACTAAGAACAGTAGATAAAACTTAAAAAATAAGTAAATTTTAAGGTTGATGACTTCCGTGTAAGGAACAGCTGATGTTCAGGTAAACCTAACCTCAAAATTTTCAAAAAATTTTTTTCAAATTTCCAAAAGTCGTAGAACAAAAGTTGTTTGTTAAGGTGCACAGAAGTAGTCCTCAACGGCTTGCTAGTATAATTACCAATAACCCTGTATATGTAACAAGTTTATCGTATAAGCTACTTAAACCCAACTTACATTGAAGCGCATTAAACTTGCTTAACATAACGAAAGACGCCAAGCTTCAATGAGCATTGCTCTGAATATTGGCTAGATGCAGCCTCGCAGTTCTAAGTAAGTTATCAATAGGGCCATTGGCAGGCGGTCTTGACACGTACCTACTTACTTAAGACAGACTTATTATGGACGTTTTAATCTAAATAATAATAAATAATAATTCGTTTATTTCATTAACCAAAAACTTATTTCCTATTAACATAATCGTTGGGAGACCCACTTGTAATAATAATCTAAACAACTCGATTGGCACAAATAGAAATTAACGTAGATATTGTTAGGGTGTATGAGTGTGTTAGATCTTCATCGGTATCTACGATAAAAATATTGTTGTTTAATCTATGTAAATAAAAAAAAAACAGTGCACTCCGGGAGTGCAGGCAGAAGTGAAAACAATAAACTTGTTATTTCAGATAGAATATTTCTTGAAACGATCTGCTACTGCCATCTATTAGCACTCACTTAAACAAATATAGTTTATTTTTTATTCGCTAGATGGCAGTAAAAATTTTAAATCAGCGCCATCTACATTCGAATAGATAGCGGTCTTTCTAGAAACTAAGTTTCTCAATTTGTGTAATAGATGGCAGTATAAGTTAAACAAAAAGACTAACACACATAAAATCTCATCTGTCGCGTCAAAATCTGTCGCGTCAAAATCTGTCGCGCGATCGGTTGAAAATGCTCACCCACAAAAGTGCCCAACGCGCCATAAGAAGTTTTCACTTCAATAAAATAAATATTGCAGGACATTTCACACATCGCCATCTAGCCCCAATCTAAGTTACTAGACTTGTGTTATGGGTGCTAGGCAACGGATATACTACTTATATACTTTTCTTTTGTAAATACAAACTTAGAATAAATAGAAACAACCAGAACACAAACAAATATCTAAGCATAAATACTTGTCTGAGGCGGGAATCGAACCCGCAACCCTGTGTTTGGCAGTCCGGCATGGAGACCATTGTGCCAACTGGGTCGTCTATCTTACTAATATTATAAATGTGAAAGTTAGTGTGTTAGTATGTGTGTGTGTGTTTGTATGTTTGTTACTCTTTCACGGAAAAACTACTGAAACTATGAAACTTGGTATGTAGATAGCTAGAGTCCTGGATATCTTACTAACAATATTATAAATGTGAAAGTTAGTGTGTTAGTATGTGTGTGTGTTTGTATGTTTGTTAGTCCTTTACGGAAAAACTACTGAAACTATTGTAATGAAACTCGCTATAAGTATAGATAGCCAGAGACTTGGATTAACATACGCGGGTCAAAACGCAACTTTTTACGCGGGTGAAAACTCGGGGCGCAGCTAGTGACAATAAAAATGTAGGCATATAATGCTCTGCTAATCGTAAAACCGCAACGTAGCTTAATATTTTAAGAAATACCTTAAAATTTTTCATTTTGTGAGTGCTAAATAGAAAATTAATAGGTCCTGGGTTGAGTCAGTAAAATTTTCCGGCATATTTAAAATCCCGTTAAGTTTAAAATTACAAAAAAAGTTAGCCCATTTCTTTAAAATTCACGTCACATGCGCGAGTCCAAGCCGTGTACAATTTATTATCCAATTACTGCACCATAGAAACCATTACGCCATTAGCTTTTACATGATAATCTGTTATTGATAGAGGTCAGCTTGCATTAATTACACCCACTGGATGTAAGTTAGATAAATTTATGTCCTTGTGTGTGCGCCAAATCTGCATTCTAGTTCTGTTTTGTTAGCAATAAAACTCTACCACTGTTTCTAATATTAGTTCCCAATTATAAATTAGTTTAACTTATAACTAGCTATATTAAATATTGCAGGACATTCCACACATCGCCATCTAGCCCCAGGCTTATAGTAACTAGACTTGTGCTATGGGTGCTTGACAACGGATATACTACTTAAGTACTTTTCGGTTGTAAATATATACTTATAACACATAGAAACAACCAAACCACAGACAAATATCTAAACATAAATACTTGTCTGAGGCGGGAATCGAACCCGTCCCTGTGTTTGGCAGTTCGGCAATATGACTTTTGTGCCAACTGGGTCGTCATTATAGTTAGCTAAATATACAGCGTTATTGGTAACTATAGTAGCAAACGGTTGAGGGCCACTTCTGTGCACCTAAACAAACAATTTTTGTTCTAAGACTTTTGGAAATATAAACATTTTTTTGAATTTACAGGTTATGTTTATCTGAAAATCAGCTTATACTTATTTTTTAAATCTTGTCTACTGTTCTCATTGAGACGTGAGTTTTGTTTTTAAAAATCAGCTGATTCTCGAATTTACTTAACCTTAAAATTTTCAAAAAAATTTTTGCATTTCCAAAAGTCGTAGAACAAAAGTTGTTTGTTAAGGTGCACAAAAGTAGCCCTCAACGGCTTGCTTATATATTTATCAATAACCCTGTATAATTATTACACAATTAACCTACAATAACACTTAGGTAGTAGATAAGTAAATCAAATGCATAGTTAAGTCCACTTGACTTATTAATCGATTTGAAGTTAGAATATGTACCTAATGATGTCTTTAAAACAATAATAAGAACAAAGGAAATATAATACTCGCCAATTAAAACTAACAAAGTTGGCTAAAAGAAAAAGGAAAGAGTTCAAAAAGCGCTATAAGAGCTCTATAAAGCGCTCTGTGTAGAACTATTAACCAAATTATGCATTAAGACTTCATTTAATTACCGTTGAGAACGATGTAAGCTAATTACTAAGTCTCGCCTAATACCAGCAACTTTGCCTTATTAGCATACAGGCGAATTTCGCACCGCGCCATTTAGTAGTCGTATAAGATGTTACTAGTATCTTATGGCTCGAATGCAATGCGCAACTTATAAGTGCAACTTCATTTATGGTTTGTTACTTATGTTCTCTATACAAAAGTTTGGCCCTTAGCTTGTGTGTGTATATATGTTGACTGTTGACCTGACCACAAGGCGTTGTAATCACCAAACGGATTTGAGTGCGATTTTTAGGACTAGACTGTACTATAAATCTATATGTGGTTGTTTCATATCCGTTTCGAAGGACCAAGAATATGGTCCTTCGAGCCAAATATGATACGGTCCGGTAGAGTCAGTATTTCGTGAAAATGGTTTAGATGCAATTTCAAAAGATCTTTTAATACCCGGAGCGGGTATTTTATACCTATTTTATCTATTTAATATAAAATTCAAAGTCCGGACTAATTCGCTGATATATCCTTTGTATCGGTGTGTTCGTTGGTAGTTGTAGATATCCACTAAGAAATGGTTTTTCGGAATTCCATCCCTAAGAGCGTGAAAAGGCGGGTGAAGGCGCGGACTGAAGCTAGTGTGTCTTATAATTACTACTTCTAGATTTGTTAGTTTTGCCCCTTCTTACACATGGCTTGATGTACGAATTGCCTAAACCAATTATAACATTAATCAATCAGGCAATCGAATTCTCAAACAAATCAGCATCGTACCTAAATCAAACTAATTCTCTACGCTAATGTATGCAGATTGGTACTTCGTAATTATCAGTTAAATTCAATACAAATATCAGTTTACATCTATTAGATTAATAGTTGGAATGTAATACTACTCTTAAAATAATTATATACCTATTGATAATAATTGTATGAAATAAGAGAAATCAAGACATTTATTGCATAGTTATAATATATTATAATAAACTTATATACTAAATGAATATTTTCATAATATTATAGCTAGGTAGGCAATTTAAAAAAATACCTTTGTTTCTTCATAAAATTATAAAAGGTTTTTCCAATGAGCCAATTTTTATTTGGACTTAAATATATTATTATTATGTAGAGCTTTGAGATCAGTTTTAGAAAATAAAATGATTGCGATTTCTAATTAACTATATGATATGGTTTTGAATGATTAAGATGTTTTTTTTTTACCATTTAACTTAACCAGGTAATAGAAGGCGTTGTTAGGCGAGAAGACTCTCTAACTTCATATAGGTACATTTGAGATTACACGAAAGTTTCAAAGACACTTACTTATAGAAAGGACTTTTTTCCTATTTTGATAATGTGCTTTAGGCACACTTTAGGACCCTAAAATAAATAAAAAACAATAATTTAAAAATTTAATTTGCAGGATTTGATGAAAAACATCGGGACAGGTGAAGCTAAATAAAAGCTTGTAAAAAGTTAAGATACTTAATACATTTTTACTAAGACTTGGTTAATTAAGATTAGGCAAGGACCTTTAAGAAATGATACGCCTTTAAAAAACAAATTGGATATACCTCCGACCATTAAATTCTTGAGCAGACGAGTATTCTAATAAGCTGAAAACATTACTCGGTTTTATTGCACGTTTTCACTTAACTTTCAGTCGGTATTTCTCTTTGAGAGTCATTTTAGTACGCCATCGTCTGGCCAGCGTGAATTATTTAGAATACGGATGCGAAGATAAAGCATTAAACATTCATTTGGTCCGACCTACGGCTTTTGACTGCGATACTGCTGTAACGCTGTTAATGTATAGATTGCTTTAGTTACACCTTTTATACGCTCGATTTGCGAATCTGAACCCCTAATCTGTTTCGTTTCAGAATATGCTTCAAAGTTTCAGGTCTTAAAGATATTTACTTGTCTGCTTTTATTTTGAACAAGCTGCGCCACGTGGTTTTACCCGCGTAAGTCCCGATCCCGTGAGAATATCAAAACAAAAAGTAGCCTATACCCTTCCTCGATAAATGGACTATACAACACAAAAAAAAATCAATTCGGACCAGCAGTTCCTGAGGTAAGAGCGTTCAAACAAAACAAACAAACGGTTTTATAATATTAAGTATAGATACAAGATACAAACAAAACTGGTATATACATTTACCCGGCTTTACGCGCCATTGAAAAATAAATTCGTTTTGATATTTTCTTCGCATTAAAAACGCAAGCGATTCTCCAATAGTTTATTTCATCAAATTAATAACATCATTAATCAAATTAGATTTTATGTCACGTAATCTTTTGTAATATACGCTAACATTTACCCAGCTCTAAGCGCCCTTCAAAAATAACTTAGTTGTTTTGATATGTTCTTCGCGTTAAAAATAGCAAGCGATTCTCCAATTATTTATTTCATAGTCAAATTAATAACATAATTAGTCAAATTACATTTTGTATCACATAATCATTTGTAATATATGTTTACACTAGCTGCGCTCCGCGGTTTCACCCGCGTAACTCCCGATCCCGTGGGAATATCGGGATGTAAGCTATCCTATCTCTCAAGTTGGATCGAACTGCACATGGTGTGCGAATTTTATTATAATCGGTTAAGTGGTTTAGGAGTCCATTGAGGACAAACATTGTGACACGAGATTTATATATATTAAGATTACCCAGTTCTAAGCGCCATTGAAAAAAAACCTTTATTTTGAAATTTTCTTTGCATAAAAATGGCAAGCGATTCTCCAATTGATTATTTCATAGTCAAAATAATAATATAATTAATTAAATTAGTATTCTGTATTGCGTAATCTTTTATAATATACTAGCGACCCGCCCCGGCTTCGCACGGCTATATTATGCATGTATTATACATATAAAACTTCCTCTTGAATCACTCTATCTATTAAAAACCGCATCAAAATCCGTTGCGTAGTTTTAAAGATTTAAGCATACATAGGGATATAGGGACATAGGGACGGCGAAAAGTGACTTTATTTTATACTATGTATAGTGATAGTGATGTTTGTATTTCTTCTGTGGGTCTATTGATCTTACTGAATAGACTAGCAGAGTCTCCAAAAGCAATTGTTAAAAATATAGCCTACGGATAATCGAATTTTCTCAAAAACCTGCTAATCAAACAACTTAATTATCAATTCTGCTATAAAGTGATAAAATCAAATTGACCCTACGTCATTAACTTGTTAAGAAGATTCAGTTAAACTTGTTTATTTTGCTGAGAATATTTTGGCTTGGGTTTGGAAACTGTTTAATCAAGTTAAGTCAGCTTAAACACGAGAGTTTACGTAAACATAACGTTTATTACACCTATTGACCCTTAATAATGTTAAAGGACCTTACAGAGCTTCAACATAATAATATACTTCTATAAAACTTTATTAAGAGGAAAGGGTACCGGGGGATTTCTCCATACAAACTATTACAAACGTAGTCGACTGTTTCCTCCCTGGATAATGACACTAGAGGAAATATTTTTGTTGCATATAACTTATAATTGCCATGACCATGTCCCTATTTTGTGTTTTTTATAATTTTTTTATTTTTTTTATTTTAATTTCTACGATAATTAGAAAATGAAAAAAATCAAAACATAGGGGCATAGTCATGGCAGTTATAGGTTTTATGGCGCAAAAATATTTGTGCTAGTGTCATTATCCAGGGAGGAAACAGTCGACTACGTTTGTATGAAGAGAGCGCAGGTACCCTTTCACCTTAAGTCTGGTTCTAGCTTCTATTATTACATCTGAATGTTTGTAGTTTAATGTATTTGTACATGTAATTTAATTGCATCACAAAGTAACTAAAAATGGACGAAGATAGCTCCTTACTATCTGGCAACGACTTGAAGTAATTGGGAATGTTCATTTTTTTTTTATTTAAATTAAAAAATCTATTTAGAGAAATAGACTTCTTCTACATTATAGATAAACATATAATCAAAAATAGACGGTGATGTAGCATATTTTTAACCGACTTCATCAAATAAATATGTTTGACCTTCACTTGCACTATGATGACGTCATTATCGGCGTTATGACGAAATCGACAGCCATTATAAATTAAAAAATCAAATGACAGTTAATAAGTCCATGATATGGACCATGGACTTAATATTATTTATATCTATTAAGTCCATGATATGGACACACTTTTTTTTACACAACTTAGGCAATAGAAGACATTGATACTACGCCATTGTTGGTGACATCACCACGTTTTAAAGGTTAGAAATGTTCAAATATTTATTAAAAAAGAACTAGTGAGAAAATCTCATAAATATTCAAATTAGTATCTTAAATTAGGCTATATTTACGGAAAATAATATAGGTCAGGAAATACGGACAATCCCAATTACCGGCAAATAGTCGTATAATAGTGCAGTAAGTATTACTTTGTCATTTTGTAAGATTCAATTAGGTTAAAATTATTGAAACAACACAAAATATCAGCAAGGTACGGTCGGCTGCATAATTGCTGACCCACCGTAGAGCTCCAAAACGGCTGTTATAAGAATGTTTTCAACACAAGCAAGATACTAGACACCTGCTTTAGTTGAAGTTTAAAGTCTTCTAACTCATCAATTATTCAAACAAAAATTATTAGAATAAAAACATTCAAACTCAGACCCCGTCGAAGGTGGCGAGACGATATCGACAGGTTTATGACAGATTGGCAATCCGTCGCACAAGATCGCGATCAGTGGAGGGGGAGTAGAGAGGCCTTTGCCCTGCAGTGGGACACTACAGGCTCATAATAATAAAATAAAAATAATAATAGTAGTAATTTTAGAACTCTACCGAGGGCTGCAATTATGCAGCCGACTGTACCTACTCTTACAACAATAACATAGAACTCTATCATATTTCCCACTACTTTCCAATTATATTTATTGAAATTGACATTGTAAAGACGGCTCGGCTATGGGTATCGCCAAGACGTAAGCACTTCTTTTAAGCAAAGGAAACGTCAATTACACCTATGTCACTTTACGTCTAGCAACGTCACGCCCCTCGTAGTATAACAGTGACAGCGACATTTTATTGTTTGATTTCGATATTACGGGTTATTTTAAAAATTCATCGAAACCAAAAATGTGTGGTGATGTTATTTTGTAGAAGTAAATCACTACATAGTATAAAACAAAGTCGCTTTCTCTGTCCCTATGTCCCTATATCCCTTTGTATGCTTAAATCTTTAAAACTACGCAACGGATTTTGATGCGGTTTTTTAATAGATAGAGTGATTCAAGAGGCAGGTTTATATGTATAATAGATGCATAATATAGCCGTGCCAAGCCGGGGCGGGTTGCTAGTATGCCATAAAAATCAATAAAAAAGATCAGTCGTCAATCTCATAATATGTAAATAACACAAAAAATATAACTGAGTAGAGAAGTTAAGCCAAATTCAAATTCCCCCAAATAGTAACAACATAACTACAGGATCGAAAGCTGGCGTCGCCCGGACGCGAACCAGATTATCCATTTCCTTTCGATAAGTGAGAAGTTTTCCTCTACAGGATTAAATATTACGTCTTCGAGCGCCCTGCGGCGTGCCGTAATGTACTACCACTCTTAAACGCATGCACGAAAAAGGTCTGCTGCGAAGTACTTTTTATCGTGTCGTGTTTTTCTATATGGCGTTTTTTTTCTTTTTAGGGTAAGTAAGTAGGTACTCTATACACGGTGTAACAAGGGGGGTGGATCATCGGTTGTAGGGGGGTAGGGGACCTCAATACCTATCGATTTAACCCCCATGTATGTTCTGCAATAATTAGTGGTTCAAAAGTTATTTGGGTTTTAGTGAAATTTTAGTCAAAATCAGATTTTACCCTGAACTTCGCAATTACAGCCAAACTATCAGGTCTGCGATTTTGCCTTTTTTTGTGAAACAAGTTCAATAGTCGACCTTTTGAACCCCTACACCAATCACCACCAAATTAGATTTATGAAACTCAAAATAAAACCATTAATGTAATATTTTTTTTCAAAATCGAATGTTTACATTATCTTTGTATGGTTCTAAAAAAAATATTTTACTGAATATTTTTTTCCGCAACCTATCTAAAAATTAAGAATAACATTTTCAAGTTCATAGGTTGAAAGATCAGATTGTGAACACTGAATAAAAAATATCTTAAAATAGAACATTCCCGAATCCTATAAACACAAGAAAAGCTCGTTGCTTTTTATTCTCTGATAAAATATTAAATCTTCGCTGTCAAAAAGCAAAAAAAATATATAAGCACATAAATCTGTTACACACTGCGTTTCCGCGCATGTAAATTCGATATATCATCGGAATTCTGAACCCCATACTGGGATTAATTTTCACCACAGGCGAATCGATTCTCAAATAATTCTGTCCTTTCACGCCCCATCGGAATCGATTTTGTGTCGATATTCGATTACATTTGGAATAAAATTGTTTTCGAATTGAGTACACCGATGCTTGTGGTACTAGAATTATTAAGATAGCGTCGGTTTACCCATAAATACCTCATGAATCTTAAAATAGATTTTGTTTTTACTACTATTACCTAAAATAAAGTTATTAAGCATAGCATTTGCAGTAATCAATTCATTTTTATTAAAACGACAAAACATACATACATATAAACCTTCCTCTTAAATCACTCTATCTATTAAAAGAAACCGCATCAAAATCCGTTGCGTAGTTTTAAAGATTTAAGCATACAAAGGGATATAGAGATATAGGGACAGAGAAAGCGACTTTGTTTTATACTATGTAGTGATAGTGATAGTGACTATGTAGTGATGTAGTGAAAGTGACTATGTAGTGATGTAGTGATAGTGAAGTGATAGTGATAACCCTTTTTTTGCAGTCGGGTAATTAAGAAACATAGAGCAGTAACATAGAGCAGAAACGAAGCTCTTTAAAACAAAAAAGAAAGTAGACATTTAGATAGTAGGTAAGCTAGTAGGTATTAAAACGACAAAACACTAATAATGGTCGTTATAATTGTTTGACATTATAGTCAGAAACTTCTGATACACCTAAGCCTTTATGGAAGGACTTAAGTTCTAGTATTTTCCAAGTCAATGCTTTAGCCATAACTCAATTAAGATTAGCGAAAACACGTGCATAAACAGTATCGTAGTCCTATCAACCATTTGTTTATAACAAAATGTCCCGACCATAATGAATGGGGTAACCATGTATTTTATGACATATTCTATATGTTACTTGGCACGCTTGGCCTCAACTTGGCACATTGCCACATGGGCATAACGCCTTGCTAACACTATAAATTGCCTACAAACTAAGGAGGAAGAAAGATTAATTCTTACTCGAATTTTGGGACGTTCGAGCCAGGTTTGAGCTAGTGATGTAATGTTTACGCTCTTACATTTCAAAGATACAGGTTAAGAGCATTTCAGGTACACATTAAAGCCCTTCAGACTGTCACTATACTGTTTGTTGTGAAAACGTTACGTACATGTCTGTGAATTTTGTAAACGTCTGAAGTAAGCCAATGTTGGAGAACGCTTTCGCTTGAAGATTTCAATCTTGACACATCTGTAAGTGTTCATATTTTTTATTAAAAGGTATTCCAATAAAAGTATAAGATAAGATATAACAAAATTACGGTCTTATAATATTACAAAATTATGCGAGTAACTTGCCAAATAACTAATGTCTTTGAGAACAGAAAACTGCAATACTAACTTACGTGCTTAAAACTATTCCCAGACATGCAACAAAGCAAATCGAACAAAGGTAATGTAATAAGTATATTTTCTACGCTAAGTTATCTGGCACGGTACTAGATAGGCTGGATCTGCTAGATCCGTTGGATTTAATCCGAATTGTTGGCTCCACCCGAATAGTTTTACTAGCAAATCTTTATTGCACTCGCTCAATTTCTCGCAACTATGCAGCGGGATTGGGATGAATAAATATATTAAGGAAGACTTCTGCATTTTATACGTCGAGTACCTATTACTTAATTTGTTTTACGAATATTAAATTATGCTAAACTAGCGACTCGTCCCGGCTTCGCACGGCTATATTATGCATGTATTATACATAGAAACCTTCCTCTTGAATCACTTTATCTACAAAAAAAACCGCATCAAAATCCGTTGCGTAGTTTAAAGATCTAAGCATACAAAGGGACATAGGGACGGCGAAATGTGACTTTATTTTATACTATGTAGTGATAGTGATATAGTGATAGTGATAACCCTTTCCTTGCCGTCGGTTAATAAGGAAACATAGAGCAGTGAGGTTCCTTCTATATAACTCCTATAGATCGAAACGAAGCTCTTTAAAACAAAAAAGAAAGTAGACATTTTGAAAATTCACGGTTAAAAGCTAGTAGGTAAGCTAGTAGGTACCTACCATCATAAAATAAAAACAGTTTCCATTAGATATCTACACAAATTCATCCAATGTCCTACGTTTCCTATGCCGTAGCGAAATATATTAAAAGAATATAAATAAGTCACCGTTAGAATACGTAATAGCCACGTAGGCAAATGCTGATATACGAGTACAGAAGTCGTCGATATTTACTTATAGATTATGTATATGTTTGCAAAGTGAATTTTACGTACTCTTTGAAACTAAGTACGTATTTTTAGGTAACCGAAATACGGGAATTTATTTATATTTGCCTTATACACTGGTTCCGCTAAGTACTTAAATCATATTCATAAACTTTTAATTAGCCTTCGATAGTCAAAATAAGTTTTGTCACTTTCCCACTATTTCAGTTGACGGATATGTTAATGACGCAAAGCATATTTTGACTAAAAGAACGCTTTTAAGCGATTATGAATAAAGCTAAGGATACACGACGATACTTGATGTATACATCGAGTGTCTACGTGTGTCCACCGCCCGCCGCGACGCCCGCGACATCAAAAATTGCTACAGTGTGGACGCTGTCGACATTTGTGTCGAGTGTCAGTGTCGTCGTGTATCCTTAGCATTAGGAGTTTATCTACTAGACTGTATTTTTGTGAATTTTTTCCTTTGAAGAACCTAAGGTAAATTAATATGCGACATAAGTTCACTATCAGTTTGGTACAATCATACTATTAATAAGTATTGGACTTACGACCTTCTTCTAATAGACGTTACACACAAACACAAATTCTTGAATTAAAAGTACTCAGTGTGATTATTATTTTCAACATGTTAGCTATGTCTTTAGTTGACCAAGTGGTATAAGCCGCCAACTGCTACACCAACCGACGTGAATTCGATCCACAGGTTACGTTGTTATAATGTTCAAATAGCAGCACTATCTACACAGGATTGTAAACGATACGGTGGGCAGGTTTTGACCGTTGATTATACCTACAGTTATCTATTCATTATTAAGTTATGATGGTAAACATAATGCTTGCTTTTCGAGTGAATGACTGATTCAATACAAATGTCATCTTTCAAGCGTTATGAAACGTATCCATATTATCATATTAGAACAATACAAGAACACGTCAAGGCAACACAATAGGTTTTGCAAGCCGTCCTTGATCTAGCTCATATCTGACGTGTATTGGCTCCAGTCCGTGCGCCACAATATCTGCGTTTATCCAACAAGAAGACAGCCATTGATAGCTGTTCGATGATGTAATCCGATAGCTACGCTTTGGTTAGCTTGTGAAAAATTGGAATTTTCGGTGCCCTGATTCTGAATAGTTCGAATTTGAAAAAGCTCTGAATTTTGGACATGATAACGTCTTCTAAATCGATGAACACCTGCACTCACAAAAAAGTGTGACGTCATGTCACGTTACCGTTATTAACAAGGTAACCATATCAACATATTTAATGCAAAATGGTAATGTTCACGATACAAAATAGTTCTTATGACGTAAAATGATAATTTTACAATTGATGGTTGTCTGTAACCGTAAACTGACTTTACAGACACAAATTTATTTTTATATGCGACGCCAGGTCAATGATTCTGTTCTTTTTTGTTTTCACAATATCTTTTGTTTCACTTTCATAAAATCTTTAGCCCTTACAATTCAGAAACAATTGGTAATAATAATTGGTAATAATATAAAATATAGGAATACTACTTTAATATAATGACCACAAAAACCTAAATTAAAGTGGACAGACGTGGTCAAAAAAGATCTAAAACACTACAAAGTTTCCCCAGACGATGCGTCAGATAGAGCTAAGTTGAGGGAGAAGACCAGAAAGGCAAACTGATGGGATTAATAATTGCACAGGAGAGCAAAGAGAGAAACAAACACCTTGATTAAAAACACAAAGTATATTTTGTCATAAGTACCGTAATAAAAAGTTTTTGTCTCAGACTTATTACGTCCATGTCCTCATACCAGGTCATTGACTTTAGTTTTCTTTTAGCTCCACAATTTTATGTTTTTATCACAATAATTAGTTAATCTTTAGTATATGTTAGTATGGCAGGACGCCAGCCGTGGTTGGAGCTTATCTAGCTTTGTCCTCTTTATGTTTGCGCTTACGCTAAGTACTTTATACTTTTAACTGTCTCAACGATTTCATTTATAAGTGTTATTGGTGCTATAAAGGTTTTAGTACAAAACTAGAAGGGATATTTAGTAACATTAAATATTAAAAAGATTTTAGGACTACACTATAATAAAACCGTCTAAACTAAGAAGGTATCATAGATTTTCTTTTTTCCAAACTTAATACGGTATGGGTGGAAAACTAAAATATTATTTGACTATATAAGAAAATAAAATTCTCAGAACCAATGAAATAAAATTACTAAAGCCACTGATAATATTATTGAGAGAGAAACTTTGCACAAATCCATAAAATACAAACTTTTAAGTTAAAGTAAAGTTTCATCTATTATAATACCGCAGCTTTTACAACAAAGTAATTCAGACCTTATTTAAAGCACACAAACGTATGTAATTGAATAAAACATTTGAACGGCTGCGAAATTTTGTAGGTCAAAATGTTCGATTTGGGTCAAACACTCCGAAATTCAACTCGTGTGTTTATCCAAGCTTGGTAGGGCAACGTTGCTTAATAATTCAGATACAATATACATACGTTACGAAAAAATTCTACGAGATGTCATTTACAAACTGCCCGCTGGGATCCTTATTGAAGTCTGAAAATCGTATTTATTGTATGGTAATTCTTTCAGTGTTGCCCGAAGTGATTGTTTGTTCCACATGGGACATTTGAAGGTAGGTATATAGCTGTTTCATTACATAGTATAAAATAAAGTCACTTTTCGCTGTCTGTCCTTATGTATGCTTAGACCTTTAAAACTACGCAACGGAATTTGAATGGGGTTTTTTAATAGATAGAGTGATTCAAGAGGAAGGTTTATATGTATACATGCAAAATATAGCCGTGCGAAGCCGGAGCGGGTCGCTAGTATTTTATAAATATCAGTTCAATAGGCTGGGGATAATGAAAATGTATTTCCACTCTTAAATACATCGTAAAGGTCAAATTATAAATAGACATAACAGCAACGGTTTTTTTCTTTATTTCGTAGTTCCTTCAGTCGTCGTCTTCTGCTTTGTATTATTTCCGTCAAATCTCGTTTCTGATACTAAGGTACTGTATTCTATCTCTATTTATTTCTTGTGTCACACGAGCTCAGCATACATATTTGGTCGCCGTCACCCATTTCCATATCCCTCAGATATATCATATAGTGTTCCGAATATTTTATGCTGTTGGAATCTAACTGGCGTTTTGTGGTAATGTCCTGGTTTGATGTATAGCAGTCAAGAGCACTCGTGTTCTAAATATCTTGCCATTACGTATATTGTGGCTACATTAAGATGTAACGCCGCAGAAGGGTGCCTTTTAGCGTTTTTTCGTTGCGTAATCACGACCGAGATTGGTCTGTCACAAAACATAATGCGGTATAGGGCAGAATTCGCAAGAGTTATGCGATAGCATTTATTTTTCGAGTAGAAATATGTATCGAAATGGGTGGGAACGAGTAACGACTCACTTACAGAGAGTCCGGTGAAATTACACGGCAAATAGCGCCTCGTTTACGTTTAATTCGTACATTTGTTTATGCAATCTTTTTTCGTCGAGATACGCTCGGTAAAAATAATTGAAACAGCTATTTTGTTCGGTAAGGGAAATTAGCGCCGAGATTGTTCTTTGTTTGTTATATTTAATTGAATCAGATTACGAATGCCCGTACAGACACGAAATATACGAGCTCGTAACGGGTAAATGATAAGCGCTTTCTACAAAAGTAAGTGTACGGGGAGAACAAAGTATATCCGCTGAGTATTTTCTGCGAATCACGAATGGATTGAATGAATTTTGTGTAGGTGGTAGGTAAAACTCGACTTGCGAAATCTTCTTCTGTGGCTACTTCGTTAAATAATGTAAAGAAAGTGTGGAGGTGCTTGAATTGCGAGACTCCGTGAAACAAAACGCGCTCCAGCCGCTTGAATTAGCAATTTCAAGGCGTTTCGTTTTCTTACAATTTGCTTATACCGAGTCCCACGTTGGGCGCCATTTCATGTAATTCGGTCCGCGGCCGCACTAAAGTTAAGTAATCGCACACCGTCACCGAACGCCTGGGCTCGGAACAGTTTCTTATTTTTTGGCATCGTTTCAAATTAAAAACGATAAGAATGAGTGCGCTGTTTTTACAAACTCGACCGGCTGCCTGGTTGAAACAAAGCCATGTTATTTACAACGTGTAATATTATTTATCATCCTTTGTTGGTTCGGTGTTAGAACTGTCAGCTGTAACTATAAAGAGACTTAATTATTGTCTAGTTTTCACAACGATACGTTTATATACATAGATTTACATCCAGTACTTCGAATTTGATTTTCTCGAACAAAATTCGATTTTAACATGTAATATGAGAGTAACATGAGAGTGGTATGAAAACTAAATTAATGTACAAAATTTTATGAGCAATAATATGAGCTAAACTGGGAATCTCGGTGGAGGTCGACCCGCTTGCCTTTCATTTTCTCTTCAATAATGAACGGGCGGTGACCTGCCTTCGCAGGCTGCACAAAATTTAATTTTAATATAGACTGGCCACTATCTGAGCGACGTCGGCTAACAAAACATCGCCGCCTGCCGGTGCACAGATTAGAACTCGCTTACAACATGTTTGTTCACGGTCCACGTTTTTGAACTCCACACTTTCAACAATATTGTGAATGATTTTGCCATGGCCATAATTGAATTCTTGGGACTAATTCGAAACGAACTTTCGACTCTCGTTTGAGGTCGACTGTTTGAAAGACAAGCCATTACGAGACGAAATGATAATGGAACATCCAAAACACTTAGGTATTTACAATTGGAGTAAAATTCGCTGCAATTTCATGAATTGTCGTCGGCAGTTATTATTCGGCGTGTAAGCGGGAATTTGTCTCTCTAGGACATAGCTGGTTTTGTCCTGAAGTTTCCCGTAAATTCGCATGGTTCGCTGGTTCCTTTCAAAAGTCGCGGTTGGTTTTACGCTTTTGGTGGTATTGTTCGTGGCGTTTTGACTTTGAATTTTAACCGTTCTTGTTGAGAAATTGCGCCAGGATGAATAATGTTTTACGTTGCAGTTTGCTTGCCGACGAAGTTGCGCATTTTAGGGCGAGTTGTTTAGCAAAATTAGATACTTACTATGAAGCGCGGTTTTTTTTTACGTTTCAAAATTTAAACGTGCAAGTAAAATTAGATCGATAAATCGTTTGAGTTTCCCTTTACATCAGTAGAGTCGTAAAACAAGACGCTGTCGTACAAATCCGCTTTTTGTCGTGAGCAAACCTTCGAAGTGGTTGGAACGGGTAAGTCGGGTGGAGACGCATTCGACGTGCCTAATCTCACAAATCCTTTGAGATCCTTTGGTCTATAACTTCTTGTACTGTGAATGTGAGTGACTCTTCAGTAAAGGAATGTTAAGTAGAAATCTGAGCGTGTGTTGCGGGGTTACTTTAACGGGGAATTCGAAGCAGAGTGCTCGCAAAAAGTATAACGTGAGTAGTTACATCACATTGGAAGGTACTACTAGCGTTTCGTTACTCTATTTTTCTCTATCATAATAAATAATTCTGTCACGAAATGTATAAAATATTCCTAGTTTTTAAGAAAATGTCACTGATCCGATCCCTTAACGGCTGGGCACAAGTATTAATTTTTACAAGTGATAAATTAGCTTTTGACCAATATCACACCTGCCTAATGGGAAGTGACAACAAGGTCTAAGATAAAAATGTCGATTTATCAACAAAATATCGAAAAAAAAAACAGGTAGATAGATAGATAAATTCTTTATTGTAAACACGATTTTCAAATAACATTAAATAAAAACAAAGCTTAAGTCTAAGTGCTACAAAGGGCGGCCTTATCGCTCAAATCGATCTCTTCCAGGCAACCTTTGGATACACAAGAAGTTGAGGAAGGTGAAGGGTAGGGTGTTCAAATTCAACAAGGACCAACAAATACGAGGAACCTAATATATATTTCATTTATTTTTATTTAATATTATTTGATTTCTATCTTTAAAATACCCACAGCTCCAGTATTGTGGACGAACACCTTAACTTACACAATTCATTACATTTCTATTAACCTGACCCTATATTACACACTTCATTAATCTAAATAAGTAAGTAAACCATTTATCAATACGCGGAATGTATTCATCAATCGTCAGTAAACAGACCCGTTTCATACAAACATGTAAACAACAAATAACTTGGGGATTTCGTTATACAACCGTCTTCAGATTTTGTAGCCTTTAGGCAAATAATATGATTATTTATTTATTTTTGTGCTGATCGGTATATTCGTTTGAAGTTATTTGGTATCGATAACAGTAACTAAATTATATGTAATATTGTTTTCTGTTGAAAAACACATTTCTTATTTATACGACATTTTTTAGCTAGTGAAGTGTTATAGGACAAGTCAAGACTTAAACACCTTTTTATTATAACCATTTTAATTTTTTATTTTTAATTGAAATATGAAAATAATTGAACTTGTTTTGTTTGTTTCAGGTATGCAGCAGAGCCACCATATTGAAACTCACAACAAACTTAAAGTCCGAGGTGCTACTATTATATATTCTGTGAAAGTTTGTATGTTAGTTTGTAAAATTACAAAACCAATTGCTATAAAACTTAGTAGGTCGATAGTTTCAATCATGCAATAAAATAACGTTTATTTGAGCAAATAATAAAGAAGAAGAATAGTAAAAAAAAAGTTTATAAGTACATAAAATAAAATAAATACTTCACAAAATACAAACTATCCGTAAATATCCGTTGGTTACGTCACATACTATCATAATTTCTTAATAGAAATTCCTATTTAAACTTCGTGCCAGTCAGGTTTACTACTTACTTAATAATGTAGGTAGCTTTAGTTAGATCAAAAGACTAATCGTTGGCATATATTTTTATTCCTTTTGCATAACCTACCCCCTACCTATAATCCTACTTTGTCGCACTTATCGCGAGACACTAGCTGGCATCGCACGCCATCTTGGACATCGGCCCTTGAGATAGCAATTCGTGCATCTCGTGAGAGTCCCCGGCTGGAGTTTCTGTGTATCTCCATCGGTTCCACGCCCTGGGTATTGCACCCCAGGTGCCCACGAGGGTTCTGATAGCCCTAGCTGGATTTGGGTCTCAAATAGACCAATTACCGCGCCCCGTTACCGGTATACGAAGCAGACACGTGCTGACAGTGACTCCTGTTCTGGAACCTACCATCTGAGCTCAGAGGAGAAGAGAATAGCAGAAGACAGGTTAGTGCGACATTCCTTTCAGTTTCCCTCCTCTCACGTCTTGTATGCCAACGGTTATATATTTTATTATTAAATTGGTTAAGTATCAGCCCTTAATACAGTCCACTTAATAAATAATACTTCGATACTATGGTTTATTATAGTACTGTATTTTGTCAACCCCGCCAACGGCTAGGCACGTCCTTTAACTCCTAGCCGTTGCATTAATAGTTTTAATAGTGAATAGCCAAAGTTTGCCCATTATTTAATGAGATAGTAGATATTAATTAATTACAATATTTATAATTTAAATGTCACTCATGTCGTATAACGGGATATTGAATAGACATAGGTAAGGGATTTAATTATGTTACAGCTTTACAAATTGAAATGGCCGCTTTTCCCTATTTTCAATTTAATTTTGTTTCGATATGAGTAGGGTTTGCATTTGAAACTGACGTTTTGAACAATATTTAATTGTTATCTACATACCTACTAAATAACTATTAATTAAGACTTAGGATGCATACTGTTGTTTCATTTATTCTACTAATATATTATGAATGTGAAAGTTTGTGTGTGTATGTATGTTTGTTACTCTTTCACGCAAAAAGTACTGGACCGATTGCGATGAAACTCGGTATCTAGATAGCTGGAGACCTGGGGCCTAAGTCTGCTAACACAATTGTATTTCAATAGTGTGTCGATATAATCGTAATAGAAATTTAATGTCAAAAATATGACATTACATGTCAAATTCGTATTCTCCTAACGTTGACTATTCTATCGAGACACCACTGACACACCACTGACTCACTTTTGTGTTCTGCTCTACAATCGTGGCTTAATGGAATCTCGATAGTTGTCAAAACGGTATATTGCTTAGCAACATATACCATGTTGCTAGGCAACACCTGCAAGGTAAATATTACCATACCATTGAGACTCCATAGTGATTATATTGCGATGTTATTAAAACTTTAGCAGAATACCAAATAAAGTCACAATCTCGATATAATATCTATAGAGTCTCGATATAATGACAATGGTTGGCCAAATAGCAGAATAAGGCCCCTGGCTTAACACATAGGCTACTTTTTTCTCGATATTCTCACGTGATCGGGACTACGCTGGTGAAACAACGGGGCGCATCAAAACGAAATCTGTAAACCTTCAAGAACTACGATTCTGAAACTTTGCATGGGTTCCTTTAAGAAACTGGGCGAGCACTGAAAAAGGGTTTTTGGAAAGTCGACCTCTAAAAGGGTAAAAATACCTGTCTATAAAAAACCGCATTACAATTAAAATCCGTTGCGTAGTTTTAAGGATCTAAGCATACGTATAGGGACAGACAGCGGGAACTGACCTTGTTTTATACTATATAGTGATTTGTTAAATATTCTGTAACTTCATATTAATTATTGGAACGAAAGTTCCTTATTGCGCGTTGCGAAAGGGGGCTAGACGGAAAAAATTAAGACCAAAAGTTGTAACGACACTTTTTGCATAGAAAGCAAGCCAGTTATTTTCGTTTCGTCTTTCTATTTCGCATTGAACAGTGTGGTGTCGCGACGATTATTTACAATAAAAAATAAATCGAAAGGAACTTCGTTCCATCCGTATGTCCCTTGACACCTCTTAAGTTTTTTTCCCGGGTCTTAATCGCGTATTTTTATTTATATTTCTCTTACCTCGACTGTTTGACTATGTTACAATTATTAGTCATGGTCGCGAGGAGACTGGAGCAGCGGCGAGAGTTGTCCTCTCATGCTGATAGTTGAGGGTAGTAATCGAGGGTAGGTAAAAAACTGTTTCATACAAACTATGTTTTTGAACGAGCGAAGCTGGTGCATTCAAACGGTTATGTCGACTAAGACCCTAATTTTAATAATCAAATTAACAATAGCTTCCCCTATATGAATATTCATAGTCACATAAAACTTTCTACAGCTAGAACAGTCCATATATCTAAAATTATATCTGTATGAAATCGTGCGTGGAAACACTACGGTAGTAGAAGTAATTAATTACTATCGGTGCCGGCAAGCTGTCATCGGTGTAACGATTATTGTTGGCCCACTAATCTTGTGAGGCAGCCTCTACTAACATACTCGTATGAAATGGTTGCGTTGTTTCCAGATTAGTCTTAAATGTGTTGGGTTTAATTTGGTTAGATTAAAGGTTGTATGGAGACTAGCTCAAGGAGGCTCGGCTTCTGAAGTGCGACGTTTAAAAACGTTATATTTAATCGTATTATATTGGAACGAATTTTCCCGCGGATTGGCTAAGCCTAGCCGAGAAAAAATGTTACGCGTTACGAAAATGCGAAACGAAAAACCTTAAGAGAAACTAATCTGCCACAAAAATATATCAAATAGATTCAAATCATTCAAAAATATACACCTACATATTGAAAAAAAATTAATTAAAATGGAAAATAAGCAAAAAAACGAAAAAATAAATGATAAAGGAACACGGTCGTTTTTTTGTTGGTGAAATTTCGAGTTCATTTAGCACCACGTTCATGATTGTGGTAGGTAACTTCTGCAAACGCGAGCTGTGATCATCCATTTTGTAGTTTGGAACTACAAAACGTAGATAATTCTCATTCAATTTAAACTATAGCTAATCCTGGCAATAACCATATGAAAATCCGTTAAGTAAATTTTTGAGTTTACCGCGTTTCGACGTTATTTTAAAACATGTAGAATAATTGAAGTTTTACCAACAAATTTTTAATAAGAAAATGCCAGCTATCTACCCCATTCAGCTATATTGCATAATTATGCAAATACCTAAACAAAATAAACCCCAAGTTAACTCCACCATACATTTAGGCCGTGGTTTACGAAACTACTAGCATGTAGGTACCAGAACCCTTGCGACCTCGTATATATCACTAAGTTGTGACATGTCAGCCTAATATTTCAAACTGGAATACCAAAATAGTGTAATTAGCCCAACGAAATGGTGGATTTAAAGATAATTTGTCGAGTAGAGCGATGGCGGGTCAAGTTATTTCTCTTGCTACCTAACTTTTTGGGGATTATGTTAATGTGAATGCTTCTGTTAATTGGGCCGTGTTTGTTGTTACGTTTTCATGGATAATTTACTAAATTCAGGCATCTGATACGTTAGGACATCTCTGACATAAAAAATTAAATTTAGAATTTAATAAACCCCCGACTTTTATCCCCCATAACTTTTCAACTGAACTGAACAGATCTTAGCTATGTCGATCAAACATAGCTAAGAACACTGCCGACGAATTCATCTTTCAAATAAAAGAAACAAAATCAAATTCAGTCGATCCGTTTAGGAACTACGATGCCACAGACAGACACCCCGTCGTTTTTTCGTCGGGGTCAAAAATAATAACTCATAAACTAGAATTCTGAACGAATCAAACTGAAATGCTGTAACTAAATATAGATTTTGTTTGAGAAATAAAATAATAATAAATAAAATAAATATTGCAGGACAATTCACACAGCGCCTTATAGCCCCAAGCTAAGCCTAGGCTTGTATTATGGAAGCTAAATTTCAGCTTAAATATATACTTAATATAGAAATACTCAGACCAGAAGCAAATACTTGTTTGGGGCGGGAATCGAACCCGCAAGCTTCTGCATCTCAGGCGGGTGTTAGCCCGACGCGCAACAGTGGTCGTGAAATTCTCTTAAATAAGCAAACAAACTTACATTGCTTAGGTATATTTATATTTACTGGTGCGGTTACAACGTTTAAGAGAAAACGCTGCCTCGTGGAATCACCGACGCGAGTAACTGTAAGCAAACTGTACTTTTCAGCCCAAATTAAGATGGGAAATGTTTCTTTATACAAATAGAAACTTGTGTGGAATAATTACCTGTTTCTGCTTTACTCATTTAGGAAATGTTTTGCGGTTTCTGTCTATTTCCTTTTCGTGTTTTGAAGTGTTTTTGTCAGAATTAAAATTATCTTCGTTAGCATCATCTTTTGGTAAATTATGTAAGTGAGCGTCAATCATTTTCCATCTGTGTTTTGTTAACAATCATTTTCTTTATTTCAGTCGTCTTGTTGTTTAAAGTGGGATCCTTTGTCAGTTTATGTACGTTGCTTCGAAACGAATTAACCAATTTTAATCCATTTTAGGGTTCCGCATCCAAAGGGTAAAAACCCTTTAACCAACACTACACTGTTCCGTATCCAAAGGGTACAAACCCTTTAACCAACACTACACTGTCCAACGTCCGTCTGTCTGTCTTTCTGTCATCAGGACATCTCATGAACCGTGATAGCTAGACAGTAGAAATTTTCACCGATATGTATTTCTATTGCCGCTTAAACAACAAAATTAAATACTAAAAACAGATTATAATAGTATGACACACTTGGCTGCTTTTAGGGTTCCGTATTTATTGAAACTGAAACTGTGCAGCTCTTAACTGAAAATCAGTTTAATCTTTTTTTGGGGGCCACACATTATTACTGGCACAGAATTTCCTTGACTTTTGTAATCTGATGTCAATTTAACTAATTTTAACTTTAGTAACAAGTAGTAATTCTGACCCCACAATGAGAAGGAAGGAGTGGAGTCTGCAATTCTAAAGAGCCCCGAAGGCGAACAAGATTAAATTTTTGATTATGTTTGCTAACTCACGACTGTTACAAGAACAGGTAAATTATTCAGTTATTGCAAGGTGCCTTCTATTGTATGGTATATGCACATAACAAAACTCTCAAAATTTAATGGAAGATATTTTTGTACGTGCATTTTCGGTTACTCTTGACAATAAATTATAACTCTCAACGAATTCACAAAATTAGCACTATCTTTAATTAGTTATAAACGTTACGATAAATTATAAGCTGTTTTATCGCATAAACAACTTAAACTTTAATAAAGGTCTGAGAACAAAGGAACAACTGAAAAATATAAAGATTTGTTCACCAAATATGCACACGAAAAACTAACACAAAGTAGAGAAATTAGTTAAAAGAAAATAAAGACACGTAGTTATAATTATTACAAACAAGAAATAAATACTAATTAACTTCTAAAAACAGTTTTCTAAATAACAAATTTTAAAATTGAAAAAGTTATCATTAATTATCTAATTAAACGAGAATACAAGCTATATATAATCCGTTTGGAAGCAATAATTAAACTTGAATCTAGCTGCTTGTGGTTACTTAGTCTTAATCCTTTTTTCTCAGTCTTTGTCTTATTTCTGGCAGCTATATAAACATAATATAACTAGAAGAGTGATGAGTATGAATGTAGAGGGATGGAGAGGAAGAGGACGACCGAAGAAAAGATGGATGGACTGCGTGAGACAGGACATGAGAGAGATGAATGTGAACGATGAGATGACGACTAATAGGAGTAAATGGAAGAAAAAGACATACTGCGCCGACCCCAAATAAATTGGGATAAGGGCAGGAAGATGATGATATAAACATTATAAAAACTATGCAGAATCTTTATGTTAAAGCTTGAATATACCTATTTTTGTTTTATGCTCCTCGTATCTTGTTAATAGCCCTAACATTTGTGTTTAAGTTTTTGTTTTAACACCTATAAAGTGAGAGACAATAAAATCGGTCATATAAAGTTATATAGGTCAGTGTGATTAGGTGGGCTTAACACTTGTACCGACGCACCTGATGTCGAAGTGTTATGACATTTTAGTGATGTTTTACATGTACTTTGTGATTATAACGCTTTAGGATATTTTAATTATCACTTTCGAACAATATGTTGTTGATGAAGTTGTGTATTGGGCTTGTACATGTGTATGTGTATTGACGACCCAGTTGGCACAATGGTCACCATGCCGGACTGCCAAACACAGGGTTACGGGTTCGATCCGCCTCACACAAGTATTTATGCTTAGATATTTGTCTGTGGTCTGGTTGTTTCTATGTATTATAAGAATATATTTCCAATAGAAAAGTATATAAGTAGTATATCCGTTGTCTAGCATAACACAAGTCTAGTTACTTAGCTTGGGGCTAGATGGCGGTGTGTAGAATGTCCTGCAATATTTATTTATTAAAAAAAAATGTTTCTACCATTTTACTAAAGTTAATTAAAACGGGATAATTTTCATGTTATTCGTTTTTATTTTGTGGACCTCCAAGGTGATTCATGGTAACAACTGGTCCACCCAGTTGTCTTGAGGCGGAAAATGGAAAGAAAAACTGTTCTTAGTACCCAGGTTAACTCTGTTGACCATGGTCAGGGGACGAGTATATTTTTAAATGTTTGACCCGAGACCATGATACTGAAAAACAAGAATGTCGTAACAACATAATTTGAAACGAAATTTCTTGCGGCAAGCTTCCATATTGCGCCCTGATTTCCAACATCAGCACCCTGCCTTACTCGTAAAATGTTATGAGACACTTAGATTTATCTACATATTATGTAATATCTAGGTAAGTTAGTATAGATAAAGGTAATGCAACGAAACTACACTGTAAATTCTCTTTAAACTTTCTGTTAAGGATATACCTTACCTACCTTACCTTTCGTTTCACGTCTATATAATTATATTTTCCGTTTAGGAATCCCCCTTTAACGTTTCTTTGTTGAACTGTTTTCATTAGTAGAACACGCGATGGATAGATACATGTTTAAGTTCTACATAGGCAGTAAGTACATTAGCGAGCGTACGTAATTGGATCGGCAAAAATAAGCCATGAAAATAGGAGAATATAATTATTTATGTTAGGAGAATATAATTTTATTTGTGTGTATTTTCTAACTTACCTACTAATTTAAATAATTACTTTTAATTTTAAGGTTAGAATGCGCATCCTAATCCAATGTCCATTCTAAAACCAGATATCAATTTTGACAGAGTGATAACCGGCGTATATAATCGCGTCGGATATAAGCGGCGGATATAATCGCGTCGGATATAACCGGCGGATATAATCGCGTCGGATATAACCGGCGTATATAATCGCGTCGGATATAAGCGGCGGATATAATCGCGTCGGATATAACCGGCGGATATAATCGCGTCGGATATAACCGGCGTAAATAATCGCGTCGGATATAACCGGCGTATATAATCGCGTCGGATATAAGCGGCGGATATAATCGCGTCGGATATAAGCGGCGGATATAATCGCGTCGGATATAACCGGCGTATATAATCGCGTCGGATATAAGCGGCGGATATAATCGCGTCGGATATAACCGGCGGATATAATCGCGTCGGATATAACCGGCGTATATAATCGCGTCGGATATAACCGGCGTATATAATCGCGTCGGATATAACCGGCGGATATAATCGCGTCGGATATAACCGGCGGATATAATCGCGTCGGATATAACCGGCGGATATAATCGCGTCGGATATAAGCGGATATAACTATGGGATGTGTAAAGTTTCCGAAACGTCAGGTTTAAATGAAAATAATAAAAAACGCGATTATATCCGTTAAAAAAATTATAACTATGACGATATTTTATTTAAAAAAAAAACTTGTTAAGTAAACACATTTGTCTGATTTTTATTACCTACATAAATTGCGAAATTCTTAAATCCTCAATGCCTTTATTGATTATCACCTAAAAGAGTACATAAATACCTAACTGCAGTCTGGAAACTGACTATATAAGCTGATCTTTATTCCCATCAAGGGATCGAAATCTCCTATATATAGTAGAAACTGTAGAAAATACTGTCATAGGCGCTGCTGGGTTACGTTTGCAATACTATTTTCTCTTCAGTTCATGTCCTTAGTTGCAATGCTCGCAAACGTAGATGGGTACCGTTTACTTTAATTCTCCGGTACCCATCATTGATTTACGTCTAACAATTTGATAGAAGGGAAATTACGGTTTGGGCTCGTTCGAAATTAATGAATCTTTTGTAAACTTGCCTGCATTTTAGTTATAACCGCAGAAATTAACTTGAGACTTGATTTTGATTGAAAAATAGCATCACAATGACATTGATGCAGATTAAAATTACTGATTTATAATTAAACACTGATTACTATAGGTATTTCTTCTATTATTTTTTTCAAATAGTAGATTCCATTTGACCTTATTGAAGTGAAAACTTCTTTAGCGGCGTTGAGCACTTTTTCTGTAATGGGTATAAAATCTTAAACTCGCGTCAGGACACGTGACCTGATCGAAAAAGCGTTAGACGGATGGAGAGTAGACAGCTATCCCCTCTCTACGGCGCGGCGAAAATGTATGCCTGGGCCTACTGTTTTTAATTTGGCTGTGAGTGTAATATGACGTACATATGGTATTTTTTAACGGACGACTATTGTCGGACGACAAATGTCGGACGACTATTTGTCGGACGACTATTGACGGACGACAAATGTCGGACGACTATTGACGGACGACAAATGTCGGACGACTATTGACGGACGACAAATGTCGGACGACAATTTGTTGGACGACAAATGTCGGACGACTATTTGTTGGACGACAAAAATGTCGGACGACTATTTGTCGTCCGACTATTTTTTTTTTTTCATCTAAAACTCTTTTTGCGTATGTTCTCGCGACATATGAGATTTTACACAGATATACAGTTTTCACTTCTGCCTGCACTCCCGGAGTGCGCTGTTTTTTTTCCGCCTGATGGAAAGCTATGATCGGTCGAGGTGATGAATGTTTGAGGATGTAGCATGCTTATTTAGAAAGTATACCATCACTCTAGACCTTAAGACTACAGGGTATCTAATCTAGGTTCTGAAATTGTAATTTTTTCGTCCAAGGCAGAGTGTTTCGCTAAACTGTGTCGTCAACCTACGTTTATTTCGTGTTTTTAGGATACCGTACTTCAAAAAGAATAAAAGGATCCTTATAAGATCACTCTCTTGTTCGTCTGTCTATCTATCCTTGTGTCACCACCGATTTTCTCAGGAACAGGTGGACCTAGCAAGTTGAAATTTATACCAGATACTAAGGTCTATTTTAAGGAAGGGCACTCCCTAAATGGCCACACTACAGCATTTGTGTGCTCATTTGAAATAGGTTATTCAAATGGAAGCCTTTACGACTTTATGAAAAAATCCTTCGCGTTTTATTGAGTCGTAAAATTATAATGTCGAGAATGAAATTTCAAGTGCAGTGGGTTGAGATAATATATCTTATACGGTTTTATTCCGTTTAAGTTAGGCATTTATGAAAATAATTACAGTCGTATACTTTGAATAATATTAATTTTAGTAGAAATGATCATTGGGTTATAGTCACAGGAAGGAGCGTGTTGACATTACATGATGGCAGACCGGACTTGCAAATATTTGACCGAACGCGAGTCGTGACCAGCTAAAGTTTTGGTGAGTTTGGCAACCCTATAAGCCTTGCCCTCAAAACGTGACCTTTGCCTAACTTTATTTGAATTATACCCTCTTCTTGTATTACATTTTTTTACGTTATTTTGCAAAACATAACCTGATTACAATGTTACATCAAAATAGAATCACTAAGCCAAAATTCCAACAATAGCGTTATTGTTATCAGTTACCGCATATATTCCGACATTACTATCCAATTTAATAGTTATATCTACGTGAAATATACTGCAGGGTGAATGGGCCCATTGTTGGTACTATTGTTATTCATCTTGCCCGTATTCCTTGGGCATTAATCCTAGTGAATGCCGGATGTGCCGAAAATTATAACGCTTACCTTCCGGTGAAGGCGCCCTAACCCGAAACCTTCGATATACGAAATTCATTGTGTTAACTCGAATGAAAAAAGATTTATTAGTGTGTATTTTACGTGGTTTTATTTGAAAGCCTTTCCTTTGGGACTTAATGGTTAAATTAGAAATAAATACACCCCGTTTTTTTGCGATAAAACGAACCTGTTTTGTCCAATACTTATAAATACATCGACGACCTAGTTGGCACAATGGTCACCATGCCGTACTGCCAAACAAAAGATTGCGGGTTCGATTACCGCCTCAGACAAGTATTTATGCTTAGATATTTGTCTGTGGTCTGGTTGTTTCCATGTATAATAAGTATATATTTACAAAAGAAAAGTACATATATACGTAGTATATCCGTTGTCTAGCACGCATAACACAAGTTAGTTACTTAAGTTGGGGCTAGATGGCGATGTGTGGAATGTCTTGCAATATTTATTATTATTTTATTAAATACACAGCTACTTGACTGTTTCATTCTAAGCTACCGTAAATTTCAATTCTGTTAGTCTATGTTCGGCCTTAGACTTACCTAGATTTATTGTTCCACAAATTGTAAGCTAAAAGCTTTTCAAACGACTCACAATGATTAGGAATCCCAAATTGTCCAATTACAATATTCATGAGGTTGTACGAATGTCTAAAAACTTTATACTCAGAATAAGCCTAGCTAGTTAAATTTTGGTTACGGACCCATCAAGTATTTATCTACACACAACAATTTAGTTAAAGAAAAACATTAATTAAAGAGTTTATTGAAAACTGATCTCTTTATCTCGAAAAACGTAGCACTTTTCGTGTCCCATTTCTCTTTTTTACAAGTTACGTAGGTTACCTTACTTCACATTAAAAAACCAATATCTTCTTCATCTAATATTTGCAGCACAGACCCTCATACGCTCTCATCGGGCGAGCAATAGAGAGGCCTAGATAGGAATTGCAATTAGGCCTCGATTTACGCATAGTTCCGTTGAGAATTTCATTCAAAGGCCATATCTTCGACTAGGATCGGAATTCCTACACCTTTGAAGCTGTGTGCGGTTATAAATGGTTGTAAGATATTTCGCTGGACAATCGTGAAATGGTGCATACTTGAATAGATCACTGATGTTAAACAATAACCTCAAATCGGAAACATTTCTTCGTGATCACAGTTTACGATCGCGATTTAAAAGTTTCGGTGACAATGTTAATAAATTAGACTTTTATTTCTAGATCTTTAAATATGAAAGTCTAGTGAGCCGATGTAGGCATCCTTCCACTTTCAAGCAGTCGTTTAGATTTCTTTATTTCCATTTTTAAAGTATACCATGATGGCTACAACGTTTCTTTTTTATTTATATTATGCTCATGCCCTCTATAACTTTAAAACTGTATTTTAATTTAAGCCTAAACTTAAAATTCATGAACAGAAAGTTTCTTCAATAAATTATTTACCTATTCAACCTTGAAAATTATCATCTAAATCTATTTATCTATAACAAGAAAACCGTTCATCATTTATGCAAAAGAAAGTAGAACAAAAGGGAGACCGCCCTGCCTATACCATACCACATTTTATATACTTATACAATACAATGTACGCTGAAAAACTTTCTACGTTTGATAGAACTCATAAATTTTAATAAAGAAGTTCGTATCTTGTTTGCGTCATGTCCTACGCTGTTTATGTAAAAGTTGTAACAGCAATACAGAGCAATAACATACAATATTTTTTACGCCAAGTTTATGCAGAAAACAATGTTAGGTATACGATTATTTCGACTATAGAAGTTAAATCCAACTTGTGGCATTTACGGTCGGATTACAATGGTCATCGGACATTCGAGTATTGATATCCTTTATTTAACGAAGGTCAAGAGAGTTTTCCGGGATCGAATGGTCCAGCGACAATCAGTACGCCCCGTCTACAGATCATATTTCAGCGGAAGAGATAACCTCGCACAAAAGAATAGAATCCCCGCTTACCCAATTGGGTAATGGGCCAGCTCACTCGTTATCTCTACCCATTATTTCTGTTTGAAGGAGGCAGCGGTGTTCTACTTAATACTAAGGGTGAAATCTTTACAAAGATCTTTGATAAAGTTCTCAGTACTTGATCTCGTTGCGAAGGGTAATGCTTGGATAAATTGCTTTTGTGGTCTTTCAATAGGTTTATGTTACACGCAGGCGAGCCTGTAAACTGGGAAATATATTAAAAGTTTCCTTTTCCTGTTATTTTCTAAGTAGTAACTGTTACATCGAATTTTCTTCGGAGAAAATTTTGCATAAAATATTTTATAATAATGTCTCACATTTTAAACTAGTACTAAAGAGCTTCGAGCAGACTTTGAGTAAGACTTGAGAGCTACCACTTTATTTTGTAATAATAAATATTTTAAAGCAGCGTTGCCTTGAAGTTAGTATTGAAAATTCTCCTAGAAAATACTCATAAAATTCAGGTAGGAATCACTCGATAAAGCCTCATTTTATTACACTGTAAACTGATACTTTATCTTAATATCCATAAAGATTATCCACCAACCATCAATTTACATGAACGTTACACCGCTTTATACAAAAACTTTTTCAAGTGCCATTAAAAATATGGGTTACCGATATAAATCTGAAGACAAAGTGATTTAACCCAATATTGATCTCGCTGGCTCAAGGGAGAAAATATGGTTCGGATTATATCCCACGGAAGTAGCTACGTACCTTTCTCCAATACTTAAAGCCTCTGAAAGAAAGGTATCTTGGCAAACAAAGTCAGTTTGACTGGTCAAACATTCTCTCACATTGAAATGGTCCTTTGTTGCTCAACTTGTTGGATATCACTTTCAGTTTTACTTCGGTAGTAACTTGTCATCTTACTTTTTAAGTTCTCAAACTCCGCCTTGTTTTGGAAAGTACGTTAAGCCGTTGGTCCAAGCTACTATTTTTAGTAGAGTCGTTAGGTACTTAATTTAGGATTCTTAATTTAGTACTACTTTTATTATAGTAGGATAAGTATACAAGTAGTATTCTGATGTCTAGCACCCATAACACAAGTCTAGTTACTTAGCTTGGGGCTAGATGGCGATGTGTGGAATGTCCTGCAATATTTTTTTATTGAATACTTTTTTTCTAAATCCCCAAGACTCATTTTTTTTTAATTTACTTCAGAACTTTTGTACTTTATGTAACATTTGCAACTAATATTTCCGCAACTATAATTTAAGAATAAAAAGTTTAGGTATAACGTTTGTTTGCTTTCAAAACACTTAAAAGTGCTGAAGAACATTTTGTAAAGTTTTTCAGTCCCATATTTTCAGAGGACGCTTGTGTTTTTAAATGTCCAGTGCCTAAGTTTGCTCTTATTTGTTTCCTCTTGCATTCTGACCATAATTCACCTCTGTTTTGCTTGGTGAGTACTTCTGGAAGACATTTTGATTTAGGATCTTTTCTGTTAACACCGTGGTGTAAAAATAATTTTGGAGAAAATGTTATATTTTAATTTTTATGTAAAATAGTTGTAAAAGAAAACCTGACTGCACCTACCTATCACGTAAAACATGACTTGTAAGAAAATTATACAGAATCGACGGCACATGATATTTTGGAGCTGTGAATTCAAATTGTGATTCTTTCTGATCTTTACGCATTCGGAACATACAAGCTAGATCTTTAAATCACGCGTGTTAAATCTAATTTGATAGGTTTAAATATTTCCGTCTTTTTCTTATTCTGTACTAGCGACCCGCCCCGGCTTCGCACGGCTATATTATACATGTATTATACATATAAACCTTCCTCTTGAATCACTCTATCTATTTAAAAAAAACGCATCAAAATCCGTTGCGTAGTTTTAAAGATTTTAGCATACATAGGGATATAGGCACAGAGAAAGCGACATTGTTTTATACTATGTAGTGATGATACGTTAGAAAAAGAAAGCAAAATTAAGACAGCGATTGTACTAGGATTCACTATATCGACCTAATTCACGGTTCATTTTAATTTAAACAGTTACCCGCAATTCTAAAGAAGACTTTATTACACTCTGAGGTAACCAGCTTTTGACCTGTGGCCTTTGTGGGAGCAATTTTTTATTCATTCGTACGAATTCACCCGGGAGTACGCCCCCTCGAAGTTTCCCTTCTTTCACGTATTTCAAATGAAATATACTTCGTATATTTTTGTACGGGAACCGTATCAGTTCGATCAGGTTGCTCATGATCCGGTTATAATCCGGTAATAAATTATATCTGATTCCATAATATAGGTTCTATTCGAATTTCGAAAAGACTATGAATAGGTGACAAAATGATGTTTAGGGCAAACGAACACTAAGTACATGCTTAACAGTCGCCGAACTGGCTGGGGAATATTTGGAATATTTTAATGCTTATCTTTTATTTGTAAACACATTCTTATAATATCTACAGAAACACCCAGAATTTCAATTCTTAATTCATTTTAATTACATCGCAATATCGTTTCGATTGCCAAAGATACCATGAACAATGTTATTTACGGAAATTGGCCTTCAGACCAGAAACAAATACTTTATAAATAAATAAATAAATATTTCAGGACATATTACACATCGCCATCGAGCCCCAAGCTAAGCAACTTAATGCTTGTGTTATGGGTGCCAGATAACGGATAAACTACTTATATACATTTTTTTTTGTAAATATATACATATTATACATATAGGAAACACCCAGAACCAGAAACAAGAATTTATGGTCAGCATAAATACTTGTTCCCGGCGGGAATCGAACCCGCAACCTTCTGCGTCGCAGTCGGGTGTTCGCCCGACGCGCCACAGAGGTCGTCATATACTATACTTTCTATAAATACTTGTTTGAGGCAGGAATCGAACACGCAACCTTTTGCGTCGCAGGCGGATATTCACCCGACGCGCCAGAGGTCGTCACTAGTAACAGAATATTACCGGTAACCGGATCATTTATCCGGTTTCTAGACATAACAATTGAATGTGTATTTTCATTCTTTAGTCTGACTAGGAAAATACTATTCGAGTTTTGCGTTTACTGTCTTATTCGATTTAACGGTTGTTAAGTTCTGTCGTCACATTGTCTTTCTACGGTTTGTTGGCGGTTGTTTTAAAATGTTTTTGACGTGACAACGTTTTATAAATTGGTTTGCCGGGTGACACTTCAAGAAACTGCGTTACGCTCCGCTGACGTTATGCGCTCACAATGAGAGCGAGTGAGAGGCACGCGTCCCTTCCACTCGGGCATGGTTAGCCCGCCTAAGAGCGAGAGAGACAGACATAAAAAGTGAAAGGCACGCGTCCCTTCCACTCGAGCACAGTTGTTGTCACGTAAAACTTTCGCCCGTATACCGACTTTACAGGCAACCAGTTTTTTCATTTTGAAAATTTAAATTTCACGTTTGTTTTTTTTGCAGTTTAGGTTTAATAATCGCACTATGACTGGGTCTGTCTGTACCATAGAATTTTACTTTCGTATTCTTGGTCTGGTACTGATATGATCAGTAAAGAGATTTAAAAGAAGATTTGTTTGTTCGTTGCTTTCAACTAGAAAATAACAATTACAATTATAATCTCAAAAGCAAAGGCAGACTAGGTACATATTTATTGGTCTGCTGGATAGCTCGCTGACCGTCATATTAAAAAACAAACAAAAAAAGTTTTACGTGACAACAACTGTGCTCGAGTGGAAGGGACGCGTGCCTTTCACTTTTTATGTCTGTCTCTCTCGCTCTTAGGCGGGCTAACCATGCCCGCGTGCCTCTCACTCGCTCTCATTGTGAGCGCATAACGTCAGCGGAGCGTAACGCAGTTTCTTGAAGTGTCACCCGGCAAACCAATTTATAAGACGTTGTCACGTCAAAAACACAAATGAACAATTGAAGCTCTTTTTAACAGCTACCTAAAAAGAGGAGGTTATATTTAAGCCGATTTCAAGCTTAAAACTGTGTTAGCCCTAACTTTACAATGTTTAACATATTTTCAACTAAGTATTTATATTTTTCTGTTGTTTTCAGGTAAGTCCGAACACCAATATTACTAGTCTCCAAAGAACGAATGGTTAGCAACTGAAACTAAGGAATGTAAGTATTGAAATATCCATTATCTAAGGATTTTAATTGCCCAAAGCCAAAAAAGTCATAGTAAGTGGGTACACAATATACGTAAACTGTGATATTACCTCTTAGTTAAAGTAACGAAGTACTTACTTAAATGTAAGAATCCTCAAAATTATTTCAATAATATAATAATTCAAAAATAGTTATTATCTTGACCTTTATGAGCATGATCACAAAAAAGAACCCCCTTGAGTTTCATGTGCCTTATATTTTATATTTATTTTCTATTTTTTTATTTAAAAAAAATCATTTATGTAAGTCTTCTATTTGTCACTCGTCACCATAACACAAGCCCAGATGAGCGATATAATTAATAAATACTCTGTTTCCTTACGGGAACGGATGCGTCATGGTCATGTTACCATGACGCATGACGTCACACAATATTACCGTGACACTTTTTTGTGAATGCAGGCGTTCTACAATTTCTTAGACATTATCACGTCAAAAATTACTTTGACTCCCTATCACCTACACCTAATTTCCTAAAGCCAAAAAAATCCATAATGCTTAAGTACAGAATATGCGTAAACGGTGCAATTACCTACAAATGAAATCCTTCTATTGAGAACATTGTAAATAAAGGAGGGAGGTTCCCTGTCGCCAATAACGGAAAAAATTGACGTAAGTGAACCACTTAGCTTATTTATTACTTTCCGTAATTGTTAGGACCATTTTGTATTTGCCTTTTTATTGAGAAAGTAGGAACGAGCAGATGGCCAACGATGTTTGGAGGTCACCAATAATGGTCTGGACGAACCAAGTCTGAAATTTTATTTTTTCTAACTGGAAAAGTTGCGTCTTATCTCTACATCCAGCCTTTCTGTTTGTATTTGTATCAGTAGGTATATTAGGTATAAAAGATGAGACTAATCAATAAATCTCAAGACTACACTTCGCATAGCATAGTACTTCCTTTTAGGAAGTTCCTAAGGATTTTAAGAAATTCAACCTTTCAAGGGGTAAAAAAGGGTTGTTAATTAATTTATGTTTTCGTTATTTAATTGTTATTTAGTATAGTATAGTTACTTGAACTAACTAAACTTTTCTTAAAATTGTATTGAATAAAATTCTTAAAAACATACTCAAAAAAAAAAAAGGGTTGTTAAGAGGAAAGGGCTTTTTCTCCATACAAACGTAGTCGACTGCTTCATCCCTGGACAATGACACTAGAGCTAATATTTTTGGTGCATAAAACTTATAACTGCCATGCCCATGCCGATGCTCATATTTAGCCCAGCCCTATGTTTTTTTTTTCATTTTTTTAATCTTAGAATTTGAAAAAACCCAAGACATAGTCATGGCAGTTATATGTTTTATGCAACAAAAATATTTGTGCTAGTGTCATTATCTAGGGAGGAAACAGTCGACTACGTTTGTATGGAGAGAGCGCCGGTACCCTTTCACCTTAAAGTTTGTAGTTCGTAGTAACTATTATATATTCTGTGTTTGTAGTAAATCAATATCACTTTTCAACAGACACTAAAGCGGATAAAACCGCCCGGCGCAATATCTATTTTATCTTACCATCGTATTTGTCAATTTCCCGCCCCATATTTATTCCTTTTACAAACAATCCTCTTCAGCCACCACAATTGTAAGTAATACCAGTTTTTCCTAGTAGATTATCTGGTCCGATAAGTGGACAGACATCTTGACAAACGGGCGTGCAACCGTGGTCAGTACAGCGGAAAATTAAAGCCACAATATCTGCCACTGACCCACTCCCATCCGACCACTTTCATGTTGTGACGGCTCTCTCTCTCTGATCTATGAAATACAAGATACCTACTATCTATGTTGTTAGGACCTAGATTTGTTTAGATGAAGCTTTTAGTACGACTAACGGCTAGCTCTACTATACATTTGAATCAATCATAGTAGGTACTTATAGATAAATTGATTCAAGTTGAAATGACTATGAAACAAAGTCAAAGTCAAATTTTGCATTTAAAACCACATTTAAAACATTTAATGTATTTAATAGAATGTGCAGGAAATCTCATTGAAACGTTTTAAGAACTAAGTTAGGATGTGTGCCTTCGGAATGCGCCCACCAATGAGAAGAAGGCACAAGAAACTTATTGTGATCATGCTCACAAAGGTCCAAGATTACAGATTATTTGAAGGAATTATTTGAAACGGAGTCACGTCCATGGACGAATGATTTAAATGGACAATGGACATGTCATACACATTTTTGTAACTTATTATAATAGTGCACACATGTGCGCAAACGCCTTTATTTTCAAACATCTAAACGATTGTTTACTTGTACTTTGTTTGCCTTCAAATCTGACGATCGGCGAGCTATCGATCGATTAATTTGTTGGTTTGCTCTTAATTAGACCAACTGACGTAATATCTGCGTACATAACTTGTTTTCGTCATCTATTTACGTCATAGAGGATGGGATTTTGTATGTCTAATACACTTAGGGGAGAAGTACTGTTGGTTATTATGAACTTCCGATATGGGTGGATTCGGCAAATATTTGTCTTCATCATCGACCACGATAATGCAGACACTAAAACACGATACGACTAGAAAATTAGAACTCCCTCCACTGCAATGCAGTGCATTATTAACTATTTAGTTTCTTACTTTAGCCTCAATAAGAAAATGCTATTAATTTAATTGCTTTTGTTACCGGTAAACGAGTAGATGAAAAGAACTTTATAACCGTAAAATAAAGCGTAAATTCTACCATTAAATTAGGAATCTTAACTGTATTATTCCGAGCTAGAATCTAGATTTACGACTGACTTGATTACGGGGTTTTATTGCTAAGTTAACTAAGGGTTCTACATCCACAATGCCTTTTTGACACAGGCCCAAAACTTGTAAACATCGGATCGGAGATGAAGTTTTAAAAATTAGCCTGTTAGGAAACATTAAATTAAATTTACTTAGAACGGTATGAAAAAATAGAGATTTTGAGTGATGATTTTGCATGTGGAAGCAGCCGCCTGCTGGGATAGATGACTTGGTGGCCCGTTGGCTGTTGGCCAAAATTGTACTCGGCACGAACCTAGATCGTTTAGGATAGAACATAAGTTCGTGAACATTTTCGCTTATAAGGGGGGTCCATACGTCAACGACCTTGCTACACAACCTACTAAATAGTTACTACCGACACCGGTCGCTTTCATTGGTGAAAAATGTTTATTGATACGTGTTTTATTTTTCTCAAAAGTGCTGAGATGGAATTGTAGGTGAGATTTTTACCGACATTTTAGTGTGACTTTGAGCCAAAAATTCCCTTCAGTTTTGAAATGACAAGGAATTTTCGTTTCAAATACCCCAAAATATCAGTACAAATCTCACCTACAATTCCATCTTAGCACTTTTGAGAAAAAGAAAACACATTCATAACAATCAACAGTGTTAGTTGTAAGCGACGGGTATTTCTGGCGCGTTGCGTTTGGCAGCATAAATAGCCTTAAGAATATGATTTCTAAGAGGCATGAGGTAGCCGTCACGATTATTTTTGATAGTCAATACATTTTCATAGTAAAAATGTAGGGCATTCGAAGTTCGTTTTTAAAAACTTATTCAAAAGATCAGCTAAGCTTAGTGTAGAGTTTTAAAATATTTAAAGAGTGTGCGTTTATAATTTCTGTAGGAGCGTTTTGTAGTTTTATAAACAAACTCCTCAGCTACTTAGTATTTCCCACCATCACGTTACACTTTCAATTATTTGTTCAATAAGAAGCATCAAATTGCACTTACGCACTAAACGTATGAATTTTCACCATTATTTATTTAGTTGTATAGCGAGACAGATATAGCGGTTTTAATGCGAAAGAAAAGGACAGAAGTAGGAATTTCTAATGAACGAACATGAGCGTGAGTTGAGGTCAACGACCTTTCGTTTGGGGTGGTTCCCCTTCGGACGGTCATAGTTCCGAAAAGGCGGTTTATTTTGATGCATTTTCTAATTGAATCGTTCTCTTAATTTGTATAGATTAGTACGTTAAGTTTAGACATGTTTTTGGTGACATCAACCCCGTCTTAAGGCTATGTCACACTCATAAGAAAGAAAACTCGCTAAATATATAGAAATTACCCTATTAGATTTGTATTTCACGACCCTTAAATGCGCTCACGTATGCTCAAACTTTGATTTGTGTGCTTGGATATAAGTTTTAAGTTTAGTTATTTCAGTTTATTTGTCTTTTAAATGTACCTACTTATAATTAATTCGAATAATTGTTTTGATCGTATTTTTTTTTACTTTTTATATGATCTTTGAATTTAGATTGTATAGTTATTACAGAGTTATTATGATTAAATTCTGTCTTATCTTTTACTATCTGTATTTCATATGATTAGTATAGGAAAATTATTAAGCTATTGCATAGCTTTTATCGCGGGCTTTGAGCGCGGCGACCGAATCAAGAAATTCCGTAACGAAAATAAAACCTAACACTCCCTACTCCGCCTACCATGTAGCTCGGCCGATTGTTCGCTATGCAATAGCTTTACCGCGGTTTTTATTTTAATATATATTTTTAACTCCTTAAGTTATATTAGGCTTAAGGAAATTACCCCAAAAAGTATCCTTGAAGGAGTAGTCCCAACTCTACTTAAGGAGTATGTTTAAGAGGAAAGGGTACCGGGGGCTTTCTCCATACAAACTATTACAAACGTAGTCGAATGTTTTCTCCCTGGATAATGACACTAGAGCAAATATTTTTGTTGCATAAAACTTATAACTGCCATGGCCAATAATGACCATGCCTCTATGTTTTGTTTTTTTATTTTTTAAATCTTAATTTCTATGATAATAAGAAAATGAAAAAAAACAAAACATAGGGGCAGTCATGGCAGTTATAGGTTTTATGGCACAAAAATATTTGTGCTAGTGTCATTATGATCCAGGGAGGAAACAGTCAACTACGTTTGTATGGAGAGCGCGCAGGTACCCATTCACCTTAAGTAACATACTTACTCCTTACCTAATTATATTAATAATAAATAAATAAATAAATAAAAATAATAATAATATATTGTCACAATAATTAGAAAATAGCGTTACGAAAACTTTATTTTTTAAATCAACTTGTATTTTATATTCCTTCCCCTTAAGTTTGAACTTAAAGTTACCCCTTAAATATGAAAATGTTTTTGCTAATATCAACCCCATCTTAAGTAAGTAGGTATTCAAGTAATATTGCAATAGGTATTTGCAAACAATATTTGATGGGTTAGGTAGTAGCTACATCCTTCATTTGATGTCGTGTTTCTGTAAACAAGCTACGGTAATAAATGCAAATATTACGAAGGAGATTATGCACATTCGGTTAAAACGTCCCCGTTGATCTGTCAAGATGTTTGGGATGTTAGAGATGTAATAAATTAAAACTATTTCTAACTTTCTGTGAGTATTATTGCTTTCATCTGCTACTTCGTCCGCGTGGGGGTCGAGTTTTCCAAAATCTTTTCTTAGCGTATGCCTTTGTTAACTAACATAGCTAAGCAAGATTTTATTAACAAACTAGCTGCGCCCCGCGTAATAATTTTCTACGCAATTTTCTTAATATTTTCTTTCATAAGAACCTTCTCCTGACAATAAAAAAAAAAATAAAAAAAAAATATATATTTCAGGACATATTACACATCGCCATTCAGCCCCAAGCTAAGCAACCTAATGCTTGTGTTATGGGTGCCAGATAACGGATAAACTACTTATATACTTTTTTTTTGTAAATATATACATATTTTACATATAGGAAACACCCAGAACCAGAAACAAGAATTTATGGTCAGCATAAATACTTGTTCCCGGCGGGAATCGAACCCGCAACCTTCTGCGACAATAACAAACACAACAAAAAAAGAATTGGCCAAATTGGTCCAGGCGTTGTTGAGTTATGCGCTTACCAACACATTTTGCGATTCATTTTTATATTAAAGATGAATTGTACTATCTGATTAATGAATTAAATTAAATGATAGCTAACAAATATTTATACATGTTAAAGTTAATTACAAATCATCAATTCAAATTACATGAAATAAATTACAAATCCAACAAAAAAAAACTAAATAAATAAAATAAAAATAAATAAAAAACAAATATCACTACATCTTAATATATATAAATCTCGTGTCACAATGTTTGTCCTCAATGGACTCCTAAACCACTTAACCGATTATAATAAAATTCGCACACCATGTGCAGTTCGATCCAACTTGAGAGATAGGATAGCTTACATCCCGATATTCCCACGGGATCGGGAGTTACGCGGGTGAAACCGCGTAGGGCAGCTATAGTATAAAATAAAGTTACTTTTCGCCGTCCCTATTTCCCTTTGTATGCTTAGATCTTTAAAACTACGCAACGGATTTTGATGCGGTTTTTTTAATAGATAGAGTGATTCAAGAGGAAGGTTTATATGTATAATACATGCATAATATAGCCGTGCGAAGCCGGGACGGGTCGCTAGTGTATTATAAAATTAAAAACCTTATAACTAAGATGGTATAATTGGCCTTATCGCTCTCTTCCAAGCAACCTTAGTCCATATTTTGTTTTATGTGTATATTATCTGGTCCATGAAACTATTTCAATAGTAAGTTAGTCAAAAAACCACTAGACTTATCCTTTTCCGTTGTTATTTAAATTTGACATTAAGTCGGATTTATTTTTTATGAAGCAAACTAGCGACCCGCCCCGGCTTCGCACGGCTATATTATGCATGTATTATACATATAGACCTTCCTCTTGAATCTCTCTATCTATTAAAAAAAACCGCATCATAATCCGTTGCGTAGTTTTAAAGGTTCAAGCATACAAAGGGAAATAGGGACAGAAAAAGCGACTTTGTTTTATACTATGTAGTGATTTCAGTTCTTTTTACCCATTAAATTTTTACAGTTCTTCGCCCCATTAACACCCCCACGTATGGAGTGCTTTTACGAACGAGTTACAAATGTACAAATTTGTTTATCCAATTGGTAGGATTCGTTTGTTGCGTGGGCCGCATCGGTGCGGAAAAATCGCGTAAGGTACCTACCATGCGGGTGGTCAGCGGGCGAGACTGACAATATAAAACGCGATTTTGAACTTTATTGCTCGTTTTAGTAACAAAAGAACTAAATTACTCTTCATTATCTTTACTAATATTATAAAGCTGCAGAGTTTGTTTGTATGAACGCGCTAATCTCAGGAAGTACTGGTTCGAATTGAAATATTATTTTTGTGTTGGATAGTCCATTGATCGAGGAAGGCTATAAGTCTACTTTTTATTTTGATATTCCCACGGGATCGGGAGTCACGCGGGTGAAATCGCGGAGCTCTGCTAGTAATCTATACTATATTAATATTTTAAAACTGAAGAGTTTGTTTGTATGTTTGTTTGAACGCGATAATCTCAGGAACTACTGGTTCGAATTGAAATTTTTTTTTTGTGTTGGATAGTCCATTGATCGAGGAAGCTATAGGCTACTTTTAATTTTGATATTCCCACGGGATCGGGAGTTACGCGGGTGAAACCGCGGATCGCTGCAAGTATAATTAAATAAAAAGCGTGCTTCATCTTAGGCCGCATCGTCACCTACCATCTGGCGGGTGTGATAGTTATCAAACGATGAATATATTGAACGTTTATTAATGAGTCCTATACAAATGACAGGACTTTAAGGTACTCTAATCTACTAAACAGCCATTAACCCTACCGGTCAACTGATATTAAGGCATTGATTAATCATGTGCTATGAAAACTTGACACGTGTGTCAAATTATATAGTGTGTAAAACGACGTAATCTTGATCAAATGTAAGATACCTGCTGGTATTAAAGTCCACCTGCCACTTTAATTTAAAACTAAATATTTTGTAAAAAAAATAGGGAAAACTACATAAAAAAACTGGTTGCCTGTAAAGTCGGTATACGGGCGAAAGTTTTACGTGACAACAACTGTGCTCGAGTGGAAGGGACGCGTGCCTTTCACTTTTTATGTCTGTCTCTCTCGCTCTTAGGCGGGCTAACCATGCCCGCGTGCCTCTCACTCGCTCTCATTGTGAGCGCATAACGTGAGCGGAGCGTAACGCAGTTTCTTGAAGTGTCACCCGGCAAACCAATTTATAAGACGTTGTCACGTCAAAACAAATAAATAGGTACTCGTATCATCATCATATGTCATTAGATAAATGTATGCTTTATTGTGAATCTGAAAAACCATTCATTTGTTTATTTTCTTGTTACTTTACCACTAACTAGCAGCGCTCCGCAGTTTTACCCGTGTAACTCCCGATCCCATGGGAATATCGGGATAAAAAGTAGCCTATAGCCTTCCTCGATAAATGGACTATCCAACCCAAAAATATTTTTTCAATTCGAACCAGTAGTTCTTGAGACTAGCGCGTTCAAACAAACATACAAACAAACTTTTCAGTTTTAAAATATTAATATATAGTATAGATTACTAGCAGAGCTCCGCGATTTCACCCGCGTGACTCCCGATCCCGTGGGAATATCAAAATAAAAAATAGACTTATAGCCTTCCTCGATAAATGGACTATCCAACACAAAAATAATATTTCAAGAATATTCAAGATGAAGCACGCTTTTTATTTAAATATACTTGCAGCGATCCGCGGTTTCACCCGCGTGACTCCCGATCCCGTGGGAATATCAAAATAAAAAGTAGGCATAGCCTTCCTCGATCAATGGACTATCCAATCATATTTTTTCAATTCGAACCAGTAGTTCTTGAGATTAGCGCGTTCAAACAAACAAACAAACTCTTCAGCTTAATAATATTAGTCTAGATAACAAGGTTTTTAAAAGCACTTATTTCCAGCAGGTACGGTCGGCAGCATAATTGCAGACCCACCGTAGACTTCTAAAATTACTATTCCAATAATATTTGTTTGATGAATTAATGAGTTAAACTTCAACTAAAGCAGGTGCCTAAAATCTTGCTTGTGTTAAAAACATTCTTATTATAGCCATTTTGGAGCTCTACGGTGGGTCTGCAATTATGCAGCCGACCGTACCTGGGATCCAGTACTAGATCCCAAACTGGTGAAACTCTCAAATCATTGACTTTATGAGTTATACTGAAAGGCTTAAGTGGCATTAAAGTGTATGTTTCAATAGGATAGGAGCGTCTTAAATATTTTGGGAACCCCTAAATATTTGAAAGTCGATAGAGTATTCGGGCGAAAACCTTAGAGAATTCATACTAATTGAACACCAAATTGTTACCTCGACGGATCGAAGCATCTATTCTATTAACGGTATAGATTGGTATGTAAACAAAATTGAAAGATATTACGTACATATTAAACGGCACACGCTAAAAGCGTACCCGTGTTCTCTAAATTGAATCAATTTGCAAATAATCCCGCTCAGTCAATCTATTGACTGATGGCTCGAGAGATATAAATAAATATTTCCGGACATTTCACACATCGCCATCTAGCCCTAAGCTAAGTCACTAGACTTGTGTTATGGGTGCTAGACAACGGATATACTAATTATATACTTTTCTTTTGTAAAGATATACCTAAAATACATAGAAACAACCAGATCACAGACAAATATCTAAACATAGATACTTGTCTAATGCGGGAATCGAACCCACAACCCTGTGTTTGGCAGTCCGGTATGGTGACCATTGTGCCAACTGGGTCGCTTTAAATGAATCGTTTAAAGCTTAAGCATACCTACTATATAATATACGAACTTAACCAAACCGATACGGAACTAGTTGGCTACATTTATCTAAATCTATCTTAGAGTTGAAGAGTTTGCTTATTTGGTTGAACGCGCTAATTTCAGGTTTGAATCGAAAAAATATTTTTGTGTTGGATAGTCCATTTATCGGGGAAGGCTGTAGGCTACTTTTTTATTTTGATATTCCAACGGAATCGGGTGAAGCTGGAGGTCGCAGCTAGTTCGAATATAAATGTCATAGAAACTGCAACGAAATGCAGGCCGCTGTCAACGTTCCCCCTGTCCAAGCAAAGCCGATTATAATCACGATAAAAACGCCAGAATACTCCCCCCTCTCTCTCTCCCTCGGCTTATCCGATCTCTTGTCAAAAGTCTTTCCAATTTATGTATTGCAGCCGACACCCTGTGCTACTATAACGATATAGCGATATTATTTATTGGTGGACAACGCGCCCAACTTCCCTTTACTGCGATATTCTTCTATCAAGATATATGGTTGGTATGGCTTGCAGATCGTTTGATTTAGATGGCTTTGTAAAAATGACAAAACGTTTTAAAACGAAAAGGTGGCTATTTTGATTTTTTTATTTAATTTAATGGAACACAAAACAGAATACAGGCATATCAAGTACTGAAGATAAATATAACAAATAATTTTAAGCTATACTATATCCTAAAATATGTGTACACAGCATGGTTATTTCGTGTTATTATGTAGCAATTAACATACGTAGTACCTATGTACCTAATTTGGAGTTTATTCATATATTTTTAGTATGCAGTGAACAATATACTTAAAAACTTACTTACATACGAACAGTGCAAGTTAAATAAAAGCTTGTAAAAAGAGCAAATAGCAAAATAAGCAATAAGCATTTTTTAAATCTCTTTTGAATCTTTTTTTTTTCTTTTTCGCTCTTTTCCACTTTATGTGAGGTTGGGTCTCCTAATTTGGCGTTAGGCGTTAGGACAATCTGTCCTGGATTGTCAGGTCGGAAAACTTTTCCTCTGAAATGAGTTTCGCCATGCTGGATCACCACGTAGGAGGAAGTATTCCTCTACTACTCTGTGTTCAGACAGTTGTAATGCTTTTTCACAACGTGTTCTTCATATCACGTGACCATATCCAACTGAGATGGTTCGCTGTTTATTATTTACTTGGAAATTACGCTTTGCCGGGCGTTGTAAGTGTAGGTTTTTAAACAAAATTCCATGTGAATAAAACTTCGAGCTTCGAACTAAAACGATACTGCTAAGGGAGAACGCAAATAATAGACTTGATTGCCCGATAGTTGGAACTATAAACTTAAATCCAGATTATTCCAGATCGTCCAAAAAGTTTAATTAATCAAAATGGTAATTTTTAGAATATTGCATTACCTAAATTTAGAATTTTCGAGTGATTCATGGTTTCGTCTCATATGCCTACGTCCCAAATGGGCCGAATGCGTGGAGTTAAAATATTATTCATTCCATATTCTTCACATATTCTTTTGTATCGACCCAGTTGGCACAATGGTCACCATGCCGGACTGCCAAACACAGGGTTGCAGGTTCGATTCCCGTCTCAGTCAAGTATTTATGCTTAGATATTTGTCTGTGGTCTGGTTGTTTCTATGTATTATAAGTATATATTTACAAAAGAAAAATATATAAGTAGTATATCCGTTGATTTTTTTTAAAGTGCTAAGCCTGCACTGTGCTATCTGAAAATATTTTAAAGGGAAAATGCATCTTCAAAAATTGCGACTAAGACGAGACTCGAACTCGCATCCTTTGAATACCGTTCAAAATGCGAAACTTAATTCGAAAAGAGGTTAATTGCGATTCTTAAATTCGACTATGACGGTACTTGACTAAGTGGCGGAATTGGTAACGCATTTTGAACGGTATTCAAAGGATGCGAGTTCGAGTCTCGTCTTAGTCGCAATTTTTGAAGATGCATTTTTCCTTAAAAATATTTTCAGTATATCCGTTGTCTAGCACCCATAACACAAGTCTAGTTACTTAGCTTGGGGCTAGATGGCGATGTGTGGAATGTCCTGCAGTATTTATTATTATTATTATATTTTTTTGTATGGAGTTAAACGGTCAAGTACAGTTACCAAGAAAAGCGTTTAATATTTAATTAATAGAATTAATGTTATGTTTTACGAATCATAATGTAAAAATGAGATAAAAGATTGTAAGCCTGTATTTTTACTTTCATTATCGTATGACAATAGAATCGGCCGATCGTTTAAAAGTTTAGTAGTCTACTTTCATTCGCGTTAAACCTTCCTGGCTGGTTTAGACTGAGATTGATTCTGCGAAACCAAAACTCCATACTTTCTTTTTTCATGAAATAGGATGGTACACGAAACATTTTTTAATTTTTATTTTTTTCAATTGTGGTTAGCAATTCATCCTAACACACATAGACAGTTTTTAAAAATTGACAGACAAAGTTGCCCAAACGCAAAAAGCACTCGGATATTGTGTTTGTTTCGAAACTCCGGAAACCGCTAAGCTTTTAACGTAAACTCGATGAAACGACGAAAAAAATACACGCTGTGTCATTTAGAAGCGACAGGTCACAATCAAAAAAATATACCTTTTTTGTGTTGAAACTAAAACCGAATGGCTTAAACAATAAATGAAAAACAAGGCTTGTGCCTGTTTTGCACACCGCGCTGCACAAAATATTGGCTTTGTCCGTTTTAGGTTCACTATTTCTGTACCTAAATGTACGGTTGGAGTCAGAATTGCAGACCCACCGTAGAGCTCCAAAACTGCATTTATTAGAATGTTTTCAACTCAAGCAAGATTCTAAGGTCTCGATTTCAAGTTTAATGTCTTTCAACACATGAATCAATCAGATTCATGAGTTGAAAGTAATTTTAGAACTCTATAGTGGGTCTGCAATTTTGACTCAGACCGTACGGTCGGCTGCAAAATTGCAGACCCATTGTAGAGCTCCAAAAGGGCTGTTATAAGAATGTTTTCAACACAAGCAAGATTCTAGGCACCCGCAAGTTTAAAGTATTTAAACACATGAATTTATCAAACACAAATTATTAGAATACAAACATTTGACGACCCAGTTGGCACAATGGTCACCATGCCGGACTGCCAAAAACAGGGTCGCGAGTTTAATTCCCGCCTCAGACAAGTATTTATGCTTAGATATTTATAAATAAATAAATAAATAAATATTTCAGGACATATTACACATCGCCATCCAGCCCCAAGCTAAGCAACTTAATGCTTGTGTTATGGGTGCCAGATAACGGATAAACTACTTATATACTTTTTTTTTTTTTGTAAATGTATACATATACATATTATACATATAGGAAACACCCAGAACCAGAAACAAGAATTTATGGTCAGCATAAATACTTGTTCCCGGCGGGAATCGAACCCGCAACCTTCTGCGTCGCAGTCGGGTGTTTCCCCGACGCGCCACAGAGGTCGTCATATTTGTCTGTTGTCTGGTTGTTTCTATGTATTATAAGTATATATTTACAAAAGAAGAGTATATAAGTAGTATATCCGTTGTTTAGCACCCATAACACAAGTCTAGTTACTTAGCTTGGGGCTAGATGGCGATGTGTGGAATGTTCTGCAATATTTATTATTTATTCCAATAATAGTAATTTTAAAACTCTACGGTGGGTCTGCAATTATACTGCCAACTGTACCTTTTAAAAATCGTAATGATACCCGCGGCTTTGTTGGCTCCTGAAGTTATTTCGACTGTACACAGTCGACCAAGTTGGATATAGGTGGTGGGTTGGGCAAGCCTACTCCATCCTCACGCAAAAAAATCTGGTTGCGGGAAAGCAGCCCGTTTACAATACAAGTACCTACTAAATGTTGTACAAAAATATCTAATACTAGCCACACCTCGCGATTTAACCATCAGAAGTCCGCGATTTCACCATCAGAAGTCCGCGATTTCACCATCAGAAGTCCGCGATCTAACTACCAAAATAGGCTAAATTGAAAAGTTACATTTGGGGTTGCATTTGTCAGAGGACGCAATTTTATTTTTAGATATCAAGAGGGGGTTAGTTTAAGCTTAAATCTAAGTTTGAGGGATCGTACAGAGGTACGATGGGACAGGAGTGTCCCACGGCCGCCATCTTGGAAAAAGGGTTTAAATGGTTTTTATGGTTTATCTGACAAACTATAGGTCTTACAAAAAATATTACTGAACATTTTTTATTGCAAATAAGATTATCTACAACTTTTATTAAGTAACTTTTAGTCGTAAACCAAAAATAAAAAAGTTATAAGCGAAAATCCATGAAAATTTAGAGCTACAATCCCTCAAACTTGGATTTAAGCTTAGACTAGCCTCTTGGTATTTAAGAAATAAAATTGCGTCCTCTGACAAATGCACGCTAAGCCCAAAAAAGTGTAACATTTCAATGGACTATAAATAACGTAGGTAAAACTATCTATTCAGTTTAATTTATATTTTGTTATAATAATGATTACATTGTAAACCGGGATTATTATCAACAACAAAGTTAAGACAATGTCAGTGAAGTTCTATAACAGAACTTAATTCCTTAGAGACATGAAACCGGCACAATATCTCAGCACTCCTTATTCAGAATAATCTAATAAAAACAACGTTTTGCAACTTTAATAATGGTAATTTATGTTTTTATTGTACCTATTTTATTTTTATTTGATAAAACAGTACTTTTAATGATTTGATGTTAAGGTGGCTCGTTATGAGTCTTGACACGTTTGACGAAAAAAAGTTAAATTTAAGTAATGGCTTAATCGTGTAGTACGAAAATTATCACATTATTTCCTCACATGAATTAAATTACACAAAAAAATGTTTGAGTCTAAAATTTAAAAAAAATGTTGAGGGTTTGGGACAGCACGATATATATAGGGCGTTGGCTAAACCATAAATAATCATCTAACATACATATTATTATTATTATAAAAAAATATAATCGTTTAGTACGAAAATTGACACACTTTTTGCCTCATACTCCCACAAAAAATATTTGCATAGAATTTTAAACTACAACGTTCTTCGACCGTATCATGAAAATGGTATTAGAGATAAAGACGTTACGTATCTCGTGAAAATGGTGTTTGAAACAGCACCGAAATATTGTGAAATATAAAGAAAACATGCTAAAAAACTATTATAGGGAAAACATGTTTAAGTCTTAAAAACGGATTTTTTTGCTGAGGTTTATTTGGGACAGCCCTATGCAAGTATGTTACCTATACCAGAGTTACCACACAGTCATATTCGTAGGATGTCTCCTTGTGTTGTTGTTAACGAGAGTTGTGCAACGGAGTTGTCACTCCGTTGCACAACTTTCAAATCAAATTCGTACCTACACAATTGTAACTGTAAAGTAGGTACATGAATGTACATTCAGTACATGAATAAGAGTGTCATTAATCTTGGTAATAAATATCTCTCCCTATACTTGTCTCGGTAGGCGGCTGTGTTATGATCCGTCCTGATGGGCTGCGTGCAGGGAGCACTTAATAAAATGCGTTTTTCCAATTTATATTTATTCTTGCCTGTTTTATTCTTTACTGTGTGAAATATTGAAGGTGGAAAGCTTTTTGTAAGGAAGGCGATCGGGAATTCGGATATTTTTTTAAGGTTGTCGATGTTATTGATGAATTATTGTAATGTATTTCCAGAGAGATTTACTGAGTGTAGTACGTAACATCAAAGAAAGTAATCGCTTTGCTTTTTTATTAGGCTTTGGTGAAAGTGGCCTTGGTCCTGCGACTAGGCTCTCTTTGTAAAAATGCGATAAGAAATGATAATTTGTATAGATCACTTTTACCCGCTACATCGAGGGATAGGGTTCGAATTTTGTAAAATCCCTTCTTAACGTTTGCCTGCGTCATAACAGCTATTTGTATGCTAATTTTAGGCTGCTGTCTTTTGTGTTGATATATAAGCTAAACAGTCAATAAGAATTTGAATTTAAGTTATGTTTATCAATTTTTAAAGCTGTAGGTTTGTTCAAAAATGCTTACATTGTTATCCTTTTCAATATCGGGTGATAAAACTCCACCTTTAGATTTTAATGGTTTAAATTCATTACTTAGCTACACTTAAGAACCCTGTCTGTACACTTGATAGTTGAGAAGATATTTAAGTGCTTCTTTAACTTTATATCCTAGATATAGCTGCTATATAAAATAATTAAAATGTATTTTATGGCTTAATATGCTGCAACATCATAAAGACGTAGTATTTTCTTTACTGCAATAACTTTCAAGTAGATTGAGCATTCCACTGCAACAGACTTTCCAGTCAGCCGATTTTTTTTAAAGGTTTAGTACCTCTTAGGAGGAAAATCTTATAGGATAACGCGATTGTCTCACTGTCTGTCTATCTGTTACATCACTACATAGTATAAAATTAAGTCGCTTTCTCTGCCCCTATGTCCCTTTGTATGCTTAAATCTTTAAAACTACGCAACGGATTTTGATGCGGTTTTAATAGATAGAGTGATTCAAGAGGAAGGTTTATATGTAGAATACATGCATAATATAGCCGTGCGAAGCCGGGACGGGTCGCTAGTTGATCTATAATCTTCTAATATATATAAATTACGTGTCACGTTGTTTGTGTGCGATGGAGTTTAACCGATTTTAATCAAATTTTTACATCGTGTGCAGTTTGATCCAACTTGAAAGATAGAATAGCTTACATCTTAATTTATCCCGATATTCCCACGGGATCGGGAGTTACGCGGGTGAAACTGCATATATAAAAAAAATACATACAACCGAATTGAGAACCTCCTCCTTTTTTGAAGTCGGTTAAAAACAGAAAAATACTCATTAAGAAATCTCTGAAACTCGGAGTCCGAAACTTTGCATGGAGATTCCATTTAGGACGTAGGCGACCACTAAGAATAGAATTTTGAAAATTCGACCTCGAAAGAGGTAAAAAGGACTGATAAACTTTATATTTTGTAGTAACTAACAAAAACGTATTTTGTAGTTTGTAGTAATAATTTTATAGTTTGTAGTAACTAACTAAAACGTATTTTGTGTTTATAAGAAACTAGCTGTCCCGGCAAACGTTGTTTTGCCATATAAAAAAAACTAAATCAAAATCGGTTCAGCCGTTCGGGAGCTACGATGCCACAGACAGACACACACACACACAAATATCACTTTTAAAAAGACATTAAAGTTGGTAATACCGGGGGCTCAGCTATAACCTATAATATAAATAAATAAATATTGAAGGACATTCCACACATCGCCATCTAGCCCCAAACTAAGTAACTAGACTTGTATTATGGGTGCTAGACAACGGATTTACTACTTGTATACTTTTCTTTTGTAAATATATACTTATTATACATAGAAACAACCAGACCACAGACAAATATCTAAACATAAATACTTGTCTGAGGCGGGTATCAAACCCGCAACCCTATGTTTGGCAGTCCGACATTGTGACCATTGTGCCAACTGGGTCGTCAATATAAAGAACACCCAGCAAAATAGTACCATAAAAGTATTACCTAAGTATAGTTAGCTACCTACCTTTAAATTACATATAACATTTAAATGGCCATGCGCCCGGGGGAAAGGGATAGGGGTTTTCACCTTAAGGTGAGTTATCGGTCGATACGAAGTCTCTGGTCTATTTTCTGAAATAATTCTCGAGTATTAAACTGCTTTATCTTTCTCGTTAGTGTTTGGAAAGCGTGCTTTGAATTGAAGTTTAGTTCCTTTAATTGTTCTATTTTAAAAGTAATTGGCTATTGCTCTCTTGGAATACATAAATTCCTTTCAAAACTAATAAACTTTGACTGCTAATATTATTATTAAGAGCGAGAGCGCTGAGTGACAGCGAGAGTCGCTTAGCTGTGTTTCTCACAGCTAAGCGACTCTCGCTGATCGTTTACGGTCGTGCGGGTTAAGCGACGCCTGACGCGGTCATTACTTCGATGGGTGGCCAATTAGTTGTGTGGCAAAAATGTGTTTTAGTGAGCCCCTCCGTTCTTCGGAAGGCACGTTAAGCCGTTGGTCCCGATTGCTACCTCTAGTAGCAGTCGTTAGGACAAGTTAGAGGCCTTAAGACGATCTGAAAACTCTAACAATAGGTGAGCCACACCACTATTATTATACGAGAAGAAGAAGAAGACCTCTCTTCCATTGATTGCAATCTGTAGCTATTTTACACCAGTCATTCCTATAGAAGATTACAGAGAGTAATTTATATTTTATTGACTCTTTACCGTTAAATAATAAAAGTACCAAAACCAAGAATCGGTTCGAATCGACCTGTTAATTTAGCAAAAAAAAATCGCTTCGGTATATTTTTGTAACAATCGATTATGTTGCAAAATTAACAGGTTCACAAATTGCACATAGTTGATGTTGTGTTGGAAGCATGCACTGAGTAATAATTCTCAGCTTTTATAAAAATACGAAGGTCTGGCAGTAGGCAGGATCTTACTCTATAATGAGTAATGTAAGTAAGGAATATGTAATTAAACCGACTTTAATTAAACCTAAAATAAAAATCCTATAATATAGGCAATTTTTTATCCCGATATTTTCTAGGGATCGGGTGATATCACAAGCGGAGCTAGTATCTACTCGTAGTATCTTTATATAAAAATGTCATAAGATAAATCCTGAGATTTGTGAGGTTTAGCTTAATCGAACTGTATCTATCGCGTGATAAAAACGTGTTTACCGTAGATTTATATGGCGTAGAAATCACATCTGTTTCGCAAAATATACCAATCAAATCTGTAGGAATCATAATAAATAGGAATATGAAACGCGCTGTAAAATACAAATATTCCCATGGTGTTTGTAAGACGAGTTTCCTATAAATTCTATAGGACGATATCGGCTTTTATGGCTTATGGTTGCGGGGTTTTTGACGCTCGATGTGACAAGATTCTTCCGATGCCTTGTCACTTGGCAGTGGTAAAGATATTTAATACTATGAATTTTTTTTTGCTTCTCACCGAATTTTTTCGTCGTATTTTACTTTTCACTTGTAAATTTTGATGTAAAAGTGTGAAAATTGGTTCAATAGTTTTAATGGCACAGCGGGAAAAACAAACACACAGTCACTCAGATATGAATTTTATAAACTATCAATTCTTACTACGTATCAAAGACACCTTTATTTGCTTCTTTGCAAACTTTTTGTCGATTATAATAAGTAAAGATTAAATTGTTATTGTTTATTGATTCAACTAACATTTTGTATTATTTTCATTACATAATTGACATCATTGTATTATATTCATTTCATCGTAATTCACATACCTAAGGTAGGTTAAATAGCATAAGACTTAATCAATAATTATGACATATTTTTTTTATTTTTTACATATGATAGGTCAGCGTTTGACCACTATCACACCTGCCTGATGGTAGGTGACGATGCGGCCTAAGATGTAACACGCCTTCCTAGAAGATACCTATTCACTCGTGACTTGAAGACCCCCAAATTGTACACGTCAGGAAAGACAGACGCAGGCAACCGATTCCATAAGTAAATATACATACTATACTCTATTCGTGAATAAATGAAATTGAATAGAATTGAAGTGGTCTATCGAGAAAATCTCTTAACGATATTTTGAGTCATAGTATCTTATGTAAAGAAATCTAGTAATATATTCTCAAAGTTAAACTATTCTCACAGGAATATCTCATAAAATATGAGCAGTCAAACTTTAAAAAACATCTTTCAGCAATTGTTATTGTAACCCTCACGAGATAAACACCGAGATAAAAGAGGAATATTGAAAATTCAACTCCTGTGGGAAGTGAAAAATGGTTTTCAATTTTCATATAAGTATTTTAAATAGTTTACTAGTGTAAATCCTTTTGTAAATTAGTTTGCAGGGAAATTTGCTTTGAATATTTTATTACTATTATAGTGACACAACAGTACTAATAAAGGTTTTCTAAAAAAACTACCTTTAAAAGTTGGAGGTTCTTATGCAGTGATAGATTGCACCACTTAGCCACCACTAGCTACTGGATAAAAAACTGACACATATCAAAGTACATATTATTATGTCCAGAAACAAACTATTTTTTTATCTATTAAATGTTAAGTAAGCGTTCTCGTTTTATTATACTACTTGCGCAATTATATATAAAAAAATATTACGTTGTGCCGCGTCATTTTAATCGTGTATCGGTTTATCCAGAGCCTAAAACTCTATTTATATTTTCTATTAAATTCTTCTTTAAACAGAACGTATAAACAATACCTAATTAGTATTTACCCTTTATTTACCAACAACGCGTAAAACAACAGACAGACATTGCCCATCAAGCCAAACTATATGCCATTTTAAGCCAATTAATTGTTCGAAAACTGTCCGTTCATAATTACATCGACATGATAAATCTACGTGCAGTTTGTACGCACCTGGCATTAAGTATCAAAGGCAAGTATACACTGGGAGCAAGTAATGTAAGCTAGTACACTACAAGGTAGAAGGTACACATAGTGGCGATACACATGCGCATTTTAATTACATCTTAGAGGAGTCAGTTTCTCTTGTCCTTACAACATGTCATTCTTCTCTACTCTCTATTCCCCGTCAAATCCGCGTTTACTCCTCTTTCCCCTATATTCTCTTCAACGCATTCCCTCCATATTTTCTTAAGCCACCTCTCCATTTTCTTCCATGCCCTGTATCTTTGTGATCTGAGTATTCTCTCTCTGCATATCGTGACCCTACGGCTGCTGAACACTGCTTATCATCTTGTCAGTTTGTCAGTAATTGGTTGCTACTTTTATACTTCCTCTTTTTTACACCACATATTCATCTCCCGAGCAAACTATGCTTCATTCCCTCAAGCCCTAGTAACTGAACGTTGGCTGTCCTAATGTCAGCTTATAACAACGCCAAAGACTTGGTAGCATACTGCAATAGGCAGATCTGACCCACCTTATCATTTCCCCCATTGATTTGTGCCATCATCTATACGAAAAGGAAGGTTGGAAAAATAACCTTGTATTATTTTAGTGATTGTAATATTAAATATTATATTGTTATATTTAATTATTGCGTTTACAACTCTTTGTAGGCGACCGACACTTTAAAAAGTGATAGGTGCTAAACAGGTATAAAATGTGCTAAATTTAGCACCAAAAGTGATAAATTAGCATCATTATTATATTACACGTCAAGCACTCAGTGTATGCAAACTTATTTACCCAATACATTGCGGTATGAGTAGGTGTAATGAATAGGCCAATTTTCCACATTTTCCGCTATTAGCCGCAACGGACGCGGACATTGCGTTCGCAAACAGCCCGTATGTCCGCTTGTTTGGGATAAAAGTATTTTTGTAACGATTAGACAGAGTTTACTTTGCTTACCTGGCCTGGTTATGCGGGCTTTAAATTGTATTGTTTGATGTTGACTGGGTATTTACTTTATATTTATGCGTTAAAAAGTATCTAGTGCTTTGTTCTGTTTTTCCTGATTTATACTTAGATTTTGACTTAGAGCCTTCGCAGTCGATAAGTTGCCGGGTCGGGTCAGTGTGTGAAGTTTAATACTGACTGACTGACTTGATGATGCTATGATGCGTCGTTAATTCTCTGTGCGCAATGTATGAATAAACACCCTTAGTTTCTCAACTTCGTAAATTAAAGTACCCAATTAGACGTCCTTTCTTAGCGGTTAAAAAATCCGCCTTATAAAAACAGTTCTTATCTTGGAAAAATTACGAAAACATTTTCTTATTAGCGAATAATTTACCTTTTTATACTCCTTAATTTTAAACTACCTATTAAAAAGAACTTCTCAACAATCTTTATACCTACATTGTTTGCCAGAATACGCAACTTAATGAAGACTCGTAAAAGATTTGATTGCTTCCCCTTGGCTTCTGTTTTGAAGATACCAGTTAAGATTCTGTAATAAAGTGGTCAGAAGTATTGTTTTTTCACACCAATTTGCTGGAAAGAGTTTTAAGTAGCGTTCATTTGTTTAAGTTATTTTTATTCCACTGGATTTTCGCCAAAAGAAATCAAAGAAGCCATGCAGATAATGTTGAGTATTAGATTCTGCAGCCAAATTATCATTGCCTTTGCCAGTTAGGTTGAGCAAAGAGTAGGTACAACTTTCAGACGGTCGATAGCATTTGAAGACGACTAGTTCCTTTTGTTTGCCAAAATCCAAACAGTCGGCGAGCTATCTGTCGATAGAAAAGTCTGTATTCTGTTATCTCTAGTATTAGAAATTATTGAAACGTGAAGCGAATTCTCGCACATTCGACTGGAATACTCGCTTTCTAGAGAGATAAGACTAAAGTCAGACTATTAACAGACAAATTATCATGGCTTTTGGCATCTGTGTACAATACTTGGTTGTTAAATATAACTAGTTACCTAGTTGGTTTGCTGCTTCATTTGTTAGATAGCTATGCTAGACTTAGCCACTATTTAGTATTAATGATCAACTTCTTAACAAAAACTTAATCTTTGAAAATATAAATTTATGTAACTGAGTATGCATGCCTAAATTCTTTGTATAGTTGCGATGTGTGGGAAGAGTGATAGATAGAAAGATAAAATCTTTATTGTAAACACCATTTTCTAATAACATTTTATAAAAAAGCTTAAGTCAACAAAGGGCAGTCTCATCGCTCAATGCGATCTCTTCCAGGCAACCTTTGGATGGGCAAGTAGTTGAGGAAGGTAAAGAGTAGGGTGTTTCTAAGAGTTTATTGCCTGTAAAAGTAACAATTTTGAAGTCGATCCAGAAATTTCATAAGTAACCTACTTAGTTTATTTTTATTTTTACTAGGCATAGTAACAATATACAAATTAATTATTACAAATAGACATGAGTCAGAAGGAATCGTTTTCAATGCATTACGTTACGTATACGTTTTCATTTTGCGTTACTCACTTTCACTAGTTTTAGGTATTGCACTTGTCTTAATTGAAATCTAAATCGAAAGTTAATGTATGAAATATGTTAACAAATTAAGTTATGTTATGTTAACAAATTAACGCTTCAGAAACTTCCAGAAAAAACAACATCGATTTACGAAACCATTATTTCGTGGAAGCAATTAAATTGTAGATGGAAGGAGAAATATTATAACAAATAACAGCGATATTTACCTGTTTTCTTTGTTTATTAAAGGTATTGAGGTCATGACCTCGATGTTGGTAATGTGTATTTCAGAGACGCGAATACCCTGGGCATATTTCAGGGAATCATTTCGCCTTTAATAGCTTTAGAAAAAAAAAGTAAACACTTATACTCGTAATAAGACAGTACATATTCACTTTAGGCCCAGATTACATCAAAACTATTATTTATCTCAAAACATAGTTTTTTAGGGATAGGGGTAGGTGTGTTCCTCCCCAGCCCCAGCTATTTGAAGGGAACAATCATCAAATAAATATTGTCTCCTTAAAATAAACTATTATACTATAAATACATTTCAAACTGTTATTTATCGGTTTAAATATCAGTATTCTATCCTTTATCTAACCACCACAATACAAGCCTAATTGCTTAACTCGGAGCTAGATGGCGTTGTGTGCAACTTCCTGCAATATTTATTAATTATCTTATTCCATGAAATGTGAATCTTAGGATGATGACAATTACATTTAATTAAGTTACAATAAATTAAAATTGTGTCTGAAGACTTTAGATAATTGATTGAATCAGGCGTTACTTTTCGGAATTTCATAAATTATCTGTGGAGTATTAATATTTAGTTTTTAGTTCCGAACCTAGTGCCAAAACACAAAATGCAATGTGCATCTTCTCGCCCACCGAAAGAGATTTGCAACGAGGACAAGCAATAATTAGTGTTAGTGACACCTTCATTTACCTACACGTATTTCTGAAGACTTTTTTTGTTAAGCCCAGGGCGGAAAATCCTTGACTACGTCCAATGGTATAGTATGTATATTGTTGTATCTACTATTTCTACTGCTATGTTTGTCATGTTTTTCGCGCTTTGTTTTAAGTATATTTGTATGATCCGGCATCGCTTGGGTGGAAATTCAGTTTCCGGTAGAAATATTTATCCGTTGTCCTCATTTTTTTCCCGAGAAAATTCAAGGACCTAGTTATAGAGGCTTTGTTACTATGTAACGTAGAACGAGTGGTGTTATTTACTCGTGCATGTATACTTTCCTTGATAAGAGGCTTGGTATTACTTGTCAGATGTCAAAGAAAATAATCTCTAGACGATTTACTACTTAGAAATTATTGCGTTTTAGATTTTTGATTTGTTAAACATTTTGACGACCCAGTTGACACAATGGTCACTACGCCGGACTGCCAATCACAGGGTTGCGGGTTCGATTCCCGCCTCAGACAAGTATTTATATTAAGATATTTGTCTGTGGTCTGGTTGTTACAATGTATTATAATATATTTACAAAAGAAAAGTATATAAGTAGTTGTCTTGCACCCATAACACAAGTCTATGGTGCTTAGCTTGGTGCTAGATGGCGATGTGTAGAATGTCTTGCAATATTTATTCGTTTTATTTATTTATCTATAAGCGATATACAGATTAGGTTTGGCTGTGTAGACATTCATTTTGGTAAAAGTAAGATTTATAGCAGATAAAATTCTGAATATATTTTTAAACCGCATTTTTCTAATATGATCATCATCTTCGGCCTGTTTGACGTATAATCAATCGGAAACCATCAGTCAAAGCGTTCGCGCTCTTTAGTATTTTTCCACAGAATAATCCTTCGATTAAACCTCAGTCCCAGCACAGGCGGGAATCAATAGTCGTATCCATACCAGCGGAAAATCAAAGCGACACTTCTCACGAAGTAATAACACGTGACTACTTTATTCTGTGTTATTTTTAGGCACAGAAATACTCGAAATGGTAAGTTTTGTTTATAACTTTGGTATGATTAGGTAGTTAGTAAATTTTTGATGATGTTGTTTGAGAGTCTGGGAATCACGAGCGTATCGGATAGCGTTCTACATCTTAGACCACGTTTTCACTTACCATTAGGGTGAAATAGTGGTTAAACACTGACATATTTAATATAAAAAAAAAGTTATCCAAGTGAGTGAATAAAAAAAAACCACTGTAACACAACTATGAAAGAAATACAGATGATATTAGGACATTTTTAATAGAAATACTTTGTCGTTGTTTTCTTTTCTACGCAGCGTGACCACGTAACATCTCTGCGTAGATACAAATTTTGTAATAGTGGGTACAAAGTTACTGTTGTCCGGTCTGCAGTAACTTTTTGTCGCAACACTGCTGACAGATGAACGCTATAGATCTCACTAAGAATATTAAGTATGTTATAAAGTGTATCAAACAATCCATGTTTGAAGTAGGTTGACCCTAAAAATGTAGTCACCTAACATATTTTACAGAGTGAAAGTATCTTTGATGGGCTCCCTAAATATTCGTCGTTCCTGTGTTAAGGCCTATCAAATTTATGCGATACTTTATGGATAGCTTTATTTACAACGACGTTATATCTCTTAATATCCCTTCAATGTAAATGGAACTTGTGTTACGAGTTGTTTTTTAAGACTCTCGCTAAATTGGCCCTTATCGCGGTAATGGTCGTGTTTTATGTAATTTCGGGATGTTTTTCTCTTTACTGGACTTTTCGTACAGAGTCATTTGTAGATACAAAATAACTGAAGTGGATGCAAAGGGCATGTGATCGAACTGCTGGTTAACAGTTGTTCTTACCTCGCAACGCTTCAGTCGTTTCTGATCTATATTGAAAATAATTTGAAGCTGATGTACCAGGCGACCATAGGTTATAAGGAGCTCTCATTATATTTAGTCGCTCTTGAAGTCTTTGGAAGAGGCCTATGATCATCACCTATTATAAGTTAAGTTATTCACAACCTACCATAAAAGCTAAATCAGTTCTTTTCCATCCAAAGGTTGCCTGGAAGAAATCGCTTTCAGCGATAAGGCCGCCCATTTGTGCAACTTGTTCTTTCTAGCTTTTACTTTACTTTGTGTTTATCGTGTTCTGTTTCTTTCTGTGTTGTACAAATAAAGTTATCTATCTATCTATGATGAGCGGCGAACGTCCTATGGCTAAAATGATGGTGATGATAGAGTAAAGTTTGTACTGTGATAATTAAATAGTTAAAACATAGTGTCTTTTTTTCAGTAAATCGTTTTTCACTCTACATAAGTTATAATAAATAACATTAAAGCTATAAAACAGTTTTGATATATCAGTGTAGCTCCGTTTTTTCTAAAAGAAACAGAAAATTTGTTACAGAATTCAAGTCCTCCCAAGTTTTTTTGCGGCGCTCGCAAGCGTCTGCTGGGTTCTCAATTTTTTTAACAATGCTGAGGTTTTTTGCTTACCCTTATATTAAATTATAATTATATCTTTAATATGATATTGTGTTCAAGTATAGTTTCGTTATTCTTAATAAACTGTAAGTACTTAGATTTCTATATTATGAAATAATTTTAATAGAGAATAATTACAAAAAATAAAATTTATGATATTTCCCAATGATTTTTCTAACAAGAAGTTCTTGCACTAATCCGAATTAACGTTAAATCCGACTTTTTAATCCAAAATCCCGACGAAAATTCAAAAAGCCAGTGTTCATTAAAACAAGCTCAATACGTAATCGAAGTAATCTGACCTCACCCTTTCTGATAACTTCTCAAATAGAATCGTCATTTCGAATCGAGAGCGGTTTTTGCTTGCTTGCTAGAATACAAAATGAGAAACGACGGATACATGAGGGACTAAGGGTATTTCAAGAAAGCCAGCATAATTTGTCCATAATTGGACGTAATACGATCTTCAAACCCATACAATTTTACTCCCAAATTGATGTTTTTCGTAAGACGAATAGAAACGATTTGATGTTTAATTAATGATCAACAAAAATATCAAAGGCTCAGTTATTTTTAGTAACGACTCAGTCATTTTTACGTTCTTCGCGGAATTTTCCAAATCTACTGAAAGGAAAATGTTAGTCGAGTTTATGAGGTAAGAGCACAGACTAGAAAATAGTCCTATTATTATAGAAGTCGTATTTTGAGCCCTGAATATTCGACATACCGTGAAATGATGGTCAAACGATAAGAGTGAGCGCACACCTAGCCGCACCGCACGCCCCGCAGTCGCCGAAGCGAAGGAAATTACCAAGGCCGATGCTGATGACGTCACCAGCCGGAACCGCGCTCATACAAACGGAGACTGCGGCGCGTGCGGTGCGGGTAGGTGTGCGCTCACCATAAAACATATTTTAAGCAAATAAAAAACCATGAACATTCTATTTCTGCCAATTTGAAAACTTTTTCAGTTCCCGACAACTTTTTAACACTTTCCACGACTATTAAAAATTCAATGGGACCTAAAAGGCACCATTCCGGAACTCCAGATCTGAAATCGATGTTCCTAAATGCAGTGACGGACTGGGCGACTAATTGGTTCGGATAAAAAGCAGCTGTACTTAGTGTTTTTACTAAAACTAGGAGTACGTAAAAGTTTTATAGCAAACGACGACGGGTTAACTAGGTTTTATGGAAGTTTCCAGACTATTTTTCGAGTTGTTTTATGAAATTTCATTAGTGGGTTATACTTTTTCTTCCTCGTCATTGGAGAACGAAATCACGTCCCTCTGTTGTTGTCCGATGCAAAAACAATAGAATACGCTTTTTGGCGAAATAGAGTCGGCTTCGCACCGACATCAATCTTCGTCCAGTGTACACTCATCGACCAAAAAAAAATCAAAAAGCCAACCCAACCCGTACAAGCCGACCGGAATACAGATGTGCGTTTCAAGATTTCTGCCAAAAAGTTTCGCTATTATCGACTTTGCCCCTCTAGGGAAGGGGAATAGTGCAGGAAATCTGACGTCATAGTTTGAAAAGCTGTTTGAGTGTTGAATTTGTAAATATTGGTACGTTTTTGAGAGACCCCAAACGATTCTCTTAAATGGAGTCATTTGTATTGTAGGGCGGGCAAGTTACATTCGAGTATAGAATGTTTCGTGTATTGACCACTTTGTGTAAGTGGTTGTGGGTTGAGAATGGCTTTGTCAGCTCGATGTGCACCGAATATAAATTTGTTTACGCTGCAAATACAACACAGAGTGAGTAGTGTGATCAAATAAAAACTCCACAGAGTAGCTTTCTTTATTATTTGTCAGAAGCAACGTCGCCAAGGGCCTCCTTTATCTTAGGAACTTCTTTTATATGTAGGTCAAAACGAAATTTATTTCATTTTTTGTGGGTGTCGTTTGCATTAATTTTGGAGGGCGGCATCTGCGAATAATGGCGTCTCCAAGTTCGTATATTATTATCATTTTATTGAATTTATCAACCCGCAAAAGATCGCTTGTGGAAAATTGACACCTTATAGGCCTAAAAAGTTCGTTAGAGGGAAAACTACACTGTACTGTACTGATGGAAAAAAAAAACAATATTAATTTTATATTTCTTCTTTGTGAATATTTGTATATTGGTCCTTGTATTGAATTCATACTGCATTGTGTAATTAAGCTTCCCTCAGAGCATTGTAATAGCACCATCATTAAGTTATTTATTGGTAAAGTTTCAAGAATCGAACCTGTTGCATATGAGAACATAACAAGGCAGATGTCACAATTAACATTTTACTGACGTAATTACGTTCTACGTTTACGCAGGGCCCCCTTTGTACAGTCAGCAACAAAACCAATTTACAATTCCACCCAAATAGGTAGAGTAGGTACCTATACACTCATAACGTATTGTTTGACTTAAAATTCTCTGGCGCTCAATTGTCTGCAGATGCTATCTCTAAATTAAATAATGGATGGGTTTTTATTTGGAAAACATGTTTCCTTTGGACTTACATGGAATTTTAAATTCCGTTGTTATACAGCAATCTCGAAATTGCATTTCTTCGGCAGCCACGTATCACGTGCTCTGCATTTCTTTTAACACTGTAATTTAAGATGTTGTATTATTTTGTGTAGTTTGATGCCATTTTGGATTTACTGACTTTTACTATAGTTTAGCAACAACTGTAAACAGTTGCCCAGCGTATTTATGATTTTGCTAACTCTACCTAGAGTCCGCATGGCGACCGCGTCCACCCTCATAAAAATATAATTTCGAAAACGCAATTAAACTTAAACTTCATTAATAAAAATACCTTATTTTCTTTCGTTTAAATAATGGAGCGGCCATATTGTTTCTGCCGGTTCTTTGTCCAAGAACAATGGTTTCGTACTGCGGGCAGTTGTTGGTACCGTCACACTTTCAAATGAAACACGCCGTTAATCATTAATTACTAGAACATACTACTCTAATAATAGAGATGTAACTTTTTCCATTAGTTTTACTGCCTTCACCGTGTCTCAGGGATTGTACCGGTGTAATTAGAATCTGAGTTAACTGCTCTAACTAGTTCAACTGTTTAATGTTTAGTGGACTATATCTTGCTTGATGGTTTACTTATATTGCTAATTTTATCACAATATTAATCGAATGTTCATTTTATTACGCAGAGTAAATTAATAAATAAATACATAAATATTGCAGGACATTTCACACATAGCCATCTAGCCCCAAGCTAAGTAACTAGATTTGTGTTATGGGTGCTAGACAACGGATATAGGTACTTATAATATGTATTTATGATACATAGAAACAACCAGACCACAGACAAATATCTAACCATAAATACATGTATAAGGCGGGAATCGAACCCGTAACCCTGTGTTTGGCAGTCCGGTATGGTGACCATTGGGTCGCCAATTAGACTAAAGCAACAATTTTAAACTGTAGCTAGAGTTTAATTTTACAGTAAAATAAACGGCAAAAAGTTTGTGAAAACGTTATTTTTGTTATAGAACTATCCGTGTGACAGGTGCAACACTAGACGAGATGTGTTTGCTCAAATAACACACATTGTGAATATAAAACCAGGGTACCTCCTGGACTATGAATTCAAATACAGCCACGTCTGAGCTCTCGGTTTTACTGCGGACGAATGTGCAAGCTCTGCTGAACTCACATTTGCCAAAAATGAAACGTCATTTTGTACAATATTTCAAAATATTGAAACTATGTTTTGCTGAGGAAATATTTAATGAAAGAGCACCCGCCAGCCATAAAATTAGATTAACCATTTACGATAACAATCTGTTGTAATGATAAATTATCGTCTTTCTGAACAAAAATATGCGCATCGCTAACAGAACTCGTTCCCAACTATTATGATTACTTCCATCTGAAAATGGTTGATTTATTCCAACGTTTTATCATGGAGGAAAATATTGGGAAATTCCCTGATTTCGTTTTTTTTTTCAGCAGTGTAATTTATCTAAAAGCCGTAAAACTAGACGGCTGGAGGCAGACACGTCCATCTCCGTATAAGTACCCTGGCGAAATGCCAAGGGTGAGGGTTATGGCCTTTGGGTCATCTCCATAAGCGTCCAACAAACCGTCAATAGAATATCCACCTTGAAAACGGCTAATAACGCCCAATTTCCTTTGACACAGTGTTTGGCTTATATCTTTTCGAATCACATCAAGTTACCTCGTGCTATCACCACGTCATCTGTATTGAAGAGGTCCGTGGACTTTACCTTATTAGAAATAAGATTGAGATTCGCTTGCGTGTTTTTCTCGATATTGCATCAACCTGGTAGTTCGGTGTCTCGCTTGTATTCCCTGTTCTTGTTTCGAAGGAATTATGTCTACGTGCGATTATTGCTGAGACTTCGTCTTTTCTGTTGTGGTATTTCATGTTATTAAATTTTGATATATTGTTAGCAGATTTTCTTTTCTTGCCCAAGAGAGCGTGATTCGTTTTTATTGTGCCCTTTATTTAGTCCGAAAGTGTTCTTAATTTTGGTACATGGGGAATCGACATTTGTGTTATGATTCTGTCCCTTTCATAACTGGTAGTTTAGCTGAAGAGATATTGAGGTAAAAATACTGTGAAACTTTATCTTTCTCATCCTGTTTACTGTTTACTATTTTCTCAACTTGTTTTAATTCTATTGACTTTTAAGAGAACCCTTTTAAAGCTTATCTATATCTTCTACCTAATGCAATAGCTAGCAGCATACAGTTTTAAACACTCAACCTTCGAAAGCCAGCGTAACTAGACACCTCTTTGTGGAGTGGAACTCTTTGTTTCAACCGTAATTAGGAAGAAGAAAGTCGCCTCAACCTTTCTTTGCCTGGATACGGCGATTTGGCTTGTCGAATACTTTTTATTGGGGTTGATAACTGTTTGTACGTGTGAACTACCTAGTTTGATTGTGTGGAAGGTTAACTGTTATTGCTTTTGTTCGAGAGGTCCACCTGAATCGGGCTTTGGTAGTATTTTGTTTATCTTTATCGAACCTTTATGGAACCTTTAGCAAATTACTCTTCTATAGATTATTGTTTGCCTTACAACTAAAACAATAAACTGAGTTCACAAAAATCTACCAATTCCTTTACTTGCGCATAACCATACATTTATAGAGGTTCTATGCAAATTAAATTACCAAACCTCTATGCATATTTACAGGTGTAAGTTAAACCAGTCTGTTTTTGCGTCATATAGAGTAGTTATTATGATAAAATGAGCTATTTTGCCTTAACGATCAAACGCAGTAATTACGTTGACGGCCCTTTGTTAGCAATTTCCCTTGAAAATTGTTATTATCGCAGTCTCCCAGAGGTTTTGATGACCCATAAAATGGACCTTGAAACCCAATGTATTTAGTCTAATAGAACTCATTGAATCCAAATTGGTATTACGTAAACGATCGAGCTTTTACATCCTGTCCTAAGTAAATAAAATATAAAACCGGGGAGCACCGAAATCGCCAAAGAAAACACCTGCACAGTCATCATACAGACATTCTCCAAAATCGGGCTTATTTCGTGCACAAGCCATTTTGCTTTATTGATATAGAATATTGGAAACAGAACGGCACCGGCGACACATTTGAATACTGAATGCTTTGTGTTACAATGCTAAATGTAAATAAATTTGTTTCTTACTGTGTAAGGTTTAAGGTCATATTTTGTATGAGGGTGAAAGTGGTGATGCTGTAGGGTCGCCAGTCGGGACTGGAGACTGGCGATTTGTGCAGAGCATCAGTTGGAAGGTTGCCAGCAGGCGACGTGTTGCCTGCACCACGGAAAACCTTACCGCAACGCTTTATCTACACAGAATTGAAAGCAGTGATAATAAAATTGTCTGGCCACACGGTCGCAGTACAACGGTGGCTACGATTAATAAGTTAAATTAGTTTAGTTTCAATACCTGAAATTAACATTCAGCGATTTCGAACGCTATTTAGTTCAGTTTATCTTGATTGCAATCGTACGGCGGCGACAAGTTTTGTTACATATTGGGTTCTTTAGGTAAATAAGTCAATACCTGCAGTTCAAATAGGTTATTTGATTCTGTTTAATTAATAAATAAATATTTCAGGACATATTACAGGTCGCCATCCAGCCCCAAGCTAAGCAACTTAATGCTTGTGTTATGGGTGCCAGATAACGGATAAACTACTTATATACTTTTTTTTTTTTAAATATATACATATTATACATATAGGAAACACCCAGAACCAGAAACAAGAATTTATGGTCAGCATAAATACTTGTTCCCGGCGGGAATCGAACCCGCAACCTTCTGCGTCGCAGTCGGGTGTTCGCCCGACGCGCCACAGAGGTCGTCGATAGAAGACCTTTAAGATGAAATACCTGATGTCATATCCAATTATGCAATTACATGGTGGCATTGTCGTCACGACAGAATACGAAAATGTACAGAAAGATGTCTCAAAGCTCCAAGACTTGGACTTGGAAGAACATACCACATTTTTGGGCTCAACTATAATAAAATACTAGCGGCCCGCCCCGGCTTCGCACGGCTGTATTATGCATGTATTATATCTAAAAACCTTCCTCTTCAATCACTCTATCTATTAAAAAAACCGCATCAAAATCCGTTGTGTAGTTTTAAAGATCTAAGCATACAAAGGGAAATAGGGACATAGGGACGGCGAAAACTGACTTTATTTTATACTATGTAGTGATGATGTGAATCTGGTAATCAAATTAATTTACGAAGCCAAAATTTAAAAAAAAAACGCCAATTCCAAAATCAGCTATTTACAAAATGTACTCATTAGTGTCAGCCACAAATTGCACCTCACATTATACAGTGGTAAGCATCCACCATTATTAACGCACCCCTAGAGACGGAGCGCTCTTATAATACGTGATACACATTTTAATTTCGACAAAACACGCGAAACACACACTGGAATTTAATTTCCGTAGAATAATTTATTTTGTGGTCACTTTATTGGTGGCCATTCGACAGAATTATGTTTTTTGGTTTACGTCCCAAATGACATGACGTTTCATTAGTGAGTATAAATAAAAGGTGTTTTTCGAATGTTATGCGTTTTAATGCAGGAATATGAAATTCAGATACGTAAATCTCAAAATCTTGTGTAAATCAACATTGAAATTTTGATGGTAAATTCAATGGTTACTCCAATCCTGAAAGAAGAACTCTTTGCTATGGACTGAAATACAACTCTTTATTAAAAAGCTCTTTAAAATACCTATAATTTTATAGAGGATTTTTACTTTTAATTAATTAACAATACAACAATAACATTTTAGCTCTTTTTTGAGTTATATGATAGCTAAAAACTAGTAGGTAAGTATAGTTATATTATATAACTAGCTGCGCCCCGCGGTTTCTCTCGCGTAAGTCCCGATCCCTCGGGAATTACGGAATCAAAAGTTTTCCATTCCCTAACTAAACTATTACTATACTAATTTTCATCCAAATCCGTCCAGGTGTTTGACGTGAAGCGAAGTGACGTTTACGTGAAGGAACAAAAAACTTTCAGATTTATAATATTAGTTAGCACTAGCTTTTGCCCGCGACTTCATCCGCGCAGGAGTCGAAAATAGTTAAAATAGGATTATTTTTTGTTGATTTCAAATTAGATTGAGTTTGAAACATGTGTGTCAAAATAAAATGTACTTACTTAATTTAATCAAAAGCACTAAGGTGTTCGAGTCGAAGCAAATCGCCTAAAATAACTTTCTACTCTTTTTTAAACCCGGTAGGTAATTAATTTCTTATCGGATGCCTACGTCATACGAAGAACACACCCTATAAGTTTCAGGTTTCTACGATTTAGGCTGTGCGTTGATCCGTCAGTCAGTCAGGACAAAAATTTTTATATGTATAGAGAAGATAGATTTTGAATGAGATGTATTTTAACTTGGAACACGAAAACCTCGGGTGCACCCAATTCTCTTGGGATGGGATCCAAAATGGGCTATACGTCTAAGTACCTAAAGTTCTAAACAAAAAAAATGAATTCTTCTATTTCTCTCTTTCTAACACAGAGCCAATAATGCACAAAACTCTACGATTACCACATGAGTAAATCTTTAATCATATCGTGCTAATTAGTAATTACCTATCTATCATAGTCATCTTTTGTGTTTTTAGGGTTCCGTACCTTAAAAGGTAAAAAAACTGGTTGTTTTTTTTTTTATAAAAAAAATTTATAAAACGTTGTCACGTCAAAACAAAAAAAATACTGTATTAGTTTATGTAAAGACAAGAAGTTATAGCAGTGGTTACTAAGAAAATACGTGATTAATTTTGAAATCAAACTATTAAGATTGTTTAAGTACCTACTTACCTAAATAAATATTATTTTCATAAATACGTCAACTGTATTCAAATTAATAAACTTTTTAAACTCACACGATTTGTATTCATAGTAATTATTTTCCCGGGTCTTAATCGCGTATTTTAAAACGTTCGCGTTTTTTTTTCCGGGAAAGTGGATACAAGCTCTCATCTACGTGGAATCCAGTGATAAAAATGTGCAAGTGTCGCGAGATATCTCCGGATATATCTTCGGATATAGTGAGTGTGGTGTGCCGCGGCCCTTATGACTGTTGACAAAACTGTTTATAAAATCGAGTGTCGGTACTCGACCTACCCTCGGTTACTACCCTCAACTATCAACATGAGAGGACAACGCTCGCCGCTGCTCCAGTCTCCTCGCGACCATGGCTATTGTAACATAGTCGAAACGTCGAGGTAAGAGAAATGAAAAACAAAAAATACGCGATTAAGACCCGGGAAAATAATTACTATGTATTCAAATTAGTTATACAAACAGAAATGTTCAAACGACTACAAAAATGTAATTAACTTTCGCTGTACCAAAATAATTAATAATTAATTTAATTAATAAAACCAGGTACCTATGTCTTCAGTTGCTACCCTTTCAACAAAGATTGAGAGAGACCTTCTAACAAATTATTAACAAACATTTAGTTGAAATATTTTAATAATTACTTACCTATTTATTCAAGTTCAAGGTAGTTACGAGTAAGTACCAGTAGCTATTGTTTGAAAAGGTTAAAAAACTTGTGAAACGCCTTCAAGTCCTGCCTTGAAGGCGTTTCACAAGTTTTGCGTGTTGTCTGCAAAAACCGATACAAAATCTAGATAGTGCCTTTTGTTTCTTTTTCGTCAATGAATTTACCTGATAATAAATTCATGGTTGCCGAAATGAACCTAAATCGATTAGTTCCATTCCTCACGATAGTGCTTGCGTGGCTTAAGAAGGAAGAAAAAAAAACATTTTCAACTGAAATTCTTTACTGACACGTCGTGTAGCATCGCCTTGTCCAAAGCCAGATTTTTCTTTTTTTTTTATTCAATATATTTCATCTCAAGACTAGTTTTTATTGTCTAAACCCGTTTGACGAATACTCCGGTCTGTTTTCTTACATAAAATTCATTTCAAATGTATTATGCGAAGTTTAAAGTTTTTCATTTTAGTGTAGGTAAAACGTTTGAACAATTGAACATTAGGGGCGAAATACAAAGGAGTCGGAGGCGTGGCACCGACGACGACATGGCGTGGTGGCAGTTGGCAATTAATGTAGGTACATTTGTTTAAAAAAAAGACCAGACATTTCATTCGAAAAAATCGAAATACATGTTTTAAAAATTTAGTTTTATTTTCATTTAGTACACACATCTTCAGCTCATCTTCTTCGTCTTCCCGCGATCATAATCGGTGCAATTCGATCGAAACGTAGGGTGAATATTAAAATGGCTTGTAGTTATTAACGCGATCGCGACCCTTGTTTGTAGAATGCACACATCTTTAGTCTAAGGATTTTTAAAGAATTTTCTCAGTTATATCTCGCCGCTGCCATTCGTGCGCCACTACCGCGCCTCTTGCTCTTCAACCAAACATGTCGGTCCTAAATTTTCATCTAGGTGTTAAGCCCTGTATAAACTTAAGACCTATCTGAATAATGCTTGACAAGAGGATGCAAGTGCATTACATTTCTCAATCTTAGTGATTTAATTTTAGAAATGGAAAAGAGAATCCGACGTCTTAATGGATTTATCGGAGCTATGGATTAAGGAGTGTCATGAAGCTTTCTTAAGAAAGGGTAGGGAACAAATAGGATTACTTTTCAAGATTAATGACTTGATATATACTTGGAAAAAGTTTAAGGAAGTTTAGTGTCTACTGAATGGATTGAAGAAACGGAAGTAAAGACTTGACATGTTACTAGGTAAAATGTTTAATTCTTGTATGTTGATTATGATTAAAATGATGTTAATATTTATTTCTATTATTACTAATGAATATTATTACTTGACGCCGCCTTGAATCAGCATCGTTCAAAACTATTCTTTGGTTAAAAAAAATATGTTTAAATTGCACTCACCATAGAGTTAAAAGTCATATAATGCTATGAAAATAGTACAGTTACTTTTTAATAATGACGGCTAATTGCGAAGATTTGCATCTCAAGATATTTCTAAAATTCATTTATAATACCCATTTTTTCCATCTCGAAATTTAAAAAATGCTGACATATTTCGATTTTTTATAATCGGACGTGTTTTGTTTGGTTATCCCAACCGCTTATTATGAAGAATTTTGCAATCAACTGCCTTCTCATTGAAAAAACAATCCATAAATTAAATAACAACGCACCCTCAACTTTCAGAGCGGTAGTTTTAAAAAAGTTGAAATTTTTCAGTAGTATTACGTCTGAGTTGGTCGTGCCGTCATGTGCAATGGGCAGACAAAGGTATGCAACGCCAGTTTTCATCTGTTTATTTATTCAATGCACTTTACGTCCTGTTTTTAAGTGACTGAAAATTATGAAAATAAGTTTCAGATGAATTTTGGTAGTTTTGCGACCCGATGGTTAGTAGAAGTTTTTCCAATGATAAGCTTACAAGTTCCGTCAACACACGTCGGGCTACGGCCTAACGGGTATTACACCTGCCTTGGAAGATCTTGTCTTGAGGTACATACTACCCACGTTCCTCCAAACTTTGTTCCAATTACTCTTTTTGGAATAGATAGTTGAAATAATAAGATAGAGTCACAGAGTTACGATGTGGTATGCTGACAAGTGAAATACCACTTTTCCTGCACTCACTTATAAGGTCCCGTACCCAAAGAGTAAGAACGGGACCCATTACTAATACTTCATTGTCCGTTCGTCCGTCTGTTCATCTGTCTATCACCACGCTGTATCTCATGAACCGTGATAGCTAGAGAGTTAAAAATTTAACAGATTATGTATTTCTGTTGCCGCTATAACAACAAATAGTTGGGTACTAAAATAAGAAAAAATAAGGCTCACATACGAAATGGTACGGAACCCATCGTGCGAGAGTCCGACTCGCACTTGGCCCATTTTTATAACTAGACTTTATAATAAAGTACTTAATCCAACAGGTCTTGATCCTTTCCAGTCAATTTACATTCTCGAATTCTCTCGAATCTATGAAAACAGTTTCGCCGGAACAAACAAGTTTGTGAAAAATATTTGTTTGTAACAGCGACTTTTTCTTTTGCTCATGCTTATCCTGACAAATGGGGTCTGCATTACTTGCGGCCTAACTGAAAAGACAATCGCAATGTATTACTGTGGCTCGTTGGACCCACAAAATCCGGATACAGCGCTAGGATTTCAAATATTTTGGCCAAATTTTCATTTACCTTTGCTTTGTGGAGTTTAATTGTATTATGTTTTAAAACGAGGATTAGGTTTAAAGGTCCTGTGGCCCATAAGCTTCATTAAGATACATAAGGCAAGTTATGATACTGCAGAGAATTACGCATTACAATTTCATACATGAAAATGATAGCCTTCATTAATAAAAATGGATATATACATTATGTTTAGACATAAGACACCGGTTTATTGATTGTCTTGCTTACCAGCATAAGCCTCCCCAAGAGTTCTCCACAAAGTTCTATCTCTTGCTTCCCTCATCCAATTTGGTCCTGCCACTTTTTTAATATCATCTTTCCATCTACGATACTGTCTATCTTTGTTTCTTTTATTATATCTAGGACACCATTCTGTCACTTCCTTGGTCCGTCTTCGTATTGCTTCTTATTAAATGGCCAGCCCATTTCCATTTCAGTTGCTTGATTTTATATTTCACATCTATAATTTTGGTTTGTTTTCTAATTGTTGTTAATCGTATTTTGTCTTTTAATCTTATGTTGAGTATACTTCGTTTCATTCTGTATTGACAAGTTTCTAATGATTTTATGTTTTAAGCTATTGCATAGATTTTATCGCGGGCCTTGGGCGCGGCGACCGAATCAAGAAATTCCGTAACGAAAATAACCTAACACCCCCGACAAATGACGGACGATTATTAACGGACGACTATTGACGGACGACAAGTGACGGACGACTATTTTTTTTTTCTATATATAATTCTTCTATCAATCCGACCCAATCAAGAAATTCCGTAACGAAAATAAAACCTAACGGCCGAGCTACATGATAGGCGGAGTGGGGAGTCCACTCCGCCTATCATGTAGCTCGGCCAAGCGTTCGCTTAACGTGTATGTATGTATGTATATGGTACGACTGTACGAAGCTCGCACGACGCAATAGCTTGTGTGGCAGTCCCCGAGTGCCACACGTTTTTTTTGTTTGTGCAACTCCATGTCAGACATGAAAATGTTATTACCAATCACTAATTCCCAATATTTTACAAAATAAATAATAAAAACATAGTGCCTCTCCAATAATAAAAATACATCAACTGATTCAGACACATAAAATATTTTCGAACATATAATTCACCTGATAAAAGTTGTATGCTGAGTTTCACTGAGCAGTAATAAAGGTGGGCCTACATAATATTTATGCGTTGTCGACTATACGAAAAAATATGCAGCAGATATGCTGTAAAAATCAAATTTCAGTCAATATATTTCGATGAAATCTCTGTAATGTATTCACGGCCTGCATCGTTGTGGAGAAGTGGATGGAAACCAATTTTATATAACGTGATTTGATAAAAATATTATACTAGGAATTGCCTAGAAGAAAATTTTATGTACATTTTCTCTACTGGCCTTTTTATTTTAATTGACGACCCAGTTGGCACAATGGTCACCATGCCGGACTGCCAAACACAGATTTGCATGTTCGATTCCCGCCTCAGACAAGTATTTATGCTTAAATATTTGTCTATGGTCTGGTTGTTTCTATGTATTATAAGTATATATTTACAAAATAAAAGCATATAAGAAGTATATCCGTTGTCTAGCACCCATAACGCAAGTCTAGTTACTTAGCTTGGGGCTAGATGGCGATGTGTGGAATGTCCTGCAATGTTTATTTATTTATCTCTAAATTTCGTAAAGTAGATACTGATTCATATTTTTTGTGTAGAATAGGTACCTACTTCGTACATAGAAAAGTGTTCATTAAATTGTACCTCTTTATTTTCTTAACAGATATTTTACCTAATAAACAGTTTACAAACGCAGAAAATATACCTAATCTCCTAATCCTTTAAGCTTTGCAAAGTAGGGTAATTGATTTGGTTTAACAAGATTTTGAAATTTTCTTAACTTTTCGTTTTGTTTACTTTCAGTGTTAAATTTATTTTTGGATTATATTTTTTACAAAAGGAAGCTGGGAGGAATACATTGCTATGGAAATAACAACTTAACTGCAATAACAACGAGTAACTACTTCAGCGCCGCCTTTATGACTCACATTAGCGCAAAATGTATTACGTTTTTCAAAATTACAACTTTAAAACCGCTTAGATTACTAAAAAATTGATATCTTGTGAATCTTCATAAAATACTCTATTCAAACGTGGTCACCTATACACGATTAGAGAAAGTTCGCTTCACTATCACTTCACTATCACTACATAGTATAAAACAAAGTCGCTTTCTCTGTCCCTATATCCCTATGTATGCTTAAATCTTTAAAACTAAGCAACGGATTTTGATGCGGTTTGTTTTAATAGATAGAGTGATTCAAGAGGAAGGTTTATATGTATACATGCTTAATATAGCCGTGCGAAGCCGGAGCGGGTCGCTAGTATAGAATAAAATCGTAAACTTTCTATACATTTTCCAAAAGAAGATAAACAATTTTCATGTCCTCTTCAATTGAGGTAATCCACTTCATTTCGGTGTTTTTTTCTTATTTACCCTAAAACTACTTGTATGAAATCCCACTGATTATATTCGAGCATTTGGCGCAGTTATTTCTTACTAATATTATATAGAGGAAAGATTTGATTGTTTGCCGACCCAGTTGGCACAGTGATCACCATGCCGAACTGCCAACCACAGGGTTGCGGGTTCGATTCCCGCCTCAGACAAGTGCTTAGATATTTATGCTTAGATATTTGTCTGTGGTTTGGTTGTTTCTATGTATTATAAGTGTATATTTAGAAAAGTAAGGTATTTATGTAGTATATCCGTTGACTAACACCTATAACACAAGTCTAGTTACTTAGTATGGGGCTGGATGGCAATGTGTGGAATGTCCTGCAATATTTATTTATTTGCATTGAATAGGCTCCAAGAACACTGGACCGATTTTGATGAAACTTAATATGAAGATACATTGATTCATTGGTAGTGTCATAGGCTACTTTATCCCGATAATTTCACAGAATCAGGAGTAACACGGGTAAGACCGCGAGGTGATTCTAGTTTCTTATGTTTTCATTAAAAATGACTGAAAAAGATCAACAGTAGGTATAATTTCACATGTTTAATGTTTGTTTAATTTATTTATTATCCTTGACATTTTTTATTTTTTTATTTATTTATTAATAATAAAAAACAACACATAGTATCACTGGTATCACATTAAAAACAATGCCACAAAAACTCGATCGAGTTTAACATGTGCGTCTGAGTTACGCCCACAAATAGTATACTACCATGGCTCATAAAGAGCCTTAGTTCCAAAACCAGAAAAAAAAAAGTTATTGATCTAACCTAACGTGTTACACTGAAATAAAAGTATAACATAGTTTTCTGTGTATCTTTGATCGTTCCCCATAATTTTTTATTATCGCTATGTTCTCGTTTCACGTCGTTATGTCCTATGGCATTGACAGTTGATAGATAGGTAGGTATTTCCACTACGAAAAGGTCGCGATAAGAAAATGATACCTAAATGTCTGTAGAATTGTATTCTTTGGTTTTAGAAAAGACTATTATGGAATGTATTATTATTAATCGGCTTACGTCTCACACTCTTTCGTATTGATCGCATCAAAGACTATCGACTGTTCCGAATTCTTAACGTACGGTCGGGTTCATAATTGCAGACCCACCGTAGAGCTCCTGTTATAATAATGTTTTCAACACAAGTAAGATTCTAGACACCTGCTTTAGTTGAAGTTTAAAGTCTTCTAACTCATCAATTTATCAAACAAAAATTATTAGAATGAAAACATTTCAATAATAGTAATTTTAGAACTCTACCAGGGGCTGCAATTATGCAGCCGACTGTACCTATTATACGGGGTTATTTATAAATATATTAAAAAGCCGTTGGGGGCCACTTCTGTGCACCGAAATAAACAACTTTTGTTCTATAACTTTTGGAAATTCAAAATATTTTTTGTAACTTTTGAGGTTATGTTTTCAAAATCAGCTAATTTTTTTAAACAAATGACACTCAGACTTAGAACAGTAAATAATACTTACAAAATAAGTATAATGTTAAGGTTAATGACCTCTCCATGTAAGGAACAGCTGCCTTTCAGGGAAACATAACCTTAAAATTTTCAAAAATATATTAGAACTTCCAAAAGTCGTAGAACTAAAATTGTTTGTTTAAGTGCACAGAAGTGGCCCTCAACAGTTTGTTAATTTTATAACCAATAATCCTGTAGAACTAATTGTAAGTATAATAAGTAATAGAGAAACAAATAAACAAACAGACAGACATAAATTTAAAAAACTATACATTTTTGTTCTTCTATCCCCTAGACTCTTTTTGAAACTCTGACTCTGTTTGCTTCAAGGTACAGACTTTTTGAACTCTCTTCCTTTATTATAAGTATAGATTACGATTGCTTATTTTAAAGACTCGAACTTAAAACGTTAAAACTCAAAGCAAAATCCATTTTTCCGTGCGAACAAACACACAAGTCACCAATTAGAAACGCCTTCGGTGTGGTTTTAAGTGAATTTAGTTAAATTACACAAATGTTATTTAGATGGAGGCACGATAATTCTATTTGGTAACACCGAGACGTACATTATTTATTCAAATCGAGTTAAACGTACGTGCTTCTACTGTACTGAAAGTGATTTTAATTTCACACCAACAAATTAATTTTGTTTTGACGCGTTTGCAAACATGACTCGGACGGAGGCTTAGCTTCGTTCTATCATTTATTAGGTATCATCATACGGTATTCATATAGGTACCTACATTTTATTGTTGTATTTCATATTCTTGACTAAGGGCCCTAGCCCACGTCAACTTTTTGTAGCAATGCAGTCGGGCGTTTCGTAAACGCACAACAGCATCAGTTAGTCGCATTTGCAACGCGATACAGAAGCGATGCAAACGTGCTACTGAGGGCGTGTTCAGATGACACGCGTCGACTACGCGCCCACCACGCTCATCACACGCGTTGACCACGCGTTGAACACGCTTTGAAATTTGTTCTATTTATAATTTGAGTCTTATGACACATCAATAGATCTCAAATTGCATTTCTACAAGCGAGCGCGGGGCGTGCGCTGGTGGACTTGGATAAATGCAATTTGAGATCTATTGATATGCCATAAGACTCAAATTATAGAACACATTTCAACGCGTGTTCAACGCGTGGTCAAAGCGTGTGATGCGCGTGGCGGACGCGTGGTCGACGCGTATCATTTGAACACGCCCGAACCGTTACTGAACAAGCGCGACAGTATCGCGTTTGCATCGCGCTCGTATAGCGAGGGCAAACAGCTAGCGAACGCATTGCGACTGTATCGATGCGAACGCGCGACAGCAGCGCTGCTGCATCGCTGCAAAAAGTCGCCGTGGGCGAGGACCCTAACATGGAATAATTGCTCCAGGCCAAGACTACCAAAGTTACATAATTTTACTGTTATCGAAACTTCCATGTTTTATGACGAAATCCTTCGCGATTTAGATTGCCGTATTACTAGCGCCCTCTGTTAACTGTACTTTCAGACGGTTTCCTAGAATTTTATTAGAAAAGTAACCCAATTTTCTTCTGTATTTTTCCCTAAAGATAAAAATCAAAGATATTTCCCCTAAAACCAGCTAACAGTAACATTTTCTTGTTACAGGTAAACCATCCAATACTTATTTGCAGCGGCCAGGAACTGGGACAAAACAAGATTTATTAGGATGATAAACAGACAACAGACATTTGATCGGCCGATTCGCACATTGTGACAATCCACAATGACAGCACAATGGTCACCATGCCGGACTGCGAAACACGGCATGGGGTGCGGGTTCGATTCCCGCCTCAGACATGTATTTATACTTAAGATATTTGTCAGTATTTGTTTGTTTCTATGTATTATAAGTATATATTTACAAAAGAAAAGTATATAAAGTAGTCTAAATGCGTACCCATGACATAGTCTAGTTACTAAGCTTGGGGCTAGATGGCGATGTGCGGAATGTCCTGCAATATTTATATTTAAAATAAATATTTTATTTTGTTTATTTATAAAGGCGAACACTCGGCGATCGGTCTATTAATCGGCTGTCGGCAGACTGGAAGTCTACAGTCTATATTTTTACCCACATCGTCGTTACGAATCCATCGTAATCCTTTGGCGACGTCAAAGAATAAATTAGCACAAAGGTGTCGCCGTGCCCGGTCAGACGCTTAATACCGGCAAAGGGCGAGCTTGTCGAGGGAAAAATTAATAGAACGGAAAAGTGAATAAAAAGTAAAAAATTACGGACACAAAAACTTCTCGTCCCGTAAGGAAATTCTTAAGTTATTTTTCTTTAATTACTATCACTAAAGACTAGATAGGTACCTACTCATTTATATAGCTGTCAAAATGGACCTTTAAAATCAGTTTGATTAATGTATTAACTCGCTAGTTATTTAATTAATGACACTCTAGCTTTGCTCTTGCTAGATCAAAGTTTTAGAAAAAATTAAGTAGAGACAAGAGGCAAACCGATAAAGTTTTCCTGTCCTGATACTATGTAAGATACAATATGAATTTCACTAAAATCAACATCATCATCATCATCATCCGAGCGATGTTCCCGGTTGCATCCCTCTCAGGAGCCCGGGGTCCGCTTTCCTACTTTTACGCCACCACTTCGCACGATCTTCGGCATCCTGGTTAGTAAGGCCATTTGCACGCATATCACCCTTTACGACGTCAAGCCAGCACTTCTTGGGTCTACCCAGTCTGCCACGGCCCGGCGGAGGCGCCATGGCAAGACATTTGTTCCCCACGTAACTAGCCGGTTTTCGCAAGACGTGACCGTACCAGCGTAGGCGACATTCTTGCAATTTATCTGCAATGTCTCGGACATAAAGGCTGCCCCGGATGCGGGAGTTCCTGACGCGATCCTTTCGCGTCACTCCACACATCCAGCGCAACATCTTCATCTCCGTGACACGCAGCTCCTGCTTATGTCGCTCAAGTACCGGCCACGCCTCACTACCATACAAAAGGACAGGTCTAATGATGGTTTTATAGACCTGTCCCTTTAGTTTAACCGGCATTTTGGGGTCGCAAATGACACCAGTCACCTCACGCCACTTGGCCCAAGCCGCTGAAATGCGTGACTTGACGTCGCAATCGATGTCGCCGGACGCGTGAAGCACAGATCCCAAGTACTTAAACTGGTCTGTCCGCTCGACCATATGACCGTCTACGCAGACAGGTGTGGGATCTGTGGTATTGCAAGCCAAGTACTCTGTCTTCGCCACATTCAGTTGCAAACTGCCGTTCTCAAGCGACTCCTTCCACGTGTGTACACGTTGGACCAGCCGCCCCTTATCCGAATCCGTCAGCGCAATATCATCAGCGTACATGAGCAGCCATGGAGGCAACGGACAGTGCATCCAATATTACGCTGAACAGGAACGGGCTTAGGACGGAACCCTGGTGAACTCCAACGGTAACAGGGAAGGGCTTAGTGTCGCCAACAGCAGTTCGCACCACAGAATCAGAATTTCGGTACATGTCTCTGATGATTTCAACATAAGCTTCCGGAACCCCTTTGGATCGCAGCGCCCACCAGATCATCATGCGAGGAACACAGTCGAAGGCCTTCTGCAAATCTAGGAATAGAAAATGCAGAGGCGTATTCTTCGTCCTGTATTTCTCCATAACGATCCTTAGGGCGAAAACAGGGTCCATGGTGCCATTCCCGGGGCGGAAACCACATTGACACCCAGAGACAGTGCACTCCTGTCGGATCCGAGAGTCCACTATCCGCTCGTAGAGCTTCATGGTGTGGGACATGACCTTTATACCTCGATAACTGCCACACTCCTGCACCGATCCCTTGCCCTTGAAAACTGGGGTAATAACACTCAATCTCCATTGGGCAGGGATCTCGCTTGGTCAAGATGCCCACACCACGAGGACCCATCGCCTTCCACACTTGGATAGGGACTCCATCCAATATGAATTTCACTAAAATCAACATTATAATAATATTCTGCCATTATTTTTCTGAAAACATGAACTATTTTTTTCTATCGCTTATATGTAGTCATGGTTTTTAAAAAAATTGACCACTTGCAAACGTTTTAAAACTAAGTTATGATCATTGAGATTTCTTCTTATTGAAGGGCGCGTTCCGAACCCTTCAATATGAACATACAAAAAACTAATGGGGTGTTTTTTTTCTGTGGTCATTCTCACAAAGGCCAGAATTAAGTAGGTATATTTCAAGTATTCAAGTAGGTACATATAGGTACTTAATAAGTTGGTGTTATTGTATTTGAAATCTTTATGTATGTATTAACACAGCAACTCAAAAGTATCCCAAAACCCAAAAAGCACCAAAAGCCCAACCATAGGTGCAAATCTCCAAACAAACATTACCTACCATTGCCTACATATCTACCTGTATGTATCAGCTTATCTTGACAAATGTTGTTTCCATTATTCGCTACAGGGTTCCGTATAAGACATTTGTTAGGCCAATGTATTGTGTTTCTTATTTTCAGTATTTTTCCTAAGAAATAATGTTTCCTGGCGGGTGAAAGAGTTTCAGCGGGTTTGTGTTCTGTTACGATTGATTCTTATTGTATTATATTTTTGTGGGTGTTGATCCTTTTTATTGTGCTTTATTATTGTCAACTATAATTATAAATATATAATAATAAATATTGCACGATATTCCACACATCGCCATCTAGCCCCAAGCTAAGTAACTAGCCTTGTGTTATGGATGCTACACAACAGATATACTACTTATATACTATTCTTTTGTAAATATATACTTATAATACATAGAATCACCCAGACCACAAACAAATATCTAAGCATAAATACTTTTCTGAGGCGGGAATCGAACCCGCAACCCTGTGTTTGGCAGGCCGCCATGGCGACCATTGTACCAACTGGACCGTCTACTAATTAATCTAATTAGTTTTATTCTACTTTATTTCTAAGTTTTTCCGTCAAGTATAAAAAAATATATCCCGACGAATTGAGAACCTCCTCCTTTTTTTGAAGTCGGTTAAAAAGGCGCTTATTACCAGCACATCACACAATAATAGCAATTACAAACCGTATAGGATATTTTACCTGCACTAGCCTAATCTAGACTTTATATTCTCAGACTAGTAGTAAACATAAATAATTTGGAAGACTATTAACGGTTCAAACATCATGAAGCCACTGGGCCACAACCACGTCCCGTCATTTCATTCTATAAATAAACACATAAAATATTACAGTGTAATACAAGATGACGCCACAAAAGGCACTCTGATGTATTAGGTACTTCGAATAACCACTGTATTCATAACCATCCCTTTTTTTAATTCTTTTGTCGATAACATTATAATAATTAAAGTCTGTAACGGAAAAAGTTGTTTTCCGTTACAAAAAAAAAGATGTTGTTCGATTCTCAGACCTAACGAATATACACAACAAATTTCATACAAATCGGTTCAGCCGTTTAGGTGGACATAGATAACTAACACCGTGACACGAGATAATATAGCGATAATATCCTATTAATTAAACATAACATTATTTATTGTACCGATATTATGTTCCATACATGTTAGCGAATCCTCTGAGTTCCGAATAAACTGTGTTTCAGAAGCCTGACTCTTCCTCTTTTATAAGGTAAATAATTGTTTATTTCGATATAAATTATATTGTAGTTACGTCATTATGAACCCACCTGTTTACGCCCACATTCCGTATCTTATTTTAGGATCCTAATTATTATCTTCCTCGGAAATAAACGTATACTTTGTACCTTCTAGGCGAGCATGTTTCATCCTCGACTTATCGTCGCTGAAATAAAATGCAAACCAAATATTTTGCGTTAAAAAAACCTTTCATCATCATCATGGCGTATTGCATTCATCCTGCGTGGATCAAACCTCTATATCCAAGTTTTTCAGCCAGCTTGCGGCGGCAGTTGTAAGTTTATGAACTTCCGACATTCCACCGGGAAAACGGCGAAGTGGGCATTCGTTTACCACATGGGAAAGGGTTTGGTCAGGTGCTCCGCAATCGCACTGTGGTGACTCCCTTGGTCCCCATTTATGGAGGTGGTGGTTAATTTTCCCGTGGTTGGAACGAAATCGTTTCAAAAAAAACCTTTTGTTTCATACGTTATCATACAATATTTGCTGGGCAGGAGCAAGTACATTCAAGCAACAAAAGTGCCTATCTCCATCATCATCATATCAGCCACAAGACGTCCACTGCTGAACATAGGCCTCCCCCAAAGACTCCATAGAGTTCAAAAACTCCTATTGCTAGAATGGTTTAACTCAAACGGGACTTTAAAGTTTGTTAAGTTTAAATTCCTGAAATAAATGTTGCTAACTTTTTTTTGCCATGGTCATGTAGTAATATTTATATAGAATACCATGGTCATGTAGTAATATTTATATAGAATACCATGGTCATGTAGTAATATTTATATAGAATACCATGGTCATGTAGTAATATTTATTCGTTCGTTATTCAACTAATTATCTTCAAATTAGAGCGTAGTTGGGAAAACCACTAACCCGGGGCTTCGGAACACAGCAAAAACTTTAATCCTCATAATATCAGCATTAAACTAAACAACAAAATACTACATATTACAAACTAAGTAGGTACAACATAATGTGGTAGAACATTCTAGGGGTTTAATTTATGCCCATACGTAATCCAAACCGCTTATAAAGTTGTCCTTTCCCGGGATTTATAATTTATGATACCGTACCTTCGAGGGCTCGAAGACATAAATCGATAGATCAGGATCCTTACTACCGTTTCCTGTAGGATTGGAGTTCATTAATAGGTCTTAGTTTTGTGGTAGGGGATGTGGGTTTTGTTAGTTATTTTAATTAGATTTACTTTACTGTACTGATATTTAACAAAAATAACAAAAATTGTAATTAGAAAAAATAGAAAAGGAATCACAATTTAATACTAAAAGTGAGTAAAAGCTGAATTTTTCCTATTTTCGGGTAGGAATATCGGAAAACCACCTACATATTATCAGGATCACACAAATTTCAAGTCTCTAGAACCAGTGTATAAGCTGTGTATTGATATTTCAGTCAGCCAGTTACGACTTTGAATTTTATATTTATAGATAGATTTGTTTTGAGTTTATAATAATCATTAAATTTTATTGAAAAAGTTGAAAGTAAAAAGGTTTCAGTTTCATTTTTGTTCAATGTATGTATTTGAAACAATGTATATCTACTTGTAAGATAAGTACACAAGTGTAGATATAAGATAGATACGTACCTATTGTTGTTTGTATTTCAACGGCTTCTAACGTTAAACCCTATATATTTGTACATACCATAACAACTCGATAGATACATAGTCAGTTATGTATTCGATATATGATTGTATATTCGACACATATTGGCATTACGTCTATGTAGATAACATTTGAATTATGGCGCCGGTTCTCGATTGACAGTCAATTAAGTTGACGTTAATGAGAGGTCATGCATCTAGATCATAAATGGCTTATAATACTGTTAAATTGTGTATAAGTAGGGATATTGGTGACATGAATGTAGCCCGCTTTAACTTGTTACACTGTGTGTGTGTGCTAAGACCCGATATGACCTGAAAATACCCTTTTCAAATGAAAAATTAAGTAACTTGTTTACGTTACTAGAGATCTATATGGTCGTATTTTTTCGGATTATTTCTTTGTTAAGTGTTGATTCTTGTCAATCTATGTTACTCCTTTGTTTGGTTATAATTTTGTGTCAAATTTTTCATAAACTTCCTTACCGAGTTGCAAAAAATTAGTACAAATAACTATTTGCATTTTTATTCTGATCTGTAATTCTTAATGGTAGCGTTGCCATCCGTCCGGATAAAGGCACACAGTGTTAGGCTTCAGCTGCAGTCCGGCTTTTAAATATGTGTCTTATAAAGGTTTTATGTTTTAAAAAAATTTAACCTTTGTTTTGTTCTTACCATCCGGCCTTAGGACCCAAAAGTCCGGCTTTTTAACGGGTAAGTCCGGCTTTATGATGTTTAAAGATGGCAACACTAATAATATGCGTACGTGATTCATGAACTTAGTACCGGTAACAAGTACAGTCGGGTACCAATCCAATACCTCTCCTAAGGTACCAGACTACATGTACCAATTCGCGGCAACTCGGCAAGGACATCCATGAATAATTTCGGTCGTGTTACCCTGTCGCTGGTGCCAGCCCGCGACGTTCACGTACTAGGGGCTATAAATCTGTATGTTATGTTGGACAATGTAGGTAGATTACTATAGAACATGCTAAGCGAATTAATGTTGACGCTTTTTGGGTATTAAAGAGGAGATTATGATTTACTGGATTTGTTTTATGAAAGTTGGTAACAATGAATTTTGAATGGAATTGTGGTTGGGTAACGTTGCTATAATCTACGTATTTACCTAAATATTTTGATAAATGTTTTACTTTTTTGTTTACCTATATACACAGAATATCACTTCACTACATAGTATAAAACAAAGTCACTTCTCGCCGTCTGTCTGTCCCTATTTATGCATAGATCTTTAAAACTACGCAACGGATTGTGATGCTGTGTTTTTTTAATAGATAGAGTGATTCTAGAGGACGGTTGAAGTATATAAAACGAAACCGCCAAGCGTACGGAGTCGCTGACAACAGCTAGTGGTAGATATAGAGATTGTTACCCATGACCATGAGGGCGGTGTTGGCTTAGTGGTAGATACCTCGACTTTCATTCTGAAGGTCGTGGCTTCGAATCCAGGCCGGCCGTGCACCAATGTATTTTTCTTAAGAAAAATTTATGTGCGCTAATTGACATTGCTCTTACGGTGAAGGAAAACATCGTGATGAAACCCGCGGCTTAGTTGACTCCAGAAGTATTGACAAGTTCTCTCCTCTGGACATGGTCGACTAAGCTGAGAGGGTAGTAGGTGCTGGGCAAGCCTACTCCATCTTCACGCAAAAAGGACCCACCCCAAAAAAGGGTCTAATCGCGGAAAACAGCCTGTCTACAAGTACAAGTACAAGTACAAGTACTCATGACCAAAAACACGTCACACAAAAAATCTCTTGATTTCTACACGGCTAAATTGTGAAAAAATAATTCTAATACTTTTAAAAATTCTTAAAGTTTTTTTATTCTTCATTACAACGCCATCTGTGTAACTCATTTATACTTTAGGATTCATTAGGTTTCATAAGACTTGTAACAGGTAGCGCATCTGCACACCCACGACCTTCAGATTAAAAGTCGAGGTATCTACCACTAAGCCAACGCTGCTCAACCTTAAATCATAAAGTTTAAAAAGAAAAATCTTTCCAAAAAATTCCTAGCGAGCACGGTTATCTCTTTAATCATATCTAAGTTGAGAAATTGAACATTTCCCCGCACTCAGGTACCATGATTTGCAAGAATTATCTCCCATCTTAATAAATTACAAAAATGTAGACTAAAATTTTGGCGGACGCGACACCGAGATGGAAGATTTGACACGTATCTTAATAGGGGATCTAACGTCTTAAAACCCCACCCCCTTATTCAACAAAATAACCCTTATTCTTTGACAGTTACAGTTGATAATTGCGTGTGTACAACACTTAAAAGCATAATTAACAACCTTAATTATTTGTAGGCCATAAAGTCGTAAACGCATTGTATTGCAAATTACACGGACAACACGAATATTTCACCGACTCATGTTTACCGTTACTAACCTAAACAATGGTAATAGCAATAATAATTACTCCATACAGATATGAAATAGGTTTCCATTGTAGGAAAATGGTGAAAATGTTACCCAATAACTTGTTCCGTAATTGGATTACGAAGGGTGTATTTGTATGTACAATAGGTAACCGATATAAACTATACTAGGTTAGCATAAAATAGCCCCTTCCCCTACCTTACCTTTGTCCATTTTAATTTTTTATTAGACTTGCCACGATTTTATTTTTAAGCTTGTTAAAGAAACATTTTATTGAATTCTCAACAGGATAAATGAAATTTTCGAAGTTGGAACCGATGGGATTAAGAATTCGGTTAACGTTGGGTTTGATGATTGATGTTTCCCGTTTTTTATTCCTAAACAAAACAGTCCTTTTATAATACCATCAGTCATTAATGAGCCTGTTGGGAAATGAGACCTTTAAAGATATAAATTAGATATTTACCTACTTAAATTTTAGTCTGACAAAAAAGATTAGGATTTTATTATCTATTGTGTATCCACGTAATACATCTGGAGCCAACTAAGCCAGCCAGACAATATAAGTTCTGGGCAAGCCTGTGGGGCAAGCCTACTCCATTCTAATGCTTGTCCCAGCGCCATCAATATATTAAAGTTTCTGGCGCTGTTTGAATCATCTAAATTAGATCTCAAGCCAACATTTATTCACGCAATGGTAGCCCAAAAACTATTATCCATTTTAACCATCCCTAAGGCCGTCGAGAAACAGGACTTCTTCTTCTTCTCTTCTTCAGCAGCATTTATTAGCCCACTGCAGGGCATTTGCCTCTCCAACTTGTCTCCACAACGTTCTATCACCGGTCTTTCTGGGCCACGCTGCCCCAGCATGAGCTCTTATGTCGTGGGACCATCTGGCTAATGGTCTGCCCACTCTTCTCTTCCCGATTCTTGGTCTCCATTCCAGAAGAATCCAGAACAGCTTTGCTACACTTTCCGTCTCCCCTTCGACACACATATCCAGCTCACGCCCATTTTAATTTAGCAACGCGGTTAGGTTAGAAATCTTAACTTCAATGCATACTCGTACATATTTACGCAACCGTCTACCGATAGATATCTGTATTACGATTCAGCTTAATCCTTTGTAGAGCTCCTCGCCTATAAAATATTCACTAATACATCCGAAAGGGGTATAAGACATTTATTATATTGTAACAAGATTCCTAAAGGAACAATGTCCATCGTATTCGAATTTCGAGAGTAGGAAAGAAGTCGACTAACAAATATTGTATTCTGTGAATGCGCGTATTCGTTTTCGAATCACGTCTCAGGGGGTGTTTAGGGGGGAGCGGTAAACAGAAGGGTGCGGGCGGCGAGGTAACTGGCGAAAAATTGCGTAGGTACCTATCCTTACTGAATTAGTACAGGCGTTGTAATGAAGGCGAGAGCTTTTGCGATGCTCACCGAGATTGCAACAGAGAACAATTTCTTAGAAGATAATGGGTAGGTGGGTACTGAGTAAGGTTTTGTTGGCTAATTGGATTGCTGAAGTGGCCGCAATTATGTGAAGCGAAATAGTGGCTCTTAATGAATTTCGTGGATTCCCTTTGTTATTGTAGTGAATGTTGAATGTTCGACGTTGTTAGTTTCGTCGTATGTGGGTGAATTTAAAGGAAAAACAGTCGCGACATTTGCATATGAGTAGATTTTTGCATTTCAAATTATCGAATTCAACGTTATCGAAGTTAAAATAAGACAGATCTATTTTTATCAGTACAATAACAAACTGTTTAATTTCTGTATAATTAAAAGACCTTTCCAAATAATAAAAGTGTTTCCAAACTTTACAAAATAACAAATTCACCATAATTTAATGAATAATGGAAAACCAAAGCAACGTTCATTAAAACCCCCCGAATATTTATACTTGGTCCCTAAATCACACACTTGAAACGTCTACCCGCAAAAATCCACGCTTTTATCTTAATTACAAAGCAGTTTTATTTTACTCCGTGAAAAACACAGAGGGTGTCATAGTCGAAATGCTAAAGTTTCTCTTTTAGACCGCCAAGGGGTTGGTAACATAACAAAGCGCGGCCATGTTTGATTTGTGAAGAACAAAGGGGGGACATTGTTAGAACAATGGTCTACTTTGTATTGCATACTTTTGGTACTTAAGTACGGCATAAGACGTCTTGGTTATTGATATTTGGTTGATACAACCTTATGAAGGTACTGCAGGTAGAGTGTCGTTAATGATAAGAAGTTATGTCAGGAATTCCGTTGAAGTCGTTGCGATATGATATCTGGGATCGTTCTTTGTAAGGTAAAATGTCTTTATTGCTGACTTTAGTGTTATTCGTTTCGCTTTATCCCGCTTTTGAACAGTGTTATTTTAAATAGCAAGAATTATAGCAAGATGACCTGCCCCCTTAGACAAGATTACTTTCCATTATCGATATCGCCAATCGACTGATAAAAAAATGTTTTTAATAGGCCGACAAAAAGTCACGTGGTTTTGCGTCAGAGAAAAATAAATGGGAGACAAGTTTCATCTTTTGTCAATCATCACTACACATAGACCAGGGCCGAAGCCTTCAAAAATGATAAAAAATGAAAAAAAAATCACAGTAGGATGAAACCCATTAGAAAAGGAGGGGAATATGATAAAAGTGAAAGGAAAAATAATTTACGGTCGATCCGAGTTCGGGAAGTGGGAGGGGGGGTTTTTAAAGTTTAAAAATGGTTTACTACTACAAGTCCTATGGAAAAAAGTTGAATGCCAAAGTTGTAGGTAATAAAAAGATCTACAACTTTTGTAAATACAATTTTTTCACATAACCTCAAAATTTGGGTGAAAAATTCAAATAACCCAGTTTTTGGTTTTTTATTTTTATCTTTTTCAAATGTTTTTCAAATGTTTTTTTTTCTACGAAATTTGATGAAAACTTACCTTATTATGTCCCAAATACACTGTAATTTATTTGATTTAATATATTTATTTATTCACCTTATTTTAACTTAATATCAAAAAAGAACCCTAATTTTCAATCGAAAATTCTCGCGTCAAAATATCAGCTTTTTTCAAAAAGTTGGTATTCTTTCTGTTCGCTGAAATCTCTACTTTCCGATGGTGAAAATATATGTTACTGTAGTAAATTTTCTCAGAAAATGCATAAAACCGATCGAGAAAATCAAAATTCAAAAATTATCGACCCTGGTCTAATAGTATAAAACAAAGTCGCTTTCTCTGTCCCTATGTCCCTATATCCCTATGTATGCTTAAATCTTTAAAACTCCGCGACGGATTTTGATGCGGTTTTTTTAAATAGGTAGAGTAATTCAAGAGGAAGGTTAATATGTTTAATAATATAGCCGTGCGAAGCCGGGGCGGGTCGCTAGTTTTATACAAAGCTTATGTAAATTTCATACAAAAATATCTGTCGATTGGCGATATCGCTAATGGAAAGTAATCATGTCTTAGGGGGCTTTTCATTCGAGCTTTTTTTTTTAATAAAAAAGCAGATGATTACTTGATATTAAGTATTTATTTACCTTTACCTCTTCTTAAATTAACTCGGGCTATATCCGCAAAATTACATAATTTTACTTGTAACAATTTACATGATTACACCATATTGAATTTCAAATATTACACCCAGTATCAAATTTTAATATATTCATCTAAACGATTTTTCCTATTAAAAAAATAAGTACATGTAATATAATAAGCGGAATTCCGTGGAATATAACAACTGTAGTTCCGAGTGATACAAAATCATTTCTACATTATATTCAGCCGGAATTCGGTTGCCAACGAGGCATAGAATTTAATCCATCGTAACAGGCGAGCCATGTAATTGTGTTCACGATTCCCGTCTCGTGTGCGGCGACCCTTACACCGGGCCAGCCTTAATGACCGCCTGCCCTTATGTCGCGGAAATTAATGTGTGCGATGCGATTTTCATAGACTTGGGATTGATTTGGGAAATTGTTAGAGAGTTTTGGGATGGATATCTACTCGTAATTATGTAGATTGTGGGTTTAATTTCTGTATTGCTTAGAGTTGGTAGGTAAATCCGATTATTAATGAGATCTAATACCTAAATGTACCTTTCTAACGTTTTTTCAGGGTTATTGGTAATTATACTAGCAAGCCGTTGATGGCTACTTCTGTGCACCTTAACAAACAACTTTTGTTCTACGACTTTTGGAAATTCTAACATATTATTGAAAATTTTGAGGTTAGGTTTACCTGAAAATCAACTGTTCCATACACGGTTCCATTTACCTTAAAATCCAACGAAATAGATTCGCAAAGTTAGGAGTCCTGTTACTTTTTAGGCTCTTTTTCCCCCCTAAAGCCCAAAATCATAGCAAAATCCAACATAATAGACTCGCAAAGTTAGTAACAAACAATAAAGTTGAGTAAAACTTTGTAATTACATTGCGGGCACCCTGTTGTTATATTTACCGTTTACCATTATATACAAGTTAAGTAGAAATCGGATAGCCTTACTGCCCGTTAGTTTTCCCTCATTTGCCACTGCCTACGATCAATGGTCATAAATATAAGACACAGCAGGGGGCCAGCGAATGTGTTTTACGACTACACAGTTCGGCTACATTTCACTGACCGTATGGCAAAATATAGAAACATTTGTAATTAATAGCCTAAATTCGGCGATCTGGCTCGAAGGACCAAAATATGCAGACGCGTCCGTTAAGTTCTCCGATGGTTCTAATTTTCTAATTATTGTAAGAAAATGAATTGCGTCTATAAAAAATCGATATATCAATCCATTTATACCTACTTCTTTATTAAATTTGATTGTTTGTTTGAAACGAATAGGCTCCGAAACTATCAACCGATTTTGATAAAACTTAGTATGAGGGTACATTGATTCATTGGGAGTGACATAGGCTACTTTTTATCCTGATATTCCTACGGGATCGGGAGTTACGCGGGTGAGACCGCGGAGCGCTGCGGTTTTCATTGCCGAATCGTTCCGTTGCCGAATCGATTATGTTGGAGTATACCCTAAATGGTAGAACATCCAATAGAGGGCAAATAATATTGGGTCTAATTTATCGCTTCTAATTCAAAGTGCAAAACCCGTTTGTCAGGCTACACCATTCATACACTTAATTCTGTTGTAAGTGAAAATGTACATTGGACTTTCTAAGCAATATATCTCGCCTTTTATAGGTTCTTACACCACAAGTCTACAGATGTAATGTCGGCAGATAGTTAGCCAATAGTTCACATTGATTAAAATACCGTATTAGAAGTTAGAATACTAAATTGAATATCTTAACAAAAAAGTTTCGTGTTGTAAGTAGTTTATAATGTAAAAGAATAATTTTAGAAAACCTAGTTTAAAAAAAAACTGATATTAATTAATGGTATCATATTTTCACCTTATAAAAGGCTACCCAACGATCTGAAAATACATTCTAAATAAAAACTTAATTAGTGTGGTGAAAGTTGCTTAATTTTTTGTTTAAAAAGGGATCTCGTCACGCATTACTTAAGTGTAGCTGTCGCCTAACAGAATGTTCCTCGTCTGCAGAAGCTCTTAGATAGGTAAAATGAATTTCTTTATCTTTATCGCCCTTTGAAATTAATAGTTTTTGGGTTTTTTTTTATCTTTCTTTTATCTTTATATCAACGTTATTAGAATTTTAACTGGATTCTAGACTAAAATATGCTTCAGCTGGGTTCCACTTACCCGAATTTAGGACGAAAGTGCCTTATGAATTTAAAAGTAGGTAGGTATTACTTATTGGCAGGAGTCTTGAGTGCTGTGTTATATAGGCGTAGGTAGTACTCGGGTGTTAAGCTCTACAGATATCTAATATATATATATATATATAAACAAGTCAAAGTTAAGCTGAGTTCACATTATCCCTGCTGGACTCCATTCCTGCATTCCAGACCATCGCTGCATTGCAAGAATAATTTGACCAGACACTGGAATGAATGAATGGAGACACTGGATTTACTTCCTACATTTCGTCCCTAATTTATTCATTACTAGGCTTTATTTATTTATTTATAATACAGTTATACAGTATACACAAAGACGTGTAAAGAGTCATAACATAGGTAGGTATATTATTAAATGGAACTTATGTAAAAAATAAACATTTCAATTTAATAAAACTTGAAAAGAACTTATTATTAAAAGATCATCAGATTGTTTACTAATTTTAACGAATATGCTCCGAAGCTACTGGACCGAGTTTGATGAAACTTGGTATAATGATACATTGATTCATTAAAACAATATAAGCAATTTTTTATCCCGATATTCCAACGGGATCGGGAGTTAAATACGTCACACCCGGCTGCCATTTTCAACGATTATCTCCACTACAAATTTCACCAAAATATAATAGCAATAATAACAACCATTCCCACCGTTTGTTTGTTAACGTTAAACTAACACAGAATTAAAGTTATTCTTAGTTCAAGATTTGGAACTGCCATCAACTGTCTGCTAAGTTTATGTGCTGACGGCACAGGCAGGTGAAACGTTAAATTGTATCAAAGGAGTATTTGTGGAAGGAACAAACATGTTCTTACGGACAAATAAGCTTTTGATTGTAATTAATTGACTGGATCTGGCTGTGAAAAGATTGAATTAGTTATTGCTGATAGCTGAATATAGATGGCGCTGTGTTGTAAGAAAATTTTGAATTTTTTTCAGCGTTTGACCACAATCACACCTGGCTGATGGTAGGTGACGATGCGGCGTACGATGTAACACGCTTTTCTAGATACCTTTTTATTATTCTAAGGTTTTTGTGACTTGAACTTAGAATGAAACTATTTTAACGGATATGATCGCATATACTTTGTCCTTTGTTTTTTTGTGATGTTTTAATAATTTTCGCAACCTCTATTTGTTTATCTTGTTATAAGTCAGAAGAATAGGGAGTTTTACTTGCAAAACAGAAATGTAACTGACGTAAAGTCATATGCGTCATTACGTGTAAAGGAGATGTAGCTAATCCAAAATCTTTAATAGAAGGTAGCTTGCTTTAACTTCCTAACAAAGAAGTTGAATTACTACATCCTCCTTGATTGTGTCGATTTGACGTAGGTAATATGAGACGTTTCACGAACTCTACTGCGGCTACGTCCAGCCTTCCCATTTTTATTTTATTTCAGTTTTTCTGTTCTCTATATTTGATGGCACTCATCTTTGACATAAGAGTTGGTACTTCTGATTCTATTGATGTTTATAATGATCTTTAGATATTTAATACGGATATTATTTATTGAGTTGATATCTAGTATTTATAAAAAGCGTGTAATTTTAATTTAAGTATTTACTTACTTATTTTTTCTGTGGCTGTGTATATTTCTCTATGGCGCGGTATATAAGCGTCTGCCTGCGACGCAAAAGGTTGCAGGTTCTTTTCCCGCATCTAACAAATATTTGTTTCTATATGTGTATTGTATAATAAGTATTTACAAAAGAGTACATAAAAGTATTCTATCCTTTGTCTAGCCACCATGGCACAAGCTTAGTTGCTTAGCTTGGACCTAGATGGCGCTGTAAGAAAATGTTAAAATTTCCTTTAAAAGTACATTCAGCAACAAAACTTATTTCAAGTAAAACTATCACAAATCTACAATTACACTTAGTTTTGTTTGTTTGTTTGTTTGTTTGTAACGAATTGGCTAAGAAACTACAGGACCGATTTTGATGAAACTTGGTATGAGGATACATTGACTCATTGGGAATAACATAGGCTACTTTTTATCCCGATATTCTCACGGGATCGGGAGATATGCGGGTGAAACCGCGGAGAGAAAAAAATAACATTAATAAAATAAAATACATAATATAAAAATGTCGTATCCAGTATAAATGTTATAAGTCCTGAACAAACGTCCTGGATGCAGTACCCATCTAATGAATGCGATTAACTTTCCCGCCGGACGGTTTTGTTGCCGACTGTACTTTACTATGGTTGCTTTGAAGTGTTGTTTGTTCCAAGTTCGTATAAGTATCTACAGTTTACCTACCTATTTAAGTTCTTGAAAAGCGATTTCAGAATTTCCGCGTTTTGTTCGTGAATATACCTAGTATGGTTGAAGTAAGTTAAGAGTGGGCGAGTATTCTTTCTCCAAACACTAGTACTTACTAAATCACATTGAATAATTACAGAAGTCAATGAATTGCCGTGCCTATTTAAGACTGCTACAGAAATTCATTGAGAGTCTAGAGCTTAAAACAATTTTTGTTTTAAATGATCTATCAGTACATAGTATAAAACAAAGTCGCTTTCTCTGTCCCTATATCCCTATGTATGCTTAAATCTTTAAAACTACGCAACGGATTTCTGTCCCTATATCCCTATGTACGCTTAAATCTTTAAAACTACGCAACGGATTTTGATGCAGTTTTTTTTAAAAAGATAGAGTGATTCAAGAGGAAGGTTTATATGTATAACACATGCATATTATAGCCGTGCGAAGCCGGGACGGGTCGCTAGTATTTATATAAATTAAACCCTATTTCGCTTTAACGCCGCAACACGCAGACTAATTATTTTTGGTTGGTGGTTTGTTATTGTCAGAAGGTTCAAAACAAAAAATTAAAAAATTTGCGCAGAAAATTAATACGCGGGTAAAAACGCAACTAGTTACGTATAAAAATATGAAGAATAAAAGTAAATCACAGAGACATGGTGTAGAATATGTACTTACAGCAATCTTTAGTTATTTGAAAAAAATGATAGCTCTAGCTAGAGGCATTGTTCAGACAGTAAATGGTGGAATACACTTCTATAGTTCTCAGAGGTTTCTACCTCTGCAAGCACAGAAATTAATCGAAATTTGGCACAAATTTAACTGACTTTGACCAAGCTATAAAAATTGTGCTTTATACGTAAAGTTACAGGTTCAACGATAAAATATAGCACGAAGGAATGGTCCGAATATGTTCCTAGTAAAACAAAACTTTATTCAAAAAGCTTTATTAGAAAACTTTTGGAGCCACAGATCAAGTTTAGACAGTGGCCTTCATTATTTCACTTTTAGGGTTTTTGTAATTGAGTGTAATTTATTCATAACTAGCTGCGCTTTGCGGTTTTACTCGCATTAGTGTCTTTTTGAAAATTATATTGATATCCTACAAAAAAATAGAATAGGTATATAGTATAATAGTTAGAGTTACTATAAAACTAAAAACTTTATCAACCCTATTACCCATTTTTTCTTTCTTTTCTTTACCCTTTTAGAAGTCGAATTTCCAAAAATTCAGGACAGGACATATATATTTCAGGACATATTACAAATCGCCATCCAGCCCCAAGCTAAGCAACTTAATGCTTGTGTTATTAAAAAGCTTTTGTAGTTTTACAGATTTTTTAATGAGTATATTCAAATTTTTTATTAAGTTTATCGTTTATTTTGTTATGTCTACTTTGATTTAGAATCATTTTCTTCAAAGAAGACAAAACACAGATACATCTGTGTAATTGACATTCACACAACCTCTGTTTAGCATTTCAACAATATCTTTTACACGTATTTAAAGATCGCATCTCCAAATAAAATATACCTATGTAAATGGCCGTATCTTTGGATTGTGTACGGAACCCTAATAAAAAAGTAGGAAGCCTACATATCCATTTAGAACTAAGTGGTTTGGGCTTATACTGGAAAAATGTCCCGGATTGGACCTATAAGAAATACTTAGTGTGTAAAAAAGACTGCGGATTTATTTCTACTGGAATAAAATGTACGGATGTTTGATTATTCAATCAACATGCAGTTCATATCACTACATAGTATAAAATAAAGTCACTTTTCGCCGTCCCTATGTCCCTTTGTATGCTTAGATCTTTAAAACTACGCAACGGATTTTGATGCGGTTTTTTTAATAGATAGAGTAATTAAAGAGGAAAGTTTAAAAAAAAAAAATTAAAATGTTTATTAACCAAAGATTTTACCGCAACTTATACATACGTAAAATATCTAGGTAAATAACAAAGGAATTTTAAAAAATAACAATTGTACAAGTGTGACAGCGGCCCCTGCACTAAGCAATAACGCTTGTATCGCTTGTTGTTGTTTAGGTATAATACATGCATAATATAGCCGTGCGAAGCCGGGGCGGGTCGCTAGTAGCTACTAAATTACTCACTACTGGACTAAAATACTATAGCTTAATGCGAACTAGGCTTAATGGACGGATCGGATTTAAATTTGGCATACCTACAGATAGCTTATAATAGCTATCTGTAGGTATGCCAAATAATATGTAGGCATCCGCTAAGGGAGAAATTCTGAAAATTTAAACGCTACGCGGAAGCAGTCGTGTGCAAAATCTAGATAAATACATAGTAGGCGAATCATCCGGAACTTTGGTGACGATAGATAGATTAAATCTTAATTCTAACATAAAATCCCGTTTATTGGTCGTGGTATTAACCTGCTAAAAAACAAGTAGTAGTAATAGGAAAAGTAGTAAAGTGATGAAGTAGTATTAGGTTAAGTTTTTATAATCTTTAGACAGTCTTAAGTAAACCATTGTAGTGAACTTAAGTCTTTCATTTATTAGGTACATAATAAAATGTACAAGGACGTGTACTTTCCGATTTTAATTACATATAAATCGTTAAATAGATATCAAAGTATCAAGTCAGACAATTCCTTAAGGGGCTCTTCACATTTAGCAAATGTAGCGAAAGTATACACTTGATGTACTCGAGACATCTTACGAAATCGCTCGCACGTCTCTCTAATTAACGAACGTCGACAATTAGAGGCTGCCACTTGACAATGGCTTTGGTGCCTTAATATTTTAAGGACAACACTTAATGACGTTTTATTGTGTACGTGACCGTGGATTTGATCTATTTTGAATTTGATGTTTTTTAATTTGTTTGTGTAAGATCAACTTCAGAAAATGTCCTAGACTTTTGTTTTTACAAATGATAGGTCAGCGTTTGACCAGTATGTACACCTAGTTGCCTGTCCAGTGTCCACAGGATTGGAGTGAGGTAGCGGAGTGGCGTTTCCGTCAATAGAATTTCCTAAAAACTCCGCATGTGGAGTTTTTGCGGAACGCTATTGGTGGAAACGCCGCTCCGTTTCTGTGGACAGGCAGCCGTGACGATGCTGTCTAAGATGTAGCACGTTTACCTACAAGATACCTATACATGCCTAAAAGAGCCTTAAGTAAATTGAATAAAGGGTGTTTCATCACGCCGCTTTGGCATATTGCATGTTGCAATGAAGACCGATCAAAAGTGCTTAATCACTATGACCCTCATTTCAGTAGCCACGATCCGTCCTTATTTCTTTATTCATATTCCTAACATCGGACAGGTAAGTGCAGGCAAAAGAAAATTAAAAACTAAACAAAGACAACAGTAAACGTAACAACAAACAAAACAAAATTATAACATAATACGAAACGAACACAATTTTATTCATCGCCAGATAGAGGCAAGAAGTTCTTGAGGAAATGCCATTACTTCTGACTTCTTTTTGCCTTTTTTCCACCGCAAGGAAATCGTTTAACTTAACTCGTTTACTTGTGAAACTTGCCTGTAGGTCCGGATTACAGAGATAAAACTTGGTTTAGTCGTTTTTTAAGATTTAACCAAAGTAAAAAAAGTATTTTAATAATTTGCCATCGAAAGATAGATAATGTTATGTATTAATTTTAGGGTGAATTTTGATTAGGTTCCGGTTTTATAATTGTTTATTCTATTTTGCTATTGTTTGCATTGTGGAATGAAAAATAATTAGATACTTAATTGAAAAATTGTTAACTCTATTTTCTTTTGTTGTTTCTAAGATTAGATGAGGTATCTATAGGTATAGCTTAACTTTTAATTAATTAAGTGCACTTTCCTAACGTCAGGGTGGAGTTTGTTTAGAAGTTTTTTTATTGATTTGATACGGATAGCTTTCAATTACTTAACCATATAAAATACTACATTAATATTAAATAGAGGAGAGTATTTTTTTGTTTGAAACGTATTGGCTCCGAAACTGTTAAATCGAAAAATTCTTTAACTAATAGATTGCTACATTATCAGGGAATAACCTAGGCTATAATTTTAAGAAAAGATTAGAGATCCACAAAAAAATTGCAATAATGTAACACAAGGTAAAAATCCGAAAATATTTTAGGCGTGCGAAAACTATTGATGATAGAACAAAATAATTACTACGAATTTATAGATCTTAATATCTATAAAAAGTCCGCAAAATAACATAATTATCTATCAACTAACTGTGCTCCGCAGTTTCGCCCGCATAAGTCCCGATCCCGTGGGAATATCATAATAAAAAGTAGCCTATAGCCTTCCTCGATCAATGAACTATCCAACACAAAAATATTTTTTCAATTCGAACCAGTAGTTCCTGAGCGCGTTCAAACAAACAAACAAACTCTTCAGCTTTATAATATACTAGCTGCCCTCCGCGGTTTCACCCGCGTAACTTCCGATCCCGTGGGAATATCGGGATAAATTAAGATGTATGCTATCCTATCTCTCAAGTTGGATCGAACTGCACATGGTGTGCGAATTTTATTATAATCGGTTAAGTGGTTTAGGAGTCCATTGAGGACAAACATTGTGACACGAGATTTATATATATTAAGACTAGCGACCCGTCCCGGCTTCGCACGGCTATATTATGCATGTATTATACATATAAACCTTGCTTTTGAATCACTCTATCTATTTAAAAAACCGCATCAAAATCCGTTGCGTAGTTTTAAAGATTTAAGCATACAAAGGGAAATAGGGACAGAGAAAGCGATTTTATTTTATACTATGTAGTGATAGTGAAGTATAGATTACAAATAATTAATAAGAAAGTATAGTATGTGGTGGTCTTCAAGTAGCGAGTGAATAGGTATTTTTTAGGAAAGCGTGCTACATCTTAGGCCGCATCGTCACCTACCATCAGGCAGGTGTGATAGTGGTCAAACGCTGACTTATCATATGTAAAAAATACAAAAATGTCTATGATCTGTTTCAATAAAGATATAGTAGTTCATTCAATCTATTATCATAACATAAACACGCTCGCAAAATATCCCCTCGACGGGCACTACTTATTTACAAAATCGAAGCTTACTGTCAAAATTATGACGTAACGAAATTCATAAAATATCCCGCCGATGCGTTTCCGAATAAATCGGAATGTGATCGCACTGACGATCCAGTGATTTATATTCAGTGGCAATTTGGTGGCGCTTTTTATAGGGGCTCGTTACCATACAGCTGTGCCAAATACGCCTCTCAGAAATATACTTACATACCAATCGATGGACTGCGAACGCTGTAAATCCGTCGCTACGGTATAAATGTAAATTGAAATGTGATTTGGGATTGTATTGGATGTTTTTGTGTTGTTTTAGGCAGTATATGTATCTAAAAGTAGTGTAAAAATGTGCTGTAGTATAGGAAATAAAATAAATAAATATTGCAGGACATTCCACACATCGCCATCTAGCCCCAAGCTATAAGTAACTAGACTTGTGCTTGTGGTGCTTATATACTTTTCTATATATAGGTAAATGTAGTTCATTGGCTGTAGTGTTTTTTCTTTATTTACATTACGCTAAAAACCTTCAATATAAAAAGAGAAAAGATTTTTGTTCGTAACAAATAGCCTACCGAAACTACTGAACTGATTTTGCTATCCTTGAGAGCTAATTTCCATACTTTTTATTTTCTACTTTTTATCCCTATATTTCCACGAGAACGGGACTTAACCGTAGTCAGTAGTTTTTCTCAAAAGTGCTGAGATGGAATTGTAGGTGAAATTTTTACCGATACTTTGAAGTAATTTCTAGGCGAAAATTCTTTGTCATTGCAAAACTAGACTAGTTTTAATTCTTAATTTTAGGATAGCTTCAAATATTATCTTCGCCCATTAAATAAATATAGCATCTCGAGCGGCTATTAATTAATATTAATTCAAAAGGACCAAAAATTAAATGAAACTAAAATAAAAAGTTACCGACAACGGGAAAAATGAAAATGTTTTGCGATAATTTTTCATAGCTATACAGAGGAGACTTAATTAAATGAATTAATGAAGTGAAAATATTTGAGCTATAATTTTAATTTAAGTCTTCCACTAAATGTTGGATAATCTTCTCAAAGTTTTTTTTTTATTTTTTATTTTAAACAATATAGGCTTGCATTTGACCTCATCTCACCTGATGGGAAGCGAAGATGAGGTCGAAGATGTAGCATGCACGCCTAGAAGGTACCTATTCACTCCAAGGCTTGAAGACTCTACTCCTCCTCTCAAAGTGTGACATAAATTCATTTATTATTTGACTAGCTATAGCCCATGGGTTTTTAAGAAGTTCTGATCCTGTAAGAACCAGAAAACAGTAACCTACATTACTTAAAATGAGTTAATGCATCATACCAAGTTTTAACAAAATTTCGGACCCTTAGGGTAGGTGTGAGCGCACACCTACCCGCACCGCACGCGCCGCAGTCGCTGCAGTGAAGGAAATCCACAAGGCCGATGCTGATGAGGTCACCAGCCAGAGTCGCGGACATACAAACGATGACTGTGGCGCGCGCGGTGCGGGTAGGTGTGCGCTCACCATAAAGAGACATTTTTAATTGGTGCATCAATGGATTTATGATGCACTAAAGAAAAATGTATATGCGCTAATTGACATTGCTCTTATGCTCAAGGAAGTCATCACGATGAAACCCGCGGCTTAGTTGGTCCCAGACGTACTACCGTCTTCTTTTCTCTGGACACGGTCGAGTCAACTGAGAAGTAGTATCGGTTCTGGGCACTGGGAAAGCTCGCTACATCCTCACGCAAAAAGGACCCAATTGGAGAGGTCTAAACAAGTACTTTGGTAAGTTTAACAGAGACTATTCCTGAGTATCAAGCAATGTTCTGAAATGAAAAGAGTTCAACGACATAGATCTAACCACGATTCGAAGGAACATTTACAATGATCAGACATCCAAACCCAATAAATAATTTACATTACTCTTATAGTACAGTCATTTGGTCGAAAAAATAGAGGTTACCTGGAAAGCTTTCCGGGAGTTTTGAAAATTGGTAATTTTATAGATTTTGACGTGCTCTTTCCGAATTTTAACTTTGCCACCTCGTATCTTTGCCGCTCGCGCCGCCATATTGCAAAAATGGCGCCTAAAAGCAGTTTTTTTGATAATAATTCCTTTCCGACGCATTTTACAAGAAAAACATATCTATACAAAATAATAGTAGAGAAAATTTCCTATAATTTATGTCATAACCTTTTTTTTCCTAAAACCAATAGTTTCGGCGTACGAGCGCCGTAAAGTGTAGTTCAACACACGTTTCGGCAGAAATACTCATTTCCACACCACCATGAGGTAGAGAAAGCGGCGCGTTTTTTTTATCGTGGTATCCCCAGTAGGCCTAATCCACATCTGACTCACTATTTCAAAATTTAGTTTTGCTTTAATTTGCTTTAATCGTTCAATGTTTTGGTCGGAAGCAATAGCACTTTTAGGTGTTATACAATGAATGCCACCCATAGCATGAAAAGTATTATGCCCATCTAATGTTTGCGTGTTGAAATCGGCGTTGTCGAAAACCAACTGTGAAAACGACTGGTCAAATATATTCAATGGTGAGCGCATTATAGCTGAAACTTCGAACAGCATTGCTTCGGTGTACGAAGAGCAAAATCCGAGAGATGATAAAGTATCTATCAATCGTCGAGATCCATATTTTTGAAATAAAAATACTGCTACTCCGACCTGAACTGATGATATAAAAGATTTCGGCCTTGCTGCGGCAATAATAGAATGTGCAAGAGCAATGCTTTTTTCTTCCATTTGTCAAGCAATGCTGTTCGTAGTTTTAGCTATAATGCGCTCACCATTGAATATCTTTGATCAGTCGTTTTCACAGTTTGTTTTCGGCAACGCCGATTTCAACACGTAAACATTAGATGGGCATAATACTTTTCATGCTATGGGTGGCATTCATTTTATAACACCTAAAAGTGCTATTGCTTCCGACCAAAACATTGAACGATTAAAGCAAATTAAAGCAAAACTAAATTTTGAAATAGTGAGTCAGATGTGGATTAGGCCTACTGGGGATACCACGATAAAAAAAACGCGCCGATTTCTCTACCTCATGGTGGTGTGGAAATGAGTATTTCTGCCGAAACGTGTGTTGAACTACACTTTACGGCGCTCGTACGCCGAAACTATTGGTTTTAGGAAAAAAAAGGTTATGACATAAATTGTAGGAAATTTTCTCTACTATTATTTTGTATAGATATGTTTTTCTTGTAAAATGCGTCGGAAAGGAATTATTATCAAAAAACTGCTTTTAGGCGCCATTTTTGCAATATGGCGGCGCGAGCGGCAAAGATACGAGGTGGCATAGTTAAAATTCGGTAAGAGCACGTCAAAATCTATAAAATTACCAATTTTCAAAACTCCCGGAAAACTTTCCAGGTAAAAATACCAAATGACTGTACTATTAGAGCCATACTTCAAATAAAATCCAACACTTATTCTGCTTAAAATAAGAAATTGCGCGCATAACTTTTGAATGGTTAAAAGCTCATAAATATGAACGTATCTCGCGATCTTGCCGCCATAATCATGCCGTTTATCTTATAACGCTACATTAAATACTAAAGCTCGAACATCTTGAAATATTCCCTTCACTGATATTAAGATTCATTAAACTTGCTTTTAGTTTGTTGAGATAGCCTCTCGGGAACTTCTGTCAGCTTGCGACGAAATGAGACATCGGTTTCGTTCGAAGATTTGCGTCTTACTGCTAGAAGTTAGATGCAAATGAAATTATTCTAGTTTGATAAGTGGTTATTAAAGTTGAAGTTTGATTTGGTTTATGTGTGTCAGGGTTTCTTATCAAGGTTTACTTGGTTATACGTCCTGAGAACTGGAAACCTCTGGACCTACATAAGAATCTAAATATCCGAATCTCTATAGTTTTCGATTGCACCAATGAATTTTACTGAGGCAACATTTATGTGCGCTAATTGATATTGCTCTTACGATGAAGGAAAAAACATCGTGATGAAACTCACTCCATACGTATTGAAAAGTCTATCCTTTCGATAATGTTGACTAAGCTGAGATGGTAGTATAGGCACATGTATAGGTGCTTGGCAAGCCTACTCTATACCTACTCACGTATATAGGACCCAACTAAAGAGGTTTCGAAATATAGCCCGTATGTAGTTATAGTACAAGGAGATTAATTTGCTTAATACTGCTGCTGCTGCTGTAGAATCATGCTTGACGATTTGATGATTAAATATGAAAAATAAATGTAATATTTTATGATAAAAAAAAATATTTTTCGATTTAGCCTGAAACCTTTCCAGAACCACGAAGATTTCGTGGAAATAGATGTATTTACTTGTCTTACTTACATGTCGGACTAGCATTGTTTTCGAATTAAGATAATGTCGACGTACAGCATATCGGAGAAGAATCCTATCGTAATGGAACCATTCGGAGTACCATTATTGTCGTAGAAGAATGTTGTTGAGCTCGCATCGCGTTTTAATAAAGACGTACTGGAGTTAAGTAACTTCGAAGTTAAGTAGTGTCGAAATTAATCTGCGTTCAATAATGTCAAAAAAAGTCTTATCGAATAAGGGTTTATCGATATTCAGTTTTTTGGTCATAAAATGTTAAGGCAAATGTCTAATATCACTACATAGTATAAAACAAAGTCGCTTTTTCTGTCCCTATTTCCCTTTGACTGCTTAAATCTTTAAAACTACGCAACGGATTTTGATGGGGGTTTTTTTAATAGATAGAGTGATTCAAGAGGAAGGTTTATATGTATAATACATGCATAATATAGCCGTGCGAAGCCGGGGCGGGTCGCTAGTAATAGATAAACTACACTTAGGAACGAGTAGTTTGTTTGTATTTTAGTGTAAAAAATATGGTTGTCTGTAAAATCGGTTACGGACAATAATAATTTTACGTGGTAACGTCATAAGAAAACGTTTATGAAACAATACGTTGCTATGGTTACCTATCATGTCAGAATCTGACAAATTACCATTTTGCATAAATATAAATAAATAAATAATAAATATTGCAAGACATTTCACACATCGCCATCTAGCCCCAAGCTAAGTAACTAGACTTGTGTTATGGGTGCTAGACAACGGATATACTACATAAATACTTTTTCTTTTGTAAATATATACTTATAATACATAGAAACAACCAGACCACAGACAAATATCTAAGTATAAATACTTGTCTGTGGCGGGAATCGAACGAACTGTGTTTGGCAGTCCGGCATGGTGACCATTGTGCCAACTGGGTCGTCATACTTCAATACTTTGCTATAGTTACCTTGTCAGTAATGTAACGTAACGCATGACGTCACACTTTTTTGTGAATGTCGATGTTCATCGATTTAAAGACGTTATCGCGTCTGAAAGAAACGGCATCTGTTCATCCTAGGCCCTATGAATATCGAACAAGTAAACCAGGTAACAGCCTATCGAAACACGTCCTCATAGTTAATTAAATTTATCCTAAAAGTTCATCGTACTGATTTGTTATTCAATTTCCCGCTTGCTGGGGCTTCATAATTTTTTTATGAAGGCATAAAGCGCCTCCTACCAGATCCTTTTTTGTTTTCTATCGTATGGGTATGGGTACAACGGTGTTTGGGGATCGAGTGCTTCGACATCAAAACTGATTGTTCAACTGTTTTTTACTGAAAGGGTAATGTCATATTTTTATTGTTTTCCTCGGATTTAGGGCCTTTTGTTTTTAAATGAGGGGATAGACATAACGGGTTTGTTTAAATTATTACAAACAAAATTATCTGTCCTGACTGACTGACTGACTGACGGATCAACGCACAGCCTAAACCGCTGATCGTAGAGATCTGAAACTTGGAAGGTGCGTTCTTTGTATGACGTAGGCATCCGATAAGAAGGGATTTTCAGAAAATTCTACCCCTAAGGGGATGAAAAAGGGGGGCAAAGTTTGTATGGGACAGAGTGATTCCTTGGTCCATTTTCGACTTTTACGCGGACAAAGTCGCGGGCAAAAGCTAGTCTAATCTATACAAATAAAATTATCTGTCCTGACTGACTAACGGGTTAACGCTAATCGTAGAGACCTGTAACTTGGAAGGTGTGTTCTTTGTATGACGTAGGCATCCAATAAGAAAGGATTTTCAGAAAATTCTGGGGTTGAAAAGGGACAACGTTTGTATGGGACAGAGTGATTCCTTGGTCCATTTTCGACTTTTACGCGGACAAAGTCGCGGGCAAAAGCTAGTACCTATATAAAATTCTAGTAGCATAGTAATTTGTAACAAAACTCTTCTGAAACGGCTTGACCGATTCTTATAATTTTTTTGTGTATATTCGGTAGGTCTGAGAATAGGACGTAAACTATTTTTTATTCTTAATAAAACCGAGTACCACGCGTATAAATTCGCTGGTAACAGCTAGTAATGTTATAAATCCGAAAGTTTGTTTGTTTATGACTGGAACAATTTGGATGAAAATCTACGTATTTGGGGGATGGAGAGGGATATAAGACACTTTTGATCTCGACATTCTCGCTGGTTTGGGACTTACGCGTGTGAAACCACGGGGCGCAATACATACATTAACATCAATATTGTCTGTTCAACAAATCTATTCAAATGACTCTCAAAACTCTTGCAAAAAAAATATCGTTCGATATTTGAAAAAAGAAGGGCTTCGCTTTTCGCGCAATTAACCGCTGAGCTCAGTCCCTCTGCTTCCGGTTGGGTACTTCCGGCTCTCCCTTGCAATGACTGGCAATATTACATAGATGTATTGATTGATGTTAGAAATATTGAGTATAATTGCTATGAACTATTATGTAGTCAAGAGTGACTAATGTAGAGGAAAGCTATAATAGTGTCATTCAAGTGTTGCCTACTTATTTTTATTTATGACTGTGAGAACTCTGATAATAAAAATATTCTGATATTTAGGCGACGTAGATATGGTATTACGTAAATTAAAGTAGGTTGCATTGAAACCCGCGGCTTATTTGACTCCAGACTTATTACTTATCGCTTTATTCCAGTGTAAATACCTTACTAAGTACTTCTTTCTAAATAACAAGTGAAAGTATGATTTCAAATTCATTCATTCATTGATTCATTGAAATTGAATGAACTTCTTGAAAGTATGTAGTCTTTATTTAATTGTTACTAGCCACCCGCTCCGGCTATATTATGCATGTATTATGCATATAAAACTTCCTCTTGAATCACTCTATCTTTAAAAAAAACCGCATCAAAATCCGTTGCGTAGTTTTAAAGATGTAAGCATACAAAGGGACATAGGGATATAGGGACGGCGAAAAGTGACTTTATTTTATAATATGTAGTGATAGTGAAGAATAATGTTTTACTATTTTGTGTGTATGAATAAGCCTTGAATAAAACAGAATTTAGTCTTTAGATAACAGTTTTAATCGAAAGTTGCAAAATAAAATTCAAATAAAATTATCATTTTAAAAACATAGAAGCTTGAAGTACCTCGAAAGCTTTCGAGTTACAAAACAACTTAACGAAGTATCTATTTATTCCAACAACCACTCGTCATAACATCATAAACTACCCGCAATGCACCCACATTATAATCCTCGCTTTATTTAAAAATAGAACAGAGATTTTACTCAGACTCCTTAGTGAATTCAAGCATTTGGATTGTATTGTTTTCATACACTTAGGGTACCGACGCTACTCCGGAAGACGATAATGAGCGAGCACTTTTTAAAGTCTACCCGCCCCGCGGAATGAGGTCGAATCACAATTGTGCATTCACGCCCTTTAATTGTGACTCGGAATAATATCATGCTAGGTTTTAAATGCTGTGAGAACTTGGTATGATGATGTATATATAAGCTGGGGAGTATAAGTTAGGCTGCTTGGTACTGCATCTTGGTATGAAGATAACTAGAATCCTAGAGTAACACGTAGGCTACTTTTGTCCCTCATAATCCTATGGGACCGGCACCGATTCATGGTGGACATACCAGACTTTCGCACTAAGCGCTTTGCTTCGTCATTCCTTATTCGTACTACAAGGGAATAGAATGGGTTGCCTGCATCTGTCTTTCCTGACGTGTACAATTTGGGGGTCTTCAAGTCGCGAGTGAATAGGTATCTTCTAGGAAGACGTGTTACATCTTAGGCCACATCGTCACCTACCATCAGGCAGGTGTGATAGTGGTCAAACGCTGACCTATCATATGTAAAAAAAAGTTCTGGGCAAGCCTACTCTATTTAATACAATGTCACAGGCACTAAAGTTCCCTGAAAATAGCTTAGATTAAAGATAAATATTAAAGTAACACGTAGACTACTTTTATCTTCATAATCCCATGTAACTGGGATCTTATACAGGTCTAAAATTAAATACGAAAAATTGGAGTAGGCAACATTTATGAAAAAAAATCTTCAGTTAAAAGTTCCGCTAATAAGACTCTGTAACGTTTTTCCGAAACTGATTATTCTTTACATCATTAGCTCATATTGTCGTTATACGACGACAGCGGAATCCGTTGAAATGCATGTAATAAAGCGAGCTTATGAGTCGACACCGTAGACGGAAGCAATTTCAAATAATATGAAATTATTATGATTTCGCCGAAAATTCCGCCCGCGGTACACCCTGTACACAAACACGTATACGTATAAACCACCAAGTATATTTTGCGGTTGACTGTACTCGGAATACGTATTATTTTTTGTATTTTTAGGGTTCCGTACCCAAAGGGTAAAAACGGGATCCTATTAAATAAATAAATATTACAGGACATTCGACACATCGGAATCAAGCCCCAAGCTAAGTAACTGGACTTGTGTTATGGGTGCTAGACAACGGATATACTACTTATATACTTTTTCTTTTGTAAATATATACTTATAATACATAGAAACAACCAGACCACAGACAAATATCTAAGCATAAAAACTTGTCTGAGGCAGGAATCGGACCCGCAACCCTGTGTTTGGCAGTTCGGCATGGTGACCATTGTGCCAACTGGGTCGTCACAAATACTCCAGGCTGTATCTCTTAAACCATAATAGCTAGACAGTTGAAATTTTTAAACATTATGTATTTCTGTTGCCGCTATAACAACAAATACTTAAACCAGAATAAAAAAATGGCACTCCGGTAGTGCCGACAGAAGTACTTATTAAAAAAATACAAAATTTATTTACTAAACAACTACAAAATATATGTACATGCATATAATTATGCACACACTGTAGCTGCGTCTCGTAACGGTGTCGCGAGTTCAGAGATTTTATCTCATGTAAAAATATCCGTACCGCGCTAAAATAAGTTTACACTTCAAAAAATATGGTACGGAACCCTTCGTGCAAGAGTCCGAGTCGAACTTTTTTTTTCCAACCTTTTGGTTGTGGACAGTTTTATGATAAATTCAAATATCACGGACTCGTAAAAATTGTAAAGGCGTCTGCCGATCTATGACATTATAATAACTTTATTACCTTTACTAGCTGCGGCCCGCAGTTTTACCAGCTTTAGTGTCTTTTAAGAGAATCATGAGTTTTCGATACGCGGCGCGAGTAGGTATTTTCAAAAATGAACCGTATCGTGCGATAGAGAGAGTTTAAGTTCGGACGTAATTGCCTTCATTTTGCTTTCAAATAATCTTGCGGGCCGTAACGGTTTTACCCCCTTTATCCCTCACAAAATGAAATAAATTTGGTCTCATTTAATTCACTGCATCTTATTCTAAGTTTATACGTTTTTCTTTCTTGGTAATTCAGTTTAGTCTATTAAAAAACAATTGAAACGCTCGATGAAGTTTTTAAGTCAAAAATATAGATATTCAGATACTAATAACTTTTATCATAACCAATATTTCTTTAAAATAAAAACGGTTAAACCTAGTTTTCCATTAGATCTAGAACATTTTCAAAAATATCAAAATCGGAATTCGTTTATGGGGGAAAATGTTACTGCTTTTTGTATGGAAATTTACAGCCTCACACTGGTCTTAAAATTGATATTGTTTTCCTACAAACACAGATTTTATAGTAACTATGAACTACTTTATCATCCCCTTTAGAAGCCATATTTCGAAAATCCTTACGCAGTGTTCGCCTACGTCCTAGAAACCCTTTTAGTTTCAGAAATTTCTTGATGAGCCCTTTTTTTCCCCTTTTGGGGTCGAATTTCGCGAAAAATTTCATCTTAGTGAGCACCTACGTCTTTAGAAGAACCTCCATGCAAAATTTGAGAATTCTAACACCTATAAGTTTCAGTGAGTCACTCAGTGATCTTATCTTTCATATAGATACTTCACTATCACTACATAGTATAAAACAAAGTCGCATTCTCTGTCCCTATGTCCCTAAAAATCCCTATGTATGCTTAAATCTTTAAAACTACGCAACGGATTTTGATGCGGTTGAGATGTTGGGGATTCGTATTGAATATAAAATGCGACTGTACAGGTCAACTGCGTATATTAGTCTCCAATAATAGAATGCGTCGAATGACAATGGTACTTAACTTAATGCTTACTAGCTATCTTACAATACTAGTGCGCGCACACGAACCTACCTATTTATATATCTACTAATATTAAAGATACATACACTTCACCACCGGGGTGAATGAAAAAAAAAATGGTACTTACATGTAACTTTTTTTTTTTATATTAAAAATGTTATATTCGTTTGTTAGTTAACTAATCGTAATAAAAAAAAACTTTTACAAAACTAAAATCTGATGTTAAATTTTCGAAATGTATTCAAAATAATTAATAGTACATTGCGATACAAGTGTGGAAAGTTGATCATTCCATAGAGGCGGTTTATGACGCGCGAGCGGAACGCGAGCGTGGCAAAAGCCGAGATGGAATGATCAATTCACACGTGTATCGTACGACGTTTTTTATCACAGTTGTGAATAAAAAAAAGACTTGTTAAAATTTTAATAATAAAAAGTTTTTAGAATTTTAGGTTATGTTTACTATTTTTTGTTAATTACACTCCCGAAAGGCTAGGCAAAAGACTTTCAACCTATACAGCGTCTGATATACAATATTTTTTTAGGGTTAAAAACAGAATATAATGGTAAGGAAAAAATATATTTATGTACCTACCTAAAGAAAAAACAAAATAAACACAAAACTCAATTTTTAATTATTTTCAAAGACGTCATCACGTAATATTATCGTTCGTTATCAGACTTTAGAGACAACCTTTTGAAAAGAAGAAAAAAGGTACTAACAAAGAGTTTTAAGCCAGCAAGGCTTAAAAACTCTTTGGATGGTACCTTTTTCTATACATCAAAACAGTATAACCCTGATAAAGTAGATCATTCATGTTTCTAACAAAAAATACCCACAAAAAAAAAGCCGGTCAGTAATAAAAATTGTTTCTATCTTGTAGAGAATAACATTTTAAACAATGTTTACTAAGGCAATAAACAGCTACGATCAAAAATCGTTGAGTTATTTTACATTGAAAACCCAAAAAATGCATTTTATAGAGATCCGTTTGACCACTTTTAAGATCCCACTAAAACTTCTGAAAGGGTTATTGGATATACCTATGTATACTATAAATATAATAAAAACAGACAAAGCTTATCCATTTACTACTTATTTTTATATTTTTTCTGTAGTAATATCTTAAAAGTGGTCAAACGGATCTCTACAAAATGCATTTTTTTGGGTTTTCAATGTAAAATAACTCAACGATGGTTGATCGTAGCTCTTTGTTGCCTTAGTAAACATTGTTTAAAATGTTATTCTCTACAAGATAGAAACATTTTTTTTTCTGGCCGGCACCTTTATTTTTGGGTACGATTTGAATGATGTCCTTTAGAATGTTTCATCTACTATATGTCATTAGCAGTAAGATACGTATTTGACATATCGGGATAACGTATTATTTTAGCACTAGTTGGATTTTTTTTTATCGCACGCGTGTATAATACGTTGCATTATGAGCCTAAAAGCGGTTTAATAAGATCCACTTTATGAGCAACTGTGATAAAAAAATATTTATTCATAAAAGGGTTTTGTCCTATTCTTATGTACTATATCATCTTTATTAGAATTATTCTTAATTTTTACATTACATCCTAAATCTTCTACAACTACATAAGGGCCTCTATACAGTGGGTCCAATTTTCGACCTGTCTCAATCTTAATTAATATTAAATCACCTGGATCGTATTTTACAGGATTCATAAAGGTGTCATACATAGTTTTTCTTTTATTTTTACTAGCTATTAGATTTTTCTTTGCCTCTGCTTGTGCTAATTGCAACCTATACTTTAGTTGTAATGGATAACTTTCAACATTATATAAAGGTTCTACAGAATCGCACAAGTTAGAAGGTATATTACATAACTTTCCAAATACTAATTCATGTGGCGTATAATTTGTTTCGGTATGAACGGTGTTGTTAAAACTGAAACACCAGAAAGGTAACCATTGACTCCATGTATCTGTATGATTGTCACACTGGATTCTTAAAAACGAACCTAAAGTTTTATGAGCATTTTCTAACGCTCCTATTGACTGATGATGATACGCCGTTGAAGATAATTTTTCTATATTCAAGATCTTACAAACCTGTTCCATCGTCGATGAGATGAATTCTGTCCCTCGATCCGTAGCTATTACCTTAGGAATACCAAATATTAAAATAAATTTTCGCACGAATGCATCAGCAATAGACGTAGTTTCTTTATTTATAAGAGGAATTGCCTGTACGAATTTCGTCAATTCACACTGTATGGTCAGTATGTAACAGTTATCATTTACATCCCTATCTAAAGGTCCTACTACGTCTAGATATACTTTTTCAAAGGCTGAAGATGCCGTAGTGGTTATCTCCATTGGCTCTTTGACATAGCGACTATACTTCATTGTTTGACATTTTGTACATTTACGAACATATTCTTGAACATCCTTTTCAATACTAGGCCAATAATATCGTTTCTTAATAGTATTTACCATTCTACGCACACCAGCATGTCCGCTCGATGGCAGTAAATGAAAATAATTCATTATTAGAGTTTTCTCTTTATCTTCTGTTATTCTTTTTAAACCTCGCAATATACATACACGTGGGCCTGTCCAATTGTCTAACGATTGTATTTCACTACATATATTCTTAATAAAATCTTTGTTTTCCTCATCTTTAATAATACATACTTCTTCGATGCCTGTCTGTTTACAAAATAAACTTAATTTTTGCACAAATTCGGCTCGCGAGAAATGTGCCTTAAAATCAAGATTAATACCTAAATATCTCTTTTCCGTCAAATATACAAAACATTTATCTTCTGTAGTAATCATATTATTTCTCCTAAACTTATCTACCTTTTTTCCATCCATAAACATCATTTCAACCGTATTTTGTGGTTTTCTTAATATATCCACAACTCTTGGTTGATCAGGCCAATTGTCTTTAGATATATTAAGATCCGCATTCCCTGTCGAACCTTTCTTACTATCCAACTTATCCATTCCCTTTCTCTGCGCTCTTGTCATCACATTTACTACTTGTTCATGTATATTCTTTAATTCATCCGATGTCATATTCACTCTAGACAAAGCGTCCGCAACTGCATTGTCCTTTCCTTTAACGTATACAATTTTAAAGTTATATTCATCCAATACTAATCTAAATTTGAGTAACCTACTTGAAGGATCTTTCATTCCGAATAGATAAACTAATGGTTTATGGTCAGTCATCAAAGTGAAACTTCTGCCATAAACATAAGGTCTGAAATATTTAACTGCCCACACTATAGCTAAAAGTTCTTTTTGTATAGTGGGATAATTTTTCTCTGCTTTGTTTAAGGGTCTACTAGCAAATGCAACTGGTCTTAAATCTTTGTTACATAGAACTGCACCAATAGCTATTCCTGACGCATCAGTTTGAATAATAAATTCGTTGTTTTTGGAAAAATCTGGATATTGTAATATCGGTGGTGACATTAATGACTGTTTTAGAGTTTCAAATGCTTGTTGACATTCATTAGTCCAGTGAAATGGTTCATTTTTCCTACTCAGTCGATTTAAAGGTATAGTAATGTCTGCAAAATATTTTATGAATTTACGATAGTAATTGCAGAATGCTACGAATCGTTTTACTTCGTCAGCATTTTTTGGAACGGGATATTTCTCCAGTATTTTGGTTTTTTCTGGATCTGGAGACACTCCTTTTTCTGAAACAACGTGTCCTAAGTACAAGAGTTCCTTTTTCAAGAACTCACACTTTTGTGGATTTAATTTTAAGTTAACTTTTTTAAGTCGTTCCATAACACTAATTAAATTTTTATTATGGGTGCTCAAATTACGTCCAAAAACAATGAGATCATCTAAATAAATAAAGCACTTCTCAAAAGCTAGGCCTGACATCGCTACAGACATCATACGGCTAAACGCACTCGGGCTAATTTTTAGACCCATTGGCAAACGTTTCATTTGATATTGACCTGTGCTAGTGGTGAATGCTGTGTACTTACGGCTTTCTGGGTTCAAGGTCACTTGGTAATAACCTTGGTGAAGGTCAAGATGTGTAAAATAAATTGCACCAGAAAGTGAATCTAAAATTTCATTGATATTTGGCAACGGAAACTTATCATCTGATACTTGCTCATTTAATTTCCTATAGTCTACTACTAATCGCCATTTTTTATTTTGACCTGCAGCGGTTTTCTTAGGAACTAATAATATTGGGCTAGACCATTCACTGTTACACTCTTCTATGATATCGTTCTCCTTCATCTTTTTTATTTGATTTGCTATTTCTGGCTTTAAAGCTTCTGGCAACCTATAAGGTTTTACATATACTGGTGACGAATTCGGTTTAGTCGTAATTGATTGTTGATAAATATTATTTGTTGTTAATTTATCACCGTCTACATAAAACACATCTGCATATTTCGCACAAATCGCTTCGATAGTTTTTTGTTCTTCGTTGTTCAAATGAGACAAATTTAATTCGCTCAATAGTTTTTTAACTCTATCTGCATTTATGTCATTTTTATTAAATTGACATATGTCATAATCATTTAATGATTGTATTTCCGGTGTGAAAGATGGTAAAGTTACATCTCTTTCAGTAACGTTCATGATTTTTACTGGAATTCTACTATTTCTAACATTTGTTATTGTATTTGCTAAAAATACATCCTTGGCTAACTCTCTTCCGCAAACAATCATATCACCTTCCATACATTTATCTAAATAAATATAGTGTATCGATTCCGATCGCGCTGGAATCGTTAAAATGTTCCTTGTTTTACTTATGTCATGTATTAATTTTAAAGGATATTCATGGTGATCTCTATACAAGGTAGCAATGTTAGTGTGTAAATTAATATTTGCTTTGTATTTAGATAAGAAATCTAAACCTAATATACCATCTGCTCTAAGTGGTAACGATTCGAAAATTAAAAATTTGTGGTCAAAATTAACATTTTTGTGGTTTAAAGTTAAATTAACTAACCCTTTCGACCGTGTCTGTCCACCTATACCATTAATTAAAGTACTATCTCTTTGTACTGGGGTGTTAAAAGGCACAGCTTCACTTTTAATAACCGACATTGAAGCACCAGTATCTATAAGCCAATAATATTGTATGTTATTTAAGCTTAACATTACGTACTTTGTACTTTCGTTACACGACAAAATGACATGTTTAAGATCGAAAAAACTGCATTGGGTTTGTAGTCGATGGTTCGTTGTTCTGTGGTTCTTCTACATTGTACTCTACAGCATAAACATTCCGATTTTGACTTCCATTTCGATTGTTTGGAATGAACGTACCTCGACCTCTTTGGAACCCATGAGAAGATCTATAGTTTGTATAATTTCCTCTGAAATTCTTATTATTACCGCGCCATGCTTCGCGCTGATAACCATGGCCCGTGCCATGGCCTGAACCGCGTCCTGCCTGTCCTCGATAATAACTATTGTTATATTGACCATAATTATTATGATTTCTGTTGTTGTAACCGCGTTGATTTTGAAAACCACGGCCGCGCCTATTATTGTAGAATATACGTCCTTGCTTAGATGCATGCATGACGTTACCTGTGTCTTGTTGAGGCACTGGCCTGTCCTCGTCTTTTGCCGCCTGTATAGCTGCTTTCAGGCTGCTGTAGTTACGCGACGTGATGATTGTAGAGAGTCGCGAGCTGCGTAGTCCGTCTGAAAATTGTTTAATGGCGGATTTTTCATTTATCGGTTTTAGTACAGCATATGTACTCGAATCCCCGTCTGCCTGAGAAATAGTCATATCCGTGAATAGTTGTTCAATTTCCTTACCAAACTCTTCAACTGTTTTTTGACCTTGTCTCGTAGTTTGCAGCCGCATTTGTATGGCGGTGTATGACTTTTTAGTCAGTAAGTGTACCTTCAAGTCTCTGAGTAAATCATGAACCGTTTTATAGTTACTGGAAATACGCAGTTTTGCGTTTTCCGAGAGCCTATTCTTAGTGACAAAAGTTATTAGCAATAACTTACCTTTTTCGTCAATCATATTTGCGTACATCTCTATAGAATCAATCATTCTTTTCGTTACCTCCTCTGTATCGTCCATAACTGGAATCAAACTACACGCCACCCTAAGATCAAACTCCATTGTGCTAGTTTCTTGTAACATTGGCAACGTACATAAATTAATAATTGAATCATACAAATTCTCACATTCCTCAAAAATTTCTGTTACTGACTCTAATTCGTCCTTGTTGTCACTTTTTCTTAAACACGAAAATATTTCTTTACATTTAACAAAAGTGTCACTAGTTTCTTTTAGCTTTGTTTTAATAGTATTTCCTTTATATCGACTTTGACCTTTCTTTACAAGATATTTTCGTATTTCTGTTAAAATTTCCAAATTTTTTATCAAAATTTCAATCATTATATATTAGTAAAGTCATAATAGTTTTTCTAGAAGTATTCATTGTCAATTGAAATTTACATAAGTAATTACTTAAAATTATTCGTCGTAGTTACAAGAATGTTGCGCGTCAGCACCTTTACTTGCGGGTATCATGTTCGCTGAGTGTCCGTGCATTGTTTTATGTAAATTATAATTTTAAAGTAATAAAACGATGACCTACTTTCGACGCTTAATTGATAACTTTTGTATACTTAAACTTAAGCAATTGTCCATTTTCGTTCCACTTTTCACTGTTTTCCATTGTCAAAAAAAATAATGATAATCACCAATTCACTGATAATGTTACTTTTGCTCACGATGTGCCATAGTGTACCGCCGTGGACGTGGTCCTTGGTCCACACCCAAAAAGCTCCTGCCAACTCACACTGCCTGCATCATCCATTCATCCGCTTCATCCGTGTATAGGTACCCCGTTTTACTGGATTCTTATTGCTTCATTGTATGGATTCCCATCTCACTGCTCAATTTTGTTAACTTTGTGTGGTAGGTACCTAAAAGCTAAAACAAAAGAAGCGAATGCCCCTTGGCAGAGCCCTTGGCAGGGTCGCCATGAGATGTTGGGGATTCGTATTGAATATAAAATGCGACTGTACAGGTCAACTGCGTATATTAGTCTCCAATAATAGAATGCGTCGAATGACAATGGTACTTAACTTAATGCTTACTAGCTATCTTACAATACTAGTGCGCGCACACGAACCTACCTATTTATATATCTACTAATATTAAAGATACATACACTTCACGGTTTTTTTAATAGATCAGATAGAGTGATTCAAGAGGAAGGTTTTTATATGTATAATACATGCATAATATGGCCGTGCGAAGCCGGGGCGGGTGGCTAGTGATATTATAAAGATGAAGTGATTTGTTTGAACGCGCTAATCTCAGAAACTACTGGTTCGAATTGAAAAAAAAAAAATTGTATTTGATAGTCCATTTATCGAGAAAGGCTATAAGCTATTTTTTATTTTAATATTCCCTCGGGATCGGGACTTATGCGGGGCGCAGCTAGTATAGAATATTCCCTTTATAAATGTTCCTATACCTACTAGTTTACATTATGTCTTGATCTTATATCGTAACGTATGTTATTATGACTATATTAGTAACTGTGCCAAGGAAAATTACCAGTGAAGGTTAAGGATTTGGTAAACATGACCCGATTAAGAGATTTAATATTCGATGTGGCTAAAACTATTCTTAATAAGGTACTTGCTGGTAATGAGGGCCACCTACGTTAATAAAAAACTAAATATTTTGTAAAAAAAAATAGGGAAAACTACTTGCAAACTGGTCATTAGATAAATATCTATCACTAACTCACATTTGTTATTTTGTCACTAATATTAAAAGGTTTTTAAAAATCTTTCGAAACCCAGCAGGAACGGTATAAGAATAAAATAAAATGGGTGCGCGTGAGAAGTTATACTTCTTTGGCATCATTAAGAAATAATTACATTAAAATAATTATGTAGTAGTACCTCTTTGTACTAACCTCATTTTCAGTTTCACGTAGGTAGTAGATATCATCTAGCTGTCATCTTGCGGTTTGCGGACAACTTCAACATGGTTTTATGACAGCTGTCATCTTGCGGTTTGCGGACAACTTCAACATGTGAATTTTCCGTGTGACTGTGCTGCGCGCGCATCATAAAAATTCACTTTCATCATTTTTTCATAACGCACCTAAAGAAGTATAACTTCAAAAATATAACTTCAAAAAGAATTAAGAAAATAGGAGTCTAAGATATGTATTTTTCGAACGAAGAAAACGCATGAACTACTCGTATTTATCAACAATCACCTGATGGAATCCCTTTAACAAACAAACAATTCAATGCAACATGCAAATTATGTTTAATTCGCGACGCAGTCGACAGATCCGTCGAGCGAACACCTCGCAACATTCACACTTTTGTTGCCTGCCACTTGACCCACATCCTTCGAGTCTCCTGTAACAGGAAGCTCCCAACCCACCCTACTATCAACACCTCATCCATTTAAATGTCTACCTTCATTCAACGTAGCAAAGATCGAAATCCAACGAAGCTCCCACGATTCAAAGGCGACTCCCCACGCAATTTAACACTTTGTTTTTCCTTCAAACATGGCAGAATATTCAATGTCGGCGGAAAATGAGTTGGATGTTGCCATTTAGCGATTCAACACTTACTCCCCGAAGTAATAAGTGTCATATTTGAATGGCAAATGATACTTTGAAATGAATTTTTTATAGTACACTAGCTGCAATAATACATGTAATCTAAGTCTGTGAAATGTTAAAAATTTATAAAAAGGGTTCCTGAATAAATGATTGCTAATTGGAAATGAATTTTTAGTGATCGTTTTCTTTTGAAGGTATGCTTTCGTTTTTTTTATACATTTCTGTTCGTTTCATTAGCTTTCGTTATTGAGCTTTATTTGTCTAATTATTACATACTTTTCGTTACAAAAATTATATTTGGTAAGATACTTAATATTTTTGCAAGTCACACTCGCATATAATGTCCCATTCACAGATGTTCCCACCAATAAATAGATCGTCAGTATGTATATAAACTTTAATACCAGATTCGCTTATTATTTTTATACACTTCCGAATCTTTAGATGAATGGCGTTGAGATCTAATTCCAGGGTCAAACAACCATTTTTTTCATCTCTATTACCTTTTGAGGGCAGGCAAAGGGTTATTTATTAGCCCATACAGCCTTGTTACACGCTTTGTCGATCTTTAGTGGTCATATACATATATCTTTCAAATTTTAAAATTCTGTAGCAAATTGGGTCTGCCTTCTATGCATCTTGTCCTTTATAAGCCTTATTTAGTAGGCATCGCGTTAAATGCCGATCCATTTCATTTAGATAAGACCCATTTAGTCTAAATCAACGAAAATCCCATTAGTTAACATTTTTTTTTACTTTTCCCATCAATATTAGTAAACTAACTGAGCTTTACCACGTAAGATAGCAATAAACGTTCGAATAAAATAAAAAAACCTTTATAAAACTTGCGTTTCATTAAATGTTGCCAACTTTTAATTGGTTTAATAAATTCGTTTCTGATCGCTATTTAGGCTGACGTAAGGAATTAACTTTTTGATCAGGCGATAGATTGTCGACTGGTTAATTTGAAGGTAGAAAATAGACACGTGCACGTTTACAGTCGAAATCAATATGGTTCCTTGCTTGCTACAGTCGGTTGCAGATCACTTTTCTGTAATTTTTATATATGAACCTTTAGTCGCTGAGTATGAAGACTAGGCGGTTTAAAATCGGCCCGAAATTGTAGGCGTACTAAAAATACCTATGACACTTAGATTAAAACATTTGTTAGACAAAGAGAAAACGTCAATCAAGCAATTTCAGTCAATTAGGCTGCGATCCAAAATCTACATATTATAGCTATGGAGATCAGCTAGCTCCCCACGGCTTTACCAGCGTAAGTCCCGATCCCTCAGGAATTTCGGGATCAAAAGTATCCTTTGTCCTTCTCAAACCCCTAAACTACTGATTTATATAGACTGCCGATTTTTATCCAAATCGGTACAGTTATTTGACCTTGAAGCAACAAACAAACAAATTAATAAACTTTGGTATTTGGATTTATTTCTTTATTATCTATTTGGAACCGCAGTATAAATGATAGAAATTATATCCGTAACCGATTAACGCAAGTAAAGATCCGTTATTGATTTTACGCCCACGCTCGATTATGTATGCGCCGATCGAAAAGTCTGCAGTCTAGATTCCCCTTTTAGGTATTAATGTTAACTTTTTCAATTATAGTTGAAGGAGTTTAGTAGCTTGATTGACGGTTTCTCTTCGCCTAACAAATGTTTTAATTAATATCATCTGTATGTACTAATTTGTAATATTTCGTTTGACAGTAGGTAACTTTAACTTAACTAGCTGCGTCCCGCGGTTAAACCCGCTTTGGGAATACCTTCCAACATTATAGTAGTTACTTCTTCTTCTCCTCTTCTTCTTCAGCAGCATGTATTAGCACACTGCAGAGCATAATAATATGCCTCTCCAACGCCTCTCCACAACGTCCTATCACCGATCTTTATGGACCACGCTGCCCCAGCATGAGCGCGTATGTCGTCGGACCATCTGGCTGGTGGTCTGCCCACACTTCTCTTCCCGATTCTTGGTCTCCAATCAAGAACAGCTTTGCTCCACCTTCCAGTAGTTACTACGACCTACAAAATACAACAAATGACAACTCTTTTTGCCAATTAATTTCCAAAGATCTTTAGTGCTCGCCTATGTATTAGAAGGAAGTTAGAAATCCGAATCATGCGCAGTTTCAGACTCGATAGCTCTTGTAGTTTCAGAGATTTCATGTTGAGTATTTTTCTCTTTTTTTCTCTTTCTCTTTTGCACCCCGCAGTTACACCCGCATAAATCCCTATCCCGTGGGAATATCGCAATAAAAACTATATGTAAAAGCGAAACAAAATCAGTCCAGTAGTTTTATAGCCTTTTCGTTACAAACAAAAAATCTTTCCTCATTATAATATTAATAAGCGTAGATAATTTGACCTTTGAGCTTTTTTTTTCGCTTTGAGCGATAAGGCCGCCCTTTGTAACACTTACACTTAAGCTTTGTATTTTTATTTATTGTAATTTACAAATGGTGATTGCAATAAAGAATTTATCTATCTATAATTTTTGATTTTAGTCACTTGTAAAAGAGGGTAGATACAGTTTTTCCTATTTTCCCTAGCCGCAAAACTGTAAGCAGTGAGCATGGCGTAAAAAATAATAATACCGTTTTAAAAAAAGTTACTATGGACGTCAATCTTTACCTAAATTATGTATGAGGATGTTCCAACAATATATGGGGGTACAAAACAAAAAAAGAGATACCCATTCTGAATTTAAAATGGAGTTTTTAATGGCTTTCCTGTTCGAACAAGGATTTTAAAAATGTACCAATTTTTTGTACTTTATTTTGCTAAACAAATAAAAAAAGTTTTAAATAAATATAATATGCAAATCTGAAAGGTAAATAAATAATGTTACAAAAATTATAATTACTGGCTACATCCCGCGGTTTTGCCCGAATATATACCCCGATCTCGTTAGAAAATCGATTTAAAACCGTTGTATCTCCAACCCAAGTTTCACCACAATCGTTTTATGTAGTTTTTGAGTGGATAAATAATAATATCAAACAGACAGACTCACTAACTCACAAAATTTCGGCACAAATATTTTGACTCAAGTCGACGCGGTCTACCACCAGTTGTTGCACTCAATTAATCGGACCGCATCATTGAATATTTACTATGAAAGAAAGACTAGATTCATTCAAATAAAGCATAAAATAAATATATTTTTGTAACAATATTTCTTACCCACACATAGAACCGCACGCAAATATGAGCTAAAAACACATCTAAAAATACATGTACGTATTATTATTTTCTATTGTAACATATTAACATGCTTAATGAGAAATAACCATGCTGTGTACACGGTTCACGACTAACCGTCCCCCTAACGATCCCCCTGTCAAGAACGTTTTCACGATTAACCATCCCCCTGGACCAGGGCGACATATTTTAGGTTATAGTCTTGTTTAAAATTATTTGTTATATTTATCTTAAGTACTTGATTTGACTGTATTCTGTTTTGTGTTCCATTAAAGTAAAAAGAATAATATATCTATATGTTTGTAGATTTATCATAAAACTAACCAAAAAGGGAAATCAAAACAAAATAATGACAGCAGTAACCTCGGGAGGAAACAAAGCTCGGTCGCGTGGGCGAAAACATTAGTTGAACTTAGTTTCCGTAAAAACTGCTATAAATCAGAAGGGCATAGGCCATGACTAATTACGGTTTAATTTAAGGCTCTAACAGATGGACCGTAAGGGTGAATGTTGAATACATACTAAATGGTCGCCCGATACCTTACTGACCGTCACATTTGAAGACAAACTACAAAATAACCAAAAATTCTTAAAAACATTCTCAAAAATGATTTTTTTTTTCTGTTTTTAGTATTTGTTGTTATAGCGGCAACTTTAATACATTATCTCTGAAAATTTTAACTCTCTAGCTATCACGGTTCATGAGATACAGCCTGGTGATAGACAGACGGACGGGCGGACGGACAGCGAAGTCTTAGTAATAGTGTCCCGTTTTACTCTTTGGCTACGGAACCCTAAAAACAACGAATGCTTGATGTTTTGCTACTACTAGGTACTCGTAAATGCTCTAGTGAAAACGATTCGGTAGTCGGTTCAACACTTTTGGGCCGAATAAACGGAAGTTCTGCCGAATATACAGGGTTATTGGTAATTATACTAGCAAGCAGTTGGAGACTACTTCTGTGCACCTTAAAAAACTACTTTTGTTGTACGACTTTTGGAAATTCGAAAAAATTTGAACATTTTACGAAAAACAGAAGATTTTTTAAAACAAAGGTCATTCAGATTAAGAACACTAGATAAAACTTAAACAATAAGTAATTTTAAGGTTAACGATCTCTTCGTGTATGGAACAGCTGATTTTCAAGTAAATCTAACATCAAAATTTTCAAAAAAATTGTCGAATTTCCAAAAGTCGTAAAACAAAAGTTGTTTGTTTAGGTGCACAGAAATAGCCCTCAACGGTTGGCTAGTATAATTACCAATAACGCTGTATAAAGGGAAGTTCTGTCGAATATTATAAACGGAAGACTTTCTGAGCCTAGATTAGGCCTAAAGGCCAATATATTTGATCCCCAGTTGCGACATCCCTATTAGGTGGACGTTGACCTTAAACACTCCCTTATATACAATTTACGTTAAACGTCATCGGGTCGTCGCCCCCTGACCGATTGCCTGCGATGTAACAATTCATACGCGAAATTAAACTGTCAAGTTTTAAACGTTTGTTATAATGTGTGGTTTAACTAATAGCTGTTGAACGGTTTTATGAATAAATTGAGTTAGTACTTCAGTTTTATAACTAGAATGGCCACAGACTGGAAATTCTTGGTCTTAAGAGGAAAAGGGTACCGGGGCTCTCTCCATACAAACGTAGTCGACTATTTTCTCCCTGTAAAATGACACTAGAGCAAATATTTTTGTTGCATAAAACTTATAACTCCCATGACCATGCCCCCTAGGTTTTGCGTTTTTTTTTAATCTTAATTTCTATAATAATTGGCAAATGAAAAAATCCAAGACATAGGAGTATAGTCATGGCATAGGTTTTATGCAACAAAAATATTTGTGCTAGTGTCGTTATCCAGGAAGGAAACAGTCGACTACATTTGTATGGAGAGAGCGCCGGTACCCTTTCACCTTAAGGCAACTTGCAGCAAAATTTCAAAGTCTCGATTTTTCTAAAATCTAAACTTGTTCATACTTTTTGACACAATTTGAATTAAATTTTATATTATTCGGTCAAAAATGTAAGAACTAATTCTTGGTTAAATAAGTAAAATCGTAATTTTGCAATTTTTCTACAAGAGGCCCGAATAGTGGAATAGACTATTCCTTTTTTTAATGTATTTTACCCCTCAAAATTCCAAAAATCCTTTTTAATGCGGACCTACGTTCTAAAAAGTTTGAGACTTGTTTTAGAGGTATTGTGATTAATATTTTTCTCGAATTTGAACTATATAATCAGATATATAGATAATAGCTGTAAAATAGTCAGCAGCGGGTTTTGATCCTACTACCTCAGACCTATACTGAAACGTGCAATGTTAGTCGTGTTATTCAATAATACAAGTTCAATACCAAGAAAATTGAATAAAACCTTTTTTTAGAAAAGTTAAAAATTCAAACTACAAATTCGTAGATGTTTCGTAGACACGTAGCCGTAGCTACTACGTAGCACTTCATACGTAGCCATCCTCGTAGCACAATTGCTACAGCGTAGTCACGTAGTGTCGTAGCACAGCACGTATAGATTGTAACGTTACTGTACTAAGGATGCTTTCAAAACTTTGAGTTAAGTTTTTTAAATTAAGGAATTTAAAAAAAACCTTAAGGTGAAAGAGTACCGGCGCTCTCTCCATACAAACGTAGTGGACTGTTACCTCCCTGGATAATGACACTAGCACAAATATTTTTGTTTCATAAAACCTATAACTGCCATGACTATGCCCCTCCAATATCATTTTTAAAGACCTTCAAAAATGATATTGAGGTTTCCAATATAATTTTTTTCTAAACTGAATAGTTTACGCGAGAGACACTTCCAAAGTGGTAAAAAGTGTGTAACCCCCCTGTAACTTCTAAAATAAGAGAATGATGAAACTAAAAAAAATATAAGATATTATTATACATTACCATGCAAACTTCCACCCAAAATTGGTTTGAACGAGATCTGGTAAGTAGTTTTTTTTAATACGTCATAAACCGTAAACCGCCATTTACCCTTCAATCATGTATTTCTTTGTGATGATAATGGTACGGAAACCTTCGTGCGCGAGTCCGACTCGCACTTGACCGGTTTTTTTTTCATGTGAACTGTACTCTTACTTCTTTCTATATGCAAGAATGAAATCGGGTAGAGATGGGATCGGGTAGAGTGGGGACGCAGCCCTTCGAAGCCTACTACAAACATAAAAACAAACAAAAAATCTTTCCTCTTTATTATATCTACTACTAGCGACCCGCTCCGGCTTCGCACGGCTATATTATGCATGTATTATACATATAAACCTTCCTCTTGAATCAGTCTATCTATTAAAAAAACCGCATCAAAATCCGTTGCTTAGTTTAAAAGATCTAAGCATACAAAGGGACATAGGGACGGCGAAAAGTGACTTTATTTTATACTATGTAGTGATGCCTAATAGAAAACATCACCCTGTATGTATAGTTAACACACATGAATACATCAACGCTATCAGTTAAAATTCAATTAATCTAACCACAAAAACCAGTAAACAATACAACATGTTCTAAATTAAAATACCCCTCATTAATACTGACCAGGTCATTAGGCACACGTGAGTTGGCCATATAATCCGCTGATAATAACTTCGTACCTGACCTCAATTGAATTTCCTTGATGACAAGTATATATTAACGCTTTGTGGTTTCACGTGCATAACTCTCGATCCTGTGGGAATATCGAGATAAAAAGTATGTATTTACTCCCTATGTTACTCCCAATTAATCAATTGCTCCTCATTCTCAGTTTCATCAAAATCGGTCCAGCAGTTTCGGAGCCTATTCGTTACAAACAATTTTTTTTATCTCTTAATAATATTCATCATCATCATCATATCAGCCCATACACGTCCACTGCTGGACATAGGCCTCCCCCATACGACGCCACAAACAGCGGTCCTGAGCCGCCTCCATCCACTGACTAACCGCGACCGCCACAATGTCGTCGGTCCATCAGGCAGCTGGTCTCCCAACACTCCGTTTCGCGTTGCATCGTGGCCGCCACTCGAGAACCTTTACTCCCCAGCGGTTGTCAGTTCTGCGAGCTATTTGACCTGCCTATTGCCACTTCAGCTTACTAATCCTGAGAGCTATGTCGGTGACTTTGGTTCTTCTACGGATTTCGGATAATATTAGTGTAGAAGATTACTATAGAAGTATAGATAAGAATCTTAACAAAATCACTCTAGGATCCTTTCCTTTTATTTATAAATTTTATTTTTAGTTTGATTTTGTTTTTGGCTAAATTGTCAATCCATCGTAAAGATCGCGATCGACTTTTATATTTGAGAGTTTTTTCAAATAAAAGGACAGTGTCTCCGTTGATGTGCTGTTTCTAAGTTGGTGCAATAGTTATTTTTCAATCAATCAATTAACTTTCTATAGCACTAACAAAAAATAATTTTAACGGGATATTTACCATGTTTTTTTTGGTTTTTATTTTGTGGAGCTCGATATTTCAATGCTTTTACAGCCAATAGTAACAATAAATATAACCATCATCATATCGGCCACCGACTACTCACATTTGAACTTAGGCTTCATCCAAAGAACTCCATTGCGATCGGTCGCATATTACCACGTTAGTTTAAAATCCTTAAAAATGTATATGGATTCGAAACAAACGATCAAACGTTCCTAAGTTGATTTTGGTGGATTACATAGGATGTCCACAGTACAGGGTACTTGTATATATAGGGTGTTTATTAAGCGATACAATCTCCGGTGCGCTATGAATATTCAGAGGGCGTTACGGCGACGCCCCGTGTGTGTACTTTTTAATGTGGTATTTTGTGCATGTAACTTGTTTACGAAGTTTTAAATTTGGAACACTCTGTATTTTATAGTTTTTGTTTTCATGGTAGTGAATTTGTAGGTATTTTTTTCATGCTTTTAAACTAATTGGCAGAGCGATCGAAGCGTTTAATAAAATAAAATAATAATAGATAAAAAAGTGTGTGCGTGTAACTTTACCTTTACGCGCCATTGAAGTAAAACTTCTTTTCAAAGCGAAATTTTGAAGGAAACAAAATAAATAATAGATTTTTGCAAAAATATCTAGTATGTTCAAAGGTTTCCGCTACTCTAACTTATAATCTAACATCGCGGACAGTCAGTCTGTAAACCCACTTTACAACCATTTTTCATCCAGAAATTCCCACAGGAATGCTCTAAAATATTGGCTAAAGAAAAAACCTACGTGGACTATTGTGGTGGGATGGTAGTAGACTGGATACCGAAGAACTGTAGGCACCCTTGCAAAATAACTGCCGATAATGGCAGTTATTTATTACTACATAATATTAAAACAAAGTCGCTTTTTCTGTCCCTATATCCCTTTGTATGCTTAAATCTTTAAAACTACGCAACGGATTTTGATGCGTTTTTTTTAATAGATAGAGTGATTCATGAGGAAGGTTTATATGTATAATACATGCATAATATAGCCGTGCGAAGCCGGGGCGGGTCGCTAGTTATTATTAAAATAAAAGCAGTCATTATAACCACGATGTTTGTAACACGTGTTCGCGCACACATTTATCGTAGAATCAACCCCCATTTACAAATAGTACTTAACTGAGGTAATAAACTCGGTAACAGTAAACAGATCCTGTACTTTATTTCACTTAATTGAACTCGTTAAGTTACAAGTTATCTTTATTGTACATTCTAAGTTGAAAAAGTAAAAACATTTTTAAACTTAATTTAGCTAGTAAATAATAATTGCAGGACATTGCACACAACACCACCCAAGCTAATTACTATTACTTTTGACGACCCAGTTGGCACAATGGTCACCATGCCGGACTGTCAAACACAGGGTTGCGGGTTCGATTCCCGCCTCAAATAAGTATTTATGCTTAGACATTTGTCTGTGGTCTGGTTGTTTCTATTTATTTTAAGTATATATTAACAAAAGAAAATTATATTAGTAGTATATCCGTTGTCTAGCATCCATAACACAAGTCTAGTTACTTCGCTTGGAGCTAGATGACGATGTGTGGAATGTCCTGCAATATTTATTTATATTTATTCAAAACCAATAAATACCCAAGCTTTTTCAAGTGTTATGTACTTTTCTTTTGTAAATCTATACTTCTATATCTATCACTAATATTATAATGTGAAAAGAAATTTTTTTTTGTTTGTAAAGAATTGGTTCCGAAACTACTGTACCGATTTTGATGAAACTTGGTATAAGGATACATTGATTCATTGGTATTACCATAGGCTACCTTTTATCTTGATACTAGCGACCCGCCCCGGCTTCGCACGGCTATATTGTGCATGTATTATACATATAAACCTTCCTCTTGAATCACTCTATCTATTAAAAAAACCGCATCAAAATCCGTTGCGTAGTTTTAAAGATCTAAGCATACAAAGGGAAATAGGGACGGCGAAAAGTGACTTTATTTTATACTTTGTAGTGATTCTACATCGCAGACGAATGTTTGCCCGCCACGCCACAGAAATCATCAAAAATAACTTAATTTTACGTAAAAAAGCTACACATTATATTCGATAATACCACACCGCACTGCCATAAATAAAGTCCAATCTCATGTTCCCTTGAAAACGAAAAAAGGTTTCATGGTTGTTTACCTACCGATATGTGTTATCGGTTGGCCGCAGTGGACACATGCCCTTTTTAAAATACAGCCCATTAATCGTGTCATATAGTGGATTTGTTTTCACATTGAAAATGTTTTTTAAATTGTGGTTACCAAATTAGAGAAAAATGTGATTCATATACATCTATACTACTTAACTATACTAATATACCTAATAAAAAGGAAATCATATCACTACATAGTATAAAATAAAGTCACTTTTCGCCGTACCTATGTCCCTATTTCTCTTTGTATGCTTAGATCCTTAAAACTACGCAACGGATTTTGATGCGGTTTTTTTAATGGATAGAGTGATTCAAGAGGAAGGTTTAAATGTATAATACATGCATATTATAGCCGTGCGAAGCCGGAGCGGGTCGCTAGTTCTAATATATATAAATTACGTGTCACGTTGTTTGTGCACGATGGACTCCTAAACTACCTAACCGATTTTTAAATCAAATTTGTACACCGTGTGCAGTTTGATCCAACTTGAAAGATAGGATAGCTTACATGTTAATTTACCCCGATATTTCCACGGGATCGAGAGTTACGCGGTTGAAACCGCGGAGCGCAGCTAGTTATATATATTTTTAACGAATATATTCGCGTTTTTTATTTTTTTTTTAAACCGTTTCGGGAACATTAGCCTTACAAAAAAATATTATGTAAAATGCTGTTAAAGTACGAGGAAATATTTTATGTTTTTTGTTTGTAACAAATAGGCTCCGAAACTACTGAATCGATTTTTTTGAAACTAAGTACGAGAATACATTGATTCATCGAGAGTGTATAGGCTACTTTTTATCCCGATATTCCCACGGGATCGGGAGTTACGCGCGTAAAACCTCGGAGCGCTGCTAGTTATAAATAAATTGAAGAACATTTCAGAATATTTAATAATGACTTGTGTAAATAAATAACTGTTATCAGAAGCACGGTCAGCACAAACATTCGCTTCATATACCTTCCACGATATACAGAGTGTTTGCAAAACATTACAGTAATAAGTTAGCGCGGCGAGGAGGGCGATAAATCACACTGTACAAGTATTATGTGTACTTAGAAACATGAGAGAGAACGGAAATTAAATATATTTATTCAGTGTTAAGTTTGTATAAACTACAAAATAAATAAAATAAATATTGCAGGACAATCTGCACATCGCAATCTGGCCCCAAATTAAGTCTGAATATACAGGGTTATTGGAAATTATACTAGCAAGCCGTTGAGGGCTACTTCTGTGCACCTAAACAAACAACTTTTGTTCTACGACTTTTGGAAATTCGAACATTTTTTCGAAAATTTTGAGGTTACTGTTCTTGTTCTGAATGACCTTTGTTTTAAAAAATCAGCTGTTTTTCGAATTTACATAACCTCAAAATTTCCATTTTTTTTTTCGAATTCCCAAAAGTCGTAGAACAAAAGTTGTTTGTTTAGGTGCACAGAAGTAGCCCTCAACGGGTTGCTAGTATAATTTTCAATAACCCTGTAGATTTCTATTGTTAGAATGGTTGTGTTAAAGATCTAGAAAAAATCGACAAAAAATTGTCCTAAATGCCAAATCTCCTAAATTACATTCCGATTACGAAAAATACCCACCAAAAATCACTTTTTTTTTTCATAAAACTGACTTTGAGGTTATTTTGAGAACTTTTTCTTACGAGAATTATTGACCTTCTGTTCGATACTATGTCTAAGCGTTATAATTTTGTCTACAGCTGCCGCTGCCTACTACGCAACAGTATTTATCTACGTGATAATGTACCACGAAACTAACCCTTAACATTGCGGTTAGAAGGTACATTGTTGTTTACACTTTTGTCAATACTGTAGGTACTCTAGGTATAATTCGGCAGTCACTAGGCAAGACAAACATTAACAAACTAAACAAAGGCCTCTTTACTAATATTACGAAGAGGTAGAGTTAGTTTGAATGTTTGTATAGGGTAAAGATTATTTAAAACAACTACACTATGTTTTATAATTCTTACACATACCTATAGACTATACTAGCTGCGCCCCGCGGTTTTACTGCGATCCCGCGGGAATTTCGGGATCAAAAGTATCCTATGTCTTTCTTCATTCTCAAAACTACCACTAAGCCGATTTTCATCGAAATCGATCCAGTCGTTTTACTGTGAAGAACAAACACACTTTATAATATTATATATAGTTTAAAAGTTAGGATTATTGTCTACTAGCGACCCGCCCCGGCTTCGCACGGCTGTATTATGCATGTATTATATCTAAAAACCTTCCTCTTTAATCACTCTGTGATGTGACTTAGTATACTTTATGTTCCGAGCATTGTGTACGTACCTACTAAGGATGGCGAGAGCCTGGTGACCTGTATCACAGGTGTTTGTTTACTACCTATCACAGGCACCAGTCTTTCACAATTATTTAAGTGTAATTGCTCACTCAATTATTATGTAAGTACTTTTTTCTAAAACTTGTTGACTTGAGTTTTTGTGAGAGAAATAAATTTTATATTGATTGATTGATTGATTGACTCTATCTATTTAAAAAAACCGCATCCAAATCCGTTGCATCAAAATCCGCCGCATCAAGATCTAAGCATACATAGGGAAATAGGGACATAGGGACGGCGAAAAGTGACTTTATTTTATACTATGTAGTGATGATACGTGTTTTGTCTATAGGTAGTAAAAGACATAAAAAGTTCCTCTGACGTCTTTCTTCAGACGTGTCCCTCGAAAGTCCTCATTTATTTGTGGGTATTCAAGTCAAAAAGTACCTAGATATCTTCTAGGTAAGCATCCTATATCTTAATCCGAATAGTCACTTAACATCAGGTGAGATGGCCAAACGCTAACCTTCACTATCACTACATAGTTTAGAACAAAGTAGCTTCGCTCTATCTGTCCCTATGTACGCTAAGATCTTTAAAACTACGAAACGCAGTATATGAAACAAAACTACCACGAGTACAAAGTCGTGGGCAACAGTTAGTTCTGTTATAAAAGAACAAAATATCAAAATTTCTACCATTAAACTTAAGCTACACATAAATATTAAACTGAAACCTAGACGGATCTGACCAGACTAAACAATTGATTGGTACGTGTTTTGCTCTAGCACTCTACAAGTACTCACGACTAATTTTTGAAGTCGTAAAATTTACGACAAAGGGAGCATAATCTGCCAAAGTACGGTCCGAAGACGACGTGCCTGGAGTTTACAATACGATACCGTTGGCAAAAAAATGATCGTTTTAAATAACTGATACAAATAAAAAACTAGAAACCAGAAAGTAGAAGCAAAGAATAAAAAAAGGAAAGTAGAAGCTGAGCTCGAGCCTTCTCGTGGCATTGTACACATAATAATAATTATTATGCACATTAAGTTTTGGATTTTAGGTTATTCTGTGTGTGTGTGTGTGTGTGTGTGTTTTTTTTTCTTTCTGTTATGAATACAGTTATTTCTATTTCTACGTATTGTTGGCAAATTAAAATCAATTTTATGAATTTTGGTGTAAAATAAGCCAATCTTACTAATATTTAAATGTGAAAATTATGTGTTAATATGTTACTTTGTTACCGCTTTACGTAAAATCTGCAGCTGCGACCTCGTTTAGTTGCAGCTGTGCAGGTGTTATTTTTTCTGTATATACACCAAATTTTTCTTACATGTACTGCAAATAAATAATCTTTCTAACAAAATAAAACATTTAAATCGGTTCATAAACAACAAAGTTATTCCCGAACAGCAAAAGAAATAAAAAACTAAATTGAGAACCTACTCCTCTTTTTGAAGTCGGTTAAAATAAACACAAAAGCACACTAATAGGTATAGATAGTTTGCATTACTCTTTTGTTTAATTTTGTTATTTTTTTGCGAATGGTACTGCAACACTTACACAAATTAAAGAAGCTATGCCGGCACTTGTGGATGCAGATTCAATTACCGCATCTTAACTGGGATGTACCATCTTACATTTAAAAACGACGATTTTATGTTAAATACTTGTTGGGGGTCAGGTTTGCTCGCGTCCGTAGGATTTAGCCCTTGATGTCCTTGTGTCCTAGCAGACAATCAAGATGCTTTGGCCTCTGTAGGGCTTCCGAGACGTCAAGTTTTTGTTATTAAGGCTATTTATGCTGCCAAACGCAACGCGCCAGAAATACCCGTCGCTTACAACTAACGTTGTTGATTGTAACGAATGTGTTTTGTTTTTCTCAAAAGTGCTGAGATGGAATTAATTGTAGGTGAAATCTTTAACCACATTTTAGGGTAATTTGAGACGAAAATTCCTTGTCATTACAAAGCTAGACTAGTTTTAATTCTTAATTTTAGGATAGCTAATAATAATAATAATAAGCCCGCAGGGCACCTTGAGGCGAGGTGAAGGGGAGTAACGACCCCGCGGTCCCGAGTTCTCCAGGGGGAAGTCACCGTTCCTCATCTCCGGCTTGCCTTAGTTGGCTGGTCGGAGTGAACACTGACGAGGAAGCGGTCCCCCGCCTCTGGCTTGCCTTCACCGGCCGTCCAGAGTGGAGTCGCATGAGTAGAAATACTCGAAGGATGGATGCCGAACGTCAGTGATGAGTTGGCCCGCTCGCTCGGACTACCAGCGATGACTTAAAATCCAGTAAGGCCTCTCCATCCTTTAAGCCACTCACGTTCCTGTTGCCCCCTTGCTGTATTTTACTCGGCTAATTAGGGTGGCCCAGTCTGAGAGTTGGCGAGTCTCCGCCTGCCATTTTTACGTGTTTATTGGACATTGTTACGGCAGGTGCCATAGTATCCATAGTTCCCCAGTATCTAGTCCACTACCATCCCATCACAATAGCTCAAGTAGTTTTGTCCTGTAGATTATCAATAGTTTCATCCAAACCGGAGGTTGTCCTTGGTTGCACTTTATAGTGTAGACAGGGATAATCGCCGGTTTAGAATCCACCCCATTGTTTGCTATTATACTTGTTATTGTAAAGGGCCTCTACGTGTTGGCTTCGGCTCCACGCACGCCTTCCAAAGGTCCGGGGCTCCATAGCCCCGTGATACAGGACGTATAATAATAAATAAATATTTCAGGACATATTACACATCGCCATCCAGCCCCAAGCTAAGCAACTTAATGCTTTTGTTATGGGTGCCAGATAACGGATAAACTACTTATATACTTTTTTTTTTAATTTTTTTATTTTTTTTAATTTTTTTTATAAATATATACATATTATACATATAGAAAACACCCAGAACCAGAAACAAGAATTTATGGTCAGCATAAATACTTGTTCCCGGCGGGAATCGATCCCGCAACCTTCTGCGTCGCAGTCGGGTGTTCGCCCGACGCGCCACAGAGGTCGTCAAAGAAAACTAAAGGAAATTTTTGGCTCAAAGTCACACCAAAATATCGGTAAAAATCTCACCTACAATTCCATCTCAGCACTTTTTAGAAAAACAAAACACATTCGTAACAATCAACAATTTTCACCAACGAAGGCGACCGGTGCCGGTAGTAACTATTTAGTAGGCTGTGTACCAAGGTCGTTGGCGTATGCACCCCCCTTAATCCGGCAAAAATATTTACAAGTTCAAATCACATTAATTTTAAGAAATACGATGTAGCTTTACGTCAAACGTATCGAAATTCATGAAGAGCTACCTTTTATAACCTTTGCTTACAAAAAAATATAAAAGATAAAGGTCAATATGTATAGTGCCTGCTCCATTTCAATTTCTGTATTCTGCGCCAATGATTAAAGAGCTTCTTTGTTAGCGATTCCTTTTATCATAGTTTCTACAGTACTTAGATATACTTATATGTATATAAAAAGAAGTTTTATTGAATACATAAGCTGGGTTGGGTTTGGAATTTTGTTATTTACATATTTTACGTAAGATATCTTTGTGCTCTATATAAAATTATTTGCTGTAATTATTATGAGTGGTCAGAAGGAGATCGGAGCATATGGGATGGGTTGAAAAGACGTTTTCCTAGCAGATAAATTAAATCAAAGGGGAAATATTGACGACCTCTGTGGCGCGTCGGGCGAACACCCGACTGCGACGCAGAAGGTTGCGGGTTCGATTCCCGCCGGGAACAAGTATTTATGCTGACCATAAATTCTTGTTTCTGGTTCTGGGTGTTTCCTATATGTATAATATGTATATATTTATAAAAAAAAAAAGTATATAAGTAGTTTATCCGTTATCTGGCACCCATAACACAAGCATTAAGTTGCTTAGCTTGGGGCTGGATGGCGATGTGTAATATGTCCTGAAATATTTATTTATTTATTATTTATATAAATATGGAGAAGTTTATGAAGGGCGACTTTCCAATATTATTAAGTAGCAGCAGTCCACAGTTTCACCCGCTAGAGTCCCGATCCTGAAGGAATATCAGTGTAAAAAACTAGTCTATGATACTTCTAATGAATAAATGAGCTTCCATTAGAAACAAAACATAAAATAAACTCATTTAATTTAAAACGATTATTAAAAAACATATATCTACACTAATGAATAATTTACTACCACTACATATCAAAAATATTTAAAAAAAAAACAAGTAGGTAGATGTAGGTGGCACTAGTTGCCAATGACCCTGTATAAACTGTACAAGTAGGCATGCATCGACTGCATTGAATGCGAGTGCAACAAATAGACCATACTAGCGACCCGCCCCGGCTATATTATGCATGTATTATACATATAAACCTTCCTCTTGAATCACTTCATATATTAAAAAAAAACCGCATCAAAATCCGTTGCGTAGTTTTAAAGATTTAAGCATACAAAGGGATATAGGGACAGAAAAACCGACTTTGTTTTATACTATGTACACTGATGTAGTGATAGTGAAGTACACCTACCTACCCTGCTGTGCACCAGAGTGAGTAAATGAGGAATGTAAACCTAAGATAAACCTCGTGTGGTTTAATGGGTGTTTATATTTTGTATTTATGTTTATTCTTATTTAATTAAATAAATAAAAAAAAGTATGATTGTACCAAAGTTTCATCAAAATCGGTCAAGTAGTTTCGTCACAAATAGTGCGAGTCGGATTCGTGCACGAAGGATTCCGTACCATTATAGTCTGTTTTATTTTGTTGATTTTTAATTTGTTGTTATAGCGGTAACAGAAATACATCATCTGTGCAAATGTCAACTGTCTAGCTATCACGGTTCATGCTCAGGATCCTTATTCAGAGGGTTCATGCGATACAGCGAGGTGACAGACGGACAGACAGATGGACAGGAACACGTCGGAATCAAGGCAGGCCCAGGGAAAGATTGGTCAAGTTAACCCAAGAACATAAATGCTTGAAAGGGTGTAAGAAAGCCTCTACCCTGGTGTGAGGCATTAAAGTTACCAATTTAATAACAATGACACTGCAGAACCAAGATCTCCTCTTTAAAAATTATAATAAAAGTTCATTTTTGCTTTAAAAATATTTTAAAATATTAAAATGACCGTTCTCTTCGCGTAAAATGTAGAGTTTCCTCAATTTATTTCAATTAATGTTTGTTTTTATTTTTACAGGTAAATATGAAACTGGTGTGAATATCCTCAGTTGAAATCAGGTAACCTAGTAATTACGCGCGAGCATCGCCATCCATTCAAATTTCAGTATGAATCCAATATTAAACAAATATGTTCATCGCAAATAAGTTTTATAAAGAACTAGCTTTTGCCCGCGACTTCGTCCGCCTAGAAGTCGAAAATTTGAAGTAGATTGGACCAAGAAATCACATTGTACCATACAAACTTTGCCCACCTTTTTCACACCCTTAGGAGTAGAATTTCAGAAAATCCTTTCTTATCGGATGCTTGCGTAATACAAAGAACACACCCTCCAAGTTTCAGGTCTCTACGATCAGCGGTTTAGGCTGTGCGTTGATCCGTCAGTCAGTTATTCAGGACAAAGCATTTTAGATGTATAAAGACTAGCTGCACCCCGAGATAAAAGAGTAGCCTATATGTTAATCCAGGTATTTAGCTATCTACATACCGAGTTTCATTGCAATGGGTCCAGTAGTTTTTGCGTGAAGGAGTAACAAATACACTCAGACTTTCACATTTACAATATTAGTAGGAGTCAGTCGCCAGCCGCTGAAAATGTTCATGCAAAATCGGATATAATAAATAAATATTGCAGGAAACCGCATACAGCTCCATCTAACCTTAAGCTAAGCAATTTCATAGATTTGTGATGCCAGACAATACTTTTATTTTATGCATACATACTTAAACCCAGATCAAAAACAAATAACACAATCCCGGCAGGAATCGAACCCGCAACCTCTTGCGTAGGAGGCTGGTGTCCACCCACCGCGCCATTGAGAAGTCGTCTATTGAGAAGGAATAACGCATTTATAAAATGAGTGGGTACAATAAATAAAGGTAGATTAATATTTTGGTTGACCGGCGAATGTAAGTAGTCAGTTTGACAAGAGCACCCTTTAAATATTGCACGGAATTTCACCCCATATACCAGGACATAAACTGTTAGAGCCCACATGAACCAACGTTCCGTTTTATGAGCCGATTTAGCATATTAAACAAACAAATAGTGAAAGTTTTACAAAACAAAGTTCAAAACGACAACAGTACGACACATCCTACAAGCAGAGTGTAGAAACCTTATACCTAATTTAGAGCTGATATTCGTAACGTTTCTATTTAATAAATATAAATCTAATTAAATAGCTTCAGAAGGCACATTTACCTGATTTTAGAATGAAAGATTTGTATTTCTTACAAGTTCAATAAAATGTTTATCAACTTCAGTAACAATCTTTATAAACACTGAACATACGTAACAAAATACACATAACTGTAATTCAAAAAACTTATAAAACACTTATTCAGCTGGTGCTTCTTCTGCTGCTGCTTCTGGCGGTGCTTCCTCCACTGGAGGCGCTTCGGCCTCAGCTGCGGGTGCTTCACCACCTTCAGGAGCTGGTTCAGCAGGAGCTTCCTCCGTAACTTCTGCAACTGCTTCTGCGGGTTCCTCTCCTCCTTCTGCGGGTGCTTCTGCAGGCGCTTCGGCTCCTTCCTCGGCTGGTGCTTCGGCCTTAACTTCTGCAGGTTCCTCACCTGTTGGTTCACCTTCTTCTGCCGCCGGAGCCGGAGCTTCGCCTTCTTCCGCAGGCGGGGCCTCCTCGGGTGGTTTCTCCTCGTCAACTTCCGACACAGGTGTCACAGGAGCACTTTCTGGTTCTGGAGGAGCGGGGGCACTTTCCGGCGCTGCTTCCATTATAACTTCCGTTTCTGCAACAGGTGGCGGTGTAGGTGCCGGTGCAACTGCCTTAACCTCTCCACCCTCTTCTTTCTTATCTTTCTCCTTCTTTTTCAGTTTCTTCTCCAAAGGCAAGTATAGTTTGTATTCCTGTGGCAGTTCTTCCTCAGTGTAAAGGCGTTCAGCGAAATAAATTCTTCGTAATCTTACATTTGCGTGTACCTGCACTCTGAGTGTTTCTATAAACTGTGTACCATATGCTCTTCTAGTAAAATCTGCGAGGTTGAACTGTATTTGGTTCCAACCACCTGACAGACCTATCGGCATGCTCGTACAAAACGGTTTGATCTTCGTTGTCGATTGGAAGTTTGAAATCCTGAATCGCCTTCGCATATTCTTATCGTCGAGTATGGTGATCTCGAATGAGAAGTATCTCTTTAGATTCTTCACTATCATAACCAGGAAGGGCAGCTTAATACCCAACACTTGCTTATCTCTAGGGCAGGACATGTATGTGGTCGCAACATTTGTGCTCACGATTTCCAGGACTAGAGAATTCACTTCATTGTCGGTGATTCGTTTTATATGACCGTTTCTTACTTCCATATCCCACAGAGCCAAAGGATGTGCGCCACAACTGTAGAATATAGATAGCAATCCATTTTGATACGAATTTTTGAACATAATTTATTAGATATATTTCAACAAAAGTGTTGAATATTCAGCGTTGGTCACGTCAATCCTGCGTGACGTAATTATGACAAAAAGATATGTAAATTAATGTCACAACAGCCATGCCAGTTGTTTTGTTGAAATTAAAAAGTTTTTAATCCGAACAAAAAGTAAAAGTCTTAATAGAGTACTATGGAGCACTTTTTTGTTCGTCCGTATGTTAATAATATGGTTTACGGTCTAGTATGACTGAAATGAAATGTACATCGTTTCGTCTATGTTATATCTCAGTGTGCCTAATCGATAGGCCTAAGCACGTTATGCCTAGATGTGGCCAAGACCAAACTAAGGTGAGCATATTGAGATTTTTGAGACTTAGGTTCATAAACGATACATGCCATTGGGCCATTTAGCCTTTATTACTCATGGTGTCATTAAGTGCTGGGACCAACTAGGTGGAAAACCACGAGTCGTTGTTTTTCAGGCCTGGTAGGACCACAAGTAATAGTAGGACAAAATTGGTGGGATCACGAGTCTAAATCGAAAATTTTATACTCATTCATGCTCCATATTCATAGAGGGTGTGAGTATGTGACTCGTAATCGAAGGTCTTATTCAGGTCTGTTTATTCTATTTGATTCTGACTTATTGATGTCATGATGAAGTAGATGTAAGATAAATGGATTAAGATTAACAGGCTCAATAGAAAGAACTGTCATATTCAACTATTAAAATAAATGCAAACACATATCTCACTGTGGTTTGTAATAAATAAATGTAAAAAGAAATTTATTCTTAGCTTTAAACAATTAACAAATTAACACTGTTTATTATACTGTTCCTGCCGCATCAGCTTCTGATGCCTCCTTTTCTTCAGGTTGTTCAATTAACGGCTCCAATGCCGGACGTAATTCAGTTGCTGGAGGTGCCTCGGCACTAGATGTCTCAGTATCAACGGCCTTAGTACCAGACGCCTCAGTACCAGGCGCCTCAGTACCAGACGCCTCAGTACCAGGCGCCTCAGTACCAAGTGCCTCAGTACCAGGCGCCTCGGTTTCAGGTGCAGTCTCAGCAGTCACTTCTACATCTTCTTCTGCTATAGGGGTCAGGTCATTTTCCTGCATTGACGTTGGAGGTTCTAATGATTCAACATTATCTTCGACATTTTGTCCTGTGCTTGGTGGTTCTGGTTCTTTTTGCAATTCTAGAGGTGATACTTCTTCTCCTTCTACCGGTGGCATTGCTTCGCCTTCCGCTGCGGCTTCCTCACCTACTGCTTCAATAATGTCCTTTTGCTCTCCTTCAGGCAGTTCTTCATCTTCTACTTCGACAACCTTTTGCTCTCCTTCCGGTAGCATTTCTTCACGTGCAACTTCTGCTAAAGTTTCTGATGTCACCTCAGCTGCTATTTGCTCTGCAATTTCAATTTCTGAAACCATCTGTTGTGATATTATTTTACTATGAATGGATGCTCTTGATGCGGAAGCATCTTTACTACTCCGTTTTTCTTCTGTAACTAAGACTTCCTCAGTGGTAGGTTCTACAGCCTTTTTAGGTTTCACTTCTCTAGGCGCCAAAGGAAAGAAAAGTTTGTATTCAGCAGGTAATTGGTCCTCAGGTAGTAATCTGTCAGCGAAATAGATACGACGCAAACGAATATTAGCATTCACTTTTACTTTTTGTACTTCTATAAATGTTCTTTGGTACGCACGTTTTGTAAATTCTGCTAGGTTAAATTGTATTTGATTCCAGCCGTCGGTGAGCCCAATTGGCATGGCCGTGCACATATGTTGTATTGAAGTGGTACTCTGAAAGTTTGATGCTCGAAATCTTCGCCTCATTCCACTCTCATCGAGTATCGTAACTTCAAAACTGAAATACTTTTTGAGGTTCTTCACTACCATAACAAGGAACGGCATGTTTATTCCTAACACAGTTTTGCCTTTCGGGCAAACCATATAAGTTGTACTTACATTATTTCCACCTAATTCGAAAACTGTAGACTTTATTTCGGGATCTAAAAATCTCTGTATATAACCGTTTTTTATATGAGTTTCCCAGTATGCTAAAGGTTTTGCTCCACAACTAAAAAATATCGTCAACAACCCACGTTGCCCTGAGTTTCTAAACATGTTTATTTACTGCTTAATATTAATGTTTTATAATTATTTATTATTACTAGTTTATTTCTAGCAAAAGAAAAACGAATCATCTGTCATCATCATCATCAGTCAAAATAAAATAATATGTATTCAAACTCCTTACATGGAATTAGGGATTAAAAAGTTTATATACACAAACTAGCTACGCTCCGCGGTTACACCCGCGTAACTCCCGATCCCGTGGGAATATCGGGATAAATTAAGATGTAAGCTATCCTATCTTTCAAGTTGGATTAAACTGCACACGGTGTGCAAATTTTATTAAAATCGGTTAAGTAGTTTAGGAGTCCATCGCTCACAAACAACGTGACACGTAATTTATATATATTAGTTAGATGATACAATTTTTTTAAACACCAAACAAAAAATATTACTTTTGAAATAACTGTAATAGTGAAGTTTAAATCTTTTATTATTATTAATTGTAATACGAAGAATAACTAATTGTCGAAATCAATAACCTATTTATCAATTATCAAGGATTAAATCATGATTAAACAGACATTTTGTGACAGTTTCGCTGAAGAAAAGTTTTAATTTTAACCCTTCGTAGTTAATAAACTGTTAGAATTTCTTGAAAAGCAAAACGTAATGCAAAAGCAAAATTTCACGTTTAAACATCTATACGTAGGTACATATAAAAAAAATTGCCCGCTGAATGACTGACTGACGGATCAACGCACAGCCATAACCGCTGATTGAAGAGACCTAAAACTTGGAGGGTGTGTTCTTTGTATGACGTAGGCATCCGATAAGAAAGGATTTTGAAAATTTAAATCCTAAATCGAAAACTAGTCACTTATATCAATACTAAAAGATGACTGATAATGTGATCAGTGATCGCAGGCGTTTTTTAAAGAAGTTGTTACTTTAACCGTACGAGCTAAAGTTAGATAGATTTTCCAAAGTATTCGCTAAGTGAGTTGTGGAGAGACGCTATTGTTATTTGAAGGTGAAAGACCGAATTCAGTGAAGTACTTTAGCATCGACGCCGGCGGAAATTAGCGTTTTTGCACACCTCACCCTAAAGCGCAATTCGTTTATATTCTAATACAAAACGATTGACTGTCTGCGTAGGTACCTATTGTTTACTTGTCTTTAAAGTATTAAAATTGGCAGTAATGGACCAGGCAATTTTTTTCTAAGATTGTAGGTAAACCATTTCGAGAAACAAGCTTCAATTTAAAATTTTAAAAAATCAAAGATTTCTTGAATTTTTCGAATTGAAAACTCATATTTGAAAATACATATAATTGATAGATTTAAAATAATATCATCTGTTTTTGTTAGGGCTTTAAATTTTCAACATCAAACAGCAATTAGCTATAGAACAAAAAGCCTGTCTGTTTAAACTTTGTAAACTAAAATGCAAACACAAACACTTCGTAAACCTTTCATTCTTTACTTTGTGTTCAAACTAAACGAAAATATTGTAACATAAAACATCAATACCTTTGTTTACAGTTCATTAGCGTACACCTCTACCGGCTTGACACCTGCCAATTGATATAGGCATCCGCCTTGGAGAAACACCTAATATTTATGTACGGTCGGCTGCATAACTGCAGACCCATCGTAGAGCTCCAAAACGACTGTTATAAGAAAGTCCCAAAAATAGCGTATTTCATAACTTCAACTTAAGAAATAAGGATGATCTGACCGTGGCCGGTAGTAGGCTCCGGAAAATAAACGGGTTGTTTGACTTTGACTATGTATTGTGCTCACTTTACTTGTTTGATTTCGAACACGATAAAAGTCCAAAAGAAAGTATGAAAGTTGAAAAGGGACATTAGAGACTTTTCTTTCCGTTATCTAGTCGAAATTCCATCTTTACGAATGTCACTGGTGAACACTAGTAAAATAATAAGTTAGGTAAAGCAGCAGAAGTTTTATTAAACTCGACAACGTTTACATCGGCTCAAATTGCTACCACCGAATAAATGAGACCGTCCGTAAATACAAAAACTTGTACGAATACGAACGAAGAAATAAAACTTTTGAAAGAAAACCACGCTTACTCGTGATTTATCTACCCATTTGTCATCCTCGACACTAAGAAAATATGTCACGCAAACCAACGTTCACACACCACACCGCAACGAATATAACATTTTTGTCGTCTGTAAATCACATGACTTTTCCTCTGTGCCCTTAGAGACACTACACACTAGCAAAAAACAAGAGTAGTGGAGGAACAAAAGAAAAAATGAGAAAGTGCCTTTCGACTGTCACGATAAGGAGGGCACGGTAGCGTTTGCAGTGCTGTTGTATCCACGCGAGTTTACTCTGATATCTGTTATTTTTTGCGAATGAAAAAGCTCTGTGTATCTGTGTTTGTGCACATATTGGGGAGCGACCCCAAGCGTAAAGCATTGAGATATCATTTTTACTGGGATTAATGGCGTTGAAAAGGTTATTCTGATAACGAGGAAAATTTAGAACGATCTATTAACCGTTTTATTTTGAAGTAACTGATCATCTTCTTGAGATTCAAATTAGTGTTAGTTGGCACACTTTGTCGCTTTGTTCTGTTCTGGTTTTGAAGGCAAACTTTAATTGTTTTTAAACCCTCACTTTTCTACTATAAAATTATGGCGAGCACCGTGAGCACTACTAACTTTTGATAATTTTAAGACATACAACTTCAGTCTATTCCAAAAACAGGGATTAATTAGGTCAGTGACGAAATATATTATGTTGAACCGATATAAGCCAAAAACCGTTCTTTATTCAGGCTGTCCCGTAATGTCCCGCACCTATGGATAGAGGACACTGTGCCGGATCAGAAAAACGAAAGTTATGTACTATGAAAGTCTCTTAGTTTCCGAGATATCCGCCATTTTAAAAAATTGAAAAATTTCATTCCTTTCTCCATGTTTTATTATGCCAAAACTGCAAATGAAGGAATTATCCCCATTTGTTTTTTGGATAGTATTCCAGGATAAATGTGCTATCGAATGCAAACAATATTTTTTATGACACATTCAAAGTTTTTTTTAAACTAAGGTTTAACTCAAACTTCATGGTTTTTTTAATTTTTTAACCTTTCCTGATGTAAAAAAAATGTAATTTTATAAAGAGATATTTATTTGTATATTTGTTTATTCCGACCCCAAATAATTTGGGATAAGGGCAGGAAGATGATGACGTTTTTTATGATTTGTAGGAGGTATAGTTGAGGAGAGAACGCTCTCTCCGTATCCTATTAGATGATTCTATTTTTATTCGTGATCTCCTGTTGGCTTTCTATTCATTGTTGTTAATGTTTTTATAATAGCTGTTGGATTTCCAAATAAATAAATATAGAACAAAAAGATGATAGTCGTTATACATTTACTGAGCTCATTGGCCAACACAGAGGAGCCTGCTCTGCATAATGTATCGAAGTGCGCGCGATTCCGGCAAGGCTTTGTCTGCTTTATTTACAACCGGGCCGTGTATTCACGCGGAAATTGGATTTGTAAAATAAGACAGTGTAAATAATCTTTATCTTAGACGTCTATGAGATGGCTTCTGAATGCCGTAGGACATTTGACAAAAAGGGAAATTGTCATAAATAACTATGTTTAAATTACATTGCAATTGCATGACGACCCAGTTGGCACAATGGTCACCATACCGGACTGCCAAACACTGGGTTGCGGGTGTGATTCCCGCCTCAGAAAAGTATTTATGCTTAGATATTTGAATGTGGTCTGGTTGTTTCTATGTATGTATATTGACAAAAAAAAAGTATACAAGTAGTATATCAGTTGTCTAGCACCTATAAGTCTAGTTAGTTAGCTTGGGGCTAGATGACGATGTGTGGAATGTACTGCAATATTTATTTATAAGGTCGACGGGCTCGGTCATTTTATTCGCCGGCATCTCTTTCGGAGGCCTGCAGTGTCCTGATAAGGCTGCTAGTCTTCTGGAGGGATATGAGATGGTTGATAAAGACAAGGAGGATCTTCTCACACGCACATCAATGGCCCAAATGAAGATGCTAAGTGCGAGTGTAGAACAAAACTAACTGAGCTATTTTGAGGGTTACAGAACATACTCTCAAAGTAGCTCAAAATACCCTCAAAGTCGGCTTTTGGTATTCTAAAGAATATTTTTTGCAATCGAAATGCAATCGGAATGATATCGAAATGTAATTTGAACATTTTTTTACGAGAATTGGCCTTAGGTCTGTAAAAGAAGGGGGACATTGGACACAGCGCCATCTAGCCCCAAGCTAAGCCACTAGGCTTGTATTTCGATGAAATTGCTGTGCCCCGCGGTCTCGATCCCTTAGGAATATCAAGACCATACGTACGTATGAGAACATACTATGTATCGCAATTGGTCCAGTAGTTTTTGTGTGAAGGAGTAACAAACACACACACAAACTACCACATTTATAATATTAGTAGGATTGCTCCGGAGTCGGAACCTACGCGCGTGTAACCGCAGAACTCAGTTGATATTCCCGTGCCAACATCGTGAACTTGAAACTTCTACCAGTAAAGATATTGCTTTTTCAATTCAAATATCGCAGCACATAGAGGTTTTATGTACGAACGGTTTGGAAATAATCGTCGTCGCTTCACTGACCCGACGGACAATGTATCGAAATTAATATCCGGACGGTAGCCGGAACAATTTGTCCACCCGGAATGCGGATAATTAAACCGGCCTGCAACCGTTTCCTAGCTTACATGAAGCTGAAATATATTATGGGAACAGTTGTCGGAATTTAGTTTGTCCAACGTTATTACTACGGAAAAGTGGTTGATGATAGCGTTTTTAGGGTTTCGTATCAAATGGATAAAAACGGGCCCCTATTCTATCCGCCATTTTAGCGAATGCATCTTAGTTAAGATATTACTTTGGGGGCTAAGCCTAGCTTAGCTAGATTATCAATTTGGGGGATAATGCCACAAAGATTCATACTATCCCCTATTTGGGGATAGCATTTGGGGGATAGGGGCAATACCTCTTCCTAAGACTCTATTCGTCCGTCTGTCTGTCTGTTACTAGACTTTTTTACATATGAAAAGTCAGCGTTTGACCACTATCACACATACTTGATGGTAGGTGACGATGCGGCCTAAGATATAGCACGCTTTCCTAGAAGATACCTATGCACTCGCGATTTGAAGACCCCCAAATTGTACACGTCAGCAAAGACAGACGCAGGCGACTGATTTCATTCCCTTGCGGTACGAATAAGGAATTAGCATTGATACAGCCTGGTGCCTGTCTATCACCAGGCTGTATCTCATGATCCGTGATAGCTACACAGTTTAATTTTTCACAGATGATGTATTTCTGTTGCCGCTATAACAACGAATACTAAAAACAGAATATATTGGTACGGAACCCTTCGTGGGCGAGTCAGACTCGCACTTGGCCGGTTTTTTGGAACCCAATCAACAGAAGATGACTAACCAGCAAATGTTATTGTTAAATTTCGTGAAGATTAGTTAGAAATAGTTCGTACAAGAACAGTTCAAGGAGAGCTTAGTGTCGTAGGGTGTCCTACTGCATGGTAGAGTGGCCTTTACCATGCAGTAGGACACCTTTAGCTCATAAGTTTGATATGACGACCCATTTGGCACAATGGTCACCATGCCGGACTGCCAAACACAGGGTTGTGGGTTCGATTCCCGCCTCAGACATGTATTTATGCTTTGATATTTGTCTGTGGTCTGGTTGTTTCTATGTATTTTAAGTATACATTTACAAAAGAAAAGTATATAAGTAGCATATCCGTTATCTTGCACCCATAACATAACTCTAATTACTTATCTTGGGGCTAGATGGCGGTGTGTCGAATGTCCTGCAATATTTAGTTATTTATTATTTGAATTATTTGATACTAGCGACCCGCTCCGGCTTCGAACGGCTATATTATGCATGTATTATACACATAAACCTTCCTCTTGAATCATTACATCTATTAAAAAAAACAGCATCAAAATCCGTTGCGTAGTTTTAAAGATATAAGCATACAAAGGGAAATAGGGACAGAAAAAGCGACTTTGTTTTATACTATGTAGTGATGTGCCTAGGTAATTAGAGCATTTTCCCTCGTTCTTTTTGTCGATCATATTCTGTTTATAGTTCACACAGTTTATAGTAACAGTATAGTTAGATTTCTATTGGGATATGGTATAGTAAACGGAGACTTTTATGTGCGTATTTCTTAAAGTTCAAGGTTAAGAGCTGAAAATTGGCAATCTCAATCACCGAAAAGCCATTTCCTTTTTTAACGCACGTAAATCAGTCCGACCATTAAATACTAGGTTAATGTTGTGTCGATTTTCAATAAATACCAGCAAACGACCAACATTGAATCGAAAAATCTAAGTTAGTATAAAATCTTGTTTAGCAAGAGCTATAAATCGGATTTCAAATGATTTTAATTATACCAATAAAGAGGAAATATTTTTTGTTTATTTGTAACGCAAAGGCTCCGAAACTACTGTTCAAATTTTGATGAAACTTCGGATGAGGATACATTGATTCATTGGGAATAACATAGGCTACCGTTTATCCCGATGTTCCCACGGGATCGGGAGTTACGCGGGTGAAACCGCGGAACGCTGGTTGTAGAAAATATTGTAAAACAACATACTCGTATTACACAGCGTTATCTACCCCAAGGAAGGGCGATGAGAACCTGGAGAAACTCATCGTGATTGGAAACACAGATGGACGGATCAGATTAAGGACTCATCAGCCGTCAAGTTTCATTGTAAGAGATGCGATGAATAGAAGCCGTTGGAGACAGATCATCCGATCCAAATGCAGACTACCCAATTATGACCACGATCCACAGTCATGAGGGGCCGACTACAGAGAGAGATAGATCTAACCCCAAACTAAGCAACTAGGCTTATGTTATGGGGGCATCCGGCCCCCATAACATAAGCATAAGGATACCCATATACTTACTTTTTTTTGTAAATATAAATATTTAATATACATACAGACACCCAGACCAGAAACAAATATCTGTAAACATAAATACTTGTTTGTGGCGGATTTGAACCCGCAACCTTTTGGGTCGCACCCGACGCGCCACGTCCTTTAGCTCATCAAAGGACGTGGCGCGTCAGCCTATACTATCTGATACAGGTCCCAGGAACTACAGCAGTACTTCAAATAGTATAGTTTAAAGTTGCTGGAGCTGTGGAAGTCCGAATTTCATACGTAGGTAAATAACCAAACAAGAAATATTCCATGTTTGTGTTATTTCAACGATAAGAAAATAGACTAATTCATAATACAAACAAATTGGTAGAATGTTAGTTTGGAAAATTCCTAGAGAATATGTAAACAGTAAAGCAAAACGGTTCTTACAATATTTACAGAAGAAATAGGACTTTTCTGAGAGTAAATATGAGATTAGTACCTACACTATGTTGTTGTCTAACCTAGATCTCTTGAGAATTTCGATATAAAACTTCCCCACTTAAGGTCTATTCCATTTTCCTTACAGGCGACACTTTGGTGTCATTTGAGCACCTGAGAACATAAGCACCCAAATGGAGTCTCCACCCGAGACTCCATTTTATTATTTTGGTATCAATTATTAATCACCATGGGAGTTCAGCTTGGTGTTTTTTATGCGCGGTGCACTTTGAGACCCATTCCTATCGATAGAGGACAATACACCAACCAAAAGCAAGAGATAATCAAAAAAAAAAAAAGATTATCGAAACAAATACAAAAGACGATCGAAATTAAAACAAAAGACTATTTAAAAAGATTTGAGATTTCCAACACGACCAACACTCAACAACTAAACCCAACGATAAGTATAAATTTTATTGACATAGTAAACAATCAGTGACTGTCCAGTCATTAATCACTTCACAATACGCGTTTGACAGTGATTATCATCAGTTAAACTGGTAGGTACTGTTTACATGAATAAACGAATACAACCCGTTTCCATTGACTAGGTATCTTGCGCATGACGTAAAATAACAATTACCTCGACGGAAGACCAGTGCTGGTCGAAAGACTAGCATTTCGCCGAGGTGGGGTCCGTTTTTGCAACAATTCCTTGAAAACAATCTTAAACATAAACCTAGAATTTTCTTATTATAGATAACCATTTTTATTCCAATATTATTGCATGTTGCAATGTTGCATGTAGCAGTTGCTAGCTGGTAGCATAGATAAACACATTTCTTGCTTTTTAATGCATCAGAATTACAAAACTTTTAAAGAGCGAAATAAAATTAATCAAATCGAATATGTCTCACCGTACTTTTACAATAAATTATTTTTTTCCTTACACTGTGTCGTTTTCATGCAATAATCGAAATGATTTTTTTATAAAACTTTATGCTAAACGCGAGGTGTCTAGTTGAAACGCAAGAGCCGTAGGTAATTATTGTATACAATATATTGTATGATGAATTATCGAGACGTGGCAATCGAGATTTGGATCCTATTGAGGGATATGTAAATGATATCAATTTAGATTAACTTGGACTCTGATCGTATTGGCTTTATCGAAATATGAGTCAGTTAAAGGTATATAAATATGGTTATAAAGAAATATGAGTCACTGAAATCGAAATATAAGACATCCTCTGTGGCGCGGTGCAAATGGTTGCGGGTTCGATTCTCGCAATATTTTGTGTCGCAGTGTCTTTTTTGTGCACTTTGTATCAAATTAACTATTTGATGGAACTTACCTTTACATATTCCAGTTAAAAGTTATAAATATTTTTATAATTTTGGTAGGTACACTTTAAGTTCCAAATAGAAAGAGTAACGTCGGTCACCTATCAAAACACCAGGCGTTGCTTTACTCGCACGATCGTTACTTCGCCTAGTGACGATGATCCATCAAACTTCTCACGCGCAAAGAGTGAACGGCCCCCGCAGACTGCAAACTTTCCATCAGCCGACACAGTTCAGTTTGACGAACATACACAGCAGCCATGGCTCACTTGTTATTTTTTACAATATTTCATGGCCATTTTGATTTTCATTTGTTTTTTTTTCGATCGTTTTTTTTTCATTATTGTATTCTGTTGCTAATCTTTCCAGTAACGACTCTGTCCAGTTGCTACTATATAAGCTATTTTTACTTAACTTGCAATGTTTGTTTAGGTCATATCTAGAACCTAGAACCACTTCCTCTTAGCCTACGGAATAGAATTTTTGCGTGTTAATTTCGGTCAATGTGTTCTTTCTTTCGTTTTTTTTTTCTTCGCACAGCTGTTTGTGCATGTTTCAGTGTCAAATCATAATTGTTAGTAATAATTCCTTTAACTTTAGCTTATATGGGCTGAAAAGGTGTCAAGTTTATTATATACGGACTGCGCCCCGCGGTTTCACCCGCGTAATGATTTTCTACGACTTTTTTGATTTATTCTTTCATAAGAACCTTCTTCTGACACTAAAAACACAACAAAAAAAGAATTAGCGAAATAAGTTCAGCTGTTCTCGTTATTTGCGCTAAGCACCACATTCAGCGATTCATTTTTATACTAGTAGTTCGCCCCGAACTGAGACCTCACGAGTTTTTTTTACCGATTTTTACTTTTCAGCGTAAAGTATGATATAACGGCGAAATACTTCATATTCTTCGGTCTATCTTGTTTAAATGATAGGTGTGTATCACTATCATCAGACCCTGGACATCGCTGACTCTATTATGCTTTTAACGAATCCAAACGCGTTAGGCATTTTCTAGACAAGATACCTATATCTTGTCTAGAAAATGAGTTCCATAGCCTAATTTTCTTGGTCTCAATCACGTATTTTTTTATTTCGCGTTTTATTGATACTCGAGAGAATACGTACCTACAATGAATGTGTGTGAACGTGTATGATTATTCCTTCTATATCACCATATCGTCTGTACCTAGAGTACCTCCTCATCAAGTGAACACGATAGCCCTAACTTATCTAGAGATTAGTTCATATAGCTTTCTTCCGGCTATATTACCAAACCCCAGATATGAGTTGCTTGTTTAACAGCTAGAGTGCCTACTTATTAAGACAACTTTAACGAACTTTAACGATAGACTTATCTTGTCTAGAAGATGAGTTCATATTTCTTTGAAGTTGAGTGCCTTCTTCCATCTCTATCACCAGATCCCAGATGTCAGCTGATTCTTCAAAAGCTATAGAATACCTACTTATCAAGGTGCTTTGAACGAGTACAAACATGATATGACTATCTCGTTCTCAAGATCGTTAAGATCTTATTGTCACCTTTCTCATCGAGTCTTTATCATCAGACTTAACACTCTTAGTACCTATGTAGTATGTACTCATCTATACTAATATTATAAAGAAGTAAAGTTTGTGTGTTTGTATATTTGTTAAATTGTAAGGGGTAATCTCGGGATCTACTGAACCGATTTTAAAAATTCTTTCACCAATAGAAAGCCACATTATTGCTGAGTATCATAGGTTATATAAAAAACAAAAAAATAAAAAGACTTTTACGTGGTAGTCCGTTTTGCAAAGTGGATCGGAGAAAAAACGGTCGAATGAAAGCGTTTCTTACGAACGCTGCCTTAACTATGAAAGATATATTTTTGAGTTCTAGAGAAAAGATGTGGAGCTTGAAAATGCCTACATTAAAGTCAACGACAGTATATGTCTAACTTTTATATTTAAGTTACAAAAAGTATTATTTTTAATATTAGTATAGATAATTTAATTTATTAACATTATGCCCAACGAAGTGGGCACGGGTCAGCTAGTCATATTCTAATGAAAGAGGTGAAGAGGAGAGAGGCTCCTCCCTCGATACAAATATATTAAAAAAGTTTGAGACCTATATTATTGGTGGCCCTATTATTATACTTATGTCCTATATTAAGTCCCTAACCTATTATTAAATAAAATTAATAAAAAGATTAGTCACAAGTTTTTTAATTAGAATCTCTAGATTAGCAAGCAAACTATACCACAATTGTTAACCAAACCAACCCTTGATTAATTATGAATATGAAGCAAAGAGAGGTCTGACGATATAATAATATGGCAAAGTAGAATAAGTAGACGCTTTTAATCTACAGTCTTCACCCAAGGTAGGTGAGTAGGTACATCCTGAGTGGCCCAGACGACGTCAACCATAGAAGGATTGTCCAATTTTCGCTTCGGCTTCCGTTTAGCTTGATCAATAGCTAGTTCAGGCAGCTCCTTCGAAGACCATCGGGAACGAACACAAGAGTGCATGACTTTGCACTCTAAACTTATACGAATTATTTGAATTTTATTTAGGATGACCATATTATTATATAGATAGGTACCTATAATCAATTTTAAACATAATCTCAAAGCTAAGTTAAATGTAATGGTTTTGGAATTATCTGGAAATCATATTTTTTACGACAATGACAGAAAGAAAACATGTCATTTTGATTTTTGACATTTTCATTTTTGAATCATGAAGGTCTAAGCGTTTTTATCCTTCTTGATACAAATGAGTTTGATATAAAAATGACCGCTGAGATAATAAATTCCTGTGGATTCCTTCGACCTCCATCATCAGATCATTTCCATGGTACCATATTATTGTCACCGAAGTTACGCCCTTTCATTTGATACCCCACTCGGGTATATTTGCCCTATAGTTCGCCTGTCATATAGGTAGATACCCTATTGCACCCCCTATCATCGAAGCCCCCTAACCGATCCCTCTCATGTTCGAACTTAAAAATTCTATGGACCTCAACTACTCGTATACTAAAAATCATTAAGATCAGAGCAACGGTACTCAAGTTATCGTCGAACAAACATACATAGATACATAGATATATAGATACATAGATACATAGGTACAACCGACCGACCGTCTCGCCACTAGACCTCTCTCGCTTCGCTCGTTCGGTCAATTATAGAAAGGATATTTTCCATCCGTAAGTCTTGTATATGACTTACGGATAGAATATCTATCAGCGCCCGCCGTAGGTACTATCGGCTGACAAAAAAATCTTAAGTCTGTTATTTTCACCCTAAAATGTAGAGTAATCTCTATCGTACACGCTGTCATTCGTTTCAAAACAAAATTTGTGAAGCGAGCAACTGTAAAAACTTAATGATATGTGAAAATCCACTAAATCCTTCATTTAATTGTTAGTTTAATGGTTCGTGGTAGGGTCTCGGCGCAGATAGGACAAATTTTGATACGTTTTGGTTCAGTACACTTCGTGCTAGGGTTAAATCGATTAGGGCAAACGTGTTCGGATACGGTTGTTTTAATTAGAATATGTTACATCTATACAGTGTGAATTTTTTAAATGGGCCTTCAGGTTTCTATCCTAAACTATAAGAGAAAGCGAAAATGCTAAAAGGAGTTGCGTGCCTGATTTTGACAAAAACTAAACCTGCCTCATTCGATTTTTCAAAAAGTCATTACCCATAGCCAGGATTCAAACCTGTTGTTTTTGCAAAAAATATCACCTAGTTATATATTTATACCAATCGATGTTGCTGATAGAGATCAATTCTAATAAATAAAAATTATGATTTATTTCTAAGACTCAGCGCACCGCAGTTTCACCAACGTAACATAAGGAATATAAGAATAATAATATGTTTTATGTTCGTCTATGTTTTATTTAAAGAATTAATGATCCTCATACCAAGGTTCATTAAAATCCGTCCAGTAGTTTCGGAGTCTATTCGTTACGGACAAACAAAAAATCTTTTCTTTTAATAATTTTAAACAAACTTAAAAAAAAAGGTGGAGGTTCTCAATTCGCATCATATGTATTTAATTTATGTTTAGATTACATAACTATTAAAGAAAACAAAAATTAACATATTAAAAAAAAACCTAGGTTTAAGATATTTATAAAATAAAAAAATAAAAACAGCGCACTCCGGGAGTGCAGGCAGAAGTGAAAACAATAAACTTGTTATTTCTCATAGAATATTTCTTGAAACGATCTGCTACTGCCATCTATTAGCACTCACTTAAACAAATATAGTTTATTTTTTATTCGCTAGATGGCAGTAAAAAATTTAAATCAGCGCCATCTACATTCGAATAGCGGTCTTTCTAGAAACTAAGTTTCTCAATTTGTGTAATAGATGGCAGTATAAGTTAAACAAAAAGACTAACACAAATAAAATCTCATCTGTCGCGTCAAATCTCATCTGTCGCGTCAAAATCTGTCGCGAGAACGGCTGAAAATGCTCACCCACAAAAGTGCCCAACGCGCCATAAGAATTTTTCACTTCAAAAATTTCGTATAAAGTGTTTTATCTACCTCACCTAAACCTATTTTAATAAGCCAATAACTACTTAAAATATTGATAATAAATAAAACCCTATTTGAATTTTAAGACAAATTTCATATATTTTAAAGGTATTCTAAAGAGGTATTAACTTAAAATTGAAATGTAAGGAGTACTTTGAACTCATTTATTATATTAACTTTACATTCTAGTACCTAATCGTTCTTACTTTGCTATTTTTAAAGTGAATAGTCATTTCTAAATTTAATGGACCATATCTCAAAGAGATCTCTTTACGTATTTGAGTTGAATAATGTTAAGAATCATTTTCTGTGAACTTTTTTAAATACTCGCATTAGTAATGAAAATGTTTAAATAGAAATTAAATGAATACCTAGTCTTTAAAATAATTGTAAGTGAAAAAATGTCGTAAAAATATAGGGAGTCAAATGTCAATGTCTGCCCGTACGAAGTTTCAAACAAGTTTAATCAAAATCAGTCCAGTAGTTTCAAATCATATAAGTTACAAACGAAATCTTTCGTCTTTTTAATAAATATATATAAATATAATTTTGCACACCTAAAGCTATTATGACGTACGCGTCCGCCAAGAAAGGGTTTGGAAAACTCAGCACCTAAGCGGACAAAAAAAAAGTGAATTTAGAAAGGTATAATGGCAATATGGTTATGATTAGAAGTTTTTTGTTGGATTTTACTATATGGTTAATAATTATAATAAGTTCAGAGCTTAGTAAGAACAAAATAATATGCAAAGCTTTTTACAATTAAAAAGTTCCGTATTCAATGTCCAAAGCAATGTAAGCGTAGAAGTTCCGCGGCTTACCGCAAAGCTTAGGTTTTACTGTAGATTCTTTCAGCTAGAGATTCCCCCAGTGGTAACGCGTAGCTTTCCATTCACTTTATCCCCTACTTTTTTCTGTAGATAAGACATAAAGAAATAAAGTAGAAACCAGATATATTTTTTCTTAGAGATACTAGATATGCCGTGCAAGTGTTATCCAATACCCGTGGGGATATTTCGATATTTTATTAGTATACTAATCTAGGCTGTTAAAGAAAAGCCTGGGCAAGACTATGCGTAGAGTAACACGCGAAGAGTCAAATCTAGAACCACCTTCTTTTAGAAGTCGGGTACAACTGTTTTAGTTTTAATTGCAATTTTCAACATGCTCTCCACATGTAGGTACCAATTTTTAAGAAATATCCTTCACATCTGACTTCTTAATAGAATTAGTCGTAAGAGATAGGTGCCTTTATGCTAGTCATTGTAATAACTCCGACACTTTAGTCTTACTTACTGTCTTTTCCACACATTCAACATTTGCATTCTGGCACACTTAAGGCTTAACCAATAGGGCAGAGTTTTCCATGCACACCCAGCTTCTAAAGCAAGCATTCAATAAACCTTAAGTGTGAATATAAAACGGTATAATAGCCCCTAGTGGGTGTTTACTACCACCACTTACTACCTCTAATGGACTGTGTGCACTTTATTGTTGAAAATTGCATTTAACGCATGGAATTTTCGAGACGTATTTTGTCTTTGCGTGGCTTTGTGACGCGCGATAAAAAACAGGCCACTGTGCGCCTTTAGCTGCTCAGATGTCGTCGTTTCAGTAAAATGTAGACATTGGAGCCTGGCTGTAAATTCCATTAGATGTTAACAGTTGTGTTTCCATGCATTTTATTTAAAAGATATCTAGGTAGTGTAACAACTCTAAAATGGCTTGCAAATAGCTTTGCGCCATTCGCCTTATACTCTTATATCATTTGCGAATCGTCCGCTGCATTATTCAATATTTTGCTTTTTAATATTCCGACGACATATTTTAGTCTCCTTTCAATTTTTTTCCTGCGTCTCTCCTCTCTTGTACCAAATGTGCGTTGAATTTTGAAAGCTACTTATTGATGTGCCATGTTTAATCCCAACATATCACGATATACCACACCGCAATTTATATTTTTATCGACATTTTATCCGTACCGAAGTTCTTCACGTCATTTTGTAAGGTTTATCATGATTTATTTTCCAGATATAGATGAGCTCCGGCTTGATGGATAACGGAAGGAATGAATTCATGCCGGAGCCGATTAAAAAAGAAAATGAATGCGAAATATGAGAGTCGATCGACGCTGAAACAGCTACCTGCGAATTTAATTATCGACATTCTCATATCGACACTCGATAAACTGTTTTTGTCCGCGCTATATTTCATTAAAACCACAATATTGGTGCAATACGTTTATTTACGATGGAGTTATAATACGAACGATTAATCGTGTGGTAGTTGCTTTAAAAATTGAAACGAATTAAAATTTCTCACTTGTAATGAGTTTGCGAGCGTGGAGAGTATCGGTATAAAAATCTTGATTTATGAGGCCATTTGGCAGTGTAGATATTCGATGGAGTAATGCGGATTTTCATTGAATGTTGTAGGTTGTAATTTATGTGGTGCAATATTGGCAGTGTCTCGGTTTCGGCTATGTAAGCTGGTTACAAGCACCAGCCGATGGTATTGATGTAGAGCCGCTGGAAACGATAGGTTGCAGACGCATTGCGGTACTCTATTCATAATGCAGATACTCAAAAGTGATTTCATTACAAAATAATAAGTATACTAACGGAGGATCCATGATTAACCTTTGTTATTTCCTACCTCGCTTATTATCAACAGAAAGTTATACTTAATTAAATTATTTTGTTTTCTTTGCCAACTGCAACTTTCTTACTATGTGGTGTAAAAGTCCCACATTTATTTCAATTCTTTTTCCATTATCCAAATGATGTTTGTTTACATTAGGCATGATAAATCGTTCAGTTTACACAAAAGTCACAGGGGTACTTGAGATATCTGAAAAAAAGACGAATAAATTTTCATCCAGGCTTCTTTAGGTATTTATAATTGTCTGGTATCCATCCAGTCTCCCTCGACAGCAGTTTGAGCTAACGCGTAAAATATTACGCTCTTCAGGGCACCCGCCCACCTATAACTCAGAAAGATAATGGCCGCATTTATTCTGACGTCGCAAACAATGTCGAATGCTCCTTCCAGTAAGTTCTATTATCCTTTAATAAATCAGTGGTCGGTCCATTCCGGTGGATTGGTTGCAGTTACCCTTGCACTCATTGCCGTTTCTATTCCAATCCGGTCCCCTACTCCCCCCTTTTCTGTAAAGGGAGAGGGTCCATCGTTAACGCGGCCGGTTCATTTGTTTGGATTTACCGGATAGTTGGGGTCGATAAACTTCTAAGACGTCGAAAAGTCGATGCAAAAGGCAAATGGAAAATGTAATAAAATCCTGCATTTTTCAACTCTGATATTTTTCGCAATAATAGCGATATTCAACATTTTAACTTAAGAAATAAAGATTATCTAACCGTGCCGTAGAAAACTCCGGAAAAAAAACAGGTCGTTTCATACCACATATGTATTATAATAACCTAAAGATGTGTATGACATGTCCAAGACCATTCACAGGATAAAAAAATTTATAAAGCATACTTTGTGCGGAAAAGCGTACTACGATACTATGACGATGACGACCCATTTGGCACAATGGTCACGATGCCGGACTGCCAAACACAGGGTCGCGGGTTCGATTCCCGCCTCAGACAAGTATTTATGCTTAGATATTTGTCTGAGGTCTGGTTGTTTCTATGTATTATAAGTATATATTTACAAAAGAAAAGTATATAAGTAGTATATCCGTTGTCTAGCACCCATAACACAAGTCTAGTTACTTAGCTTGGGGCTAGATGGCGATGTGTGGAGTGTCCTGCAATATTTATTTTATTTATTTATTTATACTTTGTCGTACATAGGGACATGACTTTATTCCTTTAAAAATAATTGTAACATGACCTTTGCGAGCATGATAAAAAAAAATCTTTGTTTCTTGTGCCTTCTTCTCATTGGTGGGCGCGTTCCGGCACACATCCTAACTTAGTTTTTAAGACTTTTCAATGTGATTAAATGCGAATAAAGAATTTTAACTTTAACTTCGGTAGCAAAAGTTTTAATTGAGGACACATTGCTCATATCAAATTACCCCTATCCTTTTGATTGCCTTATTATTCAGTCTTATACCAAACGATAATAGATGCTAAACCGACAATTTATTACCCAAGTAATTGAACACAATAAATTACTCAAGAGGGTCGAATCCAACCCTTCAGTGCATCATGCATTATACAGCAATAATTCGATGCCAGCTAAGCTATCAATTTAATACATAAACTATTAATTGCATACCTGTATCAAGTACTAAATGTATATAACTAAGTCGAGTATAATGTCGTGTCAGCAGTTTCCTAAGAGCATAAACTTTAATGGTTCCTGCATAATTTTGGGGCTATGTTTAGTATAGCTACTTAGTTTGTTTTCCACACCATCATCTTGTTATTCCCTTAATTTTGGATGAGTTATCTGGGGAGCTAAGGGGCAATGTTCTTACGGTATTTGAAGTTCAAATCATCTGTCTAGCCATAATCTATGCATATAAAATTCTTTGTCCTGAATGACTGACGGATCAACGCACAACCTAAACCGCTGATCGTAGATACCTGAAACTTAGAGGGTGTGTTCTTTGTATGACGTAGGCATCCGATAAGAAAGGATTTTTCGAAATTCTATTCCTTTTAAAGGTGGCAAAGTTTTAAAGGTGTATGGGACAACTTGATTCCTTAGTCCAATCTACTAATTCTACGCGGAGGAAGTCGCGGGCAAAAGCTAGTCTGAAAACAAAAACTGGATTTTACTAAATTACTAAATTCCTGACTAAGAAAGGATTTTACTAAATTCCACTCCTAAGTAGGTGAAACAGGGGGGCAAAGTTTGTATGGAACAACGTTATTCCTTGCTCCAATCTACTTCAAACTTTCGACTTCTACGAGGTCGAAGTCGCGGGCAAAAGCTAGTTAATAAATAACATTATTCAATATTTTATGAAACATGTTCAGTATTTATAAAATAACTTAGAAAGATCCTAATGCATGAAACCCACAGGTCTTCTAATATTCTTCCCATAGAATAAAAGTTGTAGATTTATATAGGTGCCCATTTTTCTCCCGCCCGGTGCGATATCAGTCAATATTAATTTATTTTCAGGGTACCTACTCGTGGATAAATGCTTACCGTTTTTTACGCACATTATGAAAGTAAATACTTATTTTTAACAAACCTGATTTTGACTTTGAACTTTAGCGATTATTCGGTCTGTTTACCTACTCAATTTAAAATCTATAAACCTCACGTATAGGTATAGGTATAATTAACCCTTAGAGAAAAATATATCATCAATTAGATCCCTTATCTATTTACATGTCAACACGAAATTTCCCCCCCAAAATTAGGTAATTGCCAAATTTTTCCATTTTACGAGAACCGGTATCGTGAAAATATAACTTGATTACTGAAACCTACCCATTTCACGCCTCTTAACTTCAGATTAAGATTTTCCCTAAACGATTAGCTAGTTTGTCTTCATTTTCTGAAATATTTAATGAATAGGGAACTGTGTTTTAGGAAGTCAAATATAGGGGTCCATGGTCAAATAAATAGTGCAATTTAAGTTCCTTTGAATAAGTACTTTCGGCTAACCCTTCGTCGGTGAACGATTATTAGTGGAAGCTACTAAAAGCGAATAGTTGTTTTGGTAAACTGAGTTAAAGATATTGGGGTTCCGTACCCGAAGGGTAAAAACGGGACTCTATTACTAAGACTCCACTGTCTGTATGTCTGTCACCATCTCATGACCGTGATAGCTAGATAATTGAAATTTTCACAGATGATATATTTCTCCTGCCGCTATAACAACAGATACGAAAAACTGAATATACGGAACCCTTCGTGTGTGAGTCCGACTCGCACTTGGCCGTTTTTTATAAGCTCGGCGAATGACACCCGACGACAAAAGAAAATTTATTTGTTATAATAACCAATAGTCCAACTTTTTGCAGTGGACCTACAGTGAACTGTAGGCCTAGCATAACGGTAGGACTATAGTTAATACCTCGACAAAATACGTCGGTTTTTTTTCCTTTTTTTGTACTAGCGACCCGCTCCTGCTTCGCACGGCTATATTATGCATGTATTATACAAATAAAGCTTCCTCTTGAATCCCTCTATCTATTAAAAAACCGCATCAAAATCCGTTGCGTAGTTTTAAAGATCTAAGCATAAAAAGAGACATAGATCTTTAAAACACGGGACAGCTAGTTATACCATAAAAATACAACAATCCTTATTTAATGTAAGTAATCTCTATATTGGAATTCCGCTAAACTGCATTATAGGCTAAAGTTTCCAAAGCCGCTTTTATACTATAAATCAATATCAAACCTAGATGACCAATCCCTCAGACTTTGCATAGACCAACTAATTATTATTCTGTGCCTGACCGACCGTGGCAAGAAACTTTGTGACTTGAAATATCTGTTTGTAACTATGCAGTAGATAGATAGATAGAACGCTTAAGGTGAAAGGGTACCTGCGCGCTCTCCATACAAACGTAGTCGACTGTTTCCTCCCTGGATAATGACACTAGCACAAATATTTTTGTGCCATAAAACCAATAATTGCCATGACTATGCCCCTATGTTTTGGTTTTTTTTCATTTTCTAATTATCATAGAAATTAAAAAATTGAAAAATTAAAAAAATACAAAAAATAGGGGCATGGTCATGGCAGTTATAAGTTTTATGAACCAAAAATATTTGCTCTAGTGTCATTATCCGGGGAGAAAACAGTCGACTACGTTTGTAATAGTTTGTATGGAAAGAGCCTCCGGTACCCTTTCCTCTTAATTGCACACACTTGTGCACTGAGTACCTATACTAAGCAGTACGCTTGCCTATACAAAATTTGATATCTGCGTCGTTGATTGGCTTATAACACTTTTATTTGTTCAAGACGATGAGTGTTTGGTCATTTTATGGCTGGTCAATTTTATCACTTATCTTTTAAATACAATCTTTGGCATAGCCGTATCCTCGTTCTAAGGGGCTACATGCGATGTAACAAAATACACATTGCCATTCCAATGGGACGAAAAACATCTGCTCGTCTCGCCACTGAAAAATAATTACTTACCTCAATCGGTTGACCTGTCTTCGAGTAATCGGCAATCGAAATTTGTATTAAATTGAAATACTAGTGTTTTTTTGATATCCAGTCCTTTTAATAGTACAAGGTTCTAATAGTATAAACCTTCACCCCCTTATTCCAAAACTAGGTTTAAGGATAGTCTGAGAAGTGGATTTAAACCTTAGATTTAGAAACAGATTTACTCGTGAACTATAGTCTAAACACTATCCTTATATAATCTCAAAGGAAAGTGTTTAGACTATAGTTCACGAGTAAATCAGTGTCAAAAAGTAAGGTTTAAATCTACATCTCGGACTAACCTTAAACCTTGTTTTGGAATAAGGGGGTTACAGTTTATCTTACGGTTTATCGTTTCACATTTTTTTTCGTAACGCGCAAAAAAATTATCTGGGCTAGGTACCCGTCCGTCCGGTAGGTCCGTGGCACCCGTTCCAACGACAATATATGCGCAACGAATTCAAAACATCCTCCTTCATTTTGAAATCGGATAAAAAATGGAAGTTAATCTAATCATCATCTTCCTGCCCTTATCCCAATTTATTTGGGGTCGGCGCAGTATGTCTTCTCCTTCCATTCATACCTATTAGTCGTTACTTTTTCAGTAACTGGTGCTACTTTCAAGCTTCCTCTAATATACTCATTCCTTATTTTATCCATCCTCGTTACTCCACTCATCCATCTCAACATTCTCAACTTAATTTTGAATCTAAATATTCTTAGAAAATACATATACTTGAAATTAACAATTTGACGTTGTAATTGTGTCTCTAATACACAATTATTATAGATACAGAGGCCTTGTTTATGTCCATAACAGTAAACGGCTCACTGTCCCGAAACTAATGATAATGTAATTAGTTCAAGTCTGATTCTGATAGGATTACACCGTCGACTAGGTATGTTGTACAATTTACAACTGTTTAGTCCAAACATTTGGGTAAACTTGAGCATTGTGTTCTCCGGCTGACTTCAGTGTCACTCACAAGAAGCCTGTAAAATAAAATTTAGCTAAATTCTGCTGCATTTAACTGGTAATCTAAAATTAAATTCTATTTCCTTCACAGGGTGATATTTTATTTAATCAGTTTGCCACTTAAATATATTTTTTGCTGTTTTTATTATTTGTTGTTATAGTGGCACCAGAAATACATAATCTAATAACAACTCTAGCTATCATGGTTCATGATATACAGCCTGGTGACAGACAGACTGACAGACAGCGGAGTCTTATGCTAAGGATACACGACGACACTGAAACTCGACACAAATGTCAACACTAGTGTCGATAGCGTTCACACTGTAGCAATTTTTGATGTCGCGGCGGTGGACACACGTAGACACTCGATGTATACATCAAGTGTCTTATGTCAAGTGTCGTCGTGTATTTTTAGCTTTAGTAATAAGGTCCCGTTTTAAACCTTTGGTACGGAACCCTAAAAATAAATTAAGAAACTCCTTCTTTTTTAAATCGGTTAAAAAGAGAGAAATTCTCTTACATTATCCTATGACAACTGGAACTTTTATATCAAATAGTCGAAGGACAACAAGTTTGCAAGTTGAACTCAACGCTAATGTGAAAGTTTTGTATGGTAGGTATAGATGTGTCAAAAGTTACGCGACTTTCTGATATGTGCAGGATCTAGGAACTTTCATGGGTACTTTTGTCTCAACATTGATTGAGAAGTTTACTCTTAATACTCTCATAGTTTATTGATTCATAAGCGACTACACAGAAATAAGCTTCTGTTTTCCGCCGTCGAATAAATTGGTATCTATAGTCTATACTATACCAATATAGAGGAAAGATTTTTGTTTTTTTGATTGTTTGTAACGAATAGGCTCCGAATTAACATATAGGTTTTCAATGAAATAGACCTGAATTAACTTATAGGCTGATTTTATCCCGATATTTAGGCCGGTAAAACTGTGGGGCTCAGCTAGTATTTCAAAACAACAATTAAGTATGTTAATATTTAAGAAATTAATTTTATATTCTAATGGAGAAAAAATGTCTCCATGACACTAATTTCGCGACATAAAACGTGTTTTTGTTCGAGTCTATAAATAAACATGTTAAGACCATTATCCAAACGGCTAATGTGAGTGAAATTGCATCATCCCTTTTTACGTCGAAAGCTATATCAAACGATGAGCTGACGACTATCAGACTTACGTTAAAGTAAACTTTGTGTTTTGGTAAGTATGTTTTCAAAATTTATTCAATAATAGCTGCGCCTCGTGGTTTCACCTACATAAGTTACGATCCCGTAGGAATGTCGGGATAAAAAGTAGCCTGTGTGTTAATACCGAGTTTCATCGCAATCGGTTTAGTAGTTTTTGCGTGAAGGAGAAACAAACATGCACACAAATTTTTGCATTTATAAAAATGACGACCCAGTTGGAGCAATGGTTACCATGCCGGACTGCCAAACACAGGGTTGCGGGTTCGATTCCCGCCACAGACAAGTATTTATGCTTAGATATTTGTATGTGGTCTGGTTGTTTCTATGTATTATAAGTATATATTTACAAAAGAAAAGTATATAAGTAGTATATCCGTTGTCTAGCACCCATAACACAAGTCTAGTTACTTAGCTTGGGGCTAGATGGCGATGTGTGGAATGTCCTGCAATATTTATATTTATATTTATATTTTATATTTAATTGGATAATAAGTAAGCAAGTACCTGCATGAAAATTAAAATTTATAAAAGAGAAACTATAACAATGTAAACTGTGTTTCTATTGCATAATAGTAGAGGTACTAGTTATTTACTTGGCAAAATGCTTTGCGTGACCTATCCGAGCACACAAAGTTCTAGCTTTAAGCATAGTAGGTACTGAAAGTACTGATAGTGCCATTAATTTGTTTCAAATATCATAGATTCGACGACAAAATAAGTTTGAAATGCCGAGCCGCAATACACATTGGTATTCCTGTGATCCAAATTCCTATCCCTATACTTTCTTTCCCAATATTCCCACAGGATCAGGAAGAAACTAAAATAAAAACGTTTTTTAAATTGTACCTACTGTTACTCATATTTTTACGTAAGATAAACTGTCACGGACTGACGGTATGTATGTTAAAAACGCTGTATTTTTTATAAGCGTCATGTATTACCGTCGCCGACAGGTTATGTACGTGATTTTCCTTTTCTTATCTTTATAAACTTAGCTGTATTCAATAGAATGTATTGTGTGCGTGATATTTCATTTATAATCTTTATCGGTTTATTTCGCGTTCATGGAATTTTCGCAAAGCGTTTTTCTATTAAAATGTTATGCCTACCATTTTGTAAAACTTATTTTCTATCTGTTATGCTTAACTGTTATACTTTGCGTTGTCAAGAAACTGAAAGCCGTATATTTTTAGTCAATAGATGTAGAGTTTACTTTCATTTCATTAAACTTTAAACCGAGACAGAACACAGATACAGTTCAATAAAGCTTTTTCAAAAAACATTCAACGTAAAATATTAGCCATAACTTTTTACGTTAAAAAATAACGCTTTTTTCCGCCGGTTTTTAACGTTCGCGATAAGTATAAACAAGATCCTCGTATTTGGCCGAACGTTCGCTTAAAAAGTCGGTTAATCGATACGTTCACAATACAACGCTCTATAAAAAGACTCGGGTTCCTACGCAACGTAATTTCCGCCGGCAATGGAGCGTAAGCGGTGCCGAAATACTGCCTAAAATTTTACCAATCGACATTACTAAGCGGACCGCGAAAGGCACACGTTCAAACATGATGAATAGAAGAGAAATGAATTCGAAGGCTACTTTTCCCTAACATTGGACATAAATATAAAAACGTTTTAATTTTAAAACGAATGAAGGTTTCGATTGATACTTTCGAAAATAAACAGTACAGTTGGAATGGTTATTAAACTTACTTACTTACGCTGGCTCAGCGACCCAAAGTGGATCTTGCCTCCGACACCAAAAGCCGCCATTGCACCCTATTCTGCGCCACTTGTTGCCAATCGGCTGCAGCTCTTGGTCTATCCAGCGATACCTAGGTCTGCCAACTGGCCGTCTCCCCTGAGGTCGTCCTAGAAATGCTCTTTTGACCGCTCGATCCTCCTCCAAAGGTTATTAAAAATCAAAACTATTCAAAAAACCAATTACTCAGCATGAAAAGATTTCCGCATTCTACGAATGTTCGTATAAGCGCACAAAAACGTAACCAAAGAGAGAAATAGCTCCATTAGTGTAATGCTTTCACTTTAGAGTTACTCACATGCCGAAAACAGAAAAACAAATCAGCATTGTCTTTAAAAACGGAAGAATACACATCACTACAACCCTGAAAGGCTGGGAATGCATTTGCAAATTAGATTTTGAACCCCCTACCCTCCGGCGATGTCGGCGTTATCGTATCTTTGGAGTTCGGGCCACTTGTCTTAACCCCAAGACTTTCACGGTTTTCAATTTTTATAAAGATTCGGTTACGGATGTGTTTACTGATCAAACATTCTTTTGGAAACATTTCAATAGGAGTACGTACCTACTCTTTACACTACGTCTCAATATTAACAAGAAAAAATGACCATTCACAACGAGATTTTTTTTTCTTCAATCAATACCTACCTACTACATTTCCTTTCTTTGAATGTAGATACGGTCCTAAGAAAATTATATTAAACACGATTGTAAATACGGACACATCATCGTCACTTAAAAAGAGATATAGGTACCCACTCTCTACTTAGGTCTCGATATTGTTTGACAAGGAAAAATGACCATTCAATACGAGAAAGATTTTCAATCGATAACTACCAACATTTCCTCTCTTTGATAAAGATACTGTCAGATAAAAATTATATTATACACGATTATAAATACGGGCACGTCATCGTCCCTGTTATTTCACACCTGTAACTCAATCGAGTTTATTTTCCGTTTGTAAACAACAATCAAACAAATATTGCTAGTTGCTGGGTAGGTACAACATTTGGCGAAAACTAACAAATAAATTCCAAAATTCGAACATACCGTAGTTTTGTGTAAAAAAACGTGCCTACTGCAGACCGTAAACTGTACAGTTTAGGGGTGCCGCTGTGTTTTTCAATTCGATCCTCTCTCCTTCGCCAGTAAACAACTATTCTCTATATTAGAAAAAACGGGAGAATTCCGGTTTAAACCAGCGGTTACTGGTTCACACTCGATTTGGCAAGGAAATTGCTGCGTCTCGCCTGCCTTCCCAGTTTACCAGCAAAATCTCGTTTGCTTACAAAACAATTGAAATAAAAAAAGTTAATTTGCAGTCACTTCAGGATAGCTCTTAAAAACGTACTAGGTTTCTACTTCATTTTATGCGTCTAGACAAAAATGTAAATTAACTAGGTACCAAGTGCTAAAGAAATAATATCTGAAAATTTCAGTTTATGGAAAATTATTGTCTGGTTTTGATATCATAGCGTGACTATAAAATGTTTTAAGCACTTTACACTAGTGCACACAGAATGACGAAAGTCGCGTGACGCTCGTCTTGTAAAAAATTCACGTTTTGCAGTACCCAACCTAAACATAATCAAATCATCAAAGTAAAGTAATTCTTTAAAATAATTTTATCTCGAAAATTTTAATAAAGCCTTTATCTGTCACTTACAGTCATTATTTATTAACTTAATATATCTGTCACAAAACGAATACGAATAGTAATCGACTGCAATTTTAACTCATCACAATAATTATTCGACAGCGTTTTATTTGTCAAAATGCATTCAGAGTTCTGAAGTTGGTATTGATTGGGATTTTACACGGATATTTTTCACGATTATTGACCTATTTTCGTTATTTTTTCTAGATATTTTAGCTGTTTTGTTATAATTTTTTTCCAAAGTTTCCAAACTATCACAAGCACGGAACTTCACAATTAGGACCATTTAGGTCTCCAAATAAAATTATGACTATTTCTGTGGACACACATAAATAAATTAACAAATTGGCGATTATTATAAATTACCTTTTTATTTCTTGAGCAGCCGGCTACCTATTCTGATTTGTCCTAAGCCTCCTTATACTTAACCAATACTTAAGTTTTGCAAACTATGTCAAAAATCTTACCCGTCGATAAAGCAGAATAAGCGATAATAACTGAGTTATTGGTCCATTGACTGGTTTTCATAAAACTCTGATAAGTTATTACTTACACTGCGACTACAATGTCTAAGGGTTAATGCTATCAAAGGTCGAGCACGTTTTTCAAAAATATAAATTGGTATTTTTTTTTGTTTCAGGTACGCACTCATTGGTGTAATTCACAACTGACTCTCTGAAATTTGTAAGTATATGTGTATAAAAATATAAACAACAAGCTGCAAAATAGATTTACCTAGTACAGGGAAAACTTCCTACTACAATTGCTAGTACTTGAATAGCACACTAAATGCCATTTTCATCAGTCAAGTGAAAAAAATGAATACTGTCAAAGCCCAAATTGTATACTATACCTATATAGATTTATCGCTATACAAAATCGGTCAAACGAGCTGCTCAACAAAAGAGGCCATTAAATAACGATTTCATACACCATAGCTAAAATACAGCCTTATCTAAAAAGCTAATAAAGTATCACTTACTTAAGAAAAAATGTCCATTTACCTTCAATAATTTCACGTCATTACATCGGCGGGTCTCCCTCGGGAGGTTTGCAAATCGGCTTTATCGACACAATAAAATATCAGAGCGATAATGTAGTATCGCAATGGGGGCCGTGATATTGATGTACAAACCGATTCGAATACAGAATAAACCCACGCAAAATATACTCGTACGCAGCAATTACTTAGGATCTTGGTATCTTACGGCATCTTCAGATATATGGATACTGTAGGTATCGGCTATGTGTTATTCTCAGGAATGTATATTTGGTTACATGAATGAAACTCTTATCAATCTGATGGTAGAAGTTCTGGGCTCTATTCGACATATCAAACATGTGGGAATTGATAATACACTAGAGTTGCAGGTGCGACTAGTCGTTCCGGGTTTGTTCAGAATCTTATACTATTGTGCCTACCTAATATCTTAAATATCCTGTTTGAGTAAATACACCTGCCATAAAAGCTAAATCAGTTCATTTCCATCCAAAGGTTGCCTAGAAGAAATAGCTTTTAACGATAAGGCCGCCCGTTTGTTCAATTTATATTTTGGTGCTATTAGTTTATTTTGTGTATATCGTGTTCTATGTTCCTTTTTGTGTTTACAAAAAAAGTTATCTATCAATTTTTGTACCCGTAAATGGACTATAAATCACTAATCCATGCTTATTTTAAACTAAATAAGTACTCGTTTTTTTTAAATCTGTTAATAACTTCCCAATATAACTATAGACAGTTAAAAAATCGTAGTCCGCAGTGTTATGCCTCGATTTCATTCTCCCCCGCTGCTTGGCAATAAATGTAATGGCATCACACGCGCCTTATCGGTCAAGATTATGTTCTACGCTTTCACAAATGTCCCCTACGATCCCTCTAATGTGGTTTGATTTATTACTTTATTTGTCAATAATGTAGGTATCGAGATACTTAGAGTGCAAGCGAGACAGACTAGGCGTATAAAATTGTCAAAGCCTTTGGATGATGCTTTTACTCGCACACGTCCCCGATAATTATTTCTATCGCGAAGCATTGCAATATTTTGGACTGCTGTATTTCGGTCTGAAGGGTGAGGGCGTTTGAATATTGAATTTAACGTATTCAATTACAAATGCCTAACAAAATATCCAATTACAACATCCGAATCCAAAGACCCTTCACGATATCTCTATCACTATAATTGAAGACTTCAAACAGAACGATACGTTATATTATTATAATCGATACAAAAAAACTATCTATTCATTCTAAGGGCCGGGGTCTTATTCTGTAACCACTCGTATTCGATTGACGGATTAGCATCGTAATTGCGGTGTTGCGTGATGTTATCACGGTAATTGAATGCGGGACACCCGCGTCACTGCGGCCCTATCAGGGCTGCCACTCGATAAGAATGCTAATACGCCTTCGGTTTTCTGCATTTACATGAGACTTTATAGGCCTTGTTGCTATCTAAAGTGCAGATTAAAAACGTGGTTAGGAAGTATGATTTTTAAAGCAGTAAGAGTGAATAACAATTTTTTGTAATAATACGCAAGCTGTAACCTTATAAACATGAGAGAATTTTTCTATTCTGTGCACAATACCATTATCCATACAATTTAAGTATCGCTTTCTTGTCTTCTTGAATGTCTCTCCGGTTTTGAGAGTAAGTACATGGAATAATATCATCGTAAATTTAGACCCGAGAAAGCAATTTTAAAAACTTCAAAATGTATACAATTTTAAACAATGTACATATATTTTTAGAAGATTCTATTCACACACATTTAGATTTTAAAATATAACTTTCTTTTCCATCAATTAATCTTGTAAAAAAATCCAATCAAATTGTCAATTAATTTGTTTCAACAAATTGACAACCCTACGAAATTGACTAGTGTCGACCAATGCATTCCCACTGGGACCTAATGGCCAAATTTATTTCATTGATTCATTGTTGAGTTGTGAACCGAATGGCTGAATTGCTTTCATAGTTTTGTTTGTACCCAACATCAAAGATTTTAATGCAGATTACGTTGATATACAACGCTTAAGAATTAACTGCATTAGAATAAACAGAAAGGCAATTAATTTTAAGCCATACAGCCTTAGGAACAGTCGGTATGAGTCAATATAACATTATTATATTTTCATTATTCTTGTGATTGTCTCGTCTACCCGCCATACACTGCACTTTCAAAACCAACGATGGGTTATGCCCAGAAACACTTTGAATCCCACTTACGCACACTTGCACAGTCTATCTATATGCACATTTCATTGTCGTGCGAAGCCATTAAGATTAAAACTTATTTCGAAGTAGGTAGGTATCTCTTACTATTTTCCTCTGTCAACCGCTCAGTCAGGCTGTGACGACGTAGACATTGTAATTATTGACGTTCCAAATGTGATAAATTCTACGTTGTTGTAATTTTAGACATATTACCACTATTTTCTAAACATTATGTTTTTAGGCAGTTTGTATACAAACCGTTTTTCAAGTTCCAATTCTGATCAGAAGACTTTCTTTTATCATTTTATTGCATAAAACAAATTAAATCTACAAAAAAGTTATTATAAATTACTTTGCTTATTAATAGCCTAAGTGCTCATGAGTCTAACAATTATAAATCATCTTCATACACGAAAACTCGCTTTTTTTTTTGCATAGTCTTTAGGCATTGCAGTTCTAAAACGTTCCATATTTGACACATTTTGTTCATTTAGTCGTTTGTTATTTTAGAAATTTTGCCATTTGTACTTTAGACATGCTTTTAGGTTATAATTATACCTTTTAGGCTGTTTACACATAAAGACGTTCTGCAAGTTACTTAGGCAAAGTGCCATGTGTCTAACAATTATAAATCTATCTTCATATACTAAATCTCGAGGGTATTACTTGCTCATACCGATTTGCATAATATGACGTGATATGACACTAATTTAGTCTAGCTCAATATCCGGACTGCACCTGTGTCACGGTTAATATTCACTCGGGTGTAGCTAAATGATGTGTGAAATACATAATTAGGACTAAAATATTGAATAATTATATTACATGTAATTGTGATTTATTGTATTGTTATTTGCGCCACGTGGTTTTGTGTTGTTCCGATCTTGGAATAAAAGTCACCAATGTAATTGAATTGCAATCGGTAAATATTTTTAACGTCCAATGTATTTAATACGTCAAAGCTGACTCTAGAGGTTAAGGTACTCATATTGTACTATACTTATCCGAAATGTAAGTTAAAATTTCATAAATTTAATTCGTATAATAATATGCCTTCCGATCCAAGAAGTGCGATCGTCTTTTGTTTCCGTTTCGATCATCTTTTGTTTCTATTTCGAAATATCTAGTAATAGCACATGATAATTAGTTGGACAACTCACCACCCTGCACTCGGACCTCTAACTAAGGGTCGTAGTCCAACTTTTAAAAATAACTGGACCATTGGACTGTTTATAGACTCCTGTGGTCCAAACTATCAACCCCACCCTCGAATTATCAGACTTTGCGTCGTAGTCGCATTGCTTTGGTATGAACTCTACGTAAAGCAAGCTCGAACACAGTTTTTCGTTAGATATTGCTTTTTGTTTTCTTATCGTTACTTACCATAAACTTGACTTTTAAGTTATTTATTCTGCTATGAATCGACCCCTAATTGTTTAATAAATTCAGCTCTTTGCGTGTTTCTCTACTGTTATTACGTGTTTACTTTCTTATAAATTATGACGTCTGTGTTTAAGTAAGTAGCCGTATTTAAATAACGAACCGTTTTGTGACGTCAGCGAGTAAGCTATTTTTAATTTGTTTAGTTAAATACGCTAATTGCTTAGGGTTTTATTAGGAATTTCAGCGTACGATTAATTGCCATTAAATATGTTAGACGTATTGATGAGTTTTTTCTTCTAAACATGGTTAACTAAGCTGAGAGGGTGATATGCATGGAGCATGGATTAAAGTTGCTAGCGCTGTATAAGTCATCTAAGTTAGTCGTAAAGTTCAAAAGACATAAATAATATATGTCAGACGACAGGCATAAAGGCTTTGCATATTTTAGAGTCATAATCTTAATCATATTCATAATTTTCGGCTTTAAAAACCTTTTGTGCTAATTTAACTTGACGACCCAGTTGGCACAATGCCGGACTGCTAAACACAGAGTTGCGGGTTCGATTTCCGCCTAAGCCATGTATTTATGCTAAGATATTTGTCTGTGATCTGGTTGTTTCTATGTATTATAAGTAGGGATGGGCCGCATGTGATTTGAACCGAATACGAACTTCGGCCGAATGTTCGGTGAAAATAAAAAGTTCGGCCGAATTTCGGCCGAACTTCGGTTATTTTTACTGCAATTTCTTGAGAATGACAGGTCGAATCTTGTTTAAAATCTTTCTAGCAGAATATGTAGATGAAGCGTAGAGAATGAAAGCTCAAGTAGTGACGAAGAAGTTGTCCAGACCACACAGTAATTCTCACAATCTAACGAAGACATACATAAATCGTTTTAGAGCTGCTACGAGGAACTGGCAGCAGCAAAGCTTCCCAATATAGAGGAAACCAGAAGTCCGATAGCAACAGAACTAGATAGATATCTGAATGAGGCTTTGCTGCCTAAAGGTCAATGTCCGTATGGCTGGTGGGCCAAGAATAATCATAAGTTCCCTTGCATGAGTTTTTTGGCACGAATATTTTTATCTCCTCCTAGAAGCTCCGTATATTCTGAGCGACTTTTCTCAGAGGCATGATATGCGTATGAAGAAAAACGCAACAGACTCCTGCTTGATAAAGCCGAATCCTTGGTGTTATTGCGCCATAACCTTCCCTTGGTAAATTTTAAATACCAATAGGTATATTACGGTTTCAATCAACAAACTACTTTCAGAAAAATTAAAAGTTCCTATGTAGTGATTTATGGCGATAATTATTTAAATGTTTCAATATCAAAATTAAGATATTTATTAAGAAATTAGAATTTAGATTTATTTGGATAAGTGAGATAAAAAGTAGCCTATATGTTATTCCAGGTCTCCAGTTATCTACATACCAAGGTTCATGGTAATCGGTTTAGCGATTTTTACGTGATTGAGTAACAAACATACTCACAAACTTTTAGCTTCATAATTTAAGAGGGATAGTAGGATTTAAAACAGCTAAGTTGTTTATTTTTTTCTGGATATGATCAAATACCGAATGTTCGGCATTTTAGCAGAATTTCGGCCGAATGCCGAAGTTCTGTTTAAACAGCCGAAGTTCGGTTAAACCGAATGTGAAACGAATTTCGGCCCATCTCTAATTATAAGCATATATATACAAAAGAAAAGTTTATAAGTAGTATATCCATTGTCTGGCACCCATAACACAAGTCTAGTTACTTATCTTGAGGCTAGATGGCGATGTGTGGAATGTTCTGCAATATTTATTTATTTTAACTGATTGATACATATTTCAACTGTTTGTGAAAATACTTAGTTTAAAATTATTTTACTTAAAATTTTATTTATAAGGAGCTTAGTAAGTTGATTTTTTATTTACAACTTTCCAACTTCAACCAATCGGATAGCAAAACTTGTGGAAACCATTAACAAGATGATCGTGCCCGATTTCTTTCGCTTACAAGTTGTGCAAAAAGAATCACTAAGTGTCACTACCGGCGCTGTGGTCCCGACTCCAGACGTTTCTAGTCCAAGTTTCAACGATATAGTAATAAGTCGGAAATTTTTACTCCATTTTACTCTATCATTTTAGCTCGAGAGACGGCGATAACTATGATCTTACCTACTTATACGAAAGCTGAATATATTTTGATAACATTTTTGTATGGCGCCCCAGTTAAAATTGAAACGCGAAATCATTGTGTTTTTATAGATTTTAAGGTCACTTAATCATAGATGAAATACAAAAGCTTTTTGGATATTATACAGTCCTCGGTTATAATAGTAGGTACAAACTTTTACCGTTTTTCTTACGGGTTTTCGTTTCATTTTTTGTAACGCGTAACGTTTTTTCTAGGTTCTCTCGCTAACCCGCGATAAGGAACTTAGTTGCAAAAAGGTGTCTACTGCTTCAAAGTGGTATTCTAATTCTTCTCCTGCCTCTTGTTGATTGTGTGTTAATATTATTGGTAGATATTTGTATTGTAGTGTTTTCATTTGCTAATTATCCATAATCTTATTACAAGACGAGCTCAAGAAGGTTACGGATTCAATTCTCGCCGCCGTCTTTTAAAAATTTGGATTAAGTACAGATTTTATTTTTATTTATTGCTTATAGTAAATACAAGAAAAATTATAGGCCATAAGTCGTCGTTATTAAGTTGACGTGTATCCGTTGTCTGGTCATCATAACACAAGCCTTGTTGCTCAGCTTGGGACTATAGATGGCGCTGAGAGCCAAAAAAATGCATGCAATATTAAGGTTTCTATTTGAAAGAATTAAAGAAAAAAAGTTCAACTTATTTACTAAACAACTACAAAATATATATATACATATATGCACACACTGTAGCGTGTGCGTCTCGTAACGGTGTCGGGAGTTCAGAGATTTTATCTCATCTTAAAATATGCGTACCGCGCTAAAAAGAAGTTTTCACTTCAATAAATGAAAAAATATGCCGATAAAATAGCAGTTATCATGAAGCCATCATGTAACCATCATGTAGCTCTTGGACTACTTCACCCCAACCCGAGAATCAGGTCGGAAATATCGACTTGAAAATTTCTAGTTTGTTAGTTTGCAATGACACTGTGGTCGGACGGTAGAATTATTTTTACAAGTTCGTTCCCGTAACCGTTCGACTTCCCTCTTCGGCTCGGGTTTTTCGCAATTCAACGTTTTAACTGCCAATTTGCAGATTTGAATTTGAAATCTGTGTCAGAACAGAACGTGCTGTGTTGCTTGAGGAAAATATTTCGAATGTCGTTAAGTACTTTAGGCTACTTGTTTTTAAAAATGTATATACGGCTGCTGATTGGGTTAATATCTACTGCTTTAGCATTTTTAAGTTGTACCACTATAGTAAAAATGTCGATTATTATTATTAATTTTATTATATACTAGCGACCCGCCCCGGCTTCGCACGGCTATAATATGCATGTGTTATACATATAAACCTTCCTCTTGAATCACTCTATCTATTAAAAAAAACCGCATCAAAATCCGTTGCGTAGTTTTTAAGCATACATAGGGATTTAAGGACAGAGAAAGCGACTTTGTTTCATACTATGTAGTGATAGTGATGATAAAAATGAATCCCTATTTTTCTTTGTCATCACATCACGCGTGAACGCGTAATCGGTCCATTACGCTAATTCTTTTTTCTTGTGTTTTTTTATTTTCAGGAGAAGGTTCTTATGAATTTCTTAATTCAATGCAGTAAGTATATTTTGATACACAAGCTTTCTAAGCTTAACCCGTTATCTATAACACATTAGTGGATAATCCTCGTTACATTTGCTCATTATTCAGCAAATCGTCTCGTTATAACTGGGGGTTTAAGTATAAAACCCAACATTTTTAATTGTTGCCTTTTAAAAAACATTAAAAATTGAACCTTAAAAACCTCGCTTGGTTGAAATATACGCTGTTTTCGACCATCTTTTCTAATACTCCGCTCCATGTCTGACCCTCATCTGAGGTTCCTTGTTTTTCAGAATTTGCCGTCTCGTTAAACCGAACCGAATAAGTTTTTAACTGTGGTTTAAATTATAAACTTTTACGATTTAGTTTTTTGTGGAGAAATTTTGACCATTGTTTCTAGAATTATTTCATCCATACTGTGCCTATTAATTTTATTCTCGTATATACATAATTGTTGTATCTAAAATCATAACTATGTTGTTATGAAAATACCTTAAGTTTTTACTACGAAATGCGTAGTGCAAATACCGGAACGCGTCCCGCGTTGCAGTTTCCGGTATTTACACTACGCCTCAGACTAGCATGGTTTCCCAAACTTATTTTGTCTACTGCCCACTTTAAAAATAAATTAATTTTATCGCCCCCTTTTTTCACCTACTTAAAAACCATTATAACATAAAATTAAATTAATTATTGATTCTTAACGGGACTTTTACTATAACCCGCAAGAGTTAACTTGAAACCTGAGCGCAATAAGTAGTACACAACGCACCCATTTTTATTTTAACCACTTTTACCCCATCCTAGACCTGCAGCGGCCACAAGGGGGCGTTATCGCCCATTTTGAGAAAGGCTGGACTAGTCCAGCCATCTAGATGGATGGACGACTTTGTTTAGTACTACTCGCGGTTAATTTTCCAAGCAACGCCATCTGTCACCCAGTTGACAAATTATTAAAGGTCACGGGAAGTTATTGAATGCAGAGAACATACGACCGATCACTCTGGAAGTCTTTTGGGGAGACCTATGTTCAGTAATTGACGTTCTCTGTCTTATATAATGATGATGATGATGAATGGGTAGTTTTATTCGCTACATCTCATACCGAATTCGCTACACCATCGCTATCGCGATCAACCACGGCCCCGACCCCTTTCGTTACATAATTTTATGATTAATTAAATCCTCCTCACACACTAAGATGACAAAGCAATTAATGCTCCAACATTTTTGTAACAAATCTAATTTTTCACTCGTAACCTACAGAGTTTTACCGTATGGCCTAATCTACTTTGCCGTATGGGCGCTGTCTATATGTTCACTTTGCCTATTATCGTTTACTAGGGCTAATCAGAAGGTTCACTATTCACTATTAAAGAAAAGAGTCTGTTGTGTTAATAAACTATATTGGTAAATATAAAATCGCGATACAAGTGTCCAGATGCGTGGACGGGACGCAACTGGCGTTGCCGACTTATGCTATGTAATTCGATCCAGTTGCCTTAACCTAAGTATGTCGCCACAATATTCCCCCTTTTATAAAAAAAAATTTTGGATACAATTAAAATTTTGATAAATTTATGAGCAAAATCGGGGTATAAAGTTGTATAAAATTCCGACTTACCACTGCACACGACACAGCTGGCTTATTGCTTAATCAGCTACTTGCCCGTGTGTGTATAGTGCTGATCCGGTTACATTGTTGCACTTTGATACTACGAACTTATTTTTACCTATCTTAATGTATGCTATAACTGGTACTGTAAGACATTACAATTTTATAAAGGTCTGCTTCGACTGTACTACTTAAAGTATAAAGTTTTAACTTTCCTTTTAAAAAATTTATGTGTAACTTGACGTTATTTATAGACATTCTACATTATTTTACATGGTTGTCATCTGTTGTCTATTCTTTTACGCCGCTGTTTAAATTTCTGTAACAATTTTTTTAAAACATTATTTTAGGGTTATCATTACATAAGGGTTATCATTACATAAGTGTTATTCTATATTAAGTACATTATATTGTTAATTTAAAATTTGTTACCAAAATATATTTTTACATACCAAATTACACTTGTGTTTGTGCTTGTACTTGTTGTTGTATGACAGTACCCATTTCCTTCCTGAAACGTTTTTGTATGCGGTTTCTACATGATCCACATACTATGTAAAGTATGATAAACACAATTAAAAATATTACAGCCATTATCATTATTCCACTTGATTTGATGTGACTTTCTAAGGTTGACAAATCTAATTGATTGGCACCATTTTGAGCAATTATTATTTCTTCTTCTTTACTGTATGTTTTGCCCATTTTGAATATCATGTACAATAATTTTATTGTAGTAAGAATTTATTCGTCCTACTCTGACAATTTTTACTTAGTAAATGCTATAAACTAATTAATCTAGTTACCAAAATAATTAAGAAATTACCATTATGTTGCAAAAAATAATTATGTTACTAGGCTTACTTTTACAATAACAAGTAGGTATGTATTTCATCATCTGTATCGACTCGGCGTTTTTATAACTCGCCCGCTACGTGTGGTGCATGTTATAGGCTTCTCGCCTTTAGCGTTTTCCGCTGGTATCTCTATGCGTACAATTTTCTTTTTAAGTGTTGGTTTTTTAATACCAATATTTTCGCTTAAATCTAACGATTTTTCTACTGCTAAAGTCTTACTGTTAACTATAGGTTCCTGACATGAATGTTGCAACTGTGGTTCACTTTCTAGCAAATAAGCTGGTTTTAGTCTATCAATTGACACTCGCACTTTCCTATTAGGCATTCTTATTAAAAAAGATTTGTCACCACGACTTATGACGCTGTAAGGGCCGTCATAAGGAGGTTGTAGTGATTTCCTAACCGTGTCGTTTCTAACGAATACTTGATCACATGTCTTCAAGTCTGAGTGAACAAAAATCGATCTAGTGTCGCGATGCCGTGTTGGCCTTGACCTAAGGTTGCTAATTACTTTCCTAATTTGTCTAACGTACTCGTGTTCATCACTAAAAACTTCTTTTGTTTCTTCAAAAAATTCACCAGGAATTCTTATGTTTGTACCATACACCAATTCTGATGCACTAACACTAGTGTCTGTCCGTGGTACCACTCGTAAACCAAACATCACTGTACTTAATTCTTTTAACCAATCTGAATGATTTATCCTAGCCATAAGCGCTGATTTGAGTGATCTATGCCATCTCTCTACCATTCCATTACTTTGTGGATGAAAACTAGTAGTTCTAATTTTATCTATACCTAAAAGTTTCATCATTTGTTGGAATAAGTTGCTTTCAAATTGAGTTCCTTGATCACTAGTTAATCTAATGGGACATCCGAATCGGACTATCCATCCATCATAAATTGCTTTCGCTACTGTTTCTGCATGAATTTCTTTGATTGGAAAAGCTTCGGGCCACCCGGTCTTTCGGTCTATCACCGTAACTAAATACCTAAACCCTTCAGGTGTAGTCGGCAAAGGCCCTACTATATCTACTGTAGCGTTTTCTTCCACGTCTTGTACCCATCTCACTGCTGAGTACGTTTTATCGCGCCCGCTGAATTTTTCCACTAGTTCATCAACGTGTTGGAGACTCGTGTTCATCTTTCCACTGTAACTCGTCTCTGCGTCCTCAAAATCGCTTTGCCGGCTTCCCTGCTTCCTTAGCTCCTTATCTTTCCCCATCTTTCGCGTGTAGCCCGCCTTGACCACGCCGCGTTACGTCTTTTGTCGCCGTCTTTTGCCGCCGAACTCGAATCTGCTAAGATCGCGATGATTCTTCGTCTTTTTTCCTCCACGTTATCCCACTTCTGACACCAAATTTGTAGGGGCGTATAAATAACACCGTATTTGTTCGTATTTTCGTCTTTATTTTCTTATTTTAATTTACAATATATTCGTCTTGCCGAGCCGTCTTTCCTCTACAATGTCTTCGTCTTAATTCTATTTTCTTAATCTATCCTCTTTCTCCCTTTCTCCTTACACCGTCTTACTATCTTGCCTCTCATTCACACCTTACTAATTATCTTTCTCTTTCACTCATGCTATCGTCATCTCGCTCTCACTTTAAGAATCATACGCATTCAAAAACGTTTCACTCTTCCTTACACATTTCTTAGCATCCTATCAATCCAATCAAACTCTTATCAAACATAAATCTCTGGAACATTAACGTCTTACGTTCCCTTTCACTCAGAATCCTACATGTATGTGTTCGAATCGTTCGCTTATCGGATAAATACCTAACTCTGACTTGTTATGACGATGTACTTTTGCGCGTTGGCACTTAATACAAGCTTTTGCCCACTGGCCTACCTCTTTATTCATATTCGGCCAATAATATTTATTTGCGATCATTTTCCTAGTTGTACGAATGCCGGTATGACTTAAATTATGAATCATATTAAATACTACTTTTCTGAACTTTTCTGTCAAAAATGGTCGAGCTTTTTGTCCTAACATGTTACATACGATAGACTTATCACAGGTCGGTACTAATATTTCCCTAAATTGTGTATTGTCCTTACGTAACTCTTGTAATTCTTTATCTTTGCTCTGTTCTTCGGCTAATTCCCTATAATCGATTAAACTTTGACAATTTATGCTTTCGATTCGCGATAAACAATCTGCGACTACATTTTGCTCTCCTGACACGTGACGTATGTCGGTTGTAAATTCGCTAATGTATAGTAATTGACGAGTTCTTCTAGCTATTTCTTTTTCACTGTTTTTCTTTGAAAATGCATAAGTTAATGGTTTGTGATCTGTAAAAATGATTAGTTCCCTACCCTCTATGAAATTCTGAAAATGTTGCATTGACATATATACTGCTAGTAATTCGCGATCATAAGTACTATATTTTTTCTGAGTTTCAGATAACTTTTTAGAAAAATATCCTAATGGTTTCCATTTATCGTTAACTAATTGTTGTAAAACAGCTCCCACACTCGTGTCAGAGGCGTCAGCAAAAAGTGCGAGCTGACACTCTGGCAACGGATGTGATAAGGTTACAGCCTGTTGCAATTGACGTTTGCATTCTACAAATGCTTTTTCTGCTGACTCTGTCCACACTACTTTGGTTTTGTCACGTTTCTTAGAATCATGTATATATGAATTTAATATTGTTTGATTTTCTGCTGCTTTTGGCATGTGTGACCTATAAAAATTTACCATACCTAAAAATCTTCTTAATTGTTCTACTGTTTCCGGTTTTGGAAATTCTTCGATTACCTTAATCTTGCTGTCTAACGGATGTATACCTTCAGTAGTCACTTTATAACCTAAAAATTCAATTTCTTCTTTTTCAAAATCGCACTTACTCAAATTTATAGTAATACCGTACCTATTAAATCGTTCAAAAACTATTTCTATGTGTTTCCTATGTTCTAATGCGTCATTGCTAGCTATAATTACGTCATCTATAAATGAAAAAAGAAAGTCTAAACCTTGTAATACAGTTGTATTCATGAAACGTTGGAAAGTTTGAGCTGCATTACGTAATCCAAAGCTCATTCGAGGAAATTCAAATAATCCGAACGGAGTTATTATTGCAGTTTTTTCGATATCGTCTGGAGCGACCTCTATACAGTGGTACGCTCGGTTGATGTCGATTTTACTGAAAAATTTCTTACCTCCTAAAATGTAGGTGAAATCCTGTAGACGTGGGATGGGGTACCTGTCCGGTTTAGTGATGGCGTTGAGTTGACGATAGTCACCGACTGGTCGCAACTCGCCATTCTTCTTGGGTACAACATGTAACGGACTTGCCCAAGGACTCTTCGATGGTCTGCATATGCCCATGTCTTGCATTATCTGAAATTCTGCCTTAACTTTCTTATATCTATCCGGTGGTAATGGCCTTGACCGCGCATGTACCGGTGGACCAGATGTTTCTATATGATGATAAACGGCATGAGCAGGAGTTTCATTGAATGAAACTGGTTTGATAATGTTTGGGAATTTTTTTAACAATTCGTACATAGGGTGTGTGTCAATTATTGTAAATATAGATTGCTCGTTAAAATCTACTATAGAACCTACAACATTCAAGTTAGTAACACGGTCTACAATTTTCTTATGTCTTAAATCGACTAATAAACTATGATACTCTAAGAAATCCGCACCTAAAATGGGTTGGTTCACGTCTGCAATTACAAAAGTCCATCGATAAGGACGTCGCAAATTTAAGTTTAAATCTAGAGTTCGTACACCGTAAGTTTTGATTTCACTATTATTTGCCGCAAAAAGTTTATAGTTTGAACACTCACCAGATTGTCTCTGTTTAATTGTGGGTGGTATGACTGAGATGTTGGCACCTGTATCCACCAAAAATGTCATACCGCTACTCCTATCCTTTACACTAAGACGGTGATTATTCCCCGGTACAAAGTTCACCGCTGCCGATTGTACCGCTGCTAGTTTCCCGTTTTCCAGGCACAGGGCTGCTCACAGGATCGCGCGTTCCCCCGGAAACGGAAATGGTACTTGCACAACCAATTCGGGTCCTCTGGCGTCATTCTAGGTCTGGAGGGTGATCTCGAACGACTATTAAAGTCTCGTCCGCGGCCACGTCCTCGAAACGCGCTGCGTCGATGCTGCTGCTGCCTCTGCTCTTTAACTTCTTCTCGAAGGGCTGCGATCTCTAGATTCATTTTGTTCATTTGTGCTAGTAAATCCGCAATCGGGAACTGATAGGGGCTGCTGCTGGGCCCGCTGACTTCGGCGACCTCGCCTACTCTCATTGTCTCCACTATTTTATCAGCCATGCTAGCCAAACTCTCCAGTGACTGATCTTGGCTTACTGTCAGTACCGCACGAACACCTGCTGGTAGCCTCGCAAGCCATAAACTGTGTAGCGTTTTCTCGGATACTTGGGTGTTCCTACCCAAATCTCTCATTCGTCGTAGTAGGAATGAAGGTTTTTGAGAACCTAATTCCATCTCGCTGACCAATTGTTGAAATTGCCTGTCGGCACTCTCTTCGTATACTTGTAGCAATCTTTGTTTGAGTGTCTCATATTTATTGTTTTCAGGAGGAGAAAACAAAATATCGCTCACCTGCTGTAGCGCCTCGCATGACAGCTTCGAAATTACGAGATCGGATTTTGCTGCGTCGCTCAGTTTTTGAGATCGTACTGTAGGTACCTTCCATCTGCACGAACCATAGTCTAGGCATTTGGGTCCAAAAATCTGGGATGCGCGATGATACTGTAATCGCTGACATCTCTTGTCTGTCCATGACCTTTACCTCGCTATAACTTGTACCAGCTAGTGCGTTCTGAACTTCTGGTTCTGGTTCTTGCGCTGCCGTCGATCCTGCGTCACGTTTTGGCGTGGTAAACATTTTGTAGCTGCTGTGTGTGTACTGTTCTGCTATGTATGTAGGTATGCCGTATGTAGGTACGCCGTATGTAGGTACCTTCCGAGGCCGTCCACGTCGGAAGGGAGTTGCGTCCTTTTTGCACTTTATTTTTAGTCCGTATTTTCACTACAAAGTCACTTTATTTAGTTCATCGGGGTTTTTTGTTCGTCGGGGTTTTTTGTTCGTCGGGGTTTTTTGTTCGTCGGGGTTTTTTGTTCGTCGGGGTTTTTTGTTCGTCGGGGTTTTTTGTTCGTCGGGGTCACCACTTTACCGTATGGCCTAATCTACTTTGCCGTATGGGCGCTGTCTATATGTTCACTTTGCCTATTATCGTTTACTAGGGCTAATCAGAAGGTTCACTATTCACTATTAAAGAAAAGAGTCTGTTGTGTTAATAAACTATATTGGTAAATATAAAATCGCGATACAAGTGTCCAGATGCGTGGACGGGACGCAACTGGCGTTGCCGACTTATGCTATGTAATTCGATCCAGTTGCCTTAACCTAAGTATGTCGCCACAGAGTTATTCCGGAACGGAAAAATTCGATTTCGTAAACAGTTTTTATAAGTCGTTAATTTTATTAACCCTTTAAATTTTTATGCAGTTTCTTTCAGCACTAAAACAGTTAAGAGTCTCTATCCACTGTAACTATGTAGTCGCTAGTTTATATAAAAGAGAAAAGACGTATCAAGAAATCTCTGAAAATAGAAGAGCTACAAGTCTGAAACTTTGCATAGGGATTCCTTTTAGGAAGGCGAGCACTAAGAAAGGATTTTTAAAATTTTGACCTCTAAAGGTGGTCGCAGATTGATCAGAGCCGAACGAATCGAATTTTTGCCGTCCACGGGAAAAGGTACCCGATTGTAATAGAGATAAGGTACCTACATTTATATTTCCGATGACGTCATCAGATTCGACCGCATCGTCAGAGGCGGCCGTCTCTGAAATATGGATGTACCTTATCTCTATTAATCTCAGGTACTTTTTCCAGTGGACGGCAAAAATTCGATTCGTTCGGCTCTGATCAATCTGCGTCCACCTTTTAGGTGTAAAAAAGGCTGATAAAGTTTATAATTTACAGCAACTATTTTTTGAAAACCGCGGGGCACAGCTAGTCTATACTTCTTTATAGGTACTACTAATAGCTGCGCTCCGCGGTTTCACCCGCATAAGTCCCGATCCCGTGGGAATATTAAAATAAAAAGTAGCCTTCCTCGATAAATAAACTAAGCAACACAAAAATAATTTTTCAATTCGAACCAGTAGTTACTGAGATTAGCGCGTTCAAACAAACTCTTCAGCTTTATAATATTAGTATAGAGTATAAAGAGGAAAGATTTTTTTGTTTGTTCGTAACTAATAGGCTCCAAAACTATTGAACCTTTTTAGATGAAATTTGGTATGAGGAGGCATTGATTAATTTGGAGTAACAAAGGCTTTTTATCCCGATATTCCCACGGGATCGGCAGTGACGCGGGTGAAACCGCGGAGCGCTGCTAGTTTAATGTATATTCTATAATATCCAAAAAATGGCGATATACGTACGCATTACCTACGTATAACTATTACTAAGTAAACAAAAGGTTCTTTGCAGAATAGAGTTTCTAAAACTTCTAGTATTAACTTAGGAACATTGTAAATAGAAACTTTTTCTACTTTAAGAAAAGATTAGAAGAGTTAACCGTATTTGATCTATTGAATTCTGTATAAAACAATGGAATAAGAGATAATGTTTAGTAAATCTTACGTATATTTATTTAGTTTTATGAAGACATAGTATAAACACAAAAAATGAAACAATAAGAAATAGTTACAGAAAATAGTTAATACAAAAGACAGAGAATAAATAATAAGTATCTGAGAAATAGTGTGTTGCCCGAATTGGTAAAGCCTCAGCATGTGCTGCAGATACGCACTGCACATCTGCAGCGCTGGTCTTTCGGCCGCACCCTGTGTGTGACTTTTCCGCTCCCAAGAAACGGCTTGATCACTAAAAGAAAAAAAAAGAAAAAAATATATTAGATAATAAAATCTATATACATACTTACATAAATATACTGCGAAACACCTACATAAACATACCTATCTATACTAATATTATAAAGCTGAAGAGTTTGTTTGTTTGTTTGAACGCGCTAATCTCAGGAACTGCTGGTTCGAATTGAAAAATTATTTTTGTGTTGGATAGTCCATTTATCGAGGAAGGTTATAGGCTACTTTTTATCCCTATATTCCCACGAGATCGGGAGTTACGCGGGTGAAACCGCGGAGCGCAGCTAGTAATTAATAAAAGTAAAAGAATCAACTACCTACCAAATAATATAGGTTATTTTACGGGTTAGCGACCAAAAGTGAATCCCTGTCCTGCGCTATTTCTATCCATTGTTGACTTCTTTACAGTATAGAAAAAAAAACCACTTGTATTTATACGTGTGCTTACAGTCTTATGACATACGAGTATAAGAATGAAACAAAATGAAACACTCACGTTCTAACACCTTACCTTAACAAGTTTGAAGAAATCAAATCGAAACTTCAATCTGTTCAGAATTGCTTCTTTCCATATCTGTTGTTCGACGTCGAACAAGTCCGACACATTCGAGCATTTTGCGTAAAGCAATAAGGACGCAAATCTGAGTTTCCAAAGCTAATATATATTGAATCGTAGTTCGATGGGATGCAGTCCGCGTACAACCCCGAGTGGCAAACTTTACCGAATCTACAATCGACGCTTAAAAGTCCACCGCCACTGCAACGTTTACAACCCTGTGACCCAAAGTGGATCACTGTCCTGCGCTATTTTTATCCATTGTTGACTTCTTTACGGGTACAGTATAGAAAAAAAAACCCACTAACCCTACCCCACTAGATCCGTGCTATAGAGATAAAGGTAGCATATGCCAATTTCCAGAATGCATTGTATTATTGTGGGATAAATAAACTATTGTTGATGATGTTATTGTTAGTAGTTTTGGACACAACTCATTACAAACACATTTACATTTGTGCAATCAACAGTCAAAAGTCTCTGCCAACCGTAACGTTTACAATCCTGTGCAGCACTATTTGTACATTATAACAATGTAACCTGTGGATCGAATCCACGTCGGTTGGTGTAATGGGTGGCAGCTTATACCACTCACGCAACTAAATACACAGCTAACATGTTGAAAATATTAATCACACTGAGTACTTTTTATTCTAGTATTTAAGTTTGTGTGTAACGTCTATTAGAAGAAGGTCGTAACTCCAATACTTGTTGATAGTATTATTGTAGCAAACTGATCATTTACTTATGACCCATACTGTACATTACAACAATGCAATCTGTGGATCGAACCCACGTCAGTTGGTGTAGCGGATGGCGGCTTATACCACTCGGTCAACAAAAAACATAGCTAACATGTTGAAATTAATAATCACACTGAGTACTTTTAATTAAAGTATTTATGTATTTATGCAACGCGAAACGGAGTGTTGGGAGACCAGCCCGGTGGACCGACGACATTGTGTCGGTCGCGGGTAGTCGGTGGATGGAGGCGGCTCAGGACCGCTGTTTATGGCGTAGTATGGGGGAGGCCTATGTCCAGCAGTGGACGTGTATGGGCTGATATGATGATGATGTTTATGTGTAACGTCTATTAGAAGAAGGTCATAAGTCCAATACTTGTTTATAGTATTATTGTACCAAACTGATAGTGGACTTATGACGCATCTGTACTGTGACGCACTCACACCACTTTCCAACAAATGTTGCTTACGCCGTGCGAATCGGATATTGCTCGCGGAATGTTTGATCAAACTCTATTCACAAACTGTATAATAATAAACTTTCTTCATTACTTAAGTCACCTCAAAACGTTTAGTTTGAACTTGAACGTATCCCTTTATGTAAATGGTTTATATTAAATTTCGTATCACACAATGCGTGTGAGTGTGTATGTTTGTATGTTTGTTACCTCAACACAAACATCTTTTTTTCTTTTTTAGGGTTCCGTAGCCAAATGGCAAAAAACGGAACGCTTATAGATTCGTCGGCACGGCTACGGCAGACAGACAGACATGACGTAGCCATAGCTAGCCATAGCCACTTTGTGTGCCACAGCACAGTGTAGCCACAGTGTCATAGCCACTTTTTTCCGAAACTATAAAAACTATACTGTTGAAACTTGGTAAGTAGATGTATTCTGTAAACCGCATTAAGATTTTCACACAAAAATAGAAAAAAAACTATAAATTTTAGGGTTCCCCATACTTAGAACTGAAACTCAAAAAAAATTTTTCATTTAACCCATATGTGTGGGGTATTTATGGATAGGTCTTCAAAAATGATATTGAGGTTTTTAATATCATTTTTTTCTAAACTAAATAGTTTACGCGAGAGACACTTCCAAAGTGGTATAAAGTGTGTGTGTCCCCTGTAACTTCTAAAATAAGAGAATGATGAAACTAAATAAAACATATGATATACATTACCATGCAAACTTTTTACAAACCGATTTATTTATCTGCTCCTGGGGGAAGCAACCGTTCCTCATCTCCGGCTGGCCTTAGTTGGCTGATCGGAGTGAACAATGACGAGGAAGCGGTCCCCCGCCTCTGGCTTGCCTTAACCGGCCGTCCAGAGTGGAGTCGCAAGATTATATTCGAAGGATATATGCCATACGTAAGTGGTGAGTGGGCCAGGTAGGCTGGACCCTCAGGGAGCCCGTGACCTGAGTTTAAAACCCAGTGCGGCGTCACTATCCTTTAGCCACTCTCGTCCCTGTTGCCCCCTTGCTGTAATTTACTCAGCCGATTAGGGTGGCCCAGTTTGAGAGTTGGCGAGTCTCCGCCTGCCACTTTTACATGTTTGTTGAACATTGTTACGGCAGGCGCCATAGTACCCATAGTTCCCCAGTATCCAGTCCATTATCATTCCATCACAATAGCCCAAGTAGTAGTTTTCTCCTGTAGTTTATCAATAGTTCTATTCAAACCGGAGGTTGTCCTTGGCTGCATTTTATAGTGCAGACAGGGATAATCGCCGGTTTGATGTCCACATCATACTTTGCCATTAAACTTGTTATTGTAAAGGGCCTCTACGTGTTGGCTTCGGCCCCACGCATGCCTTCCAAAGGTCCGGGACTCCATAGTCCCGTGATATAGGACATATAACAAACAAATAATAATAATAATAATCCGATTCTCAGATCTAACGAATATACACAAAAAAATACTACAAATCGGTTCAGCCGTTTAAGTAGTGTTTGGCAACTAACACCACGACATGGGAATTTTATATAGGTAAATAGGGACAGACATTGTTTCACGGTAGCAATCGAAAATTCACTATACTCAACCACATAATATATATCTTATAACCCTTTTATATTTATTACCGCTCTATCACTTTCATATCCCTACATTTCTCACATAAAAACACGATGAAACTGAAACCAGAATCCCTTTACAGTCGCAGATACATTACCTTTCAAAATTTCGCCAGTCACGTTAATGACCCAAAACGCGGACACAGAAATAATGACACCACATAAAAATTACTACCAAAATTTTCATCAACTCGTAAAATGTAGGCAGTGGGACATTCATTTTATATATTTATCTACGCCCGTGGTATTGATTTCCTACAAACACAGAATACATAATAGTTACTATTAACTACAAACTTTATCAGCACTTGTTACCTTTGGAGGGCTATTTTTTTAAATATTCTTTCCTAATGTTCGGCGACGTCCTCGACTGCCTCGAGCCAGCTTGGCCGGAGGTGGCCCAGGACCGCGACCGATAGAGGGAGATGGGGGAGACCTATGCCCAGCAATGGGATACTATGGGTTAGATAAAAAAAACAGATTGTGATAGAATCGCACAGTCGATTACGGTGTGCACACCGTACACACTACTGCATATAGACTGTATAATATACCATCATATAGCGTGCGCGGCATGCGTCGCCACGCCAGAATTTTTTTTCGGTTTTACGTGCGGCTATAGATGTTTCACATCAAAACGTGCGGCACTCTGGGACTGGTAAAGCTATTGCATCGTGCGAGCTTCGTACAGTCGTACCATATACATACACGTGAAGCGAACGCTCGGCCGAGCTACATGGTAGGCGGAGTGGGGGTTGTTAGGTTTTATTTTCGCTACGGAATTTCTGGATTCGGTCGCCGCGAACAAAGCCCGCGATAAAAGCTATGCAATAGCTTAAAAAAATTGCTCCCTAGGTCCTAAAAGAAAACTCAGAAGTTTCAGACTCTTGAATCTTGTTGTTTCAGTGATTCCTAGATGAACTTTTTTCTCTTCTATTTAAGGGTATACCTAGATTGCCTTTTAGTTGTGTAATCTAAGGTATTATTAGCTTATATTAGAAACTGATAACTCAAGCTAAATTTTTGAAATAAAAGTAAGTAATTTAATTGATCTCTGAATATGATATTCAAAGTTCTTAGTTAAGTATTTCAAAGTAAAATTACAAAAGTCACTTAAAAAAATAATTAGGTGATGTCATATCCGCCCGCTCCAGTATGCTGCCAAGTCTTTGGCGTTGTTATTAACTGATATTATATCAGGACAGGTTAAAAAAGCTGCATGGTTTGGTCAGGAGCTCCGCAGCTGCACTAAGTTTGACATGGATTTTGCCCTATTTTCCTTGGTTTCACCCTGCAGCAACCAACCTTCCAAACTGTTCAAAGCAATCTTCATGAACAGCGGAAAGAGTCTTTGCAGGGTCCAGGAAACTCGGCGGTGTTGCATAATCATCATCATATCAGCCCATACACGTCCACTGCTGGACCTCCCCCAAACGACGCCACAAATAGCGGCCCTGAGCCGCCTACATCCACCGACTACCCACGACCGCTACAATGTCGTCGGTCCACCGGGCAGCTGGTCTCCCAGCTGGTTTCGTGTTGCATCGCGGCTGCCACCGAGAACCTTTACTCCCCACCGATTTTCAGTTCTGCGAGCTATATGACCTGCCCATTGCCACTTCAGCTTACATAATGATACATAATGCATAATGGTTTGGGCTCAAATTTGGGACCCAGATAGCTGTTATAACGTACCTAGACGGTCGAAGTCACCGGCAAAAGCTAGTACTGCATATTATGTAAAGTATTATTCGCTTATTCACAAAAAACGCATTGTTATTTTAAGGGTGATCTATTTATTAGTGTACGGGACGGCCCCTAGCGATGCTATGAACAATCTATTAATAAATTAGACCGTCCTTCCTTAGGGATGGTCAGTGGACGTGCCACAAATATTATAAACCGAAACTATTCGGTATTAAGATGGGTTGAGGGAAAGGATGACGGGTTGAACAGTTCAGCCGACCCTCCATGTGTCAGATCCAACGAATTTTATTAATATCGCTGAGGGCCAACCAATGCCGGATTCTTGCCAAAATGATAACCAACTATTTATCTCCTTGTTGGTCATAGTATACGATACGACTCTTGCTCGAAATAATTTATTCATTATCAATTTACATTTCGATTTTACAACAACGTTGAGTACGATTTACAAGGATATAATTCTGGAAATATTCCCGATTATAAGAAGGATCACCCTCTAATAAATATTAATAAAAACTACTCTCACATCGTAATAAATCGAATTATCTTCAAGTCAATTTAATAAACGTCAATTTCTGAAATTGAGACGTATCAAGTAGGGAGTCTATAAGTTAATAGATTTTTAATCAATTTAGTTTGTCCGCCATTTTGCAACGTGTCGGGCTTCGGTTGGCCGGTTTGAATTCGGAATGAGAACTAGGGTGAAGCGCCATCAATCATTGGACCGCACCGGCCTACGGTTGACACGCACAAATTATGATTGAGATTTATGCACCTTCGCTGTTACAAGGCAGAACGTTCACTCTAATAGCGAACACGTCGGAAAAACTATTTCAGTTCATTTATTAATTCGATATGGAAGCATTTCAGTTCTGTGCACACAAATCAAGCAAAACAGACACGCCATATCTTAATTAAAAGACGACGTAATAAATCAGAAAGCAAAAGCATTAAAACTTCAGTACGGTAACATTTCAAAAGGCGTTAGTAATCCTATTTTAGAACCTTAAAAGCGTGAAGTTTCAGCGCTATCAATTTACAGTAAGCCCATGCCCGTACGTGGCAGCGTGGCACTCAGTAAACCTAACACCTTTGTATGGAGGTAGCAGATAGCTATCGCGCTATTGTATAAATGGGTTTCAAGAGCGCTGCATTGTCACGTTATCTGTACCGATAGCTAGCGTAAGATGATCTCCACACTATGAAAGGGGGAAGACGTTCCAGGTTATCGTATTAGAAATCTTTGTTGCTATTTCGGTTTGGTAGAGTAATGACGTGATGTGTTAGTTTTACACACAATGCTTTGTGTTGTGTATCAGGCAGATATGAGACTTCATTATAGTTTTTTATTTTTTTATATATGATAGGTCAGCGGGTATATCCATGTCTGTGGTTTGACCACTATCACACCTGCCTGATGGTAGGTGACGATGCGGCCTAAGATGTAACACGCCACTGCCGTCTTCCAACCTTCACTAGTGTCCCTGATCTTCTAAGTAAGCGTGCTACATCTTAAAACGCATGGTCACTGATCATCGGGTGAGACAGTGGGTAAACGCTAACCTATCTGTTATCAAAAAAAATGGTTGTCTGTGAAGACGGTTTACGGACGATAATTTTACGTGATAACTTTATAAGAAACCGATGAAAAAAAAATTTTTACCCGACTACGGCGAAGCCAAAAGGGAGGGTTATGTTTTTGACCTGTATGTATGTATGTTCATCTGTTCCCACCTAACTTCAAAACGACTCATTATAATTTAACAAATGAGGTATTTTCTTTTTTATTTAAGTATTTTTTCCCCTTTTTATAAAGTCTTCTATTCGTCACTCGTCACCATAACACAAGCCCAGATGAGCGATATTACTATTAAACAATGACGATACACATCGGGAACGTGACAATGACGTCAACTTTTCTGTGAATACCGGTGTTCCATCAATTTATTAAACGTCGTTAAAAGAACACCTAAACCTTTCCCGATTTTTTTAATAAGCAGATTTATATAAAAAGATTTTTTTTAAATAAATAATGGCCAACCATTTTTAAAGCGCCTATCTAAAAGTTTATGTATGTAAGTCTACCTAATCCAAATTCCAGAATAATCTGCAAAGCCTGACAAAGCATGTCTGGCTGAAACTATGTTAACTTTAGATACGTGTTTTAAAAACATCAGATGGGATTACTTCTTTCTAAACTTAACTTATAATGTAACTAAAGTTCTTACAACTGAATTTTAAACAGAATAAGAAATGTTTGACTTGACTTTGACTATATATAAAAATGACAACGAATTCCACTTTACATAAATTTTAAAAACGCAGTTTCTCTCAGGCTTACAATCTACGCTAAAATTCCTGACGAGCCAATATAGGCTACACATATATTTTATACAAGAATACTGTATCTGGTATTGACAAAATGTTATTTGAGCGGTCTCCGCCCAGATACCTTGACTTTCATTCTGCCGCCCAATTGCCGTATTCTTATGCAGCGCGTCTTGACTGCGCACTCGTCACGCACACGTTAATCAATGGATTTTTCCCATATGTGTTAATCCAGGTCTCCAGCCATCTACATACAGAGTTCCATCGCAATCAGTTCAGTAGTTTTTGCGTGAAGGAAGAACAAACAAACAAACAAACACACACACAAACTTTCACATTTTTAAGTTTTAGTAGGATTTCCGTTATTTTGAATCAGTGGGACGTGATTCTCGTAGCTCAGTTTGTAAAAAGCACCGCTACAAGAAAGCAGCGGGGGAACTTATTTCAATTTCATATCTTATTGAATATTTCGTGATTGATCGCACATTGAACTTGTTGATCCAATTTTTGGCTTTGATCCAATTCGATCCAATACTAGCTGTAGGTACCCTGTCCATTGTCCTGACGACCGACTGCCCTCGGGCTTCAGACAGATAAATATTCATGAGAATTATTCGACAGATTCCCTTAACGATAGCACGTCAAAAAGCAGTCGAACCGAGTTGTAGATTGTTATAGCTGGACCATGTTTTCTCTTAAAATCTACGTCATTAAATTAATAAATCTATTTTTTTGAAATGGCATGATGGCGCTGTTAAAAATTGAGATTGGACCTTAACTTTGCAATCAATTTAAGCACAAAATGCTTGTATCAGAAGATTCTTCTTAAACAATTACAAATATTGTGTATTGATTAACAGTATCTTCTTTTTCTTCACTATCACAACATATATATAAAATAAATTCGCTTTCTCTGTCCCTATATCCCTATGTATGCTTAAATCTTTAAAACTACGCAACGGAAATTGATGCGGTTTTTTTTTAAATAGATTTAGTGATTCAAGAGGAAGGTTTATATGTATAATACATGCATAATATAGCCGTGCGAAGCCGGGGCGGGTCGCTAGTATTATTATATAAAACAAAGTCGGGTTTGTTCGAACACTTATAACTCGAGAACGGCTGCACAGATTTTCATGGTTTTTGATTTGTTGTATTTGTCTCCGTTCTGAATAACAGAATAACTTTAAAAATAAAAATATTTTCCCATACAAAATGGGAAATGGTCATGGGTTTCTTACCTGTCAAAAATGTCAGTGACTGTTAGGCGGTACGAATTTGAAAAACTAAATTAATTATCCTAGAAATTAGGAATGTCGGTAGGTAAAGCCTATGGTCGTATATGTATTAATGAAATTAATTTCTTGTAAACAAGCTTTATTAAGTCTTTATAAACTTTTTATTGTTCCAAGTTAATAATATGAATTAATTAAAGTTAACTTAAGGTGAAAGGGTACCTGCGCTCTCTCCATACAAACGTAGTCGACTGTTTCCTCCCTGGATAATGACACTAGCACAAATATTTTTATGCCATAAAACCTATAACTGCCATGACTATGCCCCTATGTTTTGGTTTTTTTCATTTTCTAATTATCATAGAAATTAATATTAAAAAACTTAAAAAATAAAAATAAAAAGTAAAAATAGGGGCATGGTCATGGCAGTTATAAGTTTTATGCACCAAAAATATTTGCTCTAGTGTCATTATCCAGGGAGAAAACAGTCGACTACGATTGTAATAGTTTGTATGGAGAAAGCCCCCGGTACCCTTTCCTCTCTAGATTACAATAATGGTATTTTATTAGTAACTTAATTTTGAATTATTGTTGGATTAGTTTTAATGAACTAACAACATTGCTAATCATAAAACTCTTTTTTTAAATTAAGTTATTGTAAAAACTAATTAAAACCTAGTCTGTGGGTTTAAAACTATGTTAGCTTAATGTCATTAAACATAAGTACAGTTTATTAGTCTATGGGGAGAAAGTTATACAGAACAGTTTATTAAAAGTAAACGTTTCTAAAAGTTTGCTTTAACTAAGTTAATAGTTACTAATATATTTGTAAACATACAAGTTTGTTTATGAAATAAACCAGTAAAACATAGTAATTATTTACCCGGGTCTTAATCGCGTATTTTTTATTAGCATTTATTGTTATCAGGACCAAACCACTGGATTGAGTTGCATGCACCGCGTGTCCTTTCCAATGAACGACATTACTACCCTAGAATTGTACGTGAAGCGGTTGAAATTAAGAAACATGTCAATTTCAACCGGGAAAGTGGATACAAGCTCTCATCTACGTGGAATCCAGTGATAAAAATATGCAAGTGTCGCGAGATATCTCCGGATATATCTTCGGATATAGTGAGTGTAGTGTGCCGCGGCCCTTATGACTGTTGACAAAACTGTTTATAAAATCGAGTGTCGGTACTCGACCTACCCTCGGTTACTACCCTCAACTAACAACAAGAGAGGACAACGCTCGCCGCTGCTCCAGTCTCCTCGCGACCATGACTATTGTAACATAGTCGAAACGTCGAGGTAAGAGAAATAAAAAAACAAAAAATACGCGATTAAGACCCGGGAAAATAATTACTATGAATACAAATCGTGTGAGTTTAAAAAGTAAACCAGTAAAATACCACGGTTTAACCCGTGCTAGTCCCAACCTGTAGAGTTCTAGAATTGATGTGATGTATGTTAGCTACTACATCAAAACTTTAAAATGAAATGGTAGATTTTACTCGTAATAAATAAATATATTTTGGTACTTACAATATTTCGCGCAAATATAAATTTGCCCATATCTTTTTATTGTGTTGACTTAGGACCTTAAGTTTTATAAACCTAATAGTATAGACCTCAGTATCTGGTATGAATTTCAACTTGCTAGGTTCACCCGCTCCTGAGAAAATCGGTGGTGACACGCACAGACGGACAGACGGACAAGAAAGTGATCTTATAAGGGTTCCTTTTTTACCTTTTAGGGTACATAACCCTAAAAATTTATAGATTCTCAATCGAGAATCCAAAACAAATGTATGTAGGTTATAGAAATACTAAAAACTATAAAACTACTTATATCGACTCCGGAAAACCTTGTATGCGTACTGATATTCCCATTTCTTCACAGACAGATCAAAGGTATTCCTACAAACATAAAAAGGAATAAAAAAACACATTAACGACCATTAAAAATAACAAGCCTTGCATCAAAGAAAAGAGATTTAAATTACATTGGAATAGAGAGTCTTCTTTTTTAATCACAATTTTGATTCCGATCAAAGCAATGAGAAAAAACCATAATAAGGGCGCACCATTTTCATATTTTGAGAGAATGTATCAAGACCGATTCGCCATTTTATTGACACAAGTTTTTAAACTGTCAAACGTTAAAAATATAGAGACGCAACACTATCAAATGCCGACATTTTAGTGACCCAATTTTTTTAAAGATTACCTACTCGCTGTTTTTAGAGGTATATTCGTTCTTTTCTGTAAGGAGTTTCTAAGGTCTTGAATCCAAGTGTCAGCTACGCCTATTTTTTTTACTTATACATCCAAAAGTTAGGCAAAAGGAACTCTTTAAGCCAGTCTTAGAGTTTAACTTAAGAATGCTTGAATTTTACGCTCATTTCACTGACATTTCAGGTTTTATCTCTATTCTACTGTTAAATATCTTTGGGTTTGGTGTCAAAGACTCGTAGACATTAATCTCAGTTGGTACTTTGTTATTTCGTATTGCGAATAAAAAAGCCGCGAAAGTCCTTGCATTACATATTTTCGTCGACAAGGAGAAAAAGGGGAAATCGCTGATTGCCCTCGTGAAAAATTACACATCACAGCGGCGTATATACGAGTAGATCTACTAGGTACATTTGTATAATCGAAAAGTACATATAAAATATGTATTTACGAATTTTTAGAAATTTCCCCATCGTGTTTTATTTCTTTCATTACCATGATATGAAAGCTTCTGGACAAAGCAACATTTTTTAGAGATGTTTTTCTAAAAAAAATTAGTTTGTTTGTAAATAACTGTTTTTCCGACGCTCATATGTTTAGTTACTTTTAATTATTTTTTCCAGCGCTCAACTGTTTCTCCGACGCTCATTTGTTTTTGATGTTTATTTGTTTTTTGAACGTAAACATAATGTTGGTAATTAGGGTTTAAACATTGATGGAACATTAAGCCAAAATTGTCAAAAGTCAATTGGGCGTGTAAACGAATGTAACTTGAAATATATTTGACTTTCAAAAAATATAGTAAGTACCTACCGTATTTGATTGACAGGCGTGAAAATGTCAAACGAAAAATAAAAGGCTGGTAACCTACCTACTTATAAAAGGGATTGCGATGGAACGATCTTCGAATCCTGTTTCAGAATTTCGTAATGTAGCACTTAGCCGAATCTGTTTTACCATATTCGCTACTTTTGTTTCTATGTATTTTCTGAGCAGCTTTTCTGTCCTACAAACATGTTTTAGTAAAAAAGATTGTTTTTGTTTTGATATGAAATATTCAGTCACATAAAAAAAGTTTTTAACCGACCCAAAAAAAGGAGGAGGTTCCCAATTATTTAAATCCAGATAATCGTGGAATGAGTACAAAAACCTCGCCAGTCACCCTTTAAACATTACGGGACGATGTTCTCAATAAATTCAAAACAAAGCTTTTTTTAAATGGTGTAACGCAATACTGTAAATGGCGCTGTCCGAAACGTCCTGTTTAAAAACAGCATCAATATTTGTCGAACATTGATTTGACTGAATGATACTCATTGATTTATATCAAGTTTTGCCTTTTTAAACAAATTTAATAATAATCAAACTTGAGGTCGAGAATTAACCATTTTTCTTATAGGTTCAATCAAGCCCCAATGTGCCCCAAGTACGGTTGAGGCATGATTGAAAAGTTAGAGTATATTTAGCTCATTCTTCCAGTCCTTTTACAAAGTAAAATCTCTTCGGCCGTCTACGAAACCGCAGGTTCGTAACTAGTTTCGATGAAGAAATGATTCTTCTTTTTAAGAAATCATGCATGGTTACCGATCTCAGTCAAATTAGAATTTTTCAATTTTCAATGTTATAATGGTCCGGTTGGAACAAAACCAAAATGCGATCTGAGAAAAAAAAAAAAAAACGATAAAACACAATAGACGATTGAAAAAAAAGACGATCGAAACGGAAACAAAAGACGATGGAACCAGAAACAAGAGTTATTCCGGTCTGATCCACTGAGCTGATCCCCTGCTGGTTATTATTATTTTTTAATTCCGTTCTGATCCACTATAAACTTTATCATGTCGGTCCGATCCCCTTACTCTTTTTGACTGGTAAGTACAGTCAAGAGAAAAACGAAATGAAAAGTTTAAGGTTTAAAATCATCACAGGCAATCAAGCTTTAGATAGATAGATACATTCTGTATTGTAAACACCATTTTAAAATTGCATTAATTAATTAAATTTAATTAATTATGTATAATATATGTTTTTGTTATTACCACAAACGTTTGTCATTTCATACAGGACACCTCACCTAGGTACCTACAAGTACATTTAAATTCAAACCCTCGTCCCACCAATAAACAACAGTTAAACATCTTTAATAATTAAAGGGTTTGTACACATCTAGATTTCCCAAGCAATTCTCACCACGTACAAAATGTTGTAATTCCACTTGAAGAATAAGACGTGTAAATAGTAAATACGGGTGCCATTAGAGAAGCTTGGCACGAATTTGCATTAAGATTAACGACTGCCTGGGACCTACTGTGCAGTGTGCACCGTGCTTTACACAAGAACCTTTGTCGAAACTACTTACCCAACAATGGACTATATTCTAAAGAAAACAAGGTCGGTTTTACCTTAAAAGTTTTCTGATACTATGAAAGTTATGACCCAATTTTACGTTTGCTTAGTTATTTTATGGTTAATTAATTTTAATTACACTTTTCACAGTTACGGAAGGTTATCGTCTGTATAGCAGGGTAATCATGGCGGAAATTAGGTGAAATTAAGTTAAATGCATTCATAAATAGGTTTAGATAAAGTTTTTTGATTAAAATGTGGATTTATAGAGGAAATTATTATTTGCGCCCCTTGGTTTTTTAAATGACGTAAGTCTCGATCCCGTGCCTCCTAATCAGAAATTCTAAGTTGCAAAATGTCTTTGCATGCAAACTGTCTATAAAGAGCAACGTCCAAATTACAAGCGCGCGGACTTTTCTGGCGCGCACTCTAATTGACTGCCTGTGACGTCACATGGCGCTAGGCTGATACTATTTTTAAATGCCATTAATGCTGATTATATTTATTTTTTTATGATAATTGTTTTTAAAATGGCATAATATATTATATGTTATTCACTACTCCTGCCCTGTCCATACTAAAGTGTCCATCGGAATTAGTTCGGTAGTTTTGAGAGCAAAATTAACAAACATACACACTTACACAATTTTAGCATATTTATAACACTAGTAGAATTTTCCTGAAATGCATGCAATTTACACTTCTAAACCACAAAAGATTTTATTCCGCTGCAATAAATATGTTTGTGAAAAATGTTGTATTCTCTTATGAAATTCTGGAACAATTTAGAAAACTTAGGTAGTACCTACTATTTTCTTTAAAACTATTGCAGTAAAGTACATTTTCTACTTAAAATAATAGGGATTGGTTGGGATTGGATATATCTGTCTTTAGGTATAATAAATTATAGTGCAGGGTTAAAAATCTAATAGATATACGTCATGGTTAAAGCCCTAATTACAATGACGCCTAGGTGTAACTTATTATACACCTAATCTTCTTTTTTTTCATTAAAAAACTAGATGAAAACCTAAATAATCGGAAACTTTATTTACAAAAGCACTGTTAATAGTACCTTTAGAACGACGACCTCTGTGGCGCGTCGGGCGAACACCCGACTGCGACGCAGAAGGTTGCGGGTTCGATTCCCGCCGGGAACAAGTATTTATGCTGACCATAAATTCTTGTTTCTGGTTCTGGGTGTTTCCTATATGTATAATATGTATATATTTACAAAAAAAAAAGTATATAAGTAGTTTATCCGTTATCTGGCACCCATAACACAAGCATTAAGTTGCTTAGCTTGGGGCTGGATGGCGATGTGTAATATGTCCTGAAATATTTATTTATTTATTTATTTTATTTATTTAAGTGCAAATAGGGGCCAAACGCAAAATTCCTGTCGCCGATTACTAATATCGTTTTTAATGCTTAGAAAATTGTTGTTGTGTGTACCGTTTCTAGGTAAGTTATTTTCCTACATTTTGGTATAATTGAAAGATGAAGATTCCTTGTCGTTTCTAGGCCCATCCAAGTTTAAGTCAAAAATAACTTAATTAAATATTATGAAAGCTTCTTATAACCTATGCAAGCCTGGTACATCAGTTTCATATTACTAAATTTTTTAATGAAGTAGAAGCGTTGCTAAGGAACGACTACAGCCTCGAACGACTGGGAATAGGCGACTGTTGAAAATGTTGAGTGCCACTTGTTCCTACTGGTAACGGCTCATTTTTCCCATTCATTCCCAGTGGGTACGTTGCTAAAAAGGAACAAACAAAGTCGTCTTAAAGTTAGGTTTGGTTAAACTTAGAAACGACAAGAAAAATGAAGTTATACTAACATGAAAAAACAATTTTCTATTTAACATTTTGAGCCTTAAGTAGTTCCACTTAAAAACAACACTGCGAGGCCATTCTATATTCATATGTACATACTTGTAGTTGTACATATGTAAGTAGATTCATACCAAGGCTTTACGTATATAAAGGGACACAGAACGCTAGTTTGGCTCTCCGCCAATTTGTCTAATGTCTAGTTATGCCCCATTTACTACTGGATCAAGTGTGCTTTGCGAACAGTGCTGTGTAAAATTCGAATATTATTTGATAAGAGTTTATTTATTGTTGTATTTTATGGATTCAGTATTTTGGCTTTATTTTGGCGCTTGCAAAGCACCTTGCTTGTATTAAATCATAGACTACCCGTTCAATTATAAAGGAAGTGGTTGGTGACGTATAACATCTGATATTATGAATCGTGAATCTGAATGAAGTCTCACGCCTACTATAGACGCGATGTAAATACACCCCTCCTGTCAGTACCCCTTCACTACCCTAGAAGGCTACTCAAGCTTAGTAGCCAAAACAGACTGTCTCCTATAATTAATTGAAATAAATAAATCTTCAAATTATACCAAACTATTTCACCTTCTTCTTCTTCTCGTATAGTGGTGTGGCTCACCTATTGTTAGAGTTTTCAGATCGCCTTAAGGCCTCTAACTTGACCTAACGACTGCTACTAGAGGTAGCAACCGGGACCAACGGCTTAACGTGCCTTCCGAAGCACGGAGGAGCTCACGAAAACACATTTTTGCCACACTACTAATTGGCCACCCATTGAAGTAATGACCGCGCCAGGCGTCGCTTAACCCGCACGACGGTAAACGATCAGCTAGCGTCGCTTAGCTGTGAGCCTCCTCATTTCACCTTAAAATGGTACACACTACCAATACTCTACAACAATTTCCCATGTAATAATTCCAAATTAGTTATCACGCAGGCATTTTGCGTTTGGCCCCTATATGCACCTTAAAGGCTATGTTATATAACTATACTAGCGACCCGCCCCGGCTTCGCACGGCTGTATTATGCATGTATTATATCTAAAAACCTTCCTCTTTAATCACTCTATCTATTAAAAAAAAACCGCATCAAAATCCGTTGCGTAGTTTTAAAGATCTAAGCATACATAGGGACGGCGAAAAGTGACTTTATTTTACGTGTTATTTTGTCGATAGATAGGGAGCTATATATTTAATTTCAGTCGGTCCACATTCGTACATACGTATGTTTCACTACATGCCTTTTTGTTTTCACTGTTATAGATATACTAGATTTATATACTGTGGAAGATAATATTGCTTCTAAATATAGACTTGGCACTTCGCCAATTCTGCCTAAAGTACGTTCCTAATACAACAATATTATCGTATTATTTTAACCATTAAATGACAGTGTCGCCGGCTCGTTATGTGGCTCTAATTCAGGACAATCAATAAATATAGTTCATATATATTTATTTAATCTAAAATCGAAATACAGAGTTTGTGTGCCATATCCTATCGATAAATATATATGAACTATATTTATTTGACGAATACTGGATGTAAATTGTGATAGATAAAAGTATTTGACCATGTGATTTTTCTTTAATTTTACTGTCTAATCAAATAATTATTTTGAACCACTGTTTTATATAAGTAATGTACTCGCGAGAACTTTAGTAAATATTTATCGTACAAAGTTAATTATGTAATCTTCTTAACAGCTCATCCTTAACTTTTTGTAAAATCATCTCCTTTTTAAGTTCGCCGGAAGAGACCGCTTTTAGCAGTAAGACCGCCTATTAGGCCATTTAGGTTTAAAGGTTTAATTTTTAATTGTTTATTTGTTAATAAGGCGTGTCCTACCTGTGTAAAAATTATATACTTTCAGAGTAGGTAGGTAAGTATTCTGCCATCTACAAAATGATTTTTTGGGTTAAGAGTTCTCTGAAAAGTAGATGGGTAACTTAACCCGATTTTTAGGAAATGTTTTTGTTCTCACAAAAGAAACCTTTTGATTGTACAAAAAAGTACAATAAAAGTAACACCTCCCTTTTTCACGAAAGACAAAAGCGCTCCCAATTAACACTTTAGACAAAACGACGAATAACCCGACGCGAGTTCAAAACAACGAAAGCGACAATTTTATACAAAGACGTTAATCACTTAGGTCAACAAGGAGTGATAGAGCTTATTCACATGACGGCTTGTGATCAGTTAATTGCATCAAACTGATATGGCAGTGGGGGTATGAATAAAGAGAGAAAATTCTCGGGATTTAATGGATTCTTTCATATTTTACTGGCTACGCCCCGCGGTTTCACCCACGTAAGTCCCGATTTAGTGGAAATATCGGGATAAAAAGTAGCATAAGTTAGTGACAATGAATTAATGTATCCTCCCACTAAGTTTGAAATCGGTCCATTAGACTATTTAGTACAAATAAAAAACTCTTTAGATTTTTAATATTTCTGTAGAGATAGAAAAGCTAATAAATAACTCAGCGTTTGACCACTATCTCACTCGATGGTAAATCACGATGCGGTCTAAGATGTAGCACTTTTCTGACTCGTCTTCCTTCTGTGGCTGCCCCGTTTTATATTCTACCAAACCAAAAACTAATAATCATTACATCCCTATGCTTATCATCACTTCACTATCACTACATAGTATAAAATAAAGTCACTTTTCGCCGTCCCTATGTCCCTTTGTGTGCTTAGATCTTTAAAACTACCCAACGGATTTTTAAGCGGTTTTTTAAATAGATAGAGTGATTCACGAGGAAGGTTTATACGTATAATATATGCATAATATAGCCGTGCTAAGCCAGAGCGGGTCGCTAGTATTTAATAAACGCGCGTAAGTTTTTTTTAGTGATAACGGTTTCAATTCAAAATAATGATTATTAAGCGAATCCCAACCGTTTTCATATCATGACATAACAGTTACTGTACCCTAAAAATCATGAAAACACCGTTTTTAGAGGCTCGCAGAGCATGCGGTTGTGTTATTGAATTAGAGTTGGCGCAATGCAGTCTTTTCACTGGCCAGTGTAAAACTGGATCGCTGAAATTGAACAAATTTAATGTTTTTCCCTTTATGGGAATTAGTTTTTGTGTTTACAAAAGGATGGGAATTTTCGAGAGTAATGTAATATGCTTTTACTGGATATTGAAATGTTTTTTGGCAAGTTGGTTGAAGACTTTTGAACTCTGAACGTTGCAAGATTTGTTAGTTTGTTCTTACTTTTACTAGCTTTTGTAATAAAGTTGTTGTAAAATGAATAGTTATACGAACTAACTGAAAGTTTTTTTTTAAATGCATTTATAGAGCTCATACGCGCACTGATCATGACGCTCTATACGTGCACATAATTGTAACTAACGATTAAAATAAAAAATGGTTCTCTGTAAAGTCGATTTACGGACGATAATTTTAAGTGATAACTTCATAAGAATACTATGAAAAATTGAGTTTTTTTTCTCTTTTTAATATTTTTGTTTTTCATTTATATACGTCTTCTATTTGTCACTCGTCACCATAACACAAGCCTTGATGAGCGATATTATTATTAAATACTCTGTTTCCTAAGTTACCATGATGCGTCTGGTCATTTACCATGACGCATGACGTCACACAATATTACCGTGACACTTTTTTGTGAATGCAGGTGTTCCATCAATTTATTACGTCCAAAATAGATATTTTTATAAATTTCTAATAGCATTATAGCATTATCCGCAGTGGGACATGCTAGAACGCTATTGCAGTATTCCACATTCTACACAGCAATAAGGTGTGTCAGATTGGCCTATCAAAAATTTACAAACTAAAATTTATTTACACTTAAAAACAAACGCTACCACAAAACACTTTACGCCGAAGCCATGCGATCTTGAATAACTAAAATTCTAATAAATCAATACGACTTACTTTACAACGAACACGAAAAACTTATCGCTGAAGCCACGCTACGTCACATAACCAAACATCTAATGAAAAACAAATAAATATTGTAGGACAATCCACACATCGCCATCTAGCACCAAGCTAAGTAACTAGACTTGTGTTATGGGTTCTAGACAACGGATATACTACTTATATACTTTTCTTTTGTAAATATATACTTATAATACATAGAAACAACCAGACCACAGACAAATATCTAAGCATAAATACATGTCTGAGGCGGGAATCGAACCCACAACCCTGTGTTTGGCAGTCGGGCATGGTGACCATTGTGCCAACTGGGTCGCCAAAAGTTTAAAAATAAAACATTTTCAATATGTCAAATAAATAAAGGAAGAGTAAATAATAATAAGTTTTATGTCTAGATTAGCATTGGTAAAACACCTTATTTATTTTATTTATATAAAGACTGCGATAATGATACCATACTCCACTGTCAAAATTGGCTGACATCGTTTAAAGTGTGTGTCAAACATATTTCCCCACGTATCGTTTTGCTGAGATGTGGAGAATTTTAAATTAAATATCATTTTACGAATCGTCATATAATTGAGATAATGTACAATCCACGGTCAAAAGTCTCTGCCCACCGTAACGTTTACAATCCTGTGCAGCACTATTTAAACATTATAACAACGTAACCTGTGAATCGAACCCACGTCGGTTGGTGTAGGTGGCGGCTTATACCACTCGACCAACTAAAGACATAGCTAACATGTTGAAAATAATAATCACGCTGAGTACTTTTAATTCAAGTATTTAAGTTTGTGTGTAACGTCTATTAGACGAAGGTCGTAACTTCAATACTTGTTGATAGTATTATTGTAGCAAACTGATCATTTACTTATGACCTATACCATACTGTACATTTAGATATTATATTGTTTACTATCAGGGGACAAAATTACATAACTACAGTCATTAAGTAATTTATTAAAGCCTGTGGTATCCCAGTTGTGCGTGTGCAGGGCAAAGGCATCCTCTTCCATAGTTCACGGTCTTGTGCAATAGACAGATATAGACTCTGTATCGTCCTGCCATAAGTTATTAAATTCAATATAATTAATTAAGTGATGGCATTACTAGCTACTGCCCCGATCACTGAGAAACTGCGCTGGTACGGTCACATATGTAGACGCGAAGTAGATCACGCCGTGAACAAGGCACTGAACATCCCACTGAAACCTAGGGGTAGAGGAAGACCACCCAATACATGGTGGACAAGCATGAACAAGCTGACAAAGCCGCAGAACCTAAACCACTTGACCACCCAGGATCGTACGACCTGGTGCAAAATAACGAGGAGGCTGACCCTGGATGAGGCAAGATAATGGAAAGAAGAAGAAGGAGTAATAGATACTAGCTGCGCCCCGCTGTTTCATAGCCTATTTACGTTCGGCTGCATACGGCTGTTATAATAATGTTTTCAACGCAAGCAAGATTCTAAACACCTGCTTTTAGTTGAAGTTTAAAGTCTTCTAACTTATCATTGGTCAAACAAAAATTATTAAATAATAGTAATTTTCGAACTCTACCGTCGGCTGCAATTATGCAGCCGACGGTACCTACTTCGCTAAGGGTTCATCTATACCTCTATACCTACCAAAATTCATCAAATTTTGCTTCAGCAGTTAGACATGACAAAGTAAAAGTAATACAGTCCCATTTAAGTAAGGATTAGTACATTTAGTACATATTTCTTACAAATATTGTTAACTAGCTGCGCCCCGCGGTTTCACCCGCGTAAGACCCGATCCCTTGAGAATATCGGGATAAAAAGTAGCCTATGTGTTAATCCAGGTCTGCAGCTATCTACGAGTACATACCGAGTTTCATCGCAATCGGTCCAGTAGTTTTTGCGTGAAGGAGTAACAAACATACACACACACACACACGCACACACAAACTTTCACATTTATAATATTAGTAGGATAACCCCTTTTTAACGTCATCGAGGCTTAAATGGCTACTTTAAACCCATAATATCCACCACTAATCGACGTATTAAAACATCTTCTAATAAAACTTAGCCAATAAATGCGTAATTCACTACAGAAATGTCTATACAAACGCAATAAATTAATAAAGTGCCTACTATTATACTATTTAGAGGGCTATTCATGTCATCCTGACCTTATTAGGGGGTAGTCACCCCGAAGCCGACAAAGCGACAGATGCGTGAATTAAAAACACTACCCCTTAAATTTATTTACTACACGATATTTGACTATTAATCCCGGACTTTGGGATTTTTAATCCGTTAAATGTTCATTTTTATTTGAAAACTTTTGCCAGTTAATTACGAATCAATTCGATCTCTAACTATTTGTACTGAAAGTCTAAAATCGTTTGTCACGTTTGTTGGTAGGTAATAAATGTATGCAGATTAAATGTTTTAGTAAAATAATCTTTCAGATAAAGGGGGAAGGTACAGAATGGTTTACATTTTTTTTATTGTAACACTTAAGTAATTACGAGGGAGTGTTGTAATAAAAGAACACAGTAAGGGCGTAATGGTGATTTTAGAAATTATTACTTTCATTGTCCTTTGCATTGAATATTCATGTTTGCAAATTAAAATTATATTTTATGACCTTTTGTTTAGAAGTTGGTGTTTATGAAGCCAAACGCTAGGGGGGAGCGCTCTTCCGAACCTCTTAGACAATGATAGAGTGCGAGTTGTCATGAAAACCCAAATTAAAAGATTGGGTAGGCTGTACCAGGGACCCGACCGCAGTGCAATGGTGTGTAGGGTGCGTTTCCACTGACGTAAAGCTGGGCGGAGTGGAGAGGAGCGGACCATTGGTCAATTAACTATTTTGACTGATGCGGAATGGGGATTTTGAGCACTGTGATTGGCCGATTCCCGGTCGGCTCCTCTCCATTCCGCCCAGCTCCACGTCAGTGGAAACGCACTCCAAACATTTTATGCGTTCTAGAAAGTGTGTTTTGCTTGTATTCTACAGTAGGTAATAATTAATTGTCTAAAAGGGCTGGTATAAATATATCAAAGAAAAGTAGTGATATTAAACCGTATAGGCACTTAGTAATTACTTAACCAGAGACCCATAGAATCAAGCACAGTCAATGACAAAGTCTAAGACTAACGTAAAAGTTCGAAACTATTGTGAACTAAAGCAAGCATGGGTTTCGCGCATCAGTTATTCTACAATGCGGAATCTATTAGGGAATAATCTATGTGTCACATAAACGGAGAACCTAATTTGTGACAACAAAAATAATGTATTCACTAAAAATGAAGAAGCGTTGCTACGCAAATATTAACAGAGCTAAAAGGCAAAGTACAGTCGCCAACACAACTCATAACACCTAAAGCTTTTATCTCGACTTATTAGGATTCAAATTACCGTAGCTTTTTCAGCTTTTTGTTTGTAACTGTACAGTATCGTGTTACGTACACTTAGCGAGACAGTGTTAACATCGGATAAGTGACGACACTCGAAGGTACTTGTCACTTCCTGGTGAGGGAGGTTTCGCTATACGTTCGCTGTTTTGAAAAAGGAAACAAAAAGAGGCCACAGAAAAGAGGTCTAAAAAGAAAAAGGTTGAAGTTCCGGTTAAAAGATTTATCATATCTAGAACCTACATAACCTAAGTAGATTTAGGTGCCCGTGGATTCGTTGTGCCGTTATTAAGAAAGTACAATACGATAAAAAAAAAGTGTGTGTGTCAGCTCCGACGCACGATTGGAGTTTACCTACTTCAGACCGATTGTCTGAACAGACACAAAAATTTAGCGGAAGGGAATGCAATTTTTTTTCGAGTTACCGAGAATCCTCTGTATGATATATATATATATATATATTTTTTTTAAAGTATCTGGCTTGCATTCTATAAGAGAGAGAGACAGACAGAGAAACATGCGCACGCCGCACGGCTTACAATAGCTTACTATCGCAAAAAGTGTCGTTACAACTTTTCGTGAGATTTTTTTCCGTCTAGCCCCCTTTCACAACGCGCGATAAGGAACTATCGTTCCAATTAAATATCTAATAAATACAAAGCACACATGTTCATATATACAATACATACAATATGTCGGTTAAACACAAGTATACAAGCTAGTCACACACACACATTGAAAAGTGAAAGGTGCGCAGAATAGGTTGCGCACCAAAAACGTAACGAGGTCATTCATCAGTAGATCTCACCCCTTACATTTTTCTCATACCGGGCGCCTTATATATGAAAATCGATTCTTAAGGAGTAAACTCCAAAAATCGTGATAAAACCCACGGCGTAGTTGACTGCTGTGCAGATGTATTGACGAGTAATTTCCTTTAGACACGGTCGACTAAGCTTTTAAGGTGGTATAAGTGGTAGCCGGGCAAGTCATCTAATACATGTTTTTGGCACCTTAAGTTGCAGGCGCTGCACAGATTAGATTTAATAATAAAAATCATTTATTGAAATGCCTTTGTAGCCTGAAGGCTACAAAGGCCCATAGTTGCATACCTCATAGACTAACATACATCACTATCACTACATAGTATAAAATAAAGTCACTTTTCGCCGTCCCTATGTCCCTATTTCCCTTTGTATGCTTAGATCTTTAAAATTACGCAACGGATTTTGATGCGGTTTTTTTTAATAGATAGAGTGATTCAAGAGGTAGGTTTATATGTATAATACATGCATAATATAGCCGTGCGAAGCCGGAGCGGGTCGCTAGTATTTTATAATATGCCAATTGAATTCAAAGGCCAATATTATTATTACTAAAGTATTTTTTTTAACTTTGTGATCATGATTACAAGACAAAACCCCATGAGTTTCTTGTGCCTTCTTCTCATTGGTGGGCGCGTTCCGAAGGCACACAGCCTAACTTAGTTTTTAAGACGATTCAAAAGTGATCTCATGCAAGTTTTATGATTCCAAATGAATAAAAGAATTCTGACTTTGACTAGGGTCTGAGTTAGGTATGATTTTTCATCACTACATAGTATAAAATAAAGTCACTTTTCGCCGTCCCTATGTCCATATGTATGCTTAGATCTTTAAAACTACGCAACGGATTTTGATGCGTTTTTTTTAATAGATAGAGTGATTAAAGAGGAAGGTTTTTAGATATAATAATGCATAATACAGCAGTGCGAAGCCGGGGCGGGTCATTACAATATAATTCAAACTAATTAGTATTACCACTTTAAAATAGAGGTTTAACTTCGATAATTTTGTTATCTATCTAACAAAAATAACCAATTTAAAAAAATACCAATACAAAATTCCTATGAAAATTCAAAATATTTAGTAACAAGTATTAAGTTGCGATTTGCTACCGACTTGAGGGCGGTTCTAACAACAAATGAAAATAATCACCAATCAAGGTAAATATGTTGAGGGCCTTTAAATTTTATCATCCGAATAAAATTATCTGAACCATTACCATAGCAATGGTATATAATAATAATAATAAATCATTTATTTCAGGTAACAGCCTTATAAATAAGTACAGACCCATATAAAATATATACCTTACAGACTAACATACATACAGATAATATTATAATAAATTAGTTTTATATAATATAGGGTTATTGGAAACTATACTAGCAAGCCGTTGAGGGCTACTTCTGTGCATCTTAACGATCAACTTTTGTTAGATAGATAGATAAATAAATTCTAGATAGATAAATTGTAAACACCAATTTCAAATAACATCACTAGGTACATAGTATAAAACAAAGTCGCTTTTTCTGTCCCTATTTCCCTTTGACTGCTTAAATCTTTAAAACTACGCAACGGATTTTGATGGGGTTTTTTTTAATAGATAGAGTGATTCAAGAGGAAGGTTTATATGTATAATACATATGTATAATACAAGGGCGGCCTTATCGCTCAAAGTGATCTCTTCCAGGCAACCTACGACTTTTGTGAGAACCTAATACAAAAAAATTCTAGTACTGTCTTTTCATTTTCTATTTCTACGCCATTTTCTAAGTCTATGCGGCACATAGAACGCGCGCGGGGCTTGCGCGGGTAGGGCGCAACATAGTAGGCTTTACCATACCTACTATGATTGATTCTATGGCCTATGTCCAGTTGAGTATTATTTGAATTAATGGATTTAATTTATTATTTTTGTATGGTTTTTTTTATAATGAATTTCCAAAAGTCGTAGAACATAAGTTTATCTTTTTTTTTTTTTTTTTTTTTTTTATTCATGATAGGTCAGCGTTTGACCACTATCACACCTGCCTGATGGTAAGTGACGATGCGGCCTAAGATGTAACACGCCTTCCTAGAAGATACCTATTCACTCGCGACTTGAAGACCCCCAAATTGTACACGTCAGGAAAGACAGACGCAGGCAACCGATTCCATTCCCTTGCAGTACGAATAAGGAATGACGAGGCAAAGCGCTTAGTGCGAACGTGTGGTATGTCCACCATGAATCGGTGCCGCACACCAGTCTGCCTGGTTGTATGACGAAAGAATGGAGATGACAAGATTAGGTCGTGGAGTTCTGTTGCACACTCCCCAAAATGTATCCGATAAAAGGCCGACAAGCTCGCCACCTTGCGACGATGTTCCAGGCTCTGGAGCCTTTTGTTATCGTTAAAGGTGCACAGAAGTAGCCCTCAATGGTTTGCTAACATAGTTACCAATAACCCTGTATACATAAACAATGATCATATTAAATAGCGTACGTGCATTTTAGTGAAACCTAATGAATCTTACAAAAAATTTTGAAAATTTGTCGCACAGAGTTGTAATGTACGGTCAGAGTCATAATTGCAGACCCACCGTAGAGCTCCAAAACTGCTTTTATTAGAATGTTTTCAAGCAAGATTCTAAAGTTTTGCTTGAACTCGTAAATTTAGTAGATAAATATTATTAGAAGAAAAACATTCCAATAATAGTAATTTTATAACTCTACGGTGGACCTGCAATTCTGACTTCGACCATACCTACGCCTAATAGTTGTTTTTGATACTTTAAAAAAAAATCTCCTACAATAACAATCGTTAAAGAAAAGAAAAACACTTCGAATCTCTAATAATTTACTTCAAAAAGCGTCCACAGAGTATCAACGTTTATTAAAGAGCTTTCACAGATTGTTATTTACAAAATATTTAGTGATAAAGTCGCCAGTTGATACGGGCGGGACCGATTATTTTCAATCACGGATCTTTCTAGAAATATTTCCATTCACTTCGGTCCCTTTTACACTGTCTTGTTTTCCTTGCCGTACCGCATTGCAGCCCATGGGTGCTTACATAACGAAAAGGGTTTACCGGTACAGATCGGTATCATATAGACTTGTCGGTACCTAACAACTAAGAAAATCGGTATTTTTCGGAAAAGGGCATGTTTTGTTTTGTTCAATATAGAGTTACTAGCGACCCGCCCCGGCTTCGCACGGCTGTATTATCTATTAAAAAAACCGCATCAAAACCGTTGCGTAGTTTTAAAGATCTAAGCATAAATAGGGACATAGGGGCATAGGGACGGCGAAAGGTGACTTTATTTTATACTATGTAATATAGTGATTAGTAACTTAATATAGAAAGTGCGCCTTTACTTGGCATCACAGGCGCGAGGTCAAGCGCTTTACTTTTGTATTATTAACAGCGAGCGCCCTGGCAGCGCGCCTGGAGCGCTTCCTATATCAAGTCCATTAGAATAAAATTTACGAATCAGTCCTAAAAAGCCTGAAGCCTACCTGTTTCTCTTATACAAACGATAACTTGATGATGTCTCCTCGCGATCATAACTATTGTAACATAGTCGAAACGTAAAAAGAGCGGTGTTGGCTTAGTGGTAGATACCTCGACTTTCATTCTGAAGGTCGTGGGTTCGAATCCAGGCCGGCCGTGCACCAATGTATTTTTCTTAAGAAAAATTTATGTGCGCTAATTGACATTGCTCTTACGGTGAAGGAAAACATCGTGATGAAACCCGCGGCTTAGTTGACTCCAGAAGTATTGACAAGTTCTCTCCTCTGGACATGGTCGACTAAGCTGAGAGGGTAGTAGGTGCTGGGCAAGCCTACTCCATCTTCACGCAAAAAGGACCCAATTAAAAAGGGTCTAATCGCGGAAAACAGCCTGTCTACAAGTACAAGTACAAGTAGTCGAAACGTCGAGGTAAGAGAAATAAAAATACGCGATTAAGACCCGGGAAAATTATTACTATGAAACGATAACTTGTATATACGATGCCCGTACTAACCGGCACATACGGATAAATAAAGAGACTTCTCACTACCGGGAATATAGTGTTTTGTTATGCAAGCGCCCCATCTTATGAGAAATATTTGAATTTGTAGAACGAAAAAAGTGTTCTTGATATTTTTCTTGGATGAAACCCGGGATTGTGTTTGTGTATGATGTTTTGATTTTATTTCTTTGCGTCACTGTGAGGGATCGAAGATGTCTTCTAAATCGAGTAGGTAACGGTTGTGATATTTGATATTTTGTTAGAATTTATGGGATTATTGGTTCTATTTCATAGGTCTATTTTGTTTGCATTAAAAAGATTTTAAACCTATGAGTAAGAAATATATTGCCGTCATAATTATTGTATGACGGTGGTCACGTCGCTTTTATCGCGCGATTAATCTAATGGTTTATTCAAAGTCTGCATCTATTATGGATTGCCCGATGCAAACACTGCAGATTGTATACACAAATTTCCAAACTTCGATTCAAAACGTTTCTAGCAAGCGTTTTGTCTCACCATTTATAGCCTTGAGCGGTCTAGACGCGCCCTAGCTCGTTAAAAATTCAAACTTTCCTAATTCTGCATTAAATCCGATTAAAAGCGAACAGCATTCGTGATTTAAAATTAATGTGTCTGTCTTTTGTTTCAGGTAATCCTTAACGTTCCGCCAGAAGATACGTTTAATGAAGTTTTAAAATATTCACTAGAGATAAAACTTTTTACGAAAATAGTAAAATCGCAGCCAAAACAGTGCTCGGTAAAGAATGACTGTAATCAGAAGAATTTCAAGTGAATTGTACAATAGGTACGCCTTTTAAAGTCACGTTTACGACTAAGTAATTCATTTTTAAAGTTTGCTAAAAAAAATAACTTTGCTCAGATTGAAGGAGATTTTTTTGTACTTTGTACAGACGAGCAGCTGTTTATTTTTTTCGCGGGTAATTTTTCTGTTCGCTAACGATCGCGAATTCGGAATTGCAAATGTCGTTAATTGCCCGATGGAAGTTAGCTTTAGCACTCACGACGCGTCGGATTGTTAAAATATTTAACGTTTACAAGTATAATTAGAATGCTTTTGCTTTCAAATAATCGAGCTCTTTGTGAGAGTGAAGAGAGTAATCTGAATTTCTATTTTGTTTGTAAATCTTTTGACTTTAATCAAAGGGTAAAGTTAGATTGACGAAACAGTTTGACCTGACAAGTAAGAGCTTTTAATGATAACGTATCAAATACAATTAAAGTCTTATAAAATATTAATATATTTATTGTGGTAGCACATTAAAATTCGCGCGATCATCGCTATTTGTATGGTGATAGAAATCGAGATGGTCACGACGGGTCGCCAATCGGAATCGTGTCACAACCATTGTATTGCGTATGACCATTTACTATAAATAAATTAAAAACAATAAATAGGTATGATAACGAATTTAGACCATAATTATTTTTTGAAAAAGTTTAATTTTAAAAATAAAAATCCAATTTGTATTACGTTTCGGATACGATTCGTCTTCGAAAGTAGCTATTTCAAACCTGCTGTTCGTCATTTCGTACCTATTGATATGATGTGGTCCAGTACCTTGCCATTACTCACCAGTTTGAAAATTAGTTATACTAAATACTAAACTGCAAGTAGTTTTCAATGCTTTGATGAAATTAAAATAGTGCCTTGATTAACTAAGTGCGATAGTTTTTAGGTGAAATGTAGCACTGAGTAAATAAACATAGGCATATTAAACTTTGTATAAATTGAATGTTAAGTTTATTGAGTAATTGATACGTTCCAGCTAGGAATTGCTTCAGGAATTACGCTACTTATAGGCATTTTGCGTTTTAGACGTCGCGCTCAATAGGGGATAGGTAAGTCGTCATAGTTAAAAAATTATCAAGTGCAAATGTATTTCGGTATGACCCTTAAAATTTAACCTATGATATTATTTATGTAATTTACAGAATTTTAGAGTCGATTAATATTTGTTTATTAATCAACCTATTCTTACAACGATCAATTTAAGCCGTTTTAAGCCAGTTTGATTTATAACTGAGCCGGCATGACAGCTCCGTCGACTGATTACTCCTATGCATTAGTACTGATGAATGTATTTGCATTAGAAATCCATGGATTTAGTGACAGATCGTGTTGAATACTGCACAAATACCGCCTTAAGTGTGAGAGAATTGGGTTTGTGCTTATGAGAAACTTTGATGTTTTAATTTCGAATTAAGTCTAACAAATTTCTTAGTACCAGTAAGTCTTGTGGGATTTATCTGGTTGAACCTTAACAGTCAGCGAAGACTCAATAGCTAACAATTTTTAATATGGAAATATTTACGTAAATGTATGATTAAAAGAATACTCTATAGGTATTATAAGTACATAAAAAACATGATCATACAACATAATTTTATGTACTTTTTAAACTAATTTTTACGCGATAATAATTATTAACTATTGGTCGGTGCAACCCGGTCAAAACTTTGGGTAAATGTTTTAAAATAATTAGTTTTAACACAATAACGACCCTTTTTTATAAAATAAACTAGCTGCCCTCCGCGGTTTCACCCGCGTAACTCCCGATCCCGTGGGAATATCGGGATGTAAGCTATCCTATCTCTGAAGTTGGATCGAACTGCACATGGTGTGCGAATTTTATTATAATCGGTTAAGTGGTTTAGGAGTCCATTGAGGACAAACATTGTGACACGAGATTTATATATATTAAGATAATCATATAATTTTATTACTTAGGATCTATGAAAATGCTTAAGATAGCGAAAAAATATTTTTACTGCAAACAAACACGTAAAAATGTGTTATCTTACGATACTCTTCCCATATTCCAACGTTTTACGTTTCATCTATCTAAAAACATCTTAAATCACAAACCAACCAAAACAACATCCTTAAATGGGAGGGAAATAAAAAAAAACTCGAAACTAAAATCACATAAACAAGTGAGAACATTCCTTTATCTGTGACATAAACAACAAACTTCTCATATTATGTTGTTCACAAACACGCACTATAAAGCGAGGGTTACAATGTAAACCAAGGTCTTATAAAGTTTTAGGAACCTACTGTATTTTCATGATGTCTTAATAACCTATTCGAGATTGACAAATGTCCTATTTCTTTCATCATAAGAGGTTCTATTGACATTTTCTGGATGGAATTGTCGTTCTGGGACCTGTTTTACATTCTTTATACCTATTGGTTATTGATGTCAATCGCTTGAATACCTAGTTTGTATTCTAGGCTTACAGGATTTATTATTAAAAAAAAGGTATAATATAACTTACAACATTTAAGTGATTCAGAAAACTTTAATTTAAAAAATCCCCTGTTTATAATTATTAATTACTTGTTTTACTTTCTTTATACCTATTGGTTATTGATGTCAATCACTTGAATAGTTTGTATTCTAGGCTTACATGATTTATTATTGATAATTAAAAAATGAATACAAGCATAGTTAATAGTGAATTCACTACACAAAAAAAAACGAAATCAGATTCTACTAATTTCGGTGCACATTGCATTTGTGTTTTGGCACTAGGCCGGAAATAAAAACTAAATAATAATACTTCCCAGAAAGAACTACTTATTTTAATTATTTTATAAAAAGTAGTCTGTATGGAATCTAGGACTAGATATTCGATTTTCTTAAACCGAAAAAATGCGGAATATTCTTAGAGCTGAACTGATTATGGATTTTTTAATGAACGTATTTCGGTAATATTAAGAGGCGGAAAATCTCTTAATATTACAGAAATACGTTCATTAAAAAAATCCATAATCAGTTCATTAAATTAATTAAACACGTACAAAACCAGGGCTAATTATTTTTAAAACGTATTTCTCTAAAAAGCTCCTAAGCGTAGGTTCAGAACACTTTTTGCTCTAATATATTTTTTGTCCTTTTTTAACAAACCTAATGATAAACCATGAAAGAGCCGACAAGTACTTTGCTTAACCAGCTAGATATACAGAGATGTCGAACGACATTGTACTTACCTACTACTTGAAACACAACAGACTTTCGCGACAGATGGCTGCAAGTCTGCCCAATGAATCATCTGTTATTACCCATTGACACACATGACCCAATCAAGGGGAACCAATAGCAAGCACTACATTGGTTTCTGGTGATAATCAATTCCCAAAACCCTATATTGAATGTGCTTGGTCACTTAAGTTATCGATGCGTTACTAATTAGAACCATAGACGAAACAATTCTTGATCACTTGAACTGATATCGGTTTTGGAATTGACTTATTTTAGACCTGAAAATCTTCTGGTGTCTTTAGAGTCTTATCCATTTCAGATCTATTTTTCGTTGTTTCTCTCGACCTATATTAATTTTTCGAATAGTTTTTTCATTTATAATCAAGTAAATGAATGTTTACTACGTTATATACCACATCGGAAAATTTTGTGTTTTAGACTTAGCGGGTTTGATGGCTTATAATCAAACCCGCTATCATTCGTAAATTAAGATCCTTAACTTTTGCCTTTAAAAAGTTGATTCATAGAGTTAGCCTTAAATTGTAGAAAGGGTTCAGTTGTAGTTTAGGCAGCCAGCCTACTCTGGATTGGCAAATGTCTCATGAAATTAATTTATGGTCAGTCAAACATCGGACATGGTCGACTAAGCTGGGAGCGTGGTAAATGTTATGATTGATGTCCCAAGCACTACAACGCCCTAAAGAGCACAAATTAAAGTTGCTGGCTCTTTTTATAAATTATCTAGATTAGAATTAATGTATTATTATTATTTAGCAAAGTTCTTAGTTATAATGACCAGACAAAAAGACAATAACATAAACAGAATGATATCTTTATCCAACATAATCCTAATTCATACAATCAATTTAATAACAAACACAATAGTTCTCTCCCTACTTTAATACACACGCGGTCGCTACACTGTAAAGATAACAGAAGCTCCGTGTTTATGGTGAAATAGACAACAGACTCTGTATCGGCTGATAACCCGCCGACTATTTAGATGTTTTACTCATAGGTACTCGAGCCAACACGACTTTAAACACGATTAACCATAAAAAAAAAATAAAAAAAAATATTATTAAAACTAAATTACAGCATCCTTACAGCTAAGCCAATACGATGAAGTAACTAACAAAAAGAAAATAAAAAACATTTATATTACATTGTTTCCAAGTAGGTACGGTCGGCTGCATAATTGCAGACCCACCGAAGAGTTCCAAAACGGCTGTTATAAGAATGTTTTCAACACAAGCAAGATTCTAGACACCTGCTTTAGTTGAAGTATAAAGTCTTCTAACTCGTCAATTTATCAAACAAAAATTATTAGAATTAAAACATTCCTATAATAGTAATTTTCGAACTCTACCGGGGGCTGCAATTATGAAGCCGACTGTACATATAAGCCACTTCTGAAATCCACACAAAAACAACCTTATTAAAATATAATTTAGTTTTAGATTAGGTAAGGTTGAAGGAGACCCACAGTAAGATTTTAAATTTACTATTTATGGAATCTTTTTATTTTAATTATATTTTTATAATACATTCATGAGTTGAAAGACTATAAACTTTAACTCAAGCAAGACCTAAGAATCTTGCGTGAGTTGAAAACATTCTAATAATAGCAGTTTTGGAACTCTACGGTGCGTCTGCATTTCTGACTCCTACTGTTCCTATACCTATGTGCCTAGCTAGTATTTAACTAAATATGTATAGGCACAATTGATTATGACCAGCTTCTTCTTCTTCTCGTATAGTGGCTAGCCTATTGTTCGAGTTTTTAGATCGCCTTAAGGCCTCTAACTTGACCTAACGACTGCTAGAGGTAGCAACCGGGACCAATGGCTTAACGTGCCTTCGGAAGCACGGAGGGGCTTTCGAAAACACATTTTTCCCACACTACTAATTGGCCACTCATCGAAGTAATGACCGCGCCAGGCGTCGCTTGACCCGCACGACCGTAAACGATCAGCGAGCGTCGCTTAGCTGTGAGCCTCCTCTCCATTATGACCAACCAAAACTATATACGAGCAGATATAAAATCAGCAGTCTGTGAGAGCTCTTATGTTAAACTCCTTTGTTGTTCCCCCGATTTGTAAGTTAAATCAGTAAAATTCACAGTCAGCGACTAAAATAAATTGCTTGCGAAAACGTGGAATCGACGATAAAAAGAAAACTGTTATGGAATCAAGAGTAAAGTAATTAATGGCGATGTCCGCCGACCGGAAGATAACGAATGCTTTGTCGCCTCTGACGTCACAGTTTTTAAGTAAACTAATTAGTTTTGTTATTGAAGAAGTTGTTTTTTGAAAATTAAGGTCTTTAAGGCTCAATATTTGTACAGTCATCACTTGATCAAGCGCATTACTCGCAGGACCTTTTTGTCAGATTTAAGGTACGGCTATGCCGAAGATTCAATGTACAGTCGCCTGCATAATTGCAGCCCCTGGTAGAGTTCTAAAATTACTATTATTGGAATGTTTTCATTCTAATAATTTTTTTTTTTAATAAATTGATGAGTTAGAAGACTTTAAACTTCAACTAAACCAGGTGTCTTGAATGTTGCTTGTGTTGAATACATTCTTATAACAGCTGTTTTTTTAGTTCTACGGTGGGTCTGCCATTAGGCAGTCGACCGTACATTACACACAGTACGTCACACATCGATATTACCTCCATGTAAAACAAATGTATGGAAATTATTGGAAATAGAGCACATGTCAAAAGATGCCTCTCTACGATACATCCATTAAGTTCATCCATTAACTCTGGCTCGTGATTGGTCAAATCAAAGTCACCGCGCCAGTTAAGACGCGGTTCCACTAAAATCGACCCCTGCTAGCCTAGCATGAAGGCCAAAACACGATACGATAAAGCGATATAACTACATCAACTCTCAAAATATGATAGATAAAGCCGCCATGTTGAATTTTTATCATAATTTTTATCTCAATTTATAATAAAAATTCAACATGGCGGCTTTATGTATCATATTTTGAGAGTTGATGTAGTTATATCGCGTGATATCGCGATATAACTCGCGATATAATTTTATCGCGATATAACTTTTTTTTATTTGGATATATGGATATTGTATATTGTAATTTAATAACCTTATTTGTGTTTATTTTGTTTGAAAACATGATATGAACAACTTTGTTCGATAAAAAAACCAGCTCGTGCCAGCTGCTTAAAATCATTGGACGTTATAAAATTGGAAATGAATATTTATTTATTACAAACGTGATAATAATAACCTCAAAACTCAACCACATAGTTTAAATATTGTGTTAACACTTCACATAAATATTTTCCATCATAGTTTATACAGGGTTATTGGAAATTAATTGACACGGCGTTAAGGGCTTCTTCTGTGCACCTTAACAAACAACTTTTGTTCTACGACTTTTGTCGAAAATTAAAACATATACCAAAAAAATATTTAAGTGTTTCTCGTACTGTCTGGTAATTTTCTATGTCTATGCGGCAAGTGCGCGCGCGCGATCGGATCGGAACGGGTTGTAACATACCTACTATGATTGATTCTGTGACGTAGACGTAGAGTTGAGTATTATTTGAACTGTTGGATTTAATTTTTTATTTTTGTATGGAATATTTTTATAATGAATTTCCAAAAGTCGTAGAACAAAAGTTGATCGTTAAGCACAGAAGAAGCCCTTAACGCCGTGTCAATTAATTTCCAATAACCCTGTATAAGACCATTCATAAAAATAATGTCAATTTAAAAACTAAAGATTTTAGAGTGATTCATAGTCTCGTCCCAAATAGGCCGAATGCGTGGAGTCAAAATATTAAATATTTTCCATCCCATTTTCGTCCCATATTTTTTTGTATGGAGTTAAACAGTCAACACTAAATTTAAACTCGTTTTGTCATTGCGTTATATATAAATATGATATGTCCTGATAATAATAACTGTAATAAAACCCATGGACATTGTAATATAATGTAAGCTTTTGTTAAATAAATATTATTATTTATTATTTATTATTATTATTATTATATGTCCTGATAGTTTAAGTCCTGAATAACTGACTGATATAATATGTATATCAAGGCACAACTCAAAGTAATTAACAGATGAGGTTAAATTTTGGCTTAAGTATACAAATAGCTTTTTGACGGTAAGTTCTTAAGGGCCGGTATGAGCTGAAAAGCCTCGTTTCAAATGAAAAATTAAGTAACTTCCGCTACATCTACAACACTAATTTTAATTTAGAATGTATCTTCAGATCTTTGAGCAGTTTTCCCCGAATGAAAACATGATAGGTAGTATTCATTTTTCTAGATAGTTTTTTTATATGAACTTTAAAAAAAAAAAGATATATAGTAAAAACTATAATAACTAGCAACACGAATCTTTCTTGTTTAGATAGTCGTTACAGTAATCTAGTTTCTGCCCAGCTTTTTTTGCCAATCATTGAAGTTTTCATTAATGAATTTTAAAAAATTGTTAAAAAACGGCTATTTCGCGGGGTGCGTGGGAAAGGGATACTTAGTGCTTAAGAAAAATCCATTGTGCACGTCCGGCCGGGTTTCGAACCCACGGCCGTCAGAATGAAAGTCGAGTTATCTACCACTAAGCCAACATTGCTCCTAATTTACTTTAATTGAAATTCTGGTTATGTTTCCAAAGGTTTTAATTTGTAATAACAGTTCCGGCAGGTTTAGTGGTACATACAATCTGGGCTCAAAGGTAACTGAAACTCCGCTTAAAATAACACTATGTGTTGCGATTTACCTTGGATCATTCAGAGGGATTCCAACAATTACAATATGTAGTAGGTATTGTTACAGTATTGTGTTTCAAAATTAGTACTTGCTAAACGAATCTATGCTATAGGTAATATCAACCACATTTTCTGCCTACTTCTGTAGCAAGAAGTAATTTAACCGTCTCTACTTCTTTGTCAATTTATTGTAGTGTTATAATCTTGAGCTATCTTTAAAGAAACATTAAATCGTGAGAGCCGCTCTGAGATCTTTTTTTAGGGAACCTAAAAAGAGTTAAAAAGACCTAAAAAGGAACCATTATAAGATCCTCTCTGGTCCGTCTGTCCGAGTCACCGATTTTTTACGCTAAATAGGCTTGCATTAGACATCGCCTCATCTGATGATAAGCGAAGATGGGGTCGAGGATGTAGCATGCTTGCCCAGAAGGTACCTATTCAGTTTGGATTTGAAGACTCCAAGGTTGTTGTTTTGTAGTTTTGTATTACACCTAGCGACCCGCCCCGGCTTCGCACGGCTATATTATGCATGTATTATACATATAAACCTTCCTCTTGAATCACTCTATCTATTTAAAAAACCGCATTAAAATCCGTTGCGTAGTTTTAAAGATTTAAGCATACATATGGATATAGGGACATAGGAACATAGAAAGCGACTTTGTTTTATACTATGTAGTGATAATAACAATAAAAAGTTTTATAAAACAATAATAAATATTTGTGTCTAGATGTATCGAGATTTGTATTTATGGTGTAGCACATTATTAAAAAAAAAAACGTGTGGCACTCGGGGACTGCCGCGGTAAAGCTATTGCTATATCGAGAATAATTTCTTGTCTTAGTAAATGTTCTTATAAAATAATAAAAAAATTAATACACTCACAGCCAAATTAAAAACAGTAGGCCCAGGCATACATTTTCGCCGCGCCGCGCCGTAGAGAGGGGATAGCTGTCTACTCTCCATCCGTCTTACGCTTTTTCGATCAGGTCACGTGTCCTGACGCGAGTTTAAGATTTTATACCCATTACAGAAAAAGTGCTCAACGCCGCTAAAGAAGTTTTCACTTCAAAAAATAAAAAAAATAGTCGTCCGTTAATAATCGTCCGTCATTTGTCGGGGGTCTTAGGTGTTTTCGTTAAGGAATTTCTTGATTCTCCCCCCAAGGCCCGCGATAAAATCTATGCAATAGCTTAAAAATCTCTGGTTTTAAAATAGACTAAATCCCTATAAATACCGAAATACTGACATGACTTTTCAAACCGCAGCAGATTGCCCATAGTCTCCAATTAATGCGGAATCAATAATAGCGATTAATTCGGTGCTGGTGGTTATCCACTGCGTGCTGCTGACCCAGCTACATGCAATCCAATCTACTGCCGACTGTCGAACGTTGCGGCAATGACAATGTTTAACGTTTACGGTTTTGTTCGCTCTTTGTTACCACTCCGTTATTGCTTATTGGGTAGTAGGTAAAGATATAATAGGTACTTTTGAACTAAAAATTCATTGATGTAGAACGCAAGTTTTTCACCTAGACGTGTAGTGAGAATTATTCCTATCAAATAAATTGTTAAAAAACAAGAGGCTTAAAATAATAATAAATTATCACTTATCTTACGGACGGTACATTTATTTAAAATTTATTATAGTAAATTGTTATTTGTCGAGAAATCGGAAGTCTCTCGGGGATCGGTCCTCTCCGGTAGGTACTAATCTTTCTAAACTTATCATTTTATTTAACCTACATTGTCCTACTGCAGCACAAAGGTATCCTTCAAAGGCACTTAATTCGTGAAAATCGATTCAGAGTTAAGGGATCATCGAAGTCACACAGCATACATAAATTGCTTAAATAATCCCTGCGGTCGGGTAAAAGTCAGACTGGATCTTTCGTATACAACGACACGGCGTGAAAAAATATTAATTTCGACACATTGGTAAACTCGGTTCCCTCGCAATATCCATCACGGAGACTATTTGCATAGAGGGTGATAAATCTAAGAAAGAAATCTTATATGAGAGATATTGGAAGTGAAGGCGGCAATGTATCATGGCGGTTTCATTTGTTGACATATTGCCCCAAATTTCGAGTGATCCGTGGGAACCACCCCCGTTTTATGAGCAAAAAAATGCTAATCATAAAACATACATATGTATACTTACTGAATATAGATACAGGTTCCTTCATTTTGATACTTATTCATATTAAAATTCGACCGTAGGGTGAACGAAGACTACCTAATTATTGTTTCATTCTTTCTTTGTATATGTTTTAAAGTTAACTACTTTTTTATAGGCATTTATTACTATCAGCTCATGTTGGAATAATAACAATTACATACCGATTAGAATAATTTACTTGCACTATACTTAATTTACTCTTTCTGCTATTAAATTAGACTAGTAGTAGTCAATTTGCGTTTAGTAGTCAACGCAAATTGACTACTAAACGATTCTAATATCGCGAAGCCACTGCGACAGAGTGAACCACGTTACATATTGATAGCGTCACTAACGGCTCTTTGACGTATAATTTAAATTACAGTATATATGTCCAACTCAACTACGGTTTTTTTTTTCGATAACACTTGCCTTCAAACGTGATAACCGGCGGTCAATCATTAAGCCTAAAGTCTGTTGTCGTTGGTAAACCCCGAATAAAGCTTCGGAGAACTATTAATTATAAAGTTTATTAATAATTCAGTAATAATATAATTCCGAATAATAAAACGCTAAATTCATACATAAACTGAACTGAATTTTAACGTGTACCTATTATTGTTAATTAATTTTTAACTACTGCAGTAAATTGAAATATAGATTGTGAAACTAAATTAATATTTTAACACCGGTAAACGTTAAAATTCGTGTATTAAACAAAACGCAATATTGGTGGGATGTCGCAACTGTTCATTTCACGTCGAAAATTCTTATTTGCTATCGAAAAATTGTTGCAAATTCACGGAACCAATAACTTTTCACATTTTCGAATAGTATGTACTCGATATCATATTTTATTCAACGTTCGAAAAAGAAATTGTACCATATATAGGATTCTCTTTCATTTTTATATTGACTGATGTCAAAACTTTAATTATTAGGTATGACAAACCGGGGCGGAACGATAGAGTTCTTTCCTTTGGACATGGTTAACTAAGTTGCGGGGCAACATGTCTTACATATAATACATGTGCCAAGCACTACCGGACTTTAACACTGCTGTATTAATCATCAAAAAGGACAATTATGTTACAAGGTATTTTACAACGAATTTTAATATATAAGGTTCTTAAGAAATCACCGCTAATTAGATGCGCATTATCTACACTAATATTAGAGGAAAGATTTTTTTTGTTTGTTTGTAACGAATAGGCTCTAAACCACTGGACCGATTTTGATGAAACTTGATATGAGGATATAATTAAATACTAATACACATATAAATCAAACAAAATAATTTCAGCCGAGATTCGAACCCGTTTGTGGTTATTTAAGTACCTCAAGGAACCTCAAGGTTATTTAAGTACCTCAAGGAACCTCAAGGTTATTTAAGTACCTCAAGGAACCTCAAGGTTATTTAAGTACCTCAAGGAACCTCAAGGTTATTTAAGTACCTCAAGGAACCTCAAGGTTATTTAAGTATCTCAAGGAACCTCAAGGTTATTTAAGTACCTCAAGGAACCTCAAGGTTATTTAAGTACCTCAAGGAACCTCAAGGTTATTTAAGTACCTCAAGGAACCTCAAGGTTATTTAAGTACCTCAAGGAACCTCAAGGTTATTTAAGTACCTCAAGGAACCTCAAGGTTATTTAAGTACCTCAAGGAACCTTTGGAATGAAAGTCGAAGTACCTACCACTATGTCAACACCGCCCCTAAAATACTTTGTATATTTGAAACATTAAATATCATCATTTTAGTACACGTGCTTAATTATTTGCAATAAAATTTTCAATTTAAATTTTCATTTGATAAGATAAACACCGATGAATTTATTGTTATATCTACCAAGTTGTGCAATGTAACCTTTCTTTAACTACCCACCAACTTGTATTGTTGTTCGTTCAAGCTACTTTAATAATAAATTTCTTCAGTTTCAGGTGAGTCTTGCCTAGAGGCGATGGACTCTAAGGTACACAAGTATCAAACAGGAATGGTTGTTGTATTAAATTCATTTGTAAAGTTATTTATTTTCAGTTAACAATTGGCTGAAAATTTTTATGAAACGCGTGTAAGTAATATCAAATTGGTTTGTTTCCGTTTTACTTATTTAACTTATTCGATTGGCGGAGGCGAAAAGGCCCCTCCTAATCCGAAATACCTAGCCAAATGAAATCTTCTACGAGAGTAAAAAGAATTAAAGTGAATCGAACAGTTTTCCTCTGAGAATTAAAAATAAATCTAAATTTTATTCATTTTCAGTTTCCTTTACCATAATTTGATTTGCTGTTTCATTCGTTTTTGTTTTATGATAAAATTTTCGAATCATATCGCACTCTCCCGACTTTTTTTATTGTTTTCTTCGTTTTTGTTTCGCTTTAAGTGTTCACATTACGATCTATCTCTGTGTTACTTTATCTTTTTGCAGGGAAACTAAGATTAAAAATTGAATAATTAAACAGTCATATAAAGCTTTAATCCGGCACTACTAGTCGTACGAAATTAATCATTATTATTTTGTCGATTCACTCTGGTAACACGACTAATAGTGCCGGTTAAAAGCCTCGTACTTAGTGCTGCCACACTACAGTAATGTTTGAAATCATTATTGATAATGGTCTAAAATGTTAACACTTCTACCTACGACTTTATCCGCATATTTATCATTAAAAATTAAATACCAAAACACGTTCATAAATTACGAACTTATATTGGCATTTTGATGTCAAAAGTAACTTATTAATAATGTTTTTAAACATTTTATAACTGCAATGTGGTGTAAGCATTAAGTTCTATGTAAAAGTAATAAAAGTCTTGGTTTCTCTACAATTTTCTACTTGTCTATCTATATGTTGTATCATTGAATGCTTGCTGTCTGTGTGCACTGTTTATTTACCCCATTTAGTATGACTGCATCTCAATGTGTAGAAGAAACGTAGATAAATGTATGTAGAAACGTTAACTACTTAATTATTCATAGGTAATATTAAACAATCTGTTAAATAGTTTTAAAAAAGTGTCATTTTCAAAAACCTATAGCAGATAAAAGCAATGTGTAAAAAAACGTAGATTTGTATGTATAGAACGTTAACTAATTAATTATTCATAGCTAACACTAAACAATCTGTTAAATAAATATAAAGAACTGATTTTTGTCATTTAAAAAAATCTATAGCAGAGATAAACAAAGTGTAACTACTTAATTATTTACCTATAGCAAACATTAACCAAACAGTTTAATAGTTTTTAAAACGCATTTTCAAAGCTCTATGGCAGCGAAAAGCTTTCGCGTTTTGAATAAATAAGCAAGTAAACTCAATGTTACAAATTTCAGCCCGAAAAATATTAGGTTTCATGGATCTATAAACAAAGTAAACGACGCACTTTACAGCTTTGGACAAAACGGTAGAGCCAGTCGCGCGACCTTAACTATGCGACTTGCGTTAATACTAAGTATATATTACTAGAGTTATGTTGGGAATTCAAAAAATAAATAATTTAAGACCTTTAGACGCAAATAACATCGATTGATCTGCTAGTCTTTGTGAGAAGACTATTTTAGCATTGGACGTCCTATGATATGATGATTATGATGATGAAATAATTGCCATACAAATGTAAATAATTACAAAACAGAGTTTTAAGCACATGAATATTAAAAGAAAATGTAACAAAAGGAGAAGTCACAGAACTCAAGTAATTTATTAATTGACGCAGGTCGCGTCATCGCTTGGGTCGCGCGATTAACCGTACCATTTCGTCAAAGGCTTTAAACGTATAATCTTCTCATTTTCACGTTAAAGCTTAAAACTTCAGGGACATAATTACGGCTAACTTTACGGAACCACTAAAAATTTCATAAGTCAACGATGTGGACCTCAAAATATTGATCGTGACTCCCTCTCATTCATGCGAAAGCATGACAAGGGGATCTTACATACACATTTGCGTTCCACACACACATATACAGTCTTAAAATTGTTTGGGCGTCAGCTGACTGAGGGGGGAAGTATGGAGTACGCATGCGCAGTGCAATTTTCAGTGGTTGCGCCGCGTTGTACCCTAAAGTTATGCTCAGTTTAGATTACGTTAGAAACTCGGTTAGTTAAGTCGGGTAATGGTCATAAAGACTCGAGGACATCACATTAAAAAACGAAAAACTTTACCCTTTTTTAGACACGGGGTAATTAGGTATCAATCTACTTTTACACTTATTTTTCTTTTGATCCAGACATGCTGTATTTAAAAACTATTTGAGGGTGAACCCTCAGAGATTTCACATACAGTGATTTCCAATAGCCTCTTTAAGGGGAAACATTTCGATCGATAGCTAGCCGACCAACAGTCCATTTAAGAGCAAACAAAAAAGCAAATGAACGTCTACCTTTAAATGAAACGGTCTGCCGATCATGCCGGCATTTTGGCTGTAGGTATTTTTGTGGCTTACATTTCAAGGACTCAGCAATTAAGGCCGTGCATTGTCTGCCACTCAGTACCAAGAATTTTATTAAACAAGAAGATGGATGACCGTAGCTTTATAAGTCCACTAAACGACACAGTCGAAAAGAGATGAAATTCAGAAAACAAAAATTATTCTCAATTCCCAAGCATTTTAAAGTAAATAATAATTAATTCGTTGCGCTGCTCTCAGCTTGCACGTGTGTTAATTTTGAGAGGACTTTTTAAGTGTTCGTTAATTTGGAGTTTTTCGAGTGCGAGGTTCGAAATAAATGAAGCGACAGGACGATATGGCTTGATTTTTCTTAACCATGCAGTTGTACAAAGTGGAATATAATGCCAATTATATTTTCTATGCTTTCCTTGCACAATTTTGTGTAATATTAAGAGAAATAGTATGATAAACAAACTAAAAGAAAAGTAAATCAACTAATTTCGCACCATCTAGGAACCGACGCGACGATTAGAACGACAAAAACATAACCCTATTTTAAGCTATTGCATAGCTTTTAATGCGGCGACCGAATCAAGAAATTCCGTAACGAAAATAAAACCTAACACCCCCCACTCCGCCTACTATGTAACTCGGCCGAGCGTTCGCTTAACGTGTATAGTAATACATACACGTTACTTTAGTGTAGTGCGTGTGTGTAATAAAAAAAATATAAATTATATTTTTTTGGCTTCGCTGTAGTCTGGTAAAAGTTGCGACAAATTACATTACTAACGTTCTATCTCAGAAAGCACACCCTCAATACAATTATGCACTCTAAATCTACGCCCATAGGAGCATACATACACATAAAAATAACAACAAAAAATAACAAGAAAAAGTAGTACCTACAGCGACTAGAAAAAGGTTCGTCCTTACCACGATGCTAGAGCAAGAAGACCTAGTTCTAAGTGCATGCTTCAAAAAACTAAGTTATACGTGGTTATACGAACCACTCATTCTCGAGTTTCGAGTTCATTCCGGACTCTATCGAAAATGGCGCTCGCTCATGAAAAATTCCGATGGACATTTCGCAGTTCACTTCACTGACAGATTTGTATCGATAAAATGTTGAGTACTGTTTGTTTATACGCTATACAGATTTACTGTTTTCGTTTTTGATAATCGATTTATACATAGACAAAAAATTAAGAAATCGTTGTTGAAGTCTCAGAACAATAACTAAAGGTTGAAGTTTCCCGCCATCCACTTGACAGTTACAACTGACAGCGCCAAAAACTGTTTTTGCGAATCTAAGCTTTATAGTCAGAAGATTAGGGTACACCATTAGTATACCACTTTGTATCAAAAAAATTCTACGTTGCATTTTTTTGTTTATGTTATTTGATCTTTAGTTATTAGCAAATATAAATTACATCAGCCTATAGGTAAATTATTTAGCGAGCTATTGCTGTTTTTAGAACTGCGATAGGTGTTCTAGGTATTTTTTATAGGTATTTAATTGAAGTGTAACCTGAACCGCGAATAAAATTGATTCGCGAATAAAATATATCACGAATCGAGTGACCTTGAAAAATTTTTGTATCGAAAGGAGAGGTTATAAGTAGCTACGACACGAAAACTTTTCATATTGCTCATTTTACGATACGAAACAATTAGAAATCTCTGCTAAAATTCATGGTTTTAGGCAGAGATATGTCAACCAGAGGCATTCTCTCTGGTTTTAGGCTCCCGTTAAACCTGCACCACACGAATATTCGCGTGATAAAAGCAACATATTAATGCGTCAATTGACAAATGACTACAGTAACATGTTTTGTTAATTTGGCCCGATCGCGTCGCGGGGGTGAGCTTTGACATTAGCACAGTTTTGAAGTACTATAAATTTCAATAATGTTATTACCTACCACATCGTAAACGATTGTGTGAATTTTCGTTTAATTCCAAAATTCAATAGATCGTATCCGAGGCTGATAACGTCAACAAAACATATCTCAAAGCGAACAATGCCTAATAAAATACACCATTCGCACCGCTATAAAAATGTCAATAGGTATTATTAGACTGGAGGCGAAAAACATTGGCCCATTCAGCCTCAGCTTAAACGTTTAATTAAAAACCCCGTGATTTAATTGAAAAAGTATTCATTTACAACCTCTTTTGTTTGCTTATACCTTTGATTTATACGAGTATTTTGCGACGTGGATTGTGATCGGTGAAGGGAATGCTTTTTTTAAGCTTTTTAATCGATTTGACTTGTATGGTTTTATGGAGATTGTGAACAAATATTGAGAGCTTTTTCGGAAGAGTCGTTGTTGAAAAAAACATTACGATGCATTAACGGCAGGTTTAATATAAACTCATTTGTATTTCTGGCAGAATAGCATGCATTTTGTACTTAAACTTAACTACTTGGTCTGGTATCTTTATGTTAATTTCTTACATAGCTTCAGGGTCGAGTAAGTATCCCATCGCGATAGCACCTTTCAACCAAAAAAACAGCCAAAACTATAGTCTACTTAAACCGACTATCTTGAAACAGCTTTATACAGTGAAAAGAGCCTAAGAGTCACCACAGACTACTCATTTTATGTCGGCTGATAGTTAAGTTTGTGCGACTACTATCAGCTCTAAGTGTGTACACAACCATATTTAAATGTTATGTCATCACTACATAGTAAAAAATAAAGTCACTTTTCGCCGTCCCTATGTCCCTTTGTATACTTAAATCTTTAAAACTACGCAACGGATTTTGATGCAGTTATTTTTAATAGATAGAGTGATTAAAGAGGAAGGTTTTTAGATATAATACATGCATAATACCGCCGTGAGAAGCCGGGGCGGGTCGCTAGTGTAATCATAAAAATGGGATCATTTAAGGGGCAACGATTAAGTGAGGTTAGATCCGTCTACTCCAGTATGCTTGTTATTGTTAAATTAAAAGTAATGTATATTGAATTTGAATTGGAAACAAGATGGCCATATCTGCGCATAAATTGGTAAGAAAAGTAATGCAACAGTATAAAGAGGTTACAAACCTCTCCACGGATATCGTGAATTAGCCTCTGATCATGCCAAGTTACAGAAAAGAAGAAGAAGAAAATAGAATAACAGAAATAAAATACGCGGTGAAAGACCCCAAAATAATGGGACATTACAGGGCTATGTGGAAAAGAGCAGGGCCAGAATGGATGGCAAAAGCTAGAGACAGAAGGACGTGGAAATAAATGGGGGAGGCCTACGCCCGAGAGGCGACTACTACTGAAGCTACTTAAAATTAAACTTTTTATTATATTAGTAAAAACTAAATTATATATGAATATAATTGTACTTAATAATAAAAAATGATAATAAATTATCAAATACTTATAATATAAAAACAAAGAACTCTATACCTACTTATTACAGTAGAATCATAATGAATAGATATTTATTATCTATTTATTAATTATGTTAATGTAAACAAAGAACTCTATACCTACTTATTACAGTAGAATCATGATGAATAAATATTTATTATCTATTTATTGATCATGTTAAGTTAAAAATAATAAAATAATAATATTATGGTAAAAAAAAATATGAATTTTAAGTACTTATTAGATGTAGTAAAATAATATTATGTCATAAATATAGTACACTAAGCATAAAAAATTGTATACGTACTCTTTGCAATGCAAAGACTATTAAGGTTAATAAAAATATATAAATAAAATTGTTTAAGTATATGTATAAAAAAAAATATATATTCTCATAAATAAGAAAAAAAGAGAAGTTTACGTCATTATGTACTTAACTGCTGAATAGAAAATGATTAGTAAATATAATATAATATTATGGCATGTAATAACTGTTAAATTGTGTAGTAGAAAATAAAGGCTTATTTTATTTTATTTATTTATTATCATGCCAAGTTGTATCCACTGATAACGAAAAATAAATAAATATTTTTACCCACTGATCACGTTTTCCGGGCTACAAGAAATAGCGACGACTACAAGCGATAGCCAGACGATTATTCACCTCTTTTTCCCAACCGCCTTCAAACTAAACTGTTAACTCTGTGGCGCGTCGGGCGAACACCCGACTGTGACGCAGAAGGTTGCGGGTTCGATTCCCGCCGGGAACAAGTATTTATGCTGACCATAAATTCTTGTTTCTGGTTCTGGGTGTTTCCTATATGTATAATATGTATATATTTACACAAAAAAAAAAAAAGTATATAAGTAGTTTATCCGTTATCTGGCACCCATAACACAAGCATTAAGTTGCTTAGCTTGGGGCTGGATGGCGATGTGTAATATGTCCTGAAACTAGCAAGCGGCTGACAGCATTAGCAGCAGCTATAGTCTGTTTCCAGCCTAAAAGTACCTTTATACGTCCCACCCGACCCGCGGCCATATTTCAGTTCAGTACAGCGCCCCCGACAAAATATCTCCAATTCTAATGCAGTGAAGTTGGCTAGGATAAGGGGACGTCATGCATTACAAATGCAGTGAAACTAGTCGCAGACGCATGTCATTATACTGAAGGATTATGCCGGCTAAAATTTTGCCTTTGTGAATAAATAAATACATTTGGCCAGTTAATAAGGGTACGGGTGGCTTAAACGTTAACTCAGATTAGGGATCGTGGACAGTGCATGTGTTTAATTCAGTAAATGTTTTATCGAAATTATTTTTGGAACGATGGTTTCTTATCGCGCGTTGCGAAAGGGGGTTAGACGGAAAAAAATAAGACCAAAAGTTGTAACGACACTTTTTAAAGTTGTAACACTTTTTGAAGCCGTGCGACGTGCGCGTGTTTCTCTATCTCTCTCTCTCTCATAGAAAGTAAGTCAGTTATTTTCGTTTAGTCTTTCTATTTCGCATTGAACAGTGTAGTGTCGCGACGATTATTTACAAAAAAAAAATTACAATTCCTTCACTAATTAATCGAAAGGAACTTCGTTCCATCCAGGTGTCCCTTGACACCTCTCAAGTTTTTTTAATACATTTACTTCTATTCTTACATAAAGATTTGATCTTTCTAAGTGCCTACTGGTGATTTATCAATAACTCTGAATAATTTTAAACAAACTGGATCAACCGCATATTCATAAGATATTTAATAGAAGCGACCCGACCCTTTTTCGCATAGTAGCATAGGAAAATAATTTCGGTAGTTTTTTTTTGAGGTTATCGCGGTCAGAAAGCGACGCGACAGTGGTTCTGTTTATAATTGGTATGAAATAATACATTACCAAATTATTTTAGTTAGCATTTTATTTTCATAAACTTTTCTTTATAGAGCGTGCGTATAAATAAATAATCCACAACATTAAAACCTAAAAGCTAAAAAATACACAATCCAAATTAAAAAATCCAACAAACAAAGTTTCAAACTCGACATTAAAATAAATTCTCATTCAAAAAAACGTTGTTACATTTTAGAGTGGTAACAAAGCTGTGTACCAGTGTATTGTGAATAGCTCGCGGCATACTTTATCTCGTACAGTTTGCCAACAAACGTGCACTGATAGCCTTTAGTTAGAGACTACAGACTTCCTATCAGCCGATATCTACATTAATATTATAAAGAGGAAACATTTGATTAAAAAAAAAAATCGTTTATTAAAATAAAATAGGCAAAGATTACAAAAAAATCCACCAAACTTTAAAGAAAGTTTGTTGGTGGAAAAATATACTCTCAAGAAAAAATACCTGCCAACCCTAAAAATAACAAAATATAAAAAAAAAAGTTTTTAAAGTACCTAATCTATAAAAATATAAAAGTTTATATGTACTTATATAACTCAATCTAGTAGTTACCTACCTAATTAATGTATGATCCTATATCTAAATCTGCTACATTGCTACACTATGTATGTATTTATTTATGATTATAGAAGAGATAAACTATACAATGACAACAAATTGTACTTAAGCTTACATTTGTAAGTATACTTAGACATACTGCCCTCCTGCACAGGTGTTAAGCTATTTAAAATTGTAGGTATTTGATACGCTCTTGTTCTTCTTCCATAATAATTATAAACTTTAGGTTTTAACAAATCTCTTTTTGTGCCTAAGGCAGACCGAGTACTAACAAGATGTACATAATATCTTTTAAAAATATCAGACTGAAACTGCTCTAACGCCAGTAACAACTTCACCTTTTCAGATACTGGTAGAATTCTACAAACCTCAAACAACCTATCATTGATTGTTTGAATTGAATATGCTCCGAAACCACTGCACCCATTTTGATTAAACTTAGTGTGAAGATACATTAATTCATTGGGAATAACATAGGCGTATACTTTTTATCTCAATACTCCCACGGGATCGGGAGTGGGTGAAACCGCGGAGCGCTGCTAGTCTACCAATGAATACAAGATTTTAAATCCTAAGTGACTCAGTCAGTCAGTCTGACTGAGTGATATATCAATGTACACTTGTACAGTGCAAACAAACGAGCGAAAATGTGGGATACAGATAGCATAACAAGCATTGCGTATAAAAGAAGACTACCTTACCTAAAATAAATCTCATCAAAAACCTAAATGTACATAAGACCAAGTCTCTCAACGCAATTATACGACCATAAAAAGTTGTAAGACATTGTGATGTAGCCATTCGCTAAGAAAGGACTTGGAAAATTGAACCCCTACGCGGATGAAGTTACGGGTAAAAGCTTGTTTTTGTCAAAGGATGAAACTAAACTGACGATGACTTAAGGGTCACAGTAGACAACCAATAATCTTTCCTACAATCGTAATCTGGTCCCTGAGTTACGATCCCAGTCTACGATTACCATTTTCTACAATCGTAATCTGGTCCCTGGACCCAGTTCGGCCGGGGTCCAGAAAGCGACTAACCCTTTCATTTACCTCGTAAACTGTCGGCATATAATCAATCGGCTGATAAATAAATTTTTAGTCCACATTTTCCGGATCCCACACAACGAGACCACTGGACAAGCTTCCCGCAAGACTGGACTGAGTCTCTCTGTTGGGCACATACGCCTCGGGTACCTCTGAGTGAAAACCCATGTACTACCAAACAAGAATGGTAACAAATCGTATGTTTAGATTTACACACCTGTGAGAACTACACTATAAATTGGACTATAGGTATATCGCCTCTGTTATTAAAGGGTTATATTATTCAAAAGAGAGATAAATTTCACCTTTCAATTGCATTAATTAAAAACCGGCTAAGTGCGAGTCGGACTCGTGCACGAACGGTTCCGTAATAAATTGCCCCACATTTTTTTTTATTATTATTTGTTATACCAGCAACAGAAATACATCATCTGTGAAAATTTCAACTGTTTAGCTATCACGGTTCATAAGATACATCCTGGTGACAGTAAGACAGACAGACAGATGGTTTAGGTATTAAGAAACTTTACTTATATGCCAAACTTTAGCCCGTGTATTAATATAAAAAAACATTAGTTAAAACTTTAAGTTTTATATTTGTAGATCTATAATATAAAAATGAATCGCAAAATGTGTTGGTAAGCGCATAACTCAACAACGCCTGGACCAATTTCGCTAATTCTTTTTTTGTTGGGTTTGTTATTGTATGGAGAAGGTTCTTATGGAAGAAAAAATTAAGAAAGTTGCGTAGAAAATTACTACGCAGGTGAAACCGCGGGGCGCAGCTAGTACATAAATAAAAAAAAGCTTTGTAATACTGTTTCAACCTAAGCTCTACGCTACAATGCTGATCGCCTGTATAACAAATTATAATTTAATCATAAACTTCAACAACTATTGTTATTCAAATAACACTAGATGAATATTTATCGTCTTAACAATCGACCCTTGGGAAATACACATCTGAACTTTCTACGGAGTAAGAATTTGTCATTGTCACGAAGAATCATCGGATTAATTAATCATTTTAAAGATATTAACAGAAACATGTCTCGTGGGGTTTCGGTTTTAAATATTTTTTGATAAATATTAAAGACGTAAACATGTAATTTAAGGTATTGCTATTTAGTAATATCAACCATATTTAGTTAAATAAAGTGATAATTATAATAAGTAATAAAATCAGCGCTGGGGCTTCTTGCTCTAGCATCGTCCTGAGGACGAACCTTTTTTCCTGGGCTCTGTACTATTTTTTAACCGACTTCAAAAAAAGGAGGAGCTTCTCAATTCGGATGTATGTATGTTTTTTATGGATGTTCGCGCATATCTTCTTTGTTTATTAACCGATTTTGATGAATCTTTTTCTGTTGGAAATGGTCTACCTTAAGGGTGGTCCCATAAAAATTTGGTGAAGATATGACGAGGATCTTTTGAGTGATTAACAGAATTGCACCTCAAAAGTGTTTCAATTTGTATCTGCCGAAACATCTTTTAGACGTTTTCATTCTTTATATGTCTATATTATTATCTTGTTTTTATCTTCTTCTTTTCGTATAGTGGTGTGGCTCACCTATTGTTAGAGTTTTCAGATCGCCTTAAGGCCTCTAACTTGACCTAACGACTGCTACTAGAGGTAGCAACCGGGACCAACGACTTAACTTAATTGTTCCAGTTACATTTCGTATTTATTTACATTTCGGTTACAAAAAATACCTTCAAAGTCAGCTTTTTTTTTCAAATAGCTGACTTTGAGCTACTTTGAGGGTATTTTTCGTTATCGAACTCCAATCGGACTGTTTTTTTTTATGAACTTAGAATCAACAGCACTGAAATGTAATTTGAACAATTTTATTTACGAGAACTGTCTTTCAAAGCGATCGGTCGCATGCTCTCTGCATCCAACAACTTCCTGCGACCTTAATTAAGTCGTCCGTCCATCTAGTCGGAGGCCGTCCCGCGCAGCGCTTACCGATACGTGGTCTCCAGTCTTTCGGCCCCAACGGCCATCAATCCTAGTCATAGTTAATTCTGATCTAGAAGAAATATCCCCAGATAGTGTTGATGTCTTGAGAGAAAAAGCAACAAAACCATATATCAAATACAGAAAGACAGCTTTCAATAGAACGCCAACCAACAAAACATTTGGCAAAGCCGTCGATTTTCTTCAGCAATCAAAACAAAGACATTGTCTGGTTTGAACGTAGATTGATATACACTCATCATCAATCAAACTATAGCACCATTACTTCCATTCCACTCATAACACGCAGAACAATGACTTTACAAAAGGCGAATTTCATTAATAATGCGAAATGTTATTTTGATCAACACTGTAAGTACTTTCAATTCGTGTGGCGATGATGAATCGTAATTGAGTTCAATAAGAAAGTTTATAATCATTTGAGTTGTTTGTGTAAAGTTGATACACAACTTTTAATAAGGGACGAGAGGATGAAGAGTTTGTACTTGGAAGCAAAAAAAAAAGAAAAAAAAGTGAAATTAAGTTTAAAGTCAAGTCAAAATTCTTTATTCAATAAGAATCTTGCAATGCATTATAATATCACTTTGAAGCGTCTCAAAAATTAAGCTAGGAACGCGCCTACTAATGAGAAGAAGGCACAAACAACTCATGGAAAAATAAGAAAAGTTATATCAGGCAGCTAGTTTTATTGACAAGATTCATCTTTACATTTAGTTACATCGAAAAATTGAAAAAGTAAATTATCTTGCGACTTTTCATTGGAGTCTTACTTGAATGTAAAAATGTCATTTGTAGAAAAAGGGTCTGTTTCAATCTTTAAACCTGAAATAATCAAATGTAAGCTTTGATACTTTTACAAAAGATGTCATTTGAGATCCTACGTCCCGATTCTACAGATTCAACCATTATTTGTCCACTAATCCTAGTGAACACCGTAAGCTACGCCCACATCGATCGTGAAATAAAATTCAGTACAAACAACGCATCGGGTGTGGTCATACTGTATGGAAATAGCGTGTCAATCACGAGCGTAAAGTCTAGGAAAGCGTGCTACATCTTGACCGCAGCGTCACATACCTACCAGAAATACTTCAAACGCTGACCTATTTATTTATTTTAAAAAAAGAGATATACTTTGCTGCCACATTTTCCTCATATTCCCCTTTCTCATATCGTAGGATATTGTGTAGTGCATTGACTTGAAGATGATGAAAACTAGTTGGCGCTGTCCAAATTGGAGGACATTGTGAGCTAGTTGTAGTTGCATTAACTTGAAGATCATAAAAGTTACAGTTGACGCTGTCCACATTAGAATAGAATGGTACCTATTTTGAAAACTCAGGAATTTTTGATAAGAATTTGCATCTTAAAGCCCCGTCTACTTCTTCTTTGATTGACTAGAATCAGTTTGAGATCAAGTGTTGAGCCAAAAATTGCCTTTATAAATCGCTACCCGCTGCCAGTCGTAATGCAACTCGCAATAGGCTGCGTTCAGACGGCAGACTGCGTCGCCCGCGGCTCCTGCCGCCGTAATCAACGGGCTTTGTACCCGAGATGGGAATTACAGATACGCAGTCTGCTCGTGCCCTGTTCTCTACCTTACTGATACTCGAACAAATGCCTACTTACTGAATGTATGCAAAGTAAAATGGGAGTGCAGAATCGTTTAATATTATTGCAGATTTACAGAAAACGATTACGGTGATAATACTTACACAAACGAACGTAGATCGTGCTTGAAAACTAACACTTTTATAAGGAAAAATGGGTACATTCTGCCGTAATCGACACCGTTTTGTCAACTATCTTTTCTTGACATACATGATACAAGACGTAAACAGCACTCTCCATTTTTAACCCCAGGTTAAGCTCACTCCTTTGCCATATCAATATTATCGATTTGGTACGATACTATCGGTTAGAGATTCTGAACTGTAGACGATTGTGACATCCGTTTCTAGTTCGATGGTGTGGATTATTATTATCTACGGCACCGGTTAGTCAATTTTAGTTGTTATCTAACTTCCTATTCTTTTGGAAGGAAACTTGTAATGAAGGAAGGTTAGACATGTTGGAAAATGGGGCTAAGTCATGCTAGTTTTGGTTTGGTTGAAAATTTTCTTATTTTTGGCTAACTTCTGGCACCATATCTTAGCATTTTAGCTGCTACCATGTTGAAGAATGTTGGAGTTACAGGCACATGAGAAATGTCTTTCTAAGCGAATACAGATCATTTTTATTAAATGTAAGGGTCAATTATTTATTTTATTTTTAGCCTATTCCGTCCCACTGCAGGGCAAAGGCCTCCCTCCCCTCCTTCATCTGCTCCCTGTCTAGTGCCAGCTGGGTCCAGTCCCTACGATGCTAGTCCAACTCGTCCCGCCATCTTCTTCTGGTCCTGCCGCGGGGGCGCCTGCTGTTCGGTAACCAGTCCGTGGTGGTTTTTGCCCACACCTGATCGGACATGAGACAGATATGGCCAGCCCAGTTCCAATTGAGTTCGGCAGTAGTGTGGCCAATGTCTTTGATTTAGTTCCGGAGCGCTGTTTCGTGTTTCTCATATTGTCAGTAAGCTTGACACAAAGTATAATATTTTTATATATTGATGGGTCAATTTCAAGGGTCAATATTATGATATATTGATGCTATACATCATTTGTTCATTTTTTATGGTGTAGTTTTCAACAGGCAAGTAACTTGCCCATATCACATAGAAAGCCACATATTTAAGCCTGTGTATCGCATCACACAGCTTCACCTACGGCTGTCTTTTGTTCTTTCCATTAGCCTACAAGGCCCACCCTTGTTTAAGTGATGGACATTTTGTAAATAACTATGAATTTATAGTGGGGTGCGTTCGTTATGTACAAAACGCTTTTACGTCGTTACTCTACCCTTGTTTTACGTAACCTGTAAATTGGTTCACGTTAAACAATAGATTTAGGATACCTACCTACGTTTTTGTTTCGAAAATTTGTGACTCATCTCTTTGAGACTTAGACCCACAATATTTAGTTATAAATTATGTTCCCCAGTTGCCCCCGATCGTCGTAATTTATGACGCACGACTTTGTTTTATGTAGTGACTAGCTGCGCCCCGCGGTTTCACCCGCGTAAGTCCCGATCCCGTGGGAGTATCGGGATAAAAAGTAGCCTATGTGTTAATCCAGGTCTCCAGCTATCTACATACCGAGTTTCATCGCAATCGGTCCAGTGGTTTTTGCGTGAAGGAGTAACAAACATACATACACACACACACAAACTTTCACATTTATAATATTAGTAGGATTAGTCTAGCGCACGTACAGTTAACGCATACGTCACGTGCACGCAAACAGAAAGATTAGCCCTTAAATGCTTTTTATATGATAACCAAAAACCCAACGGGCCAAAAAATAGCCCTTTCTGATTCCTTCATCATAGTCGGGTAAAAAAGATCGATAAACTAGACTGACTACAATTATGATTTGTCCAAAACCTTGAAAGTATAATAACACTTTCAAATCCACTTTCACATTTTTTAATACACGTAAGAAAAATAAATCAAGTGAGATTCCGTGTATTAATAGTACACTACAATTATGATTTGTCCAAAACCTTGAAAGTACAATATCACTCTCAAATTCACTTTCACATTTCTTAATACACGTCGGAGAAAGTTTCATAAGTCAAGCGAGATTCCGTGTATTTATAGTACACATTGACACTTATTGGCAACGCTAGCTCTAGCTGTGTTTTGTGAACGAGTGATGGATGACGCCGAATCAGACTTGAATCAATCTTCGTTCCAGTTATCCAACCGTTGAGATTGAGAGTTTCGGGGACAATGGGAACTGTTTCCTTGTTGCATTTCGTTAATAGTTTATTGTGTCTGTTGATTTATTGTGTACAAAAAATTGTATTGGATTAGCAACTTTGGAACCCAGTATTATATTCCCAACCTGCGGTAATTTTGTCATGTGGCAATAAAGCTAGACTTCTACACAAAAAAAACGCAAAGATGGTTGTTCTTTGCGTTAAATATTTTTAAAGATTTTCGTTTCCTTTCCTTTCATAAAAGTGAATAAAGTAAACTTAAAGTAAGTTTAAAACACCCAGGTGAATAAGGTAATTTTTTTAAAGTAATTATAATGCACCCAAGTGCCTAAAGTTTATTAAAAGTGTATATAATGCACCTAGTTGAATTAGCTCAGGTATTAATATTATAACCTCAAATTTATGCGAAAAATTTAACAGTAACAAAGTAAAATTCAGAATTGCTTTATTCATTTGGAATTCGCATGAAATCTCTTAAAAACTAAGTTAAGATGTGCGCTTTCGGAAAACGCTAAACAATGAGAAGAAGGCACAAGAAATTCATGGGATTTTTTTTGTGGTCTTGCTTTCAAAAGTCAATGTTTTCAAAAATATTTGAAATAGAGCAATTAAAGTCATATCCATTCTTATCATTAACTAGCTGCGCTTTTCGGTTTCACCCGCGTAAGTCCCGATCCCGTAGGAATATTAAAATAAAAGTAGCCTATCGCCTTCCTCGATAAATGGACTATCCAACACAAAAATATTTTTTCAATTCAAACCATTACTTCCTGAGATTAGCGAAACAAACTCTTCAGCTTTATAATATTACGACCCGGCCCGGCTTCGCACGGCTATATTATACATGTATTATACATATAAACCTTCCTCTTGAATCACTATCTATTAAAAAAACCGCAAAAATCCGTTGCGTAGTTTTAAAGATTTAAGTATACATAGGGATATAGGGACAGAGAAAGCGACTTTGTTTTATACTATGTAGTGATGAAGTAAGTATAGATGTGAAGGGTCATAGTATGCCTACCGCACAATTTTATGCTTCATAAAAAATTTGAAACTGTTAATGATACTTATACCTACACTTTAAATAATTGTATACATTGAAATAGCAAAACGAATATGTATAAGTTCTCCTCAAATACCCTTTTTATTTTTATGCTAATCACTGTAGTATCGACGTTTATTGAGCTGAAGTTTTAAACAGGTAACAGGTGCAAAAAACAGTTACAATAGAAATATTGAGGACAATTTAGTCCAAAACGGTGTCCAGGGACTCGAAATAAAGGGTTCTACTTTCTATATTTGGGCAATTATTGGCTCAATTCACATTGGATTGTAATACTTATTTATGTAAATTATTTGAGGATTTTGTATTTAATAAGGTCTGTTTAATTTTGTAAATTTTAGTTACGATACGGATATTTTTGTAAACAGGAGATAACTGTTAACGATAGATAGACAGACAAAATTATTTTTTGTAAACACTTTTTATCGATTTTCCTGTTATTTTGGTAACGATAATGTCCTTTTCTCGATATTGTCCTTTTCTCGAAATGTTCTTTTCTCAAAAAGTTATTTAGTCAAAATGTCCCTTTCTTAAATTTTATAATTCTAACTTACAAACAAGTCAAGTGCGCACTAAGCTTTGAATGTCACTGGACTTTAGCATAAAACCTAAAACTGCCTTTAACCTTCAATCATTTTCCTTAACCAAAAGTAATAATATTCAGAATATCTGTAGGCAGAAAATGAAAACTTTGTGGTAGGTATATAAAGCCTAAAATAGAACTATTGTTAGAACGTATAAAACCAAAAAGTATGAATCGAAAATCGATATAATGTGTATGTTGTGGGGGCGGAAGCGGATGTGGCGCCATAAATCCGCTGTTCGAGTCCGCCCAACGAACTTCCGGTTGGAAAATGTGCGCCGCCCTCCACGAAACGGACGAAATTTTTACACTAGAGTGTGTGCGTGATAAAAATGCGTTAGGTATCTTTTAAAAACTATTTTGTTAGCAATGATTTATAGCAACTTTATTGCTGAGCTTTGAGACTCGGATTCTAATAATGTTTATTCCTTGAAATTTAAATATGGTCTCCTTTGTAATTAGCGTCTAAATTACTAAAAATAAGACAGCGAAACCGAAGAAAATTAGGTCAAAGGAGAACTTGGAAAATATTTTCATCATCCTTACTCGGAAACAGTCGCTTTGAACCCGTATCATCCAAATGGAAAGTAGGACTTTTCCGCTTAATGACGCATTAAAGTTCAAGTTCATAATTATTTATTCTATCGGATCAATGATATTAAAATTTAATGACCACTCGAATGCGCCTTAAAAGTGAAGTTAGTATGTATAGAATAGCAAAAAAAATCTCTCGCCCCCTGAAGGACGCATTATTTTAGATCGATTTTTTTTGTCATAGCACGGCATAAAGCCAGATTTTCAAATCACTTTCATTTGTATTTGTTTCTAAGTATGATAAAATCTACTATATATAAAGAAATAATGAAATGATATACTTTATTACTATGTTACTTACATGGTTTACAGCGCTTCCCTTCACCTCGGTTCTCTCTCAGGGTTTGGAATCATATTTTTATCGCCTATAGACACAATTTACCATCCTATCCTAGAGGACGTTTCTAGAAATATCCTTCGTCTCTAAGACACAATAATGAAAAAACCTCTTACATCCACGTGCCCAACATTATCTCGAACTGGCTAAAAGGAAAAAGTGTAACTGTAACTAAATATAGGTGCCATTTTCGTCCCAATGTTTTGGTTTACTTTATAAAATAAGTAAGTAAGTAACAAATTTTGTTCCAGCCTAACTTGTTGTCTGTATTGGACTTGTTTCGTTCTTAACTTCTTTTCTAAGCTGTATCTACACTATGCTGACCGAACTAACTAGTACACTGCCTGAGATAGGTACTAAAACGCAATATCGCGAAGTATTGCGTAATTTAGTAGGTTCCTTATGTAATTGCGGGGCGGGAGAGGGGTGACTTATGTTTTTTATTAAGGTGATATCATTACACCCCCATTCATACCTTTCCAATAACCTTATTAAGTTACGCGGTACCACAATTTTCTGTGTTTTAACACTACGATTTGCTAGAATCAGTAGACTAGTGTAAAATGGGACTTAAGATAACAATGAATTTCCTCGAAGCGTTTAAAGTTTTGTAGACAAACTTTGCTGTTAGAAAAGTTATATACCTATGTTCGTTGAAATCGCTTAAAAATCGTTCACGGTATCGGTTGTATTGTATCATTCGTCTTGTGCGAGTCGAGTATCGAACGCATTGACCTCAATGAGGTGGCAGTTGGCGAACCGCCCGAGTCATAACCCTCGTTATGTTATACCAGCCTGGTACTTCGGTGCGATATCGTATGGCATATGGCAGACGTCTTTTTTCAATTTTGCTTAACAACTGTCGATCTTCCTAAGTTATTTTTAATTTTATCCAATATCTTTATTTACCACAAAAAATATGACTAACAATTATACGACTCTACCTCTTGCGGTAGTTGGAAAATTTGTGTTACAAAAGGTAGGTTCTTCCACAATAAAGCAAATTCATAAGATTGTCATTCACTCATCTTCTTTATAGAGATAGATTACACTTTATTGCACCATAAAACAAAACGCAAAATAATTACATATTACTACTTTAACTATAAATTATAAAGCTGAAGAGTTTGTTGTTTGATTGTTTGTTTGTTAGAACTCGCTAATCTTAGGAACTACTGGTTCGAATTGAAAAAATATTTTTGTGTTGGATAGTCATTTATCGCTTTAGGCTACTTTTTATTTTGATATTCCCATACGGGATCGGGACTTTCGCGGGGCGCGGACCGTATTATGTAATTCTAATGTACGTGTGTTGTGTATGTCATTGAACTCCTCCTAAACGGCTGGACCGATTTTTTTTGTATGCGTTTGGGTGGTGGATGGTTTAGATTCACAAATCAGCCCGGTTTTTTTTTAATGGCAAAACAACGTTTGCCGGGACATCAAGTAATTATTATAAAAATACAGTGTAAAATAATATATATTACTAGCGACCCGCTCCGGCTTCGCACGGCTATATTATGCATGTATTATACATATAAACCTTTCTCTTGAATCACTCTATCTATTTAAAAAAAACCGCATCAAAATCCGTTGCGTAGTTTTAAAGATTTAAGCATACAAAGGGATATAGGGACAGAGAAAGCGACTTTGTTTTATACTATGTAGTGAAGTGATTTCAGTAGTAGATGTAGATGAACTGTAGTATAATTATTTACTTTAGGTATGTAGGTAAATAGCTACTATTTCTTCCAAAGAGTCTTCACGAATATTTCCTCTGACTTATTTCACGATAGAATTAATTAACTTTAACCATATCAATAACAAAGGCGTTTCCCTACGGCATAATGATTTTGATACAGGCTGCAATTTCTGATAATTATTCGGTACGAGGCAACAACGAAATTAAATGGATTTCCTGTAAAATGTTGTGGAATAAACCTAATTAAGTTGTAAAGGTAAAATAAATATATTTTGTTTAATTTAACTTAATTGCCTTTATTAATGCGCGTATTCGATAAAGTAATTAAGACAAATCGATTGATGTCACAATCGTCAAAAACGGCCTACGCTTTTCAGTCTCTAGACGCCTTCAAGGAACAAACATACATACATAGGCTGTTAAACACATTACCCTTCTTTATATTTGGGTAAAAAGATAAACTAGAAGTTACCTACTGTTTTATTTATGCGCTATCTCGGTACCGTCGTGAGTCTATTTATTACATTTTTTACGATCTTCTTGGAATTCTTTAATCCTAATGAAGTTATATATTATTAGTTATTTGTCTGAAGTATTATAAAACTAATGTCGGTACGAAGTTTTAATATCATCACATCACACATTCCAACATGTCTCGGTCTATTATGAGCATAAATTAAATTACAAAAGTTTCTAATTGTTTCGCCGGTTAACGAAACTCATTATTCGCTTTCGCAACTTGTGCTTGGATTAGATTTCACAAACTTTGTACGTAGATTTTGTATTTGTATTTACACGTGTTTGTATATTTAAGAAGCGAAATCTTATGTCATTTTCAGAAGGTAGATACTTTCCTACCAACTTACTATAGGGGTAACGCGTAACTTAGTTAGTATTCTGAAAAATAAGGGAAGAAAATTATCTATTCTAGAGGCTTACCTATTTATTTGAACACCATGTTATACTACATACTGCAAATGAATGAATTTAGTATTTGTATCCGTATAATACAAGACAATTAATAACTTTAAACCTATCTCCAAAACCTGAACGGTACAGGACAGTGTTTTTTTTTTTTAAGTTTAGACTTTATTCCCAAAACATCGCTGTTAATATGATATCTGTACATTGAATATGCAATTTTTGTTATAACTTTGCTTTAAAATCTACACATACCTACATACCCACATTATTTACATTTAAAGCAAAGATAAAAAAGCACCAATGTTATAAATCAATAAAAACAATATTACAAACATAACTATTAGCAAAAAATGCTTATGTTCGTTTACAAAAACGGCAGCAAATGCAATAAATCAAACCAAATTCATAATGAAAATTCAGTGTTACATCGAAACTCAGATTGGTTCATATAAATCCAACTATTTTTATTGCTTCACCCCGTGAAAAAATGGCCACCGAACGGATTTGATTGCTGAAGTGTGTCCATACTTTTTGCTGAGCATTTTATGTTTTGCTGAAATGCTTTCAGCATTTTCATCCCCATCTGGTGACCAAAGTCCGGAGCAGATGTCGCCTCAAACTAATAAATGGCAAGCACCCTCAGGGAAATTAAAAATAGTTTTGCAAAACCAACAAGATAGACATTCTGGTTTTTTGCTTAAACGTGATGGAAAATTTTCTTTATTAAGCAATTTTTCGGTGTATTTTTTCGAGAGATTGACTTTGATTAAGAAATACTATAAAATGGAAACTTATCTCAAACTTTTCTAGGTTGTTTAATAAGCTCATTGAGCGTGACAAATGATTTTGCGAAACAAACCCCTGGTTCAGTGTGTTCTGGCATAACAAGCCTCAAGCTACGCAAGCAAGCGTGAATAGCAAATTTCGCATCAGCTGCAGAAGTAGGTATTAAATAATCTTTGCGTCTCATGGCCAATCGTGAGCGCTTCTTGCACAACAGGTATGATTTGAGGCTTTAAGTTTCATCTGAAAAGTGGCCGAAAGATATCTAAAAAATAAAAAACAATCTGAACCTTTTTTGTCCTTATCTTCATTCTTCCTTGACCGGAGTTTCACTAAGGAATTGTATAAGAAAAATAATTATTATTATTCAAATGCGTATCTCGTCGGATTCTCAATTAGGAGCGCGGTACCGACTTTAAATTGTCCAGATGATGGAGTATACTTCCTCATAATTAAAAAGCAATAAATTAAATTAATTTATTTTAAATTAATTTAGTTCTGACCTTTTGTGCCGGTTAATTGGTCAAATAATGAGGAGAGAAATTCTTTAAAACAACAGCCATTTTTTGGATTATGTATTGAAAATGGTAAAATCATTTTGTGGGAATTATGTGCATGTGTGGCAAACTTATTTAATAACTGCATTAATCCGCTCTACAAAGAGAGGGTACCGTTTTTTACTTTTAATCCATAAGTAAAAGTTCTATATAAGTACAGTACTCACTCGCTAATCCGCCACCATAGAATCCTAACCATCGGCGGATTACTGAAAACGGCGGATTATAATGTATAGGAACAATAAATTGACAAAAAAAACAAAATTGTGTGCTTTATTTATATATTTAAGAAATCAACAAACATAAATCTTTTATTAAAGTAATTACTCATTGTATTTCGAAAAAAATGTCTCTAATTTTGCTTGTTTTTTACCAAAATATATCTTCTTGATAACTTCATCGCGCATTTTACGTAAATTTGCAACCATATCGCATGACTTTCTATTTTCTAAAAACGGCGGATTATAGTAGGTACTTATCGGATTATCGAGCGGCGGATTAGCGAGAGAGTACTGTACTTAGAATTGTAATTATTAATACCATACAATCATAACTAGATAGATAGATAGATAGATAAACACTTTATTGCACCATAAAGACAAACACGAAAAATAATTACATAAAAAAAAAACACAAAATAAATTCTAACTTAAGTGAAAATCTGCTAAAAGAAAATTAATATATAATAATACCTTACATTATGGCACAATGGGCGGCCTTATCGCTAAAAGCGATCTCTTCCAGGCAACCTTTGGATGGACAAGAATTAAAGAAGGGCTAGCTGTACCCCGCAGTTTTATCCATGTTATTCTAGCATTATTCTGTAGAGAAAACCTGTTTCTTGAGGGAGCTTTAAGGGTTCCGTAGCCCTAACCAGGAACCCTTATAGTCTCGCCATGTTTTTGTAATGTGCATAGACCTGTTCTGCATTAACGAAGGAATAAATCAATAATCTATAAGTATCTATACTAATATTATGTATAAAGATAAAAAATTTGATTGTTTGTTTGCATTGAATAGGCTCCGAAACTACTGGACCGATTTTGCTTAAACTTGATATGTGGGTACACTGATTTATTGGGAGCATCATAAGCTTCTTTTTATCCCAATATTCACACGGGACCGGGAGTTACGCGGGTGATACTGCGGAGCGGTGCTAGTTATTTAGAAAGAAAATGGAGTTATACTCGTAAATATTAAAAATGATAAAACCTTCGCTAATTAATATTCATAGAGCAAACCAAAGGTCGTTATCGACAAGAGTTGTTTTCGATAATGTCATTCAACCCCGATGTTTCCTCTGAAGTTTCCTGAAAAACCTTTTAATTAAATAACTCTTGAAAACATTGTCGAGTAGTTGTCGTTGTTGCTATTTACAGAAAAAATGTTTTGCATTTTTGTTATAGATTTTTTTTATCTAAAAAAACTTTCAGAAAGATAAAAACTCGCACCGTATACTTTGATTAGTCTGTGATATTTTCATACAAATAGATGTGGAGTTTTTACACCTGATCGATTATTCCTAGAAGTTTTATCAAGTGCATAGAGCAGATGAAGTATGACGACATCTTTTTTGTCGTTGGTTTTGTATTAAATTTTCTTAACATTGAAAACAAGGATAGGGTGTACAACTCGTTTAAGTGCAAAAGGCCCATATTTTCTAAAATCTTAAAGATAAGAGGTCGCAAGAGGTGTGTCGAAATGACTACATGGGCTTAAAGTATCGTATGGTTTTAAAATTTCGAAAATCGGACGAACTTTTTAAAGATTTTTTTTGGAAAAATACGAGTCAATACATGTCGTGTGGGGTTAAAAAGCTCCTTTAATCTTCCGTTCAGGATTTTTCCGAAGTAAAATGGCAGGCAGAAGCAAGTATTCTCATCTGGATAGTTTATAGAACCTTGCTTACACCTACGAGTAAGCATGTTCACCGATTTCACCCCTCCATTTCCCACTTGAAAACACATCTCGTATTCTTAATGAAAATCCTTACCGATGCAGGCATCTATTAAAACCAGCGCATGTACGCATTAAGGGGAGGTTATATTTATTTACACGAATTCGTCAAGGCACGCTGCACCAGAATCGTGTGCAGGAAATTAAAATGAACGGCAGGTGGAAATAATGAGATTCACATTACTCACAGCCAGTTCACCTGTACGAGTTTTCTTGCTAAATTAACGCTGTAATCTTAGAAATATTAAGGTGAGACTGTAAATTACGGAAATGTCGACGGTATTTTGATGTAGTGTCGGTGCTTAGCTAAGTAATTTGTGTTTAGATACAAAATATGTTCTGATTTTTGTTAATTTAATAAGGTATCTTATTAAATTAAATGCTTTTACTTAAAATCTAGATAAATGTAAAAACTTCCTATATTTAAAAACAGACGGATAAGAAAGTGATTTTATAAGGGTTCCTTTTTTACCTTTTGAGGTAAAAAAGCTACGGAACCTACGGAAACCTACGGAACCCTAAATATACTTAATATTTTAAACTAACATGATGATTTTCAATAATAATGTTATTTGATACGGTACATTTAAAAAAAAATGTTTGCAATAGCATCGAAATATGGAGTTTTACAAAATAAAAATCAAAAACATAGTTCTTAAATGTAACGTTTTAAATAACCTAACGTAAGTAGTAAAAAAACAGCTTCTTAATAATTGTATTGGGTGTAACTGAATTAATAGTTTTCTAGCTCTGAATAAGTTTTCTGTAAATCAAAATTATCCTACCAACGTTGAATACAACATTATGCAAACACTAACGTTGTACATTCAACTTACCTTACCGTTAGTTTGTTATTTCATAGAATAATAAAATAAATACTCTGGCAGACTCTACTCTCAGAAGGAAAATCCCTACAAATAGGGCTGCCAGTTAGCTCTTAAAAAAACTTATTTTTAACTAGCTGTGCCTTGCAATCTTACCTGCGTTATTGTCTTTTTAGGGTTCCGTAGCCAAATGGCAAAAAAACAAACCCTTATAGATTCGTCATGTCTGTCTGTCGGCCGTATGTCACAGTCAGTTTTTTTTAAAGCTATATACATAAATTTCCTATGACCACAGAATCCATAATAGTTACTAAGAACTACAAGATTTAACAATTTTTTTACCCCTTTAAAAGTCGAATTTTCAAAAATCTCTTCTTATAGTGACTCTTGTAATTTCAGAGATTTCATGATGAGTATTTTTCTCTTTTATGTAAATAAATAACATTTATGATCGAAATAATTAGAGACAAAGTAAAAGTTAAAAACTTTACGAAATATTTTCTAATATGACTTATTAATGCTATGGATTAGGATACAATCAGATGATTGAAATTTATGAAAAATTAGTGGTGACACCATGTTTGTACTGATGAAAATATTTCCCTTAATATATAACCTAAATATAAAAATGCATTAGCGTTATACCAGTAAGTATGTACTTATGTAGGTAGGTATGACAAGTAATATTTTCACTTTTATACAAAAAAAACCTTCAACTGCGCTCTACACCTCCATGCTACATTTACATCTTAAGAGCGTGCAGATATTCAAATCCTTTTAGTACAAGAACGTATCTCTTGCAAAAAGTTCTTACTTAACCGAAATACTCACTAAATATTCTTAACATCTCAATGCATGTTCCACTTAGGAGGTTTTAAGGCCACATTCCACCACTCTGACGTAAAATATTTCGCGCAACGGTTGTGCTTCGTGTAGATTATGCAATGCACTGCGCCTTAATAAAGTACAGGCGCTGGGGATAACAGCTTGTTGAATTATGCAAGTGCTATGTACGGTGTAACATGTTTTTGGGAAATTAAATTCAGTGACAAACGATTGTGGAAATTTTGGTTTTAGAATATTATTATTATTTATTATATTAAATTGTATACATTATTCAAGTGTATTAGTACTTATACTACGAATATTCTAGGATACAAGCAGATGATTGAATTTTTGAAAAATTAGTAGTGACAGTATATTTGTATTGATACATTTTCGGCGATAACTAACGCTAGTGACATTACTTCGTACCTATAATATACCATCGTGTCTAAAATTTTCAGCATATAATGCCGGACAGAATACAGTCCTAATATAAAACAGCATAGTAGAGATAGACTTTTGCTGTCACTAGATAACACATAAATTATTTTGAACTTATACCTATTTATTATGAAATAAACAATGCATTTTGAGTAGCAAATTAGTACAACAATTCCTGTACGAAACGTTGATGAAAACCAAGTCACATACAAGTCATATGTTCAGAGCACTTGCGTCAACTTGTTATTATGTGACTCGCAAAAATAACTCTAAAGAGAAGACCGAAATTGGTGTTGGCAAGTTTCGTAATTAGTGTCGTGAAAGAGTCGTAAAACCACACTCTGGATGACGACGATGAAATTTAACAATGACTTCTTGAAAAGGTGATGATGTCAGCATTCGAGGCAAGTAACATATGATAAATTAACTTTTAGAATAGAAGTATGATTGCGATTAATCTTTGTACGAGCCAGTTGATTTAGTCGGCCGATCTGACAAAAAAGATTCTAGTCGCCGCATCGCCTGCCTCGCGGTTGTTGTTTCGGCGATTTTTAATAACGACATGGCATCCTACCTAGTTATTTTTATAGTTATTTAAATTGCAACTTACAAGTTACATTGTAATTATCATCATAACTTTGAACGTTGGTAAAGTTACAATGTTGTACTAGTATAGTTTGTATATTACAAAGTTTTCTCTATCAATCAACTCATTATAACCAAGTGCATGAACCAAAGCACAAAGGGAAACTTGTCTTAATTCGACGTTCGACACGTTACAATCTCGAAGTTCGTCTCTGGACAGACGAGAACAAAATAAGTAAGTACACAAGATTAATTGTCTCTCAACGCGGGAACTGCATCGTTGCCCACTCGCCGCCATTTTGTACACTTACGAACAACATCGTTACCATCTATACGGGTATCTCCGAGATCCAAATTAGTTAGCGGCCGGGGTTGACACTTTTGATCGCGATTGTACAGGATAAATACTTTAGGGCTGTGGCATAAGTATTTTATAGCCAGTTGATTAGAAATTTTGCTCGATTTTCGACTTATTCAGAAGTGATTAAAATGTTATCCTTATTCTAACTAATATAAATCCAAAAGTTTGTTAAATTATTGAAGTTATACTTCTTTAGGCGCGTTATGAAAAAATGATGAGAGTGAAATTTTACAAAAGCGTCACACAAAATTCTCACGTCACACAAAATTCTCACGTCACACAAAATTCTCACGTCGGACGAGTTTTGATTGTGTTGACAATCCTTTTCCAGTCCAGAGTTTTTTGTCGGACGAGTTTTTTGTCGGAGTTTATTTTTTTTTTTTTTTTTTTTTTTTTTAATAATGCCAAAGAAGTATAACTTCTCACGCGCGTACATAAGTACACGCACCCATTTTTTTGTTTGTTTGTTCCCTTTTCACGGTCAAACGACTGAACCGATTTAGATATAAACAAGCATAGTGGAAGCTTGGGGGATGGAAAAGGTTAAAGGACATGGGATAGCTTTGATCGAAATTCCTGCGGAATCGGGACTTACGTGGGTGAAACCGCAAGGTGTAGCTTGGTAATATGTTACGTTGATATTTCTCGATTCTTCTTCTTCTTTCCCTTATCCCGGCTCATCCAGGGTCGAGCCTCCTGGTATTTTTGCGCCAGATCGTACGATCCTGGGTTGATATTTCTAGATTATTTATTTACTATCGACCCGCTCCGGCTTCGCACGGCTATATTGTGCATGTAATTTACATATAAACCGTCCTCTTGAATCACTCTGTCTATTTAAAAAAACCGCTTATATTATAAAATCCGTTTTTAAAGATCTAAGCATACAAAGGGACATAGAGACGGCGAAAAGTGACTTTATTATTTTATTTTATACTATGTAGTGATTTACATTATGATATACGTCAGCATCATCATCATTATCATCAGCCAGTATCAGACCACTGCTGGACGTAGGCCTCTCCCAAGATACGCCACTGAGCCCTATATTCGGTTCTTCTTCTCCATTCACTGCCCACCGCTTTGCGTATGTCGTGTCACAGGGCGTACTACACTACGTTTGCCAATTCGCGGTCTCCACTCCAGGGGCCTTATTCTGCTATTTGGCCAACCATTGTCATTATATCGAGACGCTATTGATATTATATCGAGATTGTGACTTTATTTGGTATTGTGCTAAAGTTTTAATAACATCGCAATATAATCACTATGGAGTCTCAATGGTATGGTAATATTTACCTTGCAGGTGTTGCCTAGCAACATGGTATATGTTGCTAAGCAATATACCGTTTTGACAACTATCGAGATTCCATTAAGCTACGATTGTAGAGCAGAATACAAAAGTGAGTCAGTGGTGTGTCAGTGGTGTTTCGATAGAATAGTCAACGTTAGGAGAATTTGACATGTAATGTCATATTTTTGACATTAAATTTCTATTATGATTATATCGACACACTATTGAAACACAATTGTGTTAGCAGACTTATTCCCCAGGACAAGTTTACCCCAACGATTATCAGTCCTGCGGCAGATATAACCAGCCCACGACCACTTCAGTTTGCTAATCCGTTGAGCTATGTCGATCACTTTAGTTCACTTCACTTATCTACCTGCCTGATGGTAGATCCACATCTAATTCACTTTTATTATCAATTTCATTATAATCTAGAAAACCAGAGAATTTTAACATATTTTTTTTATTTGTATATTTGCTAAAGCCCTGCCATCATTATTTGCGTATCTTGTGTGTACTTCGTCGATAGCAATGGATATAAAGAGATCTAGATAAACTAGTGACAAGTTGTGAAACTTTGTGAAACTCTGGGCATGACAAGCGTCCCCTAACCCGGCCACGCGGACGACTAGAATCCGATACTATCTTTTACAATGCATTTTGTTCAGTTTGTTCCGAAATCGGTTCGTGTTTGGAGTTTTTATTTAAGATGTCTATGGATTTTATTGAAATCATAGCAATGAAAATGTAAAGATACGTTTTACTAATTTGTGGTCAAAATTGGAGTCGAAGTAAATATTGCAGGAAATTGCTCACAGCGCCACCTAGTGCCAAGTTAATGCTTGTGTTACTTATGGTGACTAGGTAACGGATAGGATACTTATAAAAAAAATCTTGTATTTAAATACTTATTATAAGTACAGAATTTATTGATATAATGATTGCAGATGACTATTCAGGGCGGGTGTGCTACTTGGAACTTGTATTGGAGTAGGTTTGCCCAGAACCTATACCACCCTATCAGCTTAGTCAACCATGGACACAAATACTTGCGCTACAGAGGTTGGTGATAATTATACATAAAGACTTTTGTACATTTTGACACTGAGACTATTATACCTATTGACTTTCCTAACTTTCCCTTTAAATAACATTAATCATTATAAATTCGTACGTAAAGTACGTTTATTTCTTCAGTTTTTAAATAACTGTAACTAGTTCTGAAAATGACAATTTCAGTTCAAAATGTTTTACTAAAACCACGTGCCACCGATAATTCATCGAAGTCATCTATTAGAGATGTCTTTAAACGTCGAAACTACTGGTAGGTGCGCAAGATTAATCGAATAGTCAACTTGACAGAGTGTAGAAACGCATCTGTTAGTGTCCACCGTTAATGCTGCTAAATATGTATAAGTTATTGTGAAAGCAATGCATTTGCAGTTGCTCGTTTCTGGTAATAAGTGGTCGTCTGTTTAAAGTCATACCAAAATAAATAAAAATCCGCAGAAAAAAAGAAATTGCTTAACGGAAATGCTGAACGGAAAATAACACAATACCCTGAGGCAGGCCTAAATCAATAGTTTGATTTGTATTAAGTACTTACAACATGTATAGAAATAGTTTTTCGCGATTTGCGAAATTTCTGATACACCTATTGATTTGTTCTCCATTCAAAACCACATAAATTCATTAAAAAAAAATTTTTTTTTTTCGAAAATACGACTTATCTCTGTAACTTCTAAATTTAAATAAAAAATGCAGATGTTAATTATTTCAAAAATAGATAAGGGAAGGTCTCTTTAAAACGCTTTCTCGAAACAGCAGTTTTAGGGACTTTAACTTAGTAACGGTTCTAAATAAGGTAACCTAGTATATTAAGAGGAAAGGGTACCGGGGGCTTTCTCCATACAAACTATTACAAACGTAGTCGACTGTTTTCTCCCTGGATAATGACGCTAGAGCAAATATTTTTGGTGCATAAAACTTATAACTGCCATGACCATGCCCCTATTTTTTGCTTTTTTTAATTTTTTAATTTATTTAATTTTAATTTCTATGATAAATAGAAAATGAAAAAAACCAAAACATAGGGGCATAGTCATGTCAGTTATAGGTTTTATGCCACAAAAATATTTGTGCTAGTGTCATTATCCAGGGAGGAAACAGTCGACTATGTTTGTATGGAGAGCGCGCAGGTACCCTTTCACCTTAAAAGTCTTGTAAAAGTCAAAACGTATACTTACCAAATTTAGTAATAACTGGACAGTTGACGACCCAGTTGACACAATGGTCACCATGCCGGACTGCCAAACACAGGGTTGCGGGTTCGATTCCCGCCTCAGCCAAGTATTTATATGCTTAAATATTTGTCTGGGGTCTGCTTAGATATTTGTCTTTGGTCTGGTTGTTTTTATGTATTTTAAGTATATATTTACAAAATAAAAGTATATAAGTAGTATATCCGTTGTCTAGCACCCATAACACAAGTCTTGTTACTTAGCTTGGGGCTAGTCCTGCAATATTTATTTTCTTTTATTTGTTAAGTTATAAATACAAACATGAAATTGAAACAAAGTATAAAAACTAAGTCTACTACTACAGAGTTGTCATCAAAAACAGTATACCTAGTCAAATGTGGCCCACGTAATCAGGAACTACCTACTACCCAAAGGTAAAATTGCGTTAAACAATCACTAGTTACCTCCCTTGGAAACCCCCACTTACCTCGTTATTCTGACACCGGGGTTTTTCTTAATCACCGTCCAAGTAACCCGAACCAAATTACTAGAATCGGATGACGCGTGACATTTCGTTTTTGGACCTTTTTTCTGGACGTGGCTATATTCTTGTTACTTTATACGATTGTACGATTTTATGTGGAACCGAAGTGTTTGTTTGATAGTGTAGGTACGAGTAGATCCTAAGGTGGATTCACTTTTTGGAATCCTACTAATATTATAAACTAACGACCCGCCCCGGTTACGCACGGCTATAATATTACGACGACCCAGTTGGCACAATAGTCACCATGCTAGACTGCGAAACACAGGTTTGCGGGTTCGATTCCCGCCTCAGACAAGTATTTATATGCTTAAATATTTGTCTGGGGTCTGGTTGTTTCTATGTATTATAAGTATATATTTACAAAAGAAAAAGTATATACGTTGTCTAACACCTATAACACAAGTCTAGTTACTTAGCTTGGGGCTAGATGGCGATGTGTGGAATGTCCTGTAATATTTATTTATTTATATTGTGGATATAAGCTATCCTTTTTATTCACTGTATCCATTAAAAAAACCGTATCAAAATCTGTTGCGTAGTTTTAAAGATCTAAGCATACGTAAGGACAAACAGCGGGAAGCAACTTTTTTATACTATGTGATAGTGATGATGTGAAAGTGTTGATAATATGTGTGTGTGTGTTTGTATGTTTATTACTCCTTCACGCAAAAACTACTGAATCGATGGGTATGTGCCACATACCCATCGATTCAGTAGTTTTTGCGTGGGTATCACTATCACTACATCACTACATAGTATAAAACAAAGTCGCTTTCTCTGTCCCTATATCCCTATGTATGCTTAGATCTTTAAAACTACGCCACGGATTTTGATGCGGTTTTTTTAAATAGATAGAGTGATTCAAGAGGAAGGTTTATATGTATAATACATGCATAGTATAGCCGTTCGAAGCCGGGGCGGGTCGCTAGTCTAGTAATAAATATAGAAGTGTATTTTTACGATAAACTTATGAGCGCCAATTAACATTGCTGTTACGGTGAAGGAAAACGTCATGATAAAATCCGCGGCTTAGTTGGCTCTAGACGGATTGATGATTTCTTTCCTCTAGGTACGGTCGACTAAGCTGAGAGGGTGATATAGATTCTGGGCAAGGTTACTTCATCTAATATTATGTCTCAGGAACTACTAGCACAGAATAGCATGGATTTTATTTAGGGTTCTATACAGTAAGGGTCCTAAGTAAATGATCAGTTTGCTACAATAATCCTATCAACAAGTATTGGAGTTACGACCTTCTTCTAATAGACGTTACACACAAACCTAAATACTTGAATTAAAAGTACTCAATGTGATTATTATTTTCAACATGTTAGCTAAGTCTTTAGTGGTATGAGCCGCCACCCGCTACACCAACCGACGACGTGGGTTCGATCCACAGGTTACGTTGTTATAATGTTCAAATAGTGCTGCACGGGATTGTAAACGTAACGGTGGGCAGAGACTTTTGACCGTGGATTGTACATGTACAAATAGCTCCGGAAACCCGTAAATAAAAAAATGCGTTTTGTTCTAGTTTGCAGGTTTTTCCAATTTGTGCAAAGCTTAAAACGATGTTTCCTGGTATGTGGTTCATTAAGAATACTCGTTACCGAAATCATTACTTCCTAGAGCTTCCTTAGAGCGCTCATCGTGATTCATTGCTTCTCCTACTCGAGCTAAATTCAAGGAGATGAGAGTAAATGCGCAGTGGAAGAGTGCACAGGAAATTAAATCACTACCACCTTACTTAATAATCTTGCGCCACGAACATTTTCCGATTAAGAAAACGCTTCTCGAATGTGATTTCTTGAAAGCTTTTCCGATGTGGGCAGCTTTTAAATGATGCTCTTACGAGCTAAGAATATTATCATGTGGTTAGATATGTACCTACATGGACTTTAGAACATTTTTCTATTATGAATTGATCGCTTTGTGAATTTTTAGGATTTCGTACCACAAAAGGTAAAAAAAGGAACCCTTATAAGATCACTTTCTTGTCTGTCTGTCTGTCTGTATGTGTGTCACCACTGATTTTCTCAGGAACGGGTGGACCTAGCAAGTTGATTTCATGTGCTATCCTAAAATTGCCCACCACAAAAACATTATGCTAATTTTTTGAAGAATGATTTAATTTAAACCATTACGTAGGTACCTAAAACCCTTAGCTCTCAAATGGCTCTATTTATGTAACATTAAAATTTATAAAAGCTTCTCGTATATTGTACGCGAATATATTCCATGCTCTAATTCCCGGCAGCGTTACATCTCAAAATGGGGTATCTAAATATATGTTTCGGATTAATTTATCCCCTATCGATCCCGGCTTTTGTAAGCTTATCGGGACGCTACATCGCTTCACCCTGGTTTCCTCTTTCCTTAGACAGCTAAAATAGTACTGCACCAGTTGAATACAAATACTTTACTGAGCCACAGCGGACAACATACTTTCTGTCGACGGATAGTTTGGTATTGCTTTCAAACTATTTATATATGCCTATGTAGGCAAGTATGCTGTGTTTGAAGTTGATTTGTGCCATTTGTTGTAATAGACCAATATCCCGCTTACCACCGAACTTTCGTGATTTTATAAAAGCTGAGAATTTCTCAGCGCACAGTTATTAACGATGTGCAATTTCAGACCATAGTGGCTTGGAGAGTTATCAGGTAGTAAAACTAAGAATCGAACCTGTTAATTTACAAAAAGAGAATTCGCCTATATTTTTGTACCAATAGATAATGTAGCTAATATCCAGACAGTTTTAATAGTTCCAACACCTTCAAGACCACCGATATCCACAAATTAGATATTTCATTTGCCATACTATGTTAGTTTCCATTAATTAATCGCTATTGGGAACATTATCGATTTGTACAAAAAAAAATTTTTATGCAAAATTAACATGTTCGATTCTAGGCTTTGACCTGGATCTTGGACAGTTATGATTCTACCTGATAACTGTCCAAACCACTATAGTCTGAACTTCATAATTGCACATCGTTTATAACTGTGTTGGTTGCGCTGATAAATTCTCAGCTTTTATAAAATCACGAAAGTTCGGTGATAGGTGGGATCTTACTCTATAAGCAACAGACTGATATCGAATAGATCCAAGTACTAATTGGTTGGATTCGGTAAGACCGAAACTCTTCGGTACATTCACTTGGACCAAGATGTACTGTAACTGTAACTGTAAGCGATCTATCGGCCGACAGAAACAACTGTAGTTTGCTTTAATGGATCTCACTTTATTTGCAGTGTTTTATCGTTAAAGAAATGTCGCCTTTAATTCAAAAGGATTACGGTCTATTTACATTTCTCTTTTGCTACGGTTCAAAGGAAATTAAATTAGCACTAAACCGAATATCAGTTTATTAGCAGATACGTGTCTCTAATATGATTAACGGAATCTTGTTAAGAGAATACTTTAATTGTTTCCGTCCGTTTTGACTTTGAATTAATCTAATTTTAAAACTTTTGGTTTTTCCAAATATACAGATATATAATAGTATAATTTTATAAAGAAAAGGAAAGACTTGATTGTTTGCATTAAATAGACTTCGAAACTACTGAACCCATTTACATGAAACTTGGTATGAGGATACGTTGATTAATTGACAGTAACAACAGTAACATTACTTTTTATCCCTGTTCCCTGTTTTTATCTCTGATATTCCCACGGGATCGGCAGATCGGCGGTATAATTAAAACCATTTTATCCCAGAACCCATCATAGGTCAGCGTTTGACCACTATCTCACACGATGGTAAGTGACGATGTGTTCTAAGATGTAACAGTTATATTCTTTGCTTATTTGACAGACTTTAACTATAGTTGTGTCAATTTATTTTTTCATTGAACCTAAATAAATAAATAAATATTGCAGGACATTCCACACATCGCCATCTAGCCCCAAGCTAAGTAACTAGACTTGTGTTATGGGTGCTAGACAACGGAAACAACCAGACCACAGACAAATATCTAAGCATAAAACTTGTCTGAGGCGGGAATCGAACCCTCAACCCTGTGTTTGGCAGTCCGGCATGTCGACCATTGTGCCAACTGGGTCGTCGAACCTTGATTTGATCTTGTGGATTATACCTTGTATCTATAAGCGAAGGCTATTTTCTTCTGATATTAATTTATTTAATTACGTATAATTTGCGGCAATCCACGCAGTAGTCTTAGGTACTCACCTGCAAGCAAAGTGCACCCAATTTAACACTCAGAACTTAATACGAAAACCCCACCACTTACGGTCATCCAATAAGTCTCAAATAGACCGTAACTTGAAACTGCGAGCTTAAGTTAACTTGAATAATTGCCACTGTTGTCCAAACTTAAGCTTAGCGAAGCTGGATGTAGTGTCTAATGCCATAGCCAGGTATTCGTGACACACGGCTTGTCGCTTTGGGGAGTAAGCTATCTGGGGCAACATAACCTAATTAAATTGCTCTAGTTATTGGAAACGATTGTATCGCATGTCGCAAACTCAGGTGATCTAAAGTAGTAACTCGTCTAAAACGCAACTGGGAATTGGTCTTAAAAACATTTCGTCTAACTCTCAAGTTAGAGAGAGTAACCCAAATTGGACCACTTTTAATATCACAAATCTCTAAATCCTTTCGAGATATATAAATGAAACATGACTCTCAATATAGCTTCATTCAGTGGCTAAATAATATCAACTTTACAATTAAACTAGCTTTTACCAGCGACTGTGTACTGGTAGAATTAGTAGGTTGGACCGAGCCAAGACGTTGGCCCATACACACTTAGCCCCCCTTTTTCTTCCCCTAAGGGGTAAAATTTCGTAAAATCCTTTCTTATCGGATGCCTAAGTCATACAAAGAACACACCCTCCAAGTTTCAGGTCTCTACGATCAGTGGTTTGGACTGTGCGTTGATCCGTCAGTCAGTCAGGACAAAGCATTTTATATGTATAGATAGAAGACAGGATAAAGCATTTTATATGTATAGATTGGGTTAAAAAAAAACTGGTTGCCTGTAAAGTCGGTATACGGGCGAAAGTTTTACGTGACAACAACTGTGCTCGAGTGGAAGGGACGCGTGCCTTTCACTTTTTATGTCTGTCTCTCTCGCTCTTAGGCGGGCTAATCATGCCCGAGTGGAAGGGACGCGTGCCTCTCACTCGCTCTCATTGTGAGCGCATAACGTCAGCGGAGCGTAACGCAGTTTCTTGAAGTGTCACCCGGCAAACCAATTTATAAAACGTTGTCACGTCAAAAAATTAAGATTACGATGAAACTTGGATAGTTGGAGCCCTGGAATAATTCCCTTGTTGGAAGAAAAGTATTCTATACATTTGAACAGTGTGTCCCAAAGGATTGCTGCAGTGCAAGTAATGTAAACTGTATTAACCTGGTCTTGAAAACGGCTAACTTACACCTGAGACTTGCTATCAAGTTTCATGAAGACACTAATTCTATCGTACTACACCGTACTTAGACCTTTGCTCAACAATGGAACACAGCAGGCCAGCTAAAAAAAATCTAAAATCCTACTAATATTATACATGTAAAAGTTAGTGTGTAGTAGTATTATACAGGGTCATTTTTTTTATGTGGGCCTTATGGGCTATATATCCTAAACTGTAAGAGTTAGCGAAAAATGCTGAAAGTTTGAAAAATGGTGAAAGTTGGGTGCCCAATTTGGACCAAAATTAAAACTGCATCATTCGATTTTTGGAAAAGTCATTACCTGTAGATTTTGCAAAAATAGTCATCCTATATTTTATACCAATCGATAGTCTTGCTGTGAAAGATCAATTTTTAGAAACAAACATAGTATGGCTAATCAAAGGAAATAGCTCCCTTTTGTAGTCTTCTGTAATTTTTATAATGTCCCTGAAAAGATGTAGTGAGAGTAATGACATTTTTCCAAAAATCGAATGATACAGATTTAATTTTGGTTAAAATCGGGCACCCAACTCTTTTTAGCATTTTTCGCTATCTCTTATAGTTTAGGATATAGCCCTGAAGGCCCACATAAAAAAATAACCCTGTAAATGTGTGTCTTGTATGTTTGTTACTCCTTCAGGCAGTAGTTTTTGCCTGAAGGAATAACAAACCGACAGGACCGATTGCGATGAAAGTTGGTATGTAGATAGCTGGAAACCTGAATTTATACATAGGCAACTTTTTATTCCAATATTCCCACGGGATCGAGACTTATGCCGGTAAAACAACTGTAAACTACTGGTAAATTCCACGCGAACCTACTAAGACTAAAGTATAGTGTCCTGGAAGTGCTACTAACATAGTTTTAAGTTATCTATTAACACTTTCAATTTATATTATAAAATATGTATGTTAGTCTATAAGGTATGTATCTATGGGCCTTCGTAGCCTGAAATAAATTATTTATTTTATTATTATTTTATTATTAAAACCGCGGGACGCAGCCAATAACAACATAAAACCAACTCTCCGAATAAGATTTGATGTGTTTTTATAAGGAAGCTAAATAAATTCAAACAACAATACTTCCCGCACGTTTGTTTGTAAAAATAAATAAAATACAGCGAGAACGTCGTTAGTGTGACCATTAGGGCTAACGAGCCTACACTTGAAAGTGGACAAAATGTCCACCCTACGACAATCGGCGTCCTTTACTAGGGTTGGCTGTTGTTTTGTCGATAAAAAAATAGGTAAAGTCGCCATTTTATCGATATCGACATACACTTGAAAGTGGACAAAATGTCCACCCTACGACAATCGGCGTCCTTTACTAGGGTTGGCTGTTGTTTTGTCGATAAAAAATAAGTTAGTCACAATTTTATCGATATCGATATACACTTGAAAGTGGACAAAATGTCCACCCTATGACAATCGGCGTCCTTTACTAGGGTTGGCTGTTGTTTTGTCGATAAAAAAATAAGTTAGTCACAATTTTATCGATATCGACATATACTTGAAAGTGGACAAAATGTCCACCCTACGACAATCGGCGTCCTTTACTAGGGTTGGCTGTTGTTTTGTCGATAAAAAATTAGGTAAAGTCGCCATTTTATCGATATCGACATACACTTGAAAGTGGACAAAATGTCCACCCTACGACAATCGGCGTCCTTTACTAGGGTTGGCTGTTGTTTTGTCGATAAAAAAATAAGTTAGTCACAATTTTATCGATATTGACATACACTTGAAAGTGGACAAAATGTCCACCCTACGACAATCGGCGTCCTTTACTAGGGTTGGCTGTTGTTTTGTCGATAAAAAAATAAGTTAGTCACAATTTTATCGATATCGACATACACTTGAAAGTGGACAAAATGTCCACCCTACGACAATCGGCGTCCTTTACTAGGGTTGGCTGTTGTTTTGTCGATAAAAAAATAGGTAAAGTCGCCATTTTATCGATATCGACATAAACTTGAAAGTGGACAAAATGTCCACCTTACGACAATCGGCGTACTTTACTAGGGTTGGCTGTTGTTTTGTCGATAAAAAAATAAGTTAGTCACAATTTTATCGATATCGACATACACTTGAAAGTGGACGAAATGTCCACCCTACGACAATCGGCGTCCTTTACTAGGGTTGGCTGTTGTTTTGTCGATAAAAAAATAAGTTAGTCACAATTTTATCGATATCGACATACACTTGAAAGTGGACAAAATGTCCACCCTACGACAATCAGCGTCCTTTACTAGGGTTGGCTGTTGTTTTGTCGATAAAAAAATTAGTTAGTCACAATTTTATCGATATCGATATTGTGCCTTAATAAAATTTGCGCTTTCCGTAAAGGTGACTAAAAAAAACTTTATTTAATAGTCCACAATAATAGAACAAGCTTATCTATGATACCTACACTAGGCTAATGCCTGTGACGTAGACATCAATGATTCTATGAATTTATATGTAAACATTTGGGACAGTTTTCGAAAGGAAAGTATATACTTAAATTAATCTAGTGTCTTTTATTAAACAAAAAATTAAATACAATGAACAGAAATTAGAGTAGGTAAACAGAAATATTTCGCTAGAGAATTGCTTTGAGACTTTCAATCAGAAGGGACACTCCGTTATCCCAGTCTCTTGAGAGTCTGGGATAACGGACTAAAGTGTCTAGGTTATATTTTTAATGATCAGTGAAGTTTTCTCATACATTTAACTCACCATCTAAATCGGCCCAGTCGTTTGAAAAAACAAACAAACCAATATACTTTCGGATTTTTAATTTTACTTGCGACCCGCCCCGGCTTCGCACGGCTGTATTATGCATGTATTATACATATAAACCTTCCTCTTGAATCACTCTATCCATTAAAAAAACCGCATCAAAATCCGTTGCGTAGTTTTAAAGATCTAAGCATACAAAGGGAAATAGGGACATAGGGACGGCGAAAAGTGACTTAATTTTATACTATGTAGTGAAGTTAGGATTAGATGCAACCCTCGATTTTATCCGCGAAAGTCCTATTTTCATAGCCAAATCAGAATGCAAAGTTGTATATTATGTGTTATTTCGGGACTTCATTTATCATACAAAGTTTCATGGCAATCGGATAAGTAGTTATTGCGTGAGAAAGTAACAAATATATAGACTGACTTACATTTTCACAAAAGAAATATCAGCTAGTACGAAATATCACTGAGAGTCGCAATATTATAAAGATCCTAAATCCATAAGAAGACACAAAAACAGTTTAATAAAAATATCTCAAGCCATTTCTCTAACATTCCACAGCGTTTTATCGATATTTTTTGTAGGTATATAGGTACAGTAATATTTTAGTGCCGAAATAACAAATTGTTGTTCGCGAACGAAAGCCAAAGGATGTTGGCTCTTGTCCATATATGGATATTATACTTCCCGGATGTTTCGATCGATGACGTATTCAATTTAGCTCAAAGCTGCTTTTCCTGTCTGTTTTGCGAAGTTTAACTGTATTTGAATAATTATTTAATATTAGCAGCGCTTCGCGGTTTCACCCGCATAAGTCCCGATTCCGTGGGAATATCGGAATAAAAAGTAGCCTATGTTATTTGCAATGAATCATTGTATCCTCATACTAAGTTTCATCAAAATCGGTTCAGTAGTTTCGGAGCCTATTTGTTACAAACTCTTTTTTTTTTTCGTTTTTATTATCTTTACTATACCGGAACATGCCAGGAAAGATACCGGACCGGCACATGTTTGGAAACGTCACCTGCCAAAGTCAAAAGATGATGGACGAAGCAAACCAAAAATTCCCGGTCCGGTTACTTGTATACACCGAAAAAAAGGTTTCTTGTAAACGGGACCATATTACTAAGACTTCACTGTCTGTCTGTACGTCCGTCTATCTGTCTGTCACAAGGCTGTATCTCATGAACCGTAATACCTAGACAGTTGAAATTTTCACCATCATGATGTATTTCTGTTGCCGCTATAACAACAAATACTAAAAACAGAAAAGAAAAAATGGGGCTTCTATACAACATGTTACGGAACCCTTCGTGCGCGAGTCCGATTCGCCCTTGGCCGGTTTTTATTTTTTATGTGATGTTCGGGATATATACAGGGTTATTGGAAATTATACTAGCAAGCCGTTGAGGGCTACTTCTGTGCACCTAAACAAACAACTTTTGTTCTACGACTTTTGGAAATACGAAAAAAGAAATGAAAATTTTGAGGTTATGTAAATTCGAAAAACAGCAGATTTTTAAAAACAAAGGTCATTCAGACCAAGAACAGTAGATGAAACTTAAAAAATAAGTAAAATTTTAAGGTTACTGACCTCTCCGTGTATGGAACAGCTGATTTTCACGTAAACCTAACCTCAAAATTTTCGAATAAATGGTCGCATTGTGGCGACATCGTCGCACAACTTCATTCATTCATCTGTCACATCACTAGCGTTTGCTAACAGAGAAGTGGGACATCACTAGAGCGTCTCGTGCTCTCTCACTCTCTCTCTTGCGCACGACCCGAAAATGTCGTCGGACTGTTGTCTTGTGTTGGTCTCTAAATAACTGTTTATAACTACGTCTTATATTATATTAATTACTTATAAACGAGTGTTTTATTATACTCTACAAAACGGGGGACTCAATCCCCAAACTGGTGACCGCCGACGTCCGAACAGTACGCAACCTCGTCACGAGAACATCGTCCGGTCGCAAGCAATGACCGCTGCCGTCCACTACCCGACGGCCCTCAGCGACGACGACGTCTTACCTCTATAGGAGTCAAGCAAAGACCGCCGCCGTCCACTACCTGATGGCCCTCAGCGACGACGACGTCTTACCTCTATAGGAGTCAAGCAAAGACCGCCGCCGTCCACTACCTGACGGCCCTCAGCGACGTCCCACCTCGATAGATATCGAGTAAAGAACGCCGTCCTCTACCTGACGGCCCTCGTCGACGTCGTGCATTGAAACCGACAGTGAGTGATGCGCCCCATTGGTATGTACAGTACACTTCCCTACTAAAAACAAAGTGAACTTTCCTCGAGTGTCGAAATCATACTAACATTCCACCCAGTGAGTCCAAAATCTAAAACATTGACTATAACCTAACATAACTAACATAAAGCAGAAGAACATTTCTCTTCGTATAAGCCCTAAGATAACTACAATAACATTTATAACTTTTTATACGTTCGCTTACTGGTGTTTATAACTTTTTATCAACCGTACACAGCTGTTTTCTGTGAATTTAAATTGCATTTTTGTTTGTGTTTTTATTGTGCATTTACATGTTTTTTTTTGTGCATTTGTATGCTATTTTGCTATTATTGTAAAATTTTGGTACAGCGTCAAAACAATTACTTGCATAATTTGGTACAGGTGTTAACATAATTACTTGCATACTTTACTACATTTTTCACATAATTTGGAATTTAACAACTTATTTTTGTTTCTGTGTGTATGTTATTAACAAATATTTTAATTTCTTTTATTGCGGGTGTTTGTATATTGCCTGAATGTTATATATTCTTCAACTGTGAGTCGATTTTGCCACACCAATACTAATCTTTGCACGGGTTTTAATATATTTTACAAATATTTTGTTTTGTGTGTCGCTTGCTTTCTAACATCACAATATGGCTGAAAGCAGAGAATTACAGGCTCAAATAGAGCGGTTGGAAGCTGAGAAGGCCGCTCTCCTATCAAAATTCGACAGCGACACTAAACCTGAAGTGTGTAGAGTAACGGTGAAGTTACCACCATTTTGGCCCGACAAGCCTGCTGTGTGGTTCGGCCAGGTCGAAGCACAATTTGACATTGCTGGTATAACATCTGACACTACAATGTACAACTACGTTATATCACAGCTCGACCAGCGACTCGTGGGGGAGGTCGAGGACCTCATCACATCGCCCCCACCCAAGGGAACAAGATATTTAAAACTCAAAGAGGAGCTAATTAGAAGGTTGTCCATGTCGGAGGAGCAAAGAGTGCGACAGCTCATAAGTGAAGAAGAACTTGGAGACCGTCGTCCCTCACAATTCCTTCGGCACCTTAGATCTCTATCCGGCCAAGCATTATCAGATGACAATATCCTTCGGCAACTATGGCTACGCCGTCTTCCACAGCAAGTACAAGCTATTCTAGCTTCTCAACCAGAGCTCAACCTGGACAAATTGTCAGACTTAGCTGACAAAGTCATGGAGATAGCCGGCCACAAAAGTCAAGTTTTCTCATGTGCGGTTCCATCGACTTCAACAACAGTTTTGGAATCTCTTGTTCAACGAGTGGAAGAATTAGGTAGACAAGTTGCTGCCATTTCAACGGATCAGCGTTCTAGCCGCTCTCAAAATCGTTCTGCCTCATCGAACCGTAACCGTTCACGTACTACCTCACCGGCCAACGTTGATAAGATATGTTGGTACCATAGGAAGTTTAATGGCAAAGCGACAAAATGCACCAAACCCTGTTCCTGGACTCCCACTCAGCAGGAAAATGCCAACAACAGTCAGTAGAGGCGGCAACTGACTGTTCACATCCCGGCCGCCGTCTTTTTGTCACAGATCAGAAATCCAAGCACCAGTATTTAATAGATACTGGATCGGATCTCTGTTGCTTTCCCCGGCGTCTACTCAAGGGTCGCCTTGATAGCAGCGACTTTGACCTCAGCGCCGCTAATGGTAGTTCAATCAAGACATACGGCACCGTAGCTCTCCATCTCAACTTAGGACTACGCCGGGACTTCTATTGGAACTTCGTCGTTGCTGATGTTAGCACTCCCATCATCGGCTCAGACTTCCTAGGTTACTATAACCTGCTCCCTGACTGTCGCAATAAGCGCCTCGTTGATGGAAACTCTAATCTTTTCGTCAGCGCCACCTCAGTTAAAATTTCGCAGGTCAGCGTCAAAGCCGTAGCTACCGGAAATTCAGTTTTTGCTCAGTTGCTCGCCGAATTTCCTGACATTACGCGCCCCCCGGGTTTGCCTAAGGAAGTCAAACACAACACAGTGCACTACATCAAGACAACTGAAGGACCTCCTGTGTCGTGTCGTCCTCGCCGCCTAGCGCCACATAAATTAGTTGCAGCTACAAAGGAATTCGAAGACATGATGCGATGTGGTATAGCCAGGCCATCGAAGAGTGCCTGGTCATCACCACTACAAATGGTTCTCAAGAAGAACGGCTTGTGGCGGCCATGCGGTGACTACCGTGGCCTGAATGCCAGGACCGTTCCCGATAGATACCCTGTAAGGAACATCAACGACTTTACTCACGGCTTGTCTGGAGCCAGGGTCTTTAGCACCTGCGACCTTGTTAAGGCCTATCATCAAATTCCCGTTTTTGAAGGAGATATTTCGAAGACCGCCATCGTTACCCCGTTTGGCCTCTTCGAATTTCCGTTTATGACCTTCGGGCTCCGAAACGCGGGTCAAACGTTTCAACGTTTCATCGATGAGGTCACACGGGGTCTCGATTTCTGCTTCCCATACGTCGATGACGTTCTGATATTCTCTCCAGATGAAGCTACACACCTGCAACACCTGCGCACGCTGTTCGAGCGTTTCCAGGAATATGGTGTCGTCATAAACCCTTCAAAATGCGTTCTCGGTGCCAAAGAAGTCATTTTCCTAGGCCACCTTATCAACACTGAAGGTACCCAACCTCCTGAAGAACGAGTACGTGCCCTATTGGATTTTCCACCTCCTGAAACCGTCCAAGGCATGAGGCGTTATCTCGGTATGATGAATTACTACCGTCGCTTCATACCACATGCTGCAAAGTTTCAGGCTCCCTTAATCCAAGCCGTCGCTTCAACTAATAGCAAAGGTGCTAAACCATTTCCATGGACGCCCGAGCTTCACGAAGTTTTTAACGCTTGTAAACAAAGTCTATCCACTGCTACGCTTCTGCAACATCCGGTCAACAACGCTCCGTTAGCCTTGTTCACAGATGCATCCAGCGTACACATAGGCTCCTGTCTGCAACAAGAAATTAACGGTCAATGGTACCCACTCGCCTTTTTCAGCAAGAAACTCACATCGCGTCAGTCCGAGTGGCCTGCATACTATCGGGAACTCCTGGCGGTGTACGAAAGTGTACAACATTTCCGCCACCTTCTCGAAGTTCAACATGTCACTATTTATACTGACCACAAACCACTATTGTACGCTTTCGCACAGCGTCGGGACAAACTCCCTCCTTCTCAACTCAACCAGTTGTCGTTCATTAGCCAGTTTTCTACCGATATCAAATATATCAAGGGCGAAGACAATATTGTAGCTGATGCCATGTCACGGATAGATGCGATATCGCTTGAACAAGAGTACGAAGCACTCGCGAAATCCCAAGACAATAACGAAGAACTCGCAGAACTCATGCGCGAAACGACGACGAGTCTCAACCTCACCAAGGTGAACATTCCTGCTACAGGACTGTCGCTGATTTGCGACACCTCTACTGGAAGAGCTCGACCCTACGTCACCCCTGAGTTCCGCCGAACTATATTCGATAAATTACACGGGATGAGCCACCCCGGTGCCAGGGCAACTACTCGTCTTGTCACTGAGCGTTACGTCTGGCCTTCCATCAACAAAGATTGCCGGAACTGGTCCCGAGCTTGCCTAGCGTGTCAACGCAGCAAGATTTCTCGACACAACTCCGCTCCCCTGGGCAATTTCAACACTCCATCTGGTCGTTTCATGCACGTCCATATGGATATTGTTGGACCGCTACCCGTCTGCAACGACTACCGTTACTGCTTAACAGCTATAGACAGGGTAACCAGGTGGCCTGAAGTATGGCCTATGCGAACAGCAACTGCAGAAGAAGTCGCAGACACATTCACCAGAGAATGGATCTCTCGCTATGGAGTACCCCTCGTCTTGACGACAGATCGTGGCGCTCAGTTTGAGTCCGATCTGTTCAGACGATTGCTTCAAAATTTCGCCACCCAACGCATACGAACCACCGCCTATCACCCAGCCGCAAACGGCATGATAGAGCGCGTACATCGTCAACTAAAAGCCTCTCTAATGTGCCACGGAAATTCTTGGATCCAAGCCCTTCCCTTCGTTCTCCTGGGAATGCGCACAGCATTTAAAGAGGATCTCAAAGCTTCAACCGCTGAAATGGTCTACGGAGAAACCTTGCGTCTCCCCGGAGAGTTGTTAGTCCCAGTTCCAGGTCCTGAGAAGATCGAAGACGCTACCGACTTTGTCTTTAGGTTACGCCGTCATATGTCAAATATCCGACCTACCGGCGCCTCCCGACATACTCAACGTGCATCCTTCATTTTCAAAGAGTTGTCCAACGCCACACACGTGTTCTTAAGAGATGATACTGTGCGGCGTCCCTTGCAACCTCCTTATACAGGTCCACACGCTGTAATCGATCGATCCAAGGACGGAAAAACTTTCACCATCAATTTTAAAGGCAAACCTGTCGTGGTAACCGTCGATCGATTGAAGCCTGCATTCGTGGAACAACTTTCGGACTGGCGAAACCACACTCCGGCGAACCCTGAGCCGTCTTCAACTGCAGCTCCGTCGCCTCAACCCGTCGTTCCGCCAGCTCAGCTTCCACCTGCTCCCTCTGCACAGCCTCGTAAGGACCCTCCTGCAGAACCTAAGAAGGCTCCCTACGTCACGAGAGCTGGCAGACACGTGCGTTTTAAAAATTTTGATTAGTTACCTCTCTCCGTGGGGGGGTGGTGTGGCGACATCGTCGCACAACTTCATTCATTCATCTGTCACATCACTAGCGTTTGCTAACAGAGAAGTGGGACATCACTAGAGCGTCTCGTGCTCTCTCACTCTCTCTCTTGCGCACGACCCGAAAATGTCGTCGGACTGTTGTCTTGTGTTGGTCTCTAAATAACTGTTTATAACTACGTCTTATATTATATTAATTACTTATAAACGAGTGTTTTATTATACTCTACAAAACGGGGGACTCAATCCCCAAAGCATTTCCAAAAGTCGTATAACAAAAGTTGTTTGTTAAGGTGCACAGAAGTAGCCCTCGACGGCTTGCTAGTATAATTTCCAATAACCCTGTATAAGTAATAGATCCAATAAATAAATGTGAGACATATCATTACAACAACCGTTTCCAACAATTTCCATTCATCTGTACCTACTATACCTCCTACACTGTACTTACTACTCACTACATCACCCCGCAAAGATTTCTCACGCGGAATGTCCTAACAACTATTTATTTCCCCGCCCACTTGTGACCATGACTGTAACAGCGGTCAGCCACAGTAACCCACTAATGAAGATGGATACAACCCGCGGTTTTTATATCAGCTACCAGGAACAAGTCGTTTGTGTAATGGTATATTAACAAAGAAGTATTGTGGATACAGATTTATTAAGTTTACAGAGAGGAAGAACATCTTTTAGTAATATTTCATTTGGAATGAGGATACGTTTAGATGTAGGTACCTACCTACTTATGATAGTTGGAGGTATTTTTCATTTTAACTATTACAATTTAACGCTACAATGTTCTTTAATCAAGCATTTATCTATCTATACATATAAAATTCTTTGTCCTGACTGACTGACTGACGGATCACCGCACAGCCTAAACCGCTGATCGTAGAGACCTGAAACTTGGAGGGCCTATTCTTTGTATGACGTAGGCATCCGATAAGAAGGGATTTTGAAAAAATCAACTCCTACGCGGTCTAAGCCGCGGGTAAAAACTAGTCTATATATATAAAATTCTTTGTCCTGACTGAATGACTGACTGATCAGCACACAGCCTAAACCGCTGATCGTAGAGACCTGAAACTTGGAGGGTGTGTTCTTTGTATGACGTAGGCATTCGATAAGAAAGAATTTTCCAAAATTTTAGCCTTAAGGGGGTGAAAAAGGGGGGCAACTGACTGTTGACTGATATATCGACGCTTAGAACAAACGAATGAATGGCGGGCAAAATGTTTCATACAGATAGCTGTAATAACGAAGGCAACCGCTAAGAAAGGATATTTAAATTTTTTTAATCCTACTCAGACTTAGTCATAGGCATTTTATTTCATTTTAACTTTTGAAACTCACACCATTTGTATTTATAGTAATTATTTTCCCAAGTCTTAATCGCGATCATGACTACTGTAAATTAATCTACACGTCGATGAAAAATAAAAATATACGAGATTAAATTTCATTTGTTTGTTTGCTTACCATATCACTTCACAAAAGATCGCTAAAAGTAGAAGTATTGCTTCTGTCAGCCCCTGAACTAAGCTAATAAGATTCCATATCGCTTGCAAACGTTGCATATACTTACCTCTCTAATCTCAGTACCATGTAGAGTAGATAACCCGTTTAATTCCACACGACCTGTATATTGTATGCAGGTAATTTCCGACTCCATAAAGTACAAGCGAGGCAAGGAAACCATTTGCTATCTAATTTAGGACATCTCCCACGGGTCTTGTCCAGTGCCTATAGCGTCCCTCACTAAAAAAACGTCTCAAGCTTCTATGTTTCGCCGTCGTGAACTCTTGAAACAAATAATAGCTAGCCGCTTGATAGGTTCTTTGGTAGATTCATCCTATGAGTACTTGCTCCACGGGGTAAGTTTACGGAGACGAATTTTGAATTGGTAGACTGATCCTTCTGTCATATTTAAATAAAAAAAGTGAAAAATTAAGGTAAATGTTGCTACACCTAAAAACAATAAAATGACCATAGAGTTATTAATTGCTCAAGCAACATTAGAAGAGACGTTATACCAGGCTATAAGAACTCAGTAGGAGGTATCCTGCCTTATAAGGGAGAGTAGCCCTTTCACATCATTTTCCATTTGATTGATTGATCGATGATTGATTGCGTTCAGCATAATACATTGATCATGAAACTACACCACTACGGTATTAGGGACGGCGCCCTGGGTCTTATCTCTTCTTATCTGAGCGGTAGGCTCCAGTGTGTCGATGTTAACGGAAAACGATCCCCCGGATCTGCAATAGCAATGGGGGTTCCTCAAGGATCCATATTAGGACCTTTCCTGTTCTTAGTTTATATAAATGACTTACTTTACCTTGTAAGGGACAACCATGGGATAGTGTTGTTCGCAGATGACACCTCCTTGGTGTTCAAGGTTAAAAGGCGTCAGTCCAACGTTGACGATGTGAACAATGCTCTCTCTAGAATAGTTGATTGGTTCAATTCCAATAATTTATTACTTAAGGTTGAATGTTTCGTATCGCTAAGCAAAGTATTCCGCTAGATGGCGCTTGTTTTCCCCGAAAGTATATTTTTATTTTATTTTGCTATGATTGACGTGGAATTAAAGTATTTGTATATATGTTGCCTGTTTTCTAGTTTGCTCTGAACATATTTCAAACATAATTTAATTTTTTGGAAGTCACATTTTAATGTATTTCCAAAGTACAATTTTTAACTCTTGTCACGATATAAATGACACGCACACATACAAAACAATAAACTGTAGCAACTATAGACTATATTTGACGTAGTCCTACAGATACCGATTGGTGTAGTCATTTAGAGCGGCGGGGTAGTGTTCTGAAGAGCCCCAGTTCAAATCTCGATACAAATAGAATTTTTTTTTGAAAATATATTTTTGAATAAATTTTCTAAAACAGGATCAATTTTATGGTAGGTACTGTTAGTAATCTTTTTTTTTTAAACTAGGACGAATTCTGAACGATGCAAATTGTACTAGGTCTGAATGGAAAGAGAAAAATAAAGACAAAGTAATGTACAAAAAGGTTTATTTATTTAAAATTAGTTCTATCTTATCATCTTATATCGGGGACTGACATAGCCAGCAACACTTCGACCCCTTGGGATCGATTAACGCAGTGATCCCACTAAGAGGGAAAATCCTATGTTTCTCCGGTTTGGGATATGCATTCCCAAGGAGGCCCATGGGTCTCCTTCGCTTCGTCACTAAGACGGCGCATTCACACAGGATGTGCTCCATAGTTTCTCTGACATCACCGCAGGTTCTGCAGTCAATATTAGAAGTTATATTCATTTTTAAAAGCATGTCATTGGTTTTGTAAAGCCATGTCAAGGCACCAATCACAGCTCGTGCTTTGCTTTTTCCGTTGTTCAATATAAATTTAGAAGCCCCTCTGGGCCTGCTACCTATGAATTTCTTCGAATGTAGTAGCCCTTCACTGATTTCCCACTCTTGCGTGTGTTTCTTATCAACGTAATCCTTTACGGCCTTTGTGATTGTGCATGCTGGCAGGCCCGTACATGGTTCTGGTCCAAGCATAGCACTTGCCGATCCTGTTCTTGCAGCTCATCAGTCTTCTCATTTCCTGCTATTCCTTCATGGCCTGGGACCCAGAGTAGTCGTAGTTTGTTCCTACGGCCCAACTTGTGTGGATAGGTTACCCACCTTGAGGGGTATACTTGTGAAATAATTCAATCACTTACAAGACACTAAAATTCCCTCAAGGTTTATTTTCAGTAGGTGCTCAGATGGATGATACTTTAAACACAATAGTAGGAATATATTAAATGATTATAATATTTTATTTTTGGTTTTTCTATTTACTGACTACTTGACATCTCTGTTGACTCTCCGTTGCCTAGGTAACAAGCGCGCATCCAGTGCGAGGCAAAGTATCGACTGGGTGTATGTTGCCAGTGTGTACAACAAACAGTATCAAAAAAACAACAAGACTGCTTGGTTTGTTTCTCGCGAATTACTATACTTCATTTATATTTTATTATATTTTTATACTATTAATTAAATGCAAACAAGTACAAATGTTTATTTATTTATTATATACGTAAAGTGATAATTTGATAAGTCTATCAAAATAATGTATAATTCAAGTATCAAAAGTGACGCGACAGTGCCAAAAGTTACATAAAATCTTGCAGGTGTAGGTCTGGCAGCACTGAGTTGAATATCATGCAATTGAAAATATTTTGATTTTTTATTAGACAGATTAGACGGAGAGGCAACGTCGCCCTTATCCAGCAAACTGTATTGCGGCTCTGCTCTAGCGTAATTGCGTGTTCCTGCTTCCACACACAACGCGACAACGTCGCGTGTTTCCACACATCTATACGTCACCTCACACTATGACAATACGTCAATATAGCCGTGCACCACCACATACGTAAAATTGGTCTCTTTTTTCACGCTGAAACAGAGTACTTCCTGGATGTTAAACAGTGATATTTTTGGTCTGCCCCTACAATAGCTTAAATTAGGCCTACTTTAAGTCATAATAAGTTAAATATCTCAGTATAAAACGTAGGAATCCCTAAAACATTTAGTAGGGAAAACGTACGACCTTAATGGATCCAATACTAAATTAATTCGGTTCACACTTCCAAATGTAAAACAAGTAAAAACCTTTGTAAAGATTAATGATGAGGAAGTTGAATTAGTCAGTAAGGCTGTCTTTCTAGGTATAACTTTAGATGCTAAGCTTCAGTGGGGCCCGCATGTGGAAGCATTGTCCAATAGACTTAGTTCTGCCGCTTACGCCTTTAAGAAAATTCGCGAATACACGGACATTGAGACTGCTCGTCTAGTCTATTTCAGCTACTTCCACAGTGTCATGTCGTATGGCATCCTGCTGTGGGGGTGTGCTGCAGATATTGATGCTATTTTTATATTACAAAAAAGAGCTGTCCGAGCTATCTATAAAATGGGCCCCAGGGAATCACTTAGAGAAAAATTTAAAGATATAAATATATTAACGCTCTATTCACAATATATTTACGAAAACTTGCTCTACGTTCACAAAAATCCTGATATTTTTCCTGACCTTGCCCGGTAGTAGGCTCCGGAAAATAAGCAGGTCGTTTAATAGTACATGTGTGCTCTATTATAATAAATTACCTAAAGATGTATATGACATGTCCATTAACAAATTCAAAACTTTTATAAAGCATAAATTATGCGGTAAGGCATACTATGATACCTCTTCGTACCTTAATGATAAGAATCCATGGATGTGACTTTAATTGCTTCATTTCAAATAATACCTTCAAATATTTGTAATATTGACCTTTGTGAGCGTGATCACATAAAAAAAAACCCCATGAGTTTCTTGTGCCTTCTTCTCATTGGTGGGCGCGTTCCGAAGGCACACATCCTAACTTAGTTTTTTTTGCGCCAGATCGTACGATCCTGGGTTGATATTTCTAGATTATTTATTTACTATCGACCCGCTCCGGCTTCGCACGGCTATATTGTGCATGTAATTTACATATAAACCGTCCTCTTGAATCACTCTGTCTATTTAAAAAAACCGCTTATATTATAAAATCCGTTTTTAAAGATCTAAGCATACAAAGGGACATAGAGACGGCGAAAAGTGACTTTATTATTTTATTTTATACTATGTAGTGATTTACATTATGATATACGTCAGCATCATCATCATTATCATCAGCCAGTATCAGACCACTGCTGGACGTAGGCCTCTCCCAAGATACGCCACTGAGCCCTATATTCGGTTCTTCTTCTCCATTCACTGCCCACCGCTTTGCGTATGTCGTGTCACAGGGCGTACTACACTACGTTTGCCAATTCGCGGTCTCCACTCCAGGGGCCTTATTCTGCTATTTGGCCAACCATTGTCATTATATCGAGACGCTATTGATATTATATCGAGATTGTGACTTTATTTGGTATTGTGCTAAAGTTTTAATAACATCGCAATATAATCACTATGGAGTCTCAATGGTATGGTAATATTTACCTTGCAGGTGTTGCCTAGCAACATGGTATATGTTGCTAAGCAATATACCGTTTTGACAACTATCGAGATTCCATTAAGCTACGATTGTAGAGCAGAATACAAAAGTGAGTCAGTGGTGTGTCAGTGGTGTTTCGATAGAATAGTCAACGTTAGGAGAATTTGACATGTAATGTCATATTTTTGACATTAAATTTCTATTATGATTATATCGACACACTATTGAAACACAATTGTGTTAGCAGACTTATTCCCCAGGACAAGTTTACCCCAACGATTATCAGTCCTGCGGCAGATATAACCAGCCCACGACCACTTCAGTTTGCTAATCCGTTGAGCTATGTCGATCACTTTAGTTCACTTCACTTATCTACCTGCCTGATGGTAGATCCACATCTAATTCACTTTTATTATCAATTTCATTATAATCTAGAAAACCAGAGAATTTTAACATATTTTTTTTATTTGTATATTTGCTAAAGCCCTGCCATCATTATTTGCGTATCTTGTGTGTACTTCGTCGATAGCAATGGATATAAAGAGATCTAGATAAACTAGTGACAAGTTGTGAAACTTTGTGAAACTCTGGGCATGACAAGCGTCCCCTAACCCGGCCACGCGGACGACTAGAATCCGATACTATCTTTTACAATGCATTTTGTTCAGTTTGTTCCGAAATCGGTTCGTGTTTGGAGTTTTTATTTAAGATGTCTATGGATTTTATTGAAATCATAGCAATGAAAATGTAAAGATACGTTTTACTAATTTGTGGTCAAAATTGGAGTCGAAGTAAATATTGCAGGAAATTGCTCACAGCGCCACCTAGTGCCAAGTTAATGCTTGTGTTACTTATGGTGACTAGGTAACGGATAGGATACTTATAAAAAAAATCTTGTATTTAAATACTTATTATAAGTACAGAATTTATTGATATAATGATTGCAGATGACTATTCAGGGCGGGTGTGCTACTTGGAACTTGTATTGGAGTAGGTTTGCCCAGAACCTATACCACCCTATCAGCTTAGTCAACCATGGACACAAATACTTGCGCTACAGAGGTTGGTGATAATTATACATAAAGACTTTTGTACATTTTGACACTGAGACTATTATACCTATTGACTTTCCTAACTTTCCCTTTAAATAACATTAATCATTATAAATTCGTACGTAAAGTACGTTTATTTCTTCAGTTTTTAAATAACTGTAACTAGTTCTGAAAATGACAATTTCAGTTCAAAATGTTTTACTAAAACCACGTGCCACCGATAATTCATCGAAGTCATCTATTAGAGATGTCTTTAAACGTCGAAACTACTGGTAGGTGCGCAAGATTAATCGAATAGTCAACTTGACAGAGTGTAGAAACGCATCTGTTAGTGTCCACCGTTAATGCTGCTAAATATGTATAAGTTATTGTGAAAGCAATGCATTTGCAGTTGCTCGTTTCTGGTAATAAGTGGTCGTCTGTTTAAAGTCATACCAAAATAAATAAAAATCCGCAGAAAAAAAGAAATTGCTTAACGGAAATGCTGAACGGAAAATAACACAATACCCTGAGGCAGGCCTAAATCAATAGTTTGATTTGTATTAAGTACTTACAACATGTATAGAAATAGTTTTTCGCGATTTGCGAAATTTCTGATACACCTATTGATTTGTTCTCCATTCAAAACCACATAAATTCATTAAAAAAAAATTTTTTTTTTTCGAAAATACGACTTATCTCTGTAACTTCTAAATTTAAATAAAAAATGCAGATGTTAATTATTTCAAAAATAGATAAGGGAAGGTCTCTTTAAAACGCTTTCTCGAAACAGCAGTTTTAGGGACTTTAACTTAGTAACGGTTCTAAATAAGGTAACCTAGTATATTAAGAGGAAAGGGTACCGGGGGCTTTCTCCATACAAACTATTACAAACGTAGTCGACTGTTTTCTCCCTGGATAATGACGCTAGAGCAAATATTTTTGGTGCATAAAACTTATAACTGCCATGACCATGCCCCTATTTTTTGCTTTTTTTAATTTTTTAATTTATTTAATTTTAATTTCTATGATAAATAGAAAATGAAAAAAACCAAAACATAGGGGCATAGTCATGTCAGTTATAGGTTTTATGCCACAAAAATATTTGTGCTAGTGTCATTATCCAGGGAGGAAACAGTCGACTATGTTTGTATGGAGAGCGCGCAGGTACCCTTTCACCTTAAAAGTCTTGTAAAAGTCAAAACGTATACTTACCAAATTTAGTAATAACTGGACAGTTGACGACCCAGTTGACACAATGGTCACCATGCCGGACTGCCAAACACAGGGTTGCGGGTTCGATTCCCGCCTCAGCCAAGTATTTATATGCTTAAATATTTGTCTGGGGTCTGCTTAGATATTTGTCTTTGGTCTGGTTGTTTTTATGTATTTTAAGTATATATTTACAAAATAAAAGTATATAAGTAGTATATCCGTTGTCTAGCACCCATAACACAAGTCTTGTTACTTAGCTTGGGGCTAGTCCTGCAATATTTATTTTCTTTTATTTGTTAAGTTATAAATACAAACATGAAATTGAAACAAAGTATAAAAACTAAGTCTACTACTACAGAGTTGTCATCAAAAACAGTATACCTAGTCAAATGTGGCCCACGTAATCAGGAACTACCTACTACCCAAAGGTAAAATTGCGTTAAACAATCACTAGTTACCTCCCTTGGAAACCCCCACTTACCTCGTTATTCTGACACCGGGGTTTTTCTTAATCACCGTCCAAGTAACCCGAACCAAATTACTAGAATCGGATGACGCGTGACATTTCGTTTTTGGACCTTTTTTCTGGACGTGGCTATATTCTTGTTACTTTATACGATTGTACGATTTTATGTGGAACCGAAGTGTTTGTTTGATAGTGTAGGTACGAGTAGATCCTAAGGTGGATTCACTTTTTGGAATCCTACTAATATTATAAACTAACGACCCGCCCCGGTTTCGCACGGCTATAATATTACGACGACCCAGTTGGCACAATAGTCACCATGCTAGACTGCGAAACACAGGTTTGCGGGTTCGATTCCCGCCTCAGACAAGTATTTATATGCTTAAATATTTGTCTGGGGTCTGGTTGTTTCTATGTATTATAAGTATATATTTACAAAAGAAAAAGTATATACGTTGTCTAACACCTATAACACAAGTCTAGTTACTTAGCTTGGGGCTAGATGGCGATGTGTGGAATGTCCTGTAATATTTATTTATTTATATTGTGGATATAAGCTATCCTTTTTATTCACTGTATCCATTAAAAAAACCGTATCAAAATCTGTTGCGTAGTTTTAAAGATCTAAGCATACGTAAGGACAAACAGCGGGAAGCAACTTTTTTATACTATGTGATAGTGATGATGTGAAAGTGTTGATAATATGTGTGTGTGTGTTTGTATGTTTATTACTCCTTCACGCAAAAACTACTGAATCGATGGGTATGTGCCACATACCCATCGATTCAGTAGTTTTTGCGTGGGTATCACTATCACTACATCACTACATAGTATAAAACAAAGTCGCTTTCTCTGTCCCTATATCCCTATGTATGCTTAGATCTTTAAAACTACGCCACGGATTTTGATGCGGTTTTTTTAAATAGATAGAGTGATTCAAGAGGAAGGTTTATATGTATAATACATGCATAGTATAGCCGTTCGAAGCCGGGGCGGGTCGCTAGTCTAGTAATAAATATAGAAGTGTATTTTTACGATAAACTTATGAGCGCCAATTAACATTGCTGTTACGGTGAAGGAAAACGTCATGATAAAATCCGCGGCTTAGTTGGCTCTAGACGGATTGATGATTTCTTTCCTCTAGGTACGGTCGACTAAGCTGAGAGGGTGATATAGATTCTGGGCAAGGTTACTTCATCTAATATTATGTCTCAGGAACTACTAGCACAGAATAGCATGGATTTTATTTAGGGTTCTATACAGTAAGGGTCCTAAGTAAATGATCAGTTTGCTACAATAATCCTATCAACAAGTATTGGAGTTACGACCTTCTTCTAATAGACGTTACACACAAACCTAAATACTTGAATTAAAAGTACTCAATGTGATTATTATTTTCAACATGTTAGCTAAGTCTTTAGTGGTATGAGCCGCCACCCGCTACACCAACCGACGACGTGGGTTCGATCCACAGGTTACGTTGTTATAATGTTCAAATAGTGCTGCACGGGATTGTAAACGTAACGGTGGGCAGAGACTTTTGACCGTGGATTGTACATGTACAAATAGCTCCGGAAACCCGTAAATAAAAAAATGCGTTTTGTTCTAGTTTGCAGGTTTTTCCAATTTGTGCAAAGCTTAAAACGATGTTTCCTGGTATGTGGTTCATTAAGAATACTCGTTACCGAAATCATTACTTCCTAGAGCTTCCTTAGAGCGCTCATCGTGATTCATTGCTTCTCCTACTCGAGCTAAATTCAAGGAGATGAGAGTAAATGCGCAGTGGAAGAGTGCACAGGAAATTAAATCACTACCACCTTACTTAATAATCTTGCGCCACGAACATTTTCCGATTAAGAAAACGCTTCTCGAATGTGATTTCTTGAAAGCTTTTCCGATGTGGGCAGCTTTTAAATGATGCTCTTACGAGCTAAGAATATTATCATGTGGTTAGATATGTACCTACATGGACTTTAGAACATTTTTCTATTATGAATTGATCGCTTTGTGAATTTTTAGGATTTCGTACCACAAAAGGTAAAAAAAGGAACCCTTATAAGATCACTTTCTTGTCTGTCTGTCTGTCTGTATGTGTGTCACCACTGATTTTCTCAGGAACGGGTGGACCTAGCAAGTTGATTTCATGTGCTATCCTAAAATTGCCCACCACAAAAACATTATGCTAATTTTTTGAAGAATGATTTAATTTAAACCATTACGTAGGTACCTAAAACCCTTAGCTCTCAAATGGCTCTATTTATGTAACATTAAAATTTATAAAAGCTTCTCGTATATTGTACGCGAATATATTCCATGCTCTAATTCCCGGCAGCGTTACATCTCAAAATGGGGTATCTAAATATATGTTTCGGATTAATTTATCCCCTATCGATCCCGGCTTTTGTAAGCTTATCGGGACGCTACATCGCTTCACCCTGGTTTCCTCTTTCCTTAGACAGCTAAAATAGTACTGCACCAGTTGAATACAAATACTTTACTGAGCCACAGCGGACAACATACTTTCTGTCGACGGATAGTTTGGTATTGCTTTCAAACTATTTATATATGCCTATGTAGGCAAGTATGCTGTGTTTGAAGTTGATTTGTGCCATTTGTTGTAATAGACCAATATCCCGCTTACCACCGAACTTTCGTGATTTTATAAAAGCTGAGAATTTCTCAGCGCACAGTTATTAACGATGTGCAATTTCAGACCATAGTGGCTTGGAGAGTTATCAGGTAGTAAAACTAAGAATCGAACCTGTTAATTTACAAAAAGAGAATTCGCCTATATTTTTGTACCAATAGATAATGTAGCTAATATCCAGACAGTTTTAATAGTTCCAACACCTTCAAGACCACCGATATCCACAAATTAGATATTTCATTTGCCATACTATGTTAGTTTCCATTAATTAATCGCTATTGGGAACATTATCGATTTGTACAAAAAAAAATTTTTATGCAAAATTAACATGTTCGATTCTAGGCTTTGACCTGGATCTTGGACAGTTATGATTCTACCTGATAACTGTCCAAACCACTATAGTCTGAACTTCATAATTGCACATCGTTTATAACTGTGTTGGTTGCGCTGATAAATTCTCAGCTTTTATAAAATCACGAAAGTTCGGTGATAGGTGGGATCTTACTCTATAAGCAACAGACTGATATCGAATAGATCCAAGTACTAATTGGTTGGATTCGGTAAGACCGAAACTCTTCGGTACATTCACTTGGACCAAGATGTACTGTAACTGTAACTGTAAGCGATCTATCGGCCGACAGAAACAACTGTAGTTTGCTTTAATGGATCTCACTTTATTTGCAGTGTTTTATCGTTAAAGAAATGTCGCCTTTAATTCAAAAGGATTACGGTCTATTTACATTTCTCTTTTGCTACGGTTCAAAGGAAATTAAATTAGCACTAAACCGAATATCAGTTTATTAGCAGATACGTGTCTCTAATATGATTAACGGAATCTTGTTAAGAGAATACTTTAATTGTTTCCGTCCGTTTTGACTTTGAATTAATCTAATTTTAAAACTTTTGGTTTTTCCAAATATACAGATATATAATAGTATAATTTTATAAAGAAAAGGAAAGACTTGATTGTTTGCATTAAATAGACTTCGAAACTACTGAACCCATTTACATGAAACTTGGTATGAGGATACGTTGATTAATTGACAGTAACAACAGTAACATTACTTTTTATCCCTGTTCCCTGTTTTTATCTCTGATATTCCCACGGGATCGGCAGATCGGCGGTATAATTAAAACCATTTTATCCCAGAACCCATCATAGGTCAGCGTTTGACCACTATCTCACACGATGGTAAGTGACGATGTGTTCTAAGATGTAACAGTTATATTCTTTGCTTATTTGACAGACTTTAACTATAGTTGTGTCAATTTATTTTTTCATTGAACCTAAATAAATAAATAAATATTGCAGGACATTCCACACATCGCCATCTAGCCCCAAGCTAAGTAACTAGACTTGTGTTATGGGTGCTAGACAACGGAAACAACCAGACCACAGACAAATATCTAAGCATAAAACTTGTCTGAGGCGGGAATCGAACCCTCAACCCTGTGTTTGGCAGTCCGGCATGTCGACCATTGTGCCAACTGGGTCGTCGAACCTTGATTTGATCTTGTGGATTATACCTTGTATCTATAAGCGAAGGCTATTTTCTTCTGATATTAATTTATTTAATTACGTATAATTTGCGGCAATCCACGCAGTAGTCTTAGGTACTCACCTGCAAGCAAAGTGCACCCAATTTAACACTCAGAACTTAATACGAAAACCCCACCACTTACGGTCATCCAATAAGTCTCAAATAGACCGTAACTTGAAACTGCGAGCTTAAGTTAACTTGAATAATTGCCACTGTTGTCCAAACTTAAGCTTAGCTAAGCTGGATGTAGTGTCTAATGCCATAGCCAGGTATTCGTGACACACGGCTTGTCGCTTTGGGGAGTAAGCTATCTGGGGCAACATAACCTAATTAAATTGCTCTAGTTATTGGAAACGATTGTATCGCATGTCGCAAACTCAGGTGATCTAAAGTAGTAACTCGTCTAAAACGCAACTGGGAATTGGTCTTAAAAACATTTCGTCTAACTCTCAAGTTAGAGAGAGTAACCCAAATTGGACCACTTTTAATATCACAAATCTCTAAATCCTTTCGAGATATATAAATGAAACATGACTCTCAATATAGCTTCATTCAGTGGCTAAATAATATCAACTTTACAATTAAACTAGCTTTTACCAGCGACTGTGTACTGGTAGAATTAGTAGGTTGGACCGAGCCAAGACGTTGGCCCATACACACTTAGCCCCCCTTTTTCTTCCCCTAAGGGGTAAAATTTCGTAAAATCCTTTCTTATCGGATGCCTAAGTCATACAAAGAACACACCCTCCAAGTTTCAGGTCTCTACGATCAGTGGTTTGGACTGTGCGTTGATCCGTCAGTCAGTCAGGACAAAGCATTTTATATGTATAGATAGAAGACAGGATAAAGCATTTTATATGTATAGATTGGGTTAAAAAAAAACTGGTTGCCTGTAAAGTCGGTATACGGGCGAAAGTTTTACGTGACAACAACTGTGCTCGAGTGGAAGGGACGCGTGCCTTTCACTTTTTATGTCTGTCTCTCTCGCTCTTAGGCGGGCTAATCATGCCCGAGTGGAAGGGACGCGTGCCTCTCACTCGCTCTCATTGTGAGCGCATAACGTCAGCGGAGCGTAACGCAGTTTCTTGAAGTGTCACCCGGCAAACCAATTTATAAAACGTTGTCACGTCAAAAAATTAAGATTACGATGAAACTTGGATAGTTGGAGCCCTGGAATAATTCCCTTGTTGGAAGAAAAGTATTCTATACATTTGAACAGTGTGTCCCAAAGGATTGCTCCAGTGCAAGTAATGTAAACTGTATTAACCTGGTCTTGAAAACGGCTAACTTACACCTGAGACTTGCTATCAAGTTTCATGAAGACACTAATTCTATCGTACTACACCGTACTTAGACCTTTGCTCAACAATGGAACACAGCAGGCCAGCTAAAAAAAATCTAAAATCCTACTAATATTATACATGTAAAAGTTAGTGTGTAGTAGTATTATACAGGGTCATTTTTTTTATGTGGGCCTTATGGGCTATATATCCTAAACTGTAAGAGTTAGCGAAAAATGCTGAAAGTTTGAAAAATGGTGAAAGTTGGGTGCCCAATTTGGACCAAAATTAAAACTGCATCATTCGATTTTTGGAAAAGTCATTACCTGTAGATTTTGCAAAAATAGTCATCCTATATTTTATACCAATCGATAGTCTTGCTGTGAAAGATCAATTTTTAGAAACAAACATAGTATGGCTAATCAAAGGAAATAGCTCCCTTTTGTAGTCTTCTGTAATTTTTATAATGTCCCTGAAAAGATGTAGTGAGAGTAATGACATTTTTCCAAAAATCGAATGATACAGATTTAATTTTGGTTAAAATCGGGCACCCAACTCTTTTTAGCATTTTTCGCTATCTCTTATAGTTTAGGATATAGCCCTGAAGGCCCACATAAAAAAATAACCCTGTAAATGTGTGTCTTGTATGTTTGTTACTCCTTCAGGCAGTAGTTTTTGCCTGAAGGAATAACAAACCGACAGGACCGATTGCGATGAAAGTTGGTATGTAGATAGCTGGAAACCTGAATTTATACATAGGCAACTTTTTATTCCAATATTCCCACGGGATCGAGACTTATGCCGGTAAAACAACTGTAAACTACTGGTAAATTCCACGCGAACCTACTAAGACTAAAGTATAGTGTCCTGGAAGTGCTACTAACATAGTTTTAAGTTATCTATTAACACTTTCAATTTATATTATAAAATATGTATGTTAGTCTATAAGGTATGTATCTATGGGCCTTCGTAGCCTGAAATAAATTATTTATTTTATTATTATTTTATTATTAAAACCGCGGGACGCAGCCAATAACAACATAAAACCAACTCTCCGAATAAGATTTGATGTGTTTTTATAAGGAAGCTAAATAAATTCAAACAACAATACTTCCCGCACGTTTGTTTGTAAAAATAAATAAAATACAGCGAGAACGTCGTTAGTGTGACCATTAGGGCTAACGAGCCTACACTTGAAAGTGGACAAAATGTCCACCCTACGACAATCGGCGTCCTTTACTAGGGTTGGCTGTTGTTTTGTCGATAAAAAAATAGGTAAAGTCGCCATTTTATCGATATCGACATACACTTGAAAGTGGACAAAATGTCCACCCTACGACAATCGGCGTCCTTTACTAGGGTTGGCTGTTGTTTTGTCGATAAAAAATAAGTTAGTCACAATTTTATCGATATCGATATACACTTGAAAGTGGACAAAATGTCCACCCTATGACAATCGGCGTCCTTTACTAGGGTTGGCTGTTGTTTTGTCGATAAAAAAATAAGTTAGTCACAATTTTATCGATATCGACATATACTTGAAAGTGGACAAAATGTCCACCCTACGACAATCGGCGTCCTTTACTAGGGTTGGCTGTTGTTTTGTCGATAAAAAATTAGGTAAAGTCGCCATTTTATCGATATCGACATACACTTGAAAGTGGACAAAATGTCCACCCTACGACAATCGGCGTCCTTTACTAGGGTTGGCTGTTGTTTTGTCGATAAAAAAATAAGTTAGTCACAATTTTATCGATATTGACATACACTTGAAAGTGGACAAAATGTCCACCCTACGACAATCGGCGTCCTTTACTAGGGTTGGCTGTTGTTTTGTCGATAAAAAAATAAGTTAGTCACAATTTTATCGATATCGACATACACTTGAAAGTGGACAAAATGTCCACCCTACGACAATCGGCGTCCTTTACTAGGGTTGGCTGTTGTTTTGTCGATAAAAAAATAGGTAAAGTCGCCATTTTATCGATATCGACATAAACTTGAAAGTGGACAAAATGTCCACCTTACGACAATCGGCGTACTTTACTAGGGTTGGCTGTTGTTTTGTCGATAAAAAAATAAGTTAGTCACAATTTTATCGATATCGACATACACTTGAAAGTGGACGAAATGTCCACCCTACGACAATCGGCGTCCTTTACTAGGGTTGGCTGTTGTTTTGTCGATAAAAAAATAAGTTAGTCACAATTTTATCGATATCGACATACACTTGAAAGTGGACAAAATGTCCACCCTACGACAATCAGCGTCCTTTACTAGGGTTGGCTGTTGTTTTGTCGATAAAAAAATTAGTTAGTCACAATTTTATCGATATCGATATTGTGCCTTAATAAAATTTGCGCTTTCCGTAAAGGTGACTAAAAAAAACTTTATTTAATAGTCCACAATAATAGAACAAGCTTATCTATGATACCTACACTAGGCTAATGCCTGTGACGTAGACATCAATGATTCTATGAATTTATATGTAAACATTTGGGACAGTTTTCGAAAGGAAAGTATATACTTAAATTAATCTAGTGTCTTTTATTAAACAAAAAATTAAATACAATGAACAGAAATTAGAGTAGGTAAACAGAAATATTTCGCTAGAGAATTGCTTTGAGACTTTCAATCAGAAGGGACACTCCGTTATCCCAGTCTCTTGAGAGTCTGGGATAACGGACTAAAGTGTCTAGGTTATATTTTTAATGATCAGTGAAGTTTTCTCATACATTTAACTCACCATCTAAATCGGCCCAGTCGTTTGAAAAAACAAACAAACCAATATACTTTCGGATTTTTAATTTTACTTGCGACCCGCCCCGGCTTCGCACGGCTGTATTATGCATGTATTATACATATAAACCTTCCTCTTGAATCACTCTATCCATTAAAAAAACCGCATCAAAATCCGTTGCGTAGTTTTAAAGATCTAAGCATACAAAGGGAAATAGGGACATAGGGACGGCGAAAAGTGACTTAATTTTATACTATGTAGTGAAGTTAGGATTAGATGCAACCCTCGATTTTATCCGCGAAAGTCCTATTTTCATAGCCAAATCAGAATGCAAAGTTGTATATTATGTGTTATTTCGGGACTTCATTTATCATACAAAGTTTCATGGCAATCGGATAAGTAGTTATTGCGTGAGAAAGTAACAAATATATAGACTGACTTACATTTTCACAAAAGAAATATCAGCTAGTACGAAATATCACTGAGAGTCGCAATATTATAAAGATCCTAAATCCATAAGAAGACACAAAAACAGTTTAATAAAAATATCTCAAGCCATTTCTCTAACATTCCACAGCGTTTTATCGATGTTCGCGAACGAAAGCCAAAGGATGTTGGCTCTTGTCCATATATGGATATTATACTTCCCGGATGTTTCGATCGATGACGTATTCAATTTAGCTCAAAGCTGCTTTTCCTGTCTGTTTTGCGAAGTTTAACTGTATTTGAATAATTATTTAATATTAGCAGCGCTTCGCGGTTTCACCCGCATAAGTCCCGATTCCGTGGGAATATCGGAATAAAAAGTAGCCTATGTTATTTGCAATGAATCATTGTATCCTCATACTAAGTTTCATCAAAATCGGTTCAGTAGTTTCGGAGCCTATTTGTTACAAACTCTTTTTTTTTTTCGTTTTTATTATCTTTACTATACCGGAACATGCCAGGAAAGATACCGGACCGGCACATGTTTGGAAACGTCACCTGCCAAAGTCAAAAGATGATGGACGAAGCAAACCAAAAATTCCCGGTCCGGTTACTTGTATACACCGAAAAAAAGGTTTCTTGTAAACGGGACCATATTACTAAGACTTCACTGTCTGTCTGTACGTCCGTCTATCTGTCTGTCACAAGGCTGTATCTCATGAACCGTAATACCTAGACAGTTGAAATTTTCACCATCATGATGTATTTCTGTTGCCGCTATAACAACAAATACTAAAAACAGAAAAGAAAAAATGGGGCTTCTATACAACATGTTACGGAACCCTTCGTGCGCGAGTCCGATTCGCCCTTGGCCGGTTTTTATTTTTTATGTGATGTTCGGGATATATACAGGGTTATTGGAAATTATACTAGCAAGCCGTTGAGGGCTACTTCTGTGCACCTAAACAAACAACTTTTGTTCTACGACTTTTGGAAATACGAAAAAAGAAATGAAAATTTTGAGGTTATGTAAATTCGAAAAACAGCAGATTTTTAAAAACAAAGGTCATTCAGACCAAGAACAGTAGATGAAACTTAAAAAATAAGTAAAATTTTAAGGTTACTGACCTCTCCGTGTATGGAACAGCTGATTTTCACGTAAACCTAACCTCAAAATTTTCGAATAAATGGTCGCATTGTGGCGACATCGTCGCACAACTTCATTCATTCATCTGTCACATCACTAGCGTTTGCTAACAGAGAAGTGGGACATCACTAGAGCGTCTCGTGCTCTCTCACTCTCTCTCTTGCGCACGACCCGAAAATGTCGTCGGACTGTTGTCTTGTGTTGGTCTCTAAATAACTGTTTATAACTACGTCTTATATTATATTAATTACTTATAAACGAGTGTTTTATTATACTCTACAAAACGGGGGACTCAATCCCCAAACTGGTGACCGCCGACGTCCGAACAGTACGCAACCTCGTCACGAGAACATCGTCCGGTCGCAAGCAATGACCGCTGCCGTCCACTACCCGACGGCCCTCAGCGACGACGACGTCTTACCTCTATAGGAGTCAAGCAAAGACCGCCGCCGTCCACTACCTGATGGCCCTCAGCGACGACGACGTCTTACCTCTATAGGAGTCAAGCAAAGACCGCCGCCGTCCACTACCTGACGGCCCTCAGCGACGTCCCACCTCGATAGATATCGAGTAAAGAACGCCGTCCTCTACCTGACGGCCCTCGTCGACGTCGTGCATTGAAACCGACAGTGAGTGATGCGCCCCATTGGTATGTACAGTACACTTCCCTACTAAAAACAAAGTGAACTTTCCTCGAGTGTCGAAATCATACTAACATTCCACCCAGTGAGTCCAAAATCTAAAACATTGACTATAACCTAACATAACTAACATAAAGCAGAAGAACATTTCTCTTCGTATAAGCCCTAAGATAACTACAATAACATTTATAACTTTTTATACGTTCGCTTACTGGTGTTTATAACTTTTTATCAACCGTACACAGCTGTTTTCTGTGAATTTAAATTGCATTTTTGTTTGTGTTTTTATTGTGCATTTACATGTTTTTTTTTGTGCATTTGTATGCTATTTTGCTATTATTGTAAAATTTTGGTACAGCGTCAAAACAATTACTTGCATAATTTGGTACAGGTGTTAACATAATTACTTGCATACTTTACTACATTTTTCACATAATTTGGAATTTAACAACTTATTTTTGTTTCTGTGTGTATGTTATTAACAAATATTTTAATTTCTTTTATTGCGGGTGTTTGTATATTGCCTGAATGTTATATATTCTTCAACTGTGAGTCGATTTTGCCACACCAATACTAATCTTTGCACGGGTTTTAATATATTTTACAAATATTTTGTTTTGTGTGTCGCTTGCTTTCTAACATCACAATATGGCTGAAAGCAGAGAATTACAGGCTCAAATAGAGCGGTTGGAAGCTGAGAAGGCCGCTCTCCTATCAAAATTCGACAGCGACACTAAACCTGAAGTGTGTAGAGTAACGGTGAAGTTACCACCATTTTGGCCCGACAAGCCTGCTGTGTGGTTCGGCCAGGTCGAAGCACAATTTGACATTGCTGGTATAACATCTGACACTACAATGTACAACTACGTTATATCACAGCTCGACCAGCGACTCGTGGGGGAGGTCGAGGACCTCATCACATCGCCCCCACCCAAGGGAACAAGATATTTAAAACTCAAAGAGGAGCTAATTAGAAGGTTGTCCATGTCGGAGGAGCAAAGAGTGCGACAGCTCATAAGTGAAGAAGAACTTGGAGACCGTCGTCCCTCACAATTCCTTCGGCACCTTAGATCTCTATCCGGCCAAGCATTATCAGATGACAATATCCTTCGGCAACTATGGCTACGCCGTCTTCCACAGCAAGTACAAGCTATTCTAGCTTCTCAACCAGAGCTCAACCTGGACAAATTGTCAGACTTAGCTGACAAAGTCATGGAGATAGCCGGCCACAAAAGTCAAGTTTTCTCATGTGCGGTTCCATCGACTTCAACAACAGTTTTGGAATCTCTTGTTCAACGAGTGGAAGAATTAGGTAGACAAGTTGCTGCCATTTCAACGGATCAGCGTTCTAGCCGCTCTCAAAATCGTTCTGCCTCATCGAACCGTAACCGTTCACGTACTACCTCACCGGCCAACGTTGATAAGATATGTTGGTACCATAGGAAGTTTAATGGCAAAGCGACAAAATGCACCAAACCCTGTTCCTGGACTCCCACTCAGCAGGAAAATGCCAACAACAGTCAGTAGAGGCGGCAACTGACTGTTCACATCCCGGCCGCCGTCTTTTTGTCACAGATCAGAAATCCAAGCACCAGTATTTAATAGATACTGGATCGGATCTCTGTTGCTTTCCCCGGCGTCTACTCAAGGGTCGCCTTGATAGCAGCGACTTTGACCTCAGCGCCGCTAATGGTAGTTCAATCAAGACATACGGCACCGTAGCTCTCCATCTCAACTTAGGACTACGCCGGGACTTCTATTGGAACTTCGTCGTTGCTGATGTTAGCACTCCCATCATCGGCTCAGACTTCCTAGGTTACTATAACCTGCTCCCTGACTGTCGCAATAAGCGCCTCGTTGATGGAAACTCTAATCTTTTCGTCAGCGCCACCTCAGTTAAAATTTCGCAGGTCAGCGTCAAAGCCGTAGCTACCGGAAATTCAGTTTTTGCTCAGTTGCTCGCCGAATTTCCTGACATTACGCGCCCCCCGGGTTTGCCTAAGGAAGTCAAACACAACACAGTGCACTACATCAAGACAACTGAAGGACCTCCTGTGTCGTGTCGTCCTCGCCGCCTAGCGCCACATAAATTAGTTGCAGCTACAAAGGAATTCGAAGACATGATGCGATGTGGTATAGCCAGGCCATCGAAGAGTGCCTGGTCATCACCACTACAAATGGTTCTCAAGAAGAACGGCTTGTGGCGGCCATGCGGTGACTACCGTGGCCTGAATGCCAGGACCGTTCCCGATAGATACCCTGTAAGGAACATCAACGACTTTACTCACGGCTTGTCTGGAGCCAGGGTCTTTAGCACCTGCGACCTTGTTAAGGCCTATCATCAAATTCCCGTTTTTGAAGGAGATATTTCGAAGACCGCCATCGTTACCCCGTTTGGCCTCTTCGAATTTCCGTTTATGACCTTCGGGCTCCGAAACGCGGGTCAAACGTTTCAACGTTTCATCGATGAGGTCACACGGGGTCTCGATTTCTGCTTCCCATACGTCGATGACGTTCTGATATTCTCTCCAGATGAAGCTACACACCTGCAACACCTGCGCACGCTGTTCGAGCGTTTCCAGGAATATGGTGTCGTCATAAACCCTTCAAAATGCGTTCTCGGTGCCAAAGAAGTCATTTTCCTAGGCCACCTTATCAACACTGAAGGTACCCAACCTCCTGAAGAACGAGTACGTGCCCTATTGGATTTTCCACCTCCTGAAACCGTCCAAGGCATGAGGCGTTATCTCGGTATGATGAATTACTACCGTCGCTTCATACCACATGCTGCAAAGTTTCAGGCTCCCTTAATCCAAGCCGTCGCTTCAACTAATAGCAAAGGTGCTAAACCATTTCCATGGACGCCCGAGCTTCACGAAGTTTTTAACGCTTGTAAACAAAGTCTATCCACTGCTACGCTTCTGCAACATCCGGTCAACAACGCTCCGTTAGCCTTGTTCACAGATGCATCCAGCGTACACATAGGCTCCTGTCTGCAACAAGAAATTAACGGTCAATGGTACCCACTCGCCTTTTTCAGCAAGAAACTCACATCGCGTCAGTCCGAGTGGCCTGCATACTATCGGGAACTCCTGGCGGTGTACGAAAGTGTACAACATTTCCGCCACCTTCTCGAAGTTCAACATGTCACTATTTATACTGACCACAAACCACTATTGTACGCTTTCGCACAGCGTCGGGACAAACTCCCTCCTTCTCAACTCAACCAGTTGTCGTTCATTAGCCAGTTTTCTACCGATATCAAATATATCAAGGGCGAAGACAATATTGTAGCTGATGCCATGTCACGGATAGATGCGATATCGCTTGAACAAGAGTACGAAGCACTCGCGAAATCCCAAGACAATAACGAAGAACTCGCAGAACTCATGCGCGAAACGACGACGAGTCTCAACCTCACCAAGGTGAACATTCCTGCTACAAGACTGTCGCTGATTTGCGACACCTCTACTGGAAGAGCTCGACCCTACGTCACCCCTGAGTTCCGCCGAACTATATTCGATAAATTACACGGGATGAGCCACCCCGGTGCCAGGGCAACTACTCGTCTTGTCACTGAGCGTTACGTCTGGCCTTCCATCAACAAAGATTGCCGGAACTGGTCCCGAGCTTGCCTAGCGTGTCAACGCAGCAAGATTTCTCGACACAACTCCGCTCCCCTGGGCAATTTCAACACTCCATCTGGTCGTTTCATGCACGTCCATATGGATATTGTTGGACCGCTACCCGTCTGCAACGACTACCGTTACTGCTTAACAGCTATAGACAGGGTAACCAGGTGGCCTGAAGTATGGCCTATGCGAACAGCAACTGCAGAAGAAGTCGCAGACACATTCACCAGAGAATGGATCTCTCGCTATGGAGTACCCCTCGTCTTGACGACAGATCGTGGCGCTCAGTTTGAGTCCGATCTGTTCAGACGATTGCTTCAAAATTTCGCCACCCAACGCATACGAACCACCGCCTATCACCCAGCCGCAAACGGCATGATAGAGCGCGTACATCGTCAACTAAAAGCCTCTCTAATGTGCCACGGAAATTCTTGGATCCAAGCCCTTCCCTTCGTTCTCCTGGGAATGCGCACAGCATTTAAAGAGGATCTCAAAGCTTCAACCGCTGAAATGGTCTACGGAGAAACCTTGCGTCTCCCCGGAGAGTTGTTAGTCCCAGTTCCAGGTCCTGAGAAGATCGAAGACGCTACCGACTTTGTCTTTAGGTTACGCCGTCATATGTCAAATATCCGACCTACCGGCGCCTCCCGACATACTCAACGTGCATCCTTCATTTTCAAAGAGTTGTCCAACGCCACACACGTGTTCTTAAGAGATGATACTGTGCGGCGTCCCTTGCAACCTCCTTATACAGGTCCACACGCTGTAATCGATCGATCCAAGGACGGAAAAACTTTCACCATCAATTTTAAAGGCAAACCTGTCGTGGTAACCGTCGATCGATTGAAGCCTGCATTCGTGGAACAACTTTCGGACTGGCGAAACCACACTCCGGCGAACCCTGAGCCGTCTTCAACTGCAGCTCCGTCGCCTCAACCCGTCGTTCCGCCAGCTCAGCTTCCACCTGCTCCCTCTGCACAGCCTCGTAAGGACCCTCCTGCAGAACCTAAGAAGGCTCCCTACGTCACGAGAGCTGGCAGACACGTGCGTTTTAAAAATTTTGATTAGTTACCTCTCTCCGTGGGGGGGTGGTGTGGCGACATCGTCGCACAACTTCATTCATTCATCTGTCACATCACTAGCGTTTGCTAACAGAGAAGTGGGACATCACTAGAGCGTCTCGTGCTCTCTCACTCTCTCTCTTGCGCACGACCCGAAAATGTCGTCGGACTGTTGTCTTGTGTTGGTCTCTAAATAACTGTTTATAACTACGTCTTATATTATATTAATTACTTATAAACGAGTGTTTTATTATACTCTACAAAACGGGGGACTCAATCCCCAAAGCATTTCCAAAAGTCGTATAACAAAAGTTGTTTGTTAAGGTGCACAGAAGTAGCCCTCGACGGCTTGCTAGTATAATTTCCAATAACCCTGTATAAGTAATAGATCCAATAAATAAATGTGAGACATATCATTACAACAACCGTTTCCAACAATTTCCATTCATCTGTACCTACTATACCTCCTACACTGTACTTACTACTCACTACATCACCCCGCAAAGATTTCTCACGCGGAATGTCCTAACAACTATTTATTTCCCCGCCCACTTGTGACCATGACTGTAACAGCGGTCAGCCACAGTAACCCACTAATGAAGATGGATACAACCCGCGGTTTTTATATCAGCTACCAGGAACAAGTCGTTTGTGTAATGGTATATTAACAAAGAAGTATTGTGGATACAGATTTATTAAGTTTACAGAGAGGAAGAACATCTTTTAGTAATATTTCATTTGGAATGAGGATACGTTTAGATGTAGGTACCTACCTACTTATGATAGTTGGAGGTAGTTTTCATTTCAACTGTTGTAATTTAACGCTACAATATTGTTGAACTTTGCATTATTCTAGGATAAAATAAGTATTTTATCCTAGAATAATGCAAAGTACTTAATCTTAATCTTACTTAACCTTAGTTACTTAATCTGCAAGTGCAGATTAAGTAACAATACAAGAAAGTTAACCGCTTAGGAAGGATATTTAAAATTCAAATCCTACCCAAACGAAGATGACTTCGTCTGCCCATTAGGGCAAAAGCATTTAATTTCATTTAATCGCGACCATGCACGACTATTGTAAGATAGTCGAAACGTCGAGATAAGAGAAATAAAATATACGCGATTAAGACCCGGGAAAACAATTAATTTCAATTCTATTGATTAGCTTACCATATCGCTTGCAAACACTGCATATACCTCTCTAATCTCAGTTCCATGTAGAGTAAGATAACCCGTTTAATTCGACACGATACAGATACTGTATGCAGGTAATTTCCGACTCCATAAAGTACAAGCGAGGCAAGGAAACCATTTGCTATCTAATTTAGGACATCTCCCACGGGTCTTGTCCAGTGACTATAGCGTCCCTTACTAAAAATCTCAAGCTTCTATGTTTAGCCCTCGTGAACTCTTGAATCAAATAGCTAGCCGCTTGATGGGCTCTTTGGTAGATTCATCCTACTAGTACCTACTTACTGCACGGGGTAAGTTTACGGAGACGAATTTTGAATTGGTAGACTGATCCTTCTGTCATATTTAAATAAAAAAAGTGAAAAATTAAGGTAAATGTTGCTACACCTAAAAACAATAAAATGACCATAGAGTTATTAATTGCTCAGGCAACATTAGAAGAGACGTTAAACCAGGCTATAAGAACTCAGTAGGAGGTATCCTGCCTTATAAGGGAGAGTAGCCCTTTCACATCATTTTCCATTTGATTGATTGATCGATGATTGATTGCGTTCAGCATAATACATTGATCATGAAACTACACCACTACGGTATTAGGGACGGCGCCCTGGGTCTTATCTCTTCTTATCTGAGCGGTAGGCTCCAGTGTGTCGATGTTAACGGAAAACGATCCCCCGGATCTGCAATAGCAATAGGGGTTCCTCAAGGATCCATATTAGGACCTTTCCTGTTCTTAGTTTATATAAATGACTTACCTTACCTTGTAAGGGACAACCATGGGATAGTGTTGTTCGCAGATGACACCTCCTTGGTGTTCAAGGTTAAAAGGCGTCAGTCCAACGTTGACGATGTGAACAATGCTCTCTCTAGAATAGTTGATTGGTTCAATTCCAATAATTTATTACTTAATGGATCCAATACTAAATTAATTCGGTTCACACTTCCAAATGTAAAACAAGTAAAAACCGTTGTAAAGATTAATGATGAGGAAGTTAAATTAGTCAGTAAGGCTGTCTTTCTAGGTATAACTTTAGATGCTAAGCTTCAGTGGGGCCCGCATGTGGAAGCATTGTCCAATAGACTTAGTTCTGCCGCTTACGCCGTTAAGAAAATTCGGGAATACACGGACATTGAGACTGCTCGTCTAGTCTATTTCAGCTACTTCCACAGTGTCATGTCGTATGGCATCCTGCTGTGGGGGTGTGCTGCAGATATTGATGCTATTTTTATATTACAAAAAGAGCTGTCCGAGCTATCTATAAAATGGGCCCCAGGGAATCACTTAGAGAAAAATTTAAAGAGATAAATATATTAACGCTCTATTCACAATATATTTACGAAAACTTGCTCTACGTTCACAAAAATCCTGATATTTTTCGCAAAAATAGCGATATTCATAATTTCAACTTAAGAAACAGGGATGAGCTGACCTTGCCCGGTAGTAGGCTCCGGAAAATAAGCAGGTCGTTTAATAGTACATGTGTGCTCTATTATAATAAATTACCTAAAGATGTATATGACATGTCCATTAACAAATTCAAAACTTTTATAAAGCATAAATTATGCGGTAAGGCATACTATGATACCTCTTCGTACCTTAATGATAAGAATCCATGGATGTGACTTTAATTGCTCCATTTCAAATAATACCTTCAAATATTTGTAATATTGACCTTTGTGAGCGTGATCACATAAAAAAAACCCCATGAGTTTCTTGTGCCTTCTTCTCATTGGTGGGCGCGTTCCGAAGGCACACATCCTAACTTAGTTTTTAAGACTATTTCAAGTGATCATGTGTATACCTATACATAAGCATCGAAAGAAATAAAGAAATTTGAAATTTGAAATTTGATTACCTACTCTGAAAAATGTTTCCTAGTCATTGGTCTGCAACTGTACTAGGTAATCAGAAGTCAGTAGAGAGTCTACCGAAGAGCCGCTTGTTGTGAGACTTGAAGACTTCGTAGTTGCCACGACTAGGTGAACCGATCTTTGTATCTATCTACACGTTTCACCCATATTCTTGGAAAATATTATTCTTTACGATTCAGCACTTTTCCCCTCTACGTATTGAATTTCTTTTTACAAATGAGAAAGTGTGTGTGAGAAAGAAAAGTCACGTAAAATCCAACAATAGGTAAGTATGTGGCTGTCTTTTTCTGACAGCCCTTTAAAAGAACTTAAGATACCCATTGTACGAACTGCGTTACCTTATCAATAGGAAATTTTCCTTAAAAAACCCAACAAACAGGTTGACTGATAATACATACAATTACACTTGATTTCGCGCTCTACTTGGTGTACTATTTGGTGTACAAAATCATTTTATAACGTTAAATCATTAAAATAGGTAATTTTTATTATTTTCAGAAAAAGATAATTGGAAATCGACAAGATACAAAAAGTATCTAATATAGTACATTAATGAAGCCATAATTTGACATGACAGCTGTCAGTGAAAGTGAAAAGCCCTAGGGCTGGAAATTTTATTTTCTACACGCTCTTCAGGCATATTTAGACCTACTTTCGGAGTATGAGTAATGAAATAGTACATTGTTATGCTATGTGTTGTTAGTCTTTCACCCGAGGTAAACACTGTGCTTTTCATTACGAATAATACATAAAATTCTTCCTAACAACGAGAGTGAATGAGAGACTTCATACTACCTGATCCTCTTACATGGTTGGGATCAAAGAGGTTGTATACATGTAGTGTTATTCTTTGGTGTTACTTAAAGCAAGGAGGTTAGGTTATGAAGTTCCTAATGTATAATGATACTGATACTGGCTATATGCACATTGCACGAGTCGTGCGAAGCCATTATTTGACATGACAGCTGTCAGTGAAAGCGATTTTCCCTAGGGCTGGAAATTTTATTTTCTACACGCTCTTCACGCATCTTTAGACCTACTTTCGGAGTATGAGTAATGAAAAATTTATTTTTGGTACTCGCTTCATAATCACTTAGAATTAAAATATCTAAAATAAATTATTTTAATTTTGTAGTCTGGGTGTGGTCTGGCGTTAGACAATTTATTTCTGTTCCTAAAGCGCCTTCTATTAAAGTTTAGAGAACAGTTTTTTTTCGTAAAAATTTCCCATTGAGACGCGCAACTTGGGTATTCATATACCACTCCACGAAAGTTGTGAAGGCAGCATTTGATAATTCCTTTTCAGAGATTTAATCGTAACATGAATAATTTCAGTTTTTTTGCAGTAAAAAAGTGATACTTACCTATCATTTATTAAAACTGATTTTTATTCTTATTTTGTATAAAATTTATTAAGGCATAGTATTATTTTTTCAGTTGACCAAGCTTCTACAATAAACTTTTATTCAGATAAGTTCAGTAAATAAAAAATATTGTATGTCAGACGAGGCTGTATAGGTTAAAAGTCTTTTGCCTGCCCTTTTGGGAGGATAAACAAAAAAAAGATTGCCTAAAAAGTAGTAAACATGAAAATAACCTAAAATTCTTTAAAACTTAAGTACTCAAAAAATATTTACTGATTTTAGTGCGTATTTGTTGTTATAGCTGCATCATCTGTAAAAATGACAACTCTCTAGCTATCATGGTTCATGAGATACAGCCTGGTGACAGACGAACGGACAGACGGGACGGACAGCGAAGTCTTAGTAATAGGGTCCCGTGTTAAACTCGTATTGTGCACATAATATGATGGGACTTTAAAACACAAGTTTTCTTAGTTACCTACTGAGACTGTAAGTTTAACAATAAAGATATTATTTATTTATTTATTTACCCTTTTGGTACGGAACCCTAAAAACAAAGTTTAGAAAGACTTGCCCACACTCAAGGTACCCTAAAAACAAAGTTTAGAAAGACTTGCCCACACTCAAGGATTCTCAGAACATAATCGACAAAGTAGTTACAAAATGGCCAGATACGATCCTAGTATGGCATCAAGAAGTGAAAAGAACAAGGTACAAAAGCTGACTAAAGCCATCAATGTAAAATCAAGCCATGACCTCCATCCGTAGACATAAAACGGGCCTTTTGAGTAATCTTCGATTTTATCGTGCGTGCCTCTAAAGCTTTTTACTTGTCATCTTACTTCACAGTCGTATTTTTATGTTCTTCAAAATAGGAAATCTACTGTTTTTTATATATCTATTCTCTTACCGTAACCGTAACATTTTTGAGACGAAATTTTTTACTAACTTCGAGTTTATTCTAACATTAAAATACGGAATCCTAAAAATCGTAAACAAAGTGTTAATAAAATGTAAGTAGGTACCTAAATAACAGTCAATGAGGGTTTAGTACTATTTTGCTGTTAGGTAAGGGCACAAGAATATTAATAAAACCAAACATATGATATAAAATATAAAAGAAAAATTCCCTGCCCTTATTTTCCTTTTTTTTCTTTTCCTACCTGAACGCTTATCCCTAAAAACTTACCAACAGACGTTATTAAAAGCCAAAAATAAACCAAAATAAAAAGGGCAACCAATATTCCACTTTGGAAAACCATTCGAAAATACTTTGAAAACATTGAAGGTTGAATACTTTGGACAATGCTGTTGAATCATTCAAACGAAAATAATATCTACGTCGTGTTTTTAGAGTTCGAATTCGTTTGGCAAAGATTGAAGGGGAATCGAATGTCAAAAGACCAGCACCGGGTCATGACAAAAGGAGTTTAATGAGGGCCACACCCATTATTTGAAACCTCGTTTAAAACCTAATCCTTTGAGACAACTGGGGACACATGAAATGAATATAAAGATTTAGTAATTTGATCAGAGAAAATCTCGACTAAATTAACTAAATACGAGACCTAAATACATTCTTAATTACAAAACTTTCGTAAGCCTTTGTGTTACAATCCCTAAAACTCTGGCCGGGCAAACTATTCGCGGGACTATATTGTTTGGCGGGTTTTGTTCAAAGCCTTATTTCAACATTGATTTATTAACGGAAAGTTTAATTTTATAATTTTTATCGAATAAAAGTAGTGCCAGTATAAAATAATTCAAATGACTTTGTGTTCATTTGCCAAAAAAAAATTATATCATGCCAAATCATATTATGTCAAAAGGTTTTATGCCAAAAAGAATTATGCAAAATAAAATTATGCCAAAAGTTTTATGTCGAAGTAGTTTATGTCAAATGTAGTTATGCCTAATGAAATTATGCTAAAACCGTTATGCCTTGTGACTTTATGACATTGTACCAGTCAGAAAGTTATAGATATCTCTACCTCATCAATTCCATAATATCGATAAAGTTTTAATATTCAATATTCCTTGTTTCAGGGGTCGACGACACGCACAAGTTCCTGGGAAATGACACACATACAGACTACTTCAGATTATTGTTAAGGGATGGAAATTACCTTCTAGTCGGCGGCAGGTAAGGCCATCTTTACTTTATCCATGCATGCAAATTAATGAACCATTAAGTTTTTCAGAAGTTCTTTGAAAAAACTTCAGGGTTCGAGGTTAAAGCATCTCTTTAGAATTTTCTGAAATTGATATTATTATAATTGAGCCAGTTTGTCAGTAGCTGTTTAGTAGGTGTAAAAAAAACAAATATATTTATTGAAACAAATATTTTTCAGTAGCACCTATTTCTGTTATAAAGGACTTAAAGTTACACATTCAAATGAGATACTTATTTGTTTTTCCAACTCCACTCGAATTCATTGCAAAGTAGGGGTACCTTTAACCACATATACTAAAACCGGAAAGAACGTGCTGTATCTATCTACCCGCTACAAAACTAACTCGAATGCATATATTTCGTTCTCTTTTGCGCATGTTAAATGTCCGATAGCACCTTCCCGTTTGCATTTATAAAGATTTTTGGCTTGTGTTTGGATGGAGGCAAGACGACTTAAAAACACCCCTCTCGCCCGACGGCCTACAGTCTACTCTACAGTCGCCATTTTATTGCAGTGCAGGGATTTATCCTTATCGATATCGATAGGATTATGTTTATAAATGACAGGAGCCAGGAAGCGATAGCTAATGTGGTAGATAATGTTTATTGATGGTTTATAAAAATAGATAGAGCAATTCGATATTCCGCTGCAATAGTTGTTGCTTTTACCTTTTGTTTCACTCTATTTCAACAGCATCCTCATACAGTTAACAGTTTGTGTTAGTAACATTCAAGCGGTGGTAGTCTTGGCCGGTGGTTTTTTCCACTACCTCTGGACAAAGTGAAGTTATTGGTCGCGTTTCATCATGTTGATCACGATGCATGTTGTCCAGGCATGCCGTTCTCTTTCTAGACGAGCAAGCTACATCCTCGACCTGATGTATCTACCTGATAGGAAGGGAAGTCAAATGCAAACCTATATTGCGTAAAAAATCCAAACTAATTGTTTGATGTAGCGAAAAAGTCATGTAAAATTTCTACCTCAGTATTTACTAAGCGATTGAAAAAACGAACAAATTCCCTTTACGTTTTTTTTTCTTTTTTCTTCATGTATGGGTTATTTTTGTTCTTCATATAGATTAGTTTCTGTTCAAGTCGTATGTAATAATGTCAGATAAGTTTTAAATTTTGGTAACTAGATAGGTAAAAATTAATCGCACAAGCATTGATTTTTTATCATCACTATCACTACATAGTATAAAACAAAGTCGCTTTCTCTGTCCCTATATACCTATGTATGCTTAAATATTTAAAACTACGCAACGGATTTTGATGCGGTTTTTTTAATAGATAGAGTGATTCAAGATGAAGGTTTTTATGTATAATATATAATATAGCCGTGCGAAGCCGGAGCGGGTCGCTAGTAGATTATAAGGTTAAACGTGGTTAAACATCGATTTTTAAAATACAAGAACTTTTTGGATATACAGTCCTGGGTTTTAATGGATAACAGTTTCTCTTTTCGTTTCACATTTTCGTAACGCGTAACATTTTTTCTCGCCCCCTGCCAATCCGCGATAAGGAACTTCGTTCCAAAAACTATCGATAAAGTTTCGTTCTCATCGTGATTGTCCTATCCCTAAATCCGACAAAGCATAACAGCCCGACACATCTGCCTGTGATAGCTGTAACTGTTTTCATGGCCACGAACGAATATTATAATTCCTTGTTCCTAAATATGAATCCGTATTATTGTTGAGGTCTGTAAGTAAACAATATCTGAATGTAGCGTTTTAAATATGATTTTCAGGAACTGCTAAAGAAATTGTGACAGTGATAAAGTTAGCTTTATTATTTTGGTAGTGTATATAGTGTATAAAAAATACTTATTAATAAATTAAAAAATCTTACAACCGTATTCATAATCAACCTTAAAAGATCGCATAGTTAGAGCCGAAAATAATATACTAGAGTTAAGAAAGCAGCACAAAATTGACCAATCATAGGGCCGCATTTAGCGCAGTGCGTTCACTTATCCCAGAGCTACGTGAATACGGGCGTTAGTTATAAAACGTTTATAATTTGCACCGCGTAGCAATGGTTTTGATGTTAAGGTGATTTCGACCTACTCGAGTTCGGATTTTGATTCGTTAGATGGTGTTGGAGTGCACTTCTTGCAGATTTTCGTAAAATTAAGCTAAATGTGTAAAGCTATATCACCAAATAGTACAAAGGCCATTGTATCGATGCTTTCTCGATTTTTCTGTATAATAATTATGATGATTAATATATCTGTTTAATTATTTTACTGATAAACAGTTTCAAAATAATAAATCAATCAAAAATCAAAAAAATTCAAAAATCAAAGTACTTTTGTCTTGCACACACACATGCAAATAAGTTGACATTTTAATGGAATCTAAAACATATAAAATGCTTTGTCCTATGACTGACTGACGGATCAACGCACAGCCTAAACCGCTGATTGTAGAGACCTGAAACTTGGAGGACGTGTTCTTTGTATGACGTAGGCATCCGATAAGAAAGGATTTTCCGAAATTCTACCCCTTAGGGGTTAAAGGGGGGGGGGGAATTTGTATAGGACAACGTGATTCCTTGGTCCATTTTCGAGTTCTACGCGGACGAAGTCGCGGGCAAAAGTCCTAGAATTTGTAGGTATATGTAGAGTAACCTTTTTAGTTAACAAAGTAAACTTTACATCCACATCGTAAAGGCCAGGTTGATCAAACACTTGAAAAAGAAGTTCGTAAGCGTTGCCTGCCATCAAACGGTTTAAGGACTCTGCAATCTTGGCAATACTCTGCATCCAAGCTTAAGAAAGCCAGACAAAATTAAATTTAAAAAAGCAAACAGCTTATTCACCCAGTACTTACTTACATTTCCCCGAAAATAAGTCCGCGAAAAACTGGATATGTAGCAAATTGGACAATATTTTTCAGAGCGAACGTCGGCGAGTCGACTCGTATAATTTGAAATATTCATTCGTTCTAGCAAAGTTTGCATTTCTTTCCAAATCAGATTTACATGACAATGGTCACGTTGTAGCCCGATGAAATTCTCATTGCGGGAACTCCCTCTGTAGGATTTATTAAAGGGAGCAAAAAGGTTGTAATAAAACCGATGTTGAGTACGCGATCAATGGAGGCTCGTGGAAATGAACAAAAGGATTCACTCGTTGCACTTTACTCGTAAATATACCTCTTTCTACATTTTTCATTTTGGGAGCGCAAATACCTACTCAGGGTACTTTCAAGAGATTTTTTTGACTCGACCCTTTCAATCTCTTTCCGTATTCGCAACATTTATGAGATTACTAGCTGCGCTCGACGGTTTCACTCGCGTTTAATTTTTTAATTTTGTTATTTTTAAGTACCTTCTCCTTACAATAACAAACACAACAAAAACATACACGTTAAGAGAACGCTCGGCCGAGCTACATGATAGGCGGAGTGGGGGGTGTTAGGTTTTATTTTCGTTACGGAATTTCTTGATAGGGTCGCCGTGCTCAAAGCCCGCGATAAAAGCTATGCTATAGCTTAAAATAATTAGCGAAAATGGTTCGCGTGATGCCATTACCAAGGAAAATAGGGATATATATATATTTTTTTTAATTATTTTTAGTGACCCAACAAATTACGAAACGCATTACACACTTTTTAGCTTAAATTAGAAATACACACTTTTTAGTTAGCTAAAATTGAAATAGTTATTACACACAATTCCCGATTTTGTGGGAATATTGGAATAAAAAAATCGCCTATGTTACTGTCAATGAATCAATGTATCCTCATACCACGTTTCATCTAAATCAATTCAGTAGTTTTGGAGCCTATTCAATACAAACAAACAATCAAATCTATTATCTTTACAATATTAGTATAGATTTTGTAGTTGGGTAAAACTTCACATTTTCACAGTCTTATTTAAATCGTACTTACGAGTACGAATGCAATGTATAATTAAAAATCATTTTTCCCTAAAACAATAAAAAGCAATCATCCCAATCAATACACTTTGTCCTCTCATAGCCTAACCCTTAATTTTATATGGTCGCTTACTGCCAGCATTATTCCGCCCGCGTCCCGTGTAATGTTATTCTGCTGGGTGTGATCCTCTTTTGTGCGGCCTTTTAACTAAATTAACGTTGTATTCTCCCATACTGAAGAGCTCAGTATGTTTAAGCGATATTATCAAAGTGTATCGTTCGCATAAACGGAACGTTTAGTTCTAACTGATGATAGAATCCTCTTGAGAGCCTCGTAATTTGAATTCGGGTTTTGTTTTGTTTTTTATATTGCCTGGTTCTTTTATTGCTTTGTTTTTTATGTGAAAAAGTCACGGAGCGGAAGCCTCTCCGCCCATCACACTGTAACTTTAAGTTGTAATATTTCATGTAATTTCACAATTTTTGTTTTTTACCTGATACGCTTAGGTAAATTACTCTATTATTACAAGAAAAATATCTCAACATAGGCACGACTCTTAGAAACTTTTGAAATTAACTACGGTCAATTCCAAGAAACCGGAACAAACAAACTCCCATTTAAGATTATTCAACGACAATGTACTTACTTGAAAGGTAGTCCGGAACACTTTGACGTAAAAATAAAGATACTTTTGAACACAAATGTTCAAGGATTTTGTCAAAAAATATAGGTAAAAAACCTACATCATTATATTCTATTTATCTGTGAAAATTTCAGCCTGGTGACAGACAGACAGACAGTGGAGTCTTAGTAATAGAATCACGTTTTTAACCTTTGGGTACGGAACCCTAAAAATTTATAATAAGAGTGAATGTACAATTAACGGTCAAAAGTCTCCGCCACCGTAACGTTTACAATCCTGTGCAGCACTATTTGAACATTATAACAACGTAACCTGTGGTTCGATCCCACGTCGTCGGTTGATGTAGCGGGTGGCGGTTTATACCACTCGGCCAACTAAAGACATAGCTAACATTTGAAATAATAATTACACTGAGTACTTTTATTTCAAGTATTTATGTTTGTGTGTTACGTCTATTAGAAGAAGGTCGTAAGTCCAATACTTGTTTAAAGTATTATTGTAGCAAACTGATAGTGGACTTATGACGCATACTGTACATTGTATGTACAAGACGTTACACACAAACACTACTTACTACTGTTACTATTATTTTCAACATGTTAGCTATATCTTTAGTTGGCCGAGTGGTATAAGCCGCCACCCGCTACACCAACCGTTGTGGGGTCGATTTACAGATTACGTTGTTATAATGTTAAAATAGTGCTGCACAGGATTATAAACATTACGGTGCCGATGTACTTTTAAACGTTGATTGTACGTATATTGTACTGTACACCAAATCGGGCTCGGAGCATTTTAACGGCTATTATGTAAAAGTGGGCTCCGGCATGATAAGGTTCGAGTGGCCATTCCGAGGCGGTTTGTACCGGAACATCCCCCCCACTAATGTCCTGAAACACCAGATAACGTACCATCCACGTGGATTCAATTTCACAGTATTAACTTAACTTTATGATACATTGAGTTTTTTAATGAAAGCGGTGAATGTTTATGGTTGGGGTTTACGCAAAGAGAGTGATAAGAAAGTATGCCCTGAAAACATATTTATTTTTTGACGTGGTAAATTGATGGAACACCTGCATTCACACAAAAGTGTCATGTTCTGGTAACATGACGCGTCCTGTTCCCGATGTGTGACGTCATGCGTCAGAATATTTAATAATAATATCGGTCATCTGGGCTTGTGTTATGGTGACGAGTAACGAATAGAAGACTTAAGTATATGAAGGAAAATAAAAAAAGAAGAAGAAAAAAGAAATAAAAAATGTATACCTAAAAAGGAATACTTAACAAAAAAGTGGCTGTGACATACGGTAGACAGACAGACTTGAGGAATCTAGGGGGTTCCGTTTTTAGCCATTTGGCTACGGAACCCTGAAAAACCTAAATTTTTCATCGTTTTCTTATGACGTTATCACGTAAAATTATCGTCCGTAAACCGACTTTACAGACAACCATTTATTTTTTTCTTTGAACAAACAGACCTAAATTCAGGAGTTATTATGTCATAGATTTACACAACATGACTCTTTAAAGTAAATGTAATTTCTTTACCCACGTTTTAATTATTTGTCTCGTAGCTAACTTACGTAACCAAACTTCCGAGAATAGCTTACGTAAAAGAGAAATATTCCGAAACCCACAATAAAGGTCTTGAGGCTTACCATCGTCCAGACAAGGTATCTTTTAGGTACGACGCAAAAAGAGTTGTCGGGTTACTGAAGCCGAATAGTGTCTGTTATTATAATGATATAGGTATTTTGTGGTAGGCTTTCTTGTTTAAACTAGCTGCTTAATTGTAACCTGTAATTTAAGCTGTCTAATTTGAGACGATTAAATGACACAACTACGCAGGGCACAGTAAATATGAAGGGCCGGTAAGACCTAAAATGCCCCTATTCAAATAAAAAATTAAGTAATTTCCGCTATTTCTACAACACTCAATTATCTGCAGTTTTTCCCCGAATGAGAACATGATAGCATTATTTTTCTCCATAGATTTGTTATTTTATAACTGGGCTTTTTAAAAATTATTTTACGATATATCGTAAAATCTATAATAACTAGCAACACAAAACGTTCTTGTTTGGATAGACGATACAATAATCTAGTTTCTGCCCGGCTGTTTTGTCAATCATTGAAGTTATTAATTCATGAACTATCAATTTCGTTAAAAAAACGGCCACTTGGCGGCTGCGGGGGAAAGAGATAGCGACTTATCCATGCGCGCCCTTAGGATAGCGCGGAGTACGAATATACAAGCCTTAAGCGACAAGCAAGAAATTGTGCTAAGGGCTGTTAGCCCAGACTTTTCACAAGCAACTTTATCAAGCCATCAAACTTTAGCAGCACGGCACCATCGTTTATTGCTTGTAACTTGAGATAATGCGATTCATAACCTTAAGTCCTGTCACTTTTGAATAATCAGCTGCAAAAGTAGCTGACGCAATTGAGGATTTTAAAAGTAAGTTATATTAAATAATAAATCTTTACAATCGCAGCCGATCAAAAGTAGCTGACACATCATTCTTACCCTTCATATGTCAGCTACTTTTGAACTGCTTTTGTTAGATTAATTTAATATGCTTAAATAAATTATCTTGCAATGAATTTAAAAATGTTAATTGTGTCAGCCACTTTTGCTTATGACTGTACTACTTAAGAGTAAAGGTACCTGCGCGCTCTCCATACAAACGTAGTCGACTGTTTCCTCCCTGGATATCATTATCCAGGGAGGAAACAGTCGACTACGTCACTAGCACAAATATTTTTGTTGCATAAAACCTATAACTTCCAATATGCCCCTATGTCTTGGTTTTTTTCATATTCTAATTATCATAAAAAATAAGATTTAAAAATATAAAAAAAAAACATGGGGTCATGGCAGTTATAAGTTTTATGCAAGAAAACTGTTTGCTATAGTGTCAATATCCAGGGAGGAAACAGTCGACTACGTTTCTATAAAGAGAGCGTCGGTTCCCATTCTTCTTTGTACTGTACTATTGTACAGTACATTATTGTACATATTACATTAATACTCGTACATATTATTATTATAGTACGCTTCATTATCTTAATTGGTTAATTGGTTGTGCATGTTATTGTACGGTTGTACAATAACATGCACAGGTCCCTCGAAGCCTGAATAAATAAATCCTATTCTAATTATTAACGATATTCATTCTGACGGTTGCAGGGAAAATCAATTTTGATAACGCACCAATAAAACACAACGCGTCGGTTTTTTTAACGTACCAGTTTATTTCATGTTGATTTATAGATAACGTTTATTGCGGTTTTTTGTAAATGCCTATCTATGTACGTACCTGCCTTTTTCGCGTTTGTTGTGTTCTGTTTCAAACTATGGTTGTCTCTCTTGTATTTTATGGGATAGACGGACAATGGAATGGATGGCAGAATTTCGATCTTATTAGCTGCGCCTCGCGGGATCAGTATCTTATGTTCTTTTACATCCTCTAAACACCACTATGCCGATTTTTTTTTCCAAATTGATCCAGTAGTTTTACCGTGAAAAGGGACCAAACAAACAAATACACAAACAAACACATAAAAAAAACTTGCGGATTTTAAAATATTAATTAGGAATTAGGATTACAATTTTGTGCTCTACATAAAGTATTTATTAATTTTAGAGAAGATATTTGCATTTTTGTTTGAAATATATAAGTAATAGTAGTTTCTTTAACTATAGGTACTGCTAAAGTTCTACTCAATATTACGGTTGATGAAGAGACGCATGTGACTAGAAGAGTGATGAGTATGAATGTAGAAGAATGAAGAGGTAGAGGACGACCTAAGAAAAGATAGATGGAGTGCGTGAGACTAGACATGAGAGTGATGAATGTGAACGGTGAGATGACGACTAATAGGAGGGAATGGAAGAAGAAAACATACTGCGCCGACCCTAAATACATTAGGATAAGGGCAGGAAGATGATGATGATGATGATGCCATGTAAGTCAAATCTTAGATATTGCAAAGCCAATCATATCACGGTCTGAAATCGACCTAACTACGTTCTTCATATCTATTTCAACCCATATTTTCCTGAAAATAGTGACTTAAGTAAAAAGCAAACGGAAACAATGTAATTCACTACAATAGTTACGAAGTAGTGTGTCTTTACACAGTTTACTGTCAAACTGATCTTCCGAAACTCCTTTATTTGTTTAGGTTCCGACAAACAACTACCTAAGTATTACGAGAGGTTTTCTTGGGACTGTCTCTTTAAGAGTTTTGTTTAATGAAAGAACGGAAAAGGCTGAGAATTTAGGAAGTCTGGAATTAGATAGATAGGTAGAAAGATAGATATATTCTTTTAATGAAAACACAAAGGCTATAAATGGGATCATATTAGTAAGACTCCACTCCGTCTGTCACCAGGCTGAAGAACCGTGATAGCTAGACAGTTGAAATTTTCTCAGATGATGTATTTCTGTTGCCGCTATAACAACAAATACTAAAACAGAATATAATGGTACGGAACCCTTGCAACCCTTACGGAACTCACACTTGGCCAGTTTTTATTTAATTACATTAAGTGTAGTTGGTATAGTTGCAAAAGGCTCAAAGCGATGACTTTGTCTTATTCTAGTACTCAAAATCACTTTTGAATTTTGTGAATATTTGCTGAATTCCCACAAAGTAGGTATGAGTGTGCATCCAACTTCAAAATTTTCAAAAAAATATCCAAATTTCCAAAAGTCGTAGAACAAAAATTGAACTTCAAATATTTGCTTTTTAAAGATACAAATAACGAGTCATTTAAGAAAACGGCAGCCAAATGTGTACTATAACGTGTAACAATTGCAAGTAGGTAGAATACGTTCATCAAATTCAATGAACCTAATTCATACTGAAATTGGCACACTGAATACGACATATAACGGTGTTTACTTTGTTATTTTGTGTACTAAGTTGAAGTTCCCCTACTGGCTAATTCTAATTGAAGGGTATGCAAGGGAAGGGTTCCTCTTGTTTGCACAATAGATACTAATTTAGCCCGAGTTGCCAGTAAGTATAGGTTATTAATGTATGCAAGCAATGTTTGTGATTTTGCTTATTACGGTCGTCTCCAAGGTTCGAGATAGGATTAAAAGCTTGTTCGGTTACGTGATAAAGTTAATTGATTGTAGTTAAGGGTGTTCTCGTTATTAAGGTAATGGTTAGAGAACAAAATCGGTAGGCAATAAGTATCTACTTATCCTTCTAATTTAGGAGTGTTTAAGCGAATCATGTTTAGGTTAAAATTTGCTACACCGGTGCCGATAGCATTACCTGTCATCATCATCATATCAGCCACAGGACCTCCACTGCTGGACATAGGCCTCCTCCAAAGACTTCCAGAGCGATCGCATCTCTCTCTCTCTCTCCTTGACCTTAATTAAGTCGTCTGTTCATCAAAACTGTATTACGAAAAAAATAACCCAAAGAAGCAGATTTAGGTATAACTGTAGGTTTATATGATTTATACTTTGAAGGTAAATAAAAATTTTTTTTACAATCTTATGGACAAGTACTTTCCTTACCTCATTATATGTATATTAGACTAGCTTTTACCCGCGATTTCCTCTGCGTAAAAGTAGAATTTTCCAAAATCTTTTCCTAGCGGATGCCTACCTCATTATGCCAAATTTCAACCCAATCCATCCATTGGCTTGAGCTGTGCAGTAATGTACCAGTTTTAATCGGTAAAGACTTTAAATTTGGTTTACCTGCGTAAGTCCCGATTAAAGTATCCTAGGTCCTTATCCATCCCCTTACCTACTGCTATCCTAATTTTCATCTAAATCGGTCCAGTAGTTAGACCGTGAAGAAGGAACAAACAAATAAATAAATTAACTTTCGAAATTATATTATCAGGATATCTTAAGGTGAAGTAGGGCCTGAAAACCCCTATCTCTTTCCCACGCGCGCTCTGTGCGAATACTCCATCCCTTTCCCTCGCGCGCCGCGAATAAGCTATTTTAACTTTTTTATGTAATTAAAAGACTCATATCTATTTTAGTGAAAAACCATCTATAACTATCAACTACTTAAAGGGATTTGATGTAAAGTTTATGAATATATAAATTTTGTACTTGTTTTTTCTTTACAATCGCCGTAAAATTGAAAAAAATTACAAATTTTTATGATTTTCACGATTTTTTTCTATCAAGGCAAATCACTCTAATCGTGTTTCGAAATGTATGACGTTCAATGGATTTTAGTGGTTGATACCCAAAAACTGTTTCTAAGACACCTCTATCGCGCTTCTGGTCTTACCACTAAAGAAAAATTTAAAACAATCACACAATCCAAAACTAAGTATGCATATTCAACACATTACTGAAAGTCCGTAACGTCAAGTTGTGAGGCTAGACATCTCAATCAGTAGTGTTCCGGCTCCGAACCCCCGCGAGGCCACTTCAACCTGAAGCCAGAGTGATTGATGCGATGATTACCTTAATTCCTTTTTTCTCACGGAATCTCTATTACTCTTCGTTTTACGCATAGGATAATCGGTAGTCGGGACGCGCTTGGCGAAAACTTATTGGTGAATAGTAATAGTAAATCTGTTCGTTTGCACCACAGTTTAAAATCACAAAGGACAGAACAGACTATAAACGAATTCAAAAGAGAATTTTGTTTGACAATAAATGAATTCTATTTTTAACCGACTTCAAAAAAAGAGGAGGTTCTCAATTCGGTTGTATGCTTTTTTTTATGGATGTTCGCGCATATCTTCTTTGTTATTTCTAGAATACATAATAGTTATTTGACTGGAGTTTGTTTTTATTTTCGAGACTCCAACAAAAACATAGTGGACTTTGTTTAGTTTGTAAATATCAAGAATAATGAACAATTTATTGGGATATGTCGGAGCTAAGGTTTGTTTAAATATGTATAGATTAGAAACTTGGTGTCTACCAATTTAAATATTCAACATTTCGAAGGCTATTAATATTTAATATGCTCGTTAGTGCGTGTAACCACTGTAGAGATTTGATATTTCAGCTGGCCCCCTTAGGGCTAATACATGATGTCTCTGAATCTCGGATTTATATTTAATAAGAGGTAAACGACCTTTAATCTTCTTCTTGCATAATTACCCATTATTGGGCATCTTAAAAACTTCTTTAAACTTTAAACTATTTCCACCTTTACGATTTAGAGCTAGCCTGTCACGAGGTCGTTTTTAATTTCCGAAGGCACACATCCTAACTTAGTTTTTAAGACGTTTTTAAGTGGTCTATTATACTTTTAAGATATTATACATCCAAAGAAATAAATTTTTTTGATTTGATTTGATTTGATTTAAATTATAGAGAAGTGTGTGTGTGTTTCTACTATATCTGCTGATGATAAGTGACGATGCGGTCTCGATGTAGCACACTTGCCTAGAGAAGTGCTTATCACTTGCTATTTGAAGAATATAAATACATTGTCTTAGTTAAAGTTCTGTGTTTTATGAAAATACTGGTTCTCGCGACTGTTTTTATAAATATTAAATCAGCGTTTGACCACTACACACTTATTTGATGGTAGGTGACAATACGGTCTAAGATGTAGCATGCTTTCTTAGAAGATACGAGACTGCATCTGATTCCAAACCATTAAAAAACTTACGTCCCAAAATAATTTACTGGCTATCCCTTTAATAACAACGTTAAGACACTCTCTAAACTTTTGCTTACCTTACCTCGCTAATTTGAACTCGTTAACCGAAGGAGCTTAGTTTAATAATGATAAGACGCGTCAACGTAACTAGTAAATTATCTTCGAAGTTAGACGAATTCGCCCATTACCTCGCGAGGTAATCGAATAAGGGTAAAAGCAGACTACAGATTTTCGATAGGCGAATAACCCAACCAGTCGTATTTACCTACTTGTTATTTTGTTGGCTTTCAAATATAAACGATCCGACAAGCTATTGACTGATAAAACAGACAGACAGTAAGACGTACAAGAAAGTGATCTTATCAATGTTCCTTTTTTTACCTTTTAAGGTATAGAACCCTAAAAATTGTAATCTGTTTTATCTTAGGTTGGCTTTGATTTTATAGTTAAATTATATAAGTACTAAGATCTAAGCCGACCTGTATCCATAGACTAACAAAAAAAGTTTCTATATCTATGGCCACGATTAATGTTTTTTGTTTTGATTGTTACGTTAGGTCTAAGCAAATAGGTTTTGCCTATAATACCTACCAAATATTTACCATCATGCTACCTTCTCATTGCAATTGCCCCATTTTTTTTAAAGTGGATTTTTTCAAGTAGGGACCTGGCCACCACAAGAATTTTAAAAAAATCGACTGACGGTATGAAAAGTAGAGTATGCACCTCGGGATAAAGCATGTCTTCGTCTTGGGCGGCTTAAACCCCTCGCTTCACTCAGGACTCTACATAACTACCTCGCTTCGCTCAGCAGTTAACTTTAAACTCCCTCGCTCCGCTCGGGAGTTGACCCGAGAGTCCCTCGTTACACTCGGGGTTCAATATGCTACCCACAACATAAGACGTTGCTTTATGCCCTTGATGCATAATCTACTATTATCTCTACATGTCAATTACCACTTAAAAAATATGTTTTTAAAATTCCCACGGGATCGGGAATAGCGTGGTTAACGAAGGATAAACAAGTAGAGTAACCCAGAGGCTACCAGCTAGTGACAATATAAATTATACAATCCTTCTGCGTTGTTTTGTCACAAAAATGTCAAATTTTACTTGGTATATTTTCACAGGAAGATGAAAAGCAACCCTTCCCATTTACGCGTGCCATAAATCACTGTGACGTCAGAATGAGACGACAATAGGGGCCCAGTGCGGTCGGCATTTTGAACACTTTGAGCGCTTTTAATTAAAATGTTAAGAATTTGTACCGACTCTGTATGCCCGCATACCGCTCCTCTCACCATCCACTCTACCAAGACCTAAATTATTCTAGCCGAATCAAGTATATTAAATACAGCTCAGATATCTTCCTTCGTTGGTTTTATAATACTTAAAACTGAAGGTATGTACCGTATCTTACATCTTTGTAAAACGATACATATTATACTTATTCAAAGGGATAAAAATCGTGAAAAATGTAAAATTTCAATTCATTTGCATATGCAAACGCTTTCTGCTGTATATTGGCCTGTCTCGTATGTTATTTTGTATTCATTTCGGTTCGTTAAGTTAATAAAAGCGATGGTCATGTTTTCGGATTTTAACTATTTTCGCTACGTTTGGAATACGTGCTGTTACATAGATGAGTATTCATAATTGAAACCTTTATTGGAATTAAATACAACATTTTAACAATTGGAACAGAATATCATATATAATGGTTGACATCAAAGCATATTAATAGAAATGGCCTTTTTCATCTAATTTAGACATACAGAATCTAGATAATTAATACAGTGCCAGCAACTTCAAACCATGCCTTAAGGAGAATGGAGTAGACTTTCCCAGAATCTATACCACCCTCTCAGCTTAATCAAAACATAGTACCTAACTAAATACACCTATATTACCTGCCCACTGGTTGCTGCAAAAATATATTTTTATGACAACAGTAGAACCACATGACTTATGTGGAAGAACGTCAAAAACGGTGCAAAATTTAAAAAGGGTTTAAACTGCTTTAATCCAAATAAAGTCGGTTTCCGGATGATAATTTTACGTAGAAAGAAAACATTTAAGTATTTGGACAAGCACACGACACAAAACAATCAGAAAAGTAGTAACAAAAATAAATAGGTAAGAGAATACAAAAGAAATAAATAAAATGCTGGTAATTTGTCAATAACGCTCACGTTCCCGTAACGTGACGGGAACGTGACGTCACATTTATTTGTGAGTGCAGTACGGTGTTCATCGATTCATAATACGTTATCACGTCAATAGATAGATCAAAATCAAAAGTAGAAATAAGAGATGGCTCAAAATGTATAGTGGGTAAACCTTTTAGATATGTTTTTTAGAACTTTATTCAAACTTTTTCACGTTTCTAAAGGATCGTGTCAAAAAATTTGAAATTTCATCGTGCACCGTCGACACATGCAATTTGTTTGCATACAGCCAACACGGTCTCTCGATATTGGAAAAGTTTACGAGTTCCGTTTAGAACAATATCAATGGGACATTGGCATCGCACACTGCACGTGCCCACTTATATATCGACTGAACTAACTGGACTAAGCATTCTGACTTGTTTAGATTTATTACCGTTCGTTAAATATCTTGCAGGCTATATGTGCGCTCTGACCGAAGTTATGGGCTGCGGAACTGAGGAAAATGACAAAATAGAAATGATGGTGACGCTAATAATACAAGACTGTTTCATTTTATTTTACTTGACACTATTTACTTTGTGTTCAGTCGCTTCATAGTGTTTTTTTTTTTTGTAAAAAACAATATTTTTTACATTTTTTATTTATGTATTCGCAAAATCCCGTCTTAATGAGCACCTATGTCATAAAAGGAACCCCCATGCAAAATTTGAGACTCCTAGCACTTGTAGTTTCTGAAATATCGTGATGAGTGAGTGAGTGAGTGAGTGAGTGAGTCAGTGATTTTCTCTTTTATATATATAGATTTAAACATAACTTTTATAAGTATCTTTATGTATAGGTAAATAAAAATAATTATCAAAATCGAACTACTCTGTAAAAAGTTATGCGTGATCAATGATCATACAATATAGAAAATAATATAGGTACGAGTCGACTTGAGAACCTCCTCCGTTTTTTTCGTCGTCGGTTAACAATAATGCCATCCTGTAGTTGAAAAGCTACCAATATTCCCAAATTAATTGCTTGAGTTTCCTCTACGTCATCAGCTCTTGACTGCCAAATGGGCACTCGAACCGTCTACGTCTGACGCATAACGTGCGAGGTTCGAGGTTCTTACTCTTTTTACATGCACAGCGGTTGACTTCCGAGTTGTGCCCTCAATATTGCAAAAGTTCTGGCACGCCACCGGCCTCCCGCATAGAAACTGTGGCTCGTATGTTACTAGATTTATTGCAATTGTTTCTCAACAACATCCATCGTTTATTTCATCGGATTCATGACGTCTTCGCGCTCACGGCTATGTTTCAAATACTTCAGTTTAGCTTCAAGAAATCAAAGTTTGCGAGAAACCGCATCCTGTTTAAGTTGAATGTTCAGAGTTAAAACTTACAAGATATTCGACGTAAACAGTAACGAGATAAACTTCTACATGATTGTATTATTGCCGTCACCATACAAAACAAACCCCACTAGTTTGTTGATTACAAATAGAAGCAGAGGGGGATATTTTTACAAGATAAAGTCACTATCTATGTATAATTTATTCTGGCGACGAAATACCAGTTGTTCACCCCAATGTTTTCTTCGTCTGTTTTACTGCACCTAGTTAGAAGACATTTTATGGACCCCTGGCAATCCCCAAGTGTCCTTAAAGTCCGCGTATCCTGAAGATTTCCCTGTATATATAAGAAAGGGAAATACTGAAACATATCCCTAACGATTGAATTATTTATTCGACACTTCTGTAGAATTTCCGTAGAGGCAATACAATGAAAATATTGATGATATTTGCTGCCTTTTATCTGTTGATGTTTGTAGTAAACATTTGTTGTTGTTAGATTTGTAAACAATTTTCACAGCACATTTCATAGAACTGTTACCTTTATTGCTGTCAAAGTTAAATAAAAACACCTATCAATTGTTACATAACACCTTAATTACCTATTGCAGAGATTTAACATAACAGTGAAATGGAGAGGAATGATATTAAACCTTTTCATAAACGTATAGAAATTACATGTAGCACTTATCACTATCACTTCACTACATAGTATAGAACAAAGTCGCTTTCTCTGTCCCTATGTCCCTATATCTATATGTATGTATGCTTAAATCTTTAAAACTACGCAACGGCTTTTGATGCGGTTTCTTTAAATAGATAGAGTGATTCAAGAGGAAGGTTTATATGTATGATACATGGCGGGTCGCTAATTAATTATATATGCATAAATGTAACAACTTGCTTTGAAATATGTCAATTGTGACACTTTTTAAACTGAAGCGTTATTGACTTGAACCGGGATCAAAAGGATTATTAGGAAAACGGTTCATAATAGGTAATATATTCGCTTTATTCCACTAGATTTTTTTTGTCGTGATAACGTCTTATAAATCGATAAACACCAGCATTCACAAATAAGTTTGACGCCATCGCTCACGTTCCGTTATTAACGTTTTCTTATGACGTTGTCACGTATAATTATCGTCCGTAAACCGACTTTACAGACAACAAGTATTTTCTTAAGGTTTATATAATACTAGCGACCCGCTCCGGCTTCGCACGGCTATATTATGCATATATTATACATATAAACCTTCCTCTTGAATCACTCTATCTATTAAAAAAACCGCATCAAAATCCGTTGCGTAGTTTTAAAGATTTAAGCGGTCAAAGGGAAATAGGGACAGAAAAAGCGACTTTGTTTTATACTATGTAGTGATTTGCTTTTATTACATTTTTTTTCTAAACGAACATAAAAAAACAATCCTTTAATAGAAAGGAATTGTTACTCTTAGTTACCTCACAGAAAATATTAAGTAGGTACTCGCAACTACATAATACTCTTATCGCCTCGATATTTTAAGCCTACTAAAGCAGCCACTTAACTGAGTAATACCTTTTAAGAGTCTGTACTAGTTAACTTTCAACGTAACCAAGGCATTAATTGCAGAATATTTTTTCAAAATATACACGTGCAAAACGTCAGTTTCTATAATTCATTTATGAAAAAGCAATTTTACTTAGAGTATGATTACCTTCACAAACTTTTAATATGAACGCGTAGTTTGCAAAGTAACTGAATATGATACAATTAAAACAATATATCAAATGCAAATACGTAAATATTTTACTTCGTGAAAGGACTGAGTGAATCTGTCAATAAAATTTAAACTTTTTAAATCATGCCCCGAATCGGGGCTGGATGAAATTAAATATGCAAGAAATATCAAGTTTAACAGCTATGTTTAGAGTGGCGGAAATTTTGTTAAATCAGTGATTAAATGACAAAAGATATATTGATACGTATCTTTATCAAACTACTTTTAAGTATGTACACAAAAAAGTTGGTTTGAAGTCAAAAATAATCCTATTTAGACAATAATTTCTATTTTTTTTATTTTTTTAAATAAAAATCATTATTCTTAATTTCAATGCAATATTCTTATATTAAGAATACTGCTTATTATTTTCAAGAACATTTACTACAAACAAATAAATATTCTTTTGCGTCTAAGTTATAGGGAGAGGATTATTTCTCATTTCGAGGATCCTTTTTTTTCTGTGTACCTACCAATGTAATCAAAACAACTACATAGTACGAATGTTAATCAAACTGTGAAACGGCACCACAATTCGAATGAAATCAATAATAACATTTATTATTTATCAATGTAAATCTTGCTTTAAAAGTGCCACTATGTTTGACGTTTTCATTTTGATTCGATCATTGCCGGTGTGTCATGTTTATTGATGAGTATGACTCTGATTGCCACTGCTGCCAGTTAGCGTTCAATTGATATTAATTTTATATGAATACGGTCGTACTACTTCATCATTTAAAATAAAGATAAATTTGTTTCTCCTAATTGATCACTGAATGAAAATATGTTTCTGTGTAATATTTTTTTCTTAAAAATGTAAGACAAATACTCCTGACCTCGCGTTGAAAGAATCCTCAAAGAGACAGATTAATTGCTACCGAAAAAAAATGAAAACAAAAAATATAATCACGGAGAGAACACGAAAATAATTGTAGCTTTTGCGTCATCAATCAGCGGCCACCCGAATTGGACAGAGCACAAAAACATGGAGTGACCTAACAATGGCAGAATGGTAGCGACGTTCCGACGCACTCGTTCAAGATGGCTGCCGCCATTTGGCGGGAATCACTGAAGCAAATAATTGACAAAGGATATACAAAGATACAGTCTTGTGTTGGCTCTAGGCTTTTTGTTAAAATCACAAAATATTATGTCAGATTCTTTTGTTATACTTTTCATAGATTTTTGGCAACATAGATGTAAGCTTAAAATAGAAACATTACTTTTTGTTACCTAACTTTCTTTTAAACTATAATACAAAAATTAAGGTAATAGATACTAATAGGTCGAAACTTAGCCAATACTAAGCTATTAGTCAATGCTTTTTGGAAGAGTTATATTACTGTCTCACGCACTATATTTCAATTTGCAAATGGCTTAAATAAATCTCCCAGGTTTATGTCTTTCGGCTAAAACTTATAAAGATTAGTTATATAAAGGTACTTATAATAAAAAACAGGCCTAAAAGGACAAAAAGTCTGTACTTGGAAGCAAATTAATAAAAATTAGACTTAGAAAAAGTAGTAATATATACCCAATTTACTAAGAATAAGATAGATAGATAGATAAACTCTTTATTGTACCATATTTAACCTTAATTCTAACATAAATTCCTGCCACAAAAACAATATAAACCAAACAATATGGCCCAATGGGCGGCCTTATCGCTAAAAGTCGCTGAAAATCTCTTCTAGGCAACCTTTGGATGGAAAAGAATTAAAGAAGGGGATAGATTACTTGATAGGAATAAAAGGAGGAGAATAAAAAAAAATACATAGGAAAAAATAACAAGACTATGACAAAACTATACGTGACCAATCGCCCCTACTCTATTCTATTACTACATACTCACATATTTTATTGCATTTTTCCTAAACCACAAAAAGTAGTTAAGTAAAATATAGCCCAAGGTTGGGACCGACAAATTGGCTCCCCTAACTGGGCAAATTACGGTGTCCCTAGAAGTAAGGATGGTCGGAGGACAAAGGAACGCATTTCGCTTGCAAGACATCGAATGTGAATTTATAGAGCCGGTAATCAGATGAGAAACGTACGCGTGGGGCTGGATTGTATGAAGCGAATTTGAGGATTTATAATAGAATTATTTATCTACTAGCTACGGCCCGTGGATTGTGGATTCACCCGCGTAAGGCCCAAATCCGAGGGAATTTCGAGATCAAAAATATACAACGTCTTTTTCCATTCCCTATTCAATTTTCCACCATTTTCCTGATTTCCATCCAAATCAGCCGAGTCGTTTGACCGTGACAAACAAATAAACAAACTTTTCGATTTATTATATTACTAGCGACCATCCCCGGCGCACGGCTGTATTATGCATGTAGTATATCTAAAAACCTTCCTCTTTAATCACTCTATCTATTAAAAAAAAACCGCATTAAAATCAGTTGCGTAGTTTTAAAGATCTAAGCATAGGGACATAGGGACGGCGAAAAGTGACTTTATTTTATATTCCTCTTGAATCACTCTATCTATTTAAAAAAACCGCATCAAAATCCGTTGAGTAGTTTTAAAGATTTAAGCATACAAAGGGATATAGGGACAGAAAAAGCGACTTTATTTTATACTATGTAGTGAAGTTACCATTTGGATTTTTTAACGTATTTTAGATGATTTTCTTCTTAATCGACCTCAAAAAAGGAGGAAGTTCTCAATTCGGTTGTATGTATGTTTTTTTTTAGTATAACAAATTGTTATTCATCAAATCTTAAACGATGTGTGTTCATGTGTTAAATCAATCAAGGAAACAAGCTCCAAACTGCTTAAACGAAAGCGATTGTAACTTCTTATTGAAGGATCTATAGGAAGCTATAAAAAGTTAGAGCATTTCGTTGTGGGCAGAAACATTTCACCATACCTACTTACTTTTAAGGGTTCCAAACTTCAAAAGGTAAAAAAGGAACACTTATAAGATCACTTTCTTGTCCGTCTGTCTGGGCTATTTATGCTGCCTAACGCAACGCGCCAGAAATACCCGTCGCTTACAACTAACATTGTTGATTGTAACGAATGTGTTTTGTTTTTCTCAAAAGTGCTGAGATGGAGTTGTAGGTGAGATCTTTACCGATATTTTGGGGTAATTTAAGACGAAAATTCCTTGTCGTTTCAAAGTTATACTAGTTTTAATCATTAATTTTAGGATAGCTTCAAAACTATAAGAAATTTTTGGCTCAAATTCACACCAAAATGTCGGTAAAAATCTCACCTACAATTCCTTCTCAACACTTTTGAGAAAAACAAAACACAGGCTGTGTAGCAAGGTCGTTGGCGGATGGACCCCCCTTAATGTAGGCTGTATAATAGGAAGTGACTAGCGTCTTGCGATGTTGGACTACAGCAGCCTTTCCCAAAGGGGGCGATAACGCCCCCTTGTTGGCGCTGCAGGCCTAAAGGGGGTCGGGGTAAGCGACCCAAAAAAAATGGGTGCGCTGTGTACTACTGCGCTCAGGTTTCGAGTTAAATCTTGGGGGTTAAAGTAAAAGTCTCGTTTAGAATTAATGTTTAATCTCCGCTAATATAGCTCACAATAATTAATTTAATTTTATGATATAGCAGTGAAAAGTACTTAGCAAGTAGGTAAAAAAATGAGAGCGCTAAAAAGTATTCTCAAAGTGGGTAGACAAAATAGGTTTGGGAACCCTAAGGGTGCGTTTCCATTGACGCGGAGCTGGGCGGAGTGGAGTGAAGTGGACCATGAATTGGCCAATCAACAGTGCCCACTGATACGGAGCGGAGATTTCAAGCACTGTGATTGGCCAATTCACGGACGCTCCTCTCCACTCCGCGTCAGTGGAAACGCACCCTTAGACTACAGCATTAACACGAAGAGTTTCATTATGTTTTCCTATATCCAGTCGTTAAAGATCGAAGTCTCTTGTAATCCACACTGAAATGACAGCGATTAAGAAAATACAAGGCTTCAAGTCATAAATCAATAAGAATTAACTCTCTTCCGAGTATCCGATGTTCGGGGTCAAACAAAGAAGTGCTATTAAAACTTTATGAAACGGCCATTCAATGGTTCTTATTGTAATATCAATAAAATTCAACTTACATAGCCCATAATAAAGTCAGAGATGAAAGTTTTAGGCACGGTTTCAAACGTAAGGTTAGTGTTCACTTGCTTAAGACCTAGTAAATAACATGCATGAGATTATTCTTAAACTTGCTAAATGCATTTAACGAGTAAACTAAATTCTAGCTAAATGCATTTAACGGATAATGCAAAAATATTTTTAACTAGTGACCCGCCCCGGCTTCGCACGGCTATATTATGCATGTATTATACATATAAACCTTTCTCTTGAATCTATTCACTGCACACGATTCTTGAATCACTCTATCTATTAAAAAAAACCGCATCAAAATCCGATATAGGAACAGAGAAAGCGACTTTGTTTTATACTATGTAGTGATAGTGAAGGGTCGCGTCTGCAAAAATTACAACTGAGACGAGACTCAAATTTCCACCCCCTGAATACCGTCCAGGTGCGCTTTACCAATTACGCCACTCAGTCAAGTACCGTCATAGTTTAATTATAGATACCCCGGTGCAGGCTACGCACTATAAAAAAAATAAAAATCATTGGGTAATCCAAAATTTATTTCTATTTCAATAATCACAAGGTTGACATTATTTAATCAGTGTAACACTTTGACAGTTTAATTATGTTTAAAGTCTTAAACGCTTTTAATTTTTGTTATGCAAGTCAACCTTAATATCTGTTCAAAACCAACGTGGTACGCGCGTCGCAAGCTATCAACAAATCAGTAGATATCAGTTATTTCTCTCGTGAACATAATTAATACAGTCAGCAATGGACTAAGGGTACCAGGTGCATATTTTATTATTATTAGGAGCCCACACCATGCCCCACTACAGGGCAAAGGCCTCTCTACCTCTCTTCCACTGATCGCAATCTGTCGCCATTGCACACAAGTCAGGAGGAGTAAAAATCATCATATTAATTTTTTTATATTATATTGCATATTTTAAAATTTTAATTTTTTTAATGACGGTTCAATAATTCTTGGTTATTTTGCGTGAAATAACTAACACTTCGAAAGCTTTCGTGATATCAAACAGAAAAATAAAAAATTACTAAACCGTTATTTAAAAAAATTAAACTTTAAAATATACATCTGTTACCCTCAGTCTTTTGCTGACTGTACCAGAGACGATATAACAAACCTTTTTTGTGTCGTAGCTAACTCATTTTTTTTTTAATTAATACTCATAATTGATACCCAAAGCTTAATAATTCTAAATCTATGATAATACCTTTGTTGAAAACCGTCTGAAAATGGGTACAATGACCATTTAAAAAATACTATTTTAAAGAAAATATTCATAATTTTCAATTTATTTTCCAAATTATAAAAACATTTTTACGAATTAGTTTAGAAAACATTATTTTTCATTTAAGAATCTGTAATGCGATATCTTATTTTTAATAACTCTGTGAGATATACAGGGTTATTGGAAATTATACTAGCAAGCCGTTGAGGGCTACTTCTGTGCACCTTAACAAACAACTTTTCTACGACTTTTGGAAATTCAAAAAAAAATTCGATAATTTTGAGGTTAGGTTTACCTGAAAATCAGCTGTTCCTTACACGGAGAGGTCATTAACCTTAAAATTTTACTTATTTTTTAATTTTTATCTACTGTTCTTAGTCTGAATGACCTTTGTTTTAAAAAATCTGCGGTTTTTTGAATTTACATAACCTCAAAATTTTCATTTTTTTTTTCGAATTTCCAAAAGTCGTAGAACAAAAGTTGTTTGTTTAGGTGCACAGAAGCAGCCCTCAACGGCTTGCTAGTATAATTACCAATAACCCTGTATATTCTTAGAAACTACATTAAAGTTTCAAAAGACAGTAAAATGAAAAGAGATTTACATATTAAAAACAACCATTTATAATTTTAATGGTCCCTTAATTTAAAAGCAAATATTTCTTACTTTATAATTGATAAAGTTGGTGTCATAATTTCTTTTGTAAAATATTCTCTAAGCATCTTAATTAAGGTTTACGGAGTTTTGTAATTATGAAAGAGTGAGTGCAGGTTTCACATGACGAATTGTCAACTGTTGTAATTTATTGTTTTAAATATTATATTATTGGGTTATATGCTCCGCAGGTTTAGCTTTCATAAATGTTAATTAAAAATTATCTTTTTAGAGATCACAATAATAATTACGGAATCCTTGTGCAAAATATCACCTTTTGGGGATGAATTACCAAAAACCCTTTCGTGGAAATTAATTTGATTTATTTAGTATATTCAGTACACAAGAAACAAACAAAATAGACACATATTACGAGTTTAAAGTTACTAGCAATTCCGACAAACGTTGTTTTGCCATAAAAAAATAAAAAACATTGCTGTTGTTCGATACTCAGACGAGAATCGACCGAGATTCTCGACTCTCAATTATTTAAAGTGAAAAGTAGTTATTTATATAAATAATATTATACAGAAAGAATAACACAACTTATATACACTTAGTAATCATTTTTACTTCTACAGAGTATAAGCCATAATTAAACCGTGCCTAAACTAGCACCTTTATTTAGGATCGTCAACACTAGCTCTCAGTTATACCATAGAAGGCGAACGGGCAGCCGCAGAAATAAACGTTCAAACTAGAAGCACCTCCACTCATTCCGAGCAACTTCACCTGAATCGCAACTCCTACAACGATTAAAACCACCAACAAACATTCGGCTAACAACTATGACTCAGAGTTACCACCTTAAAATGAACCTTAGTGCTGAAACAAAGGTGGAACTAGCTCAACTGTTAGTTCTGCCTACCGCAGCTCTTTGTAATGCGGTTATGTATATTGCCCGTTAAATCCGAGTGGCCAGGAACTGGGGAACATGTCGTTTTAAGGATATTTATTAAGAGAGTTTTTTGTAACTAGTTTGTAAGACTGTAAGAAGTTTTAAGTTAGGTAAGCTGTTTGACTAAACGAGTTGTTTCCATGCAGTTCGTGGTTATTTATTTGAATCGCTTGAAGGAAACTTGTAACTGCAGTTTGTGAGAACTAGTATTGAAAAAACCGGTTAAGTGCGAGTCAGCCATACATGTATATAAACTGGATGACCAAAGGGCTGTCTCCTACCTCGGACAGCGGATAAGCATCGCCATTCAATAAAGTACAGCCTGCTTTTTGGGCACATTTCTAGACCATTTTCCCAGGGCATTTCCTAGCATTTGGAGTTTTATATTTATTAAATGTAAATAGGTATGTTATTTAAGTTTTTATTATATTTTATTTCATTAATCTTGGAAATATAAAAACAAGATTATGGCTACTTTATTCAGACTCGGTACAATAGAAAAGATAATTTGTAAAAACTTGTAAAACACTGATAATATTATTCTGTTATACGTCCTGTATCACGGGGCTATGGAGCCCCGGATCTTTGGAAGGCATGCGTGGGGCCGAAGCCAACACGTAGAGGCCCTTTACAATAACAAGTTTAATGGCAAAGTATGCTGTGGACTTCAAACCGGCGATTATCCCTGTCTGCACTATAAAATATTATTATTATTATGTAACTTATGTTTTAAATAGTTTTTACTAACTGCATCTCTCAGTTCTACCAGCACAAGACTTCATTCCATGAAAATATCGGGATATAAAGTATATATATTTATTGTTTTTTGTTCCAGAAACGTGGTATACAACCTCAGTCTGACAGACCTGACGGAGCAGCGCCGCCTGGTGTGGTATTCCCCAGAGAATGATGTCAAGATGTGTGTCGTCAAAGGAAAAGACGAGGTAAGAACATACAGAAATCTTTTCTTTACTTGAATTTTGTAAGGTAAGAACTTACAAAAATATTTACTTTACTAGAATTTTGCTAGCTAAAAACTTAACAAAATTCTATTTACTTTACTAGAATTTTGTTAGCTAAAAACTTACAAAAATCTTTACTTTATTTTAATTTTGTAAGGTAAGAACTTAAAAAAATATTTACTTTATTTGAATTATGTAAGGTAAGAACTTACAAAAATATTCACTTTAATAGAATTTTGTTAGCTAAAAACTTAACAAAATTCTATTTACTTTACTAGAATTTTGTTAGCCAAAAACTTACAAAAATCTTTACTTTATTGTAATTATGTAAGGTAAGAACTTACAAAAATATTTACTTTACTAGAATTTTGTAAGGTAAGAACTTACAAAAATATTTACTTTGCTAGAATTTTGTAAGATAAGAACTTACAAAAATCTTAACTTTACTTGAATTTTGTAAAATTAGAAATGACAAAATATTTACTAATAGTGCTCCGAGGCTTCACTCATAAGTCCCGATCCCGTGGTAATAAAATGTGTAAAAAATATTTTCCTTGGAATATCCTTCTCTGCATCTGTAAAGTCACCTTTTCAGGCTGACAGTTTGACCGTAAAGAGGGAATAAACAAACAAATATACAAACAAATGAATAAATATACTTTTTTTAATAACATTGGTTAGGATTCGAATATTGCTACAGAAACACCCAGACCAGAAACAAAATATATCCTATCCAACTAATATTAAAAATGTGAAACTTTGTGTGTGTGTATGTTTGTTACTCCTTCACGCAAAAACTACTAGACCGATTGCAGTGAAACTCGGTATGTAGATAGCTGGAGACCTGGATTAATACATAGGCTACTTTTTATCCCGATATTCCAACGGGGACTTACGCGGGTGAAACCGGGGCGCAGCTAGTCTTTACATAAATATTTGTTTGATATTCGAATTAAAGCCACAACCTTCTACATCACAGGCGTGTATTCACCCACCACAGGGGTTGTCAGAATATCCTAAAAATACCTAACAAGGTGGATACTCTACCTTCCTTATACTCGTACAGTACGTTTGACCTAGTTTCCTTCAAACAATTTTATTACAATAAAGGAACACGGCAATTTTAACTGAGATTAACAAACTGAGTGACATAACAATAACAAGGTTGTACGTATGCACATTTAACGTGCAGCTTTACCTTCATCCTATTAGGGCAACACACCACAGACTAAGGCCCGTATTAATAAATCGCTCTCAATATCGATCTTGAGTGCGTATCAATCGAGTGAGTCTTGAGATGTGGTCACTATCTTAAGTTAGGCGTTAATTAATAGATAAAACTCAAGTTTTAACCAGGCTGATATCGCTCTTGAGATTTGAGACTGATTTTGAATGACAGTAACGCTTTGTTCTTACCTTAAATGATATGTTCTATGGTAGGTAGTGTCGTCATATTTTTCTGTCAACTTGTTTTTAATGTGAAAATATTTTAAAAAATGTAAGATTTGTATGACCCGCAATCAGACTTGAGTTCACGAAACTACATCTTGAGACATATTTTGAGAGCTGAGTTTGATTTATTAAATAATTAATCTTTAATCACGTCTTAAGATAGGTTTATTAATCAGCGCAACAACTCAAGAGCAAACTCAAGATTGAAATCGATATTGAGTTCGGTTTATTAATACGGACCTAACTGTCTGCCGATAATATATAACACAGCGACATCTAGTCCCAAACTAAACAACAAAATTTACAAAATTGGTAATTCATTAATGAAAAACTTCAATAATTGACAAAACAACCGGTCAGAAACTAGATTACTGTAACGACTATTTAAACAAGAAAGTTTCGTGTTGCTAGTCATTATAGTTTTTACGATATATCGTATAAGATTTTTAAAAAGCCCTGTTTTAAAAAAATTGTCGTGAAAAAATAATGCTATCATGTATTCATTCGGGGAAAAACTGCTCAAAGATCCGAAATACATTCTAAATAAAAATTAATGTTGTAGCTATCCGTCCGAATTTCAAATAGAAAGACAAACATCAAAATCTGAAAAATATTTGTTCAACAAATAGAATTGAACCGAAAACCTTCTTCGTCGCAGTTCGGCCGTCATAAGTGGCCTTAAAAAAATGTCATTTATAGACTTCGGGGAGGTATCGGCCGATAGCTCGCCGACCGAAAAGTCTGTAGACTACGTTTTCGCTAAGTACGGAGTGCGGGCGCGGGCTCTACGTGACTACCGGCCGTGTCATCTACAAAGCTGGCTACGGTACCTCGTAGCTGATTGTGCTACGTCGTAACCGGATAATTCGTAGCTGTTACGTAGAACACTGTTTCGTAGAAATTTTGTGAATATGTTTGGTTTATATAATTTTTAACTCCTAGCGGGTTAATAGTGAAACTTATTTTTAGGGTTCAGTACCCAAAGGTTAAAAACGGAACCTTAAGACTACCACTGTCCGTCTGTATGTCTGTCACCAGGCTGTATCTTATGAACCGTAATAACTAGACTGTTAAATATTTTCAGAGATGATGTTTTTCTGTTGCTGCTATAACAACAAATACTAAAAACAGAATGGTACGGAAACCCTCGCCAGTCTTTTATTACTTTCGTCATCGTAACCAACAAATCACAGACTGAATTTGGCTAAGCAAAATCAATCTTCTAACTTAGCCTCTTTTCCTTTGAAAACCGACTAAAATCAACTTCACCTGTCGCCATCTTGCAAATAATTGAATTTCGAACGTCGAACCACGGATCCGTATTCTGCTAATCGTCCCTGTACCAAATACCGGCAAATTAAAAAGTAAATCGAGCAGAAATTCGCTCGGAGCGACGCGTTTATAAGACGAGCCAGAGTATGGTGATATTACCTTATTTTACTCTTAGTTCGGGTTAATGAGCGACCCCGTTTTGTACGGAGATAGAGGTCGGAGTAGAATCGAGAGTATGGAGTCACTAATTCCAAGGTAGAGCTTGAATTAATAAAGTATATTGCGAAGAATAGAGAATTGAAATTGACTGATTCTTCTTCCTTTCCCATTGTGGTGCGGCTGAACTTTAGTTATTTTTCAAGCGGTCTTAAACTTACGCTCTTTTCTAATGTGTGGTCTAATCGCAAACCCATTTCGAGAAAAAAAAATTAATCAAAAACGGTTTTTTTTTCGAATTAAAATACACAACAGTTTTTACAGTAGTCAGGGGTCGAAAATCATTATTGATAGTAGTTCGTATTTATTTTGCGTGAATTCATGTTTTAACAAGGCTAGCATATAAAACACAAAAAGTAATATAAAAATTAGTTAGTTTTAAAAATTTAGTTTTTTTTTTTTCAACAATATCGCCCCTGAGCGACGGGCGATATGCCATACGATTTCGGCTTAAAATAAAACCTTTAAAAAAAATAATTCTGATCCAATTAAAAAGTATTGAAATTAGTTTTTTAAAATGTAAAATACTCGGAAAAATATACCAAATAAATTGGTACCTTTCCGTTTATTAAGTTTTAGCGGACGCATTTAGTCTATAGATATAAAATTCCACGTTCTGACCCAATTAAAATAATATTGAAATTACTTTTTTTAAATGTAAAATACTCGGAGAAAAATAGCAAATAAATTGCTACTTTTCCGTTTATTAAGAGGAAAGCGTACCGGCGCTCTCTCCATACAAACGTAGTCGACTGTTTCCTCCCTGAATAATGACACTAGAGCAAATATTTTTGCAGCATAAAACTTATAACTGCCGTGACCATAAGTCTTATTTTCTTTTAACTCTTACTTTCTATGATAATTAGAAAATGGAAAAAATCAAGACATAGGGGCATAATCATGGCAGTTATAAGTTTTATGCAACAAAAATATTTGCTCTAGTGTCATTTATTCACCAAGAATAGGTTTTGCTAAATTCTACCCCTAAGAGGTTAAGGCCTCTCGCCCACGGCGACTTTTTGTAGCGATGCAGTAGCGATGCTGTCGCGCGTTCGCATCGATACAGTCGCGATGCGCACATAACCACGATTCAGTCGCGATGCAAACGCGATACCGTCGCGCTTCTGTCGCGATGCAAACGCGATTCAGTAACGGCACCGTTGTCTTTGGTGCTGCTTTGTATGACTTATTCGACGTTTTGCCGACACGGTCGCGCGTTTGCGTCGATACAGTCGCGATGCTGTAGCGCGTTGGCATTGCGTGTGTAGTGCGTTCCAAATGCGACTAACGCGCGTTAGTAGTGATGCTGTCGCGCGTTTATGAAACGCGCGTTTGCATCGCTACAAAAAGTCGCCGTGGGCGAGGGCCCTAAAATGGCGGGTGAATCCGTGGGCAGAAGCTAAATATTAAAGAAAACATTGCAGTAAAAACTTTATTCTTCAATTGTAATTACACATTTTATATAAATTCATGTAGCGCGTTCGTTTTACGACGTGAACTCGTATTTCATGTTAAATTAAGACGTCGTTACGTGAAATTACTTCAAATTTTACGGTTGCATGTTATGACTTATTAAACTAACTAAATTAAAAATTAAATTACTGTGCATTATTTGATTACTATTAAAATATAATTAATTGCGTTTTCTGTAACTAAATAAATAAATCTCAACCATCCTAATCCTAACTTTCTGAAATGATGGAACACCTGCATTCATGATGAAATATTGTGTGACGTCATGTGTCATGGTAACATGACCATGACGCGTCCGTTCCCATTAGGAAAGGAGTATACAATAATAATATCCCTCATCTGGGCTTGTGATATGGTGACGAATGACGAATAGAAGACTTATATAAAGGAAAAAAAAAGAAAAAAAATATAAAGAAATAACAAAAAATTCCAAATTCTTTATCGTTTTCTTTTGACGTTATCGCATTAAAATCGTTCTTAAACCAACTTTACAGACAACCATTGCTTTTTTTAACTAATATATAAATAAATTCGAAAACGTGATGACTTCTTATAAATCGATGAACACCGATTCACAAAAAAGTGTGACTTCATCGCTTACGTTCCGTTATTGACAAGTTAACCATAGTAACGTATTGAAGTAGGTATGCAAAATGGTAATGTGTCAGGTTCTGCTGACATGATAGGTAACCATAGCAACGTATTATTTCATCAATGTTTTCTTATGACGTTATCATGTAAAATTATCGTCCGTAAACCGACTTTACAGACAACCATTTTTATTTGTTTAATCCCTTTTTAACGGTCAAATGACTGGAGCGATTTAGATGGAAATCGGCATAGTGGTAGTTTAGAGAATTGAGAAGGATATAGAATACTTTTAATCCCGAAATTCCGGGATCGGGACCTACGCGGGTGAAACCCTGGACGCAGCTAGGTAATAATAATTGCAGGACATTGCACACAACGCCATCTAGACTCAAGCTAAGCAATAGTCTATTACTACAGTTTGCGGTTCACTAATATCTAAATTTCAACCAATTAGAGTAGTTTGCATTCTATAAGTGCAGTGTAGTGTAAAGTAAACAGCACTTTGCACTCAGACCTGCCACCAAGCCTTATTAAAATCTAGTTCTCTTGCCAAATGGGGGCAGTTATATTAATCGAGCGTCATTAGGAAAGTTTTAAACTCAGTGTTAGGTGGTACTAGCTATGTCCGACGGTTTTATTAACGTAAGTCGTTATTGAAATACTAGCTGCGCTCCGCGGTTTCACCCGCGTAACTCCCGATCCCGTGGGAATATCGGAATAAAAAGTAGCCTATAACCTTCCTCGATAAATGGACTATCCAACACAAAAACAATTTTTCAATTCGAACCAGCAGTTCCTGAGATTAGCGCGTTCAAACAAACAAACTCTTCAGCTTTATAATATTAGTATAGATTGGGACAAAAAATCGGTCCAGGAGTTTTCGAGTAATCGGCGAACATACATAAAAAATCATCATCTTCCCTTATCCCAATTGATTTGGAGTCGGCGCAGTATGTCTTTTTCTTCCATTCACTCCTATTAGTCGTCATCTCACCGTTCACATTCATCTCTCTCATGTCTTGTCTCACGCATTCCATCCATCTCTACATTCATACTCATCACTCTTCTAGTCACATGCGTCTCCTCTCTTCTCATCACATGTCCATACCAACTTAAACGGTTCCCTTTTACTTTTTCAGTAACCGGTGCTACTTTCAGGCTTCCTCTAATATATTCATTCCTTATTTTATCCATCCTCGTTACTCCACACATCCATCTCAACATTCTCATCTCCGCTGCATGCAATCTTCTCTCATCCTTCTTCTTCACGGCCCAGCATTCCGATCCATACATGACGACAGGTCTTATCACGGATTTATAGATTTTGAAAAAATGCGCGACGAATTGAGAACCACCCCCTTTTTGAAATCGGTTAAAATACATTTTAACATACATATATGTTAACATACATACATACATTCTTTCAGCAAATACTTCTTCAACAATTTCTCTGAAAAAAACTAAAGAAAGTCGACAAACACCTCAAAAAATGCTTCTTTTTTTGAAAATTAAAAAATAGTTACAGATTATTTCTTCTTCTTTTTTTTCAGCCAGTTTCTAATCGTGTTTCGGTTTTCGATTTGAGAACTCATTTAATGTTCATAGACTTTACATGATTAGCAAGACGCAAGACGCCAAGGCGCCATGTAACAAAGGCTCTTAGTGCATTCCTATACTATTCTCCTGGGTTTATAAGGCTCGCAGCTGATTGGTCACCCGTGGGACGTTCGGAAATTCATGCCTCAATTGAAGGCGAACGTGGACCATCTAGGGTAGTGTCGCTATGTTTTTAGGATAATTCGAGATATCTCTATGGATATTTCCAGTTTTATAACTGGGATGCTGGCTGATGTCCCCACTGTTTATGCTCTCTCTGGCTTTAAGAAGAATACATTTATTCCTACTATTCAACACAAATAAAAAACTACTTATGTGTGTTTGTGTGTGTGTGTTTGTATGTATAGGTCTTTCTGTACAGGTCGACCCTTTCACTCAAAAACTACTAAATCGAATAATATGAAACTTAGTATAGCTACGGATAGCAAGATAACAGATAGCAGTTTGATTAACACAAAGGCTACATTTTGTTCATAAATTCTCACAGAATTAAGACTAAACTGCGTAACGCAACTAGTATTGGCTTTTCGCTCTATAAAGTCCAATATTCTATTATCACGAGATATATTGGTAAAAATACTTACTGGCCATAAACATTGCCATCCCTTTTGGCTTCACTGTAGTCGGGTAATAAATAGGTAAGTAGGTAATAGTCAGAAAAAACTTGTGTATTAAAATAACAGTCAGTATAAATCTGCTTGCATAAGTAAGTATATTTTAAAGTAATACATTAGCATTGCGAGCTAAAATCCAGGAAAACTCTAAAAATAAATATTTTAATATTCAACTACATTAGCACATTTCTGTGTAACAAAAAGTACAAATAATATTACTTCGCCATAAATACGGTTAAAAGTGCCTAGATATCTGTTATTCCAGTTTTTAACGACCTTCATGGCACGGAGGCCGAACACTCACCAGCGAAATAGAAGGTCGCCGGGTTCGATTCTCCCTGAAAAAAATATTTATGTACTAGAGATATTTGTTTCTGATCCAGGTGTTTATATATTTACAAAAGAAAAAAATGTGAGCCGTCACGGGACGCCTGGCAGATGTGAAACATCGACATTATTTTGTAAAAGTAATGTCGCCACGCCAGAAATCGGTTTTACGTGCGGCTATAGATGTTTCACATTTTTATCAGTTGTCTGGCCACCATAACACAAGCCTAGTTGCTTAGCTTGGGGTTAGATGGCGCTGTGTAAAAAATGTCTTACAATATTTCTTTATTTTCATCTTAAACATACATATTCATCCAGATGTTTCAGAGTAACAAACACACTAACACACAAAAAAAATCGCATTAAAGATTACAGAAATATCCGACAAAGTAAGAGTAGCGTGGTTACTCGTGTAGTATACACATACCATTTTACTTCGCTGAGAACGTCGACGTTCTGCGACTTCTTTGGCTTCTAAACAGATTTCTATGAATCCAACTGTCTCAAAATAATTCTGAGAAACGTTCGAATAACTTTCTTTGTCGACTGAATTTGTAACGTGATAATTTTATTCAAAGTCAAGCATAAACATTATGTTATATTTTGTTGTCTTGGCTGTTGTTTCCGACAGCTAGGCAAGGTCCTTCCTCTTTTCCCTTCATCTGTCCCGCTGTTTTTGGTAATTCTTCGTCGAATGTAACCAAAATCGAGCCATCGTTTCTTGGATCTACCTTGAAGACGATTACCGTTTTGAATCCACTTGGTGACTTTGCCCGTCTAAAATAAGTTTTGTTTTGCCCCTGTGTCACTTATAAACAAAATAGCATATTTCCCTCAAACCTCAGCACTGCATAATTAGTGTGAATGTCGTGAACTGCTCTATCTAGTCACTTGATACGTTTAGGCTTGACGTAGTTTCTTGCTCAGTGTTCTAGGCATTTCAACGATGCAAGAAGTAATCTCACAGTTAAAGTTAGTTTAACGTTCCGTACCTTTCCAGGACTCTAGTGAATTTACGAGTAAAACAACTGTGAAACGTTTGCTGAGTTCCCAAAAGCAATGGTTCAGAATCTCCGGCATCTGAATCCTGAATTAGAAAGTAACTAGAGAAATGAAGGCAGACTGAAGATTATTCTATCGTCCGGTAGTTTCACGCTCAAGTTAACTTGCTTTTGATGTGATAACGTTTAATAAATTGATGGAACTTCTGCATTCACAAAAAAGTGTCACGGTAAAAAGTGTCACGTCATGCGTCATGGTAATATGACCATGACGCGTCACGGTAACTTAGGAAACAGAGTATTTAATAATAATATCGCTCATCTGGGCTTGTGTTATGGTGACGAGTTGCAAATAGAAGACTTATACATATAAAGAAAAAAAAACGTAAAAAAAAAAAAAAAAAAAAAAAAAAAAAAAAAAAGAGAAAAAAAAAAATCTCAATTTTTCATGATTTTCACGACGTTATCACGTAAAATTATCGCCCGTAAACCAACTTTACAGACAATAATTTGTTTTTTTATCGCCCGATTGAAAACTGCGTAGTCTGCCTTTCGAGCTGGTCAAGAGAATGTTCGATCGAAATAGGAACGGTTACAAAGCTCTAACACTCGGAACTGTTACAGGCGTAATAGGGATAAAATAGGGTTGCCGTCGTGAAAAACGGTCGCTTTGTATGGCTATTTTTATTCGGCCAAAAAGGTTTAGAAGTTGAGATGATGATTATAGTTAGGTACCGCGTACTGTAATTTTAGTAGAATTCTATTCACTGTGTTATTTTTGGATATTTCATTTATCAGTTTTCGTGTAGGTATAGTTATAGAGATTTGAAAATAATAGTATACTTGTACCTAATCCGGAATGTACTAGTAAATTGTTCGATGTTTCATTTTCATTTATTTTCTGACAATTACTCATTTTATCGTGCGTTAGTCTCTCGATCGATTTTGATGAATTTTATCACATATTTAGATTAACATTAGTTGCAATTTGATTTCAGAAAAATAACTATCGGATCATAGTTAAGTATACATGGTGAATTTTTTATGTGGGCCTTCAGGGCTATATCCTAAACTATAAGAGATAGCGAAAAATGCTGTAAGGAGTTGCGTGTCCGATTTTGACAAAAACAAAAATTGCATCATTAGACTTTTGAAAAACTCATTACCCTAGCCAGGAATCGAACCTGTAGATTTTACAAAAAAAATAATCATGCTATATTTTTATACCAATCGATAGTCTTGCTGATAGAGATTACTTTCTGGAAACAAACATGGTATGGCAAATTTAAAGAAATAGCTCATTTTTGTATTTTTCTACAATTTACATGTTTCTCTGAAAATGCCATCTCTGGCAAAATAATAGCACATGAGACATAGAGAGGAAGTAATATTTTTCTAAATGTTATTAATATGTTCTAGATTCTCTACATTACATAAAATTTGTAAAAACAGATTATATTTTTTTGTGCAGCAGTTTGTTACGTCATAAGTCATACTTTCTCAGTACATTTTTTCAGGCATAGTAGTACGAAAATTACAGAAGACTACAAAATTAGCTATTTCCTTTGGTTTGCCATACTATCTTTGTTTCCAAGGATTGATCTCTATCAGCAACACTATCGATTGGTATAAAAATATAGAATGATTATTTTTTTTGCAAAATCAACAGGTTCGATTCCTGGCTAGGGTAATGAGTTTTTTAAAAATCCAATGATGCAGTTTTTGTTTTTGTCCAAATCGGGCACGCAACTCCTTTCAGCATTTTTTGCTATCTCTCATAGTTTAGGATATAGCCCTGAAGGCCCACATAAAAAATTCACCCTGTATAAATACAATATAAACAAAAAAAAAATTACAACAAATTAAAAAAATTACGTAGACAAAATAAAAAATATAAAAAATACAAAATAAACTACAATTACGCCAACAAATACCCCCACCCAGATCGGATCATTCATTCTAATTTTAAATTCAAAGTTGCCACCGAACTTTCTCGGTATATAATATCTCAAAGCTCTTAGACAAACTTTTATTAAGGTAGAAATACCTACTTAGCCAGCAAGGACATACTTTACCGAAAACCTCATATGTAAGGTAAATGTCTCATAAACTCATAAGTGACATCCCTATGAGGAATTGCGGGATGCGTCCCGCGTAATGGTCTGCAGCTGACGCTCGCAAAGTGCGAACACGAATCCTGAATTCGAGCCGCAGGGTACCCAGGACTTGTCCTTTATACGCGTAGTTTAACTGTTCTAGTAAAATATATTAAATACCTAAACTTTGACTGTATAGTACACAATCTAGAACGCCTATTTAAACTTACTTTTATATTAAACTAGCGACCCGTCCGCACGGCTATATTATGCATTTATTATACATGTAAACCTTCCTCTTGAATCACTCTATCTATTAAAAAAACCGCATCAAAATCTGTTGCGTAGTTTTAAAGATTTAAGCATACATAAGGATATAGGGACAGAGAAAGCGACTTTGTTTTATACTATGTAGTGATTCTTGGTAAATTCTTGCTACTGATTGAATGCTAGGTAACGCAAATCCTAAATCTAATCTCTAAGTCAAAGGCGTTTGAATAAAAAAATAAGAATATTTATTGAAAAGCTGTGTACATAACATACTATAATTATAGTAGGTAAGTATCAGTTTGTCGATTCCGGACATAGATTAATGAGTTAAGTACATGTACTTAACTTAATTTATACAGTTAAATTGGTAGGGAAATATTTTCATTGACTATTTTGATTGACTGAGAATATAAAAGCATAGGTGCAATGAGCACTGTCAACTAACACATAGCACATTTAACAAGGTTACATACCTTGTTATTTTCCATACAAAAAAACATAGCTCTTTTCTCCTCTTAATATTTTCCGGTAGTGAACCTCTTAAAAAATTTAGAAACCCACTACTACTAACACCTACTGAGTCAAAATTACACCTTTTTGCATTATTGGTTAATTGTGTAAAAAAAAACTGGTTGCCTGTAAAGTCGGTATACGGGCGAAAGTTTTACGTGACAACAACTGTGCTCGAGTGGAAGGGACGCGTGCCTTTTACTTTTTATGTCTGTCTCTCTCGCTCTTAGGCGGGCTAACCATGCCCGCGTGCCTCTCACTCGCTCTCATTGTGAGCGCATAACGTCAGCGGAGCGTAACGCAGTTTCTTGAAGTGTCACCCGGCAAACCAATTTATAAAACGTTGTCACGTCAAAAGATATACTTTTTAAGTGGATCAAACCGCGCTCAGCTAGTATTAAAAAGTTAATTTTAAATATATATTATGTTAACAAATGTCAGTTACAAAATTACATGGAACTAATCCACCGATATAGGTTCTGATATGATTGCATTTGCATACGGTGTACAAGTGTGTGTAATCCTATTTGAGTGCACTGGGAGGTATCCAGACGAAACCAGAGGCTTTACTGTAGCTAGCTACGTGGAATGGATTAGGGTACGTGATGGGGTAACGGTAAACGCTTATCAGTTTAGAATCTTGGAACCTAATTCATGGTTCTGCTTTACTTTTTCAAAATAAGTTTTAATAATAACAAACAATTGAACTTGTTATAATGCAGCATGATGACGCAGGACTGGCGATTGTCATCACTAAATTGCTTCCATTCCCAAAATGCCAAAATCCAAGAAGACTAAAAACTGAGATAAAGACTGAACATGATACTGAAAAACACAAAAATACTGGACATTGGTGTGCAAGTGCACAGCCATCGATATGCGACCGAAGAAAGAAAAAAAAATGCTTCCATTTTATTTTCGGCATTTTGGCGCTGGAATCAGTAATGAATTATAGGATTTTTTTTTATGCGGTCAGCTCTCGCTGGGTTTTAGAAAAAAAACAGCCTCTTTGCTTGAAGCTTACCTCTTTAGAGTAATAAAAAAGAAATAGCACTGGCCATAAAGTCATAGGACAACGAATAAAAAAGGAATGTAATGATATTGTCAATGAAGGAGGTTGAACGCTTTTTACTAATGTAACTGGCAGATGGCAATGAAAGAGTTTGTATCTGTCATAAACAATGACACTGGCAGTCTACAAAGATCGAGATTTGCAACGTTCTTTTACTCTTTTCCAAAAAGTTTTTATACCTTTAAATTATTTGGCAGTCACTAATTTAAACCAATAAGTAATAGTATTTTATCCTTGTATTTTTTTTTATTCCAGGAGAGCTGTCAAAACTACATCCGAGTCCTCGTGTCCCTTGGACCCGGACGGCTACTGGTCTGCGGGACCAACAGCTTCAGGCCATTCTGCAGAGAGTATGGAGTCCAGCGAGACTCTTACCACATGGAGAAGGAAAAGTCAGGACAGGCAGTCTGTCCTTACGACCCGGAACATAATTCCACCGCTGTTTATGCCGGTAAGTTTTGATATATTAAATGATAAAAAAAAATGGTTGTCTGTAAAGTCTGTTTCCGGACGATAATTTTACGTGATAACGTCATAAGAAAACATTGATGGTAACCATGGCAACGATAAAACGTTGCTATAGTTACCTTGTCAACTATCAAAGTATCGTTGGCTCAGAGACAGAATACATGGGCCGGTGGGAAAGGAGGCGCGGGCGGCGGCGGTGGCGGGGGCGGGGGCGGCGGGGGTCGATGAGGCGTTCCAGTAACGACGCATGACGTCACACTTTTTTGAACTGGCAGGTGTTCACCAATTTATAAAACGTTATCACGTCAAAATAAAATAGGTATGGTCGGCTGTATAATTGCAGACCCATTCTTAGAGCTCCAAAACGACTGTTATAAGAATGTTTTCAACACAAGCAAGATTCTAGGCACCTGCTTTAGTTGAAGTTTAAAGTCTTCTAACTCACTCATGAATTTATCAAACATAAATTTTATACGTAATAAGTTTGCATAGGTAAATACCTACTTAACTATTTTCATTTCTTTAGACTGAGGCAAGGCGCACGGGTTTGTGATGTCTTAAAAATCGGTCAGAGGAGTAGGGCGTCACTTCCAAAAACCAAATGACCGATGTGACGTCATAAGTACGACATAGTTTGTAACGGATCTAACTTCTTTAGGTTTTTTCTTTTGCATTAAATTGCTCTTTGGTCAACAAAATATTTTTACTCGAGTGCAGTCAAAACAGCCTACCCATTTATTTTTTATTGGGTCTGTGACTGAAAGTTATGGCTGTGAAATTCGAAACTATACTCTATGCCTATCGTGGGTCTTTTCCATTTTTTCACAACATAAATTGTCCCCGAAAATGGTCAATGGTACCTCTTTACAAGTTTGCCCTCTACCATATAGCCATATAGTCTAAAGCACCCTTATTTGATAATTGGACTATTAACTAACTTGTAAATAGTGTCACCTACGAAAAGCCTATCTATCAAAACTACACAGTAATTTTACAAACTCGATTATCTTGAAACGGAACTGAGTTATCTTTGAGCGAACCCTTCACTGTTAATTATTATTTAGTTTACCAATTAATCATTATTATCTTAATAGCTTCTACTCTATCTAGTGCTGTTGGAGCGACGCATGCTATAAACTTAAAATCGCCGGATAGTAAGCAACAGCTAAATAAAGGCTTTGTCGCAGTAGTTCAGAAATTTTTAAAGACGTTCGTCGTTGGCGTTGGTATCCTTATAAGGATAGATTTAAGGGGGGTCCATACGCCAACGACCTTGGTACACAGCCTACTAAATAGTTACTATTGGCACCGGTCGCCTTCGTTGGTGAAAATTGTTGATTGTTACGAATGTGTTTTGTTTTTCTCCAAAAGTGCTGAGATGGAATTGTAGGTGAAATTTTTACCGACATTTTAGTGTGATTTTGAGCCAAACATTTCCTATAGTTTTGAAGCTATCCTTAAATTAAGAATTAAAACTAGTTTAGCTTTGAAACGACAAAGAATTTTTGCCTCAATATTACCCAAAATATCTTTAAAAATTTCACCTACAATTCTATCTCAGCACTTTTGAGAAAAACAAAACACATTCGTTACAATCAACAATATTAGTTGTAAGCGACGGGTATTTCTGTATTCTTAATTTCTTAATCGGGTATTCTTAATTTATAAACATTATTCTTAAATTAAAAATACTGCTTATTATTTTCAGGAACATTTACTAAAACCAACAAGTCTCTAGCGTCTATAGGGAGAGACTATGTTTTTATAATATAGAGAAATGTTGGCACTTAACTCGAATTCAACGTAATATGATTAGCACAAACATAATCCAATATAACAGTGGAATGCGTCACATAAGGCGTTAAGCATACATAGCTTGCAATGTCAACAGTTCCATTGAAATAAGATGACATGTAGCTTCTCTAGAGCTTGAAGGTTATTATCCAATATAACAGTGGAATGCGTCACATAAGGCGTTAAGCATACATAGCTTGCAATGTCAACAGTTCCATTGAAATAAGATGACATGTAGCTTCTCTAGAGCTTAAAGGTTATTATCCAATATAACAGTGGAATGCGTCACATAAGGCGTTAAGCATACATAGCTTGCAATGTCAACAGTTCCATTGAAATAAGATGACATGTAGCTTCTCTAGAGCTTGAAGGTTATTATCCAATATTACAGTGGAATGCGTCACATAAGGCGTTAAGCATACATGGCTTGCAATGTCAACAGTTCCATTGAAATAAGATGACATGTAGCTTCTCTAGAGCTTGAAGGTTATTATCCAATATTACAGTGGAATGCGTCACATAAGTCGTTAAGCAAACATAGCTTGCAATGTCAACAGTTCCATTGAAATAAGATGTAGGTTCTCTAGAGCTTGAAGGTCATTATTCAATTCACGAAGCTGTAGCGTGATTGTCACTGAACAATCAGGTCAAAACGAGACTCTGGAGAACCGCACATATGTAAGAAACAAAACTTTTAAATTCCTTTAAATATTTTTTTTTTTTTTTTTTTATATTTTTTCAAGTTCGGGAAAATTATCCTAATTTACCAGTGATATTGTAAATCAACCAGAGGTTATTTACTGAAAATTTAAGAATTTCCAAGATACGGCAACACTGATATTGGCAAATTTTACAAATTTGCCCAAACTGGGTAAGGGCAAATTTCTCAATTATAAAAAAATATTTTTCCCTTTTTTCATTATAAGTTTTATATTTTTTCGGGTCCTTGCGTACCTTAGAGTGATTACACGGTTTTACACACTGTTTAAGCTAGCATAAGTTCTTTTGTCGTGAAATTAGAAGGTACATCTCTATTTTTTTCATATCGATTGTACTCATTTTCACAGTCTGGTGGAGTACAATGGGCACTCATTGTTGCATTGAAAAGATCCTAAGTTGAATGGATAACGTGACTTCTGTACGTAATAAGTATGTTATACCTATAGCTAGCTTTAGAAGGTTGAAAACAGACTTTACAACTATCCTATTAGCTGATACATTTGAAGCCAAACAGTAAAAATGTTAACAATTATACTTTTTCAGGCTATGGTAGATCACAAGGCCTGTATATGGTGTTTAACCATATGTGTATAGCTACTAGCTTTAAGATGATTTTTGATAATAATCATTTATGAATAAAGACCATCGTTTATGACATTTAAAATACCTACAATGAAATAAATAATAATCTATGATTTTTTTTTTAATTAATTAAATAAAAGTATGTCAGTAAGATCGATTGAGAAGATGTGTGATAATTTATGTAAAGAGTAATACGTAGCAAGAAAAAAAATGTAGTTAACGTTATTATTTTAGATTTTCATAAGGTATGGCACTAACGATTTATCATTAAAAAAAAAAACAAAAACAAGGATTACTTAGATAATATCCTATCATTACCCGACTGCGTAGACAGAGAATAAATATGGACTCGCTACTAAAATAACAATAATTACTAGAGTGAGAAGGATTGAACGTCTAATGAGTAAGTGGGAGCAAGACAAAGTATAATTTTTTTGTCTCTATTTGCGTATAGGTTTTTTTTGTTTGGCTCCAATGTCGCCGGAGCCAAACAAACGTTTAAAGTTTCGTTTTCTTATCCCGTAGACTATAATTTGTGTTACTTGTGACTTATAAGATATTAAAAATGAGTACTAATTGGTGTGAACTTGTGCAGTGATAGTTAATTACTGTTTAATGGCAATTTGACAACTCTATACTTATAGGTTATGTTATAGGTATGTTGAATTCGCTGTCTCACACTATACGCTGGTAGCTTGTCTATACTTATTCTCTGTCTACGCCCGACTGCAAGAAAAAAGTTATGTTTTTTTAAATAAGACGATTACACATCGGAAAAAATGACGTCTTCCTTCAAATGGAATGGTTGCCCAGGTATCAAAAGTATCGACCGATAGAAAAATCTTTAGTCTATTTCCACCCTAACCTTAGTCAATGAAGGATTTATTCGTTCTCAGTACCAGATCTAATTGGGTCAATGAAAATAGGAGTTAGAAGCACTGAGTAATGTTTTATGTAGTATCTTGTTTGTTTTACCACTGTATAGAAAGTTTATCTTGTTGTATTTAATAGTTTTCGCTAATATAGTTACAGTATGCGTCATAAGTTCACTATCAGTTGGCTACAATAATACTATAAACAAGTATTGGACTTACGACCTTCTTCTAATAGACGTTACACACAAACTTAAATACTTGAATTAAAAGTACTTAGTGTGATGATTATTTTCAACATGTTAGCTATGCCTTTAGTTGTGTGAGTGGTATTAGCCGCCACCCGCTACACCAACCGACGTGGGTTCGATTCACAGGTTACGTTTTAGGTTAGGTTTTTAAATAGTGCTGCACAGGATTGTAAACGTTACGGTGGCGGGGACTTTTGAGCGCCGATTGTACCTATTTATTCCATTGTGTAAAACATTTTGTTTGTATCATAAGGTGGGTAAAGACTAGATCATTTACTAGTAACAGAACATCGAACGAACATCGATTAGAACTTCTAATAAATGTCTATTCTATTCTATTCATCGAGCTGTTTTAAAATTTACTCGAACGACACTTCGAACATTTGCCTTGCATTTGCCTATATTGTACCATTCGTAAGAACGCTACATTATGAAATACTTGTAGAAATGCTCTAGTCTTTACTCACCTAGAAGAAAATTAACTAAATATTGCGCAATTCCAATCCAAATATAATAGGGCTCCTAGTATAGTCGACATAAACCCTATATACTGAACTAACTTTTACCCGCAACTTCCAAATTCTTAGCGGAACCCTACATCATAATAACTATTATGTATGCCAACTTCTAGCCTGATCCGCCCATTGGTCTAACTAACCTATGCATTAATGTATTATCAATCAGTCAGACAGGACCTTTATTTTTATAGATTACTAGATGTCTCGGAGAACGTTGTTTTGCCAACCACAAATAAAAATAGATGTTCGATTCTTAGACCGAACGAATATACACGAATTCATATAAATCGGTTCAGCCGTTTAGGTGGACATAGGTAACTAACACTGAGCACTAGAATTTTATATATATAGGGATTTACCTTCAAATCTTAACCTTCATTAAAATAATTACAATCTTCACGTACTATTAAAGTTAGGTATAAAAGAATATACCTATAATACAGAATCCAGGCCTTTTTTAACCAAACGTTTCGCAATAAATAAGCCAATTTCTGAAAGACTCACTTAAAATAAAAATATTTTCTTCATATCTCCAATTCTGTTCCACAAAGGATGATACAAGAGATTATCCCAAACAAATAGCGTCTTTCACTACGGGAATATATTTGCTTACCTTATTTACTTCAAAGACATGACAACTTAATAAACGAAACACAAAAATATTCCTAATAAAGATATACTCTAAAGATAAGTATCGTTCTATAGTTAGTACCGACTTTATAAGCTTATTATACTCTTTACTTATCCATTATCCTTCATACTAAGGTTATTTTGCCACTTTATAGTTTAAAGTTTAAACTAGTATTTTTTAAAGTACTTAACACATTTTCTACTCATTTAAGAAACGTCAACTGAAGGTAAATTAGGTAAAAAAATCTCATATTTACAATAGATTAAATTTTAACAATTATTTCTGTATTTATTATGATAATTTTTAAAAAATGATAAATCGTCTTTTCGATGCTCTTGTCTAAGGGTTTTTTAACTGTTTCGTGAAAATTAAAAGAAAATACGGACCGCACACCGTCCAGTAGTTTCAATTACCTTAACTAGTTTTTCTTACGAGTAGAATACACTAGATAGTTAGGAAACGAAATATTAGGTCTAGAAATAAATCAACTTTCAAACATTTTATCACTTAATTTGATAAATGTCTGTAGGGTCACTAGAATCGTAAATGACACGCGAATTCAAAAACTTAGGTTTAAAAACAAGTCCTTTCCTCTGAACATGGTCTACTATGTTGAGAAGTAGGTGCTGAGCAAGCCCATATCTATCATCACACAAAAAGGATCTAACTAAAAAGGTTTAATTGCGCGGAAAAACAGCCCGTACATTCCTAAGAACAACTTAGGTAGATACTTTATCGTAATTTTAACATCCAAATAAATTTGCAAGTCACGTTTATTCGTTCTAAATTTCTCCATGACAATGAAACATGCAAGTTTGCGTCACCCTAACTACTTTACACGTAAACAATTTATCGAACGCAGTGAGCAAAATCATCAATTACAGGGTGTCCCTTTACGCAATTTTCTTTGCATTACGCATCCCCTTGCAAATTCACACACATTTATCACGCATGCCGACTTCCAGCACTGTCTTCATGCAAGCAGTACATCCGTAATTTTCTTATTATTTTACTCCTTAGTAGTTTCTTTGAGATTCTTTGTTTGTTTAAATTGATATACTTATATTGTACTTATGTACTTGGGTAGGTCCTGATTAAACATTTTTTCCGTTTTATTTTCATATTAGTTAAAGTTTTTTTATATGTCTACGTTTTTTTAATTTGAGTTATTTTTTGTTTGCTTTTATTTACATGCCTAATTCAGTCCAATAAATTGCCACAGCTACGGCATCGTCACTTCGTAAAGATCCTGTTTTCCTTCAGCTTCATTGATGTATATTGTCCATATACCTGCTAAATAATTACATTCTCCGGTTGATTGATGACACAATATAAGTACGGGTAGGTAAGCTGAAACATATCTTTGTGGGGATGGCATACCATCTGCACAAAATGAGCAGCGTTATGAGACACCATACTTTCTAGGTGTGAACAATAGGTAGGGTCATTTTATCTGCGAGCAATCTATTATAAAGCTCACATTGACGTTATACACATAGGGTTACCATCCGTCCGGATTTATCCGGAAATGTCCGGATTTTTTGGCTTTTGTCCGGATTTTGTCCGGCCTTGTAATTTGTCCGGATTTTTCGAATTAGACGGAATATGAGTAATAAAACTACATAAATTAAGTTACCTATATCAAATAATCTTTATTAACTTCTCATTAATTTGAAACAAAACACGCACTATTTTTTTTTAGACGCGCTCGAATAAAAGCAACATTAGCGGGCTTGCGATCCCTTGGCGTCTGCAACCATGCGTTTCGTTGCGTTAGTTGCGTAAACTTGCGTACCATACCACTGTAACTATTTGGGTAATGTTTGCATTTTGAGACTAAAATGTCCTTTTTTCGAAATGTCCGGCTTTTTGTCAGACTTTACAAATTTCTAAATGGTAACCCTAAACACACACAAACATAGACGATGTCCATTACGGATGGACACGGTTAGTTATCTTCTATTGATCTGTTCCAATTAAGCGAAGCGACGCCCAGGGGAGCAGTGGCCAGCCTTGCCTCTGCGCTATAGTGCGAACTAAGTTTATTATGTAAGTGTTGGTGATGCACCATTTTAATACGATACTGTTGAGTACATCATTTAATAACAAAGCATACACTGTTCGCTTAATATATCGCTGTAATTGTGAGGTAAATAATGGATGGAAATGAAATTTACAGAAGGGTCGGTCATTAATTCCGGGGACAATGGAATCCATTTGATATCTGTGTACTTTATGCCCTAATATATGATCGTACCCAAACAAAAATCAAAAACGTTGACTTGGTTGTTCTCTAATCCGCAGAACCTTGACCCTTTGAATAAATACATGTTAAATAGGTCCCTCGAATATCTGTTGTCAGCTAACGGGAGAGCAATATCGTGCCGAATAGGTCGCTTCGACCAATTAGACCAGAATCTCATATTCCAATCACGTGTACCGATGGTGTGTTACGCACTCCGCCTACTACCTATCGCGAGTATTGAATTACAGGCTTTCAGGCGAGATACGAGGTATCGTTAACCATTAAATCCACTTTTCACGTGAACTTTCTTGTTTTATAGAAACGAATGTTTTACCTTACCAAACCCATTTATAGTTCGATACATAAGGGTTAATATTAATTTCATATTATGGCTTAACAAAAGACGTTCATACATAGACATATGCTATGTAGCTACATAGGAGACATGGTCCTACTAAATGTTTCCAGGTCAAAATGTCAGTTTATCAAAATCTCAGAATCAATATGTACAAATAGCTTGTGCCAAAATGTCCTCGTGTTCAAATGTTGCTATGATGAAATATGTTAAAGATATCTACATACTATTCATAAAAGTTCTTTGTTTTATTGGATGGTAGGTAGTAGATACTCTACCAAAAATTGTACAAAATCGTAACCAAGTTTTCTTTTGTTTTTCAGATGGAGAACTATATTCAGGCACTGTAGCTGACTTCAGTGGCATGGAGCCAATTATTTACAGAGAACCTTTACAGACAGAACCTTACGACTCAATGACTTTAAATGGTAAGTTTTTTAGTATGGATTAAAAAGTAAACTTTTTAAACTCACACGATTTGTATTCATAGTTATTATTTTTCCGGGTCTTAATCGCGTATTTCTTTATTTTTATCTCTCTTACCTCGACTTTTCGATTATGTTACAATAGTCATGGTCGCGAGGAGACTGAAGCAGTTAGTTTAATCATAACGTCCTGTACATTGCCTTGCATATCGGCGGGATCAGTCAATATTCTTCACCCTTTGCAAAGCAGAATTACCTACTTGACTGCTACCTTCAATCGCGTCCCTCGAAAGCTCCCGTTTATTTTGGGGTCTTTAAGTCACGAGCTCATAGGTATTTTCTATGAAAGCGTGCTACATCTTAGTCCGCATCGAAAAGAAATCATTATTTTTATCTATGAGCTCGGGATTTACGAAAGTAAAACCATGGCGATCTGCTAGTCAGTCATAAACCAAGTACACTCAACCAACATTTCTATCCATTGTCATTCAAGTCTGTGTTTAAACGGGTTCGAAGTTGCCATCTACATGCAAATAGCAACGTTAATAACTTTGTCATGTTACATACATATGCAGTATACGTACGGTATTATTACACGCATCGTTAGATTTAATTTAATCTCTTTACATAAATATTTTGGAATACCTAAACAGTTTTTGATTAAAACCTAGCTTGATTCATTAGCATCCGTTTGTGCCTGGTTTTGAGACATCTAAGTACCCACTGACGGTATTTCGTTTCTTTAAGTATAGAAAAATGTCTACAAAGGTTGTGGATAGTCATAGGTCATCGTTTGATCATCATCTCACACGATGGTAGGTGACGATGCGGTCCAAGATATAACAGTTTCCTAGAAGATACCTACCTATATGGTCGTGACTCACAGACCCCCAAATAAACGACAAACGTTGTTATCACCCAGATACTCCAAATTATGGGCCGATAGAGTCTGTTATCAGCAAGGGCTATAATATTGAGCTTCTACGATTGACCTATTTCACCTATTGAAACGTTATGTGTAGACAGTTCGCGCGTGTAAACGTAAATTAACTCAAGGTATGTGCAGTAGGTAGGTATTAATTACATACGATGGAAGTTAATTTAGATAATAGGTAGCCATCGTAATTTGTTATATTGAAACATTATTGGAATTAGACAATGTATTTGTGTTCTACGTGACTTAAAAAATACATGCATGCTTATGGCTATGTTTTATAATTTAACCAGATAAGGGCAAGTTTTTTTTTATTTTCCCTATCAATTAGCGACGTGTGGCACTCGGGGACTGCCGCGGTAAAGCTATTACATCGTGCGAGCTTCGTACAGTCGTACCATATACATACACGTTAAGTGAACGCTCGGACGAGCTACATGGTAGGCGGAGTGGGGGGTGTTAATCTTGATTCGGTCGACGCGCTCAAAGCCCGCGATAAAAGCTATGCAATAGCTTAAAAACTTAAATAAAATTTATTATTTGTAGCATAATAAACCACTGAGGTTTGTTTTAATGCTACATTAAAGACAAAAATATAAATTAAAAGTAAATTAAGTTTAATCCTATTTATTCTATGCCGCTGTCAGCTAACAGCCACTGTTTTATCATCCTTTTTTCTACGAAAAATGTCGCATACATAAATGCGACACAGCATAAATAAGTCATTTTACTTGATAAGCACCACCTAAGAGTAAGGGAGAAGATAGTATCTAACACTGCCATTTTTTTTTAAATATGGATATGCATGACTTACGTTTTAACTAGTGTCAAGTAATTAAGCGTCTATTGAAATAACAATATACGATAAGATTGTCTCTCAAAGGACTGAATTTACAATTCTACGATGATTCTATGTTAACTAGATGTTTGCGTTATTCCAACCGATTGCCATCAAATGAGCCTGTCAAACATACATCCGTCAATTTAATTGAATTTACGACGGGTTTTGGCGCGAAAGCGCTGTCATCGGAGTGACATTTGACGCGTCAACAATTGGCAAATCCGATTAGGATCGTATTAGAATTATCGACACCCGGTGCAGGGGTAACATTCCCTTTGCATAATTAAGGGTTATTAACTAGATAGTTTACAAGTTAGGGATGAATTGAGATTTTGCATAGATAAGCTATGATTTACAATTAAATCCATTTGTTATACCTACAAACTTACTTACACCTACAGACTTAGGCATACTACCGTAATGTCGTTGCCGCTGTCTTTATATTTAACATTTTCCTTTAGCAACTAATTTGGTGACATCCTTAGTTCCATTTTATTCCGCACCCCCAAATAACTAGGTCAGAGTACGGTAGTTTTGTGACAGCTGACGTGAATTACGAAAAAATTAAGCCCACTTAGGACTCTCTCTCAATTCTGTGGTAACCCAACTACAATTTCTACCTACACACCTAAATATTATTATTTTTCTTTTCGCAGCTCCCGACTTTGTGAATTCATTGGTTCATGGAAACTTCGTGTATTTCTTCTTCAGAGAAACAGCGGTTGAATACATAAACTGTGGAAAGGTATTTTATATTTTATTAACCCACTGACCTACTTAGGTGTAAACCTACTTTTGTATGCGTGTTTGCCCCGATCCTCTCAAACGTCAAGCCTGACTGAACATACTGACGTGACGACGCAACAGCGGAATATTCCGTGTCTCCCTGTGTCAATAGGTACGGTCGGCTGCATAATTGCAGACCTACCATAGAGCTCCAAAACGGCTGTTATAAGAATGTTTTCAACACAAGCAAGATTCTAGGCACCTGCTATAGTTGAAGTTTAGAATCTTTTAAGTCATGAATATATCAAACAAAAATTATTACAATAAAAATATTCTAATAATAGTAATTTAAGAGCTTTACGGTAAGTCTGCAATTAAGCTGCCGACGTACATAAGCAGTTTAAAACTGCGAAGACGTGATTACTATGAATGCCTAAACTTACTGCTGTCGTCAGCAGCTTGAGCAATATTCTTGATTGATTGCGATCAGACTTCTGAAAGAACTGTCTAAACCACTATTCACTTTTTGCAGTTTCACACTATCACACTATCTTTTAAAGCCAGTTCTGAATGTGACATTTTCAGACCCTTTGGTTCTAAAACATTTAGGTACCTATAGCGATTGTTCTGATTATTTTTCAGTCTGTCTTCTCCCGTGTCGCACGAGTTTGTCGTGACGATAGAGGTGGACCTCACAGATTTAAACAGCGATGGACATCGTTCCTGAAGTCCAGGCTTAATTGCTCTGTCGCCGGAGACTTTCCTTTCTACTTCAATGAGATACGTAAGTTTTAGACTATCCACTTACCTATCTTATCAATTTTGTGATTAAAAAGCTTATTGGATATCTTCATGGTCACCTATGGAGTTGTAAAGTTGATTATTGCTGCATATCGGATAATCATCTCAAGATCAATAATATATTGCTTAATAATATACCTACTTCTTAGTAATATGACAGACAACATAGTTTAACCTGGCTGATCTGATGAATCATGAAATTATCATGAAAACAATCTAATGAAATTTTTCACAGAAGGTAGGTACATAATTAAGGAAAACCTAGACGACATAACGTTTTATAATAATGTTAAATTTTAAACGTAATTTTACTAATAACTAAACATAGATATATTTTAAACTCTCTTAAAAATGAATAAATTCTCCATTCGACTGAAGTAGATAAATATTTTTTTGTTTGGTATTTTCTCTATAAACCGATTTAGATTATTCTTTTTTGTTGGAAAGAGTGAAATGAATTTATTGTTTGTGGAACAAAATATAAAAGCAACTCTAGTTCCCGCCTCTTGGGCTTACTTCTTCTGCTATCTTTTTAACATTAATGACTAATGAGTCCCTTTCAGAATTTTAAAATAAGTACAGTAGGTATGGGTCATAAGTAAATGATCAGTTTGCTACAATAATACTATCAACAAGTATTGGAGTTACGACCTTCTTCTAATAGACGTCACACACAAACATAAATAGTTGAAATAAAAGTACTCAGTATGGTTAATATTTTCAACATGTTGGCTACCTATGTCTTTAGTTCTATTAAATTTTATTTTGTATTGTAAAGTTTTTAAATTTTTCTTGTTATTTTACCAACAGAATCAACAACAGAACTGATAGAAGGTGTCTACGGAGGCCTCAGCGCTCAGCTAATCTACGGCACTTTCACAACTCCGCCTAACAGCATATCTGGCAGTGCTGTCTGCGCTTTCAGCATGCAAGATATAGCTGATACGTTTGAGGGCACTTTTAAGGAACAAAGCGCTATTAATTCTAATTGGTTACCTGTTAACAGTGCTAAGGTGAGTTAACAACAGAAATTGTAAAGTAAATAAGTATGTTATCCACGTAATTCGATTAGTTAGAGCATTGTGCTACAGTCATCATGGTTTTAAACTCAACTGGGGAGAATTTTTTTGAAGTTATACTTCCTTAGGCGCCTTATGGAAAAATGATGAGAGTGAAATTATAAGATGCGCGCGCATCTGTAACAAAAGAGTCACATGTTGCAGCTGCGTAACCCAAATGTAAAACAGGTTGAAGCTGTTTAGAAAGCAATGCCTAAATAGCCTATAGTGAGTAAACACTTTAAAAATAACATTTACCTACAAATTTCTTTGGATTTTTTCCTTTTGTGCTTATTCTTTTTAACGCAGCAAGTTTTTGCTGCTAGATACTAAGTATAAATCGAAATAAAAGACTAATGCAGAGTTGAAATTGTATTTGGAGCTATGACTCTTTCTGATTATATATATGAAATGTCTGTTTTTGTAAAAAATAATTCAACAATATTTACCCAATCAAAAGACCATTTCTCTGTCCCCCGTAACTTAAGACATAAAAATAGACTAGCCTTACCTAATTCAAATTTAGCCTTACACTCTTCGGGTCCTTATGTAATGTGTGTAAAAATATATAATAAAATTCCAGTAAACATTAAGAATGAAAATAGAATTTACATATTTAAAAAACTATTGCAGCGATATTTAGTAAATAAGGCTTACTACACAATACAAGAATTTATAGATGATAACTCTTATAGTAAGCATAAATAAATTAAATATGTTTTGTAATATAGTATGTAAGTAAACCTATATTGTAGTGCCCAACCGGGTTCATGTTGTGTCTAAATTGAATTTATGTAAACATCTATACCTACTTACACATGAAACAATAAATGATGATTATGATTATGATTATGATCACCTTCTGATACTAATGCCTATAAATGATCTGTTGAACATTTTCACTGGATAAAGATGTATATGGATAAAATCCTGAAGTGCTACCCTCTTGTAAAAAAATGGTTGTCTGTAAAGTCTGTTTCCGGACGATAATTTTACGTGATAACGTCATAAGAGAACATTGATGGCAACGATAAAACGTTGTTATAGTTACCTTGTCAATAACATGAGGCGTTCCAGTAACGACGCGTGACGTCACACTTTTTTGAGATTGCAGGTGTTCACCAATTTATAAAACGTTATCACGTCAAAAAGCGTTACTTTTAAAAAATTATTTAAATGATTTTATACAATAGCTTTTCATCATTTCAGGTACCAGAACCACGTCCGGGAACATGTAACAATGATTCACGACAACTTCCGGATCAAACGTTGAATTTCATCAAAACACACGCATTGATGGACGAATCAGTTCCCGCGTTCTTCGGCGAACCTATCGTTATAAGAACTAGTTTTCAGTAAGTATCTAACTATTTTAATAGGTATTTGCTACTTTTGCTTTTAATTATAAATCCAGAATACAGATTTGAATCTCAAGGTGAAAGGGTACCGACGCTCTCTCCATACAAACGTAGTCGACTGTTTCCTCCCTGGATAATAACACTATCACTAGCACAAATATTTTTGTTGCATAAAACCTATAACTGCCATGACTATGCCCCTATATCTTGGTTTTATTCATTTTCTAATAATCATAGAAATTAAGATTTAAAAAATGAAAAAAAAAAACAATACATAGGGGCATGGTCAGTTATAAGTTTTATGCAACAAAAATATTTGCTATAGCGTCATTATCCACAGTCGACTACGTTTGTATGGAGAGAGCGTCGGTACCCTTTCCTCTTAACGGGACAAATTTTAAGAATTCAACGTTGTCGATTCAGAAAATTTTACTTTTTACGAATTCAACGTTTTGAGATTCATCATTTGCTAATTCAACATGATAGGAATTCAACATTTTGCTAATTCAACACAGTGGTCTTGAAGGAATTTTTGGAATTACTTTCGAAATACATCTTGAATAATAGATAGGGTACTATAAAATTGTCTGCAGATATGTCTGTCCTCTGCCTTCAATCTCGATTGATGAAAAAAATATAGGAATTATAATCATATAATTAATTTGTTCCAGCTACCGATTTACACAAATAGCTGTAGATCCACAAGTGAAAACACCAGGCGGGAAAGCATACGACGTTCTGTTCATAGGAACAGACAACGGCAAGATCATAAAGGCGATAAACGCAATTTCCTACGATTCGAATAAACGGGCTGTGCCTGTTGTTATTGAAGAATTACAAGCTTTTGCTGCTGGTTCCCCTGTAAGGGCTTTGAGAGTAGCTAGAGCGGGACGAGATGCGGCGAGACTTATAGCGGTCTCTGATAGGGAGGTGTTGAGTTTGAGGCTGCATAGATGTTCCAGTGACAAGATTAGTTCTTGCTCGTAAGTAGTATACACACTGTATTAATAAAATAAATACACTGTATTAATAAAATAAATATTGCAGGACATTCCAGAGTTCGTCATCTAGCCCCAAGCTAAGTAACTAGACTTGTTTTATGGGTGCTCGACAACGGATATACTTCTTATATACTTTTCGTTTGTAAATATATGATACTTATAATAGAAATAACCATATCACAGACAAACATGTAAGCACAAATACTTATCTGAGGTGGGAATCGAACCCGCAACCCTGTGTTTGGCAGTCCGGCATGCCAACTGGGTAATAACTCCATATCGCTATTTAGGAAAAGTAGTGCTAACTGCATGTTGTGCAGATGCACCACGATTCGAAACCTTGGGACTTTTACCAAACCAAATTCGCTTTACAACCTAACCCCTCTGAGAAGGTCTTTGCCCTGTAGTGGGACAAATCATTTAAAAATAATCAATATTAATAAATATTTTTTTATTTTCAGTGAATGCGTAGCCCTTCAAGATCCATATTGTGCGTGGGATAAACAAGCAGGCAGATGTCGGGCATATTCGAATGGAGTCAGTCGGTGGTTGGATGAGAATGCTTTCTATCAAAGCGTCAGCACTGGAAGCCACGCTGCGTGTCCACATAGTAAGTTTCATTCACGATACGACTTATGACAATTATGTTACGAAACCTTAATCAAAACAATTTATAAAACAAATGTAATGTTTTTAGGTAAAGATGCAGGAGCAGTTGGTGGGCTAAGTTCGGGTCTATACGACGATGCAAGAGGAGAGAACAAGGGTGAAGTTATCAACATAGTACAAGACAAAGATGGCAAGGGAGGAAACAGTAATAGTGAAGGTACTTTTCTTAAATAGAAATTTAGATAATTTATACAGTGCTAGAAACTTTTAGTCCATGCTAATTAGGGTACTGTAAGACATGTTATAGATGGAGTAGGCTTGTCCAAAAAGTATACCACACTATGAACTTGACAAAATCCAGAAAAAAGAAGTCATCGATAGCAATAAATAATCAAAACTTAAACTAAATTATGTTTACCGAACCTATCTATATTCATCACGCAACCATATAACATAGGTAATATACTACCACGAAACGTTTTAAAGGAATACAATTAGAGTAGGACTATTTATTAACTATAGTTAACAAAAAACTTTCTACTAAGTACAATGTGCTCTTTATTCTCAGGGCCAGAAGTTCTAGCGGCAGATCCACCTCCGGCAGCCTACTCAGTCGAAACCCTCGCGTTAGCGGTCGCTGCTGGTGCCCTAGCCGCTTTAGGCGCTGGATTCGCTGCAGGCTACATTTGTGGCAGACGGTGCAAGAAGGACGAAGACGATAACATGCCCTACCCAGACACAGAGTACGAATATTTTGAACAGAGACAGAATATTAACAGGTGATTAATTATACCCTTCAATGCCTAAGTTGTTTAAGGCTCAAGCCCATTAAAGGCTACATATTAAAATAATAATTGATGACGAGGCTGCAAAAGTGTATCTTTATCTACCTATCTATATTATGTGCCAGAACTTTCATTAAATAAACCAACTACTAAAGTTTATATTTTCATTTTCATCTATAGAATCCAAGCTGAACCAAAGCTGCTACAGCAAGTTGAAGAAGTAACTTATGCCGAGCCAGTTCTTGCTCCTCAACCGAAGCCAGCCTCACCTCGAGCTACCCTTCGCAAACATCCCCCGTACCACCCCCACCATGAAACCCTGTTCCAGTTCCAGCCAGACTCGTACCGCAGGGATAACTTCGGCACACTCCGCTCTCATCAGGTCAATGTCAGTTGTTCGTCTTTTCTTCTCTTTTATTGCATGGCTTGACGGTTGACGCTCAAAATGGATTGTCTGTTGAAATTGAAACTGCAGACAACATAGTTTTAGTGACTTTTTCTTCTGATACTAAAGGACTTTCGAGGCTAACAACTTCATTTTTTAGATCTATTTTCATTTTTTCTTTCTCATAATCACATAAAGTTTAAAATTATTCTGGAGATACTTACATTTATTAAAGAAACTTTCCAAATATTACATTTTAAGCGTCAATTGTATCGTAGTTTCATGAATTATTTACTTACTTTATACTCTTAACTGTTTATCTTACATAATACCTATTAATAACTCATGAAACTACTACTGTGTGCATTTTATTATGTAGTAATTAATAATTAATTAATTATTATATAAGGACAACGAAAAAGGTGTCTACTAATATTTCAGTTACCTCGTCTCTTTTCCTATTTTAAACCATGTACCTATTTTATTTAATTGAATTTTCCTTAGTCATGTGGGGCACCTAAAGTAAGTTTCATAAAAATTTTGCAATCGGCTTATTCCATCATCATTCGATTACCATCAAAATTCATATAATTTGCCTTTCATATTTTTTGACCATGTAAATTAAATACCAGACAGTCATTAACTATTATTAACCATAATCACTTACATCGATCATTTTATGTATCATCCATTACTCAAATTGAAATGTTCGTAACCTATAAACAAATCATCAACGTATAACATTATGAAATAAAAGTTACAATTTTTATATCACAATTAATTTTTTTTTCTATCATAACTTAGAAATAAACCCAAAATGTTTGAAATAAAACATTAATAACATAATAAGAATGAAATTCATTAGCTTACGAACGTTTCAATTTTCAACATCGACTTGCTAATAACCACTCATGTAATCCATTAACCGCACGCATATTCACTTGGCATGTCAGTTAACACAGGAATATTCGGACCACAGGGCGATGGGTACCGGCGCGGGAACGACAACGGTTTCTCGACCACGCGTTCAGTGAAGAAAGTGTATCTCTGAGAAACAAGCGGGGCGGATTCGCGCGACCAAATACACCATCATAAACATAACAACCCACACCGCCATCATACGTTGGGTGAGTAAAACAATTTTTTTTAAACGTATTTAAAATTGAAAGTTCTTCGTTTAATTCGACATCTCTCATAATTTATCATGTTTGAAGATATTTACTAAACAGACTTGGAAAAAGTGACTTTTATCGTATTGCTAATTGCCCTACCTCTGTGTAGATTGAGACACCTTTAGTGAGATGTTCAATAAAGTAATGTTCATAAGCACATATGTTTTTATTTACAAGTAATTGTTTAACTTAACGTTAGTCAGCCTGAAGGCAAATTCTAGTAAATAACATTGTTCAAATTAAATTGCAATATCATTTCGATTGCATTTCAATTACAAAAAAAACAAATGGTTGTCTGTAAAGTCGGTTTACGGACGATAATTTTACATGATAACGTCATAAGAAAACGAGGAAAAATTGTGTTTTTTTTGTTATTCCTTGATATAACGTTTTTTTTTTCTGTTTTTTCCTTATTTAAGTCTTTTATTCGTCAGTTGTCACCATAACACAAGCACAGATGACCGATATTATTATTAAATAGGTACTCTGTTTTCTAATGTTACCATGACGCATGAAGTCACACTTTGGGAACGGGACGCATGAAATCACACGTTTTTTCGTCAGACACTTTTTTGTGAATGCAGGTGTCCCATCAACTTATTAGACGTTATCACTTCAAAAATACCCTCAAAGTCAGTTTTTTTGTCTGATATTGAAATGTAATTTGAACAATGTTATTTACGAGAATTGGCCTTCAAGGTGTGTGTGTGTGGATTCAATATTAGAACCGAATTCAGCCACTACAACCGTATTGTCGTGTTACAGTGTCGCAGCGAAGCTCGGGCTCAGGGTCCGGGTCGGGCACTGGCGGGTCGTCGACCTCCCCGACGCCGCCGTCCTCGTCGCCTTCCCCCTCAGGCGAACGCCCGCCCACCCCGCCGCCGCCCGCGCCGCAACCTTGCGCCTACATCTACCGCAACTAGCGTGCCGCCCCTCAGTGAACATTCCAAATACGACTTGTTAAACTAAAACTTTGTTATTACTATGGTCAAAGCGACGCGACGCTCCCGCGAAAAATAAATCTCAAATTGTTGAACGAACTTTATTGTTGTGTGTGATGCTACGATACTTCGTGAATATCCGATGTCCGTAGCCATCTCGATATTGACTTTAATATTGATGTACCTAATTAAAATGTGAATTGTACACAATCGATGACATGTGATTTAAATAAATCTCTTCCATGATAAAATTGAATATACGTACTGGTGATCCGCAATGTCTCGTCGGAAGAGGTGACAAAGAAAGTATTTTTTTTAAAAGACGGAACAATATTATCGATTGAAGTATGTAAGATTGTAACAAATTGTAGATTGTTTAGAATATACATAGTTTACATAATATAGGTGAAAAATATAAGTTTGTTGGTTAACATGTTGATGAATAGTTAATATGAAAATGTGAAAGCCATTGCAAGCTTTTCCATAAAGCATGTTTTCGAGTGAGGCGAAGAAATGTTGCAATGATTTCACAAATCGCTTTTTTACATACCTACTTGTAGTTACGTACATCGTAAACTTAGGAAGGGTTCTCTTATTCTAAAAATTTAGCGTTCCTGTGATTAGGCAACATTAACGACTGAAAACTAACATCGTTGATCATCGCAGTTTATCTTAAAGAGTCGTTTTGTGTTATTAATGTTGCCTTTTCACTAGGCAATAGATTAAAACATATAGTTGAAACGGATAAAATAATAAGAAACAAAATAATGATATAAAATTATTTACCATGTATAAAAAAACGATATGTAAAGTTCTGATACTTATTCATTAAAGTGCTTCTTATGGATGTATTTAGATTATTAGGAGATCGTTTTGATAAATTATTCGATAATGTTATAGAATTAGCGATTACTGTAATACAACATAGATTAAAAATGAAAATAGTTAAGGAGGTAATGTGATGTCACATGCCAATGTAGAAATTATTGGTGCGTCATAGTGAAGTTACAACTTGGTAACTGTGATCATTGATGTATATACAAGAAGCTATCACGTTTTTTGTCTACTGTCGTTTCTAAAATCTAAAAAATTCCATAAATGTGGGCCAAATTTTGAAATTGAACGTTACCGTTCAAAAAAATATAAAAAATTGGCTTTTATTTATTTTGTAATATAAACATAGCTAGCTGTTTTCGTTCCCTGTATGGATAGTGTTCATCGCTCATTGTTGACAATTGAATGTGTGTAAAGAAAATGTCAATTCTATTTGTAATGACTAGTGCCTAAGTGTCTGTGGCAAGATTGTAATTGTTCGATTACAATGTCTCAGTTATTTTGTTTACTCGGACTGATGTTAGCGCGTTGGATAGACTCAGTAGCGTAGTAATTACAGTAGACGAGAATCATTGAGAGTTGTTAGCTACCTTACAACTCTAATAATTTAAAAAATAGCTGTGATACTCCCACAGTATAATTTCTCCACATAAATTGTAAGGTAAACTAAAATATTAATTGGTCAACATACCCAAGTTCAAACTTTTAAAATCCAGAAACATCATTGTTATCTGAGGCTGTTTTGTGTCTGGTTTTCTTGACATTCTTTATAAATGAAAAAATCTAGAGTTTACGGATTACTTGTTAGATTTTAATATATTGATTTCAAATGTAGATTAAATTTTTATATCTATTCTAAAAGACGCAATACCTACGAACCTACTACCATGTATGAAGAATTGGATTTTCAGTAGGTATATACTAAATTCAAATTTTCTCTGGATTTGGACCAGGCTAAAGATACCGAAGGCATATTACCTACCTAATTTCTAGTAGGTATATAATTACTGGAGTTGTAAGGATATAATTTTTATACACGATACTTAAGGCATTCTCAAAACTGCCTTCAATAATACTCAAATTAATTTGTCATTATAACATTAATTAATATCAATTAACATACCAAAGATACGGTTTTAATGTATTTGTAAATTTATTTATTTTAGTGTACCTAGTTAATTGCTTATTGTAATCGAATTGTTATTTTATAAACATGAACTGCCATTTTTTACATTTTTTTATAGTTAACCAATGTAAACGCACAGAATTTTATTTTTTTATAGTTAAAAAACGTTTGTAGATTGCTTTTTAAAGTGGCCGTTTTATTTCAAATTATTATGAGATAATTGTGGATAGATGAGTACTTGGATTTGATAAGGCTACTTTGATTAAAAAAGTTGGGGTTAAATCGTAATTTAGAACTTAACTCGACTTGCTAAGACATTTTTATCCAAGAAACGGGCTTTTAACAGCTCTAAAATTGTAAATTAGAAGAATGCTACCTAGAATTGAAAGCATACAATGAATAATAACCAAACACTGCCATTTTGTCATTACAACTTCAGGGTTGTAAGTATACCAAATCTAACACGAATGAAGTTAGTTCCTAGCTGTGACGTCATAGCATGGCGTCAGGCCGGTCCTTTATGGCATTTTATTTACGTCAATTAACATTTCCAAGTACCCACCTATCAAAGTTTTGTAACACGTAGGTACATACATACGTAAGAAGGGCTAGTTCTTGTAAATAGCAAGTTCTGTAATGTAAACTACTTTTCGTCAAGTAATTAAACAGTAGGTAAGCCTTAGTTAATAAGCGGGAGAAATCTTCTGGTAAGCGATTGTTAAATTGTTTTTGTACGAAATATGTACCTATTGATGAAATGTACAATAACCATTTCTACGTTTAACTGAAACATCTTTTTATACCTACCTACTCGTAACTTTATTCATACAATGCGATTTAAATAGATTTAACCAAGCGCCATTTTGTTACAACACATAAAAAAAACTTCAGTTCGGTTTCCTTTTTTCAAATTAACCAGAATAAAGGTAGTTTTTTGTGACGTCACAACATGGCGCTAGGTCTTTAATATTCAAACCGCATTGTAGGTACATGCCTATAGACATTGCGTAAGCATAAAAAACATTAATTTATACTTATTAATATATTGATAATTAAAATAGATCGTATCTTAAATTAGTCATAAATATAGATACTGCTTAATTTTGTTTGAAATTCAAAGCCTTAGTGTTAGAAATTGAAGACTTTTATTGAATTGAAAGAGTTAGGTGACAGTTACAGAAAAGATTTAGGTATGTATTAAGATGTAAAATTGTAATATACAGAACTTAACACTGATAATTTCTCTAATGCAGCACATTCTCTACGATCTAGTAAAGTTTAATAGAGCTTCTAAATTCACGTTTTGAAATTATCTTCCTGAAAATTAAACATTATATTTTACGCTATATTCACAGGGAGTGAACATTCTCTTCGAGAAAGTAGAAGGATCGATTCCCGCCGTGAAACGAATACCCGTATCAAAATTTAGAAGCTCTATTCAGCTCGCCTCTTCTCTTTTCCTACCTATACTAGAAAAAATATATATAGGTACCTACTATAACCCGTTGAAAACCATTTGAAATCATCCAATAATTATTTTTGCATTTACAAAATTAATCTTATAAGGTTAAAGTAACGTAAAATTAAATTAATAATTCTAATTTTCAAATTGATTTGGATCTTTATAAGTCGTACGACTACAAACCAATAGTGAATAATAGCTTGCATTATGTACTACTTACATAAAATAACGGAATAAATTACTTAGACCGTAAAGTAACTATGGGAAGTGCCTAACTTATTTACCTAAATGCACCTCTTGTACCCAACCTGTTAAATCCCTTAAACAGATCATTAAATATTTATATTTATAAGTATATCGACGCCAGTTTGAATTTAGGCCTTGTTGCGTCTCACTCTAGCGATATACTTACTACCTATCTAACTCTTGTCTGAAGTTAGGTTTGTATCCTAACGTCACAAAATGGCGCTAGGTCGGTCCTATTAGCAAATTAAATGGATTGTATACGATAGATTGAGACATAACAAGTCTTAAAATTGAACATTTTTTTATCCGCTAAGAGGTAGTGAGTTTCTAATATAGTGCCTCTAGTTCGGACTAGCTACTGCTCGAAATACGTGGATATTTTATATCTGTTATTTAACACTAGAAACCTAGTAAAAATGTTAATCTTAAAGACGCTGCTCACTATGAATCCGCTCCGCTGATCACAATCACAAGCAGGCGTACTTTCTATCTTTTGTACGCTTGTCTGTGGGTACCATAGACTAAATGATGTCAACGTACGACTGATCACGAGCAAGATGCGTCGTAAAGCGAGCGTTTTACTTCATTTTCATAGTACCTAATGCCTTCTTTGAAATATATCCATAGAAATACAGACGTAAGTTTGAAAATAAGACTGTACGTTTCATTTGCTATAGACACTAACAAGGATAAGTGGAAGTACAATATTTGCCTGTTATTAAACTCGGGATGACAAATTATAAACTTAAACCGAAGCCTAATTTCATTTTCTCTCAAGAATAGGATTAAGTAGGAGTTTTATAATTGATGCATTATGCAATGGCAGTGATAGATATTTTGTTAAATACCTTTCTGCCCATATATTTTAGAGTGCAATTTTTTTTATAATTAGATTTACATTTATAAAAGGAAACATTGGTTTGCAAAATATGAAATACTTACAACTTAGTTAATTTGCTCGTATGACCGATCTTCCGCCATTTTGTGAGTCCACAACAACAAATCTAACTTCGGTTAGATTTATTTTATACAGAGTGAAGATAGTTTTTCACAAAATGGCGTTAGCTCGATCATATTATCAATTTAACTGCATTGCACACCTATAAGCCGTATAGGCGAGATTTTATATTTTACCCATCATTGTTTTGGAATGTTATGATCATTTTCTCATTAAAATATTATTAATATTATGCTAAATATTTTAGCAACTGATAAAGTGTATTCCTTTTCTTTAGTAAATAAAAATATTGAAACTTGTATTTTGTTTATTATTTGTAGAACCTACTAGCTTAAGTTTAAGCCTATTAGCTTTAGTTTGCGTGCTATAATTATTTTTTTAATTTTATTATTAATGTTATTTATAATTGGTGTTTACAATAAAGAATTTATCTATGTATCTATCTAGATTAAGTAAAAAGGATAATTAGTGCGCAAAATCAATAATAATTAAGTTCTTTACTGGCTCCAGTCGCACACTGGGGCCGCCTCTAGAAATGATGCTACTAAGTTGATTTTTTAAAATGAGGGTAATTTTAAAAATTATCTTTGGTTTCTCATAGTAGAAGTTATATTGTCTTAGAATCGCTTTGAATTTGACACTTCAGTGAACAGGTTAATTTTTTATCGCATAGTCAGTTGATACCTTCTTGTGATAATACGTTGACGAATTGTTTGTGTTTTTTGAGTGACGCGTTATAAATTGTTTTTCTCGGTTACTGTTCGTGTTATTGATTTACTGTAAAAAGCAGCTTGCTACGAACGAAGGTATGAGAAGTCTATCAGTCACTATAATTAATTATTAATTTTACAAGAAACACCAAAACTAAATAGGTATACGTATTACCTAAGCATTTTTAGGTCATTGATAAAGTTCTGTTAATAATTTTTGGCTGGGCAAAAATTAAGCAACTTTTTGAAAGTTGCGGGTAAAACTACATTATGTTTACCTATACTTAACTATAAACTAAAGAGTAAAGAAGAGTAATAGTGCTTAATTTTTGGCCAAAGTATTTTATTTTTATATTTGTACTTAATAATTTTGGATTTCTTTTTTTTTATGGAAAGTAGGTACTTTTATATCCTTAGTTAGGTACTCAAGTTGTTTATAATATTGTGACGAAGTGTTTAGGGTAGGTAAGTAAAATTTACAGAAGTTGAACCACGCAAATTAATGTAGGTACGCAGTGAGAAAACTTTTTTTTTTAAATAAAAAAAAATTAAGAAGTTTAATTATTCCTTAAAAATACAGGATGTTGAAACATGACTCAACTTTGCCATAAAAAACCGACTTTAAATTTCAATTTAAAAAATAGAAGGACAAGAAACTGATCTTTGCGTGAAGTAAGTGAGTGAGGGAGAGCTTGCTTTGAGCGATAAGGTCGCCCTTTGTAACACTAACACCCATATTCTGACTTGAGGTTTGTTTTTATCTATTTATCTTAGAAGGGTTCCTTTTTTACCTTTTGAGGTACGGTACCCTAATAAATGAGAGAAGAACAATCGAACGATTTTATAATTTTAAGGGTTCCGTACCTCGAAAAGGTAAAAACGAACCCTTATAAGATCAGTTTCTTGTCCGTCTATCTGTCTGTCTGACCGTGTGTCACCACCGATTTCCTCAGGAACGGGTGGACCTAGCAAGTTGAAATTCATACCAGATACTGAGGTTTATAGTGTCTTATAAGTGTACAACAATCAAGGTCCTGAGTCAACACGATAAAGAGATATTGGCAAATTTATATTTTCGCCAAAAACTTGTAAGTACCAAAATTTACCTTAATTTTCCGGAAGTACTTAATAGGTTTTGGGTTGAAAACCTATATGGTAGGTCCCGTTGACCTAGAATCACTAAATTTGGCAAAAAGCTTGGTGTTACAGCACAAATAAAGGATAAATTCCAAAAATTAAAAAAGTTGAAAACTAAAGGCTGTGGATTTTTGAACCTGTTGATTTTGCAAAAAAAATAATCACCTTTAGTTTTATACCAATCGATATTCTTGCTGATAGTGATCAATTTTTAGAAACAAACATACTATGGCAAATCAAAGAAAAATGGCTCCTATTTGTATAGTTTTCTACAATTTTCATCTTTCAGTTTCTGGCAAAATAATAGCATGAGGCATAGAAGAGAAGTAATATTTTTCCAACGTTTTTTTAAAAATGTTTTAAATTCTCTACATCACTTAAAAATAGTAAAAAAAACAATTTTGGTTTTTTGTGCAGCAGTTAGTTACGTCATCAGCCATACCTCCTCACTACTTTTTTCAGGGACAGTAGTATAAAAATTACAGAAGACTACAAAAAAATAGCTATTTCCTTTTATTTCCCATACTTTGTTTGTTTCCATGAATTTATATCTATCAGCAAGACTATCCATTGGTATAAAAATATAGGTTGATTGTTTTTTGCAAAATCAACAGGTTTTAATCCTGGCTAGGATAATGACTTTTTCAAAAATCGAATGATGCAGTTTTAGTTTTTGTCGAAATCGGGCTTGCAACTCCTTTCAGCATTTTTCCCTATCTCTTATAGTTTAGGACATAGCCCTGAAGGCCCACATAAAAAATCACCCTGTATATACGGATTTTTGTACTTCTGCTGAGAAGCTTGGACACATAGGTACATAGTTGGACCAATTTTATTAAGTTGGATTCAAAATTGGTAACTACCACAGACATAGATATAGCTAGATAACGCAAATGCATGTAGGTACTTCGCGTGTCCGAACCCCGACGAAGCGTCAAGGTTGGTCGCCGCTGACATCAGTCCGCACGCGTTCGTTATTGCAGCCGGACTAAAAACTAAAAAAATGCCTCGTTGCGTGATAATTAACTGCAATAGCCCAAAAATTCCGAACACCCAAAAGCAGGAACATATTTCCCATCACAGGTAAGTTATTTTTAAATTATATTATGCGTAAATTCATATTAAAACTGTTTTTTTAAGTAACCAATCTATGTGTGAGTCCCAGAATATACCTAACTATAAATTAACGTTATGTTAACTATATTCACATTACGTTGCCGCGTTTTCTTTGGATGTTTGATCTGACTTTGCGTGTTAGGAGATGATGAATATCGGACAAGCGATACTGTCGCGCATCACTTCGACTTCGTGATACAGGCAATTTCTCATTCGTCTGTCAAATCTAGCGACTAGTGTTGTTCGTTCTACAACTATATCAATAATCGATTTTAATCGATTTCGGACAGACGAATAATATTATAAAAAGCCAATTTTAGTAGATAAAACAAGCTCATGCATGACCTAATTTACACGACAGCTTTTAAAAAGGAGGGTAAATTTTTTATGACGATTTTGTCATGACGTTTTCGGCTAGCTCTTCTTTTGACTTCTAAAACGTCTTCTCTGGTTTTATTTCGCAATTTTGTAATATGATTACGCATATAGTAAAAAACTTACACTGTATATACAGTGTAAATTTTTACTATTCACACACATCACAGCTTGGTCTTATTTGTATCAGTTAAACTAAACGTAAATGAATTACAACAGACGTCAAACTTGACCAATTTGCTTTACATATTCATAGAATCCTTTGCTTTAATTCGTGAAAAAAGTTGGCTACCTCAGAGATGAAACGCCATCTAGGATGTGTACCTACTGGTAACTCCCCGAAACTCTCCCATTCAAATATATCATTCGTCTGTCTATATCATTCGTCTGTCTATGTCATTCGTCTGTTAGAAAATCGATATTACAATATTGATATCATTCATATTAATCGATTTATAATTTTTATAGGTTATCTAAAACTACTGTTTCTTATCATACATGTCTATACTTAATGCCTTGTGTTTCAAAGAAATATCAAGGAATATATTTTAGTAAACTTACTTGAGATTATGCGAAGTATCCAAAATGCAGAATGAAATCGCTCTAAAGCGCGACTGCTCACATTAAAACAACTTAGCTGACGATTGCTGGCGTGGTTGGCGGGCGGGGTGAGCGGGAAGTGAGAGCGAGCGGGACCACAGATATAAAATATATGAGTATGAGCGAGATGATCACGGCGGGCGGCTCCAGTTAAATCGTAGCGGGGCGGACGCGGAGGGACATCGCCGGCATCGGTGTCTTGGAATCGGTTTGGATTTCCCATCACTAAATTTAAGCTGTGACGTCACAGTAGGTGTTAAAAAGTCGGCACGCTTGGTTTTAATACAAATTGTGATACTTGCATTGTCTAGGTATATCTATGGTCTGTGGTAACTACCATACCACAAAGGTAGGTAGAGTTGAAACTAATGTACGGAACCCACGGCGCGTACGAGTACCTACAACTCTCACTTGACCGGTTTTTTTATCTAACAGTTTCCTAAATTTATATTACTTTACAAAAAAAAATACTGAATACATTTCTAAGATCCATAAACCTAAACTATGAATTTCCGAGCTTTATCGTCTGTTTGTTCGTCACTCTAAAACTATTGAGCCGGTTTTTTGCGGTTTTGGCCTTTTAGCAGCATAAGTCTTTAATAAAAACTGCTTCATGTGTAATGTAGGGAACTAGGAGGGACTATTAACACACTGAAAGTATACTGTTTACTGAATATTTATTGAGTAAATACGGGGGTTTATATACTAATTAATCTAGGTACATACTACGTCACATGACCTTCCAATACAATATTGATTCCTATATAGCCTTGGCCTTGGCACATCTTCTTATCGGCGCAGGTGCGATGCAATATAGTTTCAATTTATAACTTGTAACTCCCGATCCCGTGGGAATATCGGGATAGCCTATGTTATTCTTAATGAATTTCATCAAAATCGGTCCAATACTTTCGGAGTCTATTCGTTACAAACAAACAAAAAAATCTTTACTCCTTAAATTTAGTGTATTTTACTTTGTTAACGCAAATGAAGTCGCGGGCATAAGCTCTATAATCGTATTTTTGCGACAGAATAACATGAAATAAAATTGTAAGAAAGTTATTAATTTGTAGCGTTTTTCATGATTTCTGCCCCAATGCGAGTCGGTCGTATATCATCCTGCTGTGGTCCAAAATTGCTAAGCATTTTTAGTTTACTCAAAATTTCGGACCAGTAGATTCTTAGATTAGCTCATTAGCAATGTAAGCGCTGCTCACCCAACTCGGACCGCAGCAGACAGCCTTCATTAAGTAGACGTAAAAAGACAAAACAACTATCTAAGACCAACGACTGGAGTAAGCAAATAAACATTTATAGATTTTGACTGTATCACAATAGTTAGTATGTATGTACTTAGATGAAAGTTAAAATAAAACAAGATTAAGATAATTAATTATTTATGTAAGTATTTAAACAAAACATCTTACACTAAACAAACAGGGGCTCTATTTTAAAATCGCTCGTGTGACATAGCATCGTCGTATACGCCTACAATTAATCATGTTCGACCTCCAAATCGCATGACAATAATTTTCTGTATTTTTTAATCATTCGTTGTCGAAATTTGAAATGACAATTTTTTATTCGTTTTACGCAAAAAAGTTAAAACCGGTAATTACGACGGACGAACATCCGAAATAATCAAATATATAAATATTTTTTAAAGATCGCTAACGAATGTTTGGCGAATGTTGTTTGACGAATGTTGTTTGACGTTTATTCTACCACTCGTCTGTCGGCGAGACGAGTAGTGGAGACCACTCGTTACGATCGAGCGATTCAAAAATATCTAATTTCCGATGTCAAACAAATATAAACGAGTAGAAATCGACCGCTCGACGCGGGGCGAGCGATTCAAAGATAGGGCTCCAGTTTTAATTGAAGCTACTAGTAGCAAACATAATAGGTACTTACCTACTTATTTTACAATAACTATAAAAAAGATCACAAAAAATACCATTGGTATACTAAAATCTATATTATACAATGCTTTTAGAATAACATCAAAATCTCAGGCAAATGAAAAGTAGTTATACTTACCTCTAATTTTACCGACTTACACCTTTTTACCCTTGTATTCTAACATAGTTTTCCTCAAATACGCATATTTCGACAACGAATCAACCATAGGAAACATTACCAAACAATCTACTGGCGCATAACAATTATACTCCTGCATCTCAGGCATTTCATCATCATCAGAAAAAAGACTTTCTTTCTCAAAGTTTAGAGTCTTCATTGTAATGCAGTTACAAGCCTGGAGAAACGTGCAAACATCTTGAACTGCTTTTGAAGTTATTAATTCGAAGCTATTAGATAAATATTGTACAGAACATCCTGGGTATTCGAATATCTTATTCATTATTACGCCTGCCCATTCTAGTAGTATTTCGTATCTTATTTCGAAGTCAGTATTTAGAAAAGGTGTAATGATTATGTACTTGTTTTCTACTTTCAAAGCCCAGCTATTTAAGTGTTTGGTGAGGACAATAAAATTGTCTGTGTAGCCAACTCGTTTGATGATATTCTTTGATTCCAAGTCCTTTAGTCTGTTGATTAGGTTCGGGTCATTTCTGGTAACTGCCCGCAGTTCTTCGAATGTCGTTCCAATTTCACCTTTTTGATCTAAATATTTTATGATTGGATCACTTAAATCGTAATTTAGACCATCGTTTACTATTATAATATTACTTTTCGATATCAACTGAATTTTCTTATCGAATTGATTAAATTCATACAAATTGGCACATCTCGATCCGGTTTTAGTTTTTTGTAATTTTTTCGTCGATTTTCTATTCGTTTCCCAAGAAACACTTCCTGATTTAAGTTTAATTTTATTTTCAATATCGATTACGTTGATTTGATCTTCTGAAATATTTGTGTCTCTAGCGCCTACTATGACAGGTAAATCTTTGTATACTAAATCAATGACGCCTGAGCATAGTAGCTCGCAGAATAAACAGTTCATCTCCGCCGAACCTTTAATAGTATTGGGCAAATCTCTCTCTATGATTTTACCTAGACTTATAACAAAGTCTGAGTTCAACCTACCTATCCACCTTTGTTGGTACTTGGCTGATATCTTATAAGCGGAATGCACGATATCTTCCAAATGAAGTCTGTGCATTTGGTTATTGAATAGTTTTTCTTTAGCAGAAATTGCGCCACATTTTCGCAGTTGATCTACGACAATGCGTAGACTATGCTCCGGATACATTTTAAATATCGAGTATATTTTCTTGGCCAAGTCAATTTTTACCTCGTTATTGTAACAGAGTATTACTGTGAAGAACACGCTTTCTCTTAAAAAGCAAAGATCTGGCGATTTGTATACATTAAATGGTTTATTTGATGTGTTTTTTACTATGGAGTAATTTTGATGAAAGCTCTCTGCGTTCTCAGCTATACACGGCATTCGTTTATTGTACGATTCGCTTTTAGACACTCCAATAATTAGATAAATCAATTCCAACATAGGAACCCTCGCTTCGTTAATAAACTTCGTAATATTTGTAGAGTATCTTAGTCTTATTTTTTTAATTAGACCTTCATATTTCTGTATTAAATGCCGTCGACGTCGCATTTCGTTTAAAAGGCGATCTTTTTCGTGTAATATTGAAGGGTTTACTGATAAAAATAGAGCTCTCCTGTGGCATACGTTTGGAGTTTTATTTGGGTCATTGGCGGAGAGAATATCCTTAGCGACAATGTTTCTTACTCGCAAACTGCCTGGCTGGGAGCTCGGACTTGCAATAGTCATAGCAATAATACACGCAACGATAATTGAATCTTCTTCTTTTGTCCACTTAACGGCTTTCAAATCAACCTTCCTTCGTTTCACTTCCCTTACTTCTCTAGTTTGAATTATCACAGGGACAATTTTGACCGGTTTAGATTTCTTTGCTTTGATTTTTTTAGTTTTCTGTTTCGTTATTTTGGTTACTTTTATAAGCGGCTTCTTCTGTCTTGGCGGTTGTTTGATCTTTCTTACGTAAAACGTATGCCAGAGCCGAGGGATCTCCATGAAGAAGCAGGAGTCGAACCCGCACGGGCCGTTTCCATCACCGTACCTCTCACCATTATCGTAAATCTTAACATCATCTTCTCTTCTCATAGGCGGAAATATTTTCTTCTTTGTCCTATCTTTAATAAGTATCTTAGTAGCGACACTTATTTCATAAACGTCGCTCCAATAAGTCGAAACATCGTCATCAGTTTCAAAGTAATATGCTTTCTCAATACTCTCGATATTCACGTTCTCTCTTGGCCAATTTCCAGTCGTATTAACAATCTTTGCGTTCCTATTTACGTAGAAAGTAAAGCTAGATAAGAAGTTACTTGTATGATCTATACCTAGTAAAACGGGCCGGTAAACAAGTTGAATAAGACCATGCATTGCCAGAACTTTTAAGTTCATTCTTAATGAATTCCGTAAGCTTTTAGACTTGACTATGAAATGACTTATTTCAGGGGGTGAGTCTTTAATTTTCATGTTTAATTGTTCATCAGAAATTCTCAAATGAGCTATTTCAGTGAGACCTGAAGAACTCATACTGCTGATAGCGAATTTAACAGTCATTTCATGCAAGAGTTCTGTTACAGTTAAGAATCCTTTATGAGCGCCAAGAGATCCAGGTAACGGTTCGAAATAGACTAATTTGATAATCAATTCGTGAAGCGATTGTATTTTCATATACCGTGGATTGAGATAAGTAGTTAAAGGTCTGGTTTGCGTATCGGGAATGTCTTTCCTCACAGCCTGTTGGTGTTTCTTTTGCATAGCTCGTAGGTACACCTCTTTGTATTTAGCGCGGACTATCGGATCTGTCGCTTTCACATGCGGAGCAGCTACAACGTTTATATACTTATGTTCATTGCCTAGTCCAGGCCATCGGACTTTGAATAACTTTATCTGTCCTTCAAACACTAACCTTTGTAGGAACGACTTCAGAGCTTTAGTGACCATCGGTGGTTGTTTAATCTCTTTGGCGACTAAATTGCTGATTGTTTGGTAGCCAGTTATGCATTCTTGTTCTCGGATTATTTTAATGATTCCATTAGCGAAGAGAAGTTGTCTTAGAGTCATGTTTCCGGCTTTTAAAAGAGTGCTCATTGCTGGTGCATTCAATTTAGTCTTCACTCCATCAAGATATTTAATTTCACTTATATGTTTGCTTGCAGCATCATCCTCTATCATTTTAATATCTGAATCTTTGTCATCTGATGTAGAAGCCATACCATCTTCAATGTTCTGTTGACTTTCATTTATGTATTGTAGAAGTGTTTGTTTCTCTTTGTCATATTTTTTGTTACTCAGTCCAGCGGCTATTGCGACAAATCTGAAATTAAAAAACAATTAAATAATAGACTAGAAATTGTTCCGGAGGTCCAGTAACTCCTTACGGAGAGGACTGGTTATATCTAAAAAAGGAGAGAACAAACTTTTGAAAAATTTTAGTCAATAAAATAGCGGCTTTTGATAGTGTTGCGCATGTGTTGTTCCTATATTTAAACAGTCATTTTTAACAATTTTAACAAACATTATGAAGGCTTTTGGTTTTTTCCAAATTCCAAATGTCACCAAACTCAGTTCAATAGTGATTCAGCTACAAACAATCAAATAGACAAACTTTCTTATTAATAATACTAGCTTTTGCCCGCGACTTCGTCCGCGTAGATGTCGAACAAGGAATTACGTTGTCCCATACAAACTTTTCCCCCCCTTCTCACCCCAAAGAGCTACCCTCTTTGGGGTGAAAGTTTCGGAAAATCCTTTCTTATCGGATGCCTAAGCGACACTATTAACACACCCTCAGTTTCAGGTCTCTACGGTGAGCGGTTCAGGCTGTACGTTGATCCGTCAGTCAGGACAAAACATTTTATATGTATAGATTAATAGCATACATACCTCGAGACCCTTTGCTTGCCACGATCTTCGAAATATTCTCTAACAATTTTATTTGCTTTGAAAACTCTACAGATGTTTCTTGCACTGTAGAACTGGATGCCCAATATCTGACTTAATTCTACTTGAGTGAGCCCTTGCTTTCCTACAAAAAATATTAATTATTAGAAATGATGACACTAAGGTCACAACTACAGAAAAAACCGGTCAAGTGCGAGTCGTACTCGCGCGCCGAGGGTTCCGTACATTAGTTTCAACTCTCTTTCTCTACCCTTGCATTGGTATGGTAGGTACCAATTTAACTTGATCCTTATTTCGTTTGGGCGCACATACAATGTAAGGGTCAAGTTAAATTTGTTTAACTATGTATTATACATGTGGGGACAGCCTTTAATGTTCAACTTTTTTTTTTGGAAATTTTTCTATATGTGATTTGTAAGTAGCTGTAAGACCTTGTTTTTAGTCAAATTTCGTGATTCTTGGTCTACGGGAACGATCTTAGAGGTTTTTGACCCAAAATTTATATGGTAGGTACTTCCGTTTTTAAGATATTAAGGTGACTTCAAGCAATAAAAAATGTTTAATATGAATTTAAAATATATACCTAACACACTAGTTATATATAGGTAGGTAGGATTGAATTCTAAAAAATATAGTTTTCTAAGTTTCTATCATTTAAATTAAATATCAAAACTAAACATATCCATTTTTAAACAGATTTATAAAACTTATTCTTGCGTTTTTTTTACATGATAGGTCGACGTTTGACCACTATCACACCTGCCTGATGGTAGGTGACGATGCGGCCTAAGATGTAACACGCCTTCCTAGAAGATACCTATTCACTCGCGACTTGAAGACCACCCCTAAATTGAACACGTCAGGAAAGACAGACGCAGGCAACCGGTTCCATAAAAATAAAACACAATAATTATACATAAATAAAATACTAATAAATTTCATTTATTACCTGCATCGAGGAATCTTTCATACGCCTGTCTCATGATACCGATTCCGACTTTAAACTGACATTTCAATGGAACCGCATTAGTCTCATCATCAGACTGTGATGATTCATCGCTGTGGGCCGCAATTGAAACATATTTCCGTTTCCGCGTTAGAGAGCCAGCAGCTGATTGCAATTTGGATGTATCTTCAACTTTTACCAAATATTCATTCTGTAACATTTAAAACGTTTTAGTATTTTCTGTAAACCTTTTTCTAGCTGCGAAATACTAAAATCGGCATAAATATTAGCAGCAAATCTCATTCTCGTAGGGCATAATCCCGAGAACGTAACGGCCGCAGTTTTTCGTTGATTACTCAGATTCAACTTGTTGGATTTTAGTGTAAAGTACCTAAACCATGAAGTTCCCACAAAATTGTGCTAGCTTTTTTGATACACCGAATTCAGAGGACAAATCAGACAAACAGACAGATATTAATTTAAAGGCAAAATTGATTCCAAGTGCAGACTTTTTGTATTATCTTCCTCTGCAAGTATTTAATATAGATAAAATCTATATTAGACATCCACTCCCTAGTCTGCACATCCCCAGTGCACTTCAACCGCGCAAAGTAGCTCTCGCAACTAACTTTACAGCCCTCCTATAGATTAATTTAGTCTGTGCTTATTACACTAAGAACTTACAAATTCAAATATATTGACAGTCTTCCTAAGTCTTTTCAAATGTTGCGGTGTGAGTAGTCCCCGTTTCCACATCATTTCAGTCCTTTCCTTATAATCAGGCTGTTTACTTAAATACTTCACAGCTTCATGTATTATACCAACTTTAGGCAAATTAAGTACATTCGGTTTGTAAAATCTTGTTAGCCTTAATAGAATGCTTTTGACACCTCGATTGTTGCTGATTTGTGTGAAATAGTTGGCCTTAACAATGTTTACATCTTGCAGAGATTTTCTGTAGTAGAAAAGGGTTTTGGGATCTTTTACTACTTTTAGAATGTTCGATATGCCGAATGTCATCTGACCCTGAAATGATAGAGAAGTTATTACAATAATAATATTATAAAAGACAAGAAACCAAAAAAACACAACAGGAAAGTATATATTATGTATTCTATCCGTTGTTTCCCCACCATAACACACGCCTATTTGCTTAGCTTGAGGCTAGATGGCACAGTGTAAAATGTCTTATTTTTAACCCACATATTTCGTTCATACTCTGAGAATTTTCATTTGAGAATTAAATGGTGCACTAACACAACTTTTGAAGATATTCTCAAAATGTAATAATTATTATTTATACAATTTTAATTGGAATCTATACGAATTAAATTAGTTTTTAAATAAAATTCTAAGAGATTATTAAGGTGTGAATGAAACTTACATTTTCTCTACTCTTCCCGATCAGTTCCAATAGACAGTACTGGACATTAGTCAAAGTACTCATATAAGTGATAGGTACATGTCCGGCTAAAGCTTTCCACCTTTCTTCAACACAAGCCACCAATACCAAGGTGTCTCCATATCCTTCTAATATCATTTGAAAAGTGATATCCTGTATCTCCATAGTGGTTATAGGGCGTCGGGTTAGGTAGTGTTTACATGAGCCGAGTATGGTTGGTACAGGGCATGGGCAGTATTCGTAAGGCCCGTCTAGGTAAAATTCCTTAAATGCAAAATTAAAAAAAAATGAAAGTTGCTCTATGAGATTGATCAGTGTTTTAAACCATACTAGTATTTTATTAGGTTTATTTACAATTGTGTATTTTTACAATCATTACAAAGTATAAAACAGAGCCACTTCCCGCTGTCTGTCCATATGTATGCCTAGATCTTTAAAACTATGCAACAGATTTTGATGCGGGTTTTTTAATAGATCGTTCAAGAGGAAGGTTTTAGTATATAAAAAATCTGCCACGCGTACGAAGTTGCGGGCAACAGCTAGTGTTATTTATGACATTTTCCCCTAGTTTTGTAGGTTTTTGTTCTATTGGGTAAGTATTATTATTTTAAGGTGAAAGGGTACCGGCGCTCTTTCCATACAAACATAGTCGACTGTTTAATCCCTGGATAATGACACTAGCACAATTTTTTTTGTGCCAAAAAACCTATAACTTCCATGACTATGTTTTGGTTTTTTTTTTTCATTTTCTAATTAACATAGAAATTAAGATTTAAAAAACCAATAAGAAAAAAAAAACAAAACATAGGGTCATTGTAGTTATAAGTTTTATGCAACAAAAACATATGCTCTAGTGTCATTATCCAGGGAGAAAACAGTTGACTATGTTTGTATGGAGAGAACCTCCGGTACCCATTCCTCTTGTATTCAACTCACAAACATCCCAATATTCCAATTCTGCCGTGTGATAGTGACTGATTGTGATCAGACTTGATATTTATATACCTAGCAGGAGCCTTGGAATAATAGACCCCCAATATGCTCATTAGATCGAAAACTCTACTGTGACCTAAAAATTGTAAATAAACATGCTAAATGATACTCACAGGTTCCTTGAATTCTCCAGTTTCAACATCAATTATATTGAATCTATCTATTATTTCCACATGTGGTACTGGTTCGAGCAGTTGGTACATACTCAAACACTCCGTGTCGATTAGTTTTAGTATCACAGTCCATAGCCGCTGTTGCATTTTCTCAGTAATTTCAGAAGAAATCCTGTGTTCTAACCTTTTCCATAGTAAGTTCAGGCCCAGGCCTTCCAAGCCTTCTAACGCAATTTCATCAATTAGTATTTGTTTGAAATTGAAGGTAAACACATTCAGTAGGCTGTTTTCCATTTTGAAAACACTTTCTTTTGGATTTTCACATTGAGCAAAATAAAAAAACAACACGCGAGAGCCGAGATGAAAATCCTCTGAAAAACAACTAATTTGACAGTATTGACAGTGGCAAACGAAATTGAATTGACAGTGACGTTTTTGAATAAACCGGAAATGAACTTCACCTTCCATCAAATCGATTTATTTGCTAATGTCTATGATTTTTTTTATGGCAACAATTTGCATGAACTATATGGCAACAATTCTGAAAACTGACCATAGAGAAATATTATCCGACCAAAATTCGCCATTTTTACTTTCGTTCGGTGAAGGGAGATTTTTTTATCATTCAGGCTGGAGAAAGAGGATTATTTTGTAAAAAGTGTGTCATTAGTTATAATTTTCGTAGAAGAAACTGTTATTTGAAAAACTTTTAGTTTAATAGTGTGGTATTATTTATTACTAACGTTTGTATGTAGTGCTACTTCCCAATCGTAAAATTGCTCGTTGGTGTGTCGCTTTAGCTAATTCGATAGCAATGATATCGAAGTGCTAAATTACGGTGTCGTAGAGACGTTCTCCTTACGGGATTTAGTGTGAAAGTGAGGCTACGGTAGTAGCAATGAGCAGGCCTCAAGGCGGACGCATTCAAGTCCCGGATGACCTTAGAGAGATCTTATTGGAGTTCACCATAAGTTATCTTCTGGAGCAGCCGGGCGACGTGATCAACTACGCGGTCGAGTTTTTCACGAGGTTACAGAACAACAGGACGACCACAATAGCGAAAGGGCCCGCGGGAACACCCGATGAGTCCATAATATCAGATGAAGAAGGTATTTCATATCGTTTATATCTTTACTCTAACATAGAATACTACTTGGTGTTGTGAGGACATGACTCAAGGTGGGTCTGGTAGCATTGGACTGCTTACAGTAGCTAGTATACATTTATAGCCCCTAACTTCCACATGAACGGACCAATTAACTTGAGTGTAGGTGTTTTCCTGTAGATCTATAGAGTGGAACTCTTGCTATCATGTTCTACATATTCATTTATCAGTGTAATGATTTCAAATGAATAACCATTACTTCCTGTGTTTCAGTGAGTACCTAATTATCAATTACTTCGTAATACATAGGTACTTGCACTTTAGATATCGTGTGAATTATTCAGATTTAATATTTATACCTACCTAGTTAAAATGTTGATAAAACCCAATTCTAGTAATATCAGATTAAAATTATGTAGCGTATATTTTTACTCAACTACAGCAAAGCCAAAAGGGAGGGTTATGTTTTATACCAGAACAGTAATATTAGATTAAAATGAAGTAGATAATTTTATCACATTTGGTCACACACTTTTTTCGTGTAGAGGCCAATGAATCAAAGCAACACAATCGTTCACATTTTGGACCAGAGAAATGCCAAACTATACTGTCTGGTGACTGTTGCATTTATTTATGATTACCAGTACCTTATTCAAAGTTTACTCAGGGCCTTGAAACCTCATAATATCCTATCTCATTCTTTAACTAGCAATATTGTATTTTATGAGATTGGAAAATCATTTATTCTAAGTAAAATTCCATATTAAAATGATTTAATTTTCGTTAAATTTTCGAGGCATTGACAAACAGCTAAATAAAAAATGGTTTTTTTATATTTCTTTTGAGAACCTGCACTGCAGGGCAAAGTTATTTGTAAATTAGGTCAACCTCTTATCTACATTAAAATAAGAAAAGAATTTTAAAAAATTTATGGATCGATTTTGATAAAACTTTGTATGAGGATACATTCAATCAATCAATATAAAATTTATTTCTTTCACAAAAACTAAAGTCAACAAGTTCGAGATAAAAAAGTACTAATCAATTAATTGGTAGTACAGTCAATCAGGGTAACTTTGACACACCACTACTATATTTTTTTAGCTTACTTTTACTGTGATAGGTATGAGACAAAAGAGTTTATTTAATCTGTGCTCTCAGATTGGTTTTCATAATCTCAAGTTAATTAACATTTGCAAAAATCACAAAATATACTAAATATAATATAACTGGCAATTTTGTTGTGTGTCAAAGTTATAACCCCTGTAAGGGTAACTTTGACACAGATGAGATTTATCGCAGGAATCATTACTTCTAAATCGTTTTTAGCTTTAGGGTAACATTAGTTTCAGTTTATAACAAATGTCAGATGCAGTGAAGTCATAGAAAAATCAATAAAACCATAAAGTTGTAGTTCTATCTTATATTTATATAGCAGCAAAATTGACGAGTTGTTTAAAAAGTTAATAGCACTGAAAAAACACAATAGTTGCCGCTTCCCTTTCAGTATCTTTTTGACAATAACTTTGTTTGACAGCTCTTATTTTTTTATTGAGTTCGTTTACGAAGTTTGTTACGTACACAAATTGTATAAATTTAATGTTTTGCAATAAATGGTGCTCACGTAAAAAATAAAAAAGTACATTGAAATTTGACTGTCAAAGTTACTCTTGATAATCAAAGTTACCCCGATTGACTGTAACAAAGGCTACTTCTTATCTCGATATTCTCACGGGATTCGGGATCGAAACTTACGCGGGTGAAACAGCAGGGCGCTGCTAAGTTATACATTTACTAGTTCCATAAAGAAGTCAAAATTACTACAACACAGTAATACCGTAGGTAATTTAAACCAATTGAATGTTACAACCAAAATTACGCTTGAATGTTGAAGTTTATGTTGTAACCTCTAATTTTCATACATTTGTGCTAATGGTATAGACAAATATACAAACTACCTTATACCTAATACGGAGAAAAATGTAGGTAGCTACATTTTCTCCATGTTAGGTACAGTCGGCTGCATAATTGCAGCCCCCAGTAGAGTTCTAAAATTACTATTATTGGAATGTTTTCATTCTAATAATTTTTGTTTGATAAATTTATGAGTTAGAAGACTTTAAACTTCAACTAAAGCAGGTGCATAGAATCTTGCTTGTGTTGAAAACACTCTTATAACAGCCGTTTTGGAGCTCTACGGTGGGTCTGCAATTATGCGGCCGACCGTACATATACACATACTTTATCACGTTTTTTATAACAAACACTCAAATTGGTCAATTTTTTCAAAGCGGGTGGTGATCTATTGGTATAAGTTACTTCGACTTTCATTCCAAAGGGCGTGGGTTCAAATCCCGGCCGGTTAAATAAATTTTTTTGACTTAAAATTTATATGCCCTAATTGACATTGCTCTTACGGTGAAGGGAAAATCTAAATGTAATCCGCCGCTTAGTTGCCTACAGACATATTGACAAGTTCTTTTCTCTGGACACAGATTAGCGTTTTTTAAGAACCTGGAACTATAAGCACCTAGGTTCTCAAAGGCAACTCCAATCAAATTTTTATTATCTTTATACTCTGTGTAATCGACCACTTCTTCAAAGAGAAAGAAACATTAATGTAGGGCTAAACACAAAAGATCCCACTGGGTCGAATTGTTGCTGGCTCTGTCAGCCCCCGAAATAAGATGGTATTCTTTAATCAACATGTCAGTATGACCTTTTTGATTAAAAAACATCATTATGTGTGTTATTTTTTTTTCTCAATACATACTAAAATATACATTTTATTATGTGTTGTTTTTCGGCCCTATCGACTTTTTTGGCAAAACACCAGCTTTATTTTATTCTAGTACTTCTATATTTTAAGTAATATTATGTATTACAGTTGCCAAGATATTAACTGATATGTTACGTGGGCTAATTTCATTAGTATTTTGATTTAGATGAAATATTTGTTGGGATAAACTAGGTATAACTATAATGACTATTAGTATGGCCTTTTACTTGTGCGAACTTCCCCCACACTGACTGATTTTTATTTTTAAAATAGTTTTGATTATATACTCAAACCTTCCACTTGACTCACTATCTATTTAAAAAAACCCCATCAAAATCCGTCGCGTAGTTTTAAAGATCTAAGCATACCTAGGGTCAGACAGACAGACAGCGGGAAGCAACTTTGTTTTATTAGTATTTTTTATAATTAAGTATTTAGGTACTTTATTGGTGGTATTTTATTAATAATAGCTAGATATATATATCTCTACTAATATTATAAAGTTGAAGAGTTTGTTTGTTTGAACGCGCTAATCTCAGGAACTACGAGTTCGAATTGAAAAAATATTTTTCTATTGGATAGTCAATTTTTCGAGGAAGGTTATAGGCTACTGTTTGTTTTGATATTTCCACGGGATCGAGACTTACGGGGCGCAGCTATTAGTTAGATAATTTATTGGAAACACCATTGCTCCTACTTAGCTAGGCAGTACATAATTGGTTTCTATAAACTTACTCACGAAATGTATTAATTTTGCTCTCCTTCCAAAACGCAACTAAAATCAACTAAAAAAATAAAAAAAAAAAAATAGACTTTGTTGAGATTGGTAAATCCGCCTTTACTGGGCAACATAATACCGATTTACTAAAGTTAGAATAACCTAGGCATCCAATTAACTATTGGGCTGCGAACCGGCCGAAATATCCTAAAGTTCTCAATATTTGCTCCAATTGATTACTTGGCTACATACATACATATTTATGGTATTACATAACTTTATATGTAGTAGGTATATGCAATGGGTAAAGTTCGTAAATCGTTTGCAAGCAATCCCTTCGTTCGGACGGTCCGGGGCGGCTGTCCCATTTCGCGATTCAGTGCCTATAAACAAATTAATCAAGAATGAATGAAACCACTACAAAAACAAAAGGCAATTAACAGCTATTGATAAAACACATTAAAAATAAAACTACGAATGAACGGGATTTAACGGGCTAAATAATGTTTGCTGACATTACAATTTACGTTCGTCCGAGATCATTCTACGTGTTTGTTTTTCAAACTCTTTGAAGTTTTTTTGATGATTAGTTTGGCTTATTTTTTCACGTCCGAGTTTTACGTCGTGAATAGTACCAGATGTTTCTCGCTTATATTATTAGCCGGACCAGTATAATGACAGAACATTATACATCTAGTCGGCAGGTACAATCGACGCTCAAAAGTACACTGTCACCGTAACGTTAAAGCTGGAGACACATTGCTCGGATGCGGCTTACGGACGCGTCCGACAGCTGCGACTTAAGGCATCTATGTAATGTAAATGTATGTAACTGTGCACACTATCGGACGTAAGTCGCGGACGTAACCTTGGGCCGCCCTTGAACGTTCGGACGTCCTAGAGCGATCTGGGCCGCTGGATGCCAAACCAACGTGCACACTTATGAGTCGCGGCAGTCGGACGCGTCCGCGGATGCGTCCGAACAATATGTCCCCAGCTTTACAATCCTGTGCAGCACTATTTAAACATTATAACAACGTAGGTACGTAACCTGTGGATTGAACCTACGTCGCGTCGGTTGGTATAGCGGGTGGCAGCTTATACCACTCAGCCAACTAAAGACATAGCTAACATGGTGAAATTATTTTCACCATGTCAGCTCTAATCACACTGAGTACTTTTAAATTAAAAGTACTCAGTGTGTATTAAAAGTAAAAGTACAGACAAACAAATACTTGAATTAAAAGTTTTAATTCAAGTATTTACGTTTGTCTGTAACGTCTTTTAGAAGAAGGTCGTAGGTCCAATACTTGTTGATAGTATCATTGTTACAAACTGATAGTGGACTTATGACGCATACTGTACCTACCTAGTTTCAGGTGCTAAACAGGCCTTGGACAATATTTGTTCGTAAATCCGTTGTCCAAACTGTTACGCCTATGAAAACATGCTACAGTTTTGTTTAAAAGTTGATAGTAATATCAGTGCTATGAAATAAAAATTGCACGATTATATTATTATACAACGCAATTTTCTCACGTTTAAGCTCAATAGATAGACGTAAATAGAACAATTGCTTCAATGTAACTAAGACCAGTTTAGCGGTAAACACCTGTTGGTCGTCAGTGATGTCATGGTCTTTCCAAGTACCTACCTCTTTTCTAAGTACTTAGGAGTTTGACATGGCATGGCTTACTTGATTAATCACCATGTCCGTCAAAGGGAGTTATCAAGCATTGCTCCTACTCAAAGTCAATCTCAAGACTGTAATGGAAGCTCCTTTTATTTTCTATCTGTAATCATATTATCCAGTCTGTATTGATCGCAATTACGTCGCACACGCATCGATTTCTCAATGAGTGAATATGGTATATCTTGTGATCGTATCAGTTTGATAATGCAACATGTTACAATCATTTACTAAGCCTACATACTAAACAGTAACTACTTTCTCTATGTGGTATCTCTTGTGGTTGTTAATATTTGTGAGTACATTTTATTACCTAACCAAAGTGGCTTCATTGGCAATAAACAAAGTGACTACTAACCACTCCAAAAATATTCATCAAGAGGTTTCTATTAACTTGGAAATCACATTTTGAGTGTAAAATGGCTTCTAGCACTTAGAATTTAAAATAGCTTCTAAACTTCATTACTTAATTAAATATGACCTTATGGATTCTAAGGACTAACACTAGAAATTTTAACAAATAAAAACACAATCTGAATTAAGTCTCAGCTTTTTTTTTAATGGCTGAATGCACTTTAATTTTTAGTTTTTAATTACTCGTACAACGTCGTAGGTGTGCTAATTTAGTAATTACAGATAATTAACGCTAATCTTTGTAAAAAAAATCACAATCAATAGCCATCTTCTTAATATATATAAATCTCGTGTCACAATGTTTGTCCTCAATGGACTCCTAAACCACTTAACCGATTATAATAAAATTCGCACATCATGTGCAGTTCGATCCAACTTGAAAGATAGGATAGCTTGCATCTTAATTTATCCCGATATTCCCACGGGATCGGGAGTTACGCGGGTGAAACCGCGGAGGGCAGCTAGTTACTAACTAAATAACTCGTCAGGTAACGCAAATACATCACGATTGATTAGACATATCTGGGCAAAATTACTTGAAACAAACGTTCATTTTTATACCTTACAATCAATTTAGAAATTATTATATTATAGACACAGTTGACATCATTGTTTCTTCAGAATATCAATACAGTATATAGTATCTATTTGCTTTCATAAAATATGTAGTCTAGGTACATAGTACACATGTATTTGACTTGTACCTGAATTTTTATCCGAATTATAAAACAATTTTATAATTTAACTAGCGACCCGATAATTTAATGGGAGCAAACGACCACCGGATTTTAATTTCTTTTGCTAAAATTCTAAAAATACAGGATCACTTTTGATACAAAATTAATTTGGATTATAAACAGCTCCACTATTCTATTCTTTTCTAGATTCCACTATCCCCTTCGGTTTGTGTGGTTTTCATCCCATTACATCAAGCAAAAACTACGTTTAATGCATTTACTTTGCAACCCTTTCAGTTTGTCAAAACAGGATATTCCTAGTAATTGAATTACGACCGGAGTAAGTGGTATGTAAATTGGTTTGTGTACCGTATCCATCTACGAGTATCGTTGAGAATTTTGCGCCTTTGAACTTCGCCTTCGTAATTAGAGCATTGTCATTTATTTTTAGGGTTGCCGTTCGTGTATAGATACTAGGTTTTCGTATATTTTAAATGTAATTACGTCGGTTACAGTGCCTAATAAGATTTCAAACATTTACTGCAAATTTTAGGGTAGACTGCGGCAAGGGTCTTAGTGAATGTGTGAGGGTGCTAAGTGCTAAATAATACTTATTATGCCTCTGTTCCATTCGCTTCCATAAATGTTACTGCGAGAACAGCGCTGAAAATACATAAAACTGAAAGATGTCCATGACCTGATAATTTTACTTTATAATTTCTGAATTTTCGAGAAGAACTCCAAACATCAGACTAACAAAATATCGAATGTTGTATCGCATTATTACTCAAAAAAAATACCAAGAGTCTTTTTTTACTCTAACATTGACAGTATTTCGACAAAATTGACATCATGGTCATAAGGAATTTTAGCCGGTCTTTAACCAGAGCAAAGACCATTTCCCTTTGAAACTAATTTAGAAAAGGGGAAAGTTGATTTCAGAACAAGGCAATTGAACCTTATTCAACATAACAGTAGATCCTTTTGAACCACATTCATCCTTGTCAAATTATACGAATCACAACCCCACACAGAGGGTACCAAATAGGCATTTATAGACGGGTACCTAATCCAAGCTGCCCTTGAGAAATTCTAGATCTCTCTGAAATTACGGTTTTCTCGCAGAATCAAATTCCAATACATATTTTCAGTTTCTAACAATGTTAACGTTTTCACAACGTCTTTTGACTAATGGTTTTCGCATTACATTGATTTACAAAATAACTGTATAAATAAACCTACATCGATCAAAATATCGAGCAATGATCACAGAACTGTAGTAACCGATAAAACTCAATTTTACAGGTTTTTTTTAAATATTTCTATACGACATTTTTAACCAAATTGTTATTGCACCCGACATAGTATTAGCTGGCTCAACGCGAGCGAGCAGCGTGAGCTTGTATAGTTTATTCATAGGCACACAAAAACTGCTGAACCGAATGCCGTGGATACTTACATCAGTGCTCTTGGGAAAGTTAAAACTTATTTAGTATGGAAAAATCCCTGAGGATTTATTTCCCGATATTATCACCGGATCGGAACTTACGAGGGTGAAACAATAGGACATAGCTGGTAATTTAAAATATTTACGTAACCAAAAATAAAAATATTTGTCAATTACGTTACTATTGAAAAAAAGTTCCGCTTGAGATAAAATTTGCTGTTGCTATAACTAATTATTAATAAATGTATTTAAGCAGGAAACGTCAATGTAGCACTGTCTGTACCAGTTTAAAATGTCGATTACGTTAAAAAAGCAATTTGGAAAAAATGTCACTTACGACATGTCGGCGCTCATGACTCGATATTACAGACCATTAACGTCATCTAAGATTGATATTATTTCTTTAGTAGAGAATGTCCAGACCATTTTAAAGTGTATTTTTAATGCTATTAAAGATATGAGAAAGTATGTAGGTTAGTACGTAGATACTTTGCTAAATTCTCTCACGTTCTCGCAATGTATTAAATTATCCTTCCTAGAAAGTAATATCTGTGCTAATATCACGAATTCGAAATGAGTATGTTTGTTACTTCTTCACGCAAGAAATGCTGAATTTTATGAGTATGCTACTTTTAAACCGACTTCAAAAAAAGAAGGTTCTCATTCTCAATTCCTTGCGTGTATTTATTTTTGTATGTTCACCGGTTACTCGAAGACGACTTAAGGCTGCTTATGCTGCCAAACGCAACGCGCCAGAAATACCCGTCGCTTACAACTAACATTGTTGATTGTAACGAATGTGTTTTGTTTTTCTCAAAAGTGCTGAGATGGAATTGTAGGTGAAATTTTTACCGATATTTTGGGGTAATTTTGAGGCGAAAATTCCTTGTCATTTTAAAGCTAGACTAGTTTTAATTCTTAATTTTAGGATAGCTTCAAAACCATAGGAAATGTTTGGCTCAAAATCATACCAAAATGTCGGTAAAAAGCTCACCTACAATTCCATCTCAGCACTTTTAAGAAAAACAAAACACATTGGTAACAATCAACAATTTTCACCAACGAAGGCGACCGGTGCCAGTTGTAACTATTTATTAGGCTGTGTACCGAGGTCGTTGGCGTATGGACCCCTTAACTGATTGAGATGATTATTTTTTATTTCTATATTTCCCCGGAATCTGAAACTAGTGAAACCGCGGGGAGCAGCTAGTGAACTATGAAACAGATTAAAGCTGTTTTGAACTCATTATGAAAATTAAAGGAATTTGAAAACCGGATTTGCTGAAAATCATTTTTTAATTTTACGTTAGTAAAAATACTGACCCAGTTAGAAATTGAAATGTAACATCATTTTGTAGTCTGCGACTGTAAAATTCATGATAATGACATTTGAAACTACCTACTTATTCTAAATTTAAAAAAAAATCGTTTGTGTAGTCAACATTTATTGATTTTAATGAATATTGGTATACTTAAATAACATAGCGATATTCCCACGGGATTGGAATAAAAAAACCGCGGTGTGCTGATAGTTATTAATAAAGTAAACAACTTCGATGGATAGACAGTTCCATGTAGGAAGAGCTTAGAAAACTCAAACAACAACATACACATTAATAGATTATTAAGTTTTAATTGGTTTTCAATTCAAATTTTCAAATAAGATTTTCGGTGCTTAGTTATAAACTTATGTTGTAGAGTCGCAGACTTCAAAATGACGTTATATACCGATTTGTAACTAAGTAATTTGTACAAAACTAAAAAAAAATAAGAAAGGGAGGCTTTTCCCCTGCAATGAAACAAAACGAGCTAATAAAAATATGAATTTACCGCGCACCCGGGTCGCAATACCCTTAATGGTATTGCTTATAGTTAGTCAACGTATGTTCAAAACATTATCCAGATGGTAACCCTGCCTGTTCCTACACCTTCTATTTATTAACAGGATATTTCAAACCATTATGATATGTTAGCGGTTTATTCAATGGAATCGTTACGAAATAAACCTTGCAAGAACAATAAGACAACATTACGTTAGAATAGAGAAAACGTCTTTTTGTACAGAATTATTAACTATAGCTGCGTCTCACGGTTTCACCCGCATTAGTCCTGATTCTGTGAAAAATTCTGGATAAAAAAAACCTTTTGTGACACAAAAAAGTAGGTATTTCAAAGAAAAATATTTTGAACATCTGTTACGACCGATCCGCCATTTTATTGACACAAATTCTTGGAGTGTCAAACGTTAAAAGCATATACAGCAATAACAGTTATTCCAAAACTTGAGTTTCCTACCTATATACCATTTGCAGTAGTTTTTGCGTAAAGAGGTGACCTAATATTAAATCTTTTAAATTTATAATATTAATAGTTAAGTATAATAACTCATTTTGATCGTTAAGCAATACGTTAACGTGTGACAATGCTGAAGCGTTTTTGATACTCGGATCAATGGTCTTTTTAAAGACCTTAGCTTCTAAGGACTTACGGAAAAATTCTTTCAGAATATTAAGCCGGTAAAGTGGCGGTTTTTAATAGTGTTACGCATGTGTCAACGTTAACAATGTTGTAACGTTTATACAGCCATTGATAACACGAGAACTTATGTCAATAAAATGGCGAATAGACGTGACAGATCAGTCAAAATATGAGAATGGGGCGCCTCCTTTGGTTTTTTTCCTCATTGATGGTTACTAGGTACTCTTTAATTTTAAATATCTTTGCTCGTGAGCCATGGCTTAAAGTTAGTGACGTCAAACATTAAATTTAATTTATTATAGCCTCCGTAATATTTGTTTTTACGATCGTTGAAGATGACGTGTGGGTGGAATTTCCTTATCTCCATTGATTTGTCTCGTTGTAATACCTACCTATAAACATTCTATACAATATCTGGTCTAGTTTCTGCTGGTTTCTTAGATATTTTAGAATATTTGTGACCAGCTGCTTCCAATGGTTTCACCAGCGTAAGTCCCGATCCCGCGGGAAATTCAAGATCAAAAGTATATTATGTCCGTCTCCATCCCCTTTAACTACCGCTATGGCGATTTTCGTCAAAATCAGTCCATAAAGAGGGAACAAACAAAACGTCTAGACGAACAAATGTTGTTCTACGACTTTTGGAAATTAGATCTTTTTCTTTCGATAGTTCTAAGAGAATTTTTACTTGAAAATCAGCTGTTTCATACAAAAACTTCGAACGAAATGTCCGAATTTTCAAAAGTCGTAGAACAAAAGTTGTTTGCCTAGACGTCTAAAACAACCCCCTTTTGTATTAAAACCCCTACGCTGAAACAATATATATTCGTTCGGATATTCATCATGGTCCAACTAACTAGCTTATTTTTCTGTACAGAGCCGCCGGTGGCGCGCTTCAACAACCGACGTAAGTCCGTGTTCGCGGAGACCTATGATCCTGAGGAGGATGACTCGGACGATGGAGCACCCGCCGTGTTCCCCAAGTCGGACGCTCAGAGGTCTCGGCTTGCTGAGGCTGTGAGGGGGATACTGCTGTTCCGCTCGCTTGACGCACAGCAGATGCAGCAGGTAAAGCTTATAATAATATTGTCCTTTATATTTAATCTATATATGATTTATACATAACTAGCGACCCGCCCCGGCTTCGCACGGCTATATTATGCATGTATTATACATAAAATATAAACCTTCCTCTTGAATCACTCTATCTATTTAAAACAACCGCATCAAAATCCGTTGCGTAGTTTTAAAGATCTAAGCATACAAAGTGACATAGGGACGGCGAAAAGTGACTTTATTTTATACTATGTAGTGATGAAGTAAATAAACGTCCCGCTTTGGGCGGGACATTCCCACTTTCAAACTGTTTGTCCCGCTTTCATCTATACATATAAAATCCTTTGTCCTGACTGACTGACTGACGGATCAACGCACAGCCTAAACAGCTGATCGTAGAGACCTGAAACTTGGAGGGTGTGTTCTTAGTATGACGTAGGCATCTGATAAGAAATTCCGAAATTCTACCCCTTAGGGTGTGAAAAAAGGGGGGCAAAGTCGGTATGGAAAACGTGATTCCTTTGACCAATCCTATTAGAACAATTTTCGACTTCTACGCGGACGAAGTCGCGGGCAACAACTAGTTTTTATAAGTCAATGCAGAACAAACAGACAACACAATTTAAACTGTTGGAAATATGCAAAAAAATATTTGGTTTGGCTCGCTAAGCTCACTAGTCATTCGTGTCCACAGTTCTAAGAAAGTAACGAACTTAACCTACTTTCCTGGGCATAAGTAAACATAATTTCCGGCGATTAAATTGGTATATGATTCCCACAAATGTCACTATATTCTTTCGTAGATATTTATTTCAAAATCTAACTCAATTTTTTTTACAAAAGTCTTCAGTTGGCCCGCTCTGTCGATAGAAAATTATGGCCACGTTGTAACTGTTTTCCGCAATTAGAACTTTTTTAATTAAATAATAAATAAATAAATATTACAGGACATTCCACACCTCGCCATCTAGCCCCAAGTTAAGTAACTAGACTTGTGTTATGGGTGCTAGACAACGGATATACTACTTATTTACTTTTTCTTTTGTAAATATATACTTATTATACATAGAAACAACCAGACCCCAGACAAATATCTAAGCATAAATACTTGTCTGAGGCGGGAATCGAACCCGCAACCCTGTGTTTGGCAGTCCAGTATGGTGACCATTGTGCCAACTGGGTCCTTTTTGCGTGAGGATGGAGCAGGCTTGCCCTGCACCTACTACCCTCTCAGCTTAGTCGACCATGTCCAGAGGAGAGAACTTGTCAATACTTCTGGAGCCAACTAAGCCGCGGGTTTCATCACAATGTTTTCCTTCACCGTACGTAGATAAATAATAAATAAATAAATATTTCAGGACATATTACACATCGCCATCCAGCCCCAAATGTTATGGGTGCCAGATAACGGATAAACTACTTATATACTTTTTTTTTGTAAATATATACATATTATACATAAAGGAAACACCCAGAACCAGAAACAAGAATTTATGGTCAGCATAAATACTTGTTCCCGGCGGGAATCGAACCCGCAACCTTCTGCGTCGCAGTCGGGTGTTCGCCCGACGCGCCACAGAGGTCGTCATGATATAACCAGACTGGATTGTTTGACTGACACATAACCCGTTGTTAGAAATAAAATAAAATGTTTAGGAAGCATGAAGTTCTCTTTTCATATAAACTGTCTCACATTACTATTGTAATCTAACAGGTCCTAGACGCGATGTTCGAGAAGAGATCGGAGCCTGGCGAGTACATAATTCGTCAAGGCGACGATGGTGACAACTTCTATGTCATTGAGAACGGGGTGTTTGATGTATTAGTTGCTGGCGATGACCGCGTTGAGAAGGTAAGAGTTATCTAACTATAGAATAGATTGAATAGAATTTTATAGGGGCTGTACATTGATCACGTGAGGCTCGAAAGGGTGGGGGGAAGGGTCCAAAAAAAAGAGGTTTTTTTTCGGCAAACGCACGATACTCAGCTGAAAACTTCGAATTTTTTTGTAATAAAATTATATGATACTTAGACGTGTATTTAATAAATAGTAAACTAAAAAAAAATTGGATCCTTTGTAGGTACTAAAAATACACGTGATAAGGGGGAGAAGGAGGGGTAAAAAAAAATAGTGAGATATAGCCCCATAGAAATTGCCTCATGAGTTTCTTGTGCCTTATTCTCATTGGTGGGCGCGTTCCAAAGGCACATCCTAACTTAATTTTTAAGACGCTTCAAAGTAATGTATGATCCTGAATAAAGAAATTTGATTTAGAATGCGTGCGAAAGGACATTTCTATGACGTCAGACTGACGTCCTAAGAAGCCTACCCAGTACCCAGTAAAACATTAATTTTCACTTATTATACTTCCTACCTACTTCAAAAGAGGTAGTAGCAGTCTTTAGGTTAAGATTAGACCAGAGGCTTCAGAGCGACCTAAAAACTAACACGAGGTCAACCGAGAAAAAAAACCGGCTAAGTGCGATACGGACTTGTCTGGTTCCGTACCATTATATTCTGTTTTTAGTATTTGTTGTTAAGGTGAAAGGGTACCTGCGCTCGCTCCATACAAACGTAGTCGACTGTTTCCTCCCTGGATAATGACACTAGCACAAATATTTTTGTGCCATAAAACCTATAACTGCCATGACTATGCCCCTATGTTTTGGTTTTTTATCATTTTCTAATTATCATAGAAATTAAAATTAAAAAAGTTAAAAAATTAAAAAAAGCAGAAAATAGGGGCATGGTCATGGCAGTTTTAAGTTTTATGCACCAAAAATATTTGCTCTGGTGTCATTATCCTTTGAGAAAACAGTCGACTACGTTTGTAATAGTTTGTATGGAAAAAGACCCAGGTACCCTTTCCTCTTAAAGGGGCAACACAAACCCCCTTATCCCAAAACGAGGTCTAAGGATAGTCCGAGATGTGGATTTAAACCTTAGATTTAGACACAGATTTACTCGTGAACTATAATCTAAACACTATCCCCATATTATCTAAAGGGATAGTGTTTAGACTATAGTTTCCTATATAATCTATAGGGATAGTGTTTAGACTATAGTTTCCTATATAATCTATAGGGATAGTGTTTAGACTATAGTTTCCTATATAATCTATAGGGATAGTGTTTAGACTATAGTTTCCTATATAATCTATAGGGATAGTGTTTAGACTATAGTTCACGAGAAAATCTGTGTCTAAATCATCTAAATCTATGTTTAAATCCACATCTCGGACTATTGTTAAACCTCGTTTTGGAATAAGGGGGCATGGCTTTAGAGCGACCTAAAAACTAAGATGAGGTCAATTGAGAAAAAAACAGCCAAGTGCGAGTCGGATTCGCGAGGTTCCGTAGCATTATATTCTGTTTTTAGTATTTGTTGTTAAAAGGGCAACAGAAATACATCATCTGTGAAATGTCAACTGTCTAGCTATCACGGTTCATGAGATACAGCCTGGTGCCAGACAGACGGACAGAGTGGAGTCTTAGTAAGAGCTCGTACCCACTTGTCGGGTGTCGGATCCGTATATTAATCGGACGTTCCATTGGCAAAGCATTTCACCGCCGCCGACACAAAATCGGTGTCCGACAAGTGTGAATAGCTTCATATGAAATGCTTTGCCACTGGAACGTCCGATTATTATACGGATCCGACACCCGAAAAGTGGGAACGAGCTCTAAAAGGGTCTCGTTTTTACCCTTTGAGTAGGGAACCCTAAAAACAATGTTGTTTTTAGCAACAAGTATAACACTCAGGTATCTATTACACTCAGGCAGGGTCTTGTTTCATAGCCGTGATTGATGAAAATTGTCTCCAAAAGGTCACTCATCTCCCGACCTCATAGTTAATCAATACTTATCTCTTTTTCTTTCCTCGTCGTTAGAATACTTTCGTTTTTGTGTATCTTGTTACGCAGATATCAGGCTTGTGTCAGAGTTTACGTTGTCTAAAAACCCTCTGAAGGTGCAAAGAACTGGTTGAAAATGCATGCTGATGCACGGTGGAAGTAGTAATTAATTCTAATCAAATGGTAACATCCTCTGATGGTCGGTCACACACTCGCCACTCCATTGATATCGTTTGTCCACTCACTAGCTGCACTGCGCTCTTTTATACATACATACATACTATATTATGTGTATATTTCCTTTAACTATTTGTTACGTTTATTATTGGTTTAAAAATTGGAAAACAGAAGGGGGTATGTGTACAACAAACCTAGGTTTTATAAAATGCTTTAGGGGCATTATGCAGGAGGAATTGGGGAAAGCAGAACCCGCGTATCCTCTTAAGGTGAAAGGGTACCGGCGCTCTCTCCATACAAACGTAGTCGACAGTTTCCTCCCTGGATAATGACACTAGCACAAATATTTTTGTTCTATAAAACCTATAACTGCCATGACTATGCCCCTATGTCTTGGTTTTTTATTTTATTTTCTAATTATCATAGAAATTAAGATTTAAAAAACGAAACACAGGGGCATGGTCAGAGCGGTGTTGGCTTAGTGGTAAATACCTCGACTATCATTCTGAAGGTCGTGGGTTCGAATCCAGACCGGCCGTGCACCAACGAATTTTTCTTAAAAAAAAATTATGCGCGCTATATGACATTGCTCTTATGGTGAAGGAAAACATCGTGATGAAACCCGCGGCTTAGTTGACTCCGGAAGTATTGACAAGTTCTCTCCTCTGGACACGGTCGACTAAGCTGAGAGGGTAGTAGGTGCTGGGCAAGCCTACTCCATCTTCACGCAAAAAGGACCCAATTAAAAAGGGTCTAATCGCGGAAAACAGCCCGTATACAAGTACAAGTAGGGGCATGGTCATGGCAGTTATATAGGTTTTATGCAACAAAAATATTTGCTATAGTGTCATTATCCAGGGAGGAAACAGTCGACTACGTTTGTATGGAGAGAGCGCCCGGTACCCTTTCCTCTTAAGGGACCATAATTACGTATGTAAATACGTTATACAGCTATGTAGTACATATAGTCTAATCAAACCAATTCACAACAAGCTAACTAAAGCCATATAGAGACGAAGTTTACTGCCCGGTCAGTTTGCTATCATACCAATAAAGGTTCGATTACATATCGGTATTGTGTTGTATATGGAGGATATGAATGGTTGTTCGTGTATGTACGAAAGCTTTGCTATTTTTATGAGACAATATAGCTCGTTAATTGTGTAGTAAAACAAGATTATGTTCTTGAAGTAAAACTAGTGCAGATTAAATGATTTTATACGTTTTATAAAAAGAATTTGTATTTTAAAATTGAGATCTAAATGTCTTGAAATAAAGTTATTTATTCAAAATTCAGATTACATTGTTTTTATAAAATGGTACAATAAAGAATTTCTTGAATGTCTTGAAAATATGCTTAGGTACGGTCGGCTGCATAATTGCTGACCCACCGTAGAGCTCCAAAACGGCTGTTAAAAGAATGTTTTTTAACAAGAGCGAGATTCTAGACACCTGCTTGAAGTGAAGTTTAAAGTCTTCTAACTCATCAATTACATAAACAAAAATTATTAGAATGCAAACATTTCAATAATAGTCATTGTGGAACTCTGCCGAGCGCTGCAATTATGCAGCCGACTGTACAATATATATGTTATGGACCAAGTGATTATGAACTTTCACTTGATTCGGGCATTATGAATAAGACTTGTCTATACATTGTTAACACAATTTGAAACTTAACTTTCTATCATAAATGTGTGAAATTTTGCTCCAAGAGGCCCTCATTTGCTTAAGGGTGAGGTGCAAAGGGTGGTATAAAATTCAGGGCAAATATTATGCTCCAGGCACCTGTTGAACATGTTTTCCAACAAATACAGATTTAATGAAAAAACTTACGACGAATATTGTCTATTCCAAAAAAATATGACTACACTGACCCAAATACAGTTGTTCGAGTAGAAACTTTAATGCGGTACATAATTTTATTTTTATACTATTCTTCAAATGACCGAGAAAATGTTTGTTTTATCGAAGTTTTCATATTGAGCGAAGTCGGAATGACATCACTCGGGAATGTGTTTTATGACGTAAGATGACGTGTATTTTGCGATTTCTGCCAATGCCACCATTATCTGGACTTTCGAACTATTTGCCAACAACCTACTAAATATTATCAAAATTAATATTATTAAAGTCTCCGTTCCCCTTATTCCAAAACGAGGTTTAAGGATAGTCCGAGATGTGAATTTAAACCTTAGATTCAGACACAGATTTACTCGTGAAATATAGTCTAAACACTATCCCTATATAATCAATGGGGATAGTGTTTAGACTATAGTTCCCTATATAAATAATCTATAGGGATAGTGTTTAGACTATTAGGTCACGAGTAAATCTGTGTCTAAATCTAAGGTTTAAATCCACATCTTGGATGGACTATCCTAAAACCTCGTTTTGGAATAACCCCCCGTAAGTTTTTCTTTCGCCTTATTGAATCGTACTAGTCGTACTAATTCGTTTACGATAGTGGCATTGGCGTCACCAATATTTGTCTTCGCGTTACTCTGCCTATAAAACTTGGAATGAAAAAGGCGGATTACATCAGAGACATTGAAATTACAATCAATAGAGCTGACATTTAGAAATTGTTCATATAAAAAATGGTTGTTTGTAAGGTCGGATTACGGACGATAGTTTTACTTGATAACTTCATAAGAAAACATTGATGGTAACCATAGCAACGATAATACATTACTATGCTTACCTTGTCAATAACATGACGCATGGAACCATTTTTTTTGTGAATGCAGCCTGCCTAGCATGAAGACCAAAACACGATACGATAAAGCGATCTAACTACATCAACTCTCAAAATATGATAGATAAAGCCGCCATGTTGAATTTTTATTATAAATTGCGATAAAATTATGATAAAAATTCAACATGGCGGCTTTATCTATCATATTTTGAGAGTTGATGTAGTTATATCGCTTTATCGTATCGTGTTTTGGTCTTCATGCTAAGCATACAGGTGTTCATCAATTTATTAGACGTTATCACGTCAAAACGTACACAAAAACAAATGTCATTTTGTATTAATTGTGATTTTGTACTAGTAAGTAGAACATTTTGCGGCAAAATTTCGTTACTGTTGTTCTATTTCTGGTAATATTAGGTATAAAGTCTTGGAGTTTGACCCTTTATTATAAAAATGTTTGTGTTCGTCGTAGACGAATGAATGTGGTTTTTTAATATGAAAGTTTCCAAGAATTCGCTTCGCTAAATTTGTTCAGCTGTTTTTAAAAGTTGTACGTTTTTTCCCTGAAAGTTTGCCTTGACGATAGCTATGTAAAACATCCATCTACATCCAAATAACAAAAACGTAGGACTACAAATTCGTCTTTAATGAAATATGCTTCCGGCTCACACCATTAACTTTATAATCTTAATCTAAACTGCCTCCGAGGCGTTGAAAATGATAAGCCGAGATATACCTACGTAGCTGTTGCAAATAAAATTTACCTACCGGTAAAATAATAATTACAGGGACTAGATAATTAAGGTATTAATGAAAGAAAACTTGTACCTATTCCTGGGTATGTCCACTTTGAAATTATTAATTGGAAATCATTTTCAAAACCCGGAGCAAATATTAAATTTAGAATATATATATTTAGGTATCTCAAGGCGCACAATCAAGACAAAAGTCCTTTTAATATTTGGTGAAGGGATTTGTTAATAAATCTCATTCCGTGAACGAACCAAACTTAAAATGACTGTTCTTAAGTGAAAAGAATAAGCAAACCTGTCCCCTGCGCACATAGCTCCCGCACGAGATCCAAAGCTGATCTCAGAGTTGCCTTTTCAAATTGATTTAATCATCTCTGTAATGACTACCCAGTTGGCACAATGGTCTCCATGCCGGACTGCCAAACACTAGGATTGTGGGTTCGATTCCCGCCTCTGACAAGTATTTATGCTTAGATATTTATCTCAGAATTTTATATTCTTTTACTAGCTGACCACCGCGGTTTCACCCGCGTAAGTTCCGATCCCGTGGGAATATTAAAGTGAAAAGTAGCCTATAGCCTTCCTCGATAAATGGACTATCCAACTCAAAAATAATTTTTCAATTCGAACTAGTTTTTCCTGAGATTTGAGCCTCCAAACAAACAACGGAAGCCCCCAAGATGAATAATTTTCCCCGTTTATTCCAAATTTCCCACTGATTCCTCGCTCCTATTGGTCGCAGCGTGATGTTATATAGCCTAAAGCCTTCCTCGATAAATGGACTATCTAACACAAAAAAAAAATTTTACCAGTAGTTCCTGAGATTAGCGTTCAAACAAACAAACTCTTCAGCTTTATAATATTAGTATAGATTATTAAGATCCTGTAGTGCAGGGCAAAGGCCTCTCTACTCCCAGAATTACCTTATCAAATTGATTTAATCACCTAAATTCTATTCAGGTGGTACACACATACGAAGGGTCAGGCTCGTTCGGCGAGCTGGCTCTAATGTACAACATGCCTCGCGCCGCCTCTGTCCGCGCTCAGACTCCTGGCGCGTTGTGGGCCATGGACCGCCACACCTTCCGTCGTATCCTGCTGAAGAGCGCGTTCAAGAAGCGCAAGCTGTACGAGGAGCTGCTCGACAAAGTGCCCATGTTGAAGGCATTGCAGGTGAGAACCTATCTTTATATTATACTAGCGACTCGTCCCGGCTTCGCACGGCTATATTATACATGTATTATACATATAAACTTTCCTCTTGAATCACTCTATCTATTAAAAACCGCATCAAAATCCGTTGCGTAGTTTTAAAGATCTAAGCATACAAAGGGACATAGGGACGGCGAAAAGTGACTTTATTTTATACTATGTAGTGATGATACTGTATGTGTGTATGTCACTGAACTCCTCCTAAACGGCTGGACCGGTTTGAATGAGTTTTTTTGTATGCGTTTGGTTGGCGCTCTGGATGGTTTAAATTCACAAATCAGCCCGGCAGATGGCCCTGCAGTTGGTGTCTAGGTTATTAATCTATACTGCAAGACAACGTTTGCCGGGACAGCTAGTTATCTATACGTATAAAATTCTTGGTCCTGACTGACTGAATGCGGATCAACGCACAGCCTAAACCGTTGATCGTAGAGACCTGAAACTGTATGTAGGAGGATGTATTCTTTGTATGTCGGAGGCATCCGATAAGAAAGGATTTTCCAAAAATCTACCCCTTAGGGGGTGAAAAAGGGGGGCAAAGTTTGTATGACAAGGTGATCATCCTTAGTCCATTTTCGACTTTTACGCGGACGAAATCGCGGGCAAAAGCTAGTCTATACATATAAAATTCTTTGTCATTCTGACTGACTGACTGGACGGCCTAAACCGCTGATCGTAGAAACTTGAAGAATGTGTTCTTTGTATGTCGGAGGCATCCGATAAGAAAGGATTTTCCAAAAATCTACCCCTTAGGGAGTGAAAAAGGGGGGCAAAGTTTGTATGACAAGGTGATCATCCTTGGTCCATTTTCGACTTTTACGCGGACGAAATCGCGGGCAAAAGCTAGTCTATACATATAAAATTCTTTGTCATTCTGACTGACTGACTGGAAGGCCTAAACCGCTGATCGTAGAAACTTGGAGGATGTGTTCTTTGTATGTCGGAGGCATCCGATAAGAAAGGATTTTCCAAAAATCTACCCCTTAGGGGGTGAAAAAGGGGGGCAAAGTTTGTATGACAAGGTGATCATCCTTGGTCCATTTTCGACTTTTACGCGGACGAAATCGCGGGCAAAAGCTAGTCTATACATATAAAATTCTTTGTCATTCTGACTGACTGACTGGACGGCCTAAACCGCTGATCGTAGAAACCTGAAACTTGGAGGATGTGTTCTTTGTATGTCGGAGGCATCCGATAAGAAAGGATTTTCCGAAATTCTACCCCTTAGGGAGTGAAAAAGGGGGACCAATTTTGTATGACAAGGTGATCATCCTTGGTCCATTTTCGACTTCTACGCGGACGAATTCGCGGGCAAAATCGCCCCTATCGTCACCATCCCGGACTGCCAAACACGGTTGCGGGTTCGATTCCAGCCTCAGACATGTAATTATGCTTAGATATTTGTCTGTGGTCTGGTTGTTTCTATGTATTAAATTATATATATACAAAAGAAAAGTATATAAGTAGTATATCCGTTGTCTAGCACCCATAACACAAGTCTAGTTACTTAGCTTTGGGCTAGATGGCGATGTGTGGAATGTCCTGCAATATTTATTTATTTAGATGTAAAGGCCAATAATATTATGTAAATAATAGCTTTTCGGTCAAATAAGATTGCTAAGGAATATGTTAAAAAATTTACTGAATAGTTTATTTGATGTCAACGACCTAAATACTGTGCCCCTTAAACCTTGCGAGTTCATTCCTCTATTAATTCACCTAAATATTTATAAGCTGCATACTTCAAATATGTTTACTAAATACCGTGAATTTCAAGAAAATGTTAGCGGGTTAAAATCAGCCTTATTATTAGGAATTTGATGCTTTATTATGCCTTGATTATTATTAGAATTAGATAGAGGGATTTACTACATTATCAATTTATCACTCGCTTTACAAACTCCCCTAATAAAATGGGAAGTAGAGAAACACTCTTTACTCTTAGAACTCCACTCTCTGCACTTTTTACTCTTAGAACTCTACTCTCTGCACTCTTTACGGTCTGTTTTCGCAATTATTTTGTTTTTTTATGTATTTTACTTTCATTGATAAAGGACCACATTTTTGTACCCGCGACTCTGGCGTGTCCTTGTGCAGGGACCAAAAGTATACTCGGAATTTGCATATGTTTTTCACAAATAAAGATTTATTTACTAAGTGATGGCATGCCAGTATTTGTCTTTTGAAACTTTCCTTGTAATTCGATTCGATGACCCAGTTGGCACAATGGTCACCAGGCCAGACTGCCAAACATAGGGTTGCGGGTTCGATTTCCGCCTCAGACAAGTATTTATGCTTAGATATTTGTGTGATCTGAAGGTCAATTCTCGTAATTATAGCAAAATGCAATCTTAAATTGATCGAAGTGAAATGATATTGAAATTTAAATGTCAATTGGTATTCTGCTAACCATAATCATAATAACATTTCAGTTACATTTCAATTGCATTTCACTAACATTGCGATATAAAATCATTCAGTCATTTATTCATTTTGCTTTGTTAGGTTGGCTATGTCACAAAATTTAAAAGAATTTCATTTGGCGCCTGTTTTATTTTGGATTGTGTTTGAAGAAACTTTGTGATATGAAGGTCCATGAGATAAATCGCGCTAACGCTCTAGATAGCAATTATGAAAGCGATCGGTAGGAAGGAAGGAAGCGAGCAATTGGTGTCGATAGCAATCAATAGCAATAGATAGCGATTTTTTTACAAATAAAGTAAATAATGTGGGCCATTTCACATAACGCCATCTAGCCCTAAGCGAAACAACTAGGCTTGTATACTTAAATACTTGTTTGGGGCGAGAATCGAACCTGTAACCTTCTATATCGAAATACAAGTAAAGTAAACTCCAGTCGCGCTTCGGAGATGACACGCATTATTTTTTTTATTAGATTTACACACCAACCCAACTAAGTTAACCTTAAAAATTCACTAAATTCGTTGTTTCATGTCGATTACATTTCAATCAACTCTCGATCTCAAATTTGACGTTTCTTATGCGACGAGAATACGGTCTAGATAAGTTCGATTACATTTCGATATCATTTGTATTTGGAGAATACCGTTTTACGTACATTTTAGTTTCGATTGCATTTAAATTAAATTAACATTTCATTCGGATATCATGTTGAAATCTTAGTTTATGAGAATACCAAAAGATGACGTTTAGTATATTTTTTGCAATCGAAATGCAATTGAAATGATATTGAGATGTAATTTTAACAATTTTATTTACGAGAATTGGCCTTCTGGTTATTTCTATGTATTATAAGTATATATTTACAAAAGAAAAGTATATAAGTAGTATATATCCGTTGTCTAGCACTCATAACACAAGTCTAGTTACTTAAAAAAACAAAAAGTTAAAGTAACGCCGAATTCAATCAACTATCTAGTTACTTAGCTTGGGGCTAGATGGCGATGTGTGAAATGCTTAGAGATAGGTAGGTTATTACAAGTTGTTACATTTTACATTATATATGATTCTCTATCTCGCTAACATGAGGTCAGCATGCAAACTTAGTGTAGGTAGGTAACATTAAAGCTTATGTAACAATAAGTCGTCTAGCAGATAGGAACTCGTCCACACTGTAAAAACAAGCTCCGACGAGCCATCTTCTCAAATTCTTAATTGCCGCTTTTTTAGGTACATTTTTAAATTGTTCAGGAATCTTATTGTATACCTCTATGCACATATTGTAACAATTTTTATGAACTAATCTTATTTTAGGAAAGTAGTCTAGTACTAATTTGTTATGAAATCTCTTATTCCTAGGGTTTATCTGAATAGCAGTTCGAAACAAATGTGGGTGCTGTTTTACAAATTTAAAAATTTCCAATATGTACATACCCGGTAAACTTAATATGCCCAGCTTAATAAACAAGGGTTTACAAGTTTCGCGTGGTCCTTTACCACAGATGGCTCGGATACATTTTTTTTGCGCTATATATATATATAATGTCCTGCAATATTTATTTAATTTGCCTGTACATTCGTCTCTATTACTTATTTGGTTCGTTACGAATTTGTGCTTCATTGCTACTTATTGGTATACCTAGTAAAAGTGTAGTGAAATACGGAACCCCTTGCTTTAGCACGCTTCGGTACTCTGCTCATCGTCCCGAAAACATTGCCCGCTTAGCGCTTACACTAAGCAAAGCAATCGATATGGCACCTAACGTTGAACTCTGTTACTGTCGGAGCATAAGATGTTTTATACACTAGCTACGCTAAGCGGTTTCGCCCGAATAATAGGGATTTTGACTATTAAAAAAAAGATATAGATAGATAAACTCTTATCCCCTTATTTCAAAACGAGGTTTAAGAATAGTCCGAGATGTGGATTTAAACCTTTGATTTAGACACAGATTTACTCGTCAACTATAGTCTAAACACTATCCGTTCCTCTTGAATCACTCTATTCATAAAAAAAAATGGTTGTCTGTAAAGTCTGTTTCCGGACGATAATTTTACGTGATAACGTCATAAGAAAACATTGATGGTAACCATGGCAACGATAAAACGTTGCTATAGTTACCTTGTCAATAACATGAGGCGTTCCAGTAACGACGCGTGACGTCACACTTTTTTGAGATTGCAGGTGTTCACCAATTTATAAAACGTTATCACGTCAAAAATCGCATCAAAATCCGTTGCGTAGTTTTAAAGATCTAACCATACATAGGGACAGACAGCGGGAAGCGACTTTGTTTTATACTATGTAGTGATTATTTTCATTAAACAAATTTTAAGTGACCTAATCGCGTTATCAACAGTCTAAACAAGGATAGTATGTACTTAATAGAATTAAGTGTAACGAGTAAATTCACAATGTTGATAAAATCCACGTGTCGTCACCATTATATCTAGTATAGTAAACCGATAACTTATCATTTAATTCTGATTTAAAGCAAAGATTACGGCTCTCTTGATAAGCTCTTGACCATGGTGACTTTAGTACCATAAATATGTTCTTCACTACATAGTATAAAACAAAGTCGCTTTCTCTGTCCCTATTTCCATTTGTACACTTAGATCTTTAAAACTACGCAACGGATTTTGATGCGGTTTTTTTTAATAGATATTATAAATATAATAACCAGCTGTGCTCCGCCTTTTTCCCTGCGTAAGTCCCCAATCCCGTGGGAATATCAAAATAAAAAGTAGCCTAAAGCCTTCCTCGATAAATGGACTATCCAACTCATAAATATTATTCAGTTCGAACTAGTAGTTCCTGAGATTAGCGCGTTTAAACAAACAAACTCTTCAGCTTTATAATAATACTAGCGACCCGTCCCGGCTTCGCACGGCTATATTATGCTTGTATTAAACATATAAACCGTCCTCTTGAATCACTCTATCTATTAAAAAAACCGCATCAAAATCCGTTGCGTAGTTTTAAAGATCTAAGCATACAAAGGGCAATAGGAACATAGGGACGGCGAAAAGTGACTTTATTTTATACTATGTAGTGATATAACGCGCCCCGCGTAAGTCCCAATCCCGTGGGAATATCAAAATAAAAAGTAGCCTAAAGCCTTCCTCGATAAATGGACTATCCAACTCAAAAATAATTTTTCAATTCGAACCAGTAGTTTCTGAGATTAGCGCGTTCAAAGAAACAAACTCTTCAGCTTTATAATATTAAGTATAGATTCTACTGTACGTGTGTATGTCACTGAACTCCTAAACGGCTGGACCGATTTGAATGATTTTTTTTGTATGCGTTTGGGTGGCGCCCTGGATGGTTTAGTTTCACAAATCCACCCGGATTTTTTTTGCTTTTTTTTAATGGCATAACAACGTTTGCCGGGACAGTTAATATAATAATATATTTTATTAACACTTAACTCTGCCTCGCAGATTTTTCTGCATAACTGCATCATTTTTTAAAAGGGTTTTATAAAAAATATGTGATTAATAAAAATAAAATAGTAAATAGTCGTTTATTTCGCCTGAAATATGTGGAGATCCATACGAAATTACATTTAGAATCGGTTTCATTCAGGGACTTCTGATTTGAAAGAGATTGCAATTTGAATTCCTGCCGTGAAATAGTACATTGTTATCCTAGGTGTGAAAGTCACTCATTACAAGTCCCGAGACGGAGTTTGGCGCCCGAGCGTAGCGAGGGCGCTAATAGTTCGAGGGACTTAATGAGTCTTTCACCCGAGGTAAACACTGTGCTTTTCATTACGAATAATACATAAAATTGTTCCTAACAACGAAAGTGAATGAGATACTCCATACTACCTGATCCTCTTACAAGGTTGAGACCAAAGAGGTTATATACATGTAGTGTTCTTCTTTGGTGTTACCTACTTAAAGCAAGGAGGTTAGGTTTTTGAAGTTCCTAATGCGTTATGATACGAATACTGGCTACATGCACATTGCACAAGCCGTGCGAAGCCATAATTTGACATGACAGCTGTCAGTGAAAGCGATTTTCCCTAGGGCTGAAACTTTCGGAGTAGGTATGAGTAATGAAAAATTTGTTTGTACTGCCTGCAGATGTTTGTTAGGGTTTTTCTATGTATTATGTAGTTCCCATAGTACAAGCCTTATTATAATTAGGTGTAGGTACATAGATTATTATTTAATAGCTCTATTTTCAAGGTTATAGTAAAAAACTAACGCCACGCCCCGCCCGTATGGCGTCTAGCCAAGTATATACCTATAGATAGATAGAGATAAAATACTTATACATGCCCAATATAGAGCATTACAGCATTTTTTGAGAATTGGTGAACACCTGCAATCTCAAAAAAGTGTGACGTCACGCGTCGCGACGCGACGCGACACGCGACAAGGTAACTATAGCAACGTTTTATCGTTGCCATTGTTACCATAAATGTTTTCTTATGACGTTATCACGTAAAATTATCGTCCGGAAACAGACTTTACGGACAACCATTTTTTTTCTTTCAATTATGGCTTTGACCGACTTTTGCATATGGCCAGTGTCAGTCTACAATTTGCGTCAAGTCGTGCCTGATTTCAGTAAAATACTTAAAATACTTATTACTCGAGATTATTGTTTTAAGATGAAATTAGAACCCTTAGTTAGATGATAGCCATTGCCAAGTAAATCTTTCAATCGAGTTTTGACACTTCTTCTTTCATTTATCTTCTTTCTTTCCATTGATTTCGCTACAGCCAGTGACAATCGTTACGATACCTCGCTTAAAAATTATTGACACCGAAAAAAAAATTATGCAATATAACTTAGGTTGCACAAAAAGTTAAATAATTAAACTATCCAAGTGTCAAACTAATTAAATAATATCAATTTTGTGGTGTAGTTAGTAAGGAGTAGGTAAGGTACCTACATAGATTATTATTTGTTAATTCTACTTTAATAATTAGAATTCAATTTTAAATGACCCGTTAAATGTATTAAGCAAATTTTTTAAGCACAATCTTATTCAAGCCGCACTTTAGTTTCGTGTTTAATTTACTTTTTTCTTATGGTCAAGAATACCTACTCTATTCTATTATTAGTAAGTATTAGTGTTTTATCTCTATGATGCACTAATGTAGTTTTAACGCTTTTTTTTCTATCTATTGCGTACGGCTGTATTTTCCCATGATTGTCTCATACAAACAGTGGTTATGTTTCGATGGGTCCTACGTACAAGGGCCAAAGTACAAACACAAACTGTTTTGCAGTAACTAGAGGCATGCAAAGTTTAAATAAATCAGTGAAGGTTTACGAATGTAATGGGGCCGACTAAATTTGCTTTTGTTTCTTAATTAGTTTCCTACTACTCCCAGAATAATTTAATCCGCGGAAATCCCAATCGAGACATTTCGGCATCAAAAGCATCCTACGTCCTTCTCCATTTCCAAAACTACCTACCACTATGCCGAATTTCATCCAAATCATCCAAAAATGACCGTGAAGGGGGAACAAAAAAAAGATATAAATAAAAATTATTTTTAAAATATGTGGAAGTTATTTAAAAAAAAAACAACATACAGACGAATTGAGAACCTCCTCCTTTTTTGAAGTCGGTTAAAAATAGAAACTGAACAACAGACTATTTAGATACTAGTTGTTGACCGCGACTTCGTACGCGTGGTAGTTTGGTTTTATATACTAAAACCTTCCCCTTGAATCACTCTATAAAAAACAGCATCAAAATTCGTGGCGTAGTTTTAAAGATCTAAGCATACACAGGGACAGACAGTGGGAAGCGACTTTGTTTTATACTATGTAATGATTTATTTTGGCTAGCATTACATTTGCAACAAGTAAAACAGTACAGTACCTTAAATAGTCAAAATTGATTTATAACTTATTGTAGTTAGTAATTTCAATATCTTTAATACATGGTAAATTAACCGAGATCTTTAGCTGAGAATTGGAACTAAAGATAATTAGTTATTGTATCAAAACAGTGTCTAATGTCTTTGTAGTAAGTGAGATGTACAAAAATTATATTGATTGTACATTTGACTTCTGCGACGCAGGAGGTTGCGGGTTTGATTCCAATCTCAAATAAATATGTTGTGGGTGTTAAAGAAAATATATAAGTACTAGCGACCCGCCCCGGCTTCGCACGGCTATATAATGCATGTATTATACATATAAACCTTCCTCTTGAATCACTTTATCTATTAAAAAAAACCGCATCAAAATCCGTTGCGTAGTTTTAAAGATTTAAGCATACAAAGGGATATAGGGACAGAAAAAGCGACTTTGTTTTATACTATGTAATGATTATATCCGTCGTCTGGCTACTATAACACAAACCTCGTTGCTTAGCTTGAAGGCTAGATGCCGCTGTGTAGCATGTCCTGCAATATATGCCCAGTGAATAGAAATACTTCAAACAACCCTTTGTAGGTCTTGGTGTCCTCCATTTCGTTCGATCACTTACTATCTACTTTTAAGGTGTCATATTGCTATTCGCCTGAGTCTTCCTACACAATCCTTCCAGCAGCAGCCCTTCTTTCCTCTCTCTGGTCTTTGCTAAATGCTGTACTCAAAATTAACTTAAAAAAAATTGGCAGTGGGAACATAGGCGCCATTCGTTAACAGCTGAGTGAGGAGTAAAGCGAGAGTCTGCGAGAGCAAGAGAATGCGTGTTTGAACTATTGGCCAGATTTATTGGCACTACATGATTTACCTTGATTAAATTAAACTAAATAATATATATTATATTCCAGTCGTACGAGCGCGCGAACCTAGCCGACGCATTGCTCCCGCGCACGCTGATCGATGGCGAGCTGATCATCCGGCAAGGAGACACCGCAGACGGGATGTACTTCGTCGAGGACGGCTCCATCAGCATCCGGATCACGCGCGAAGATGGAAACGAGCACGAGATCAAACGTCTTAGTAAGTTCACTACCACCATAGAATAAAAATAATAAACAAAGGAATAAAGTTAAAAAAATAAAAAAATAAATGTCCAAATCGGGCCCCATAGGAAGTTTGCACAAAAGGCTGTAATAATATAAGTTATCTTCTAGTACAAGTGCAGGATATTCATATTTTTTTATTTAACAGGCAAGGGTGATTATTTCGGCGAGCTAGCCCTGGTAACCCACAAACCGCGCGCCGCCTCTGCTTACGCGGACGGACCTACTAAGGTGGCTTGTAAGTATATAACTATTTCTTGGGTTCAATATTACTGTGTTATCTTGTATTCCTGATTGTAAGGGCTCTACCCCACCAGCAGGGCAAGCATGGGCCGAGGATAAAAATTATGTCCACCCGTTATGTCCTCTGTAATTACGGGGATAAGCGTTTCTCCCGTTTTGTCTACCGTGGATAGTATATATCCACCCTTGCGCCCATGCTCGGGGGGTGGACAAAACTGACAGAGGGAAAGACTATTTTGTCTTTTCCCTGTGGATAAAATGTCCCCCAACCTATGAATTTCTTTGAATGTAGTAGCCCTTGACGGATTTCCTAAAAGAACTATAAATATACGCATAGTTTTTGCCGATGTCCGCTTCACCTACCTCTAAACAAGGACAATCTTTCAATTATCCGGTTTGCCTATAACTAATTACCTTCTCCATCCTAAGGTTGCCTGGAAGAAATCGCTTTAAGCGATAAGGTCGCCTGTTTGTACAATTTAATAAGCTTTCTTGTCCTCTTTGATTTGTTCAACGTTTTGTGTGTTGTACAAATAAAGTGTTTATCTATCTATCTAATTACGTTGTTGTATATTCCAGTCCTGGACGTAGAGACGTTCGAGCGTCTCCTCGGGCCCTGCATGGAGATAATGAAGCGCAATATCGACGACTACGAGGAGCAACTAGTCAAGCTGTTTGGCGACAAGAGCAACCTCACAGACGTGCGATGAACTTACCATCGATAACAACAACTAACCTTCCAACACCCGTAATCTACATTATGTTGCTATGATGAGGCGGTTACAATGTGCCCTGGATGAAAGTGACTAAGTTATCTTTGTGATACTGCGCTAGCTGCTGTTGCCCGCGACTTCGTACGCTTCGTTTTTTGTACCAAAACCTTTCTCTTGAATCACTCTATCTGTTAAAAAACCGCATCGAAATCCGTTGCGGAGTTTTAAAGATCTAAGCGTACATAGCGACTTTGTTTTATGTACCAAAACCTTCCGCTTAAATCACTCTATCTCTTAAAAAAAGATCGCATCAAAATCCATTGCGGAGTTGTGATCTAAGCGTACATAGAGACTCTGTTTTATACTATGTAGTGAAGTTACATAAAGTTTTTACGAAAGATCGTAACGGGGAAATTTGAAACTGTTACTTTGATTAGGTCGTTTTCCGTATACTTTTAATCCAACTGTTCTGATTTTACAATCAAATGTTACTGAAATATATAAACTAGTGATCGATTGATATCAATTTCAACTACGATTGCCTGATGATTGAAGGCAATCGAAACCTCTATTTAACCAAAAACTGTAATAAATAGTAAAGAGTAGCAATCGCTTTCATCCATGGTACGACGGCAACTTATTTTTAGCTAAACAAATTCGATTTGAGCCAAATAATCATTGTCTTGTTAAAACAATTCAGATTTTAACGTTAATCGAATTTTGTGGCAAAATAAGGCAGCTAAATGTTTTAACACCACGCTTATGCTATTGATTTCACTGTCATAAGTCGCTCAGCATCTATACCTGCTACCATCCCGCCGAACTGAATTGATTCGAATTGGTGTTAACTTTCAAATAACGTAAAAATAAGCTGTTTTAGCGCCTCATCAATTTTATTCACATGAGCGTTTTACGCTGCTTAAAAAAACGGACAAATTCTTTAAAAACGAAAACTTGATCTCATTTACTCCGAGTTATTAGCGCGGCACGAGCTCATGTGGCTTTTATTTAATTAGATTATGCTGTAACAATTTTGATCAAATATAAAACGAACGGCATAGTCTTATCTGCTCAAAAAAAAAGCATACCCCTCGCTACTTACATAAAATAGGTAAAATATCGATGTTTGAATGTTCTAAGTAGTGCCATGATTATATTAGTGTACGATTACGCGTATGGAAGGGGAAATGAGCGCTCGATAATATTGCAACGGTACGGTTTTACGCTTATTTAGATAGATAAATGCCTTAGTAGCTAAGTAAATATAAGGTACATCAAATTTTGCGGTTAGACGCGGGATTCGGGGGTAAACAATCTACCACGCTCATCGTATGTGCCATATATAAAGCAACGCCGACATCGCGTTGTTGATTTATAACGTGCAATCAATCTTCCAGAAACTTACCATCGTATCTATTTTTTGTTTCCCACGCATCCCGCCGTAAGGGACGTTAAAGTAAACATCTCACGAATTTGTAACGAACGTGCAACATTAAAATGGTAATGGGACGAAACATTGTCCGAAGTAAATAAGAAATATTTGCTTTTTACTTTGATATAGTTTTCATTTCCGAAGAATCGTGCATACTAATAAATACTCTTTACTCTCGCAATCGCTAAACCTAACGAACGGTATTCGCCTACGTTCAGATCGCCATTTTGTGGTGTAAACATAGGAACAAACCGTTAACTGGGCCTATATTCGCTAAGGTTCAGGTCGTTGGGCGCGCGTGATTAGGGGCGTGGGGGCAGTTTTTGTATGGAAATCTCGTCCTAATCACGCGCGCCCGACGACTTGAACCTTAGCGAATAAAGGCACTGACAGCTGAGTGAGACTCATAACTAACTGACAGCTGAGTGAGACTCATAACTAACTGACAGCTGAGCGAGACTCATAACTTCTTATAATAAGGTAGCTATCGAAGTAAACTGCTATAATATTCGTATTTATTTTGGCAAGGTTCAATCTAATTAATATTTTAATGTCGTAATAAAGGCATTAGTCTTAAAAGGTTAAACAATAAAATGTTAGTTGGTAAAGTGTCTTTGCAGTGTTATCGAGAGTTCAACATTTGAGATATTCTCGATTGCTCTATAATATCACCGTTTCTATCGACTTTAAGGTATTTTCACTGACACAAGCTTAATCTTATTGTAGATAAAGTAATTTTATTTGTTTGTGATTAGATATAATCTATTCACTTGACTATCTTTTTTTAATTTATTCGTTCGGTTAATGGTTTTAATTGTCGGTGTATTTTTTATGTATATGATGGTAATTATATCCGAAGATGTCGAACGCAGATAATTGATTGCTAAAGCCGTCGGGATAACGTGGAATTAGAGCGCGGTTCGACTAAATACAACCTTTTTTTTTTAAATTTAAATTGGACGTATTTACAATCTGTGTCTTTATTACTTTTTACGAAGTATTTTTGACTATTATTTCATATTATTATTGTTTAGTAAGAAAAGGAATTGTTTTTTTTTTGTGTTACGTTTTAGTTTATGTTTATATGAGCTTCTTTTTGTAGTAGAGAGTTCCTATTGTTTTGTTTGCTCTTTAACAACTTTTACATAATAGATCTGAACGTGTGTTGGATTTTTGATGAATTTTATGATTAGAACACACATAATATACATACCGGGGGAAGTATATGAACAAATGAGGGTCTGTGAGATTGATCCATACTAAGGATGTTACCAGACGTGACGCTAAGCTGCGTTATATGGACGGAGAAGGTTTTAAAGTAGAAGTGATTTTGTATATTAGGTCGTTTGCACGGTGTGTATGTTTTCCACCGAATTATTTATTGTTCGCTCGCTGTGTAGACCCGGCACCGTTCCTTGCGTTCTTTGCACATCCCGCGTTCGTTCGACCCTCAGGCAATACTTCCAAACAAAAACTTCAATATTTTAAAGGACACTTTATTTATAAACCCAGCCAAAGTAGATGATTGCGTTTTGATCATGCATAGAGCTAAATATTTAAGTCTATTGTAGTAGTTAGTTCTTGTCATTTCTTATTGTAATTTTAATATTATAGTAGTTTAGGAAATTTTAATGGAATTATTAATTAGTCAAATCCTGAGGGTGAGGTGCATCGTTTGACGCCGTGTACAAAATATGTACAAATTAATTTCAGATGCCATAAAACGTTGTTTCAGTTATTGTTAATTTTGTTGTTATTAACTTCATGAGACATTCTTTAGTTAAATTAAACAGATGTATTCAATATATTGCTTTTTGCAGATTTATTTTTATTAAAACTAAGGTACTAGACAAGTTATTCACAGTAGAACATTCCCATCTTAAATATAGTTGACGTTATATATTTTTTATTATATTTTTTTTGTTATTAAATTTCTATTTTGTACATGATCATTGCTTAAGTTCATTTGATGCGATTAGAATAATAATAGGACGAGGCTAGTGCCATGTTGTAACGACATGCGAAACTAACTTCACTCAATTCAACCAGACTGAAGTTAATTATTATTCTAAACGTATTTTACTTGTAATTATCTCTTCAAGTGCCTGTTTCACTAAGACGATGACTCTATAAACTCTCTCACTAACAAATTAATATTAATCTCTTGTTTTTAACTTGAACTGACTTTTCTATGTGAATTTGTGAAGTGATTGTGGGCTATGTGCATTTTCGTTATGCATCATATAAAATTAAACTAAGTTTTCGGATTTGTGAAATAACTATAATAATAATCATAATGCACTTTGATACTTATATTGTTTATATCTATTGATGAATGAACTGCTGGTATAAAAATGAATTATATTTCTCTACTAATGTTCTTTAAAACGGGAAATATACGTATTTTCATTTTGTGGTGGCAACAAGCAAAAACATAAGCCTCTCTTTTGAGTTTTCCTTGACAGCTAAAAAGTCCAGTCTCGTGAATATGGTGTTTGAAAAAGCATTGAAATATCGAGTTCCACAAAATGGTAAATATTCCGTTTTAAATAACTTCGGTAGTGAAAAAAAACATGTTAGTTTAAAAAACCATTTTCTTTTTTCAATACAGGTATGGTGCATCGCGTGACCACATAATATTATCTATCCCAGTGTTGAACCCCCAGTAGTTGGTAAATAGGTATTTGTGCAATAACATTTCAATGTCTATATGGATGTCGTTTACAATCAATCAATATCATGTGTTAAATTTTCGTCTGTGTGAAATTTATTTAATAGATTTTAATAACTAAATCATAGTATAAGCTAATAAGGTATTTCTCTTAAAATAAAGGGAGATTTCAATATAATTGTGTGCATCGGTATTTATTCGCTCTTTCATATGTAATAGATATTGTTTTCTTTAAGGGGAAAGGGTACCGAAGCTCTCTCCAGACAAACGTAGTCGACTGTTTTCTCTCTGGATAATGAGACTATAGCAAATATTTTTGTTGCATAAAACTTTTAACTGCCATGACCATGCCCCTGTTTTGTTTTTTAAATCTTAATTTCTATGATAATTAGAAAATGAAAAAATCAAGACATAGGGGCATAGTCATGGCAGTTAAAGGTTTTATGCAACAAAAATATTTGTGCTAGTGTCATTGTCTAGGGAGGAAACAGTCGACTACGTTTGTATGAAGAGAGCGCAGGTACCCTTTCACATAAAAAATATAAGTATTTAAATTGTGTAATCGATTTGCTGTTGAAGTTATAGAAGCACAAATGTGTTGTGTGATTTTAAATGATTATTTGGTTGTCTTCCACGGGACGTATCCGTTCCCGGTGCATCGTTTTAACTGCTACTTCGCATTATCTGGAATATACTGGTGTAAAATTGAAATTTAATACGCTTAACCGTAGCGTAATTTTATATAAATTATACTAGTCATTGGTGTCTAATGTAGATTCGTAACCTGACAGCACATTTGATTATAGACAGTCGGCAACAGAATTACAGGCTCACAGTAGAGTTCTTACATTAATTTGAATGTTTTCATACAGTTTATCTAATAAATTCATGACTAAGAAAGACTTTAAACTTCAACTCAAGCAGAATCTTGAGTTGAAAACCTTCTCTTGAGTTGAAAACTTTCTAATAATCGCAGTTTATTGGAATGTTTTCATAATGTTTATTATCTAATAAATTCACAAGTTGAAAGAATTCAAACTTCAACTTGAGCAGGACCTTGAATTGAAAACATTCTAATTAGTTTTGGCGCTCTGTTGGGTCTGCAATTTTCTTGCCCGATTGTAAATTACATACATTCACTTTCACTTTAGGTATAAGTCGTCATACCCATATGATGTGAAGGCATATCAGTATCCATCATCTAAATGTAATATTGTATTGCACCATACATCGTCGTCCCGGTAGCCAGTTGAGAACTAGTACCGCTTTTCCCACATCATGAGCTTACCTGTACATTTATAAAAATTATGTATCGTAAAATGTTAGAAAACTGAATTATATTTGTTTGTAGATCTAAATCTTGTTTTATTCATCTACTTTTTACCCTAGCCACATTAGCTGAGACCGCTCAAGTTTTAAACACCGCTTGTTTCAAGTCATTCCCATCGGCCACCCTTGATTTAGCCACGGCCATGGCAGGTAGCACTAATTAGTGTCAGCCGCCACCCTGGTGGTCGATGGCACTTATTTAGTGCCATTTGCCATTGCTACCTGCAATGTGGTAAAACAATTTGATAATAAGTATTAGTTAACTCTCACAATCTACTTTAATGCATTTAGAAATGTTGGGAATAAAAAAAAACTCGTCCGACGTGAGAATTTTGTGTGACGTGAGAATTTTGTGTGACGCTTTTGTAAAATTTCACTCTCATCATTTTTGAAGTTATACTTCTTTAGGCGCGTTATGAAAAAATGATGAGAGTGAAATTTTACAAAAGCGTCACACAAAATTCTCACCATGAAGTTGTCCGCAAACCGCAAGATGACAGCTGTCATAAAACCATGTTGAAGTTGTCCGCAAACCGCAAGATGACAGCTGTCATCTGCGGTACTACTACTACATAATTATTTTAATGTAATTAATTATTTATATTTGTCGGACGAGTATTTTGTCGGACGAGTTTTTCGTCGGACGAGTTTTTTGTCGGACGAGTTTTTTGTCGGACGAGTTTTTTGCCGGACGAGTTTTTTGTCGGACGAGTTTTTTGTCGGACGAGTCTTTTGTCGGACGAGTTTTTTGTCAGACGAGTTTTTTGCCGGACGAGTTTTTTGTCGGAAGAGTTTTTTTTTTTTTTTTTTTTTTAATAATGCCAAAGAAGTATAACTTCTCACGCGCGTACATAAGTACACGCACCCATTTTTTTCATAACGCGCCTAAAGAAGTATAACTTCAAAAACATAATTTAAGTTCCAACTACTTGCAACCGACCACGAATCCAACACCACTTTTCTTGCTTTATAAAATAGACCTTGGTCTGTAAAAAGTGCTAGGCAATCCGAAGTCAGTAGGAGGTATCAATCACACTTATTGCGTTATCTCTCTCTTTCTTCAATTTTTGACAAATTATTTGATGGCCATGAGGGTAGGTATTGAAAGAAACTGAATAAATAATTCAAATATCTCTAGCATGATCTGACAGTTTTTTGTGGGATACCTTCTACTGAGTTCTGATAGCCTAGTACCTACTTGCAGACCAAATTACTTTCGGTGTGTAAGCTAAAGGCTTACCTCTCTTAAGAATCAATATACCTCTTACACAGTAAAAAGTACTAGGCAATCAGAAGTCAGTAGGAGGTATAAACCACACCTATAGCGTTATCTCTCTCTCTCTCTCTTCAGTCTCTCTCTTTCTTCAATGTTTGAAAATTATTTGATGGCCATGAGGGTAGGTATTGAAAGAAACTAGATAAATAATTCAAATATCTCTAGCATGATTTCATATCTGACAGTTTTTTGTGGGATACCTTCTTCTGAGTTCTAATAGCCTAGTACTTGCAGACCAAGTTACTTTCGGTGTAAGGGCTTACCTTTCATAGGAATCAATATACCTCTTACACAGTAAAAAGTACTAGGCAATCAGAAGTCAGTAGGAGATATAAACCACACCTATAGCGTTATCTCTTTCTCTCTTCAGTCTCTCTCTTTCTTCAATTTTTGACAAATTATTTGATGGCCATGAGGGTAGGTATTGAAAACTGGATAATTAAATTCAAATATCTCTAGCATGATTTCATATCTGACAGTTTTTTGTGGGTTACCTTCTACTGAGTTCTGATAGCCTAGTACTTGCAGACCAAATTACTTTCGGTGTGTAAGGGCTTACCTCTCTTAAGAATCAATATACCTACCTATTTTGACAGAAAAAAGGTCTGTAAGTACTAGGCTACCGCAATAAGTGTGATATATACCATCTACTAACTTCTGATTGCCTAGTACTCTGATTGGGATAAATTAAAACTTAAAATAAGATTTATTAAAGTTATTTAATGTAAAATTTATTTGAACACATTTTATACTAAGAGTAGCCATTTATATTGGTTCTGGTTCTCTACTGTACACTTGCATGATCTTCTCCATAATTTCCCAGTTCTTATCCTTCTGCACATCTTTTGTAAACACCTAAAACAATTGAACAATTAGTCAAAAGAACATAATGTCAAAGTATAACTAGGTACAGGCTGCGTAATGAATGATGAACTCTAGTGGAAAGTGGAAGGGGTATGCGCAAAACTAAATTTTTATGTCCATTTTAAAAAAGTATATAAGTAGTTTATCCGTTATCTGGCACCCATAACACAAGCATTAAGTTGCTTAGCTTGGGGCTGGATGGCGATGTGTAATATGTCCTGAAATATTTATTTTTATATTTATTTAGGGGGGGACAGTAGTAAAAGAAGGATCAGTTGCTCACATCACCATGGTCTGTTTCGCACACACGTTTTTAGCTGCACTCTATCCTGCTCCCACACATATTTAGTCGTCTGCAATGCATTGCCTAATTTTCAAATTTAAACGAATGTTTTTTGGGTTGGGCAAAATTAAAATCGGGAGCAAAGTTTGACGATTTGGCTATAATAATTCTGTGCACAATTGTACTATCGGCCAGGGCTGTGCGGTCCCAATCCATGAACACTTTCTTTCGGGAGAAAATTAAGAGGCTGGAGAAGCAATAGGGCCCTGCACAGGATAATCAACCTTAAGGTGGGACCGCGCAGCTCTGGCTGATGGTACATGCACAAAACATCCCCACTAATTTCCGCTTTATTCATCATGCAAACTATACTTAACTTACCGAATACCAGGCTGCGTCATCATCTAAAGTAGAAGCTAGAGGTACATTTACCCCTAAGACATTGAGTGCTAACGTCAAGCTGGCCACTGCTATGTGAGGCGCTCTATAGTCCAATATAGCAGGAGAATGATGGAAATCTTGTAGGAATGCCATTGCGGTGCGCGCTATCGGCGCCGATCGCCACTGCGACGCTGGAAACCATTCTTGAAGCGATCTCAAGTAGTGCAACAAGTATCTATGAGGTGACGGAGTGTCTAGGTTAAACCCGAGCAATCTCAGCACTAATAATTCAGCCTGTGCGACTGCTCCACGCCACGACCAATACTCCTCACCCAGTTCCAAAGGCCCAGCGCCCCGGTTAATTGAATTGTAAGCAACGTTCACAGCGTCTCTCAACCCCACTGCCTCATCTCTCGATTTCCCAGCCGCGCACAAACATGCCGTACATATCACGTAACAATCGTAATCATTCTTGTCTGCTTCCTTGAAGAACTTGTGGTAGAATATCGCCGCAGTCGCCACCGAGGCCGGCTGCAAGCCAAGTTTTATACCGCATTCAAAAATGAAGTTTGTCGCTAAAGTATGTCCCGGAGCGCTCCGATAGTCCGGCAGGCGCCTCTCACGTCTGTTGGCTTGCAGAGCCATCACGTCTATTACGTCTTTCATTATCTAGAACTAAAGAAAGAAAATAGTCGATAAAAATTACAATACAAACAAACACAAGTTGTCAAATATTTGAATTTTTAGGTTAGAAAATTCATAGACAACATCGAACCGTTTTTACCAAAGCCACAGCATATAGGTATGGCCAATACTACCTCCATGGGCCAAAACCATCCATTTCTGTTTCTTACCCTACCGCCATTTTATTTTGGAGAAGATGCGAAAAAGTTGTACCTATCTTGATAGAAGTTTAATTTGAATAAATTTTATAGTAATTTGTGAATTAGTATTAGGTAGTTACTTAATTATTTATTATTTGACGACCCAGTTGGCAAAATGGTTACCATGCCGGACTGCCAAACACAGGGTTGCGGGTTCGATTCCTGCCTCAGACAAGTATTTATGCTTAGATATTTGTCTGTGGTCTGGTTTTTTCTATGTATTTTATGTTGCGATGTGTGGAATGTCCTGCAATATTTATTTATTTGCCTTGAAACAAAAGTTAATATTCCAATCCACATGAAACAGACTAGAAACTTAAGACCAAAGGATATCACTTTATGCGGGAAGGTCGCCTATATTTTAGTAAATAATCTTTCCTTTTTTTCTAGTGTTCTACAAATAAATATTGATAGATCTATCGTATCTAACATCGACTCCGAAATTAGCAAATCCAAAGCGGGAGTTGTAAAAGGGCAATAAATAAAACAAATTATGTATTTGAACATAAAAATTAGAATATAATCATTTTCAGTAATTATTTAAAATTATACACTTAAAGTACATTTATAGTAAATTCAATAAAAAATACCAGTGCAGACGAGATATAAATAAGAGGAAAATATTGTTTAATATTACATCGTTGGTTAAATACATCGCTTTCAGTAAATGCAATATTACAAAAAAATATAACATAAGTCGGAAATTAAAGAAATCAAAATATTCAAGATGTCACTCGATATAGAAAAATAAAGATAAGATTGAATCACATTCAAAAATTACCCACTAGTGACTAAAAATGTTACTTGTTTAAACGTTTGTCCGTAGAGGCGATCGTTCGAGGTGCGTTACCACGAGATGAGGCGATGCAGACGTGAACGATCCCTCGTACGCGCTACAAACAAATGTTTACATGTTCATCAAATTCTAAATAAGATATTTTCAACATTGTACTCTGATCAGTACCGATACATACGACTATATAGGTCGCCGTCCGCGTAGCGTCGTCGGTCGCAATGATTCCTTCTTACAGTCACATCATCACTCCACAAGTCCACACCCCGACCACATAATTTAGATATCAAAGAACATACAGTAGGTATAAATAGTGAGGTTAGTAATTAACTTTGGCAAATATGATGAAGCATGGTGATATCGATTTAGATCGACGACATTGTGACGAAGACTCAGCTTTTTTAATATTAAAAAAAAATGTAAACTGAACGTCGCGCGTCGCTCGATTTAACAAACATTAACGACCTCTATTAGGGTAGTATTCGACACGACTCATGCCACATCATCACTCGTAGAAACGTACATTCGATTATTAAACTACTCCTTTATAAAACTGCAATAAACGTTCCGTGTTCGATCTAGTAAAGCGCGGGAACATCTTGAGCCAATTCAGTCTTCAAACAAGAAGCCAACGCACAGTAGCGACGCGCGCGCTGCGCTTTGTGCGACCGACACGTTGTCGCACGCACGCAAGTACGTGCGTGTGCACTTTGTACGAAACGAGGGGCGTGTGCGGATATCCGATCATTGTCGTTAATCTTATAAACTAAATGTGATTCGAGCGTTACAATGCGGCAGTGTACAAAATTTACATGACATTCACTCGTTATATAAAAGCATACAAGTAACTTAGGTATCTGCAGCGGAGGAACACCGATTCGGTATCTATCCTACCCGATCGACACGCGAGTCTCCTCACCTCGACCAACAACGAAGACATTTAGAATGAACGATAGATATAGGTACATACATAACACACACATGATACACGCGTCCGTTCCTCATTCACTCACAACATAAACTCATGTATCGTGAAGCTTACTCACAAGCTTGGGCTGAATTTAGAACTGCGCTAATATTATTTTTCATTAGTTTACGTACACATATTGTTACATAACAGTAAAAAAACCTACGTAGCGACGATCGAGTCATCACTCGGCGATCACTCGCCGCGCGAACCGCTCACAAGGAACCAGAAGACCGTAATAACCCTAGCCCACTAAGACACCAGTGGCTGCACACCAAATGTATACAGCTATATTGCGGGTAGTTCACCTAGTGTCAGCTAGGTTGCGCAACCAATTTGTTGCCGGGAACTGAATCACGCGCTACTGGTTACTATAAGACTATTTGGAGTCTCACTCACTCTACTCCAAGGACTACTGCCTTTTTATATTCATTTAATTATCTTTTACGTCGTATGTGTAACAAGATACATTTTGATCCTGACAATTCTGGCATTTGTTCTGGTGTTTTTCGCTTGGTAGTTCAAGACAATGGTGTCCTAATAAGCTAAGGCCCTAACGAAACACAAACACTGACCGATAACAGTACATCAAATATTAATAAGAGTTTACAATAAAAATCTTTGGTTTTCAACTTACTGGATACGATTGTTAAAATGAGCATTACCGAGCGGCACGCGCGGTCAGCGCTCACAACAGTAGGTGGTTACATTATCAAATTGTATTTAATTCCTTTTTACATAAATAGTAAACGTAATGAAAACAAATCACCTAACTATGACAAACAGTAAATGTTTTTTTACTGTCTAATTGCATTATTAATTAATGTTTATTGATACATTTACTGTCCTAATGCTTAAAGTAAGATTTTTTTAATTTTATTATTAATAATAAATTATGTTATACAGTATATATATAAGTGTTTGATTACGCCAATTCGCGAGTGTATAAAAGTTTATATACTCACAATTCTTACTGAAGTCGATAACTTCGCTTTATTTTTTATTATAATATTTAAACTGCTTCAAAACGCCAGTACAATTCTTACAGATTACTCCGACCACCTTCACAAAATTAATAGTTTGATTAACATGATTTATAAATATCGGTTAATAAACCATTACAATATTAAAATTAAACATGTTGTTTATATTAAAAACTTTAATACAAATACACTAAATAAATAAATACAGGTCATTCAGTTATTTAGCTCTTATCCTGTCCCTCCAACTCTAATAACTGATATTAGCTAATAACAATGCTAAAGATATTGCAGCATATTGGAGTGGGCAGATCTGACACTACCTAACAATTTCCCCTTAAATTTGTGCTATTAAAGTGGGGCTTCGAGGGACGCGATTGAAGGTAGCAAGATAGCAGTGGAACATAAACTTATCAGGGCCTGTTGGTATTAACTGTTGAAAACAAAAAACAGTGTTTATTACAACTCTCTAGCACGCAGAAGACGTTTACTTTTTTTTTACAAATGGTCAGCGTTTGACCACTATCACACCTGCCTGGTGGTAAGTGAAGATGCGGCCTAAGATGTAACACGCCTTCCTATTCACTCGCGACTTGAAGACTCCCAAATTTTACACGTCAGGAAAGACAGACGCAGGCAACTGATTCCATTTTATGATTTTTAACAACCAATTAGCTAAAATGATCTTTGTGTTGATTTGAACAATTAGAGGTAAAAAAACTGAATGATTTCTGTACAGGACAAACATTATAGGAAATGTCCTAACGCCTGTCGTTGACATCCATTTTTTTAAATAAATTTGTATACCAATTTGAGGTTACAGGAGTTTTAATATGATTTCAATAATTGAATAATAGATCTTAATTGGCTACTCTTAAGGATAACTGTAAAGCGATAGAAAATATATGAACACAAAAATTATAATGAATAAACAATTTTGTATAATTATGGCGAAATGCTTTTTACTGGAATAAATAATATTGTGCGAAAAGTTTACACGCTAAACTTAAAAACGATAGCTTGGTAATTCGAGGATACAAATTTCTTAGCTTAGAGATTTAATAAACATAACTCCTTATTTAAGATAATAGAGCGGTCGATTTGTGCATTCGAAAACTTTACAAAAATAATTTCTTTACAATGGAATGATGTTTTTTGTAACAGTTATAAGTAGGCCTGTACCACATGAGTTTTATAAAACTTTCCGATCAGAATATAAACTACATACTAGGGGTTTGATTTGATTGCACTCACACATGTGTGACTAATGAGCGTCACGCGATGTGTGAGTGCAAACTAATCAGTCGCCTTTACATACCTTGGTTTCTGTCGGCTTAGGATACGGTTATGTCAAAGATGCATCGCACTTCGACATCGCACAAAAACGAAGCAGTTATCTGACTAATCACGAGTCAGAGCACATGTGCGTGCGCCTATATTTCCATACATTTGTTTTGTATGGAGGTGACATTGTTGTGCGACGTGCTATGTACGATATACAATGCATCTTTGTCATATCCGTTATATAAATGCGCCTGTGAAAGTGTGGATGCTCACTACCTGGTATATATGTATATTGGTTCCGTTCTGCGTTTGGTCCGTAAGAGAGTGAGTATATAAGCGGATATATATACCGAACGTTATCGCGACCAGCGCGGCCGCGGCTCGATTCTACTACACGACTAACGTCCCGCCCGCCGCCACCTAGCACCAACATTTAGAATCCGACGCTACTAAATATATCAAAAAATCTGTCTAAATAGACTAAAACGCCGCGAGATCGGCTCCGAACGATCTATAATACAGGGAAAACAAAAACATTTTCTAATTGATTTGACAGATCGAAATACTTCTCTTTTTCTTGATTTGATAAAGTGAAACGCATATAAGAAACGTGATCAAACAAATTAGAAAATGAATCTGGTATTTATCGAGGGGGGGTGCAGGAACATCGCTTGCCTGATATGCTTGAGTCAAGCTCGAGGCGGGCGGGGCGGGGCGAGTGTACGTACAGTATGTTTTATAGCCCGTGTTTAGCCTAGTAGAGGCCGCAGCCGCGCAGGTTGTTAGCGATGATGACGTCAGTGACGGCGTCGAACACGAACTGTATGTTGTTTGTATCTGTGGCGCACGTCATGTGGCAGTATATCTCCTTCGTGGTTGACTTGTTCTTGGCTTCGAACTGGGCCTGGATGTACGCCGCCGCTTCGCCGTACTCTTGCGCACCTGTAACATACACCATACATAAAATAACTTTAACTTGTCTTGTCTTCTTTCTACAGACAAGGCAAGTTTTCTATTTATGTCAAAATAATAACATGCCAAGGTATGTTTGTATTATAAAAAAAATCCATTTAATTGTAACGATTTGAGAACTAGAAGTTTATTGGTAAAATTCTATATTAATCAAAAAGGAATGGGCACATTGTTATTTCGATCTTGGGCCAAAAAGGTTTGTAACCAAAAAGGAATCTTAACAATATAAAAACTTTATCCCTGTAATTTTCATTATTCTTAACTTTTTCTACTGGGGACTGTCAATCCTATCTATTTTGTATATTTTTAAGAGAAAGAGACTCATCAGGAATCTCTGACTCAAACTTCGAATGGGACAGGCCTCCCATTTTAAGACGTAGCAATTTTCGACATTTAATCCCTAAAGGGGCAAAAGTTTATGTGTTTATTGCCTTTTAAATGCAAAAACTACACTGAAAATTGGTATGTAGGTGGCTAAAATCCTGGAGAAAAACTAAGGCTAACTTTTATCCCGATATAAGTATGGTAGAAGCAACAAACGACATACCAGTGTATTCCGGAAAACATATGGTTAGCGGCGACTTGCGTATCTTCTCCTCGAACAGATCCTTCTTGTTGAGGAACAGTATGATACTGGTGTCCGTGAACCATTTGTTGTTGCAGATCGAATCGAATAACTTTAGACTCTCCTGCATACGGTTCTGGAAATATAACATGATAAAGAATGTTTAAAAGGGGTTATGATTATGGAGTATTAATCTAATTTTTTTTACACTTCACTCTTAACAAAAAAAAAATACTTTCAAGCTTAATATTTTGAAAACAGATACCAGCAGAAGCGTAGCTAGGTGGACAAGGGTGGATAGTGAAAGAATCGGAACTTAATTCATGTAACTTGCTATAATTTGAGTCCAATATTACTACTCTAGATTTATTGGTTGCGTAGATACAGGTAGGCAAAGATGTACATTTTTTTTTTAAACAAAACTCATCGTTAGAGTCATTTTCCATAGTCCTAGAGGAAAATTCATTAGATTACAATGATCACATTTCCTAAGTAAAATCGTTTCATTCATGCTAAGCAACATTTTGAGAATCACAGCTGCCCTGGTGCACTGCACCACCTTGCCCTACGATAGCTACGCCACTGGATACCAGGATCAAAAAATGGTTTCCCCATACTCATGATATTTAAAAGATCTATCCAACAATACCTAACACCATGGGTTTGGTGAGAAAACAAAATTCATTTCCACTTTACATATTGGGGAGGTACCTTAATATAATGTTTTTTTTTTTAGATTTTATTTCACCATTTTGTCGGCGTGATTCATATCATTTATGTCAAATTACAGCTTTCTCGTATCTACTAATATTCTCTCGAATGCACGACAAGACGAAACTATAAGTTTTCCTTGTTAGGACTACGGAACGCTAAAAATTATCAGAAATATCTTACCGTTGTCTCATCTTCGTGCAACACCTGATCGTACTCGGACATCGCGACACAGAATATAATCGCAGTAACATCTTCGAAGCAGTGGATCCATTTCTTTCTTTCGGATCTTTGACCACCTACGTCGAACAATCTGTAACATTGCATTGATATATTATAGATAAATAGGTACATTGGAAAGGAAAACTCCTAAAAAAGCTAGTTAGAAATTCAGAAAAATAACACTAAACATTGTTCTTTTTTATGGCTTACTGTTTTATGTATACTATAATATTATAAAGTTGAAGAGTTTGTTTGAACGCGCTAATCTCAGGAACTACTGGTTCGAATTGAAAAATTCTTTTTGTGTTGGATAGTCAATTTGTCGAGGAAGCCTACTGTATTTTTTATTTCCACGGGATCGGTAGTTACGCGGGTGAAACCACAGAGCGCTGCTTGTTTCAAAAAAGAGTCGGGTAACGAATGAATTTAAAACTTTTCACGACTAAAATAAGTTGCACCACAATTAACTTGCTATCATTTTTTTTAGAAACGTCTATAAAATTATCGTCAAAAAATGAAGTAAACAATGAAATTGTCTCTGCCACTAACGTATTAATTATAATAAACTTTTACAGGCATTTAATTACCCATTGTAAACAACTTAATAAGTAGTCACGTGGCCTACTTTAATGACACTTTTTAACGCGAACAACTAATTATAGGCTGTAGAAGAAAAAATAAAATATCTGTTTTGAGACACAAACAGACCGAAAATCAAAAGGCATCAAATTACATGTATGGCTAGCTATAAATAAATAATTATAGCAGGACATTCCACACATCGCCATCTAGCCCCAAGCTAAGTAACTAGACTTGTGAAAGAATGCTAGACAACGGATATACTACTTATATATTTTTCTTTTGTAAATATATACTTATAATACACAGAAACAACCAGACCACAGACAAATATCTAAGTTAAATAAATATAAACATTTGTCTTGAGGCGGGAGTCGAACCCGTTACCCTGTGTTTGGCAGTCCGGCAAGGTGACCATTGTGCCAACTGGGTCGTCAACTCGTCATGAGTCGTAGACTCTGATGAATTTAATACAATTTTGAACTAAAGAAAGTATTGTTGTGCGCATCAGTAGTCTAACATGCGGAATTTGTCTTATATAAGCATGCATCGTACATCACACATAGCAAGTCGACGTCACCACCATGTAAAACAAATGTATGAAAATAGAGGCGCACGCTCAAAACAATACATCGATGCAGTTTATCCACGTGCTCTGGCTCGTGATTGGGTGAAATTTAACCAATCACAAGCCAGAGCTCTGTCTCGCTCTTGTTTCGTATCTATTTGTGCGATGTCTATGCGCTATGCATCTTCCTTAGATTAAAGTTTTAGTCATTTAAAGTACGAATGTTAAAAATAATTACTCACTTGAAATTAAGGTTTTTGAAGGAGAAGTGCACTTCAACTATACCGGTGGTTTTGACTCTAGTTCTTAAGATATCTTGCTCGGTGGGTTGGTAATCCCTTGCACCTAACCGGTCCAGGTCGTCAAGGAAGCTGAAATTAAAAGAAAATATATTTTTCTTAATATTTTTTTTTTTTAATATATTTTTCGATACGCTGTTTTTTGTATTTTTAGTATATTTCTATTTGTGATTGTCTGTAATTGGCTTTCTGTTTCTATTTCTTCTGTTTTATTATGTTAAACTTAGCTGTAGACTTTCCTTTAAAATAAAATAAATAAATAAATAAATTAATAAAATATCAAGTTAATAAATGTACACAAGCGCGAAAAAATTTAAATAATCTACATAAGTAGATAAAAATCGGTTGTGACACACGGAGAGACAGACAGACATAAGGACAAGAAAGTGATCTTATAAGGGTTCCTTTTTTACCTTTTGAGGTACGGAAACCTAAAAATAGATCTAGACAACACACAGCCACATCTCCTCCTACGTCGACAAAGTCTTGGATAAAAGATAGATAGACTTTATGCACCTTTATTGCACCATAAAAATAAAACCGAAATAACCACAAAAATGATCGGCAAAAAAAACCAGTAAAAACTTGTCCAAGCAAATTTCACTTAATTAGCGAAAGTACGCAAATAAACAAAACGAACATAAAGGAATAACATGTTTCAATTATTCAATTCGATCTATTAAAATTCTAACACCTATATCAATTCAAACAAGTTTCGAAAACTCGACCAGTTTTTATTTCACACTTCAAAATTTTTAACCTATTTCCTACAACCAATGACATAACGTAGTGGTACTAGTTAAAAACATTGAATCAAGTTGAAATAAACGTGTATTCAGTAATCAGGGTGAAACGAACATGGTCTGATTGATAGGCAACATCACTACATAGTATAAAACAAAGTCGCTTTTTCTGTCCCTATTTCCCTTTGACTGCTTAAATCTTTAAAACTACGCAACGGATTTTGATGGGGTTTTTTTTAATAGATAGAGTGATTCAAGAGGAAGGTTTATATGTATAATACATGCATAATATTGCCGTGCGAAGCCGGGGCGGGTCGCTAGTACAATAACAAAACGATTATACTGTAAAAAATCTAATCGATTTTACGGACGCATATACACACATCAACAAAGTCTAGGGAACACGGGTAAAATAGTGTTTTTTTTGGGTAAAATTGTATGTTTTTTGGGTTTTTTGTCTTGATTGTTGTATGTCAATAGAAGCGGAATTTTATACTCTTTTTAATGCTGTGTGTTATTCCTCAGACAACGTTTGATATCCCCATACCTGGCACGTTGATATAGAACCGTCTCATATGCTGTAGGTGGACCAACAGATGGCTAGCCACGTTGATATAGAGCCGTCTCATATGCTGTAGGTGGACCAACAGATGGCTAAAAAGTTACTAAGAGTATTTTTTTTTATTAAATTTTATTGTGTCTATAGATTTTTTTATTAAAATAAACTTGTTTTGTTTCTCAATTTCGGCACTATTTTATTTTCATACTAAATTTTGTTTTTTCTATGGCAACCCTTTGATAAAGTCCCAGTATTAAAAAGAGTATAAAATTTCGCTTCTATTGAAATGCAACACTCAACACAAAACACCCAATAAATACAATAATTCCCAAAAAAAGACTATTTTACCCGTGTTCCATAGACTTTGTTGATGTGTGTATTTTTTAAATGCTAATAACGATTTTCTTCAAAAGTACAGTCATTATGCGTTAACACCAATATCTAATATTATAAAGAGTAAAGATTTGATTGTTGGTTTGAATTGAATAGGCTCCGAAAGTACTGGACCTATTTTGATGAAACTTGGTATGAGGATACATTGATTTATTGCGAGTGTCATAGGCTACTTTTATCCCGATATTCCCACGGGATCGGAAGTTACGCGGGTGAAACCGCGAGGTAATGCTAGTTTTATAAATTAAAGCACAAGACTTGAGTGGAAAACAACCCTGGAATTAGTTTTTTTCTTTTTCGGAATCACCCCACACTATGAGTGTTTTTTTTAAATCAGCGTATAGTGCTGACCTATTTATCATTGAAATTAACAATTATTGTTTGGTGCGATAAAAAAACTACCTTATTAAAATAATTGCCTCTAGTAATGATGTCATCACATTTAATAAATATTTAGGTAAGTACGTGATTATTTAAATCAATTTTTAACAAAAAATAATGTAGTGAAAGTTATGGAAATTATTGTTAAGCGGTTGTATTGCGAAAAACTAAATAGGCTGAAACACGACCTAGTCGTTGTGTAAATAATGTGATGCTTTCAGTGATTTTTACTTTTGACTAAATAAAAGTTTTGTATTTTTTCATACAAAAAATGCGGTGAAAATGTGGTTCATAGTTAAAAAATGAAAAAAAAATGGAAAATGGTGAAAATGGTGTTAATAGTTTAATAACTTGTTCGTAGTTTGATACTACGAACAAGTTATTCAGTATTCGTTTTCCAAACTTCAACCTATCATTTGCATGCATACAATTTTGGGAGTTCAACTGAGTCCATTGTTTTGCCAATATGTGGCTAAACAAAGGTGTGTGCTAATAATTATTCTAAGTATTGTCCCAAACATCCGGCGGTCACAAATGCAGGTTATGGGCGTGGATATTAATTTAATGGATGTAAATTTTAATACTTACTAGATCCGCTAGAAATAACATCGAAAGCGATTTTGTGTACCTACTATTTGTTGCCATCACTTGTGGCAATCGTAAGTTCAAAGGAGTTTGTAATCGAAATGCAATTGGAATGACATTGCAATTGTAATTTCAACAATTATATTAACGAGAATTGGCATTCAGATCAGAGACGAGCCACAAGATACCTCTACTCACGATAAGGAGATTCTAGCACAATTAGTGAGTTCTTGGTCACCATAATTAAGATTGATTGAGATGAATTTCTATGTTTACGGCAATAACAAAACGCAACTGCAAAGCGTCATGAAAGAGGGAGACGTTGGCATACATACAAACAAGCCAAGCAAGGACCACGAGACATCACGCGATTCTTGAATATTTCATCGCCTACCTTTCTACAAGCGGATGCAAATCCTACTGCAACTTGCGTGTAAACTCTAACAATCGTGTTATTAATATTAAACTGCATAGAATTAACGTTAAAGTTGTGGAAATACCATTTCTTGGAGACTGATAATTTCTTACCATTAAGTGACAACTCTTATAATACTGGCATAAATGCATTCCGCAAGGAAAAAATATACGTATTATTCATGGTATTTGACCTCTTGTAGCTTGAATATGCAGCACAGAATCCGTGACTCAATAATGCTCGGTGTTATGCGTCATGTCTTGCCACTTCCGAGTATGATGACAAGTTATCTTACAGCTTTATATCTATCTATACATATAAAATGCTTTGTCTGACTGACTGACGGGTCAACGCACAGCCTAAACCGCTGATCGTAGAGACCTGAAACTTGGAGAGTGTGTTCTTTGTATGACGTAGGCATCCGATAAGAAAGGATTTTTTCGAAATTCTATCCCTAAGGGGGTGAAAAAAGGAGCATTTGGGTCAGCACAAGACTCCTCATTTATGTTGTTTTTTCTTTACCACTTTTATTGTTTTTTATGTAATTAATTTTCATTTTCATGTTCATTTCTTCCTTCCTGTGTTTGTCTATCTATAATCTTAATATATATAAATCTCGTGTCACAATGTTTGTCCTCAATGGACTCCTAAACCACTTAACCGATTATAATAAAATTCGCACACCATGTGCAGTTCGATCCAACTTGAGAGATAGGATAGCTTACATCCCGATATTCCCACGGGATCGGGAGTTACGCGGGTGAAACCGCGGAGGGCAGCTAGTCTATAATATAAAAATGAATCGCAAAATGTGTTGGTAAGCGCATAACTCAACAACGCCTGGACCAATTTGGCCAATTCTTTTTTTGTTGTGTTTGTTATTGTCAGGAGAAGGTTCTTATGAAAGAAAATATTAAGAAAATTGCGTAGAAAATTATTACGCGGGTGAAACCGCGGGGCGCAGCTAGTCTTATATATAAAAATAAATCGCAAAATGTGTTGGTAAGCGCATAACTCAACAACGCCTGGACCAATTTGGCCAATTCTTTTTTCGTTGTGTTTGTTATTGTCAGGAGAAGGTTCTTATGAAAGAAAAAATTAAGTAAGTCGCGTAGAAAATTATCACGCGGGTGAAACCGCGGGGCGCAGCTAGTATATATATATAAATGAAACCCGTTTTCCGTTGTCACGACATCACGCGTGAACGGCTGGACCGATTTCGATAATTCTTTTTTTTGTTGTGTTTGTTATTGTCAAGAGAAGGATCTAACGGAAGAAAAAATTAAGAAAGTCACGCAGAAAATTATTACGCGGGTGAAACCGCGGGGCGCAGCTAGTACTCAATAAATGCTTTTCTTTCTTTCAAAATTTCTAAATTTGTATGGGATAACGCGGTTCCTCGGTCCATTTTCGACTTCTACGCGGACGAAGTCACTGACAAAAGCTAATTATTTTATAAAAAATTACAGCTAGGTTTAAAAAAGTAATGATATAGCTAAAGGGTTGATTAAAAGTTTAAACTAGCAACAAAGATCGATCGGCTTTCAACAAAATGTGGTTACCTTAGTTAGGAATGGTTATCAAATTAATTATTTCAAGTGAGCGTGCAGTTGAAGTGAGTTTGAAAGGTCGACATTGGCACGACATTACTGGTAAACTCTCAACCTAAATGGAAAACGCCCTGTAGGTCACGCAAGCTGAAACATTCCCCCCAAACTGTTTGTAAGCATAAAATAAAAATCTCAAATCGGATTATACATTAACTAGCTGCGCTTCGTGGTTTCACCCGCGTAGGTCCCGATCCCGTGGGAATGTCGGGATAAAAATAATAAGTATATTTTTCAATTCGATCTACCAGTACCTAAAATCAGCGCGTTCAAACAAAAAACGGAAGCCCTCAAAGATTAATAATTTTCCCCTTTTTTATCCACATTTCCCACTGAATATTCGCTCCTATTGGTCGCAGCGTGATGTTATATAGCATTAAGGCTTCCTCGACAAATGGTCTATCCAACACAAAAAGATTTTTTTAATTCGAACCAGTAGTTCCTGAGATTAGCGCGTTCAAACAAACAAACTCTTCAGCTGTATAATATTAGTATAGATGTATTGCATGTTAACCGAAGCTAGGTTAACAACAATCAACGATTACAACTACAACTGAAATAACAAGCTGTGATTTTGAATAAATAAAATAAATAAATAAAATAAGCCTTTATTTCTACTACTTAATAAAACAGTTATTACATGACATATTAAATTATATTCAGCAATCATTTTCTATTCAGCAGTTAGGTAGTTTAGGTACTCAATGACGCATATTTCTCTTTTTTTTCCTAGGTATGAATATACACACATCAACAAAGTCTAGGGAACACGGGCAAAATAGTATTTTTTAGGGATTTTTTTTATTCTTTTGGGTTTTTTGTCTTGAGCGTCGTATGTCAATTGATTTTGAATAACAAAGTAATATATTGACTCTAAGAGTCGTAGCATGATTGGTCATTAACCGCAGAGTCCACAGACTATGAAATTCAATCGTCATTCAATAACTTGAGGGTACAATGTTGGCCGCAGCGCGAGCGTTAGGTGTCAGTAGCAACAACAAGTGCATTTCAAGGCCGAACTAAGGCGTATAGATCGAGAGTACATTGGAATCGAGCCAGATAGAATCCTAGACAACCTCAGGCTTGAAACACTCAGACAACTTGCTGCCCAATGTGTGGGAAGTATTTGAAGGTCATGCATATACCAATTCGACACCTGCAATGAAAAACATCGTAACTCATTTTTCGTTACTTGACAGGAGAGAGCATCAAAGATTCAAAATATTCTTATTCAGTTCTGTTAAGTTCTAACGCTCTCCAACTTTGTAAGTTTAAATAAAAAGGGATAGTTTACATTTCTGTATGATCAAAATGTAATTATTCTTTATAGATTTTGTAATTTTTTCTGACTAACAATGGCATTACCTGACATACGCATTAAAAATTTACATTGTAACTCAGACATACAATTCAATTTTGTATGTTATTAAAACATCATATTATTCAAACATGTCATGGGCAATTGTGTGTAACTAAATATACCTTCTTTCTGTGAATGCTGAGTTACAATTTTTTTACACGCTCTCAATTGCAAACTAAATGACTTACAGGCGCTTGGATTGGATCAAAAGAAAGATAATTTAATTTTAAATTTAGTTACAATAATATCTTAATTTGACTGAAAAGTGAGTTACAATGTTTTTCATTGCATGTGTCGAATTATACAAAGATAACAAAGCTTTGACATATAAAACGTTGTCCTTTTTCAATGCATTACTTATCGATCCTCATAAAATGCTTAAGTACCCGTTAATTTGATAAAAAAAAAAGGGAAAAAATATCAAAAATATGTAGGTTTTCGTTTTAAGAGGAGAGGGTACCGACGCTCTCTCCATACAAACATAGTTGACTGTTTCCTCCCTGGATAATTACACTATAGCAAGTATTTTAGTTGCATAAAACTTATAACTGCTGTTTTCTTTTTCTATGATAATTAGAAAATGAAAAAGAAACCAAGACATAGGGGCAGTTATAGGTTTTATGCAACAAAAATATTTGCTCTAGTGTCATTATCCAGGGAGAAAACAGTCGACTACGTTTGTATAGAGAGCGCCGGTACCCTTTCACGTAAACAAACAAAAAGCTCTATAGACACACTAACGTAAAGGCACAAAATCTAAAGGTCTATGTCAGCAGTGTTACGCGTTTTGGCATTACGCCAAAAAAAGCGACCTCCACCAATCCTTTATTTACTATGCTATTTCACTAGGATATACGAGCTTACTGCTTGATTACACGCCAAAACCACAATTTTCCTTTTGCGCAAAATAAAGCTGGCCAACATATACCGGTGTTAAATATGTAAGCATTCTAGTGAACCAGTGAACCATGTGACAAGAGAAACGCTAAAACGAGAACTGATAACACCTTTGTAGTTTCCTAACCTGACTTACGTACCTGGTATAATTATTTTGCAAACATACTCGTAGGGAGTGGAATGATAGGCGTAAACTTCCGATACTCAAAATAGGTGTGGTAATGTAATTAAAACATCATAAACATAGTTAAACGAACGAGAAATGTTTTAAGCCTGAGTGTTTATCGTTGTGGTGCTTTTTTGCGCCGGTCCTAAGCGGTGCTGACGTCAAGCCTCTGTCAACATTAACTGGGTCAGTAAACAAGGATGAATTACATTCGGCATAGACGAAATCATTTAATTTTGATATTGGATATGATGGTACCGATTGTCCGTATTGATTTTTATTAAAGCGATAGCGAATTTGCGGAAACGAGATATCAGAATCACTATGTGGGCAGGAGATTAAACCTAAGCATTATAATTTTTACGATGTCATTGATTGCGCTTTTACAAAATCAACCAGTGAAAATAAGGCAATACTTAGATCTGTAAGTGTAGCATCATGACTCATCATCAGACATAAACAACATCAAGAGATAGATGACCAAACTAAACTAGGTAAATCACTGTAAGTCATCAATCGAAAAGTTCAGGGGCGTTGGTTCCTCAGCCTCCTATGGTTCAATATTCGTTACAGATTGTGCCAAGTATCTGTTGCAGATAAGTTAGCAGGGAATGCACAAAAGGCGGATAATGTTGGTCGGCAGTAGGAAGCCGCCCAGCAACAGGTTCGGGCGTGCGATCAATACGCCGCGCCGCCGCACGCCGACTCCCGAGCCCTTTCGATAGATTCGCGCCGCCCGCACCGAGCGACGACGCCGCCCGACACACAACGCAATCCCGACGTCATCACACGCATAAACGATTCGCAACAATACCGCAAAAACCTTATCTTACTAGAGTCAGAAAATACAGAGCAAAGACCAGCCAATCTATAGACAGCAGTCCCAGTTTCTCAACTGAACACCTCACATAATGATGATGTAGCATATCTCTTTAAAACGAGGGTTATTCTAATATAGTGCCCGCTGAATAGAGCTTCAGTTATTCAACTAGTACTATCAAACTGTTTACATTAGATTTATTTTTGTTTTAGATGTTGAACAAGGTTATTAATGTGGTTTGTATAATTTTGAAACTTTTGATGATAACAAAAATATACTGTCTTTGTGTTACGTCACAATCCTGGAACGCCCACATAGAGGAGAAGGAATAAACTTATTTCCTTACAAATATTACAAATAATAATGAAGTAATCGTGTTTAGCTAAATTGTGGAATTTTAGGTGAATTTAATACTAGGTTAGGGACAAAATTTTATCTAATTCTCGATCACTGTCAAATCTATACGGGCTCTGCCGTCAAAGAGGCCTAAAAAAGAACGAATTGATGCATTTAGTTAGAGAATATGTACAAGGGGAAATATGCTAAAATGGACTTGAAAATCGAAGACCATGAAATGTTGTTTGCTAAACAAAACAGATTTTGATCAAGATTTGAGAAACTTAACACAAAGCCAAAGAGAAAATGAATTTTTCGCTGGAACCTACCTACGTATAAGCCCAGGGTCAAAGTGCAAAAACAAGGTTTTGCGGTAGAGGCATTCAAAGTTTAAATCGGGCATATTTCGAAGATTAGTTATGCAGAAGTTTATGAAATTTATACAAATAGTATGTTAACTGAGATCTACAAATCACTACATAGTATAAAACAAAGTCGCTTTCTCTATCCCTTATCCCTATGTATGCTTAAATCTTTAAAACTACGCAACGGATTTTGATGCGGTTTAATAGATAGAGTGATTCAAGGGGAAGGTTTATATGTATAATACATGTATAATATAGCCGTACGAAGCCGGGCCGGGTCGCTAGTAAGGTATATATACTATACATAATAATATATGAAATTTTAGAATATACGTTTATTTAACCCCCGGGTATTTTCTACAAAACTCAGCGTATAAAGGTCAAAGTGTCACTTAAGATTTACGTAGATTACGCTATGATGAAAAAGTTTCTACTTTGGACTTTTTATTCATTGTGTTTATATATATTTTATGTATATGTTATATTTATAAAAAATAATCCCTATTTCCCTTAGTCACGCCATAACTTGAAAATGACTTCATCCATCTTTTTTTTTTTAAGTTTCTTATACTTAGTAGGACGATTTATCGGGACATACGTGGATGAAACTACTAGGTACAGGTAGTTAATAGGTTTTATTATTATTATTAACTAGCGACCCGCCCCGGCTTCGCACGGCTATATTATGCATGTATTATACATATAAACCTTCCTCTTGAATCACTCTATCTATTAAAAAAACCCGCATCAAAATCCGTTGCGTAGTTTTAAAGATCTAAGCGTACAAAGGGAAATAGGGACGGCGAAAAGTGACTTTATTTTATACTATGTAGTGATATAATAAATAAGCTATAAAAACACAGCTATAACCTCGTACCTACCTAAGATCAAAACACAGACACTTAGAAGATTGATTAGGAATTAATTCCTAAAAAGAGTCCATCAATGTTCGTTGATGCAAAGAACACATGCATGTATGTTGACAAGTAATAGTAGGCAATTTAGCCAATGCTTACAAATCAAATCCGTTATTTGTTTAGAGGAAATCACGTCCTGAATGCAGTCAATTACCGAGAGCATTTTGTTCCGCAAGTCCAATGCAATAATAAGCATCAAACTACAGTGGCTCAATCACAAGAGGTGGAAATATAGAGAAAATTAACATTGCCGCAAAGAAACTTCCTCGTGAGATAATGGAATGTTGCAATAGCAAGCAAATGGAGTATCAGATTGAATGAAATCGAAACGGTGGATCAATCACAAGAGATAGAATTAAAGAGAAAATTAACATTGCCGCAAATAAACTTCCTAGTAAGGTAATGGAATGTTGCAATAGCAAGCAAATGGAGTATCAGATTGAATGAAATCGAAAACGGTGGATCAATCACAAGAGGTAGAATCAAAAAGAAAATTAACATTGCCGCAAAAGAAACTTCCTCGTGAGATAATGGAATGTTGCAATTCCAAGCAAATGAAGTATCAGATTGAATGAAATCGAAACCGGTGCACGCGGCGCAGTCATAATCAGAAACCGTAGATCCTAACAACGAGTTACATTATGTTAAACCGAGCGAGAGCAAACTAACAGCATCCGTCGACGGATATATCCAGAATATAATGCACTGTAAATCAAGCCCTATCACATTACATATGTCATTTATATATTTATTTGGAAATTATAAACTAGACAAAAATCTGCACCTAAAAGCAAATTTTTAAAATCAAGTCTTAAAAAAAAAGCAGAACAAGAATTCTGTCTCTTAGTCTGTTTATCCGTTTGTTAACTGTGCAATAAAAAAATATTGGATCTAATGATATCTAGGATTTTCTGGGAAGGTCTTCGTGTACTTTACATTTAAATCCATTGAGTAGAAGCTAAGTAATCAATAAAAAATTGCGGCCGCTTGCGTTCTCGCAAATACGCGCTTCGGGAATGCGCTCTACGGCTACGATTTATTTTGATTATTCCACGGGATCGAATTAACCAGTACCTGAATAAAATTTTAGAAGTCTAGACAAAAAGAGCTAAGTTGTAATAAATTTAAATAACAGCTGATCAACGCGGAATTGCGGAAGCTGCGCATACAGAGATCAGGGACCGGATGAATCAATCGGCGCAAACGCATCTCCCTACTCGAGGGATCGAATAATGACGTCATAATACAATGATTAACGTTAACTTTACAACTTTCAAATAGGTATGAAATTCATTGCGTGCCAATCAAGTATTCGTTAACAACATTATTAGTCACATTCTGGGTCAAAAATTGAGCACGAGTAAATAACAATGAGTATTATTCGAGGCAATATTAAAACACAAATATATACACAACTTAAATAATATTGGCATTATTATACCGCAAACATAAATGTTCCATAACTAAGCAAATATATTATTTTCTTTGCAAGCAACTCGTACGAAATCCTAAACATAACGTGTGTATTTTGAAGAGAATTTCCACCCAACATTAACGGGAGTGTGTTAAGTGATGTCACCATACTTGCGTTTTGTAGGGCACAGGAGTGGTTTCGTTACACTCGTAAAATACAGGCTTTGTTCATAGCTGCCGTGATAGGAGATATAAAATAATTTGAATAATTTACACATCTTGCATATTGGATGTAAGAATGAACTAGAAAATTCCTGCCTAAATTACCGAGGAAAACCTTGGATCATTTTTCAACATGACTCTGCAAAATTTACAAAGTTACATAGTAACAATTTCACAGCCTTAGATATCATTGAGGGATTCATGTGTTTGCTTGTTTTCACGCATGCGTAGATAGTACCGACTGCGTCAACTCAGTCGGGTGGCACGGGTTACGAAATCGACACTGCTGAAGGCGTAATACGGATGGTCCCCCACTGCCTCCAGTATTACCACTTAGGGGCTGATAGCATCATTGACAATTCGATCGCGATGAGCGCCGCGCGGTGTTATGCTGTTATGCCGGGTCCGAAACCTTTGCCTCTGATAGGCAACTCCTGGCGGTTTGCCTTAGGCAAAAAGCCATGGCGTACGCGCACTCTCGATGTTACATTGTGGTTCCTAAGAGCTTTAGCCGGTTCTGGGGGAGCCGCCAAAGTTGCAAAACTCTTTGGTCACCCCGATTTAGTGTTTCCTTTCTGTGCAGAAGAAACGGCTAGAATATATAGACGAGAAGATGCAATGCCCCATAGGGCTGTTGCACCGTGTCTCAAACATTACAAGCAAGAATTGAGACGAGATTTTTTCGGAAACGAGCCCGGGTTAATTGGTGTGTAAGTAAAGCATTTCTATAATTCAGTAACCTTGTTAAACTAGCAGTAGATCAGCCTTTCTCAAAGTGGACGATAACGCCTCCTTGTGGGCACTGCAGGCCTAAAGGGAGGCGGTTAGAGACCCAAAAAAAAAGGATGCGTTGTATACTACCTACTGCGCTCAGGTCTTAAGTTAACTCTTGCGGGTTATAGTAAAAAGTCTAGTTTAGAATTAATGTTTAATCTCCGCTTAAATAGCTCACAATAATTAATTTAATTTTATGTTAAAGTGGTTTTTAAGTAGGTGAAAAATGGGGGCGCTAAAAATAATTTATTCTCAAAGTGGGCAGTAGACAAAATAAGTTTGAGAACCCCTGCAGTAGATTTACTACTTTTGATGTTTCGGCAGACATGGCGAACCGTGGTCAAAGTTCAGATCTAAAGTTTCAAAGGCATTGATAGCACCAGAAGCGGCTCGAGCTGCTGTTCCAGAATTAGATTATGTTGCTACTGATTTTATTAACAGGTAAGATGGTTTGAATAATAATCTACATTAATATTATAAAGAAGAAAGATTCCGTTTGTAATGAATAGGCTCTCACACTTTTGATTAAACTTGGTAAAGTTACATTTATTCGTTAGAAGTAACATAGGATACTTACTTCATATTTCGATATTCCCACGAGATTGGGACAAACGCAGTTGTAACCCTCTTGGTTACAACTGCGTTTGTCTGCGCTGCTAGTTTAGATATAAAATAATAAGCGAAACTATTATCTATCTTCATTAACGATTGAATAATATCACATTAAGGTTAAAGTCATCTCTCATCTTTTAATTAAAACATTAATGTCGACACGTGGAACGTATATGTATTCCACGCACAACTTTGTAAATGAAACCTGCCATTAGTCGTCTCATGAACAAGTTAATTCGCAAAAAAGTACTTGAATAGTTATGCGGGGCCTATTAAATCGCGAGCATTTCCAATTTTTCATTCTTACAACGAATAATCCTTATGACGTAGGTGTACGATTTCATTTGGCATAAACGTGCAGTTACGGTCGTACAAGCCCGACAGTAGAATCACAGTTTAATGACCACATCCCGTTTTCAACAACGATGTCTGCGCATTTGCTTTAGTGAAGGAAGACCATTGACTCAAACTGGTACAACAAACATCATTCAATAAAAAGTAACACTCAGTTTAAGTAGCTTTTGACGTGGAATATTAACAATAATTGGGTTTTGGGGAAAATCTGATTAACAACTAGAACACTTCATAGTTAGTTCATAGTTAAGTAGTAAGAACATGGCAAGTAATCATAAACGAATTAAGGTTAACAATGTGAAAACCTTATCGCTTACTGTATAAAATTTAATTTATTTTTTATAGAATGGAACGCGTTGTGGACCAGAACCGAGAGCTGCCAAAAGATTTTCTCACAGAGCTTTATAAATGGGCTCTTGAATGTAAGTGTGCTCAACGACTAGCTATGTTGCTACATGATGCAAACTTTTATGCTTTTCTAAGGCATGATCAAAGTGGAAATTTTCTTCTTAAAGAATGTATGCTTTCAGCTGTGGGAGTGTGGGCCTTAGGCACGAGATTAGGATGCTTAAGCGACAACGATGCCGATGCAAGAGATATAATAAGATGCATCCATGGATTTTTCCATAGTGTTCCCGAATTGGAACTATCTGCACCCGTTTGGAGAATATACTCTACGCCTGCTTACAAGACTTATGTTGATGCTTTAGACGCCTTTAGATCACTCTGTTTACAAAGATTGACTGATAAAGGCGTATGTGCAGAAATAGCAAGAAATTCTGGAGAGAAGGTAGCGACTATACTGGCCCTGGACCTCATGTTAGTTGGAGTCGACACGACCGCTGCCGCTGCAGCAAGTACCATGTATCTTCTAGCAAATAACAAACGATCTAAAGTGACCCTTCAAAAAGAATTAGACGCACAATTACCAAACAGAACGATGACAAGCAAAGATTTAGACAAACTGCCGTATCTAAAGGCATGCATAAAGGAAGCGTTGCGGTGAGTTCATTCAAACTTTACATCCAGATTTGAAAAATCTTTTAAAAATATTATTCGCCCGTTAAAGATGCAGCGGAAGCATGAATTTACAGCAGTTATAGACAGTACGTAACGAGCGACACTCTGCATGTAATTTGCATTGCAAAGGTCTATTTCAGGGGTAATCCCTCTCTCGTCTTTTAATAAGATCACTTCAATATTTATCTAAATAATTTTAGAATACCAAAATGTAAATTAAGTTATTAAATTATTAAATTGTAAATTAAATTATTAAAATAAATTAATACCAAAAAAAATTATAAATTAAGAAAGCGTTAGAGAGTTTTTAACTAGCTATCTTCTTAATAATGATAAATAAATTAGTAACTATAGTTCTTGTTTATAATATGGTTTGGTTCGTCCCATTTACAACGGAACGGCTCTTCGGAGAACATAAATTAAACACAAAACGTGCTACTTACGTCTCTTAGTAATCCAATCAATTGATATAAATATTTAATTCAGAACTTCTTTCAGTTCAGTCGTATTTCTGTTTCTAATTTAGGTATGCTATAATATGGACATTTTCTTCGGCTCGCATAAAATATGGATTAGGCTTCGATGGACTTTCGGTTTATTATTTCATTTGTGTACCTAAAACCATCGATCGCAAGTTAAATAAAACCAAAGAAGTCTTGACTGCTTTAGAATTCGGAATAGATAGGTACATTTTTATAGAAAAAGAAAGGTTTGACGTCAAAAATATCTATTTCCATCTAAGTAATAGTATTTGGCGTCCAATAGAACTCAAGGTAAATAAATACACTCGTAGTTATTTGCAAATCATTGGTCGGTTCGCTTATAACAAGGTAGGTTAGCTACAGTCGGTCAACTGTGAACTTATATAACTTGAGTAATGGTATCTATGTCATGCATCCATGTTATGGAACGTCTCCCGTCAAGTGTGATAAATAAATTAGTGTTATTTAGTTTAAACGACTCATTAACTAGCGTTTGACAAGATCGCGTAACCAAAGAACGTAAATATAACGTTAGAAATCTTAATACTTATACCTATATTAACTTATACAATTGCTACTGGCTCTTCAACTGACTGATAGACAAGCAACGTGCATTCTATCGTTGATCTAGACGCTTAGTTTTAGTCGTCCTCTATTTTGACCCCTTTGTTTCGAAAGGGGTTTTGGAGATCTCTCCAACAACGCCGACCCTAGGACACCCGGCGTTGTTTGAGTGGAGCTTGTAGTGGTCTCCAACACCACTAGAGGCACAAACTTGCTAATGGCAGGATATTATGTTGCGACAGCAGGAGATGGACACAGACCAGACGTATCGTAATTCGTATCATTAAAACCAGGTTTTCTATCAAAAAGTAACTATTTTTATTCTTCTTTTATATGCATTGACAGTGCTGCCCCCAAAATACCGGTGGCACTTTTTTGCAACCAAACATTTCGTTCACAAACTTAAGATATTTCACACAAAGTGAGCGCCACAGAGTAAAACAGAGGATGAAAGTGCAGAAAACGTATAGCTAAGACTTCTGGGTCTAGCTTAAAGATGTCTAGCATAAGTGCTCCTGAAATGAGCACAAATTCTTATGGAATCAAGCGGGCTTACGTGGTGTACAGCTAGCCTACAATAACAAGAATTACATAGAAATAATGGGTTTTCTTATCTCTATACAGAATGAAACCAGTTATATTGGGAAACGGAAGGTGTATCCAGTCGAATGCGGTGATATCAGGCTACGAGGTACCTAAAGGAGTGAGTAACGTAATCATTTTCTCGTTAGCGTCTCTACAAAACTACGGAGAATATTCACTATTTTTTTACTATAAATATTTTTCACTTTATTTTTATACTAGCGACCCGCTCCGGCTTCGCACGGCTATATTATGCATGTATTATACACATAAACCTTCCCCTTGAATCACTCTATCTAATAAAAAAAACCGCATCAAAATCCGTTGCGTAGTTTTAAAGATCTAAGAATACAAAGGGACATAGGGATATAGGGACGGCGAAAAGTGACTTTATTTTATACTATGTAGTGATAAATGTTAAGTATATTTTTAAATCTAATAATGCAGTTGCGGGTCTTGTAAATTCTTTAAATATTTTTCGCTCTCCAGTTTTAAGAATTTAAACCAAGCAAGTCAATTAGAGAAATACACCCTAACTACTATTATTATAAAGATTTGGTTGTTTATTTGTTAAAATTGAATAAGCTCGGAAACTACTAGTCCTATTTTGATGACACTTGGTATGAGGATACATTGATTAATTGTAGGTGTTTTTATTCCGATAATCCGAGCGCTGTTATACCAACGTAACTAAAATCTAAGTTGTTGTTTTCAGTCACACGTCGTCTTCCCCCATTACATATTATCAAACGAAGAACGTTACTTCCCATCACCCAAAGAATATATCCCCGAACGGTGGCTAAGACACGGCATAGTATCAAAGGCGGAATGCCCGCACACAAACGTGGGGACATCAAAAGATATGAGTAACACAGACGATGTGTGTCGAAAGCAAAGGGAAGTGGGCATCCATCCGTTCGCTTCCCTTCCCTTCGGATTCGGTCGAAGAATGTGTATTGGGAAAAGATTCGCCGAAGCTGAATTGCAGCTTTTATTAGCGAGGGTAAGTTTTTTTACACATTTATCCTAGAAGCTGCGGTTTTTCTCGCGTAATCCAAGTTCCGAATTCATGAGAATAACGACCTATGTCCTTCATACTTTCTACCCCTGTACAATTTTCGGCCAAATTACCAAGGTTTAACCGAGAAAAGGAAAAGGACAAATAAACTTTCGAATTGATAATATTAGGTCTTCTCCTTTTTCTCTGATTTTATCTAGTCCTAACTGGCTACCAAAAAGGAATCGGCCTGTCCACCATGTGCATGAATTACCGTTTTAACGTGACGACCCAGTTGGCACAATGGTCATGGTCACCATGCCGGACTGTCATACACAGGGTCGCTGGCTCGATTCCCGCCTCAGACGAGTATTTATGCTTAGATATTTGTCTGTGGTCTGGTTGTTTCTATGATATAAGTATATATTTACAAAAGAAAAGTATATAAATAGTATATCCGTTGTCTAGAACCCATAACACAAGTCTTGTTAATTAGCTTGGGGCTAGATGGCGATGTGTGGAATGTCCTACAATATATTTAAATATTTTTCAAGGCAATTTTAAGGTTACTGGGAGAGAAAGCAAAATTACATTCATGGCATGACAAGATACAATTTGTCAATCTTGTGAAAGTTTTACTAAGAAGAATTATTTCTCTATTGAAAATTATAACAATAGCTCCATTGATCATTCCATTAATCTGAGATTTTAATTTCCCTTTCAACAAGTAATTTTGTTACTATTAATGAGCCGTTTCAACCATAAAGAATATTAGTTAATAAATAAATAAATATTGTAAAGAACATTTTACACAGCGCCAGGTGCTAGACAACGGATAGAATACATATAGACTTTTTTTTTAATCTATCTATACATATAAAATGCTTTGTCCTGAATGACTGACGGATCAACGCACAGCCTAAACCGCTGATCGTAGAGACATGAAACTTGGAGGGTGTGTTCTTTGTATGATGTAGGCATCCGATAAGAAAGGATTTTCCGAAATTCTTCCCCTTAGGGGTTGAAAAAGGGAGGCAAAGTTTGTATGGGACAACGTGATTCCATGGTCCAACCAATCCTATTAAACCATTTTCGACTTCTACGCGGACGAAGTCGCGGGCAAAAGCTAGTCTATACAAATAAAATGCTTTGTCCTGACTGACTGACGGATCAACGCACAGCCTAAACCGCTGATCGTAGAGACCTGAAACTTGGAGAGTGTGTTCTTTTTATGACGTAGGCATCCGATAAGAAAAGATTTTCCGAAATTCTACCCCTAAGGGGTTGAAAAGGGGGGGCAAAGTTTGTATGGGACAATGTGATTCCTTGGTCCAATTTACTTCAAATTTTGTAAAAACATTATTTAGCAGAATTGATGGAACACGTGTTTCGTATTTTATTGGAATTCATCCCCTAACGTGGTTAAAAAGGGGTATATATATACATACAGACACCCAGACCAGAAACCAATATCTATTGTCTATACTCTATAGCATAAATACTTGTATAAAGCAGGCATAGAACCAAAAACCTTCTGCCGCGCCAGAAGTCGTAATGTTTGGTCTACGAGTGGACAATAGCGTGGTGTATACTCTGAAGAATTTATCAATATTTTGAGTGGTATCTGATATGATAAGTGTTGTTATAGGTGTTCCATAGATACGATGTAACGTGGCATCATGGCGAGCTGAGTTACAGCGTCACGCCGACCTACGTGCCTAACGAACCGTTGCAGTTTACATTGACACCAAGATTTAATAGTTTTAAAGACATTAATTAGGTGATAATGTAATAATAGACGAAATATTTGATTGTTTGTTTGAATTGAATAGGTTTTGAAAGGTATTTGGATAGATTTTGATGAAACTTAGTATAAAGATATATTGATTAATCGGGAGTGTTTTAAGCTACTTTTTATCCTGATGTTCCCAGGGTATCGGGAGTTACGCGGATTAAACCTCGGAGCGCTGCTAGTAGCAAATAAATTGGTGAACAATCATGTTAATCATGTAAGGTAATTAGAAATTATCCGCACCGGGCAGTTTTTTAATAGAAAATTAAGCAAATTTAGAAAATAGTTGTCTGTCTATCTATAAGTCTGATCAGACTGACAAGTCTGATTATCAATATTTATAATATATAAAGAGAGGACAAAAATCTGTACTTGTAAGCAAATAAAATTTCAAGGAGACTTAGAAAAATTAGTAGAATAAAAATGTATAGTTTTTAATAACAAAAATAAGACATAAGTAGGTACGTAAAATTATGTAGCGTTTTTTAAGTAAGTACCCTTGAGATAAAACTGGCGTTTTTATCTTTTTCATTATCGCGATCGTTAACCTAAAGACACCATTATGCAATACCTAAGTGGATTCATTTTGATAGCATCTTATACACATGAGACGAGATACTTAAAAAATCATGATGGCGATGGCTTTTTAGACTTCTAGTCCTAAAAATAACTAATTGACTTTTCCAAATATAACAATTAATGGAGTCTCCATTAGGTGTAATTGTTATACATATAGAGAAGATAGTACTACCTAAGTATTGATTGGTCATTCTCCGAAATAGAACAAGACGAAATTGGCCTAAACATTACCTTGTCGGTAATTCTACACAAAAATAGACGAGACCGCAATTAACACGTACTTGTTTTTACCGTTAATCTGATGCGGTTTCGGGAAAATATAAGAGTTTTTCCTTATGATAATATTACATCATTAAATCATTTCATGTATGTGAATAAGTGACGGAATTGGCACATTGTCTTCTGTGCATAACAAAGGATAATGAGATGGGTCGCACGCATTGCATTGATTCCTAGCAAGGTTTTATGCGCAAGTCAAAATACTGATAACTGACAAAGACTGCAGATTACTGTGTGACTGCAAGGCGTAATATTAGCGCCAATAGTATAAAGTGGGAAGAACATTATATTCACGCATGTTTTCAATAGTGTTTACTGTCTTAATCGACTCCAACTCCAGGCCTAATTTATCGTCCAATGTCTAATACACTACCACCTGCACATTGGACGACCTTTAAGAGGCTAAAATAAAATAAAGATAATCTGACTTACTATTTAGCGGAGTCGTTGAGCTGATACTCGTTGGAACGTCCGAAGCACTCCTGCACCCCGGCGTCGGCCCACAGTCTCTTCATCGCGGCCAGTAACTCCTCACTGAAGGGCTCCGTATCTTCCATCCGTTGAATGACGTCGAACACCATCTTGCCATCGCTCTGTTGATAACAACAAGTTATTTGTTAGGCAAATTTAAAAACCAGTTTGCACTGGGAAATTGTTTTGAAGAGTTTGTTTGTTTGTTTCAACGCGCTAATCTCAGGAACTACTGATTCGAATTGAAAAATTATTTTTGTGTTGGATAGTCCATTTATCGGGGAACGCTACTTTTTATTTTGATATTTCCACGGGATCGACCCTTACGCGGGTGAAACCGCGGGGCGCAGCTAGTAACTTATAAAAGGCTTAACCGATATTAAGATAATAAATATACATTTAATCCGTTGGAGTAAATAGGTTAATTATTATCCCCATATTTACACGGGAACAGACCTTACGCGGACAAAACCGCGGACCGCTGATAGTCTTTAATATTGTGAGATTTTTGCATAAGTAAACAACAGTGTTTTCTAGAAATTCTTCACTAAGCTGGACATAAATTCGTATGAATCAGTAACTCATCGTAAAGTAAAAATGCTCATTTCATTTCATCAAAACATTTTCTCTAATAGAAGGTATCACATGCGATATCCATTTGCATTATCTTACAAAATAACAGTGATGGAAACTAAAGAAATGTATATGAATATTCCCATGATCATTAATCGTACACAATAATTAGCGATGGACAGACCGACACTCTGATATCTTGAGAACAGAGTAATACTTTCATACTTCACTGACAATGACTTAAATTATGAGTTTCTTTTAACATACAAAGATATTGTAAACTAGTTGTCCACGTGTGGGACCATGTTTGACCGAGCCTGAAGGGATTTCTAAAAAACATCTTTAGTTTTCATTGTGCCCTATCACTTGGAGAAGAGAGGACCTGAAGGAAGCCACAGATGCCGAAATAGGTGTGGCTTGTTTATGGTGTGGGAAAATGTAGGTTTTATGAACGGTCATTGATATCCATTTCTAAGCAGAGTCGTTGTGTAAGCCAGCATCATTTTTTTTAAATTATTTTTATATCTAATAAAAATACATATAAAATCATAATTTATTTATTTCATCTCATTCTATAATAATTTCTAGACGTTTCCATCACAACAGTGAAAGCGATACATTAAATGGTCCAGTTTTAGCGTAACAGACAAATATAATAAACGAAAGAAATGAACTTTTTCTTTTAACGTTTCGGATGGCTTTATTCTAATAGATTAACTACGAGAACTGAATACTAATATAGAATTAGAAAAGTAGTCGTAGATGTTACACAAAAATACTGCCAAGATAAGTATTGTTTAGGGTGGTTTAGGTGCCAAACTTGGAACAAGATACCATATTTCTAAACAACATGTTAGCAAATTAACACATCTTCGACGTCCCAAATGCGGGGCATGGACACAACGGCACAGGATTTAATGCGCCCATCTGAATGGTAAATGATGTTAGACCACGAGGACGAAGCCCCAAACGATGGACCGACCAGTTGGATGTACCTCTAAGCACGACTGTACATCAGGCGTTGGATAAGAGTCCATTGGAAGACAGTAGATTGACCGCATCACGATGATTTTTTTAAATTATTTATTAAAAAGTACATATACTATTTTTTTGAATTAATTAGTTAAATAATGCCAGGAAACCTAACTGGGTTTGTCTTAGCATCTATGCCAGGAAACCTAACTGGATCTGATCGTCAGCGTTGAGGGAACGTGGGAACGGAGTAGGAAGGAAAGGATGTTAATAAACAACATTGACGACTCAATTGGCTCAATGGTCACCGGAATGCCATACACAGGGTTGCGGGTTCGATTCCCGCCTCAGACAAGTATTTCATTTATGCTTAGATATTTGACAAATGAAAAGTATATAAGTAGTATAACCGTTGTCTAGCACCCATAACACAAGTCCAGATAGCTTGGGGCGGTAGCTTGGGGCTAGATGGTGATGTGCGGAATGTCCTACAATATTTTATTTTTATTTTATCTAATAAAAGTACCGTTTCTGTTTGCACAGTTCCAAATTAATCAGTCATCTTTGTACATGTCAGTATCTAGAACACCACCCGTATTCATATTTCATCACTCTATACATATAGGAAGGAACCCATCATGTGGTGTAACCCCGTTCATAAACGGAGTTTACTGACCCCTGAGCTTGAAACATGTTAATCCGATTAGCAATATTCAGCGGATCCTCTAAACAACTGTACGCTTTTCGTTACACAACCGTTTTTTTATTTCAACCTATCATTTCATCGAGCTGTTACATTTGACGAAGAATAAACGTAAAAACTTTTAACCCATAAAAATTCCAGCGCCCAAATCGTAAGCTGCGATTATAACACTTTTAATACGCAGTTACATTGATTAAGTAATCACGCCCTAATACTACTTCCCTTTCAAATTGTATCTGCACCATTAAAGAGGGTGTGCTTAAAACAAGTTTTGAGTGTTCCGTAACACGCTACAATGCGATAATTTTATAGGTTCAGCAATGCGGTGGCAGTAGTTAGCGAGTTTGCGTTTGCTCGAAGTAGATTCGTCCAGAGAACAGGCACCAGGGTTTTTGTGAAATTCTGTGTTCTAATTATGACGGGTGGTGCTGCTAGGTCGTATTACGGGTAGTATAGCGCATGCGCGGGAACCGGGAGACCCTGGACGCCATTCATCCCACCCTACACACCTCGTCCCAACCCGGCTAAATACACAAATTGCATATTCATTTAAACACATTCGCATCCATTTGACGATTATGCGGGAGTCGGAAGACTCGAGGGAGACGCTTTATATACAATGAAACATTAACGTACATACTGGCGAGGGTTTTTCACAATTAAAACATATAAGTAAACAACGATATAAAGATTAGTTTGTTTATTTCCTCGATCTAGTACTGAGAATCGAGTAATTGGTGCAAATATAAATATATTACGGCAAAAGCATCGATTTTGTGAAACAGCACATGTTAATGTAGCATTCTTTAAGTCTCGCTTTTTTACAGCATTGTTCTCATATTTAAATTATGAAAATACAAAAAATAGATTTATCGATACATATACGCAAACAAGAGATACAATCATAACATACTCATACGTCATTTGCATACGTACATATGAAACGAGACATAATAGGATAAGTAACCTTACTAGATTTCTAATTCTGATTCCAGCAACAAGATAAGATCTCAACTCCTTACAACTAATACAAATAAACTTATTTAGTATCGATTTACATTGAAACAGAATTTTTCGAGGACAACAATTCATTAGCGTTTGACACCAAAATTAAAATTGATAACATTAATGCTTGTGAATAAACCACGAAGAGAATACGATATTAGTTTCATTTCCACGACCCGTTGGCTGTTCTGTTTTTATGTCCCTACGCGATAAGGGGCGTACTCTTTGAAGGGTTTAGATTGACACAGTCATACACGGGGACGACGGACGTATACCTACATTATATGATTCACTTCGTAGAATGAACACAATGAATGCTAAATAAAGCCATGGAGTATTGACTGTTATAAGGTTCTATGTAAATATCGATTTAAAAGCTGTTGGCAGAACTTTAGCATTGAAGCGCGCTGTGCACCAATGTAGGTACAGTATGCTTCATAAGTACACTAGCAATTTGCTACAATAATACTATCAACAAGTATTGAACTTACGACCTTTTTCTAACAGACGTTACACACATACATAAATACTTGAATTAAAAGTACCTACTCAGTGTGATTATTATTTTCAATATGTTAGCTATGTCTTTAGTTGGCCGAGTGGTATAGCCGCCACCCGCTACACCAACCGACGTGGGTTCGTTCCACAGGTTAAGTTGTTATAATGTTCAAATAGTGCTGCACAGGATTGTAAACGTTACGGTGCCAGGTGACTTTTGAACATTGATTGTACAAATATTGTGTAACAGCTCTTTCAGTCTCTTGGATATTATCAATGGTTGTTGTAACCTTGTGATTTCAAGTCCAGTCAGATAAATATGTTAGAGATTCCATACATATTCCATATATTTTGACATGATAAGCAAAATGTTATCGTTCCGCCACTCTGTATGAGGTATATATCAGATAAATGATGATGTAAGAAACATACGTTCAAAAAACATAGTCCAAATCTACTCTATTTTCAAATGTATCAATTAATGTTGAGCAGAAGTTAAGGAAAATATAAGCTAATTCCGCAAACGTGAACACTAAAAGCCATTGTTAATGCTTGAGTTTCCTTAACTGTTACGTCATATTTGTGACGCAGTATTCCATCATTATATGAACTATATCTGAGGCTACGTGACATATACTGTACATCTATAAAGGTCTAGATAAAAGAGAAAAAGACAGAAACCTTTGAAACTACAAGAGCTACGAGTTTGAAACTTCGCATGGACGTAGACGAGCACTAAGAATACAAGTGTGGAAAGCAATACAAGTGTGGAAAGCTGATCATTCCATAGAGGCTGTTTATGACGCGCGAGCGTGGCAAAAGCCGAGATGGAATGATCAATCCACACCTGTTTCGTACGACGTTTTTTATCACAGTTGCGAATAAAAAAAGCCTTGTTAAAATAATAAAAAGTTTTTAAGAATTTTAGGTTATGTTTACTATTTTTTGTTAATTACACTCCCGAAAGGCTAGGCAAAAGACTCTTAACCTATACAGCCTCGTCTGACATACAATATTTTTTTTGGGTTTTTTTTTTCATTTGTTTTTGCGTCGGCGGTTATAAACAATATAATGGTAAGGAAAAAATATATTTATGTACCTAAAGAAAAAACAAAACTCAATTTTTAATTGTTTTCAAAGACGTTATCACGTAAAATTATCGTTCGTTATCAGACTTTAGAGACAACCTTTTGAAAAGAAGAAAAAAGGTACCAACAAAGAGTTTTAAGCCAGCAAGGCTTAAAACGCTTTGATGGTACCTTTTTTCTTTACATCAAAACAGTATAACCTAAGATAAATTAAGAATGTTTCATCTACCTAACATGTCATTAACAGTAAGATACGTATTTAACTTATCGGGATAACGTATTATTTTACCACTAGTTGGATTTTTTTTTATCGCACGCGTGTATAAATGTTTCTTGAAAATCTGCTGTTTCATACAAAAACTTCGAACGATATGTTCGAATTTCCAAAAGTCGTAGAACAAAAGTGGTTCGTCTAGACGTCTAAAACTTTATTTTTATTTTATTATTTTACATTTCGTATTAAAAACCCTTCGCTGATGTATATATGTGGAAGTATCTATGGTCAAGATGCCATGTACGCTACCTTTTAGTTGTAATTTAACCAATCAAAAAGCCCTATACACATCGCACTGTATAACATCTTCCTTAAAGCCCATAAGTTTACTAATTATAAACGAAAAACATTCAGGGGCCTAAGTCTGCTAATACAATCGTGTTTGAATAGTGTGTCGATATAATCGTAATAGAAATTTAATGTCAAAAATATGACATTACATGTCAAATTGGTATTCTGCTAACGTTGACTATTCTATCGAGACACCACTGACTCACTTTTTTATTCTGCTCTATAATCGTGGCTTAATGGAATCTCGATAGTTGTCAAAACGGTATATTGCTTAGCAACATATACCATGTTGCTAGGCAACACCTGCAAGGTAAATATTACCATACCATTGAGACTCCATAGTGATTATATTGCGATGTTATTAAAACTTTAGCAGAATACTAAATAAAGTCACAATCTCGATATAATATCAATAGAGTCTCGATATAATGACAATGGTTGGCCAAATAGCAGAATAAGGCCCCAGGTAATAGCGGAAGTGAGATAACATATCAGGGGCAATGTCATCATGCTCAAACATTCTTTTGTATTCGTTAAAGATACGAACTTATTCTTACGAAACAACAACATGACCGTTAAAAATGCTTACTAAGTATGTATATAGTGTCTCCTCGCGACCATGACTATTATAACATAGTCGAAACGTCGAGGTAAGATAAATAAAAATACGCGATAAAGACCCGGGAAAATAATCACTATTAAGGTGTAAGGGTACCTGCGCGCTCTCCATACAAACGTAGTCGACTGTTTCCTCCCTAAATAATGACACTAGCACAAATATTTTTGTCCCATAATTCCTATAACTGCTATGACTATGCCCCTATGTTTTGGTTTTTATCATTTTCTAATTATAAAGGAAATTAAAATTTAAAAAATAAAAAAATTAAAAAAAAAACAAAAAATAGGGGCATGGTCATGGATGTTATAAGTTTTATGCACCAAAAATATTTGCTCTAGTGTCATTATCCAGGGAGAAAACAGTCGACTACGTTTGTAATAGTTTGTATGGAGAAAGCCCCCGGTACACTTTCCTCTTAAAAAAAATCGTTATTTTAAAAAGTTTATAAGTATGTAAAAGATAAGTCATGAAGGAATGGAAGTACATCGAGCTTATAACTATTATCATGAAATAAGATGGAACGCTTTAACAAGGAAAATCGTCGTTTCATCTGTCTTAGGAAGTTTTTTAGAGTTCCGTACTCAAAGGGTAAAAACGGGACCCTGTTACTAAGAGTACGTTGTCTGTCTGTGTGTCACTAGGCTGTATCTCATGAACCGTGATGGCTAGAGGGTTGAAATTTTCATAGATTATGTATTTCTGTTGCCGCTATAACAACAAATATTAAAAACAGAAGGAAACATTTTAAGTAGGGCTCTCCTATGACATGGTACGGAACCCTTCGTTCGCGAGTCCGACTCGCACTTTGCCGGTTTTTTACATAAAGAGCTGGTAAGAATGCTTTGTACTTAGATACAATACAAACGCAATACTATTGATCATTTTCCAGTAATGTTTGTATTTGTAAAGACTTTGTATTCAACAAATAAAGGTGTAATGCAATAATGGAAATTGGAAGTGCACCAGCAAAGCAACAGGGGCGCTCGAGCTCTCATGAATAGGGAGTACCGAATATTGATCTCTATACAGAAGCGGACATTTCACGGAAACCTGAAAGTGCTTTGACGGCTTTAGGAAATGAAATCAAAAATATTCGTAGGCAGTAGTATTTTACCCGACTGCGCGACGCAAAGGAGGGTAATGTGTTCATCAGTATATGTATGTATGTTTTTTAATCTCGTAGTATTTGGGCGTGAGTTTATTAATCTAGCTACATTTACACTTATATCGCTGTTATATTACGCTGATAAGAAACACACGCAAGAGTGGGAAATCAGTCAAGGGTTACTACAATCGAAGAAATTCATAGGTACTCGTAGCAGCACCAGAGGGGCTTCTAAATTTATATTGAACAACAGTAGAAGCAAAGCACGAGCTGTGGTTGGTGCCTTGACAGGACATTACGGAACCAATGACATGCTTTTAAAAATGAAGTTTTAAAAATGAAGTTAACTTCAAATAATGACTGCAGAGCCTGGGGTGATGTCAGGGAAACTATGGAGCACAAACTGTGTGAATGCGACGTCTTAGTAGCGAAGCGTATGAGCCTCCTTGGTAATGCGTATCCCAAACCGGAGGAATATTGGTTTCTTCCTCTCAGTGGGATCACCGCGTTAATCGACCACTTCTTCAAAGAGTAAGAAACATTAAGGTAGGGGTAAACACATAAGATCCCATTGGGTCGAAGTGTTGCTGGCTATTTGTCAGCCCCCAATATATAAGATAAGATACACTTATGTCATAAAATAGCTAAACCACGCAAAACCACGTGACTTTCCGTTGGCTTATGTCTTATCATACAAAAAAAAAGTCATATCAAAAACGTCTCTCGTTTGGCGATATCGATAATAGAAAGCAATTTAGTCTAAGGGAAATAGTAAAAGCTGCGCGTAATCAGCACCATTAGCTATTTATCAAGCAATGTGCATCCATTCTAAGTGTATATGGGATGCAATCGTCGTTAATTTTTAACATCCACTTTATTTATAGTATACATGAGGCGGAACGCAGTAATCGTTACATTTTATAGTTTACGCAATCAAAGTGCCGTTGAAATCTAACAGATTGAAGAATATTAGACGCTTTCTTTACTTGAGAGCCTATTTGTATTCAAATCTAAGTTACAAGTTCGTATTTTTACGAAGATATTTTTGCAAAAAGTTTTTTCTATTTACCTACTACGCGATTTACAACTTGTTAAATGTTTGAATCTTTTTTTACCCCAATGCAATGCGAGGAAAGGGTTGTTTTTCAGGTGGCATCCATTTTCAACCCCCAATTTCAACCAACGGCATAATTTTAATTAAAATAACTCCATATTCAACAGACTGCAAATCAATAGTCCATTTTCTACCCAAATACGCAGTGCTTAAATTTTTACTCAAGTAACGTCAACAGAAAAAATAGATTCATAGTTTTGGTAAAAGTGTTAATTATAATAGTAGTTAAAATACGACTTTAAAATATTAAATTATTTTTCTGTCTGTACAAAAAACATCATATTAAGTATTATAATTACTTGGGTTGAAAATGGAATACATTTTAGGTAGAAATTGGAAAAAATAATCAATTAAATTAATTTGGGGTAGAAAATGGAACAAATTTTAGGTAGAACATGTAAAAAATATTTGCGGGTTGAAAATGGGGGTTCAAAATGGATGCCACCGTTTTTCACGCTTAACTTTGTAATTTTTCTTATTATTTTTTTTCCAATATTCATTTGTTGTAAAAATAATTCAAGCGTTTTCTGATATTAAATTGTTCCTTTTTTTATTTTCCTTATCCTTAAATACCTAACCTACATAAAATAAATTTCAAACGTGAAAGGATACACTAGCACAATTATTTAAGTTGCATAAAACCTTTAACTGCCATGACTAAATAAAAACATAGGGGCATGGTCATTGGTCATGGCAGTTATAAGTTTTATGCAACAAAAATATTTTCTATAGTGTCATTATCCAGGGAGGAAACAGTCGACTACGTTTGTATGGAGAGAGCGTCGGTACCCTTTCCTCTTAAGAAAACGGATCCATATGCCCGAAATCTATAAATTAAAACAATTTAGGTATAGTACATTGCGATACAAGTGTGGAAAGTTGATCATTCCATAGAGGCGGTTTATGACGCGCGAGCGGAACGCGAGGGTGGTAAAATGCGAGATGGAATGATCAATCCACACCTGTATCGTACGACGTTTTTTATCACAGTTGCGAATAAAAAAAGACTTGTTAAAATAATAAAAAGTTTTTAAGAATTTTAGGTTATGTTTACTATTTTTTGTTAATTACACTCCCGAAAGGCTAGGCAAAAGACTTTTACCCTATACAGCCTCGTCTGACATACAATATTTTTTTAGGGTATTTTTTTCATTTGTTTTTGCGTCGGCGGTTAAAAACAATATATTTATGTACCTAAAGAAAAAACAAAATAAAAACAAAACTCAATTTTTAATTGTTTTCAAAGACGTTATCACGTAAAATTATCGTTCGTTATCAGACTTTAGAGACAACCTTTTGAAATGAAGAAAAAAGGTACCAACAAAGAGTTTTAAGCCAGCAAGGCTTAAAAACTCTTTGACCTTTTTTCTATACATCAAAACAGTATAACCCAGATAAATTAAGAATGTTTCATCTACCTAATATGTAATTAGCAGTAAGATACGTATTTAATTTAACTTATCGGGATAACGTATTATTTTACCACTAGTTGGATTTTTTTTTATCGCACGCGTGTATAATACGTTGCATTATGAGCCTAAAAGCGGTTTAATAAGATCCACTTTATGAGCAACTGTGATAAAAAGTATATTTCTATATCTTTAGTAGCGATAGGAAATATCCGAAACCAACCCTGTCATGTTAAGTACAAATCTCGATAGTAGTTGGTGACATTCAAACGCTTTCAATTTGAAAAGTGTGGGCCGGAATGCACGATGAAAAATCCACGTTAGAGCTCGCTATTTGACAGACAGATTTATTGGATTCATAGATATCTCACACAGATAACAGTAATACAAAAATAGTTGCAATATTGTGTGAGTGTGGAAATCACAAACATGTATCTAGGACCAGCGGTTTAGACTGTGCGTTGATATATCACGCCTGTATTCATAAACAGTACCTACTTAAGTTGCTCTTGGATAAGTGAACGCACTGCGCTAAATGCGGCTTATGAATAGCCAATTTTGTGCTGCTTTCTTCATTTGCGGGTCTATACGTTCGCGCGCACAATCTCATATGGTTGATTGTGAATACAGGTGTTAGGAATCACGTTGATCGCTGGAGGTTGAACTTGGGAAGATAGAGCATGATCGATGCATGTCAAATTCAGTGCGACTGCGTTGCTCCCGAGCAAACTATGCTGCACCTCTTGACCTGCCCCTCCAGCCCCATTAGCTGTACGTTGGCTGACCTGATGTCAGCTAATACAACGTCAAAGACCTGGCAACACATCTGACCTTACCTAATCAATTCCCTTTAATTTGTGCTATCGATACAAAGAAGAAGAGTTAGCTAAAGAGTTTGTTTGTTTAAACGCGCTAATCTCAGGAACTACTAGTTCGAATTGAAAAAATATTTTTGTGTTGGATAGTCCATTTATCGAGGAAGGCTATAGGTTACTTTTCATTTTGATATTCCCACGGGATCAGGAACTTACGCGGGTGAAACCGCGGAGCGAAGCTAGTTATACTATATTACTATAGGTAGTTTTATCTCGATATACCGAGGGAAGATGACAGCTCAAGGGGATCCACAACTCTAAACGTTTCCCCTAGGTGATAAACAAGTTCAAAATTTACCGATAGAAATACCTATCATACGATTAAATATACAGCGATATACCTACACTATTATCTATTGTGTGATATCACTCTAAAATGTATTGTGTGCAAAGTACCCAAAAAGCTTTTCTGGTTTAAATGTAGTCATTAAATGGACGGCTACATTTGAACCAATTCTTGCGAAAAGCAAATTTGATTTTGTTTAAAAATTAAAAATTGTACGCTACAATAACTTTTCATTTGTTTGTTTGTTCTTTCTTCAAGGTCAAACTACTAAACCGATTTGGATTAAAATCGGCGTAGTGGTATGTAGAGGATGGAGAAGGACATAGGACATTTTGATCCCGAAACCAGGACTTACGCGGGTGAAACCGCGGAGCGTAAAGAAGTAAAAAAAACCCATCAATCCACAGAATACCTTGGTATCAACATTAAACATAAAAACAATTATTATTACTGACGATCATTCATTATGGCACTTAAGTATATAGTTAAAGCTGCAGTTAAAGTCACTTTATGGCACTTACCTCACGATCTTTATTGGCGTAGGTGATACCTAGGTTAGGCATAGCACGTAAGATGGCCACGAGCGATTGAATCGTGTTACTGTATACCACCGGCCTATACTGTTTGAAGTCTTCATTTGTGAAGCCACTTTCGTGGATAATTCTGTGGACAAAAAAAGTTAATAAATAAATAATAAAATATTATAAAGCTAAAGAGTTTGTTTGTTTGTTTGAACGCGCTAAACTCAGGAACTACTGGTTCGAATTGAACAATTCTTTTTTTGTTGGATAGTTCATTTATCGAGGAAGGCTATAGGCTACTTTTAATTTTGATATTCCCACGAGATCGGGAGTTACGCGAGTGAAACCGTGGAGCGCTGCTAGTAAATAATAATAAATATTGCAGGACATTCCACACATCGCCATCTAACCCCAAACTAAGTAACTAGACTTCTGTTATGGCTGCTAGACAACGGATTTACTACTTATATACTCTTCTTTTGTAAAAATATACTTATGATACATAGAAACAACCAGACCGCAGACAAATAATAGCATAAATACATGTCTGAGGCGGGAATCGAACCCGCAACCCAGTGTTTGGCAGTCCCGCATGGTGACCATTGTGCCAACTGGGTCGTCCAATTAATTACAGATAAGTAGTTGATAAATAATTAATAAAATAAATATTGCAGGACCTTTTTACACAGCGCTATCTAGTGCCAAGTTGAGCAACTAGGCATGTGTTATGGTGACCAGCCCCCATAAACAATAGTGTTTGTCCGCTGCGCCACAGAGGTTGTCGTAATCATCTTATAATAAAATAAATACTAAACATCATAATAATGCAGTAAATATGAGAAAAAATACAATTTTGTTTTCAACTACTTATTGCAGATTTTGAATAAAATAATGCAACGTCATTGAACGCAATGACAGTGCATCTCTGATAATGAATCATGATTATATTATCTCATCTTCACAATAAAATGACGAATTTCACGTTTATTTCAACGTAAGGGAAATAAATTCTACTATAGGACTCTAGAGGCGCAGTTTACAGAGTCACCAAACTGGAATTACTTTTGCGGTAGGTTAGGAAAGTTGCTTTTATTTATAGGTTTTGAAAGTGAAACGCGATCATGTTACCATTAATAAAAAAGTTAATAAAACATTTTAAAGTTGTCTTCTCATTACCTTACTTAATAATAACTTTCTCATTACCAATATTAATACCAAGTCAAGATATTCTTAAACGTAATAAAATCTATACTTATAATAAACTAGCGACCTGCCCCGGCTTCGCACGGTTATATTATGCATGTATCTATAATATAAAAATGAATCGCAAAATGTGTTGGTAAGCGCATAACTCAACAACGCCTGGACCAATTTGGCCAATTCTTTTTTTGTTGTGTTTGTTTTTGTCAGGAGAAGGTTCTTATGAAAGAAAAAAATTAGAAAGTTGCGCAGAAAATTATTACGCGGGTGAAACCGCGGGGCGCAGCTAGTTGTAAATATAAACCTTCCTCTTTGATCACTCTATCTATTTAAACCGCATCAAAATCCGTTGTGTAGTTTTAAAGATCTAAGCATACACAGGGACAGACAGCGAAAAGCGACTTTGCTTTAAACTATGTAATGAAGAAGAGAAGAAGAGAGAAGTTCTGTACTTGGAAGCAAATAAAAAAAAAGTAGTCTAGGGGACTTAGATAAAGTGTTAGAGAACAAAAACGTACTTATATTTTTTTAAGAAGAATATATCTATTCATATAAAACTTTAAAGTCCTGACCGACTGTTTAATATCAACACTCAAAGCTCACAAACGGATCGGACTATTTAGCACACAGATATCTATTATGACGTAGGCATCCGGCAAGATTTTGGAAACGCAGACGAAATCCCGGGTGAATCTAGTTTCAAGTATAAACGAAACTGGTGATGAACGCAATTCGACAGATAACACAGAATGTTACATTTTATTATTTACTAGCGACCCGCTCCGGCTTCGCACGGCTATATTATGCATGTATAAACCTTCCTCATGAATCACTCTATCCATTACAAAAAACCGCATCAAAATCCGTTGCGTAGTTTTAAAGATTTAAGCATACAAAGGGAAATAGGGACAGAGAAACCGACTTTGTTTTATACTATGTAGTGATTTATTTATTACATTACATTTATTCATTATGCGGTATAGCTAAGGTTTTTTGAAAATTAAAACCCAACGCGGATGCAACTCCTGGGTGAAAGCTAGTTTCTAGTATAAACGACCTCTGGGCGCGTCGGGCGAACACCCGACTGCGACGCAGAAGGTTGCGGGTTCGATTCCCGCCGGGAACAAGTATTTATGCTGACCATAAATTCTTGTTTCTGGTTCTGGGTGTTTCCAATATGTATATATTTACAAAAAAAAAAGTATATAAGTAGTTTATCCGTTATCTGGCACCCATAACACAAGCATTAAGTTGCTTAGCTTGGGGCTGGATGGCGATGTGTAATATGTCCTGAAATATTTATTTTATTATTTTATTTAAACGAACCTATGGTGATGAACGCAGATAAGACAGAATATTACATTTTGCTCTATACCAACATAATGTAAATACTCGTAGCAAAATTAGATAAACAGCAATCGTCACTATAGATACTAGAGCCACACTAGAGCGGGACATTCGGACAATGTAATTTGTAGAGTAAATATTAAGCTTAGTCGCTGATCAGTCTTTATGATTCATAGTTCAATTGGACTAATGTTTCTATGGTTCAAGGCTAAGGGAGCAAGAAGACAATTTGGAAGATTATTATTGTTAGGTTGGGCTTGAATTCTTAAGCTGATGTGTCTTACATGTGCCACAGTAAAAATATTTCCATATATTGGCTGTGTAGAAGCCAAGTGATCCAACTGCTGACATTTTGGTCAAAATTGCTTAAGTTTTAAAAATACATTAAAACTGGACGTAATATTTAAGCAAAATCGCGTTTTGCTTCATATCTCGAGACTTATAAAAAGTCAGTTGGATCACTTGGCTTCTACACTAGCCAATTACTAGAATAATTATACATAGAATAATTATACAAACTATCGACAAACATTTGTGGCTTTTGTATCTTTATACTAGGTATATCTATTTTGTGTGGTTTCCATTTATATTTTGTTAAAATACGTTATTTTACAAGTTTTTATTTACTTTCACCTGTCCCGATTTTGTCATCAAATCCACTTCCCGGTTACCGATTGAGCTGTTTTATTAAGTAGTATTTATCAGAGCCTTCGGTACACAGCGGGCATACGCTGTATCAGGCTATTTATTCTGTCTGTCTGTCGGTCCCTAGGCTGTATCTCATGAACCATAATAGCTATAGATTCGAAATGTTCACAGATGATATACTATGTATTTCTGTTGGCATTTCAGGTTATTTTAATGATAATTTTTTGTTGGGAAATTTTTATTAATTATACTCCCAAAAGGGCAGGCAAAAGACTTTTAACATAAACAGCCTCATCTTACATACAATATTTTTTAGGGTTTCTTGTTCGACATGTATCGATCGTAATGGTACGGAACCTTTCGTGCTCGAGTCCGACTCGCACTTGGCCGGTTTTTTCCTTTTGATTCCTAATAATGCATCATTATTTCGTTCCACAAGCTATGCCATTCTAAAAATAAACCAAGAAAATATCCAAGTTTGACATAATGTGATTATCTTGTGTAAACTACTAACATAAACACGATGGATTAGGGCACACATGACTCGGTTTTATGAGTAATCGATAGTTGATACTTCGATACTTCTCTTGTTATGGGGTTGATACGTCGATGATGACGTCACCAGTTCCGGGATATGGACGGAGATGTAATAATAGCTTGGACGTATAAAATTGTTCATAATCATAAAACTCAATATTGACCAAATACTTCGATGGATTGAAGCAGTAAAGATTGACTAGTACAATGTTTTGAACCGACTTCATAAAAAGGAGGAAGTTCTCAATATTTTTTATGGATGTTCACCGATTACTCAAAGACGGCTTAACCGATTGAGATGTGTTTTAACCATCGAAAAGATAGATATTTTTTCAAAAAAGTAGTGCATCGAATTTCACCCTCTCCACGAGGGTGAATTTTCTTTGAAGGTAAACCGATACGAAACTCGCAAGACATTGAGTTCAACTGTAGTCAAGGTTTTGATTTGCTATTTAAAAAAATTAAGGGTTAAATAAAAACGTCTGCTATTTTTTTTTGTAATGCGATGTTAATTGTTCGACATTATTTTGTTGACTTGTGTTAAAATAGAAAGATATCCATGAAGGCATAGATTGCATAGGGGTGGATTGTATGGACCCCTCGCCACTTTATAAAGCTGAAGAGTTTGTTTGTTTGAACGCGCTAATCTCAAGAACTACTGGTTCGATTGAAAAATTATTTTTGTGTTGGATAGTTCATTTATCGAAGAAGGCTACTTTTATTTTGATATCCCCACGGGATCGGGACTTATACGGGTAAAACCGCGGGGCGCAGTTAGTCCGGATATATTTCTAGAAGGGCCAGGTCCGACAACAAGTGTGCAGATTATGCAACATAGCCATTGAATATCTTGAATTACCTTCTACTTATTGTATCTTAAATAAACCTGATTGTATATTATTTCTCAGCTCGATTGTTCTAATATAAGTTGCAAAATATTATAAGACTTGCACAGTACTCTGGGAACATGATGTCATTTTTGCAATAACACGGTCTAGAATGTGACGGATATTATCTTACAAAGAACAACAGACTAGAACGATTAGTGACTACATGTTCGAAAAAATCGGCCTTAGGGGAAACAGGCGGTTGAAGATCTAGATAGTTAGTAGATACCGCTGGATTGATCATCAAGCAAGACCAGCAGGCTCATTCACAAACCATCGGAAGGCTACCGAAACTAATAAAACTGAAAAGACAAGAATGGCAACACGTCAAAAGTCGCGAGAGTGAAAAAGCAATAAATTTTTTTTCGTTTCGGTTGCCTTCTGACGGCTTGTGAATCAGGGGGGCTGTAAGTTCTTCAGGTAGCCGACTGGCAGCAAGTAGCATATAATAGGGTACAATTGATTCGAGTGTAAGAGATGTGTTACACCCGAATCAACCCTATGAGATTGCATAGTGCGCGCGAACGCATATAAGCCGCGATTAAGAGAGCAGCACAAAATTTACCAATCATAGGGCGGCATTAGGGCTGAATGTGTAAGTAGTAAGTGTTCGAAAAAAATTACACCTATGGTTATTTTAAAATTGAATTTATAATAAGAAAAAGCAATCAAAATAACCGTCTACGTTTGCTGCATCAAGATTTTCTAAGGAATATTTGCGTCTTGGGTGCGCGAAGATCAACCATGTTGCCTGCATGCGTACCCACATGGACGTACCTATCTAATAATATTAGCCTCTACATTTAATCTGGACACATAATCTGGATACTATGCCAGTAATTTCAAATCATACTATTCTAGGCGCTATAGTGACTGGGACATATATTAGATCTATGCCTTGCGCAGAACCTATACCACCTTCTCAACTAAGTTGACCATGTCCAGTATTGTCCAGGGCAAAGAACTTTTCGGGAGATAACTAAGTCGCGGGTATTATCACGATGTTTTCCTTCACCGTAAGAGCAATGTTAATTAGCAAACTCCATTAGTGCACAGCCGGCCGGCATCGGCATCTAAACCCACGGCCTTCGGAAAGAAAGTCAAACGATTTACCAATAGGCCAACACCGTCCATGGTACACCGCTCATGGCTCACCGCCTATGACGTATCTAGGTGTTGAAGTGTAGTAATAATATGTACATTATGTGAAACAAAGTAAAGTCAAGAGAAGTAGGTACTTCTCCCGCATCACAAGACAATATGACGTAGTTTTAACGCGTAGAGATGTAAATGTGTTACGTGAGATGACGTAACACGGACAAAGATCTACTGAAACAATGAATTGATCAGCGGACTTGTGAATTAAAATGGTAAACGAATATAACAGTTTCAATTTAATTTGCATGATATTTTAATTAAAGGCCTCCTAAATAATAAACGCGTAGATTTAAGAGCGTTATGTGATATGACGTCAAACCATAGATAAAGCCTGACAGATTCCGCATGTAGAACAACAGATGCACGGATTACATACCTACTTTAGTTGAAAATCGTATTGAATTCGTCCATAACTATAGACTTGGTCGACACTGATGATTGCTGGGGTCACTTAACTAGCATATAAACGGTTCTTTTGTAGACCACCTTTTTTAAAATCCATTATTGCATTCTCCCGCCACCGTGAGGGGAGGGGGCGATGGAGGTATGTGGGGGCTGCCTCCAGCCTGAGGATAGTAGGCGGCTGGAGGCTTACCCACTAAAAATCTATCGGTGTTCCGCCAACAGTCAAGGTCCGATGGTGTACAGGGGTCCGTCACGAGCACTTATTTCTATGGGCGAGACGATTTTTAAATCGGTATACATTTTAAATGGTTTGAAGTGCTATAAGGTAAATGATCGGTTTTTTTCCCGCTTTTTGGGTCTTTTTGTAGGAAGACCAAGGAACGACAGGCTCGAAGTTGGGTCCCAACGGACAAGTCGCCGATGGAGTCACAGAAGCCCTGCGCAAGCATACCTGTACTCCGTCGGACCTCGACTGTTGGCGGAACACCGATGGGTTTTTAATGGGTAAGCCTCCGGCCGCCTACCATCCTCAGGCTGGGGGCAGCCCCACATACCTCCGTCGCCCCCTCCCCCTCAGGGTGGCGGGACGAAAAAGGGTGCCTATACCAAAGAGCCATATAAACAACCTTCCGGTTTGTTATAATATGCTAGCTAGCTAAGACCTAGTAGACACACGGACGAGTTCAATACGTTTTGAAACTAAAGCAATTATGTTGCGCGCATCAGTTGTTCTTCTGCGGCATCTATTCGGGAGTAGTCTATTCATCAAACGTACAAATATATTAATTACAGCACTGAAACAATGAGTTGATCACGGAATTGTTAAGTATCGCGAACAAATGATAAACGAATCTAACAGTTCTCACTAAATTGTATGAAATATTAATTAGAGACTAACTTCACCTGCCACTGACACCTTTCGATGATTTTGCGTTGATTTGTGGCTAAAACTAAACTAAAGCTGAGTCATTTTCATAAGAGATTTAGACACTGGTCGTGGTCACGCCAATTTTGTTTCAACTTCGTTTTATAGACTACCTACTAGAATTTAATTCCTTTCTTAGCGGATGACTAGGTACGTCATGCATACCTGTATGAAATGGGCTGTGCGTTGATATATCAGGTAGTCAGGACTTTAAATTTTATTTTTATATATTTAAAGTTTTTACATTAGACATGTGAAAAGTCCAAACGTACCTACTACTACCTAAGACTACTGTTATCTTTATTGCCGTGTTAATTTTGATAACACGGCAATACGAAAACGGATTACACAAATCACTAATTTTATCAATTTGAAATATTGCTTACTTACGGCTTTCACAAACAATAGATTTACTATTGGCAGATGGTGTATTAAAGCGGTCGAAAAAAAAAACCGGTCTTTTCTACTTTAAGGACCTGGGTGAATAAGCCTGAGAAAATAAGCACCCAGGTCCTTAATTCACTCCAATAAAATTATGATATTGGGTATCCTATAAGCACCTGTAAATTTATATAAGCACCCAGGTCTTTAAAGGAGACTAGTTATCAGTAACTACAGTAACTAGTTAGTTACTAAAAGCACCCTGAGGGCCAATTTTCGTAAATAACCATTATTCAAATTACATTAATTGCATTTTGATTACAAAAAATACCCTCAAAAGTCAGCTTTTGGTACTCCCTAGAATATTTTTTTGCAATCGAATTGATATTGCAATGGCCTTCAGGCCTTCAGGTCCTTAAAGGCAACTCGAACGATGCAATGCGGCGATTAATTACAAATCGAAAGTCTGTAATCTGTGAAACCGAAGTGATATTGCATTTAGTTTTCTGCCTTTGTGTTTTTATCATTGAAACGTTTGTTGACAACAAGATAACCAGATACACAGATATGTATGTTGATAAGACGCATATGTTGATGTTGATATAACATATTGATTAACTCGGTTCGGTGCTTTTAGCTATTATCCGTGTTATCGGACGAGCATCAATCATAATGCTTTAGAAAAAAAACTAGGTGAAGAATTCTATGGAATTATTATTGAAAAAGTTTAATGTCTCATTTAGTTAAAAAAAAGTCAAAGACAAACCTAACTTGGTGACATAAAAAATGACACCAATTCTCGCCGTCTATAGTTGTGTCAGCCAATGCAACAGACACAATTTTATTCAGAGGCTTTTAAAAACTGCAAGTTTCTTGGAGAAAAAGACGGTAAGGTCGACCTGCAGGCTAATTCACAAACCGTCGGAAGGCAACCGAAAAATTTTTTGTCGCTTTTGCACTTCCGCGACTTTTGACGTGATCCTTGTTTTTATTTCAGTTTTACTCGTAGTCTCGGTAGTCTTCCGATGGTTTGTGAATTAGCTTACTGGTGAGTTTCCCTCATCTTGTTAATATTGTGTAAGAGATGTTTTATTTTATTTTAGAAAGTACCGGAGAAGAGGTTTAGAGCATGCTACAGGTCTTTAAGGATAATTTTAAATGTGGCTAAAATATGAGTGTGTTGTCATGTTACTTACAATGCACAAATATTTTTGTGTCATAAAATCTATAACTGCCATGACTATGCCCCTATGTTTTGTTTTTATTTTCATTTACTAACTATCACAGAAAATAAAATTAAAAAAAAAACAAAAAATAAGGGCAAGGTCATGGCAGTTATAAGTTTGCACCAAAAATATTTGCTCTAGTGTCATTATCCAGGGAGAAAACAGTCAACTACGTTTGTAATAGTTTGTATGGAAAGAGCCCCCGGTACCCTTTCCTCTTAATGTTTAAATTCAGATAGATAAGAGAAGTCAAATTTAAATTCAAAAATTTTCATGCCAGGCTTTAACAGTTTTGCATCGCAAATTGTTTACTATTCGACCGTATCCTTGAATGTCTGATTGAATACAATAGGTACTTACTTCATTTGTTTGACTATAGTACTCTTCCCCGATTCACCAGCACCTGAAATAAAAAAAATACATTTTTAGTCAAATACAAAAGACCAAAGGGATCAATTTTGTAATTTCAAAATCATTCCCTTTTAGAAGACGGCAGATTATTAAGGTGAAAGGTGACCTGTGCTCTCTCCATACAAACGTAGTCGACTGTTTCCTCCCTGGATAATGACACTAGCACAAATATTTTTGTGCCATAAAACCTATAACTGCCATGACTATGCCCATTATTTTTTTTTCATTTTCTAATTATCGTAGAAATTAAGATTAAAAAAAAAGGGGCATGGTCATATTGGTCATGGCAGTCATAAGTTTTATGCACCAAAAATATTTGCTCTAGTGCCATTATCCAGCGAGAAAACAGTCGACCACGTTTCTCATAGTTTGTACCCTTTCCTCTTAAACAGTGAACTTCAACCTTTGACATTTCTGCAAATATTCCTTGCTCTATTAATGGAATGAAACAACCACGCAATTCTTATCACGATACTATTTATATAATCCGTAATCTTTAATAATAAACTGAGTATTTCATAATAACAGTGTTCCCGATAAACGTGATCCCATCAAACAGATGGCCTACGTTATGTTAAGCGGTATATTTGGTTGTAACAATAGCAAATATGAATCGTATACTGCATTGCACCCGTCACTCTAGTTTGAATATGTTAAACTAGCTGCGCCCCGCGATTTCACCCGCGTAAGTACCGATCCCGTGGGAATATCAAAATAAAAAGTACCCTAAAGCCTTCCTCGATAAATGGACTATCCAACACAAAAATATTTTTTCAATTCGAACCAGTAGTTCCTGAGATTGGCGCGTTCAAACACACAAACTCTTCAGCTTTATAATTATAGATTCATACAAAAACTACTGAAAAAATGTTCGAAGTTCTAAAAGTCGTAGAACAAAAAATGTTCGCCTATATGTCTAAAACTACACTTTTTGTGTTAGATAGAAACTTTTTTCAAAAATATGTGCCTATGCCTGCCTATGCAAAAATTAGATCGATTCAATAATATATACTGAAAATCTAGCTAGAAGAACATCTATCTATCTATATAGTATATCTATAATATAAAAATCAATTGCTGTTCGTTAGTCTGGCTAAAACTCGAGAACGGCTGAACCGATTTGGCCAATTCTTTTTTTGTTGTGTTTGTTGCAGTCCAGGGAAGGTTTAAACGGTGAGAAAGATCGAACTTACGCGGGTGAAACCGCGGGGCGCAGCTAGTTAATATACTAATTTTACAAAGAGGACACTTTTGATTGTTCGTTTGAATTAAATAAACTCTGAAACTACTGGACTGATTTTGATAAATATAAATAAATAAATAAATATTGCAGTTAATATACTAATTTTACAAAGAGGACACTTTTGATTGTTCGTTTGAATTAAATAAACTCTGAAACTACTGGACTGATTTTGATAAATATAAATAAATAAATAAATATTGCAGGACATTCAACACATCGCCATCTAACCCCAAGCTAAGTAACTAGACTTGTGTTATGGGTGCTAGACAACGGATATACTACTTATATACTTTTCTTTTGTAAATATATACTTATAATACATAGAAACAACCAGACCACAGACAAATATCTAAGCATAAATACATGTCTGAGGCGGGAATCGAACCCGCGGCCCTGTGTTTGGCAGTCCGGCGTGGTGACCATTGTGCCAACTGGGTCGTCATAAAACTTGGTATGAAGATACATTGATTCATGGGGAGTGTCATAGGCATGTCATACTTTAGAACCCGATATTCCTACAGGATTGAGAATTACCCGGGAGAAACCGCGGAGCGCTACTAGTTTTAAAATTAAAAAATAGGGCATCCTTTCCAGCTCGATTGCGACAGTGGAGATGTTAAAACTCAAAGCCGAACTATCACTCTATCGCATATAAAAACAGTCCTCCATTAAGCAACCGAGAAGCAATAAAACCGGCAATGATATACCAACCTAAAACATTTAATTACAGAACTGAATAAACCGTTACAGTCTTATGCACGTATTTTTGCCGTGTAAAAATAGTACGCGAATATAAATTAAAATGCTACTGAGTTCACCTCGCAAAATCAAGGTTGTCAGATGTTGAATTAATCGGTCTTTTGTCTTATACGTATGAAAACATTTCTATATTTCTAATAATCTATCATAGCGCCTTAAAAAACCGTTCTGTTGCCTGCGACAAGATATGACAACTTATGGTGTGGTTGGTTTCATAATATTGCAATCCTAATCTATACTTAATATTATAAAGCTGAAGAGTTTGTTTGTTTGAACGCGCTTATGTCAGAAACTACTGGTTCGAATTGAAAGAATATTTTTGTGTTGTATAGTCCATTTATCCAGGAAGGCTATAGGCTACTTTCTATCCCAATATTGCCACGGGATCGGGACTTATGCGGGTGAAACCGCGGAGCGCAGCTAGTGACAACATATATGGTGTGGTTGGTTGCATAATATTGCAATCTCAATCCTAAGTAATATTATAAATCCGAAAGTTTGTTTGTAAGTATATTTGTTTATTCCCTCTTCACGGTCAATCGACTGGCCCGTTTTGGATCAAAATCGGCATAGTGTTAGTCTAGGGGATTGGGAAGGACTTTGGATACTTTTAATCCCGAAATTGTCGCGGGATCGGGATGAAACCGCGAGGTGCAGTTAGTAGACCATAAGTTAATAATAGACCATGTATAGTGAAAAAAAAATGGTAAATTTATTTTATAGATGTTTGATACAGCGAAGATTCTTGAGACTAAAAACCATCCACTTATCATTTAAAGAATAACTAACCCAATTATGTTTGGATCGTCAAATTACGTGGGTGTAGCAAAATTGAGCCTGTCATATATACAGGTTCCGAGTATCACGACCCCTGTTGTCTCTAATTGGCTCGAACGGTAGCGCGAATGGCCGATCTCTGACCCCGAGATACACATATCACCTACACATTGAAACAAGTGCAATTGTCCATTATACTTATGAATCGTAATCACAATTGCATAACTATTAATAAGCCATTCAAGACAAGACAACGCTCGTCACAGCTACAATGTATTCTACTCGGCGTTTTAATAAAAACCATACAGAAAGACGACAGTCAAAAAAATATATCTAAACTACCGAACCTTCCTCTTTATACATATAAACCTTCCTCTTGAATCACTACATCTATTTTTTAAAAACTGCATCAACATCCATTGCGTAGTTTTAAAGATCTAAGCATACATAGCGACAGAGACAGAAAAAGCGACTTTGTTTTATACTATGTAGTTGATATGAAGTTCTTTACTCTGGACACGGAGGATTAAGCTGATAGGGTAGTAGGTGCTGGACAAGCCTACTCCATCGTCAAATAGGACCTCACTAAAGAGATTTAGTTGCGGAAAAAACAGCCCATAAACAAGTACAAGTATCTAACTAAGTATATAGTAGGTGGGTACTGTGATGTGGTAAAGCAAAATCGATATGAATGAATATTCCTTCAAGTTGTACAGTCGTGTCCAAAGATCGTGAAGATAATTAAGTTTAATCCAAAATTCCAAAATAATCAAATTTGAATAATATTAACTAACAAAGTTTTTTTCAGGAATGTGTTAGCAACAAATATTTCTAAACATCGAAAACATCCGGGATATTGAAATCCGCAAAATAAAAGATATCGTAAAAGTTTTAAATAAATTGAGTTGGTAAACTAACCATGTTAGTTTTAAAAAGAATATAGACGAAAAGAAGTATACGGGAATCCCACAATCAATGTTTCGTGTTCCAATGTAATCGACAATGATTTGAATCCGTCCTTCAACCTAACACCACAATTGGCTGGCAAAGTAAAATGTTCACCATAACGATACGAAGTTGGTGTTCCGAAGTGCTTTTTGCGCTATCATCGCGATAAAATCGTAGCGTGCTCGAAAGCCGGTTGTCTGATACCGCCCTGTCCGTAATGTCTGATCGACAAAACTTGAAGGCTTCATAAATTCTGATACTCTTCTAGCTAGATAAAGACGTGTTATAAGCGTGTTAAATTATAGCAATGTCATTCCGCGAGCTACTTTTGAATAACTTCTGAATTAATACTTCTACTAGCGACCCACCCCAGCTTTGCACGGCTATATTATGCATGTATTATACATATCAACCTTCCTCTTGAATCACTCTATCTATTAAAAAAACCCGCTTCAAAATCCGTTGCGTAGTTTTAAAGATCTAAGCATACATAGGGACAGACAGCGGAAAGTGACTTTGTTTTAAATACTGGTTTGATCAAAGATAATTCTCTTTTCAAGGGCCTTTCTTCTAGTTCATATTGTCCAGGACGTTCCTGCCTGGGTGGATCGTCAAATATAAACGCTGAAATCCAATCGAAGTGCTTTTTGTCAGCGCATAAAGCTCTTCGATTGAGTTTGAAGCATGAGTTGTTGCTAAGAAATGTTTGAAGGTAACATTCGATTCGATCATTGGTGTGGTATGTTTCCCAACTTGGTGGTATCGATCCAACCATGCAGTCATACCATTTAAAGAATCGGCGGTTATTGCACAATAGTCACGATCGAGCCAAATACGCATTTGACAAGTATGTCAACTGGATCTCTGTGCTAGAAGTTAATTGATGTGTCACGTAGTTAGTGGTGCGTAGCAGTATCGTGTCTCAATGGCCATGAATGTTCATTCTCCTTTGATGTATTGCAGAACGTGTTTTTAATTTACTCTTATTAGTGTAGGTAGGGCCTTCTTAGAAAAGTATTTTATTTATTTGAACTGATTTTTAAGTTATCATTTTAGACATTCGTTGAATGAAGACGGGTGATTATTAGTTAGGACCTCTGGGTCATTCCTGTCTATCCCTACGTAATATTCCAATTATTCCTAAGAATTCTGGGACAAACAGGAATATTTATTTTCTGACAGTTTCGTTCAGTCAAGCCCGCCTGTCTGTGTATTATAGCTCCGATTTAAATGTCAATTTCTTCATGTGCACGCTGAATATCCGTGAGGGTTTTATCTATGTTTAATTTGTGTGCATTTTTCCCTACCGAAGTTTTTTTAAATCGCCTGTCAGATAAACTTTTTTTACTTTTACGATTGTTTTATCATTAAGCGGGCTCCGGTCTCCCAAGCAACCGGGAACATCGCTCGGATGATGGTGATTCCATCAAAACATACATTTCAGCTAAAATTAATCCTACACACATTAACGAAACAACACTACGTAAAATGAGCTTTTAATTGCGAATTATTTACTGTTGACCTTAATCGTACGCATTAAAAAATTTAATGTAAAAATTATTGTAATTTCGTACTAGATAACTGCTAGCCTAGCATGAAGGCCAAAACACGATACGATAAAGCGATATAACTACATCAACTCTCAAAATATGATAGTAATTTTTATTGCAATTTATAATAAAAATTCAACATGGCGGCTTTATGTATCATATTTTGAGAGTTGATGTAGTTATATCGCGTGATATCGCTTTATCGTATCGTGTTTTGGTCTTCATGCTAGGCAGGCAGGGTACCTAATTTGATAAAGTCTCGACTTCCGTCTATCCTTAAACATGAGTCATTGTAGATATACTTAGTGTATATATTAACTAATGTTTGACGAAATATTAATGAGTAATAGAGGGCTCATTATGCGCACTATGGGAACCAATATTTTTAGCATTAAAGCATACCAAGTTTGGACTCCTCTTGGTAGAAAATGACAAAATGTTTTTTTGCAAAATAAATAGGTATTCCGTATGTCTCGTCATAGCCTCTTAAACTAACACCTTTGAAAATATTACGGATAGAATACTACTATTATTATAAATGTGAAAGTTTGTGTATTTGTTTGTTTCTTACTCCTTCCCGCAAAAAATACTGGACTGATTGCCATGAAATTCGGTATGTAAATAGCTGGAGAACTGGATTAACACATAGGATACTTTTATCCTGATATTCCTACGGGATCGAGACTTACGCAGGTGAAACCGCGGGGCTGAGTTAGTACTTTAATACTTTTCTTTTATCCTACTAATATTATAAATGCATACATAAACAAAAATAGCGAGACCAGACACAAAAATATCAGTATTACATAAATATTTGTTTTAAGGTGGAAATCGAATCCGCAACCTTTCGCGTCGCAAACGAATGTTCGTCGTGCCACACAGATCGATATATATAGAAAATATTAGATTTAAAGAATTAACATATTTAATGAATTTCTTTAAACAACATAATTATGTAAAGACAGGTGTCAAACACGGTGACCGACTTGGCGCAATTATCGTAATTTTGTGTCAATGAAACATACCAATGCCAAGATCAAGGCGACGACGACTTTAGCCGGTGAATGAAGTGAAAAACGCTTCGGACGTTTCTGTACTATTTATTTATTATTTAAATATAGTATTTACTTGACTGAACGCCACAATAAGGGCAAAAGTATAATATAAAAATCACGAAAACTAACTTTGAATGTCAATATAAACGCCTCTTGGACCTGCCTCTCCAGCCCTAATAGCTGTACATTGGCTGACCTAATATCAGCTTATAACAACGCCAAAGACCTGGCAGAACACTGGAGTGGGCGCATCTGACCCTACCTCATCAATACCGGTCAATACCCCCCTTTAATTTGTGCTATCGATATGAAGAAGAATATTATAAACGCAAACAATTTCACCTACTTCTTAATTCTGTGGGAATTTCCGAAAATTGCTAATTAGTACTTGTTCTAAAAGCTCTTAGTCTAACTAGTCTTGTGCTATAAAATAAAACCGGCCAAGTGCGAATGGGATTCGCGCACTACGGGTTGAGTACTACATTAAGTAGATATATTCAGTTCTGTTTTAGTATTTGTTTGCAATCTGAATTTGTTGTATGCTACTTGTGGGTGCAAAAAATTAATAGGTGTATAATATCTATCTATCTTTATGATAATCTATTAGTGGACGTGCCAGTAAATTACCGAATTAGCAAGAGACTATTGACCTACTACCTTAATTTTCCTATATTCATTAGTATAATTCCAAAATAAAAAATGACAAATAAATAGCTACCCGCCCCGGCTTCGCACGGGTGCAATGCTGATACTAAAAATGTGATAAATAAAGAACCGCTCAACCGATTTTGTGCAAACTTCACATAAACCATCTACTAAATAGTCTGAACAAAGCTTTAACATTTGTTTCGGATAGATGAGCCCGTCCTTGAGTTATAAAATAACAACGAAAAGTGGCATTGATTTATATGTACGTATATAGATAGAAGATAGATAAACAAAATAAATAAATAAAATGATTTCAATACAAATCCAGCATCCCAGTGCAAAGCTGCCCAAACTTACTTAATAATTAGAATATCAGTATAAAAGTAGCCTATGACACTCCCGATGAATCAATGTATCCTAAAACCAAGTTTCATCAAAATCGATACAGTAGTTTTGAAGCCTATTCCATTCAAAAAAAACAAATCTTTCCTCCTTATAATATTGATTATAGTCAAACTAGACCAACCTATTATAATTCATAGAGCAGTCTTTGCATACCATTCTTTGAAACCTAGATTCTAACTATACCTATTGGGGTTATAAAAACTAGAACTGTTTATTTAGTATCACACTGTAATTTATTCAATAACTTCACTTCAAATAGGCTAGTTCGAAGATATCTATAGCCAATCATTTACATTTCAGAAAGTTATATAATAAAAAAAATAAATATTGCAGGACACTCCACACATCGCCACCTAGCCCCAAGCTAAGTAACTAGACTTGTGTTATGGGTGCTAGACAACGGATATACTACTAATATACTTTTCTTTTGTAAATATATACTTATAATACATAGAAACAACCAGACCACAGACAAATATCTATGCATAAATACTTGTCTGAGGCGGGAATCGAACCCGCGACCCTGTGTTTGGCAGTCCGGCATGGTGACCATTGTGCCAACTGGGTCGTAATGGTTGTAATAAATGATTTTTGGAAGTCCTTCTAGTTTGAATGGCATGATAATAGTATGTACAGATTGATAGATAGATGGATGTGCATGTTAACTTTATTATACACGAACACAAACAAATATACATTTAAAAATCAACCTAACATGGCCTTTTCGCTAAAAGAGGTCTCTGACAGGCAACCTTCTGATGGAGAGGATTTTACGAAAAAAAAAAAAAAGAATTAAGCTGTTCATTCTTAAGTTAAGTAAGGGCAAGTTAAAGTAAAGGAACTCCCTTTTAAAAAATTCTTACACAAATCAAAGTTGCAAAAACATACTTGGAAGTCGGACTGGGTGGGATTGAATGTTGAGAGGTATAATATAGGAAACATGGTGTCACCCAGTCCGACTTCCAAGTATGTTTAAGTTATCTGCTGTTTTAGTGACCCGAAATGGATTATTTTTCACTTTTTAGTTTTTTTCTAGTTTTTGTTTTCAGGTTTCTTTTTCAGGTTTTTTTTAGTTTTTGTTACAAGGATTTTTTTTCAAGTTTTTTTTAGTTTTTGTTTTCAGGTTTTTTGAAGTCGGTTTTTTAAATTTTAATTTATTTTTTTATTTAACCATTTTTAGTGCCGCTGACACTGAAAATTCTACTCCATGAAGCGAAAGCGACTATTTCTTAAAATTGCAACCTGTACCTAATCGTAACTCATTGAAGAGTTTGGTGATGAGAAGGTTCAGATGCTCCATTCGTCGATAGGTACCTATTAGTGTATGGGCCAATTCTACTAGTGGTAATGGAAAATTGAGCAATTTGCTGAACCTCGCTGTGCAGATCTGTTCATCACTCTAAAGATCCTCATCAGATCTTCATTTAGGATAGGGTTCTCTATCAACATTCATACAAGCCCAGTCCGGCGACTAAAATCGACTAAATTCTTCAAATTGTAAATTGTGATCGTAACCGATTCAAGAGTTTTCTGATGAGAAGGTGGTTTTAGATATTCCATTTATCGGTAACTATTAGTTTATGGGCCAATTCTACTGGTGGAAATCGAAAATAGAGCAATTTGCTGCACTCTCGAGGTGCAATGCTGTTCATCACTCCGAAGACCCTCATCAGATCTTCATTGAAGATAGGGTTTTCTGTCAACATTCATACAAACCCAGTCCGGCGACTAAATTCGACTAAATTCTTCAAATTGTAACCTGTAATCGTAACCGATTGAAGAGTTTTCTGATGAGAAGGTGGTTTCAAATATTCCATTTATCGGTAACTATTAGTTTATGGCCCAATTCTACTGATGGAAAACGAAAACTGAGCAATTTGCTGCACTCTCGAGGTGCAATTCTGTTCATCACTCCGAAGATCCTCATCAGATCTTCATTCAATTTTTATGGGACCACCTCTGAGTTATCCCCTTTCATACAAAAAAAGATTTTTCCAAATCGGTCCAGGCGTTTTCGAGTAATCGGCGAACATACATAAAAAAAAAAAAAAAAAAAAAAAAAATATATACGCGACGAATTGAGAACCTCCTCCTTTTTTGAAGTCGGTTAAAAAGTGGAAGTTACAGTTTTTTTTTTATAATAAATAATAGGTCAGCTTTTGATCACTATCTACCATGATGGTAAGTGATAATGCAGTCTAAGATGTAACACAATTTACTGGATATGCTCGTGACTTAAAGACCCCCAAATAAACAGGGGTTTTCAAGGGAATACGAGTAATGGTAGTGGAACAAAAAATGTGGCTGGACCGGCCTAATATTTGTTCAAGATAAAGTACTTTTTTTTTTGGCGGATATACTACGATCGGTCTATGACAGACTTTAATCAGTATTGTTGCGAGTAGGGTGAGATTTAAGGCGCAGTTGCCATCGCCAATGCTTCCTCTACGTTCATACAACGTCCAGCCTTTTCAGTCTGCGTGTTTTGTTTGTGGAGTCAATTAGCCGGCAAGCAAGTGGATTAGGATGGACAGTGAGGCGCTCAATATGTCTCCTTTTTTGTTCGGCAATTTCCTCAGCGACTGTTGGCACCTCAAGGTACTCATGAATTTCATCGTTTCTTGTGAACCATGGAGCGTTGACTATATTGCGAAATATGGAGTACATAACTGATTTACTTATAGTTACCACAATTCCAAGAATAAAGCGTCAAATGAACAAGGAAAATAAAAATACAAACTGCAATATTATCTCAACTATCTTAAATTAATATAGAGAAAATATTTGATTATTTGTTTGCATTGAATAGGTTCCGAAACTACTGGATCAATTTTGATGAATCTTGGTATGAGGATACATTGATTAATTGGGAGTGACATAGGCTACTTTATATCCTGATATTTCGACGAAATGGGCACCTACGCGTGCGAAACCGCAAGGTAATGCTAGTCATCACTACATACTAAAAAACAAAGTCCCTTTCTCTGTCCCTATATCCCTAATCCCTATGTATGCTTAAATCTTTAAAACTACGTAACGGATTTTGATGCGGTTTTTTTAATAGATAGTGATTCAAGAGGAAGGTTTATATGTATAATACATGCATAATATAGCCGTGCGAAGCCAGAGTTTAGAGTATAATTTGCACAGGGATAGTTTAAAGTTTGAAGAAATACCTAGGATTATTTTTAAGGTATGAGAACTCACTCAGGTGAAACTGCAGGGGGCAGTTAGTAATTATAGATTAGTCATATTTTTACAACGGACAGGAAAAATCTAGTGTTTAACTCTGTTCTGTTTGTAAGTTAATTGAAAACAATTGTTTACCATGAATTGCACTTGGGTTACAAAATTGGCAGTGTTTCAAATGTCAACAGGTATGAATAGTGATTATTTGATTTTATAGTTTCTTTTAGTGTTCGGCAGTAGTCAAACTCTTGTTTACCAATTTTATTTTAATTTTAGATGGAGATATATAGATTTTCCTATAGTTTATTGCAGAACTCTTGGACTAACTGTGCCAAAGTGTATGAGAAGAATATTGTAAATTGACTGCCAGCCTTTATTAGTCGAAGGGGCATCTTAGTTTAGTTTTACGGGGCTGTTTCCCCACTTAGCCTCTTCATTTAGGCCATTGTGAAGGGGCACTGTAAGAGAAGAGTTTAACTGAATGTGGTAGCGTCTGCCATGCTCAGCTCTTCTGCTTGTGTCTAGTCAAATCAGATGGTGACATTTTTATTTAAAAATCATAATGATAATGACATACCTACTTAATTTATGGCAGTTTAATGATAATTACTTTATTGAGTTGCTTCCTAAAATGTAAAGCAAATAGGAACTTTCATTAGCGCACGGTACAACCGTGCATACCAGCATAATGATGAGTTACATTGCAAGAGAAAGTACAATTTGAATCAATGAATCTAAAATGATACCTATTCCGACACCCAAATCAGTAGGTATTCTAGGTACATAATGACGGCATCGTACACGTTCAAATCCGAAATGGGAAGGTAGACCGACAATCAATTACTCGCGGTCCTAAAACATGGGTGCGGCCAGAATATCGACGCGCAAATATCTCAAGATAACTGTACCTAGCAGGAGCAGTTTGATGTCTTTGGAAGCCTGGATGCCATCCTCCTTCAGGTTCCTCTCGATCTGTCTGCTGCGCTGCTGCGCCGCGCGCTCCTCGGCGGATTGCGCGCAACCCATATCGGCAGCTGTGCGTGTGCTTCGGCCGCCGGCCGCCCCGACCCCCGAGCCGGGCGCGCTCTCACCGCTCCTTCTGCATGCGCCTCGCACGCGTCCTGCCGCTCCGGCTCACCCTCAGCTACACAACGTTAACACCCAACACAGTAACCTAACTGTTCCACTACAACACACTCCCCACGGTCCCGAACAGACAGTGGTCACTACAACGGATGTAGTACCAGAACTGCGAACGTTCTGTGCTAAGCCCGACACCGTTTATTCGCAATAATAGAACAAACTTTAATTGATTTTACAAATCCGTTTAGAATACGATATAATGGCGGCCGGATGACAAGCACCAACTCTCCGCTCGCTCCGTGACAGCGACCGCGCCCCGCTCGACTGACGTTCGTGAACGTTCGGAAATGTTCGTTTGGCCTCGCTCACACATGCGTGAAAACACGTTTGCTCATGAAAGAGCACAAAAGCTATGCGCAGTCGATGCGCCAAAGTCAACGACAATTTTATGTTTTTTTTTATTATACTTTTTTATTATTGGTGTTCGCCGCGTGCTTATAGCCCGGTAACGTTTGAATGATGTAGCTTAAAAAATATTAAGAAAACCGCATAATTTTCATTAAACCATATTTTAGAGTCACTAATTTATTTATCAATTGTATCAAAAGTATTTTTGAGACATACGTTGAATGATAGGTAATTATTTTATTTCTTTTTCTGAGGTAATTATAAAACTAAGAAAACCAACATTTACAAGAGATAAACACGCTGACGATCTCTTTCGTAATTTTTTTTCCAAAGTTCGATCTTCAAAATCACCGTCCACTGACTGAAAACGATGGAGTCACCTAAAAAGATTAGGGCCACTAACATGCCACTAACCACTATTGTTAGGACTTCGTTCTGCGGTATGCATTAGTTTTACTGCTTAATAAAAAATAAAAATAAAAAATAAAAAAATAAAAAAGCCTTATATTTCTTAGAAAATAGTTTTAAATAACATTTGTACTTATAGTTTTTGTTGCTAAGCTTAACCTACATAAATATTTTTAACTAATATTCAGCTTACATAAATTTACAGTTTAAATGTGTGTTAAATGTGTGTTAGCTTGTCTGGTTCGTTTCCAAGAACCCCTCCTCGGGTGAAGGCCTCCTCCAAAGATTTCCATTTTTCCCTATTTTGAGCTTTCTGTATCCAATCATGTCCGGCTGTCTTGACAATCTCGTCTTGCCATCTTGTATGCGGTCTACCTCTGCAGCGCTTACCAAGAGGTCCGGTCCATAATGCCACTCTCCTAGTCCATCTCTCGTCTTTCAGTCGCGCTACGTGGCCCACCCACTTCCATTTAAGTTTCAGAGAATGGTCCAGTACGTCAGTAGCTTTCGTTGTCTGTCTGATTTTTGTGTGTCTAATTTTTTGTGTTTTTCTTATATTGAGCATACTACGTTCCATACCACGCTGGGTTGTAGATATTTTGTTTCTTATTTTTGTAGTGAATTTCCAAGTTTGACAGGCGCACGGTAAGACGCATGATGTCATAACCTTTGATTTTGTTTGTACAGCCAATTTGCTTTTAAATATTTCTTTCAGGCTCCAGTATTTATTCCAAGCAAGCTGTGCACGTCGTTCTACCTCCCGTTCATTATTTTTTCTGTCAAAACTGATTTGCTTGCCCAAGTATATATATTTATCTGCATAGTTAAGTATTTTGTTGTCAATTGTAATCGTGGGTTTCAGTATGCTGTTTGTCATCACCATCGTTTTAGTTAGGTTCATCTCCAAGCCAACTTGTTTACTGTAATTATTTAGTTTTTGTAGCATGGACTGCAGTTGGGTACTTGATTCTGATAGGAGAACTACGTCGTCCGCAAATCGGAGATGGCTTAGGTATTTCCCATCGATAAATAGGCCACATTTTTCCCAGTCCAGCTTTCTTATTATATGTTCCAAGATAGCGATGAACAATGTTGGAGACATTGGGTCCCCTTGTCTCACACCTCTCTTAATGGGAAAGCTAGGGCCGATTTTTTCCAATTTGACTCTGCCTGAGCTATTTCTATATATGGTTTTTATCACCTCTATGTATTCTTTATTGACACCTTGCTCTTCTAGAGCGTTCCAGATACTTGAATGTGATACTGTATCGAACGCTTTTTTGTAGTCTATAAAGGCAATATGTAGAATTCTTTGTTTTTCTTGATATTTTTCGATCAGTAGGTCTAAAGTGTAGATGTGGTCGATAGTAGAAAAACTTTTTCTAAAGCCTGCTTGTTCAATAGGTTGTTCAGGTTCCAAAATAACACTTATTCTTCGATTTATAATAGACGAAAAGATCTTGTATAAGCATGGCAATAAGCTTATTGGTCTGTAATTGGTTATATCATGCGATGCTCCTTTTTTATAAATCAGTATTATGTTTGACTCAGACCATTGTGTCGGTATACATGCTGATTCCAGAATCTGGTTAAACAAATGGGCTAGCGGTGAAGCTAGTAAAATACAAGCTGTTTTTATGGCCTCATTTGTGATATGATCTGGACCGGGACTTTTTTCTATTTTTAGCTTATTTATTGTATCAGCCACCTCCTTGTCATCGAATGGTGTTATTCTGTAATCTGTTGTTTTTAAGCTCTTGATGTTTGTATTGTGTTGTCTATTTTGATAAGCGTTCTTCTGGTTCTGGTCACTGTAGAGGGATTCGTAGAACTCTGTGGCTATATTTAGGATATTACTGCGTTTGTTTGATATTTGGTCATCTCTTTTCAGACCTTCTATCCACGTTTTGTTAGTTTTTACCTCTTTGAAAGCTCTTTTCGTACTGCCAGTTAGCTCTAGGTGTTTCTCTATAATATTAGTTCTATGACAAGCGTAGTCTATTTTTATGCGTTTACTTATAAGTTTGTATAGAGCTGAGATTTCATTTTTAATTGATCTTGTTTTATTTTTGGTTTTTTGTAGTATTTGTCTTCTTGTCATAAGTGTTCTAGTATGTTCTGATAAGATGTAATTTTTTCTGTTTGCATTTGTGTTTGTTGTTCTAGCATTTTGAAGACTCTGAGTTATAATATTTACTATTTTGTCATAATATGTTTGAACTGAAGTGTTTTCTTGATTATCCTGTAGATCCGGTAAGTGGTAAATGATGCTTTCTCTATATTTCTTGATTTCTTCTTCGTTCTTCAGCGTAGAGTTTGGATAAGATGCGTAGCTACTTCTACTCTTTTTTTGGTTGGTTAAAGTTATTGTTGCTCTTATTGGTCTATGGTCTGAGGGATGGTTGAGAGATAGAACTTCGATATTTTGTACCATACTTGGCTTGTTCGACAAAATAAAATCGATCTCATTTTTTATTTCATCATTTGGCGATCGCCACGTCCAACGACGGTTTTGTTTCTTTTTAAAAAAAGTGTTTAATATTGAGATTTTGTTTTCAAGAGCGAAATCAATCAATGTTTGTCCTCTCTGGTTTCTCACGCCATAGCCGTTTTGCTTCATTATTAGATGTTCATCTGGTTTTGGTTGGCCTATTTTTGCATTTAGGTCTCCCATGATTATATATACTTCGTATGCTTGGTCAAGGGCTTTATATATTTCGGTGTACAAGTTTTCGATCTCTACTTCATTTGCTGATGACTGATCTGTGGGTGCGTACACTTGTATAAGTGATAATTTGTTCCCTTGTAGATTTAAGTTTAGTAGAGCAACTCGCTCGCCGAAACTTGTGAAGCTTTCTATGCTTTCTTTGTGACATTTTTTTATGAAAAAGCCGACTCCGTACAGTCCCTGAGTGATCCCTGTGTAGCAGAGAATGAAGTCATCATATTCTTCAATTTTTGTTCCAATTCGGCGTGTTTCAGAGAGTCCAATAATGTCAAATTTTACATTGTTTAATGCTTCATTTAGTTCTATCAGATTTTTGTAAGTTGACAGTGTTCTTACATTGAATGTTAAAATATATAGCGTTTGTACTGCTTACCTATCCATAAAATTATATGAAACTGTTGCTTTCGTCAGCACTCAAGCCCAAATAGGTACCTAACCCTACTGTCAAAGGTCAGTTTTCTACAAAAATGTAGCAGTAGGTATTAGTTAGGTACGGCCAACAGCATAATTGCAGACCCACCGTAAAGTTCTAAAATTACTGGGTATTATTGAAATGTTTTCATTATAATAATTTTTGTTTGATTGATAAATTCATGAGTTAAAAGACTTTAAACTTCATTTAAAGGTGGCTAGAATCTTGCTTGTATTAAAAACATTCATTAAAACAGCCGTTTTGGAGTTCTACGTAACGGTGGGTCTGCAATTAAGCAGCCGACCGTACATACGTAAAAATATCATCCTATAGCTGCCTATCTTATCATTCCAGGTATTGTATATTTCAGTAGGTACAAAATATCTCTGCCTAGGTTAATAAATCTATACTAATATTTAAAGCTGAAGAGTTTGTTTGTTTGTTTGAACGCGCTAATCTCAGGAAATACTGGTTCGAATTGAAAAATTATTTTAATGTTGGATCTATCGAGGAAAGCTTTAGTCTATTGGTCGCCACGTGATCACGTGAACGTGAACGGAGAATCAGTGAGAAATGTGGAAAATACGAGGAAAATTATTCATCTTTGAGGGCTTCCGTTTTTTGTTTGAACGCGCTGCTCAGGAACTGCTTGACCGAATTGAAAAATAAGGCTATCTTTTATCCTGATATTCCCACGGGATCGGGACTTCCGCGAGTGAAACCGCGGGGCGCAACTAGTATAGGTACTTATAATAAGTATATTTTCTATAAGTTTCTATAGTAAGTAGGTAGGTAGGTACCTATATCTTTTGTATTCAGTTGGTTTTTATAAAAATCTATTCTAAAGGCTTTTACACACGTCCCAATTTGGTCGGGTCCGACATACAATTTGGTCGGGTGTACAACCAAATTGGGACGTGTGTATCGTGGTCGGGCAGACTTAATTATTATTAATTGATCAAATTGGATACGCCCACCCAATTTGGTTGTATCCGACCAAATCGGGACGTGTGTACGCATCGGACCCAACTTCGTGTTCGAAACAAACAAGTGTGAGTCGGACTCCCGCACGAAGGGTTCCGTATCATGTTGTATTTGAGCTCCACTTCATTTTTTTTCTTTTTTTAGTTGTTGTTGGTAAAGCGACACTAATGAAATACATAATCTGTGAAAATTTTAACTCTGTATCCATCACGATTCATGAGATACAACCGGATGACAGACGGACAGAAAGGCAGACAGACAGACGGACGGACGGATTTACGGACGGATGGAACTGATAGACGGACGGACTGATGAACTGACAGTGAAGTCTTAGTAATAGGGTCCCGTTTTTCCCCCTGAGGAATGGAACCCCAGAAACTACTTAATGACCACGATGTGTATCAATGTACTCTCTGAATAGTATCCGACCAAATCGTAGCGTGTGTATCGATACCCAATTTGGTTGTGTCAATTTGGTCGGGACGACCAAATCGTAACGTGTGTAAAAGCCTTAAGAAAAATAAATTAATAAGGAATAATACAAGTATTGTACCTACTTAGGTAGTATTTACTTTATCTTATTCAGTCATCAGATATTGTGTGCTATGCTACCTACCTAGTGGCATTACCTACCTAGGCTACCCATAGATACCTACATGTGTTTTACAGTTACATGTGAGTTACGTGTGTGTTACCTACCAAGTACATTCATTCAGATTATCTAAGGCCAAAGTGCCGGTTTCATGGTTCAGTCAATATAGCTGAAAGTCAAGTTGCGCGCGCATATTATATAGCAAGATAAGATAAATAGAGAGAGAGAGGAAAGCTCCATTACCAAGGAGCAGGAGCTTGATGTCCTTGGCCGCTTGGAGACCATCTTCCTTCAAGTTCTTCTCGATGAGTTTGCTGCGCGCGAGGGCAGCGCGCTCTTCGGCGGATGAGGCACAGCCCATGGTGATGGCGCGCACGGCCTGGCTCGCTACGCGCGGCAGCGCCGTGCCTCTGGCATGCTCGCGTCCCGTCGTCGCGCGCAAGGGGCTCCGCGCACGCGCTCGTTCGCGCACGCGTGTCGGAGCGGGAAACCGAGATGCGCTTCAACACAGCGCTAACCCCACGAAACTACAGCCACGGCCAACCAGCCTACTCACAACAGATATTTCTACGAGCGAGTGCTCGAGAACCTCGTGTGGTGGGTAGATGGCACCGCGTCACGTCGTGACCCCGTACGAATGAGGAACAGCGCACTACGCGCAGGCTTGGAACGAGGTACGCAATGCGCACGCTCTGTTGCCGCCTACACCGTCATATCCACCGCCACCCATCGTCGCCTCCTTCACCTCCTTGCCTCCCTGGGACATTAATTACACCCTACGTCAACTTTGTACGATTACTCAATTTTTCTCGTTTACGATCATTAAACTAACAAAGGATATGCAATTATTGCAGTACGTTGCGTGACAACTTGGACACGTAGGTCATTAGGTGAATTAGTACTAGTAGGTAGCTGGGACCTACAACATACCAATAGCAGGTAAATACTTAGCCATAGCCATCATGGAAAACTGCATCTTTGGTAGGTAAATAAATATTTAAAAAATTCTAAGCATCGTGAGATTATTTGCCTATTCTGTCCCGTCGGTGTATAGATATTCCCAATAAGAATTTACGTATATTCTTATTGTGAAATCTGGAATATGCTCTGGGATTGCAGCATTGTTATTATTAATTATCTCTCTGTGTTTGCAATAAACGCTACAAATCAAACTTCTGTGTAGCCCAGCAAAGATTTAAGAGTTTTTTTAAATCAGAAATATATTTACTGTGAGTTTAACAGATATTATGAAAATATTGTAGAAATATTAACAACAGCCATGCTGCACCAGACGTTAAATTGTTAGGTGAACTTATATCCTAACTTGCCGCCAAGTGATAAATTGGCATCGTCTGATGCGATCCAGTTTTTTTACTATAAAAAATCCACGGTTCAAAGGCCGCGCGCCATGGTTTCGTTAGCATTCCATTTGCTTGTCGTATCGTATGAAGCCACATTTGGCAGAGGTGGCCAATATCGGGAAAAGCAAAGTTTTTACCCTATTCTGCCATAGACAATAGACAAACGTTACAAAGAATTATATGTCACTGTCACGCCTAAGAATCCCTCAGTGTTGCCAAGTGTTCTCCATAATATAAACATTTTTATTTCCTTTTATCCTTCACCAACTTCTTAACCGACTTCAAAAAAGGAGGTTCTCAACAATCATTCGTCATTGTATTTTTAATTTTGTTTAAATTCATCAATTACTCGAAGACGATCTATTGAGATGATTCTTTTGACTTGTTCGTGAGGAATCGGATTTGATTATGATCATAATATCTAATCTTATTTAATAAGTTCATTGTATAAACCAAGCAAATCAAGTATAAACAAAATATCTTTGTTACCTCAAGTTAATAACGCACTTTACTATAAAAGTCCATATTACAGTGCCTACAGAACTTAAATCAATCCAAATTAATAGAATATTTAAATGTAAACTAAAGAAATGGCTAATTTCTAAAGCCTAATAATAATAATAAATGTAAAAGAATTCTATGCAGATAACAACACAATATTATAATATTTCATGAATGAAGACCGTTTAGTTTAGTGTACACTTATGTACCTAACTACCTACTCATATTTAATTAAGTAAGTACAATAAGTACGACGACCTCTGTGGCGCGTCGGGCGAACACCCGACTGCGACGCAGAAGGTTGCGGGTTCGATTCCCGCCGGGAACAAGTATTTATGCTGACCATAAATTCTTGTTTCTGGTTCTGGGTGTTTCCTATATGTATAATATGTATATATTTACAAAAAAAAAAAGTAAAAAAGTGTATAAGTAGTTTATCCGTTATCTGGCACCCATAACACAAGCATTAAGTTGCTTAGCTTGGGGCTGGATGGCGATGTGTAATATGTCCTGAAATATTTATTTATTTATTTATTTATTTATTTATTTATTTATTTATTTATTTATTTATTTATTTATTTATAAGTAGATAGTATTTAGAGTTACATAACTTTTTCTTAGATTGCATGCTCGCAATGGGCAACCTGTGGATGCTATACCTAATTATAAGAACACCTTTGTACAAAGGTTATTAAGCAAATAAATGTTTCTGTATTTGTATTTGGATTTGTATTTGTAGGAATTAATTATTATCCTGAAATATTAATATTAAAATTATTTTAATAAGGTTTAATTCAAAAGACTAAATGCTAATTACAATTAGAGTGGTCGAGTACTAATCGATGTTGGATTAATAATGACGAATATTACATTTACATAAAAAAGGAAATTTCCCACAAAACGGTGTCGCAATCTGGCACCGCTGTGGCGTCATGCTGACACTGCGCCTCGTGCCGTCGCACACAGGGGCAGGCTGTATGAGGTGAATGCCCAAAACTCAATTTTTAAAATTAAGGAAGTAGAAAAACCACTGTAATTTAATGATATTAGAAACCCTGTCGCGTGTATTCTTGACCGTTACATCTACTAAAAGGTTATCAGTTTGCCAGGAGACATCTGCAAAGTTATTGTTTTTCTTTCTTTTGCTATTGCGTAACATTTTATTGAGCTGTTTGATAATTAATAACTCTGTTATTATTAAAGATTTTTCAAACCTAAAACATGTCAGGTGGAGAACAAGGTTGGTACTATTTAATCTACATGATTATTGGATTGTATTTAATAGCAATTATTTTAAAACAATATTTATAAAAAAAATTCGAAAATTTTAATCAATTCATGATATCTCCAATTCGCGCAAAGGGCTTTTGAAATTCTTTGTGCCCTATATTGCACTACACCTTCCTTGTTATGAAACCGAGTCGAAAAGTAAAAGCGTGTTGCGCGAATTTAAAAAAAATATGTTTTAATGTTGTAATGTCTAAAACCAAAAAAATCATCTTTCAATTATTGTGACTTTTTTTACACATAACTATCAGGACCGTCTTCTAAAGTTCAAATTACACAAAGAACTCTTTCGGAAATTGTTTGAAATAGTAAATTTAAAATATTTGAGAAGAAATTCGAAGTTGTTTCGGATTTTGTAGCAAAAAAATCTCTTGCCCTAAGGAATCGCTTCCAATTTTGTCAGATGAACTGCGTAACTTTAAACGACAATTTCAAAATAAATTATTATCACAAAATCGACATAAAGAAAGATTTTTATCTAATGACAGTGCTTGGCTAGATTTTAAAGGTTAAACATCATTTTTATCTTCTGATAAATCTTTGGTAAAAGTTGGTAGATTATCATTGGATTTCGGCGAGTGTACTGATAATTCAAAACGCAGAAAAACAGCTTAATTACACGTGGGTTTGGAAGTGGATGTTTTAGTTTATGTTGCCCTGATGAAATTAAGAGCATCTGGAAAAACTACTGAAACTCAAGTCATTAAACAAAACAAGTAGTAGATAAACCGGACTACGCTTGTGAATTTTTGAATATATCGTCAGAGACGAATTTTTTTAATCGGTTATTGATATCGTCAGACCCTCTAATAAGTTTAAGGCGCAATTTACCTGATAGCTTAAAAAGAAGTCCATTTGACCCCGAAGTTATTGATATGTTACTTTCAGAAGAAGTTTTAGAATAACTATTTTTTTATTAAACTGTTTATTTTTGTAATATAAAATATTCGTCCTACTAATATTAGTAAATAACTACTACTAATATTAGTATAAAATTATAAATTAGGTGAAAGTTTGTTGGGTTGTTTGTAAGTATGTTTCTTACATTTTCACGCAAAAACTACTGACCCGGTTGCGATGAAACTCGGTATGTATATAGCTGCAGACCTGAATACATAGAATTAATGACATAGGTTACTTTTAATCCCGATATTCTCATGAGATCGGGACTTACGCAAGTGAAACCGCTGGGCGGTGCTAGTATTATTATAATAATGGACGTTTTTTATTTAAAACATCATTAGTTAAGCATAATAAATCGTCCTAAGCTATTTTGGAATCAGTACTAGGTTTTGGGTATTGACCTCATACAGCCTGCCCCAGTGTGCGTCGTCGTCGGTTGTTCGGTGGCCGGTGCAAGCTCGGCACTTTACGTAGTAGGTATCGTAACACCTGTCAAAAGTCTGCCTGGATACTTTTATTTACTAATAAAAAATTATATTTCAAATCGAATTGAGAATCTCTTCCTTTTCTGAATAAAATGCAATAAAATATTTTGTAAGTATTTGTGTTGAAATGTTACATCAAAATTGTATGTTTTGTATTTTAAATTTGGCAACACTAATTTTGTGCAGTACAATTTTATTGCGCTTCTTTTTTGACCATCCTAGTTGCATAGTTTTTCTTATAAAGCGTCACGTTTGTGCCTAAGTATAAAATTAGTTTTTGTCAACGAGTTGCTGGAATTCCTGCAAGCTATACCAGCAGAAATTACAATGGATTCGGATGACGAAATTGAAGAAACTCCTGAATACCGGGGTGTTCCCGCCACAATCATTCTCATCAATATTTTCGATCCTTTAGAACTCAAAACACCCGAGGTGGCTTATTCTGCAACTTGCAGGTTACTGCGGCAATATCTACGAGAGTCTAGTTCGCAGTATGTCGGTGTTAGTCTATTTGGTTTAGAAGTTACAAACGCTTCCATGCTTGGAGCGAAAAGCGTTCTCGATGTTTTCCCTTTGACTCAACCCACTTTAGATGATTATAAAAAACTCAAGGATGTGAACTTATCCAGTTTGAAACAAGAAAAAGAATTATCAATGTCAGAGGTATTATTGCATTGCAGTAAAATGTTTGCAAATTGTAAAAAACAGTTGTCATCTCGCACGATTTTAATATTGTCAAGACTCGACACACCACCAATACCAGCTGATCAAAAACCAACGCTATACAGAGTCGTTGACTTGACAAACTCCAATGTTGATTTGAAACTTATAAACATAGCAGAAACAGATTATACCATAAATACCTTTTACCATGAATTTTTGAAAAATATAAAAAAGGATGTTGTTCTACCAATGCCAATATGGAATGTTAAAGATATCGAAATGTCTATGTACAAACAATCACATCGACATTTAGCTGTTGCTAAACTAAACTTCGAAATTGGAGAAGAAATGAGCATTGGTGTCAGCGTTTACAATTTATTGAAGAGTGTAAGTTACGTAAAGTCAACCCCTTTGGACAGAGATACTAATGCACCTTTGACAACTGTTAACAAAACTATGAAAAACTCCGCTGACGATGCCAGAGGAATGGATATTGATGGTGAAGAACAGGCACCGAGACAAGTACCAATATTGAAATCAGAGCAGCTCCATTGTCAAGAATACGGCGGTGAAAGAATTGGATTCACTGACATTGAATTTAAATTACTGAAAAACCCATTTGGTTCTCCAATGCTTAAACTGCTGGGTTTTAAGCCAGCTACGTTTATACAAAAGGAAAGATGGTTTTTAAAGAAATGTCACTTCCTGTTTCCCAACGAAGATATCATTGAGGGTTCTACAGTTGCATTTAAAGCCTTGCATCAAGCATGTGTCGATACAGGCATGGTTGCCTTCTGTGTGTTGTGTACAAGAGTCAACTCAAGACCTTTCAATGTTGTTTTATCTCCATGCACCAATCCACTTGGCTTAGACATTGATGTTGGATTTGACATTATATGTTTACCATTTGTTGAGAATGTAAGAGATATTCCAACAAATGAAGATGAAGATACCAGCATTTCTGAAGCACACAAAACAGTTATGAGAGATATAATTAAAACTATTAGTTTTGATTATAAACCTGAAATGTTTGAGAACCCAAAAATGCAAAAACTGTACAGAGCTTTGGAGGATATTGCTTTAGATGAAAAAGATATTGAACCATTTATTGATACAACTAAACCAAGTCCTGATAAATTTGAAGATGTTAAGGATGATTTGTTTCAAGAAATATTTGGCCCATTTGCAGCAGCTCCTGTCAAAAGAACAGTGCCTAGAGAAGAATCAACCACTTCCAAAAGAGCTAGAATGGAAGAAATTGATGAGTCATTATTACAAAGTAGAATAGCCAGTAACCAAGTTACTAAGTACACTGTTCCAAATTTAAAAGACATACTGAAATCTAAGGACATCCCTGAACTACCAGCCTTAAATGGCCTTAAAAAGGCCGAACTTGTTAATTTAGTCATTAAACACTTCAAGTGATTAAATAAGTAAAATAAGCACCTAGAAGGTGTAAAATTGTGTTAAGTTTCACAATTTTCTATTTTTGTATTACCTTTTGTGATTGAAAAATCAATAAAACAAATTGTTAACTAATTTAATAAATAAGAATTTTATTACATTACAACAAAATTTATCACAGAAATTAAACTAAATGTAAAGAGATCCATCGGCTGGACCAAGATGGTGGATTCCAATCAGTAGTGCATCCACTAGAGTCCAAACACCAAGTCCTCCGAAACTGAACAATTTTCCAATGCCTTCTTGCCAATGGCCTAAGTAGAATCTGTCAGCCCCAAACCCACCAAGAGTCAAGGCTAAGATTAATGCTGTACCCCATCTAGTGCCTGCAGTCCAGGAGCAACGGATCTTTTTGAGGAACCTCCTTTTTCCTAAGCATACTATTTCATCTGAGACTGTACAGTTAGTCCTAAAAAGAAAATAAGCACCAATGACCTTCAATTTTTTTAAAACTAAATATTTTAGTTATTTGCATTCAATAACTTACAAATAGAATTTGAGTGGTGATGCTAAAGAGTTGCAGTTAGCTTTCTGATCACAACGATGTTCCCATGTATCTGTTTGGTAACAAAATCGACACATTGCTGTCTTATTGAATGTTTTAGTCCCCTGAAATAAGAATTTATGAAACAATATGAACATCTGACGTATTGACAGGTGTAGCAATAGTGAAAAAAAAATTTAGGCTAGGTACTGGTTTCAGAAAAAATAATATTTCTATATTAAAGCCTAAAAAAATAGAAGTAAGACAGATTTGTGAAATACTAGCTGCACCCCGCGGTTTCACCTGCGTAAGTTCGAGTCCAGTAAGAATATCGTGATAAAAAGAAGCCTATGTGTTAATCCAGGTCTCTAGCTATCTACATACCGAGTTGCAATCGGCTTGGTTTTTGCGTGAAGGAATAACAAACATACACACAAACTTTCACATTTATAATATTTAGTAGGATTTTTGAGGGTGTACAATGATACACAAAGTTAAGAGGAAAGGGTACCGGGGGCTTTCTCCATACAAACTATTACAAACGTAGTCGACTGTTTTCTCCCTGGATAATGACACTAGCTAGCCTAGCATGACGACCAAAACACGATACGATAAAGCTATATCACGCGATATAACTACATCAACTCTCAAAATATGATAGATAAAGCCGCCATGTTGAATTTTTATCATAATTTTTGTCGCAATTTATAATAAAAATTTAACATGGCGGCTTTATGTATCATATTTTGAGAGTTGATGTAGTTATATCGCGTGATATAGCTTTATCGTATCGTGTTTTGGTCGTCATGCTAGGCAGGCAGAGCAAATATTTTTGGTGCATAAAACTTATAACTGCCATGACCATGCCCCTATTTTTTGTTTTTTTTAATTATTAATTTTTTTTAATTTTAATTTCTATGATAATTAGAAAATGAAAAAAACCAAAACATAGGGGCATAGTCATGGCAGTTATAGGTTTTATGGCACAAAAATATTTGTGCTAGTGTCATTATCCAGGGAGGAAACAGTCGATTACGTTTGTATGGAGAGCGCGCAGGTACCCTTTCACCTTAAGTAGGTTACTCACATTACAAGCCACTTTTGGCTTCACTGTGCAGCTGTAATTGTATATGCCACCATAACGGCAATCAAGACTCAAGTCATCACAAGTAATACAAGGATAGTTTAACGTAGAACACTCATGTTCCTGATCTTGAGGGCAACTTTTCAAGTACTCTTCATTTTCACTAAAACTCACGCCCCTGTCGTTCGAATCATCTTTCAACTTGCTTTCTTTACTTTGTAAATCCATGTTATTATTTGCTGTAATTAAAACATCAATTTAAATGAAATAAATGGGTAAAGATGGGATAAAGTAAATCAGTTATTGCTTCAATATACAAGATAATGTAACAAATAAACGTACCCATGTCAGTAGTGTGTATCGTATTAAAAATAACCAAAAGAACTAACACAAAACAGTCTTTCACATTTATACGCAACGGTGTGGTTCTCGGCATTTTTAAATATACTTATTGATTATTCTAAAGAAATTCACATTTTTTCAAGAAAAACTAACAATATTATTTCAACAGAATGTTGACCACAGACCATTAAGAAATGTTAACTTGACATTGACAACTGTTTAATTATTAATTGGTGACAATGACGTTGATTACAATTCAATACAATACAACAAAATATTCTGCTGCTACTTGGGTAAGGGCTTCCAAAATATTTTCAAGAAAGGCGTACCGAAAATAAGTATGTACTTTATTCGTTGAATGATTAAACTCAACTCTATCAAGCTTCGAACATATTAATAAAGTTTCTATGTCCGTAATTTACCCAGACACTACCTACTTATGGGACAATAAAACAATCGTTTGTATTCAGACATTTAATGATATATTTTATTCAAAATTAATTAATTACATGGGTACAAATTCACTTTAGAGAACTTTCAGCACTCTTACACCTTATTATCTAATTACACTTTTCGCCACACAGCTTTTTATGTTCCTATACGTACACATAATTTTGTCCATGGTACATGCACAGATTAAAGTAAAAATTATTAGCGTATGCCTTGATAAGAGGGATTTCTTAGATCGACGAGCGTACCATGGCACTTGAGTATCAAATTCAATCTAATAAGTTTCAATTAACAATTATTATATTAAGTAAATCATTGATTCCTATCCTATAACACAAGTACGCTAGATTTAATATCCCATACAAAACGTAATTTTTATTATTATTGTGTGCATAACCTAAGCGTCCCTGTTGAGAATATTGCGAAAATATTAAACAAAAGAGTTGCCATTGACTAGTTCCAAGTGTCTTCATCACCATTCACTGAGTACTTTGTATTAAAGGATATCTATGCTTTCACTACTGCTCTCAGCGCTAAAGTGGCGATAATCAAATGGACGCTTTTCTTTAAAAACAGTCGCCTGTCTAGCGTAATTATACTATAGAGATAAATAAGGTTAACAAAACAGTACTTACATATAATATAATTTCATAGTTACAAAAAAAAATCTACAAAACAACATTCACAAATATTTATGCAACAACAAGCAAGAATTGTAATTAAATGATTTAAGTATTACTTTACATTAGAATTTTCAGAAGAAATAGAACAATAAAATTAAAAGAAAAAAAAATGATAGAAATAAATAGAATAAAAGGAAAATAGAAAATGGACAAAATTAATGACAAGAAAAATAAATTAATAAATATTGCAGGACAGTAACGAAGACTTGTGTTATGGGTGCATGACGGGACCAGCTTCGTAGAAGTAATTAAACCACAAAATACACCAATCAGCGCAGCACATTAATTCATTTCAGTCCTTTTTTTCTTAGCACTTTTGCCGCGAGTTAGTTTAATTAACATAGCATATTCCACAGAAAACTAAACTAGCTTCGAGAATCAGCATTATTGGTATCCCCATCAGTTTCAAAATTTACCTTTTTACTATCATTTGACTTTTCAGTAATAGTCGATAGATTAGGGACGGCACAGGATGTGAATATCTGGTTCAAATTCGCTCCAAAACTTCGCGTCAAACGATTAGATGGCAGGACAATATTAGTGTTCGTATCGTCTTCACTAAGCAGATACCATTTACTTGGTTGTGATGGTACTTCGTCTGATAAATCTTCAGTTATTAAACTGCTATTCATGTTGGTTGGGCTGTTGTGTTCGGTTGCAGTGGCGCTGTAGAAGATTTCGTCAGTTAGGGGTTGACCTGAAATTATTACAATTAATAAATAAATAAATATTGCAGGATGTGGCGGACACACAGGAATGTGTGTCAGCACATTCCGTCATACTCTATACTCTATAGCGACCGCTGAAATACGTGTCTTTATTATATCTTATGAATATCACGTGTATACGTGATAGTTTGTATATCAGATGCGCCACCTACTGTTACCCTTTCCTATCTAGATATCTGTGTAGTATAGTATATAAGCTATGATCTGTTATACGGAGTCAGGCTAGGAGAATAAATCCTACCGTCACAATGGACGACTAGTTTCATTACTCCATCTGGGCACCCCACACAGGACATTGCACACATCGCCATCTAGCCCGAAGTTAAGTTACTAGACTTGTGTTATGGGTGCTAGACAACGGATATACTACTTATATACTTTTAAGCTATTGCAAAACTTTTATCGCGGGCTTTGACGCGGCGACCGAATCAAGAAATTCCGTAACGAAAATAAAACCTAACACCCCCCACTCCGCCTACCATGTAGCTCGGCCGAGCGTTCGCTATGCAATAGCTTTACCGCGGCAGTCCCCGAGTGCCACACGTTTTTTTTTTGTAAATATATATTTATAATACATAGAAACAACCAGACCACAGACAAATATCTAAGCATAAATGTCTGAGACGGGAATCGAACCCGTAACCCTGTGTTTGGCAGTCCGGCATGGCAGCAGCATTGTTCCAACTGGGTCGAAATTAAGGCTCTGCGCAAACGGACCACCAACTACAGCCACCGATGGCAGTTCACACGATTTTTCATACATTTTGCCAAAACGCGGCGCACACACGTGATCGGTGGCGGCCACAAAAAAATGTATGAAAAATCCTGTGAACTGCTATTGGCTGGCCACCGGTGGCTGTAGTCGGTGGTCCGTTTGCGTAGAGCCTTAGTTAAAGAGTTAGTTAGCCCATTGATTATATCTAAGTCCAATTAAGCCAACCAAATAATAGAAGCTGGCCTTATAAAAGCGAGACACATAATAAATACGAGTGGTGTTGGCCTAGTAGTAGATACCTCGATTTTCATTCTTAAGGTCGTGGGTTCAAATCCCGCCCGCTCGTGTGCACTGGATGGATATTTCTTATGAAAAATTTATGAGCGCTAGCTGAAATTGCTCTTACGGTGAAGGAAAACATACTGATGAACCCACTGCTCAGTTGGCTCCGGACGTATTGACAACTTCTTTTCTCTGAATATGGTCGACAAAGCTGGGCAAACATACTCCATCCTCAAGCAAAAAGGACCCAACTAAGTAACAAGTATTGACAGGGTAATGTATCTTGCCATGTTCATTCTTTCGTCATTCAACCAGGCAAATTGATACGAGGCACCGATTCGTGCAAATACCAGACGACGGCACTAAGCGTTTTGCTTCGTCATCCCTTATTCGTACTGCAAGGTAATGGAATCAGTTGCCTGGGCCTGCCTTTCCTGATGTATACAATTTGGGGGTCTTCAAGTCGCAAGTGAATAGGTATCTTCTAGGAAGGCGTGTTACATCTTAGGCCGCATCGTCACCTACCATCAGGCAGGTGTGATAGTGGTCAAACGCTGACCTATCATATTAAAAAAAAGAAGAGAGGAATACTCACTTTTCCGAAAACCATCCTGCGCATCATCCAGCACTTCAGAGAATATTTCAGTGTCATCAATCAATTTCATCAGGTCACTATCAGACGAATTATTTATAGATATTATCGACTTTGAATTCTCAACAAACTCTAAACTATCGCCTATACATTCATTCGCATGAAGACACGTATCAGAGTGGTTATGTATAAGATCCACACTCTCATTTCCCTTCAAAAACATTGCGGAAAAACATCCAGTTTCATTTATACCGCTATCAGTTAGGACCGAAGCTTTAGCACTTTCTGTAGAGTTTCTAGAATCTTTGCTTCGGCTTCTCGGTCTTTGAATTTTAACTTTTATTACATCTTTTTTCTTTTTGCCTTTTACTTTTTCGGTTACTTTATCTTCTTTGGTCTCAGTAATGCTTCTTGCGTTATCTTCAGGAGTTATTATATTGATAAGGGGTGGACACGATTTCCGACCACCTAAAGAACAAGATTCCATGTGTTCCTCTTCAATGCCAGGGTTTACTGCAGCTTTCTTCTTATTAGTTGTTCTTTTACGAGGTGTAGAGCATCTCTTTTTGGCTCTAGTCTTCTTTGGAATTTCTAGAGCTTCATCAACTTGATCGATTTCCATATTTTCTTTACCGTTGGTGATTTTCTTAGCGCTTTCTAGTAATAAGTCGTGTAGTTTCTTGTTAATTGTATCAGATATTGATTTATTTTCAATATTAGCTTTGGCTGCTATTTTATTTGAAGATTCCGTAGGAGAATTTTTATCAACACTATTAGGTGATTTAATATTATTACTTTGTTGCAGTTCGCACTGTCCAGCCATTAGTGGAATAGAAACATCAACATCAGACATGACATATTTGTTGTAATGTAAGTTATCATCACGGATATTGCACGTTTCGTTTAGGGTGACATTCTTGATCATTTCTCTGCTTATAGTTAGATTCTCTACTACAGACAATTCAGGAGACATAGGAAGTGAAACATTACTTGAACTACCGATTTCGACTAAAACGTTACAACCGCTAGATCTATCTGATTCACTTTTAGATACATAATTGAAATGTCTTATTTCGTCACTAATTTCGTCTTCTTCAATACTTTGTAATACTTTTATAGTTTTTGGCTGCGGAACTAAGAGTTGGTAGGAGTCTGTTCTATACACTTCTGAGTTTAAAGTCTGTTGAGTCTTTCTCGAAGGCACAAAGTACGAAGAATTACTTGAATCAGACGTTAACATTTCTGATAAATTAGGCAGCGACTTCCTTCTATCAATTCGTTTGGAACTAAGGACTCTATAACTGGACCTCCTTTCTCTCTTTTTTCTTTTAGTTGGCATGGGACTAAAGTCGGAATCCTGGTAGCCTTGAGCGCTGTCGATGGAACGTATAGATACGTCTTGCGTGCATGCTTCGGCCAAGCTGTTTGGAAAAGAAGCGACGGGTTAAAAGCTGGATGAAGCTATAAGCAGAAGCTAACAACATCAAATCAATTTTCAAAATCAGGACAGCAATATCAACACAACCATTGTAAGCTGACCACGATTTCCAGCTGTTAACGAAGGGTATGGGTGAACTTTATCTTCCATGATGTGAAGATGTGCATTTCAACATGCGCCGTAGATTTAACGACCGGTAAAAGTGTGCTAATACGCTGCGAATGTGTGCGTGAGGGTGAAAAGCGTCGGAATTGGTCAGGACAGTGATTTACGCATACATTAGCAACTTGTACACTTAAGGTCCTACGCCAACGACCTTGCTACACAGGTTTCTAAATAGTTACTATCGGAACCGGTCGCCTTTGTTGGTGAAAATTGTTGATTGTTGCGAATGTGTTTTGTTTGTCTCAAAAGTGCTCAGATCTCTAATATAGGTCCGTGGCTGAGATGTAATTGTAGGCGAGATCTTTACCGATATTATGAGGTAATTTGAGACAAAAATTCCTTGTCATTTCAAGGTTCTACTAGTTTTCATTCTTAATTTAACGATAGCTTAAAAACTATAGGAAATTTTTGGCTCAAAGTCACACCAAAATGTCGGTAAAGATCTCACCTAAAATTACATCTCAGCACTTTTGATAAAAACAAAACACATTCGTAACAATTTTCACCAACAAAGGCGACATGTGCCGGTAGTAATTATTTAGCATCCTGTGTAGCAACGTCGTTGGCGCATGGACCCAACTTAAACCGCTGCAGCAATTTGGCCCATGCGGATAGTTTAAAAAGGTAGAAATGCGAAAACCTTCGTTGACAGCAAGTGATCGTGATACATCTAAAGACCAGTGTGTGACCAAGAAAAAATTTAAGACAGCAAAGAGAAGCTAGTTTTGCTGAACTGGCTAGTTGACGCCATTAGTGCGTAATACATATAACATGCATGGATTGGAATGGAAGCAGGTACATAATATAATGAATATTAATCTACAAATAAACTAAGTATAATCTTTAAAATAATACACTCGTTCAAGTTTTAATGTTTTATTATCAATCACACCTGCTCCCATTTTACAAAATACACATTATGGGCACGTTTTACGTACTTACAAAGCGAACAATATCATGAAACAGTAATACAATTTATATTATTATTTCATTACACATATTGTTAAAAATAGTGTAGTACAGATCTTGAAATTACGAGTGCTCGTGGCCTTTATTTGTAGTTGTAATCGTAGTGTAATCTATACTTTGTTTGTTTGAAGAGTTTGTTTGTTGGTTTGTTTGAACGCGCTAATCTCAGGAACTACTGGTTCGAATTAAAAAATATTTTTGGGTCGGATAGTTCATTTATCGAGGAAGGCTTTAGGCTATACTAGCTGCGCTACGCGGTTTCACCCGCGTAACTCCCGATCTCGTGTGAATATCGAAATATAAAAGTAGCCAGTAGCCTTCTTCTGAGAATAACAAGTTCAAACAAACAAACTCATCAGCTTTATAATATTAAGTTTAGATAACATCACGCTGCGACCAATAGGAGCGAAGAATCAGTGGGAAATGTGAAATAAATGGGGAAAATTATTCATTTTTGACGGCTTCCGTTTTTTGTTTGAACGCGCTGATCTCAAGAACTACTGGTTCGAATTATTTTAATTATTTATTTTATTTTAAAAAAATTATTTTATTTTGATATTCGCACGGGATTGGAGCGGTCAGTAGCGAGCGACACGTTATACAGATTGGTCACTCACACAAACAAGAGGCCGAGCGTACTAGTGAATTACAAGAACTGTAACTTTTAGATAAAAATGTATAAGTTGTACTTGATGTTAAATAGTCCAATCATATTGATATTTAAAAAAATTCAAGTATGTGATTTTAAACTATCATGAAAGTTATTTGTAAAGGGATATTTTACCATGTTTATTAAATAAATATTGCAGGACATTCCACACATCGCCATCTAGCCCCAAGCTAAGTAACTAAACTTGTGCTATGGGTGCTACACAACGATAATACCTACTTATATACTTTTGTAAATATATACTTATACATATAAAAAAACAGACCAGACAAATATCTAAGCATAAATACTTGTCTGAGTCGGGAATCAAACCAGCAACCCTGTGTTTGCCAGTCCGGCATGGTGTTCATTGTGCCAACTGGGTCGTTTATTATTTTTATTTTGTTGAACTCACGCAAACTCCAGTCTCGTTGAATATGATGTTTGAAACAACATTAAAATAACGAGCTCCACATAATAAAAACACGGTAAATATCCCTTTTTTTAACTTTAAGTTTATGTATGTTTTTAAAATAATTATTATGAAAATCTACCATGCATATAAATGTCCTATATTTAAAAAATAACATGACAATTGGTGTACATCGTCAACAACCAATCATAGCCATTTTAAATATACACATACTAGCGACCCGCCCCGGCTTCGCACGGCTATATTATGCATGTATTATACATATAAACCTTCCTCTTTAGTCACCCTATCTATAAAAAAAAACCCCATCAAAATCCGTTGCGTAGTTTTAAAGATTTAAGCAGTCAAAGGGAAATAGGGACAGAAAAAGCGACTTTGTTTTATACTATGTAGTGATAAAACACGAAATACAAACAATACTACACATATACGTACATACATTCAATATGAAAGGACACTGAAGTAATAAAAAATAACTTCAACAATTTGTTGATTGATTTTCATGATTAAAGGAAACTAGTGTAAAGGTTTCCTTAAAAAAATACCAAAAAATCTATTACTATGGAATAAAAATATAAATTTAAATGCTTGATTTCAAGTTTATTTCGCAATCTCATATAAAAAAACGCATAAACTTTCAAATGATTTAGAAAGAGTTAATTTTATCAACTTTTTTTGAGCAATGATAATAAAAAAGTACTTTTTGTATAATTCAGTCAATAAAAACTCTAATATACAGATAAAAACTCTAAGAGACAGATACACATTTTTATATAAAGATTTTATCCAATAGAATTTAATTCTAAAACTTTATCTTCGTACTAGTTAAAATTACTAAAATAATTAATATGATCCAAAAATAATGTTAAAAATAACAGACTAAAAACAATTTAATACACAAAATGGAGATTGCGAATTACACAAGCCTAAAAAGTAAGATATAAATTATTGGAAGCGTATATAAGAAATTAGGTACAGATATGTATCATAATTTATAAGATTATAAAAATACTCAGAAATTGACATTCATTGCCGACAATACAGGATTATTGGTAATTATATTAGCAAGCCATTGAGGGCTACTTCTGTGCACCTAAACAAACAACTTTTGTTCTACGACCTTTGGGAATTCGAACATTTTTTTGAAAATTTTGAGGGTTTACCTGAAAATCAGCTGTTCCATACACGGAGAGGTCATTAACCTTAAAATTTAACTTATTTTTTAAGTTTTATCTGCTGTTCTATGTCTGAATGACTTTTGATCAGCTGTTTTCGAATTTACATAACTTCAAAATTTTCATTTTTTTTTCGAATTTTCAAAAGTCGTAGAACAAAAGTTGTTTGTTAAGATGCACAGAAGTAACCCTCAACGGCTTGCTAGTATAATTACCAATAACCCTGTATGTATATAAACCCAAAATGATCAATACAGGACGCAGTGAGAGCTGACCTGCGCGAACTTCAAGTTAACAATTGGCAAGAAATAGCACAGGACTGGGAGCGATATAAGACTCTCCTTTCGGAGGCCAAGATCCACTTTGGGTCGCTGAGCCAGCAGAGTAAGTAAAATGATCAACACGTTTAACGCTAAATTGGTCTTGTATAAGAGGTGATCCATCTTACACTGTCCCACTGCTCGGCAAGAGTCTCTCTTATCCAGTAGCGTAGCGAGGAGGAGCGGCAGAATTCGGAAAAAAATATTGTGCGGTCACTGGCGGTCAGTCAGACACTTACCTTTATAAGAAATTAGCTTTTACCCACTTGTACATATTGGATGTCCCTCCCACCCAATACAGTTGTAGTAAATCACGAGTCGCCCCGCATCTTTACTTACATGGTTTTGAAATAAATATTTTTTGCTCAAATCCCTCTTATCGATACGTTTTTATGACGTCAAAAGGGCGCCATATTATGACTCCACCCCGGGCGACAGTCACCCACGCTACGCCACTGCTCTTATATCTCTCCATTGGTCGTTGTTCAGGGCCACCTACGGCCAATCTTATTCGGGGCAAAATGTACAAAAATAGCTAAGTCTTACGCAAATTGTGAAATCTCAGTCAGTTATTTAGTTAGTATGGAAACACGTAGGTATTCAAGAAATTCTTCAATATTTCTTAATTAGTAACCTACGTACAAATATTTAGTGACTTAATATTAGACATTATTTTACGATCTAAACTAATGTATCATATTATTATGTAGCTCGTTTGTGGTTGACTATTTTATCAAAGAATAACTAAGATACTAGGGATCTAAGGGACCAGCCTAAATAGATTACATCCAATAACTTATATCTAAACAAAACATGTACAGTTTAAAATTGCACACGATTATCGTACTTATTGTTTATAGTTATAAATATTAAATCTACCTTCGTTTAGCCTTTTTGTTTGTCTGTTTAGTTTCGTTGGGTGGTAGCATGTAACGGACGTTTTCTTCGTCGTCTATGGATTTCCTAGACGCAGACCGCCTTGTTGTCATTCGATTTTGGATTGGCTTTTTTTCTGAAAATAAAAAAATACACCTTTAAAATCTTCTTTACATATAAAAATAATGTATGGTTAGATCTTTAAAACTACGCAACGGATTTTGATGTAGTTTTTAATAGATACAGTGATTCAAGAGGAAGGTTTACATGTATAACTAGCTGCGCTCCGCGGTTTCACCCGCGTAACTCCCGATCCCGTGGGAATATCGGGATAAAAAGTAGCCTATAACCTTCCTCGATAAATGGACTATCCAACACAAAAAGAATTTTTCAATTCGAACCAGCAGTTCCTGAGATTAGCGCGTTCAAACAAACAAACAAACTCTTCAGCTTTATAATATTAGTATAGATGTACAGCCGTGCGAAGCCGGTGCGGGTCGCTAGTTATATATAATTCTACTGTACGTGTGTATGTCACTGAACTCCTCCTAAATGGCTGGACTGATTTGAATGAATTTTTAGGGGTCCGTAGCCAAATGGCAAAAAATGGAACTCTTATAGATTCGTCATGTCTGTATGTCTGCCGTATGTCACAGCCACTTTTTTTGTATGTGTTTGGGTGGCTTCCTGGATGGTTTAGATTCACAAATCAGCCCGGCAGATGGCGCTGCAGTTTGTACAATACAACACAGTAAGGAACATAGAACACGATATACACATAGTAAAGTAATAGCTATAAAGTACAAGTTGCACAAATGGGCGGCCTTATCGCTGAGCGCGATTTCTTCCAGGCAACCTTTGGATGGAAAAGAACTGATTTAGCTAGTTGATTTCTAGTATTGTATTTATATTTTTTCTATTTTTGTATTCATAAGACAGTGATGGACTTTTATCAGAAAGCTTATTACAACTTAGTACAAAAATTAAAGAATACACTTCAGCGGCCATTTTGACTTCTCAAAGCCAACTCGATTTTGTCAACAAATCTTTGTTTTAGCACATGAGATGGAAAATAATGACAATTCTAATCAACCAATGCATTATTTCTACGGATCAATTACTTACTGGTATAATTTGCTACTCAAACACTAGTAGTGTTTACTGAAACTTAAAAGCTAATTGACAGAAGATGTATTTAAAACTAAACAAATAATATTTACCAGTATTTTTTTTTGATGCCCTGCTAGATCTTTTCGAAGCATTCGATATGGTTTGAACATTTTTTATCGTTTCATCATCAGCAGCTTTATTCTGTTCGTCATTTTGTTTCTCCTGTGTTTTTTCATTGCTTGCCGTTTCGTTTTCGGCTCCTCCAGCTCCATTCTCTTCGCCATTTTGTTTTTCCTGAGTTTTTTCATTGATTGCCGTTTCTTTTTCGGCTACATTTTGTTCCATTTCTGTTTTGTCAGATTTGGAATCTTTTCTCGTTTCTCTTGCTTCCGGTTTTGAACTATCTTTTTGAGTTATATTGGCTTTTGAAGTTGATGGAGCTGATTTCCTTGGTCTGCCCGGTCTGTAACAAGTATACAAGCATACTATACAAGCTGTGGCGTTTTAATTAAAAAGGTCATAAATATAAATGAAACTAGCGACCCGCCCCGGCTTCGCTCGGCTATATTATGCATGTATTATACATATAAACCTTCCTCTTGAATCACTATTCACTATTAAAGAAAACCGCATCAAAATCCGTTGCGTAGTTTTAAAGATTTAAGCATACATAGGGATATAGGGACAGACAAAGCGACTTTGTTTTATACTATGTAGTGAGTAGTGATAATACTTTTAGATAATATTGCTTTCTATCAGTGAAAGAATGATCATAATCGGTTCAAAATCATTTCATATAGTTTTACTGTTTTAGTTTTATGGGGCTGTCTCCGCACTTAGCCTCATTATTTGGGCCATTGTGCGTAATCATTTCATATATTAGCGCGAGTAAACAAATTGTTCCGCTTTTGTATTATCCCTAGTCCTGATCCCGCGGGAATTTCGGGATCATATCCTATGTCCTTCTCCATCCCGCTACCACAATGGCATTTTCATCCAAACCGGTCCAGTTACTAGTCGTTTGACCGTGAAAAGGGGAATAAGAAAATAAATACACAAACTTACGGATTTATAATATCAGCTAAGGATAAAAATACCTACTTATAAATACCCAGGTACTATACTAATACCAAATAACTGTTATTCTATTGAGTAAGCAAAAGCAAGTCTTGGCGGTTGAGTATAACATCGGAGACAAAATGTTTTTGGAAAGGGGATATGGTCTATTGCGTTGGGTCGTTCCTTTTGCAGAGGCTTGCGGTGCAGCGGGGTGCTGCGTATGAGCTATTTTAATTTATAGTTTAAAATTAAAATATCTAGTCATGTTTTAGTGGAACCATTTAAAAAAATAACGAAATATATTACTTGTTTTTTGTTTATTAACTAAAAAAAAACTAATTTATAACTAGCTGCCTCCCGCGGTTTCACTTGCGTAATTATTTTCTACGTAACTTTCTTAATTTTTTCTTCCGCTGACAATAACAAAGACAACAAAAAAAAAGAATTAGCGAAATCGGTTCAGCTGTTCTCTAATTTACGCTTAGCAACACATTCAGCGATTAAGGTGAAAGGGTACCTGCGCGCTCTCCATACAAACGTAGTCGACTGTTTCCTCCCTGGATAATGACACTAGCACAAATATTTTTGTGCCAAAAAACCTATATCTGCCATGACTATGCCCCTATGTTTTGGTTTTTGACGTGACAACGTCTTATAAATTGGTTTGCCGGGTGACACTTCAAGAAACTGCGTTACGCTCCGCTGACGTTATGCGCTCACAATGAGAGCGAGTGAGAGGCACGCGGGCATGGTTAGCCCGCCTAAGAGCGAGAGAGACAGACATAAAAAGTGAAAGGCACGCGTCCCTTCCACTCGAGCACAGTTGTTGTCACGTAAAACTTTCGCCCGTATACCGACTTTACAGGCAACCAGTTTTTTCATTTTCTAATTATCATAGAAATTAAGATTATAAAAATAAAAAAAAATAAAAAATAGGGGCATGGTCATGGCAGTTATAAGTTTTATGCACCAAAAATATTTGCTCTAGTGTCATTATACAGGGAGAAAACAGGCGACTACGTTTGTAATAGTTTGTATGGAAAAAGCCCCCGGTACCCTTTCCTCTTAATTTTTATATTATAGATAGATAAACATTTACGAAGCCAATTGGGGTGGTATTTTGGGATGTATGTAGTTCACATTGTACAAATTGCTTTAAGTTTTGAACTAGTATATATTTAGGAGTGATTTAAAAATACCTTTTAGTAACTTTAGAGTTATCTTCGACGACAGGTTTAGATTCAGGTTTAGGTTCTTGCTCCACATCTTTGTCTTTCAATTCTAGATCTTCGATCTCTTTGAATATCTCATTTTCCATTTTATTCATTTTTTCATGGACTTCTAGAAAGAGAATACATAATAGGTAATTTTAAGGTCATTGAGATACACGCGGAAGTCCCGATCCCGTGGGAAAACAAGATAAACAGACGGACAAGAAAGTGATCTTATAAGGGTTCCTTTTTTACGGTTCGGAACCCTAAAATAAAAACAGCCTATGTGTTAATCCAGGTTTCCAGCGATCTACATACAAATTTCTTTGCAATCGGTTCAGAAGTTTTTACGTGAAGGAGTTTTTACGTGGGGGACATTTACACAAACTTTCACATATACACAAATATTATTAGGAGGTAAGATTTTTTGGCAACCATTATACAAGGTCCGCTTAGCTTGGGTTTAGATGGCGCTGTGTAAAATAGCAATAAAAATAAAACTGCAATATTAGTAGGAAATAATAAATAAATATTGCAGGACATTCCACACATCACCATCTAAACCCAAGCTAACTAGACTTGTGTTATGGGTGCTAGACAAAATACTACTTGAATACTTTTCTTTTGTAAATATATACTTATTAGAAACAACCTGGAGCCTTATTTTTGAATCGTTCGCCACGCGTCGCGCGCTCGATTTCTACTGATATTCGTTCGACATCGGAAATTCGCTATTTTTGAATCGCTCCATCGTAACGAGTGGTCTCCATCACTCGTCGCCGACAGGCGAGTGGTAGAATAAACATCAAACAATCATAGTCAAACATTCGGAAACGGTCTTTGAAAAATATTTATATCTTTTGGGATAATTTCGGATGTCCGCTGGTAATTACCGCTTTTCAAATAACTGCGTAAAACGAATAAAAATTGACATTTTAAATTTCGACGACGAACGATTCAAAAATACAGTAAATTTGTGTCATGCGACTTGGAAGTCGAGCGTGACTTGTAGGCGTATACGACGAAGCTTTGTCACACGAGCGATTCAAAAATAGAGCCCCAGACCACAGACAAATATCTAAGCAATAAATACTTGTCTGAGGCGGGAATTGAAATTGAACGTTTGGCAGTCCGGAATGGTGACTATTGTGCCAACTGGTTGCCAACGAAAACTAACCTGGATCGACAGTAGGTGTTGCCATAGGCGTAGACTTTCCACTGTCAATTACAACGGTTTCAATTTCCGTGCTAATCGGGGCGGGACGGGGTTGGTTCACGATTTTCCTAACGATCGTTCGTCTCGGCTGTGGCCTCATTTTTGTGTCTTCTGTATTGAGTAGTTTTATTACTTGCTGGAGTGCAGGGTTTAATGCTGACCAGTAGCCTTCCAAAAGTACTTCCTGTGATATAAAAAAAGTAAAGGGCATAATAACGTGATGTTTTTTTTTTTGGCATTTTTTAACCCCTTGGTTGGTTGATGGGGAAAATGGCTGGAAAAAGGAAAGTCGGTCGTAGGAAAAAATCCTGGTTGCGGAATATAAGAGAGTGGACAGGGATAGCGAGTGCCGCACAACTTTTTAGCCTCGCAAGAGATCGGGTCAAATATTCTGAGCTGACTGCCAACCTTCACTAGTTGGAGAGGCGCCCTGAGAAGAAGAAGAACCCCTTGGTGAGGTTTAAGACTACCCAATATATATCACATGTATTTTTAGTACCTACAAAGAATCTTTTTTTATATTTATAAAATACAGGTAAGTATAAGTAACATCTAATTTTATTAAAGAAAATTTAGCGCCGCTTTTTGGTTGAGTATGACGCGTTTGCCGAAAAAATAAGTAAACGTGGTATATTACTACACCGATGTAATATTGTCAGTAGATCAGATATTTATTTTGCGGGCAGCTTCAATCTGTTACTTTTGTATTACGCTGTTTCAACCTGTTACTTTGGTGTTACGCAGCTTCAGCAGCAAAACGCTTAGTGCTAAGATTTTGTACCATGAATCGGTGTCGCAAATCAGTTTGCCTGGGAGTATGACGAAAGAATAGAGATGGTAAAATTTGGTCGTGTAGTTCTGTTACACACTCTCCGAAATGTATCCAAAAAAAGAGCTTGACATATTCATTAATTCATCATCATTCTTCAAGCCTCTGAAGCCTTTTGTCGTTTGCCTTTGTATCCGATAAAAGAGCTTGGCATCGTGCAACGATGTTCAAGCCTCTGAAGTCTGAAGCCTTTTTTATTTTGCCTTTTGAAGCCTTGCTTCTCAGAATAGACTACACAAAAAGACACGAAGACTAAAAGGTTGGACGTTGTAGGAACGCAAACGAAGCATTAGCGATGGCCGAGACCGGACTGAGACGCTTATGACTGAGTATATAATTGACAGAAATAAACACAAATATTGCAATCGAAAAGCAAATTAAGTTAGAACCTTAGACTCTTCAGACCTATATCAGTGGCTGACTGCTTATCTTATGATATCACTACATAGTATAAAACAAAGTCGCTTTTTCTGTCCCTATTTCCCTTTGTATGCTTAGATCTTTAAAACTACGCAACGGATTTTGATGCGGTTTTTTTAGATAGAGTGATTCAAGAGGAAGGTTGATATGTATAATACATGCATAATATAGCCGTGCGAAGCCGGAGTGGGTCGCTAGTGTTGTATATAATTTAGAGGAAAAAATTAAGCTAAATCACAATTTTACATACCTGATTATTTTTCGAAAAACATATTTTTAGTTTCTCTTGACTAGATGGTATTATAGGAGATTCTTTACCTAAAAAAATAGTTTAATATTTAGGTTATTTTTTACTTTTCAGTACTTACATATCTCTGGATTTTTGTTTCAACTTACTGTTTTCTTGAATTTTAGGCAAATCATCAACAGATTCAATGTTAGGTTTTTGACTAGACACGTTTCTGAAAATAAAACAAAAGTTAAAATGACGCAAAAATTTTGTCTGATTGTAATGGCAAGTTTGAGTAGATTTTACGAAAATAATGGTGAGTATTATCAAAGGTTGCCTGGAAGAGATCGCCTTTAGCGACAAGGCCGCCCATTGTGCCATATTGTATAATATGGCACAATGGGCGGCCATAAAGTATTAAACATTATCTTTTAGAAGATAGTTACTTAAGTTAGAATTTATTTTGTTTTATTTTTTAAATGTTATCATTTTGCGTTGTTATTATGGTGCAATGAAGTGCTTATCTGTTATGTATGTATGTAGTGTATGTATGTACTTGTATGGTAGTGAGGCGTGGCCGGCGCTTGAGCGACATAAGCAGGAGCTGCGTGTCACGGAGATGAAGATGTTGCGCTGGATGTGTGGAGTGACGCGAAAGGATGGAAGGAAGGAAGGGGCAGCCTTCATGTCCGAGACATTGCAGATAAATTGCAAGAATTTCGCCTACGCTGGTACAGTCACGTCTTGCGAAAACCGGCTAGTTACGTGGGGAACAAATGTCTTGCCATGGCGCCTCCGCCGGGCCGTGGCAGACTGGGTAGACCCAAGAAGGGCTGGCTTGACGTCGTAAAGGGTGATATGCGTGCAAATGGCCTTATAAACCAGGATGCCGAAGATCGTGCGAAGTGGAGACGTAAAAGTAGGAAAGCGGACCCCGGGCTCCCGAGAGGGATGCAACCGGGAACATCGCTCAGATGATGATGAATGAAGTGCTTATCTATCTATCTACAAGGTTTTTGGTCATCATAATATTAGCAAACGGTTGAGGGCCACTTCTGTGCACCTAAACAAACAACCTTTTTATTTATTTTTATATTTTTTATTATCTATTTAAATATTTGGAACTTATGTCACTAAGTAAACATGTCAGTTAAAAAATATATATTCTACGATTTTAGGAAATTAGAACAATTGTTTTTAAATTTTGAGGTTTTGTTGACCTGAAAATCAGTTATTCCTTATACGGAGAGGTCATTGACCCTAAGATTATACTTAATTTTTAACTTGTATCTACTATTCCAAGTCTGAATGACTTTTGTTTTAAAAATCAGCTGATTTCGAATTTGTCACACACTATCCAAGTCATCAAGAGTTTCTGCAGGGTCCAGGAAATGCGGGGTGGAAGATGGCACCAGATTATGATGATGATGCTAAATGTTAGGTATTTAAAACTATGATTAATACCTCAATGATGTATTTGACTGTAGAATCGGCGATTTCCGGTCCAATGTTGGATCTGGTTTTTGTACGGAACTGTTTGCCTCTTTCAGTCGTCTGAAATAAGATATAAATATTGTAGGACATTTTGCATAGCGTCGTCTAGCCTCAAGCTAAGCAACTAGACCTGTGTTATGGTAGATAGAATACCTATATAATTTTCTTTTGTAAATATTATAAAGAGGAAATTTTAGATTTTTTGTTTGTTTGCATTGAAAAGGCTTCGAAACTACTGGACTGATTTAGATGGAACTTCGTATGAGAATACATTGATTCATTGACAGTAACATAGGCTACTTTTTATACCGATATTCCCGCGGGATCGGGAGTTACGCAGGTGAATTCGCGGAGCGCTGCTAGCACTTAATATACGTACAATAATACCAGAAACCAATATCAAAATCAATTATCTTGCTTGTACAAATGCAACCTGCAATATTTATAACAATCTATACTTAACAAGGAGAACTTACTTTTCCAATTCATCAGCTCTGATCTTCTCGTCTACATACTTCTGTTTCCAATATGAATTTTCTTCTTCTTCTTCTGAATTACCTATAGAATATCATTATAATTATGAAATAACTTACTATAAATACTGTATGGAACAACTACTGAAATACTGTATTAAACAATTTACTGTACTAAAATTTATACGTATACTAGCGACCCGCTCCGCTTCGCACGGCTATATTATGCATGTATTATACATATAAACCTTCCTCTCGAATCACTCTATCTATAAAAAAAACCGCATCCGCAACCGCATCAAAGATTTAAGCATACAAAGGGATATAGGGACACAGGGACAGAGAAAGCGACTTTGTTTTATACTATGTAATGAAGATGCTTTGTCCTGACAGACGGATAACGCACAGCTTTAGGCTGTGCGTTATCCGTCTGCTGATCGTAGAGACCTGAAACTTGGAGGGTGTGTTCTTTGTATGACGTAGGCATCTGATAAGAAAGGATTTTGAAAAATCAACTTCTACGCGGACGAAGTCGCGGGCAACATCTAGTCTATACAAATAAGATACTTTGTCCTGACTGACTGACGGATCAACGCACAGCCTAAACCGCTGATCGTAGAGACCTGAAACTTGGAGGGTGTGTTCTTTGTATGACGTAGGCATCTGATAAGAAAGGATTTTGAAAAATCAATTCCTACGCGGACGAAGTCGCGGGTATAAGCTGACTAGCTTTTAGTGTAGACTTACACTAATATTTTAAAGAGGAAAGATTTTTGGTTTGTAATGAATAGGCTCCGAAACTACCGATTTTGATGAAACTTGGTATGAAGATACATTGATTCATTGGGAATAATATAGGCTAATTTTTATCCTGATATTCCCACGAGATCGGGAGTTATACTGTATGAAACAATTTACTGTATAAATTATTTAATTGTTTTTATGATTTTTGAATTTATTTATTTTTGTATTGATTTATTTGTTTATTGTTTTTAATGATTGTGATTTTCTTAAGTTTTATTTGCTTTTAATTTCATTTGTACTTCATTATGGACTAAAATCAATAAATTTATTTACTGTAGGTACTAAAATACTGTAAAACCACTTACTGTCAACATTAAGAGCGACGTAATTCTTAATCTTTTTACCATCTCTCACAACTGGAAACATTCTCTTGCCGTGCATCACAAACAGTCCTCCCTCTTCATCTAGAGACAGTATTCGGGATGATTTCGGTTTCCTGAAAACGTAATAAGTTACAACTAGAACTAAGTAATGAAGGCTTGAGCATATACTCAAACAGAAAAAAATATGATATAATTATCCGTTTTTTAAGATTGCAATGAAAGTTTTTCGTAATATGGCAAAAAGATGTAAGCATTTAAAGTCATGTGTTTTTCTTTGTCAGCATTTCACGCCATTATACAGTATGGGTCATAAGTAAATTATCAGTTTGCTACAATAATACCATCAACAAGTATTGGAGTTACGACCTTCTTCAAATAGACGTTACACATAAACTTAAATACTTGAATTAAAAGTACTCAGTGTGATTATTATTTTCAACATGTTAGCTATGTATTTAGTTGTGTAAGTGGTATAAGCCGCTACCCGCTACACCAACCGAACGTGGGTTCGATCCACAGGTTACGTTGTTATAATGTTCAAATAGTGCTGCACAGGATTGTAAACTTTACGGTGGGCAGAGACTTTTGACCGTGGATTGTACATATAGGAACTTCAAGAACCTAACCTATTTTTTTTGTCATTATTTTGACTCATCTACGCCTTTCATTCTATCGTCATTGCTACATGTCTAGCTCAGCTGTGGTCTTATACGCCTTATACTATTTCAAACGCTACACCTTTCAACAAATGACTTGATCTGAATTTGAACGACAGCTAACTGAATGATATTTGAGGGAATAAGTAGTTCAACTATATTAAGTAATTGTCTAAAATACGCCCTATTTCTTTTACAATAAGATTGTAGTTTTTCGGTAAAGTAAAAATTTATAGTCTTTATCAATTTTCTATCTTTCTAATCTAAGCAGTGAAAAGAAGCTCATTGTGTTGTTGCTTGTTTATGTGTGTGTGTGTTTGTATGTGTAGATGCTGTATTGATATTTTTTATTCAGTATTTAGATTTTAGTTTTAGTATTTTAGATTCATGTATAGTTATAAAGTGGGCTTAAGCGCTACATCAGCGACAGTAGAGGTATTTTTAAGTAACATATGTAAAAAAAACTAAGCAGTGTGAATATAGTTGCATACTGACCGTTGAAGTTCCGCAGTCGTTAGCACCTAAACGAGTTTGAAAACATAATCAAGGGGTTGAACAATAAACGGTATGCGCCTATGTTCACACTGACATTTTCTTATAGGATTTTGTGGTGTGAACCTCGTCGCCTATCTAACAACGAACACAGCTAAGTGAGACTCACCAACTAGCTTAATTAGGGAACCGGAAGCGTCAGTTTTCATACATTTTTATGGCAATCTGCCAATTTGCATTTTTGGAAAAATGGCTTAGTATCAGTGGTTCGGTAGCTAGTCCAGCTACCGGATTGTAACTTTTAGAGTCAATAGTTTGGTTGGGGAAGAGGATAAAACAGTTGATACTTTATAGTAGTTCAGTCGGTAGGCAGTCCTACTGTAAGTTTTCAATGTCAATAGTCTGGTTGGATCAAAAACAAAAACTTACAAGTATTTCTTTTTAAGTCTGTTCTTGCGCCCGCGCGGTGGTGATACGTATGATTCAGTTTCACTCTCTGAAGTCCAGTCACTCGAATCCGATTTCATTGTTCTGTAACAAACCTATTTATTTAATTTGCCATTCTTCTTCATATCGATAGCCCAAATTAAAGGGAGTTGAAGTAGGGTCAGATCTGACCATTCCAGAGTGCTGCCAGGTCTTTGACGTTGTTATTAGCTGACATGAAGTCCGCCAAGTTGCAGCTTTTAGGTGGAGGGGCAGGTCAAGAGGTGCAACATAGTTTGCTTGGAAATCCCATAGTCGCACTAAATTTGATATGGATCGATTCAATATGCCATAGGAGTCTACAAGAAAGTGTATGACAAGTAATACATCTCTGCAGAGCTCAGCAATATTTTATGGTTATAAGCAACCTCTTCCGGCCTAGTGTACTAGTCTCTATAACCTCCCCCCCCCTCCCCGTGGTGGGGAAGCATGTATTTTTTCCACCTATCTCTATGTTTGAGCTACTAGTAGGGAGAAGTGGAATGAAAGTTGTTTATTACAATAATGTCGAAGCTATATGTAATAGCGCGGTCTTTAATAATTGTTATTCAGACCTTTATCTTGCTTATTATCCCTAAAGCCGTTGTTTGGTAAAGTTAGAGAAACTACAGTGTCTGTACTTCAAGAAAATAGTTTCACTTACACAGAATGTCTTTGAGGTCTTGATCTTCTGTGACTGAGCTTTCTTTTTCGGTTTGCACCTTAAACAAAACCATAAAAATACGATTAACATCCCATGTGAGCATTATTAACAGTTTTAAAATACATAATAACATTTAATACAGTTTACCTATTAAAATAATATAAAGCAAAAAATATTAAAAATTCAAATAAGTTTCTCTTGGTACCCAAAAAGCTGGCCGTATTGCCTCATTGGATGACAGTGTTAATCCGTTTGGTGAAAGCAGAAGTCAGCCCTTTCAGTCACCCTAAGTTTGAGATTTTGTAAAATGTTTTTGGAAACATACTAATATTTAAAACATCAAAACATACTTATGCGTCTAGCTTGCATTTAAAGTGCACGTAGCAATCAATTACTATCAACTACAGAAACTTAATTTACCAAACGCAATAAACATTTGACTGCAGTACTACAAATTGTTTACACACACGATCAAGCAGATACAAAAGAAGCCTGATCCCCGAGACTACCAATTTCTAAATTTCTCGATAATGACGATTAATTGAGTATTTACCATGAAACTTTAAGAAGAATAGGCCAATACGTAAGCCGCGAGATAGCTTAAAACAGAATATCTTGTCTTTATCGCCCACGGCCGTTTATTTCAGCTATCTACACAAATACATTTAATAATAAATAAATATCACCTTAAACAGAGATACGGCTTGTATATTGCCCAATTCCAGTTATAAAATTTGTGGGAAATACTTAATGAATACCAATATAATAAGGTATGATTGATCAAGTTCGTCAAGACCCCGTGGTAAGGGATCAGATAGCACGCAACCTTCGATAAAAAAAAAAAGTATTGTAAGACAATGCGTGCACTCTTAATTCTTTATAACTTACCACCAATGAATCCAAGCATATTGGCCAACAGATTGTCTTTCCTAGGGCTATTCTTGTCATCAGTAACTTTACCTTTACTGTGACTTGGTTTACCTACATCACTTACAGAATCGGAATGAGATTTCAAAAGAAGTACTTCATGTTCAGTCTGAGGTTTATCATCTTTTGAAGCCTCGTCAGGTTTTTTTAAGCTTAGTTTTGCTTGTGGTTTCTTATTAGATGTATTTTCCTCCTTTTCATGTGGTTCGTCAAATATGTCTTCAACTTCCACTTGTGTTTGGTTCAATTCATTATCAGCAATAGCAGGTGGCTTGCTTGTCTTGGTATATTCTTTTATTTGTGATTCATCAAGCTTATCGTCACATTTTTCGTGTATTTCAATTGCCTTATCATCATTTTGTTGTGGTTTTTGATTGTCAGGCTCAACTTCATTTTCAGAATCTGAGTATTTTGTAGTGTTGAACTGCTCGGCATAAAGACTGACACTGTTCAAACATGGATTGTCTTTAATTACATCATCATTTGTTTGTTCTTCTATTTGAGTTGATTCTTTATCATTTTGAGCTTCTACAGAATTATTTACATTTTCAGAGATGGTTTCAATATCATTTGATTCTACATTCATGTTTTCTTGAGTTGATGGATTCGCAATGTCTTCATCAATCTCGTCTGTGTTATTAACCTTCTCGTTATCAAGCTTAACCTTTTTGCACGTGTTGGTATCAGAAGAAGTTGACCTTTTCCGTGGCTTGATTTTGTCTTCAGATGTATTTAGTTTACTTTGAGTATTAGTAACTCCATTTAGAGCTTCTTGATTGTTTGGTAGAGATGCGTCTGAGGAATTTGTAACGGTTAGAGTAGTAATGCTATTAGAAACAAGGTCAATACTCTTTTTGGGAGATACAGTTTTGTTAGGCGGTATTATAGAATCTGAATTATCTGTACTATCAACTACAGTGATGAAAATGTTGTCTTCAGGTGCCTTTGGATCAACTGGCTTATGTTTTTCAATAGCATTATTATCTTCTTCTTCAGTGGGTTCTTTTTCCTTCTCTGTCTGGCTATTATGTTTTTCAGTATCTTTGTTTATCTCTTCTATAATAGGGTGAACCTCATCCAAATCTATTTCATTATTTTCTGAATCTTTCTCATTATTATCCAGATCTTTTTCAATATTTTCTGAGTCTTTCTCATTATCATCCAAATCTCTTTCAATATTTTTCAAATCTTTTTCATTAGTTTCCAAATCTTTTTCATTATTTTCCAGATCCGACGTATCTGATATTTCAATAGGAGCATCATCCATATTATCATTTTCGTTATTCTCAGGTTTTTCACCATTGCTTGGGCTAGTTGGGTTCTCGTCGATTTCCATTTTCGGTTCTTTATCAGAACCTTCAGAATCAGTGGCGAAATCTTCAAGGACTTTCATAGCGTCAATATTAAAAGGAGAATATTCAAAAGTTAGACAATCTCTTATATTTTTATTGAATTCTTCATTTTTTTCGCTGTCTATATTATTTTCTAGAACGTTTTTTATTTCGTCAGCGGTATTGTAGTAAGCTTCTAGTACAACTGTATCAGCTGATGATCGGGGTTCTGATGGTATTTTTGCAGATTCGATGACCTCACCTGATGTCTCATCCACTTCTTTAGTCTGGTGTTTACTTGTGCTTGGCTGGTCACCGTTTTTCTGGTTTTCTCCTATAGGAAATATTTATCTATGCTTATAAAAATGAAAAATTTACAAAAAGTTAGGTGGGATCAGATCCACCCACTTCAGAATTGCAATACAATTAAAAACTACTGAACCTATTTAACTCTGGTTTTCAGTATGAATTGCTCTATTTTTTTGGAAAGTCATAAGTAGAAATTATCAACGAAAAACTAACTACAGCAGGTAAAACCGTGGGGCGCATCTAGTGTCAAATAAACAAGGAAAACTTGACGGAATGTGAATATTTATATAGTCAGAAATGTGTTTAAGACAAGCTACATATACAGCTAACATAAGCACTTCTAACTTACCATTATCAGAGTTTGAATTGTCACTCAAAAATTTTACTTCCAATTTGTTTCTCCCTTTTGCTTCAACATCACGTCTATAAAGAATTGAATCGGTTATTCATTATAAATTAAATATTATAGGGTAATTTACACACCATCATTTAGCTCCAAGCTAAGCAACTAGGGTTGTGATAAGTTGACTAGACAGTGGATAAAATACTTAAATATTATGTACTTTCTTTCTTAAATATATACTTATCATAATACAAATTGCATTTCATAAGATGCCACATCAATAATTAGATATCAGAACAAAGCAAATATATAAAGGCAAATTCTTGCTACCCCGGATTAGCAAACTTTGTATTTGTTGTCAGGCTAGTTTCTGCACCTCGATTCCTAAAAACCTATTTAGATAGCTATTATAAGAAGGTAGCAGGTAACCTTCTTATAATGCCTATGGCTTTTCTTCTCATCAATGGCAGAATTAGTCTAACTTTTCTAAATTTCTCCAAAAGTGGTTTTGAGAAAATTATACAGTAAGTTTACTTTTGATACTTACCCTTCCCTGAAACTCCGTGCTTGTTCCATAGTTAGCTTATAGTAAGGATTGTGAATGTCCGGTAATATCCGTTTCAGAAAGGTTTCCTTCAGACTTTGCCACGTTCTTGTTGTCATCTAAATTATAAAAATAATTAACAGTGATAAATAAATGTATCCTTTTTACTGTTAAATAGATTTTCCAATTTGAAATAAATGTCAGAGGTAGTAAGATGGTATTGTGATATTAAAATAAACTTAGCAATAATGTGGTTTTTGTGCTTTTAGATGTTATTTATGCTTGCAGTTGTGATAAAGTTCTTTTCAATTGGATACTTCAACTAGATCATAGGTTCCCAAACTTTTCTGCACTACCACTCAGTTTACAAGAAAAAAAAATCCAACACCACCCTTCACACAAAGCTGAGAGCACACTGCACAAATATAAAGACAATTCAAATTGTAATAAAAACTTTAATAAGAAACAAAGATGGTTGAGGCTGGTGGAGTCTTAACAATTTGTTAATGTTGGGCTTATACCTACTAAGAGAAACTATGTATTTATTTAATTCAGTAATAAAGGCTTTATTATTAAATGAAAAGCTCTAGCTAGGGGGCAGTAGCACCCCTGTTGGGAACCTATGAGCTAGATGCTGGTGAAGTTCTAAGAACCAGCTAGGTAGGTACTTAAACATACCTATCTATTTTTAACCGCCGATGACAGGGTGTTATAAGTTTAACATGTTTGTGTGTGTTTCTGTCTGTGGCATTGTAGCTCCCGAATGGATGAACTGATTTTGATTTTGTTCTCACCATGTGTCTAACCGTTGACATAGAATTAACACAGAACTAGTTACATGTGTTTGAAGACAAATTATGTTTGTATTAGCGGATGCATGGTGTGAAGAGCAGATTTTTTTTTCATTCCTCACATCAGCATCTAGCCACAAGCTAAGTAACTAGATTTGTGTTATGGGTGGTAGACAACGGATAACAATTTAATTTTCTTTTGTAATTTACTATCTTTTGATACATACCTACTTTTCTTTTGTTGTTGTCGGGTAATTCAAAAAAATTACCTGTGAACTGGCAAAGTCCATCCACATCTTTCTTGCTTTGACTTCATTATAAGCTTTATGTTCAACTAAATACTCCACAATCAACTTCATTTCTCTCATTGTATATGGTTTGCTGAAAATTTGGTTTATATTTTTGTAATAAGTGGCACAAATTGGGTACCTACGCAATTTGTTCAAAAGCACCAGTAAATCATTGATAAAAGCAACAGTAGTCTTCACAAAACTTACCCCGACATATTTCTTGGTTATTTTTCGTAAATTTACTGAAACTAAACTAATCTCTTCGGGAAGGGCACAAAAAAGAGTGGCTGTAAAGCATACCTACAGCGTACCCATTGCGCTAAAAGTTGCGCTTTGCACAGGCCTAGTTTTTGACAAAAACTTCTATTTCACAACGGCGATAGTATAATTTTATTTGTAGCTGATGAATTTGATTATATCGACCATAAATTCACAAATCTTCAAAATACGAAAGCAAGCAACACGCAAGCGACCGCTTCTTTTTATGCCGTAATTTTTTTTGTTTACTCTCAGAAAGGGTAGACTTTAGCTTTTGCTCCATACAGCCCAGTCTGATATTATCATATTTTTTTCTTGCTTTAATTGACCATGTTTTTACCCTACTTTTACGACAAACAATTGGACAAAATCTGTTTGTGACGGTGACAATGACAGCGTTATTAGCGGGAAAAGCAGTTTCTCTTCTCCTCGCACATTTTGCATTTGTGCACAAATTCCTTGTCAAAAAAAGATGTTTTTCCCATGTTTTTCCTTCATTTACTAAATATCTAAGAAAGACCTTTCTTTCAGTGATCGCCGTAAATACGACAAGTTTCAATCGGTGCAGCATATTTACTTAAATGATGGATAACACCTATTTATCAATAACAGACATTTTAGTCACTAATGAAAAAGTGCCTTGTAGAGTTTTACATGATTTACCTAAAATGGGTAATGGTTATCTTTATATTTGTCTTATGCATAATCATAATTATAAATAATTACTCTGACTAGTAAAATTTTACTTTCAGGATTCCTAGATCCATCGTCAACAGAAGACGATTTAAAAGCAGGAACCAACGTTGAAATTCCACTATGGCTATCTGAATCTCTCCATGCTAGAAGACCACCTTTAATATCCGTTGAATTGCCCAAAATATACAAAGATGCTTATAGAGAAATATTCAATGCCGATGCTTGTACAGTGGATATGCATAAACTTGGACAGTTTTTCTATGAACTAGGATGTTACGTTGCTAAACATGATATTAAAGGCGAAGTTGGGTCGACTTTGGTGAATGTTAGTATACATTAGTAGACTACCTTTCTATAAAAAAGGGTTAGGTAACGAGAGGCTTATATTAAGCTAGGATGGCAGTTTTAGGTCTGGAAATGCTGTTGTCAATATAAGACAGCATTATGATGTGCAAAGTACAGTCCTGTCCTGTTCTCCTACTGTAACATATTGCTGCACTGGCCCTGTTTTTGTAATATTTCATTTTAACTTTTTAGGTTGCATAATATTGTCCCACTACTGAGTAAAGATCTTGAGATTCTTGCAAACTTCTCAAAACAAGAATGATAAAATATACTCTTTCATTTCAGACATGTCGACAAAGATTTCGTTTATTACTTGCTGCGAGTGTCTCAAACGATTCCATATCTTCCATGCAGCCTCTGTCAGCAAGTGAGAGGACACAGGCTGCATCTGCTGCCGCCATGGAAAATGCACTGGCTACTTGGCTGCAGAGAGGGGAAAGTCCTCTGACAACAGCAAATATGGTTGCTAATCATAGAAAGAGGAAAAGAGCCGAGATGGAAATGTTATGAGAAAGAAAACATTTGTCTGTACATATTTCTGGCCTAAAATTAGGCAATACCAGTATCTAAGGCTTCAGAAGCTACAAAGAGGTGCTTACAGCATGTGGACGTGAAGCAAATATTTTTTGATTACAAAAGATATTAATAATGTCTCATGAGAATGACAATAGAATACCTGTTCATACAGATTCTTGCTCCATAATTTCTCAGTTCTAAAAAACTATGAAGATGTTGTCTTGCAATACTCATCTACACAACATAACAAATAGTTTTCTTACACAAACCAACACAGTGGGAAGAAATAAATGTCTTGATTGTGTTGTATTCTGAATATAGCTTTTTTTTTTCTGTGTTAAAGTCGACAATTAATTAACACACCACATTAATTAAATGATTATTTATTATATAGAAAAATGTATGTTACTGTTTACCAAAATCTTATTATGAGATTATTCTAATTTATTTTATTTTAATCACATCAATTCTAAATTCGGGCATTTAAGAGCCTACAATTTTTTTGTTATTTACAAGTCTTAGATTTCTAGAAATTGTTAAATCTAAAATGAAAACTATTCTATTCTGTCGAGAATGTAACTAACTACTTGTATACAATTACTTAGCTACTAATTATTTCATAATTAAGAAAATAAATACTTAACATAATAAGAGATCATTATGCAACATAAAATGATTTTAAACTAGTGTTTATCTTTTAATAAATTAACTAACAGTGACATAAATATATAGGTATATCTTTCGCAATGCCTAAAAGTGTTTAGTTTTGATACAACAAAATGGTGTTGTTCTTTGGCAACAAGTTTTGAACTGTCAAGGCTAGTCATATAAAAAAAATAACAAGCATATAAAATAACATAAATTTACACAACCTTAAATCTATTTAAGTCTCTTCATCATAAACTTGAACCTCATTGTCTGAATCTTTATTCTTATCACAGAATATAAGTTCGGAGGTACACTTGTATGGGTAAATTGACTGTTAACATCGATCATTCTTTACTGATGGGTTGAGGTCATGAAAGTATGCATGGGCCATGGCATCATCGGCTGGCATGCGTAGTGCAGGGTTACATGTCAACAGGCGGGATAACAAGTCTCGGCCTCGGGCAGAGAGACGGGGCACGACTTGAGCCAAGCCCAGGCTCGGTTGGTAGATGGGTAAGGGCTTGTAGTCGGGGAGTTGAGCTACACCTGGCCAGGTTTCTTCATTGGGAGTACCTGTAATTGTAAGAGATATTTATTCTCATAATTTCAGTATAATCCACACCATAGCATTAGGTTCATCTTTCACAGCAATATTTTTTTGCATTATAATTTTTGAATTGGACATTTAATTATTTTTATCCACATTCCTACAATATTGGAATCAACACAGGTAAAAGAGTAGGGAGTTCGAGTTATTGTCAAATTAATGTTAACCCTTACCAAGCATCTTGAATATTCTTTTCAACTGGTCATCTACATCAGAACCAGGGAACAGTGGCCTACCAGAATTAGCCAATTCAGCAAAGATACATCCAGCAGACCACATATCAATACTTGTTGTATACAGTTTAGCACCAAACAGGACATCAGGGGGTCGGTACCATAGTGTAACGACTTCAGCTGAGTAGCACTTCACAGGGATACCGAAAGCTCTCGCCAAACCAAAGTCAGCTAATTTTAGTTCTCCATTCTTATTGATTAACAGGTTTTGTGGCTTCAAGTCACGATGTAGCACGTTGTGACTGTGACAGAAGGCAAGTCCTCGTAGCAATTGGTACATGAAAGATTTCACCACGTCCAAGTCTATCTCACCATTCAGACTATCAAAGTATTTCTTTAAATCTTGGTCGCAATGTTCGAAGACAAGGGTCAACTTCTTTTCACTATGTAGCACATCATATAGGCGCACAATATTCTTATGTTTCAGCTCTTTGAGCAGACATATCTCTCGCAGAGCGGAAGAAGGAACACCTTCATCGTCGTCGTCTAATCTTACACGTTTGAGAGCCACTATCTCGTGGGTCTCCTTATTTTTCGCCTTGAATACAGTGCCGTACGTTCCCTCCCCAATCTTCTCCAACTTTTCATATTTCTGCATTGCAAATTAATTCAGAAAATTGCTAAGATCGATTGTTTTTTGCAAAGCCGACAATCCGCAAATGGGCAACCGATTGACGTTTTCTGTAATTTTTTGAGAAGTTACTGTCTATGTCAAACCGACGTCACTTTGACAAACATAAGCTTGGATATGTGGCTAATTTTAGGGTGAGTGCTTCGAAATTTTCTTTTTTATGTACAGCAAAATCCCTTGGCCAAAGAAAGTCACATTGATCTTGATGTCAATGTCAGCTGACAGGACTATTTCTTCGCTATAAAAAAAGTCAAAACCAAAAAGTTGGATTGTCATTTTCCTTCGTATTTCTTCAAAAACATACGTTTTTATTTATTCTTTTGTTGTGAAATTCTAACAAGGTGAGTGTTTTGTGCGGGAGTCTTTTGATTTCCTCCTGAACTGTTAAATATTCACATGAAATTCACTTCCGCAAAGACGGGAGTTGATAAACATTTGGGTACCTACTACGTATTATCTTCGCGATCAAGTAAATAGTTGAATCACGCGTATGTTTGCAGATGAGTGAAGGCGAAGGTACTTTAGTGGACAAATCTTCGAGTAGTTCTTTTGAAGATCTTGCAGCGGTCGCCGCTGAGGAAATCGCGGAGGCAAAACTTGCCGAGGCAGCCGCTGCAGTCGAAAAAGAAAAGACCCCAGAAGAATCAAAACCTGTCGAATGGCAAGATGTTTTGGGGTCAGGCGCACTACTCAAGAAGGTCAAATTGCTAATATATTGATAGATAATTCTAGTTAATCTAAAGCTTTACATTGTATTTATTCTTTAAGCAACCTTTGGACCAAATAATTATAGTCCAAAAGTAGGTAGGTACCTAGTTACTCTAAAATCAACAAGTAAATAATTTGGCTTTTTAATAATCTTTTATCCATTAATTGGTCATTTAGAAGCATTACTTTCACAGAATTTGTACATAAATCCTTCTGAATCATTTTTATAATAAGTTTGAATTTTTGTAGATTTTAAAACCTGGTGATGAAGACAGTGGACTCAGACCACATAGGGGTGACATTTGCAGAATCAGTTATGAAGTCAAAATTAAGGAGAGTGGAGAACTTGTTGAGAAGAGGGATCAATTTAAAATCTATTTGGGAGACAATGAAGTAAGTAAACATAATATCTAACTATATGAGCTTTGGACATTGTTCGCCAACCATTGTACACTTAAAACTGTCCTAAATTTTAATTAAATAGATTTTATATGACCATCTTTAGTACCAATTTGGTGTAAGAATATAAAAATCAACTATCAAAGACAACAAAAGAATTAAAATAATTCATATAAGCTAATGAGGTAACATCAGCACAACAACACTAAATTAAATTAAACAAAAAATACAATTCGAATTTGAATACTTACTGCATGAAATAGTCGGGTAGTCTGTGGATGGAAGTGGCTCAGGACCGCTGTTTGTGGCGTTGTATGGGTGAGGCCTATGTCCAGCAGTGGACATGTATGGGCTGATATGATGACTGCATGAAAATGATACTTTCCACAAAGCACACCCAAAGACTGCACTCCAGAAAGTCCACTTAATGCTAAGCAGTAATATTTACCTTAACAACACATATGTTTACTTAACATTGAAATTCCCACTTGATGGTCTTAAAGGTAAATTCTCACAAATAAAAATAACATTGCAATATCATTTTGATTACAATAAATATTCTTGAGAATATCAAAAGCTTACTTTGAGGGTATTTTGAGCTACTTTGAGGGCCGAATACTTGAGGGACGGCGAAAAGTGACTTTACTTTATACTATGTAGTGATTTAGATATCTATCTTCTTTTTCTTCCCAAAAATTTTTATTAAATCTCCTTTTGTCTGGCGATCTATCTACCAACATTTAACTAGATATTATGTATTTGGCGTGTATGTTACTCAATACTCATTCAGTGATGAGTGTATGTCAGGTCTTGGGGCGCTCATTTTTTAAGAGTTCTGAACCTCAAAAGGTAAAAAAAGGAACCCTTATAATATCACTTTCTTGTTCGTCTGTATTTAAGTCTCTTGAAGGTTTTGTTAGGTGATTTAGCCATTAGTTTCTTGGCAATAAGGTCCTCTGTCAATATATTAGACAGTAAATATTGTTCTATTACATCAATGAATCACCATTTTAGCAAACTAAAGATAAGTTTTTGAGTGACATGTATTTATTTTCTTTTGTAAATGAAGGGCTCGATGTAGGTGGACATTTTGTTAGGAAAGTTAGTTATCATAACTTGATATGTTATCAAAACACATAATCTGATCGTCTGCAATCTCTGAATATTATAATATTGTAATAGATGAGAAGGTTAAATGCATTGTTTATTTAAATAATGGGGTCAGTGTCAATACTTGTCTATAGTTATAATAATAGTCAAATGGCCAAATAGTCTTACTTATGGAAGCAAATTAAAAAACACTGTTCTAAACTCTGTTAATTACAATTCATAGATTTTTCTCTTTTCTACTTCTTACACTAACTAATTATTTACGCGATAATAACTTTACTTTTTTTTAGTAGTCTTGTTGTTTGGTCACCATAACACAAGCCTAGTTGCTTAGTTTGGGGCTATGTGCAATGTCCTGGAACATTAATTTGTTTAATTTATTTATTTTTTACTTATTTATTTAATATATTCAGTACACAAGAAACAATCAAAAAAAGAAATACATTATAAAGTTATGACTATCGACGCTCGCAGTTTTCTCGTGACCATGATCGATTGTGCATTACGAGACATAGCATTTTTCGCTGTTTCTCTCTCGTCCGATTTTTCCGATCGAGTCCGATTTTTAGCTAGGAGTCCTTTTCAGCTATTTTTGGCCTTTTCCTATTCCTCATAAAATATGTTGTATCTGTCTCTTGTATAAAATATCTGTACTTATCATACTTTGTGCAAATAGAGTTCTTAAGGCAGGGGTGTCAAACTGGATTTTCCGTAGGGCCATTTCAAAAAATGCAGATGTGTTCGCGGGCCTGAGATAAAATAAAAAAAACACGTACATGTTTATTAAGTTTATTTGGTGAGGTAGGTACATTTATTTGGCACTTTTTCAATAGGTAGGTAACACTAACAGTAATAAATAAGTATTTCCAACTGTAGGTAGGTACTGCAAAAATAATAAAAAAGGGGAAGTAATTTTATCTGTAGCATCCGGAAACTTGACTTCTTTTGTTTTTCATTATATCATTTATATCAAGTGTCATATTCGTGGTATTTATTTTAAGAATAGACTGAAGATGTTTATCACTTAGTCTTGAGCGATATGCGATTTGTTCTAATTCATTTTCATAATAGAAAACATGTGTTCATACGAACTACGAAAAAGGATAGCTAGCTTTCGAATACTCAAAGTCAAGGGTGCCTTGCAGATTAGTCTCAATTGCGAGAGAAACGAAAACACAGGCACGTAGGAGGTACATGCCTGTGTTTACTATAACAATTTCAGACAATAATTAATTTGTACAGACATCAGTGGAAATATTGACCTCTCAAATGTTAGGTTAATATAATTATTACAGTATCAAATTCATTCTTTAGATATCACTGTACTATGACAATATAATTATTCCATTGAAGCGTGAAGGTCAATTCCGGGAGTTATCAATGGATAACATACATAGAATTGTACTCAGTGTTTGAGTTTTATGTCACTCACTCGCTACCTATGTATTATTTAACTTACTGATATAAGCGTCTAATCCATAAAAATAGAGGTAAAAATAGTGAAAACTTAGAAATTTTCTAGCAGCGGTCGGCGGTTTCACCCGCGTAATTATCCGATTCCGTGGAAATATCGGGATTAAAGTAGTATCCTCTTACCAAGTTTAATCAAAATCGGTCCAGTAGTTTCGGAGTCTATTCAATTCATACAAACAATTAAATATTTTCTCTTTCTATTATTAGTATGGATCAATTCTGCGGTAAGGCGTACTATGATACTTCATCTTAACGATCAGAACCTATAGAACTGACTTTGTTTTCTCCATTTCAAATATATCGTCCAAAATATTTGTCTGTGGTCTGGTTGTTTCTATGTATTATAACTTATAAGTATATATTTACAAAAGAAAAGTATATAAGTAGTATATCCGTTGTTTAGCACTTATAGCACAAGTCTACTTAGCTTGGGGCTAGATGGCAATGTGTGAAATGTCCTGCAATATTTATTATTTATTTGTTTTAGCCCATTTATCCCCGTTCATTCTTGATATATGGCCCGCACAATCCCATTTCAACCTCGCTTATTTGCAACCCACATTTGTGATTTTGGTCTATTTTGGAATATTTTTATATTGAATCGAATTTGCTAAACTTGGAGGTTTTAACTTTTGAATTATTACCAATTTATTTGAAAATAAAATTCTTGAAGTTTATTAACCTTTTAATATTTCTTATCAGTGTTATCTTTGTTTTCGATATTAATTGCAATTTAATGTCCTTATCAGAAGATATCAATAGAAATATTACTTTGTTATATTTGTCTACTTTCTCTGATTTAAGTAGGTTGGTACTATCAGGGGACAAAATTTCATAACCATCGTCACTAAACTAAGACGTGTTTAATTTCTTTGGAGAAAGAGACCAAAAGTCAAGAACTACTTAAGAGGAAAGGGTACCGGGGGCTTTCTCCATACAAACGTAGTCGACTGTTTTCTCCCTGGATAATGACACTAGAGCAAATATTTTTGGTGCATAAAACTTAGAACTGCCATGACCATGCCCCTATTTTTTGTTTTTTTTTTTTAATTTTAATTTTTATGATAATTAGAAAATTAAAAAAACCAAAACATAGGGGCATAGTCATGGCAGCTATAGGTTTTATGGCACAAAAATATTTGTGCTAGTGTCATTATCCAGGGAGGAAACAGTCGACTACGTTTGTATGGAGAGCGCGCAGGTACCCTTTCACCTTAAATGTATAGTATAATGAATGACATAATTATAATCTCTTTCTACAGAGAAATATATTACACATCTTAATTTAGTGACGATAGTTATCCATTTTTGACCCTGATAGTATATTGTATTTACTTAGCTTAGATTATAGCGATTTAAACTATTACTATCCTAATAAAACAAAGCCTTAAAGATTTCAGGTTTTTTTTTAAATAAATACGATATTGTTATTTCTGTTAAAATAGTTTCATTATTAGGTAGGTACAGCCGGCAACAGAATTTCAGACCCACCGTAGAGTTCTAAAACTATTAATGGAATGTTTTCATTTAATAATGTATGCCTGATAAAATTTATGAGTCGAAACACTTTAAACTTCATCTCAAGACCTTAGAATCTAGATATTTTAATAATAATAGTTTTGGAACTCTACGGTGGGTCTGCACTTTTGTTTCCTGATTGTACCTACCTTCACACGTAACTAGAATACGATTCATTTATAAATTTACTATTATTAAGACGACCCAGTTGGCACAATGGTCACCATGCCGGTCTGCACAAAGACAGGGTTGCGGGTTCGATTCCCGCCTCAGACAAGTGTTTAGCCTTAGATATTGGTCTGTGGTCTGATTGTTTATATGTATTATAAGTATATATTTACAAAAGGAAGTAGTATATTTCTTGTCTAGCACCCATAACACAAGTCTTGTTACTTAGCTTGGGGCTAGATGGCGATGTATGGAATGTCCTGCAATATTTATCATTATTATTATTTATTATTTTTAGATACTCCAAGGCCTGGACTTAGCTTTAACTTTAATGTATAAAGGAGAAGACAGCCTTTTACAAATAGCTCCAAGGTTTGGTTACGGAGACATTGGACTCCAACCGGGCGAGAGCCTCGGTGTGATTGGTGAATTAGATAGCCCAAAATATAATGGACCAATCATAGCGTCTGATACCTGGTTAGAAGCAAGGCTCGAGCTACACGATTGGGCGGAAGAACCGGAAATCGAAACTTTGCCAATCGCTGAGAGAATGGAAATTGGGTGAGATATTTATTAATTTTTTTACTAGCTTCGTTATTATTGATCATGTAGGAAAATGGGGATTGTTATGGCATTTTACGCACACGTAGGGCGATGGATTTTGATGTATTTTAAAGTACCTATACCAAGCACAACGAAGAGGTTTTTTTGTAACCAATAGGCTCCAAAACTACTGAACCGATATTGATAAAATTTGATATGATGATAGATTTAATCGTTATGAGTAACATAGGCTACTTTCCTATGTTCCTACTTATTTCCATATTCCCATGGGATTAGCACCAAAAAACTTGATCGCTACAAGTCTGTTATATGGTGACTATAAACAAGCGTAGTTACTTAGTCTGTCTCCTATAATATTTAAGCTTATTTTAATGTCCTATCAGATATTTAAATAAATTTAAATCCATTATTTAACATATGTTTTTTCGCTCAAAATACGCGCCCTTGACGGAATTTAGATTAAAACATTAATAAATATAGAGGCTTCATTATCATTGGTCCCATGTTATTGGTCAAATGGCCTTGACATTATTTGCTATCAAAAGATGTAGGCAGATTTTAGTGTCAATGTTTATGTATTTATACAAATTTATAAATATATCTTGTAGTGTTTTGCTATGCATCTAATTTGATAAAACCTTTAAAATAAAATATTTCAAGCAAACAATTGTTTCTTAAAAGCAGGTAGGTTAATATCTAATTGTTAGGCCAAAAATAGTTTTAGGTACCTACCTCCTTATTTGAAGATCAGTTTTTATTAAGAGTTTTAATGAATATAGTCTATACTAATCTACTCTAATATTTAGAGAGAAAAGATTTTTTTTTGCTTGTAACGGCTCTGAAACTACTGGACTGATTTTCATGTTGATATGAACATACCTACATTGAATCCTTGGGCTTACTTTTTCTCAGTGTGGAACTCCACACTGAGAATAAATTGCTCTTATTAAAAACCTTCGACCCGTACCGGCTTCGCACGGCTATATTATGCATGTATTATACATATAAACTTTCCTCTTGAATCACTCTATCTATTTAAAAAAAACCGCATCAAAATCCGTTGCGTAGTTTTAAAGATCTAAGCATACATAGGGATATAGGGACATAAGGACGGCGAAAAGTGACTTTATTTTGTACTAGCGACCCGCCCCGGCTTCGCACGGCTATATTATGCATGTATTATACATATAAACCTTCCTCTTGAATAACTCTATCTATTTAAAAAAACCGCATTAAAATCCGTTGCGTAGTTTTAAAGATTTAAGCATACATAGTGATATAGGGACGGCGAAAAGTGACTTTATTTTATACTATGTAGTGATTAATAAGTTTATTTTAGTTATTTTTTAAACTTTTATTTGAGATTGAAATTCGGACTTTAACATTCTAATACAAATAACTTTAACCAGAATTCATTTACGAAATACCAATTTTGCGTCTCTACCTTTCGCGTTAGTACTAATAATAGCAATTTTAGAATTTTCTGATGGGACTCTACTTTGTTGGCGACTGTAAAATGTTATAGTACTAGCGACCCGCCCCGGCTTCGCACGGCTATATAATGCATGTATAAACCTTCCTCTTGAATCACTCTATCTATTAAAAAAAACCGCATCAAAACCCGTTGCGTAGTTTTAAAGATTTAAGCATACAAAGGGATATTGGGACATAGGAACATAGGGACAGAGAAAGCGACTTTGTTTTATACCATGTTATAGTATATCTACATAACAATATTTAAACCAAAGTTGTGGTACTACTATGGTTATTATGAATGACTAATTTGCGTGTGTACTGTAGTATTTTCGTATGATGGTTTTTTTGGAGACGTATAAGAATAGAACCATTTTTTATTGAATTCTTAAAGTTACTAGATGGTGTTATTTTAATGGGTAATAATAATAATAATATTTATTTAACAAAAGCTTACATTATATTACAATGTCCATGGGTTTTCTTAATTACCCATTATATTACAATGTACATGGGTACCCATGGGTAATTAAGAAATTATAAACCACTAACCCCACCTCGCGTAGTATTGCAGTTTTTCGTTGATTACTCAGGTTCTTCTTATTGGATTTCGATGTTAAGTATACTACGACCTTCCTCGAAAATAAAGCTATCGAATATCGAAAACGAGATTTCAATTGGTTTAGCCGTTTATATCTAACAAACAACAGACAAACAAACAGAATCCTACCGAGAGCATCTATTTTTTTTGAGATTACCCTTAAGAGAAAAGGGTACCGGGGGCTCTTTCCATACAAACTATTACAAGCGTAGTCGACTGTTTTCTCCCTGGATAAATGACACTAGAGCAAATATTTTTGGTGCATAAAACTTATAACTGCCATGATCATGCCCCCCTATTTTAATTTTTTTTAAATCTTAATTTCTATAGATAATTAGAAAAAAACTAGAAACCAAAACATAGGGGCATAGTCATGGCAGTTATAGGTTTTATGGCACAAAAATATTTGTGCTAGTGTCATTATCCAGGGAGGAAACAGTCGACTACGTTTGTACCCTTTCACCTTAAATTACCCATATTTATTTTAAGTACAGGGAAATTAAGATTGATGAGTTTTAAATAACTTTAATGTTAAAACTCAATCCAAAATTCAAATTCCCCGGTGGGATTTGAACTCATTACCCCCCTTTATCACCGTTGCAGTATCCGCCGCCGTTCCCGCGGCAACTGGTGGTACTGCCGCGACGAGCCGCAACTAGCGATCCAACTGTACCGGCGCGCACTAGACTTGTTAGACGAGACCGAAGGAGGCATCAGTGACCCTACGCCTACAGGACAGCTAGATACAGCTTCTGATGCCTTACACGCGTTGTTGGAGGAAAGGTTGAGGGTACATAACAATATGGCCGCTGCGCAGTTGAAAGCAGGCGCTTATGATGCTGCTTTACAGGTTATAATCTTTTATATATGAAATTCAATTTGACTGACTGATTTATTGGCGCACAGTTCAAACCAGTGGACGGATCAGGCTAGTTGGCATAAGTACAGATATCCGCTAAGTAAGGATTTCGAAAAATTCTAACTCTGCGCGAACTATGTCGCAGGAATAAGCTAGTTGAATATAAATACAAATACAAATACAAAATATTTATTTCAGCAAAAAACTTAGAATAAATTTACAAGTGTTGCACTATGATTAAAGAATCTTGCTGTTTGTTATACAGTTTGCGAGTTTACAGTGGTATTCACACTAAGCAAATGCTTGTATCGTGAGTACCAGTATTTACGATTATAAGTAGGTACTTTTTTTTAAGGGGTTTTGGAAATGTAATTTAGAACTAGTAGGTATATGCGTATAACAAAAAAACCCTTTAATCCCTTTTAGGTACTTTTAGGTCCCCCAAAAATAAATACTTATGTATAAAAATATGTATTATGTTTTTACAAATAAAAGTATTGTATCCGTTGTCTGGCCACCATAACACAATCCTAGTTCCTTAGCTTGGGGTTAGATGGCGCTGTGTGAAGTGTTCTACATTTATTTATATTAGCAGTTCACAAAATCTTCTCTTATTTGCAGTTTTAAGTAATTTTGAGAAAGTGGCAATACCATGATTGGCAACGGGTATAATGCTGTTGTCGCATTTTGAATATCCCACAATTTTGGGTAAATTCGGGTAGTTTTTAATTGTTACCATTTTTATTTCCAGTATTTTTTTTTGGAAAGGTAACATTTTGAAAATTCTCTAACCTCTCGATGATTAATGAATTAGGTTGTCTTAACAATTTTACAGGCTGTAACAAGAGTGTTAAGCTGCCAGCCTCAAAACGCTAAGGCGCTGTACCGTAAGGCAAAGATCCTGTCGGCGATGGGTCGCAATTCTGAGGCACTTGAGGCAGCTAAGGCAGCAGCTGCGGCCGCGCCTGAGGACTCGGGGGCAAGGAAGGAGTTACATGTTTGTATAATCCTAACTAAATGAGACTAATGATAAATTGACAGACTATTTACACTAGTATTATCAAGTGGAAAGTTATTTTTGTTAGTAATTAATATGCTCCAAAACTAGACTGATTTTAATGAAACTTGGTATGAGGATATTGAATCCTTGGGAGTAACGTGTGGTAGTTTTTATCCACGTATTCCGGACTTACGCGGGTGGAACTGCGGGCCACTGCTAGTTGGTCATAGGTTAACGACCCGCCCCGGCTTCGCACGGCTATATTATGCATGTATTATACATATAAACCTTTCTCTTGAATCACTCTATCTATTAAAAAAAACCGCATCAAAATCCGTTGCGTAGTTTTAAAGAGTTAAGCATACAAAGGGATATAGGGACATAGGGACAGAGAAAACGACTTTGTTTTATACTATGTAGTGAAGCTACCTTATTTGAACGAATTCGAACTAGTGATTCTATGATCATTCAATGTTACCGCTGCGAGGAGGATAAATATCCTGCCTAATTTGTATAAATACATATATTTATTCTTATATTTTTGATTGGTATTTATTTTTTCTATAAACTTCCAGCGTTGCGAACAGAAAGCTACTCGAGACAGGTCAGTTGAGCGTCGCCTCGCGAAACGTATGTTAGGAACAACAGAACATGGGAAATCACCAGCCGTACCTGATAAGAAACCGTCCAGGGCCAAGGTTAGTTTTTTATTCTAACTATCCTAATCCTATCGGCCGAGCTAGATGGTAGGCGGAGTGGGGGGTGTAAAATTAAAGTACTCAGCTGATATTTCTTAATATATATAAATCTCGTGTCACAATGTTTGTCCTCAATGGACTCCTAAACCACTTAACCGATTATAATAAAATTCGCACACCATGTGCAGTTCGATCCAACTTGAGAGATAGGATAGCTTACATCCCGATATTCCCACGGGATCGGGAGTTACGCGGGTGAAACCGCGGAGGGCAGCTAGTATAATATATGTTTTAATGTATTCCAGATGTTCGTATGGGGCTCGCTGTTGCTCAGCCTGCTGGTTGGTGTGGCCAGCGTTCTGGTCTACAGATATAAGATACAGCATTGACTGACGGCTGGCGTGGAACTTTAGACAACTGGTGAGAATTTAATGACCTTGATATCCAAGTCAATTCCCGCTGTGAAACAAATGTTTGCATGGTCAAATATTGTGGCTAGAATTCTTTAGTTGGGTCCTTTTTGAGGATGGAGTAGGCTGGCCCAGCACCTCTGCGACCCTCTCAGCTTACACGACTGTGACCAGAGGAAAGAACTTGTCTTAAGATAACTAAGCCTCGGGATTCATCTCAGATGTTTTCCTTCCCCGTAAGAGCAATGTCAATTAGCGCACATACATTTTTCATAGGAAAAATATGTAAGGTAAAGCGGGAAGACGGGTAATAAAAGGCGTAAGTTTTTTAAAAACTTTGATAAAATAACAAGAAAAAGAAAACAAAAAAGAATCGAACGCGGTTGAGAAACCAAGGGGCGTAGCTAGTTGATAATATAAATATTCTTTTGTTTTAGGTTAGAGTTTCCAATGGTGTATTGAACGGGGGAAGTGCACATTAAACTTAAGTCTACGTAATATATCTGTTAGATAACGAACTGGCAAACCAAGCAGTCGGACTGCTTTCTGTCTCAATTGTGTAAAATCAATATGTACATATTAATATAATCTATATATGTATTTTTTCGTGCTTAAAGCATTAAGGCTGACTTCACAGTGAATATTCGGACTATATAACGTGTTGAGAAATGTTTGATACCACAGACCGGCAAAAAATAGACCCACCAATAGTTATTGTAAAAATGAGCCTCACTCCGAAAATACCCATTCTCTTGCTGATTGAAGACTCCAGTGATACTCTACTCTTCCATCTCTAAGACATAGTCTAAGGCCTATTCAGATTCTTCGTTATACACTGGCCGCCAAAAACCAAAACGGTTTTGGTAAGAAAGATCCTCACTCCGAAGGTACCCATCCTCTTGCAGATTGAGGTCTCCGGCGATACTATGCCGTCTCTACGATCTCCAGTGATAATCTCCCGTCATAAAGTCTGTTGAGGGCTGTTCAGATTCTTGATTATACATTGCGCGTGACAAAAATCGACTCACCCATGATTTAGGTGGAAAGGAGCCTTATTCCGATTCTAACCATCTGCCAGATCCAGGTCTCCGGCGATACTTTGCCGTCTCTGTGGTCTCCAGTTATAATATTTCGTCTTTAAGTCTGTCTAACTAAGGCCTATTCTAATTTTTGATTATACACTGGGCGTGACAAAAATCGACACACCCACGATTTCGGATGAAAGGAGCCTTTTTCCGAAACTAACCATCTGCCAGATCCAGGTCTCTTGCGATACTTTCTCGTCTACTAGGCAATGTCTAAGGCCTACTCGGATTCTTGTAACATCATAATTCATAAACAAGTATATTATACAAATTAAGGTGGAAATCCCAGACATCTGCACTAAGATTTTTGATTCGTCTTATTCGTACAGCGCCATTTACCATCAGGCAGGTGATGGTCAAACGCTGACCTATCAGTTGTAAAAAAAATATATATTATAAAACAAAAAAATATATATATTCTAAGCAGCTTTATTCACTTAAATATAATTTTTTAAATTAAATTTTTAGTGTATAGAGCTGCTAAATCTGAAATCTACAATGATTTTTAACTAAACAATAAAACGACAAAATTATGCGTTCTTTATCTAAACACTTACATATTCACTGTGAATACTTCCTAGTATTTTTGTACTTATATTATATCTTATTGAGAAACTGTCTATGACAAAGTCTATCAACATCTCTACCACAAGTTCGAATACGTTATACGTAAAATAAAGACCTTGTCAACACTATCGAAGCTTGTGATATGAGTACAGATGTCAAATATCATGGTTATCTTTACCTATTTAAGTCTGCTTTCTCTGTATAAAGGTATTCCCTTAAAGGCGAATCTATCTAAGGGTTTTTGGGCTGAAGCCAGGGTTCCGTGGATATAAAAAGCCCTCAGCCTCCATTCAAAACAGACGAAGTAAAGAAAATTAATCTAATATTAAAAAAAATCCTTGTAACTCTGAAAGTAGGGATGCAACATTGTTCATAAAAAGCGTAAAAAAGGGCGGGAAATAAACCCCAATTTCCTCCTAGAAGAATGCCTCTAGAGCAATCCAATTTCTTTCATAAAACCTAAGTTTGATGTACACATTTCGCCCTGTTAGCCATATATATCTAGCAACGAATTGCTAAAGGAAATATACACCCCCAAAAACCTATAAAAAAGTAACTTATAGAACAAACTTTTTGCTGCAAAAACTCTTCAAACATTATTCAGGAAGTAATAAATAGGGGAAAACTTTTAAATGGAGAAAGCGGTACTAGGATACACTCTTTAGTCGTCTTTTTGTCTTTGCATTATTTTACAAACAAAATTTGTTACTTTAGAAACTTTGATGAACCTAACAAAATCTTTGGGGCTTACTAACAACCGAAATCGATAAATATCTATTACCAGAATCTATAACATTTCTTTATTCAAGAAACTTTTCTGTAATTGTTTCAAGGGTCAGAAAAATGGCGGTAAACCTCAGGTAACAGATGGATAGGTTATCAATTTCGGCTGTTACTAACCATTTCTTTAGATAAAGTTCAGTTTTTGTTTGTAAGTATAATAAGTTCTCGAATCCTGTTTTTAGGAACAACTCTAGCTTTGAATACGACTGTAGGATATTTGATCGACAAATAACTATGAACAGACGTTTTGCTAGTCAACATTTTGAAGACACACTTATTTACTTTCCAAATATTATTTTCGTTTAAAAACCGATCAATAAACTACTGGGATAGGTACTGTCAGCTGCATAATTGCAGACCCACCGTAGAGCTCCAAAACTGCTGTTATAAGAATGTTTTCTACACACACAAGATTATATGCACCTGCTTTAGTTGAAGTTTAAAGTCTTCTAACTCATGAATTTTTCAAAGAAAAGTTATTAGATTGAAAACATTCCAATAATAGTAATTTTAGAACTCTACCGGGGGCTGCAATTATGCAGCCGACCCTGTAATGAAGACACACTTATTTACTTTCCAAATATTATTTTCGTTTAAAAACCGATCAAAAACTACCGAAATAGGTACCTAATAGCAAACATTTGAAACCAATACAGATCAACCTAAGTTAGTTTCGACATGTAATAATTTATCCAGTTGCTTATTATTTTAATGACTTCTGTAGCGCGGTGGGCAAATACCCGCTTGCGACGCAGAAGATTCGATTCTGCCGTCAAACAAATATTTATTTCTGCAAACAAATATTTGTCGCCTGTTTCTTGTATGTATATATGTATTTATTTACAAAAAAAAGTATTTAAGTATTCTATCCGTTGTCTGGCTACCATAACACAAGCCTAGTTGCTTAGCTGTGTGGAATGTCATGCAATATTTATTTATAATAAATTGTCTTCCGTATTAGGTGTTTTTTCTTTTTAAAATGTTTCTCTAATTAGAAATTTTTGATTATATTTGTATCAAAAGATTGTGGTAGTAGTTTTAGGATTTTATCAAAAACTGTAGGTATATGATTGGCTTGTATATAATCATAAAATCTATAGTAAATATTGTTTAAAAGGTCTCTTCACTAAATTCGATACTTTTGATGCATAATTGGTGAAAAAACTTTGCTTAGGTTCGTTAAATCTAGGATTTTTCACTACTAAAGTTATTAAAAACGGAATATACCATATTTTTTTGTTTTGATTTTGCGGAGTTCGATATTGCGATGTTGTAACAAAACATCATTTTCACGAGATACTTGATAAATATCCCGTTTTTTAATAACTTTTGTTGTATAATCTATATGATTTGTATGTCAGAAAACAAAATAAATAGATATTTAAATCTCTTTAGGTAGATAAAGATCAAATCAATTCAAGTCAAATCTTTGCGAATTTATGTACAAAAGGATCTTAAACGTGGCTGAATTAAGTAACAATAACTTCCATTACATGCATGCAATATAATATACTTATCATGTGTCAAAAGTTTCGAGCAGTGAAGGGCCTCCTTAAAGCTGCCTGTCCATTCAAGCGCAGCGAGGTAGTGGAGCGGCGTTTTCACCAATAAAATTGCATAAAAACTCCTTGCGCAGTTTTCGGAGAATTCTATTGGTGGAAACTCCTGAAGGTCGTAGCACACAAATCAACTCGTAAACGTATAAATTCGAGCAGTTCAGTATTCTTTGTATGAAACTCCGTACTGCAACGCACACTAATCGGAATCTTAACGTAGTTGCCTCGCCTCGGGACAAGCTCACGAACTGCGATTCGGAGCTGCTGATCGCTTGGTATCGCGCTTACGTCAGGCTGACGGCGAGGCGATACGGTGACGATCCTTTTCCGAGTTGATATGTGTGCTACGACCTTTAGTGTTAAAGTTGTGTGTGTCCAAGTAAAAATACCTTATATTTTTTATTATCTTTTAGTGTAGTGCCAAAATTGTTGGAGAAATCTATATCTATAAATAAATATTTTTCGATGTTGTTTAAAATTAAGGTAAACTAAATGGAGCATTCCAATTTCTAGCTGGATTTAGTTGAATTGAAAGGTGCTTATTGCGTTAGAGTTCTACCTCACTGGACGCCATGACGACGTCGCTGGCTATTTAGATCCAAATCGACGACCCAGTTGGCACAATGGTCACTATGCTGGACTGTCAAACACAGGGTTGTGGGTTCGATTCCCACCTCAGACAAGTACATATTTATGATTAGATATTTGTCTGTGGTCTGTTTGTTTCTATGTATTATAAGTATATATTTACAAAAGAAAAGTATATAAGTAGTATATCTGTTGTCTAACACAAGTCTAGTTACTTAGCTTGGGGCTAGATGGCGATGTGTGGAATGTGGCCTTCTGGTGAGGTAGGGTCCTTATTGTTCTTATGAAAAATCAATGTCTGCATTTACGATACATTCTTTTTGTTTTTTCTTATAATATTGTGATTTTCCTACTGGTTTTTTTTAACTTTAAATTGAACAAAGAGGTTTGGTATCAAAAGTAACAAGTGGGTACATGTATGTTTTTTAATCTGGCGGGTCCTGATTTAAAAGTTTAATAAATTCTTAAAAATGTCTTCCTTAAAGGGCTGAACGACAAGCTTAGCATTGGAAGTCAGGCTCTAAATTCTAATCATTTTAATGATTCCGTGTAAAATTATTAACAAAAGTAGAGGCCCACAGTCTCTATATCTATATGTTATTAATGTTTTCAAATCTTGCTTGATTTGAAGCACTTTAATCTTAAACATTACTTTAAATAATATCCATAATATACATTATAAATAACTAGAGTAAAAGCAATTTATAAACTCTACGGTGAGTCTCCACTTTTGTTGCCGCTTCTACTATTTTATTCATAAAAGAGTAAGGTTAAGTGCACACTACGGTAAAAATCGTTGCGAAAGAAAACTAGGTCTGTGGATAACATAAATACACTAACATCAGCACACTGCGCGCTTAGCCTTAGATAAAATATTTTTTGTAGTTTCCGTAAGACTGTTTTAGACTTCTTGGCTTTATTTTACTACCCTCATGTCGCCTAGCCCTTAATTTTTTTAAACTATTAAGAAAACAAAAATCCATAGTTTCCATTTCTTCTTGAAATAAAACTCATTTGTTAAACCTCATTATTTATCATTAAAATGAACGTAATATAATTAGATTTATAACAGTTATTGGTTTGGTATTAGGGTTTACAATTCCGTTTAAGTAAATGTAAAAAAAAAGAAAAAAAAAGGTGATTCCAATATACAGTAAAAAATAAAAAAATATCGACAAAACCTTTGTTTTATTATGTATCCTAGATATAATTTTTAATGAAGGTAGGTACACTGCTTAATTTAGTCTTAGGGAACAAGGATAAAATAGGGTTTTTAGGAAAATATTCCCCTATTCCATATATCCCTACTGACAAATTACCACTGGTACGTGTAGTTTTTAAGCTATTGCATAGCTTTTATCGCGGGCTTTGAGCGCGGCGACCGAATCAAGAAATTCCGTCACGAAAATAAAACCTAACATCCCCCACTCCGCCTACCATGTAGCTCGGCCAACCGTTCGCTTAACGTGTATGTACATATATGGTACGACTGTATTTCTTAAGTTTTGGTTTGCCTTAGATTGTCTTATATTAGAAGCGGAATTTAATATTAATTACCCGACTCCAAGGGTTATGTTTTTCACGAATAACTTTGTATGTTTGTTTATTATTCATGTTTGTAATATTCTTTATTTCTGCTTAATTTAATGAAAAGTAATAAAAACGAAATCACACAATAAAAACACTATTTTACCCTTGTTCCCTAGACTTTGTCAAGTAGGTAGTAGTACTTTGTCGAGGAGTATATTAAGCAATCTAGAAGTAGTATGTTCTTTATATTATGCCTAGGTGCGTATAGAAAGCAAGTAGTAACATTTTAAAAGAAAGATTTATAAAATTTATTGTACTAGTAGCGGCCCATAGATACACCTGCGTTAGTCCCGATCCCGCAGGAAAACCGGGATAAAAGTAGCCTACGTTAGTCCTAAGGATTCTATGTATTTTCATACCAATGTTTCCTGGCTGAGGTGGCTTCGAGTTGCTAACACAGGGTTGCGGGTTCGATTCCCGCCTCAAACAAGTATTTATGCTTAGATCTGTGGTGTGGTTGTTTCTGCTTAAGTAGTATATCCGTTGTCTAGCACCCATAACACAAGTCTAGTTAGCTTGGGGCTAGATGGCGATGTATAGAATGTCTTGCAGTATTTATTTATTTAAGAAAATAACGACATTTGATTTTGGTCGCTTCAGTTGTGAAGCAAGAACAAGTTAGATATACAAGGGGACTCACGAGCTATTTCCTTTACTCCCGATGTCCGGCTCTCTTGTTCAGGGTGTGGTCCACAAACTTCCCCGCGCGCGGGTTGAAACGGCACTAGACAATTTGTACTCGACAGCCAAAAATTCAGCTGGAGATGGACGCGGAGGCACAATAATTACACAACTATGAAGAGTCCTTGGTTTTCCGCCAGATATTCCCGGAGTTATCTCCCACAGGAACGATCGCAGTTAGGTTTAAGGTAGGGTTGAAATCCAGGATTTCAATAAAGAAATACCAGGACATTTCGGTTTTAAGACAGGACTATATAAATGCAGTACCTACCTAATTGTTATATGCACTGAATATAACAACTAATAGCAATCACATATTTTTTTATTGGTGATAACTTAAACTTATAATTTTATTTTTATTTCTGCTAGAAAGAAAGAGCTCTGGTGCGTACAAAAACTTAGTAGCGCAAAAGAGACAACAATCAGTCTGCACGTTGCTACTTTGTTAAAAGAGTCATGACTTTTCACACGCGCGGGGCGCGGGCCCAGTGAGTGACATAGCGATTAGTGGCACGCGAAATTTAAAGCATAGATCCTTAACAGGTCTTTAAAAACTCAGCACGATGCTTATAAACTATCCAGGACAGCCCAGGACACGGTATCCCAGAAAGCAGGACATGTCCTGGGAAAACAGGACGGTTGGCAACCCTAGTTATCAATTCCATTTATTACCCACCTCACTACCAGTCTACACTACCGGTAGTGTCGTAGGGATTTTTTCCCTTCTACACTACTCGCCAGTAGTGTTAACATCTCCGTGCATATAAAATACCGGCTTATTCAACCATTTGCTCTATAAAATAGTCGTTGGTCTGTAAAAAGTACTAGGCAATCAGAAGTCAGTAGAAGGTATAAAATCACACTTATAACGTTATCTCTCTCTTTCTTAAAATTTTCTCTTTCCTTTATCGTGTAAATTGTTTAATAGTAATTGGTCTGTAAGTACTAGCCAATCAGAAGTCAGTAGAAGGTAATCACATTTATAAAGCTATCTCTCTCTTTCTTCAACTGATGTTAGTGAACTTAGCAGATCATTGTCCAGCAGATCAAAAATAAATGTGAGTTCTTATCGCATGCAGATGAGTTCTACAGTTCCTGATACTTTTTATGAATAGTTCTGGCGTTTTTGCCGAGATTTTTTTTTTTTCAAAATGATCTGCTAACTTCCCGTAGCAGATCATTTTACAGCAGATCAAAAACAAATGTGAGTTCTTTTAGCATGCAGGTCTGTTCTACAGTTCCTGATACTTTTTATGAATAGTTCTGGCGTTTTTGCCGTAAAAAAAGTAAATTGACAAAATAATCTGCTATTGAAGTTCGATAAGTTGACAATTACTATTTTTATAGTTTCAAATTATTTGAAAGGCTGGAACTCTTCTTTTTTCCACATATTCGTATTAGAACTGCAGCCTAGAACTCGATTCGAGATCAGAACCCTGTTCCAAGTGCCAGCAGATCATGTCAGAACTCTTAGATCATGTAAGAATTTTTCACAAGTCGAAATGTAAGATTTGCAGCGTTCTAAATGACATAAAACACTGGAACTCTTTCGTTTTAGTTAGTTAAATATCAGAACTGCAACCTAGAACTCGATTCGATCCCAGAACTCTCGTCCAAGTGCCAGCAGAGCATGTCAGAACTCTTAGATAAAACTTCAACGGTCAAAACTTTTCACAAGTCGAAAAATAAGATTTGCAGCGTTTCAAATGACATAGGACGCTGGAACTCTTTTGTTTTAGTTAGTTCAATATCAGAACTGCAGCTTAGAACTCGATTCGAGATCAGAACCCTGTTCCAAGTGCCAGCAGATCATGTCAGAACTCTTAGATCATGTAAGAATTTTTCACAAGTCGAAATGTAAGATTTGCAGCGTTCTAAATGACATAAAACACTGGAACTCTTTCGTTTTAGTTAGTTAAATATCAGAACTGCAACCTAGAACTCGATTCGATCCCAGAACTCTCGTCCAAGTGCCAGCAGAGCATGTCAGAACTCTTAGATAAAACTTCAACGGTCAAAACTTTTCACAAGTCGAAAAATAAGATTTGCAGCGTTTCAAATGACATAGGACGCTGGAACTCTTTCGTTTTAGTTAGTTCAATATCTGAACTGCAGCTTAGAACTCGATTCGATCCCAGAACTCTCGTCCAAGTGCCAGCAGAGCATGTCAGAACTCTTAGATAGAACTTCAACGGTCAAAACTTTTCACAAGTCGAAAAATAAGATTTGCAGCGTTTTAAATGACAAAGGACGCTAGAACTCTTTCGTTTTAGTTAGTTTAATATCAGAACTGCAGCTAAGAACTCGATTCGATCCCAGAACTCTCGTCCAAGTGCCAGCAGAGCATGTCAGAACTCTTAGATAAAACTGAAACGGTCAAAACTTTTCACAAGTCGAAAAATAAGATTTGCAGCGTTTCAAATGACATAGGACGCTGGACCTCTTTCGTTTTAGTTAGTTCAATATCAGAACTGCAGCTAAAAACTCGATTCTATCCCAGAACTCTCGTCCAAGTGCCAGCAGATCATGTCAGAACTCTTAGATCATGTCAGAACTCTTAGATCATGTCAGAACTTTTCACAAGTCGAAAAGTAAGAATTGCAGCGTTTCAAATGATACAGGACGCTGGAACTCTTTCGTTTTAGTCAGTTCAATATCAGAACTGCAGCTAAAAACTCAATTCGATCCCAGAACTCTCGTCCAAGTGCCAGCAGAGCATGTCAGAACTCTTAGATCATGTCAGAACTTTTCACAAGTCGAAAAATAAGATTTGCAGCGTTTCAAATGACATAAGACGCTGGAACTCTTCCGTTTTAGTTAGTTCAATATCAGAACTGCAACTAAAAACTCGATTCGATCCCAGAACTTTCGTCTAAGTGCCAGCAGAGCATGTCAGAACTCTTAGATAAAACTTCAACAGTCAAAACTTTTCACAAGTCGAAAAATAAGATTTGCAGCGTTTCAAATGACATAGGACGCTGGAACTCTTTCGTTTTAGTCAGTTCAATATCACAACTGCAGCTTATAACTTGATTCGATCCCAGAACTCTCGCCCAAGTGCCAGCAGATCATGTCAGAACTCTTAGATCATGTCAAAACTTTTCACAAGTCGAAAAATAAGATTTGCAGCTTTTCAAATGACATAGGACGCTGGAACTCTTTCGTTTTAGCCAGTTCAATATCAGAACTGCAGCTTAAAACTCGATTTGATCCCAGAACTCTCGTCCAAGTGCCAGCAGAGCATGTCAGAACTCTTAGATAAAACTTAAACGGTCAAAACTTTTCACAAGTCGAAAAATAAGATTTGCAGCGTTTTAAATCACATAGGACGCTGGAACTCTTTCGTTTTAGTCAGTACAATATCAGAACTGCAGCTTAGAACTCGATTCGATCCCAGAACTCTCGTCCAAGTGCCAACAGAGCATGTCAGAACTCTTAGATCATGTCAGAACTTTTCACAAGTCGAAAAGTAAGATTTGCAGCGTTTCAAATGACATAGGACGCTAGAACTCTTTCGTTTTAGTTAGTTCAATATCAGAACTGCAGATAAGAACTCGATTCTATCCCAGAACTCTCGTCCAAGTTCCAGCAGAGCATATCAGAACTCTTAGATAAAACTTCAACGGTCAAAACTTTTCACAAGTCGAAAAATAAGATTTGCAGCGTTTCAAATAACATAGGACGCTAGAACTCTTTCGTTTTAGTTAGTTCCATATCAGAACTGCAGCTTAGAACTCGATTTGATCCCAGAACTCTCGTCCAAGTGCCAGCAGAGCATGTCAGAACTCTTAGATAAAACTTCAACGGTCAAAACTTTTCACAAGTCGAAAAATAAGATTTGCAGCGTTTCAAATAACATAGGACGCTGGAACTCTTTCGTTTTAGTCAGTTCAATATCAGAACTGCAGCCTCGATTTCGATTTGATCCCAGAACTCTCGTCCAAGTGCCAGCAGAGCATGTCAGAACTCTTAGATAAAACTTCAACGGTCAAAACTTTTCACAAGTCGAAAAATAAGATTTGCAGCGTTTCAAATGACATAGGACGCTGGAACTCTTTCGTTTTAGTTAGTTCAATATCAGAACTGTAACCAAGAACTCGATTTGATCCCAGAACTCTCGTCCAAGTGCCAGCAGAGCATGACAGAACTCTTAGATAAAACTTCAACGGTCAAAACTTTTCACAAGTCGAAAAGTAAGATTTGCAGCGTTTCAAATGACATAGGACGCTGGAACTCTTTCGTTTTAGTCAGTTCAATATCAGAACTGCAACCTAAAATTCGATTCTATCCCAGAACTCTCGTCCAAGTGCCAGCAGAGCATGTCAGAACTCTTAGATAAAACTTCAACGGTCAAAACTTTTCACAAGTAGAAAAATAAGATTTGCAGCGTTTCAAATGACATAGGACGTTGGAACTCTTTCGTTTTAGTTAGTTCAATATCAGAACTGCAACTAAGAACTCGATTCGATCCCAGAACTTTCGTCCAAGTGCCAGCAGAGCATGTCAGAACTCTCAGATAATGTCAAAACTTTTCACAAGTCGAAAAGTAAGATTTGCAGCGTTTCAAATGACATAGGACGTTGGAACTCTTTCGTTTTAGTTAGTTCAATATCAGAACTGCAACTAAGAACTCGATTCGATCCCAGAACTCTCGTTCAAGTGCCAGCAGAGCATGTCAGAACTCTTAGATAAAACTTCAACGGTCAAAACTTTTCACAAGTCGAAAAACAAGATTTGCAGCGATTCAAATGACATAGGACGCTAGAACTCTTTTGTTTTAGTCAGTTCAATATCAGAACTGCAACCTACAATTCGATTTGATCCCAGAACTCTCGTCCAAGTGCCAGCAGAGCATGACAGAACTCTTAGATAAAACTTCAACGGTCAAAACTTTTCACAAGTCGAAAAACAAGATTTGCAGCGTTTCAAATGACATAGGACGCTGGAACTCTTTCGTTTTAGTCAGTTCAATATCAGAACTGCAACCTAAAATTCGATTCTATCCCAGAACTCTCGTCCAAGTGCCAGCAGAGCATGTCAGAACTCTCAGATAATGTCAAAACTTTTGACAAGTCGAAAAGTAAGATTTGCAGCGTTTCAAATGACATAGAACGCTGGAACTCTTTTGTTTTAGTTAGTTCAATATCAGAACTGCAGCTTAGAACTCGATTCGATCCCAGAACTCTCGTCCAAGTGCCAGCAGAGCATGTCAGAACTCTTAGATAAAACTTCAACGGTCAAAACTTTTCACAAGTCGAAAAATAAATACAGCGTTTCAAATGACATAGGACGCTAGAACTCTTTTGTTTTAGTCAGGTCAATATCAGAACTGCAACCTAGATTTCGATTTGATCCCAGAACTCTCGTCCAAGTACCAGCAGAGCATGTCAGAACTCTTAGATAAAACTTCAACGGTCAAAACTTTTCACAAGTCGAAAAATAAGATTTGCAGCGTTTCAAATGAGATAGGACGCTGGAACTCTTTCGTTTTAGTCAGTTCAATAGGTATCAGAACTGCAGCTTAGATTTCGATTCTATCCCAGAACTCTCGTCCAAGTGCTAGCAGAGCATGTCAGAACTCTTAGATAATGTCAAAACTTTTCACAAGTCGAAAAGTAAGATTTGCAGCGATTCAAATTTATATTTATTTTAGTTTTATCTAAGAGTTCTGACATGCTCTGCTGGCACTTGGACGAGAGTTCTGGGATCGAATCGAGTTCTTAGCTGCAGTTCTGATATTAAACTAACTAAAACGAAAGAGTTCTAGCGTCCTTTGTCATTTAAAACGCTGCAAATCTTATTTTTCGACTTGTGAAAAGTTTTGACCGTTGAAGTTCTATCTAAGAGTTCTGACATGATCTGCTGGCACTTAGACGAGAGTTCTGGGATAGAATCGAGCTCTTAGCTGCAGTTCTGATATTGAACTGACTAAAACGAAAGAGTTCCAGCGTCCTATGTGATTTGAAACGCTGCAAATCTTATTTTTCAACTTGTGAAAAGTTCTGACATGATCTAAGAGTTCTGTCATGCTCTGCTGGCACTTGGACGAGAGTTCTGGGATCGAATCGAAATCTAAGCTGCAGTTCTGATATTGAACTGACTAAAACGAAAGAGTTCCAGCGTCCTATGTCATTTGAAACGCTGCAAATCTTACTTTTCGACTTGTGAAAAATTCTGACATGATCTAAGAGTTCTGACATGATCTGCTGGCACTTGGAACAGGGTTCTGATCTCGAATCGAGTTCTAGGCTGCAGTTCTAATACGAATATGTGGAAAAACGAAGAGTTCCAGCCTTTCAAATAATTTGAAAATAGTAATTGTCAACTTATCGAACTTCAATAGCAGATTATTTTGTCAATTTACTTTTTTTACGGCAAAAACGCCAGAACTATTCATAAAAAGTATCAGGAACTGTAGAACAGACCTGCATGCTAAAAGAACTCACATTTGTTTTTGATCTGCTGTAAAATGATCTGCTACGGGAAGTTAGCAGATCATTTTGAAAAAAAAAATCTCGGCAAAAACGCCAGAACTATTCATAAAAAGTATCAGGAACTGTAGAACTCATCTGCATGCGATAAGAACTCACATTTATTTTTGATCTGCTGGACAATGATCTGCTAAGTTCACTAACATCTTCAACTGCTCTCTTTCCGTTGCTGTGTAAAAGGTTTGATAGTAATTTGGTCTGTAAGTACCAGGCAATCAGAACTCAGTAGAGGGTATCCTACAAAAAACTGTCAAATATCTAATGTGAAATCATGCTCGAGTTCATGGAATTATTTTTCCAGTTTTATAAGAGTTCCCTACGTAAAGGGTAAAAACGGGACCCTATTACTAAGACTTCGCTGTCCGTCCGTCCGTCCGTCTGTCACCAGGCTGTATCTCATGAACCATGATAGCTAGAAAGTTGAAACATAGATGATGTATTTCTGTTGCCGCTATAACAACAAATACTTACTAAAAAGAGAAAAAGAAAATATTATTGAACATGTTTTTTAAGAATTTTAGATTATTATCATTTTTACTATTATTTTTTTAGGCAACACTTTTATTTTTTTGTTTTCAATTCCTGCATGGCCATCACATACTTTTTGAGAAGAAGAATTGAAGAAAGATAGATGACGTAATAAGTGTGATTTGTACCTTCTACTAACCTTTCTTATCTTAGCTATTGGGGGCTGACAAATAGCCAGCAACACTTCGACCCAATGGGATCATTAGTGTCCATGCCCCTATTTTTTTTTTAAATTTTAATTTCTACGATAATTAGAAAATGAAAAATAAAAACAAAAAATAGGGGCAAATATATCATATATCATGGCAGTTATAGGTTTTTTATCACAGTTGCTCATAAAGTGGATCTTATTAAACCGCTTTTAGGCTCATAATGCAACGTATTATACACACGTGCGATAAAAAAAAATCCAACTAGTGCTAAAATAATACGTAATCCCGATAAGTCAAATAGTATCTTACTGCTAATGACGTATTAAGTAGATGAAACATTCTTAATTTATCTGGGTTATACTGTTTTGATGTAGGTATAGAAAAAAGGTACCATCAAAAAGTTTTTAAGCCTTGCTGGCTTAAACCTCTTTGGTGGTGGTTCTTTTCAAAAGGTTGTCTCTAAAGTCTGATAACGAACGATAATTTTACGTGATAACGTCTTTGAAAATAATTAAAAATTGAGTTTTGTTTTTTCTTTAGGTACATAAATATTTTTTTCCTTACCATTATTATTCTGTTTTTAACCGCCGACGCAAAAACAAATGAAAAAAACCCTAAAAAAATATTGTATGTCAGACGAGGCTGTATAGGTTAAAAGTCTTTTGCGTAGCCTTTCGGGAGTGTAATTAACAAAAAATAGTAAACATAACCTAAAATTCTTAAAAACCTTTAATTATTTTAACAAGTCTTTTTTTTATTCGCAACTGTGATAAAAAACGTCGTACGATACAGGTGTGGAAAGCTGATCATTCCATCTCGGCTTTTGCCACGCTCGCGTTCCGCTCGCGCGTCATAAACCCGCCTCTATGGAAAGATCAGCTTTCCACACTTGTATCGCAATGTACTATTATGGCACAAAAATATTTGTGCTAGTGTCATTATCCATTGAGGAAACAGTCGACTACGTTTGTATGGAGAGAGCGCAGGCCGCAGGTACCCTAACTTTCACCTTAAAATCGGTAATGTCAAGGTCATTGAAAACAAAAAAAATATTTTTGTGAGTAAATTATAATACAAAAATAATAGCTAACAATTAGCTAGATTACATTACAAAACGACTTAATTACACATCTATTTATCTATCAACAAACAAACATAGTTGTCTTACTAGTTCTATGGAACTTACTACTGTCTGACAAAATGTAGAGCTCGATATTTCAATGCTGTTTCAAGCACAGTTCTCACGATTTAAACCATGTGTCTCGTGAAAATGATGTGTATAACAGCATCGAAATATCAAAAATTGTAAATATCCCATTTTAAATAACTTTGGTAGTAGGAATCATTCATCATTTCATTATTTTAGCCTACATCGTTATCACAAAATAAAAGGTATTTTACATAAGTTCCTTTACTCATATCAGCTTTTTTTTTATTTACTCATTAGGTATTTTTATTTTAACTAGTTCCATATGCCTCGATAGATTGCACGCCTTATTACCTCTATAATCACTGGTCAAGGGAATGCAGGCCAGAGAAAATATAATACATGAATGTTTATTTTTATGATGATTTTTACAGGTCATCGAATCTTAAAAAAACAATAGCTTGTAGTGTTGCCATCTATTGAGGCATATTAGAACTAGTATTTTCATTTTATTGCGTATGCCTTCTAATACTTAAAGTAGCATATACACAGCCTATGTCAATCCAGGTCTCTAGCTATCTACATACCGAATTTCATTGCAAGCGGTTTAGTAGTTTTTCCGTAAAGTAACAAACACACGCACATACTAACAGAAATTTTCACATTTATATTATTAGTAGGATCATTTATATTACAGTGAACTTCATTATGGCTAACTAGTGTAGAAGCCAACTGATCCAACTGACTGATTTATCAGTTTCGAGATATGAAGCAAAACGCGTTTTTCGTTTCGTCCATGTTTCTGAATGAATTGTTGTAATGTTTTTAGATTATAAGACAAAAAAATATCTAAATTTTTATATCTTGTTATTTTATTTTTTGATACGAATACAGTTTTAATGTATTTTTAAAAGTTAACTCGATTTTGACCAAAATGTCAGTTGGATCACTTGGCTTCTACACTATCCATATATTTTGTTCAATTTAACCGCTTTATGGCCAACCATTCGCTGTTTCTGGCGCATATTCGGTCCATAATAATCACTGTCATTTTATAAAACATTTTTAACACTTCATAATAATATACAGTAGAGCCTCGATAATCCGTACTCAGGCTAATCCGAACGCCGCTGTAATGCGAACTGCTGACTTGGTTTGGATTGGGCTGAAAATGACTTGTCCTTATCCGAAAAGATGATGCTGCGTAATTTGAGGAATAGAGCCTATTTTTTTTGGTCAATAAATAGAACCCGCCAAATTAAAATTGATGACTTTATGACTAAGTAACGTATTCTGTTGTTTAAATATGTATGTTATAATAACCTCAATAAATATATTCTGTCAAAATATACTTGCATTTTTTAACATTCTATAATCCGAACGCTCCGTGAGTCCGAACAAGGGTTATTTTTTGGTAGTTCGGATTATCGAGCCTCTACTGTATTTTGTTCATTTTAACAGCTTTATGGCCAACCATTTGCCGTTTTTGGCGCACATTCGGTCCATAATAGTCACTTTATAAAACATAACACAAAATCACCACAAATATCACAGTCTAGTCTTATAAGTAGTCACTTTAGCGAGCCAACTCGTAGCATGCGTCAGCACTTCGATCTGCGCTATCGTACCAAGGGCTTGTATAGTGAATATTGTAGCGACAAAGTCGTATAACAGCTTCGGTGAGAACACTGTCCATACGAACAGGTGGTGACGGAAGACTATGGCTATGACGCAGTATAGGACCAGCGCGTAGATGCGTTGTGCAGCGAATATGTTACACGCGCGCCAGACTTGTTGGAGGTATCTGAAAGGTTGAAGAATAGACGACTTATATAAAGAAAAAAAAAGAAAAAAGTAAATAAAAAGGAATGATAATTTTTTTTCATTTTTTATCGTTTTCCTAAGACGTATTCATCCGTCGAATTATTATCCGTAAACTGACTTTACAGACAATCACTTTTCATGCTTCTGGCAATGTATCGAGGGCATTAAATACAACTGTTGCAATAAAATCTTGTAAAGTGTTAGGACTTCCTTCTGGCAGATAAAAAAAATCTGCAATTTGAGACGTACAGTCACATTACCAATTAGCTGCACCCCACGTGACCCAGAGCTCAGTCGCAAATATATAAAAAGGTTGTAAAGTAATGTTACCTGATTCTGTTTTTTTTTTAAACAATATACTATAAAATACAATATACAATATAAAAAAAATAACAAAATAGGTTAATACTATATTTTTTACAGATATGCGAATGAGCTCTGGGTCACGTGGGGTTAAGCTAATTGATAATGTGACTGTACATTGATAGGGTAAGTTTTGATATGTTTTAACATCAAACAACAGTGAAATCTGACCATTTACGAGATTTTGTTTCAAGGTATTTGTTGTTTGTATTGACAGCCGTTATACATTCACAAATATTAGTAACGTGGCAGGGATAAAACAAACATTTGAGGGTGCGTTATTTAATGTTTTTACCCCTTTCTGATCCGTGGGAATAAATAAATATTGCAGGAAATGTCCGGCGATGTGTGGAATGCCACACATCGCCATCTAGCCCCAAGCTAAGTAACTAGACTTGTGTTATACTACTTATATACTTTTCTTTTGTAAATGTTTACTTATAATACATAGAAACAACCAGACAACAGACAAATATCTAAGCATAAATACTTGTCTGAGGCGGGAATCGAACCCACAACCCTGTGTTTTGCAGTCCGGCATGGTGACCATTGTGCCAACTGGGTCGTCGCATATAAGGCAGTCAATATGTTATTCCAAATGAATATCTATAAATACGAAATTCAAAGTCCTGTCTGATTGACTGATAGATATAATAACACACATTTGCCATACAGATTGCTAATGAAATTCGATAAGAAAAGATATTGGAAAATATCAACTGCTATGCAGACGACGTCGCAGCTAAAAGCTAGTATAATATACTCACTGTTGCCAAGTATCTGCGTGCTCAGATATAGTACAGAAGAGTATGGCGCCGGCGAGTGCGGGGCCGGCGTACGCGTGCAGCCCCATGCGTAGTGCCACCCGTACGGGGCAGTATTCACGGAGACCGACGTAGCCTGAGCCCAGATCTACTGACGCCAAGCTGTTCGAGTTACCCTGAAAAACAACAATTAGAATAAATAGAATGCGTGGGCTTAGAGGTGAATCGCAAGTTGTGCCACTGAGTGTGAATACACAAGCAACTCCCATATCACTACATAGTCAATACATAGTATAAAATAAAGTCACTTTCTCTGTCCCTATTTCCCTTTGTATGCTTAAATCTTTAAAACTACGCAACGGATTTTGATGCGGTTTTTTTAAATAGATAGAGTGATTCAAGAGGAAGGTTTATATGTATAATGCATGCATAATATAGCCGTGCGAAGCCGGGACGGGTCGCTAGTATAAAATAAAGTCACTTTTCGCCGTCCTTATTTCCCTTTGTACGCTTAGATCTTTAAAACTACGCAACGGATTTTGATGCGGTTTTTTTTAATAGATAGAGTGATTCAAGAGGTAGGTTTATATGTATAATACATGCATAATATAGCCGTGCGAAGCCGGAGTGGGTCGCTAGTTTGATATAACTCCCGATCCCGTGGGAATATCGGGATAAAAAGTAGCCTTTAGCACTTCCAATGAATCAATGTATCTTTATACCAAGTTTCATCAAAATCGGTCTATTAGTTTCAGAGCCTATTCGTTACAAACAAAAACAAATCGGTGGTGACACACATACAGACAGACGGACAAGACGGAAAGTGATCTTATAATTGTTCCTTTTTTACTTTTTAAGGTACGGAACCCAAAAAAAATACAAAAAACTTTCCTCTTTATAATCTCTATATCCTTATATATATAAAATTCTTGTGTCGCGGTGTTAGTTACCTATGTCCACCTCAAGGGCTAAACCGATTTGTATAAAATTTTTTGTGTATATTCGTTAGGTCTGGGAATCGAACATCTATTTTTTTCCTTTTTTTTTTGTAAATGGGAAAGCAAGGTTTCCGGGACAGCTAGTATAAGTATAGAAGAATAGATTAAGTCTCCTCGCGACTGAGTCTCCTCGCGACCATGACTATTGTAACATAGTCGAAACGTCGAGGTAAGAGAAATAAAAAACAAAAAAATACGCGATTAAGAAGGAAAATAATTACTAAGAATAGATTATGTTTATTATATGGTACACTAACGACCCGCCCCGGCTTCGCACGGCTGTATTATGCATGTATTATATCTAAAAACCTTCCTCTTTAATCACTCTATCTATTAAAAAAAACCGCATTAAAATCCGTTGCGTAGTTTTAAAGATTTAAGCATAGATAGGGATATAGGGACATAGGGACAGAGAAAGCTACTTTGTTTTATACTATATAGTGATGATAGTGATTAAAGAATTAATAATTACACTTACTTGATAAAAGAAGAACAGCACTCCAATCCATATATGAACCAGCGTCCTGCTAAATATATCGACCATATCCGTTCTCTTCGCCGACTTCCAATCCAACAACTTATGATCCATACATTTCGACGTCAAAACACAAGTTATATACACACTCGGCACCATTATAACGTTATGAGGTCTCATTAACAAAGAAATTATTAACATCATACTATTCAACATCAAATGGTTTAACGATTTAGCCAGATTTAGTTTAACTTCGTCCAAATTCCACGGCTCTTCCATAACTGGATCGTAGAAATAATCTTCAGTTTTTTCTTTAGGTTTGTTGTAAACGAATTTATTGTTTTTACTCGTTCTAGTGTTAAGTCCGCACGGTTTGAATATGCCAGCGAAGGTTAATATCTCGAATATGAATTGGAATGTTAGAATTGCCCAGAATATGTTGACAATGTGAACGGTGTCCCATGTTGTTGTGTCGAAGGGCGAGTTTAAGCTCGAGGTGGCTATTCTATAGGCAAATATGCAGAGGGTAGCTAAGATTGTTAGGATCGAATGGAAATGCATAATGTTGTTGGTATTTCGTAGGTTGTAGAGGCATACGATTAGTGTTCCAATAGTACCTGTAACAAGAATGGGAAAAACTAGATACGCTTTCTAATAAATTGATAATGCTGCATTCACACAAAAGTGTCATGTTCCGGTACCATGATGCGTCACGGTAAACGTCACGCGTCTCGTGTTTGTTTAATAATAATATCGATTATCTGGGCTTGTGTTATGGTGACGAGTGACGAATAGAAAGGAAAAAAAACTCAATTTTTTATCGTTTTCTTATAACGTCATCACGTAAAATTAACGTCCATAACCCGACTTTACAGACAACTATTTTTAATACTTTTTCTAATAATAAATTACAAGTAAAAATACCCAAAGCAGTCAAAGGATCTTGATTTTGATAGAAACTTAAACGGCATTCTTCGTCTTCCTGCCCTTATCCCAATTTATTTAGGGTCGGCGCAGTATGTTTTCCTCTTCCATTCACTCCTATTAGTCGTCATCTCATCGTTTACATTCATCTCTCTCATGTCTTGTCTCACACAATTCATCCATATTTTCTACACTTTTTAACGGCATTATTCGACAAAAATCTTCATTGGTGGACAAAAGTGAGTTATCTCTACTATAGTCCCTAAAAATATTTTTAAAATGAACTTACCTATAACTAAATGTAGTTCAAGATAGAATGAATTTTCAGGGGCGTTCAACCAATCCGCTGTATCAGGTAAGAACAACCATCTATCACCAGTTTGGTTCATTGTTCTTAGATACCTGGAAAATTATCATCAATTGTAGTATTGGTTACCTTTTCAAACTCTTCTAGACCGCTTAGAACTTATACGTAAATAGCTGGGTCTCTGGAATTAGCAAAAGCTACTTTTTTGCCAATACTTCCCACGGAATAGGGACTTATTTGTAAAATTTTCAAAAAAAATTGTCTTTATCCTGTGGGAATATCCACGACGACCCAGTTGGCACAATGGTTACCATGCCGGACTGCTAAACACAGGGTTCGATTCCCGCCTCAGACAAGTATTTATGCATAGATACTTGTCTGTGGTCTTGTTGTTTCTATATATTATAAGTATATATTTACAAAAGAAAAGTATATAAGTAGTATATCCATTATCTAGCACATATAACAGAAGTCTAGTTGCTTAGCTTGGGGCTAGATGGCGATGTGTGGAATGTCCTGTACTATTTTTTTTATTAACTTACCTGTGTAAAGCAATAAGTAACACCCATTTAGGCACAATCCCAACACCAACCGCACTCATCCTCGACTCCAACTCCGGCTTCTCTTGGACCTCAGTAGCCCCAACCCATCTCTTACTAGCATACATTACAACCAAAACAATAGTCCTAATCAAAACGAAAAACATCAACGTATTCCAAAAGAAATACCACGTCATATGCTCTTCTTCAATGAAACTGGTCCCAAAGAACGACCAAGCATGGAACATAGTGCCGCCGATCAACAAATAGTCTATGGAATTCAACTCTTTAAAAGGAGTTAAGTCTTTAATCTTTTCTATGGAAGTTTTAATAATAAAGTATGTGATGGTGAAGACACAGGATATGAGCAGTAATGCTAAAGCCCACATGGGTTCGAAGGAACATAATTTGCTTTTGGTCTCAGTTATGAAACAAGATGTTACGATGATGAAGGCGAAAGCGGAGTTGATAATTAGGAATGCAAGTATTGTTCCTGCGTTGGAGCGGTGATGGTGTTGGGTTAGACTCGGTTTACGTTGGTTCGGTTGGAGAGAGTATAGTGTTGCACACATTAGAGATGTTACGATCTGAAAATAATACATATGCAACTGTAAAAACTAAATAATAAATCCAATAACATTTGTATTTTATTTCTTAGTTGTTTTTAATGATTGTAATTTTCTTTTAGTTTTATTTGTTTTTTAATTTGATTTGTAACATTATGGATTTTGATTTGTGTATTACTTTGTGTCAATATCTATGTTTGTCCTGCTTCAATCAAAAACTACAGAACATATTGCTATAAAACTCGATATGTAAGACAGCTCAAGTATTATGCAATTTTTTTATCCAGATATTCCGCCTAATGGTGAGCGCACACCTAGCTGCACCGCACGCGCCGCAGCGAAGGAAATCCCCAGGGCCGATGCTGATGACGTCACCAACCCAGCGCTGCGCGCATACAAACGTAGACTGCGGCGAGTGCGGTGCGGCTAGGTGTGCGTTCATCTTAAATCGGGACTTACGTAAGAAAACAGGCAGCTAGTATGAAATAATGGTCAGTAATATATTTTGACTTACAAAATAAAGCAGCAGCACAGAAATCCCAAGAGAAAACAGATCGAAATCAACAGCAGAATCTGTTAATTGCTTAGCCATCTCAGCCAACGACTCTTCATAAAATTCTTTAGCTATTTTAGCAGCACTCTGTTGTCCTGTTCCTAAGAAATGAGCGAACTGTTTCTCAGCCCTTTCGAATTGTTTGAAAACCTCTGAAATTAATAAAAATAAATAAATATTGCAGGACATTCCACACATCGCCATCTAGCCCCAAGCTAAGTAACTAGACTTGTGTTATGGGTGCTAGACAACGGATATACTACTTATATACTTTTCTTTTGTAAATATATACTTATAACTAGCGACCCGCTCCGGCGTCGCACGGCTATATTATGCATGTATTATACATATAAACCTTCCTCTTGAATCACTCTATCTATTAAAAAAACCGCATCAAAATCCTTTCCGTAGTTTTAAAGATCTAAGCGTACAAAGGGAAATAGGGACAGAAAAAGCGACTTTGTTTTATACTATGTAGTGATAGTGATACATAGAAACAACCAGATCACAGACAAATATACTTACATAAATACTTGTCTGAGGCGGGAATCGAACCCGCAACCCTGTGTTTCGCAGTCCGACTTGGTGACCATTGTGCCAACTGGGTCGTCCCAAATGAATAAAAGCTTTTGAGATTGTTACTTTAGACAAATCTCCAATCCGCAGGTCCAGCCATAACGAAAATTTAAAGGCAAAAGTAAAGGCGGTCGAAACCGAGGGTAAAAGCTGCATATATTAAAAAAAAATCGTAAAAGTTAAAATATGTGAATGTTCGTTATTCGTTACTTCATCACCCAAGAACTAGTGTGCAGAGTGCATATTTATTACTTACAAATAATAAGATTTAACTTGATTACAAAAATTACAAAAATTAAGGACTGTTAAAATGTCAAACTGATTAATTAATATCAAAACGTTGTGATTTTTGAAATACAATTTAATTTTAGATTACCCTTCAAATGCAGTTTGCTAAATTGTTTAAGTACAATGTCAAGCAAGCCCTCATTAGCTTTGTATAAACTGAAGTCCTAGAATAAGGCTGCCTGTCCACAGAAGCGGAGCGGCGTTTCCACATGCATTTGGCAACATTAAAACTCCGCGTGCGGAGTCAGCACGTTGCACAATGTATGTGGAAACGCCGCTCCGCTACCTCGCTCCGCTTCTGTTGACAGGCAGCCTAACACAGTTATTTCATACCGTACTTAAGTAAAACCGCAAGGAGCAGAAAACATACCAGTATCAGTAGGAAGTTGCTTAGTATTCTGCGAGGCAATAACATGGAGTAAATAAAGATGTTGTCTTATATCTGAGGGCAGTAACGAGGGTAGGATCCGGCCGGCACTGTCACCTGGAGGCGGCGCGTTCAGCAGCCATGATACTGTCGGAGCCAGGTCTACTTGGGCTACTGTTGGCCCGGGGCCTGGTCTGAAACACATAACACAGAAGATAAGCTAATAGAAGGCATAGCTCGACGTCTGTGACGCGGTGGGTGAACACCACTTTGAATGCAGGTTCAAGGGCTCGAATCCCGTCGTGGAAGGAATGCTTGTACGAACTACAATTTGTTTTTGGTCAGGGTTTCTGTATACAAAAACAAAGTATATACGTATTTTATCTGTGGTTTGGCTCTAATATTACAAGCGTACTTGCCTTATTTAAGGGCAAGATGTGCGCTCTATACAATGTTTTACAATAGTGTAACTAGGGTGCCATTCATCAAATAGTTACTATGTCGTCATATTGGCTCCTCTGTCTCTCTAAATTCAAGGTAGCGCATTTGAGTTGAGGCAATACATATTTGCATTGGTGCCTACATAACAGCATAGGACTACTTGATGAAACGCACTCTAAGTATACCAATATAGGTGTATTTGTTTTAACTTACGGATGTGGACAGATAAAATCCTGGCTCTTAGCGACAACAAGCGGTACTAAGACTTCAGCCGGCGTCGCACCACCATGTCCACCTGCGTCTCGCATGCCGTGATCACCGCCTATAAATAGCACTCCATTGCGATCCTATAACAAAAATGTGGGGTTCGTCTTACAAGGATACCCTTGGATAAGAGGATACCCTAGGATAGGAGGATGGGATTGCTTTAGATAACAGACCTTAGCACTAAAATAACCTAGAATACTCTAGAATACACTCAAATAACCTACAATACTCTAGGTTATTTGAGTGTAGTACTGTTGTCTAAAGCAATTTCATTTCAGTATGGATTGGGTTCATCTTGGTTTGTTAACTAGCAGTCCCGATCATTCTTTTTTATTTAAAAGATAGTAATTTCATGTTGGTCTCATAAAAACATGGTGACTTAATGATCTGATAAAAAGAACATATAGGGGCGGATCTACCTAAGGACCTTTTTGGCTGCAGGTCAGGGACCCGTGGATACAAAAGGCACCCAATCTGCATTACAGAAAAACGAACTAAAATATAAAAATTAAAAATCCGATCATAAGGTAACCCTGATAATAGGAATGCAACATTGTTCATAAAAAAAAACAAACATACAAACATATGCGCGAAAAATATAACCCTTTCCTTGCAGTCGGGTAAAAACATCGAGGTTTAACATAACACAAGTGTAGTTCAGTTACTTAGCTTGGGGCTAGATGGCGATGTGTGAAATGTCCTGCAATATTTATTTATATATATCTGGCTAGTCTTTCATTTTTTTACTAACTAGATATTTGTTGTTGTTGCTTACCCATTTCTGCATAGCCAAATAAATTTTCTTCACAACCTCATCCATTTCTAAGAGTTTAGGTTTTATTTTGACACTCCTTGCACCTTCCAAGTGGCCTATATGGTCTAAGCCCAAGTAATGGAGCACTAGAAAGTCAAACGAAGGTTTCTTCTTGTCATCGGGTTTGAGGACCGAGTCCAGGTGTCTGGTTACGTTGTTGTCTACCTGAAAGATGATGAGTTAGATTTTGAGAAAAACAGTAGAACGAATCCTGCGTAAGTCCGTCGCTTACTTGAAATATCTGTACAAATAGCGACTACAAACAAGTATTTGTGTGCATACATATGTTGCTGTAAAAAAATGGTCTGGTCTGGGTGTTTCTGTATGTGTATAATAAGTATGTGTATAAAAAATGTATCACATGCAAGTATTCTATCTGTTGTTTGGTTACTATATGACAAGCCTAGTTGCTTAGCTTGGGGGTTGCTTAGCTTGGGGCTAGATGGCGCTATGTATAATGTCCTGCAATATTTATATAGCAGTTAGGTTGCTATCTTTAGATAAGAGATCACAAGCTAGAAGCTTTATTTATTTCTAATATTTTGCTGTAACGTAACTGCTTGCTTCTAACGTCAGTCAAAGTGTCTTGATTTGCACTCTACCTCAGTATAATCCGTAACAAAGAACGAAGTAGTCCCGTCATATTCGCTCCAGAGTCCCGGGAACAATCTCAACCAAGTATCGTCTCCGTACATGACCGAGCGGCGCCCTCTAGCGGCGGCGACTCGAAGCACGCTGTCGCCGCGCACTGCGGGCGCGCCGAAGTTCAGCGCTACATCAGCGAACGTTGATACGCTGCCTGTCATCATAGCCTGGAAAATATTAAATACTTAGAATATTTTTTTAAACAAAAATAGCAAGAAATTACACAAACGACAGACTTTTGTCAGTCAGAACCAGAAGGTTGCAGTATTTGCCATAGAAATGCACTGCTCCTGAAAAATTCGAGTTCAGGCCAAAAAGCCTGTCGTTTGCGTAGCGCCTCTAATGAACACAATGAAATGTTATTTCAAATCAGAAGCGGGATACATAAAAGTGCATGCATATTGCCCTCAACAAGCCATGTTTTTTGTAAGAATATCGTGCAGGTTGATTACAATAGTTAGAAACATGGATCGTGAGATGAAGGAATTGAGATTACTATGTTTCATTGGAAATTATAAAAAAAAACAAAATACCCCCGACGGCAAAAAAAACCATAAAATTGTAAAATCTGTATACCAAGTTGCGACCAGAGGCCAGAGACGCCACCAAGAAATTAATAAAAGATTTGGGCAATAGGATTAGAGAGAATGGAAATGACTCCCGCTCTGGCTTGTTTCTTACAAAGGTTAGCCATCGCCATTCAGCGTGTCAATGCTACTATCGTTATGGAAACCTTTGCGCCGGGAATAACAATAAGCGAGTTATTTCATCACTACATAGTATAAACAAAGTCGCTTTCTCTGTCCCTACGTCCCTATATCCCTATGTACGCTTAAATCTTTAAAACTACGCAACGGATTTTGATGCGGTTTTCTTAAAAAGATTGAGTGATTCAAGGGGAAGGTTTATATTTATAATACATGCATAATATAGCCGTGCGAAGCCGGAGCGGGTCGCTAGTTAAGGTTAAAATAAACCAAACGTAACGATGATATAATTATTGTATTACAATGTTATGATTTGCGATACCGGCTTCATGCTTCGAGGATTATGATTGCGATTGCCAAATGCATTCATTCGTAACATGTCACGGAAATATGTAACGTAGGTATGTGTGTTATGTGTCCCATTGTGGAATCACAGTTATAAAATTATCATAGAGAAAGTCACTTTCATTGCGGAAATAAGATATCAAGTTACATTTGAAAATGAGAATAATACATTGTAAAAATATTATGTGTTAAAGAAGTGTAGAATGATTGAAATAGGATTTTAAACTAAGGTGGTTATTTTCACTACTAAAGTTAAAACATGTTACCATCATTTACCGTATTACCATTATTTACCATGTTACTACAAACATAGTGTACCTAGTCTTTTCGCCTGTTCGAGTCACGAGTGAGATCAGTGACGGGAGTAGGGGATCGATATTAAACTCATGCAACAAACGCACGCGAAGGGAGGTAGTCCAAGATGGTCGACTCAATATCTGCCCAAAAACTCCAGCCTCGTGAAAATGATGCTTGTAACAGCATCGAAATATCGAGTAGGTACCACAAAATAAATACAAAAAGCATGGTAAATATCCCGTAAACTTTTGCAGAACGATTTTCACGGATGAGTAATATTTTTTTAGATTGAATATTATTGCCCAAAATGGTAGAAAAAACAAAACAAATATAGTCAGCGTCAAAAAACATGCATAAATTAAAGCCGGTACTAACTGTACTAATTGTTTCAGACACAACACCAAAGAAAAAACAATAGTAATAAATAATAGGTAATTTACAGTCAGCAACAAAAGTGGAGGCCCATGGTAGAAGTTCTTGCTATAAAATATTTTCAACTCAATCAAAAGCTGAAATCCTTGAATTGAAAGACTTAAATTTAAAATAATAAATAAATTATAGGGTCAACCGGGGCAATCGCGTCTGACGGGGCTAATGCATCTTTTTAAATTTATTCAAAACCTGTACTACAACGCCATCTGTACTAACCGCGGGTAAAATATTTAGTTTAAGCAAATTGCAACTAGATGTCAGCAGTTTACATAGATTCAACAGTTTTTGAATAAATTCGAAAAGATGCATTTGCCCCGCCAGACGCGATTACCCCGGTTGTACTTATTTTGTAATACCAATTCAAAAATTATACGAAAACTTCACTTCTGAGCTCCACTTTTGTTGCAGTACTCAGTCACTTTAATAACTCATAGAAAAACACTATAAATTGCTTTTTCTTCGGTAACTTAAGAGGATCACATACCAATGACATTTTCTAATTAAATTTAGTTCCAAGGTATACCTGTTTTTATTCCTTAAATTGTAAAAAAATGTTATATTATTAAATAGACTTTTATGCTTAAAATAAGTATAAGTTTAATTTTGTTTTTAGATGGATATGTAACCCGGTATGTAACACTCCTAAGTGTAAATTAAAATATGTACAAAAAGTGAAACTTGCAAATATATCCCGCCAGAAGTTTATGGTGCGCCGCCACTGTGCCTTTTCCTTTTTACGTTCCGGTGACTGTATATAAAATATTTATTTATCAATATTGTCTTTCTTTGGTACTGTGGAAACAGCAATATAGTGAGTGTAAACAGTGCAAATATATTGTGGGAGAGTATCTTATTCTAAACTAGCAGTGCTCCACGGTTTTACCCAGGTGACAGCTTTGTGCAGGACTAGAAATGGATCTGCATAACAATAAAGCTAAAGCTGCTCGTATTGTCATACTAGCTGCGGCCCGCGGTTTCACCCGCGTAAGTGCCGATCCCGTGGGAATATCAAAATAAAAAGTAGCTTATAGCCTTCCTTGATACATGAACTATCCTACACAAATAGAAATTTTCAATTCAAACCACTAGTTCCTGAGATTAGCGCGTTCAAACTAACAAACTCTTCAGCTTTATAATATTAGTATAGATAACTCTATTGTGCTAGGAGTAGCAATTAATTATTCGGATAATAAATGTATTTCATTTAGGTATGTTCCAATTTTGTGGAAATATCTAAAACGCTAGTTTCTGCCCACCGCTTCGGATGACATTTCACTTTCTACACTTCTACAGTTTACAAAGAACACACCCTCTTAATTTAAGGTCTCTTAGACAAGTGGTTTAAGGTGTGCATTAATATTTCAGTCAGTCAATCAGGTTTTTTAATGATTCATAAATCAAAAGTTAGTTTTATGTTACTTCCCAGGTTTTAATAAGCGTTCATATCTACCAAACATCACGAATTGTTCATTCGTTTCAGAGCAATTTCAACCGATATCCAAAAATCGGATTATAATATTTAGAAGGCTATATCAAGACAAGAACTACCTCTTTTTTAAAATTGGTTAAAAATCTATGTAAATTACCTTGATCCTAGGCATGGTAACAGTTGGAGGTTCAGCCACAGACACATAAATACATGCTGACTTATTCTTCAGCAGTTGACCAGTGTACGGCATATATTCCTCAGTAACAAAGTCATATCTCAACCCATCTATCACCATCAGTATGACACTGTTTTCACCAGCATCATATACTTGGTGACCGTCGATGCTGGAAGAGTGAGTTGTAATAATCAAATCATTTGTTTAACCATATACATTTTAATAGAGTAACAATTTGAATTGCATTGGATGTAACAAAGGTACTTCTTCTTTTCGTGTCAGTGTTTGTCTATTCCCTGTTCAATTGGCAAAGAAAGGAAATGCTTAGAAATTACGTAGCATCATGCTTATCTAAGATTGTTGAGTTCTCAGAAAAAAACAGACGGACAAGACAGTGATTTTATAAAGGTTTCTTTTTTACCTTTTGAGGTATAGAATTTTGCAGAGATTTACTAAGTATAAATTTATTAACAAAATTCTTGGTCTCAATGATTGACGGAAAGCTCAATCCTTGAGTTTTTTACAACATAACATTTTATTTCTTAAGTTTTGTGGGGATTTCAAGTAATTCTCTTGTACCTTACATTGTAAGACACACCAACATTGTTGTAAGGCTTACAACAATGTTGGTGTGTCTGTAGGAATACAGTTAGTATTTCTATAATAGTGGATAAATTTCCACTTACCTGACACCATCAATGAAATTAGGAAGATCATCTATATGTGATAGTTTTCCTGAATGATATTTTAGTGGGAAAAATCCATACAGGAAGGTGATCAAGGCTCCAAGAGCCATGAACAGGAGCCACAGGCTCGTCCATCTGTGCTGCAGCCACGACAACATCACGAATAATCCCTCACAGTGTTTGTTGTTGAAATTATACAGCAGGAAGTGATAATTGCACCGGTAATTAAGTACGTTGCGTACTTTCGCTTCTTCGATAATTCATAGCTTCGTGACCTATACGTTTGTGGAAACTGCATTGAGCAATCCGCGATGTTATCCGCTTGATACTGTTGCTACAGTCACGGTTAGATTATCATCATCACTATCATTTTGGGTTTAGATAAGAGGACATAGAATTTATGGTAGGTCTATACGATTTATTGATAAAAACACACTGTGAGCACCTGAGACTTCAAACTAATACCGATTTATAATTGTTTATGAACTTTACACATACCCTGTGTTTGAAAATTAATTAGTTTTCACGTAAAATCAGAGGAAATCGGCAAACATTGCGGACAAATTGCGGAAAAACAACGGGAACAGCATGGAACAAAACCCACCCATGAAACGATTGACATTGACGTTGATAGAAAATCAACATTGACAGTATTGACAGTGGCAGTGACTTTTTTTATTACCATATAGAGGAAGCCAAAGAGCTTTTAGTTCATTCAGCCATAGACGTGGCTGAATGAACTAAAAGCTCTTTGGCTTGGTTTCGCTTGAGCTAAACACTCTTTAACGAAACCCCGTATTGGAGTTTTGAATTTAGAGTTACTTATTTGATAACTTTGAAAGCATGTCCGTTTTTTCGCGATGCCCGCCAAACGTCCGCCAAAATACGTAATAGTACATTGTTATCCTAGGTGTGAAAGTCACTCATTACAAGTCCCGAGACGGAGTTTGGCGCCCGAGCGTAGCGAGGACGCTAATAGTTCGAGGGACTTAATGAGTCTTTCACCCGAGGTAAACACTATGCTTTTCATTACGAATAATACATAAAATTCTTCCTAACAACGGGAGTGAATGAGAGACTCCATACTACCTGATCCTCATACAAGGTTGGGACCAAAGAGGTTATATACATGTAGTGTTCTTCTTTAGTGTTACTTAAAGCAAGGAGGTTAGGTTTTTGAAGTTCATAATGCTTAATGATACGGATACTGGCTACATGCACATTGCACAAGCCGTGCGAAGCCATAATTTGACATGACAGCTGTCAGTGAAAGCGATTTTCCCTAGGGCTGGAAATTTTATTTTCTACGCGCTCTTCAGGTATATTTAGACCTAGTTTCGGAGTATGAGTAATGAAAAAAACTTTTTCTTTTCTTTTCCAGTTTGGCTTCGCATAATTCGAACCTACCTAAAGCTGCCATTGGCCATTATATGATTTTGTAAATGCATGCAAATTATAATAATATGATTGTACAATGATTGTACATTATGTACTACATAAGGGCGAGCAATTTCTTTAAAAATCCGAGGCGTATGACGTACTTACCTATATCTTTAAGCTAGGTTCATATTGCTGTGTCGGGGTGTGTCGGGGCGCGCCAGAACGCAATCGCTTACGTTCATTTACTATGAATAGATTCACATTAGTAGGTTGTGTTGTGTTGTGGCGCGTTCTGTCGCAGTAAAATCGCTCGACGCCCGATCGCGCCAGAGAGGTGGTGGGAGATCTGTCGCGCCACACTAATGTGAACTATCATTTACGACGCGTTATTGCGAGGGAACACAGTTCATGCAATTATTAAATTCTGTTTTTCGTTCTTTAAAATGTCTGATGAACTTATTGAATTAGTACGGCAATACAAAGTTCTCTATGACACTAAATGTAAGGAATATAGGGATCACGGTATCAGGAATAATCTATTTACGGGATGAACCCAATATCTCCTTTTCCTTTTCTTTTTGTTTTGAAGAGTCATCAATAGAATAAATTGAATATCTTCATCGAAGTCACTGTCAGACGATTCCATTTTAAAACACGTATTCACTCCACAACTCTTAAAATGAGAATGATCTAAAAATGCGACATATTGCGCCACAAGATACCACATTAGTATGAACACTCCGCGACACAACAGACGGCGACCCAACACACCCCGACACAGCAATATGAACCTAGCTTTAGAATTAAAAAATAGCCACCCACGCGGTTAATGTTATTGTCATTGATACGAAATTAGATTTTATTTTGATCTTCACTTTTACTCATGACCACATAAATCTATTTTTAAATAAAAGTCCTATGAGTTTACTACATTACGATTAAAGTAAAAATAACTCCCTCCTACAAACATGACCATTCGAGAATATCTGTGGACCTGCCTTACTTCCTACACACCTGAAACCTCGATTGATAAATGCACAGATGATTCAAGAATTTCAGCATCACTGACCAGTAGGGTGACCAACTAACGTTGGGTAGTCTATATAGCGTCATATGTAGTGTGTAGAATGCTTCATTCGTAAATAGGTATACTTACCTTAATTTATTAACGAAGGACTGACGAGTTTATGCACGAGACGATGTAAGTTATCGTTCGTTTAATAGAGCTACTTAAGAATTCAGCAGGTATTTGCATGGTATTTGCCTTTTGCATAGTTTGAAATCCTGGAAACTTCTTTAAGCATGGTCACGGCACAAAACTGAATTTCAAGTTCAAGGTGTCAGATGAATCAGCAGCTGGTGGGCAGCAGAAAATTCTATTTAAAACACTTGTACGATTGAAACGAGCATAGTCTCTCGATTGAGCAGCGCGCGTCTGCAACGAACAAAAAGGTAGAGAACTTTTTGATTTTTTTTCTAAATAAAAAGTGGCCAGTGCTTTTCTTTAAAAAAAAGTGCTTCTATTTATTTCTTTTTCAAAAGTGGCCAGTGTTTTTATTTAAACAAAAAGGAGCTTCTACAACTTTTGTTATAAGTGGCCAGTGTTATTGTTTAACGCAGGAGGTAGAATATTTCTGATTTTTCTTTTAATTTCCCAATGTGTGTGATTTATTAAGCAACAGACAACTTAAAATTAGTGTTTTTCAGAAGTTATTTTCTAACGGAAAATTTACAATCATGGATTGCTTGATTTTACCGCCCACGAGGGCGATTTGTTTTGTCGAACTATAAGTACCTTGCTTTGAATGGTACGATATGTAGGAATTTAAAAGCCGATTAATATCTTCTGCAAAGTGTACCTACTTCATCCTTTTTTTTAATTACCTATCATGCCCTACTACGGGCCAAGTTTTTCTACTTTCTTTTAATTGTTTCATTTTTTGGCTCTTGCCATTTACCCTACTAAATAAGTAGGTGTTTATTAAGTTAAAAATTAATAACTTAAATATTAATAATATAAAGAATAAATCTAATATTTAGCTCTAATCTAGACAAAAAAACGTCAATGTTGAACCATCATCATGGTTTATTTATACAGTCTACTGACACAAGTTTAAAAGGTTTAAATAATGTTTTTTTAAAATTAAATTAACAACATTTTACGATACCCAATATTTTTCGAAATATCTTCTAAAATTCAAGGTATAAGAATATTACAAAATCACTGACCCACATCAAAATAAAATAGACGTAAATATTCGAAAACTAACAAATTATGATGTCGTCTAATAGGTAACTTGTTGAAAATATCAACAGTTGCATCAGATCTAAAACTGTCAGCAGGTGATTCACATGGTGGAATCGTTCCAGAATTGTGTTGTTATTTATGTTGGATTTTGTTCGATGTAAACAAAAGGTTTAAAAAAGCTACGCTACGAATTGAGGAGTTAGTATCGAATCGTCGCACACTCATTAATACTCAAGTCTTCTAAGGTAGCAACTCGTCTAAGCAGTGGATGGTCTAACCTACAAACCTAATGTCGTCATAAATGCAGGTGGTTTAAACTTCAATTTCGTCTAAATAGGGGGTAGTCTTAGCAAAGTTTTCGGAACTTCCTCTTTTTTAAAGCGGTTAAAAATTGGGCAATCGATCGTTCAGATATATTTTCTGAAATTATATTGTTGGGACTTAAATAAATAAGATAATATAAAAAAAGATCTAGGATAAACGTATGTAGTAAAATTAATAGTTGTTATTTATGTTGGATTTGTTCTAAAATGTAAACAAAAGTTTAAAGTGATTGCGCGATAAATTGAGAATCTCATCTTTTTTTAAAGAGGTTAAAAATTGGTCCATCGTGTCGGATACATTTTCTGAAATAATATTGTTGGGGCTTTAATAAATTTTATTGGATTATACTTACACAGCTTTAGCTACATTATGCTAGCTACTTATAGCGCTGGCTGGCGTAAATCCTGAGCGCTGTGACTACAAAGACTCAGCCCAACTCACAGGAAGAATCTAGAGCTCAACATTCATGCCAACAAGCTTAGTATTCTATCCTAATTTCACAACTGACTCATTCTTAAACAGTGCATTGTAATAAAATAGTAGGTACCTACCTGGTAAAATTTCAACTAACCAGAACACAGAATACCGAACCGTAGTAAATCATATTAAAACTATGACTATGAGGTTACACAATGAAACTCGGTAAATTACGATTTTGATAGTCTGTCTCACATTAGCGCACTCTGCTATTTCACATAATCACCGAGAATAGATGCACGAAAATAATCAGCATGTTTATCTCATCGTTTTAGACAATGTTGATTTATGAACGCCTGGATAGATCTAAATAAGTTTGTGGAAATGTTTGGCACGGGATTGTGTTGGCTTCATTTAGTTCTCAATGAGGTGAAGTATACCTACCTACTTACTTCTACGGACATTGTTATTCCATCTGTCCAGTTTTTAGAGTTAATGACTAGAAGATTTTACTGCTAATAATGTTTTATTAACAAGATTGGTGTCCACATCTTACTTTGATATTAAACTTGTTATTGTAAAGGGCCTCTAGTTGTTGGCTTTAATTCCACGCAGGCCTTCCAAAGGTCAGGGGCTCCATAGCCCTGGATTATAAAAAGTATAGCCCATGGCTAAGGCCCACCAGTTTTGTACCACCGTTTACATGGTCCCACTCGATTTGGGCTAGAGGTTCGACTATTAATTTAAAAAAACCTGCTATTTTATACAATTCGAAATACGTTTTCTATAGGACGGTGCTTCTTTTTCTACAATTTGGAATTTTTTTGGTTTATTTTTATGTTATTCACCTCTTGATTGAAAAACTCCCTTTATAGGCTTTACTATTGAGACTTTACTGACTTCTTATCACTTATTTCCTAAACTTTAAACTTCCAGATGTCGATGGTACCAATGATGTTCCGCGACTGGTGGGACGAGTGGGATCGTCCCTCCCGCCTCCTCGACCAGCACTTCGGCATGGGTCTCAAGAGGGACGAGCTCTTATCATCCCTCTCCACTCTGCCTGCCACTTCCCTCTTCAGGAACTCCTACTTTAGGCCGTGGAGGACCAGCCTGGCTAGGCAGGAGTCTTCTTCCACTATTAATTTGACTAAGGAGAAATTTGAAGTAAGTTTAAACGTTCATATTCTTGACACATCCAAGATAGACAATTACTTAATTTAAAGCCCCAAAAACAGGACGGGTCGAAAAAGTTTTTATTTCACTACCGTCTTCCTTCACTAGCGTCCCTCTCGTAGGCCCCGCCTTTTTTGGGGGTCTTTGAGTCAAGAGCATATAGGTATCTCGTAGGAAAGCAGGCTACTTCTTAGACCGCAACGTCACTATAACCATCTTGTGAGATTGTAGTCAAACGCTGACTGAAAAAAAATTAATGAAGTATCTAATAACTTTTTTCACCATATTCCAGGTCATCCTTGACGTCCAACAATTCTCGCCTGAAGAGATCACAGTCAAAGCATCAAACAATAGCGTGTTAGTTGAAGGGAAACACGAAGAGAAACCAGACGAGCACGGCTTCATCTCACGCCAATTCACTCGCAGATACATCCTCCCAACTGGCTACGACGTATCCGACTTGATAAGCACCTTGTCTTCTGATGGAGTGTTGACTATTACAGCGCCGAAACGACCCCCACCAAACGCTGGGGAGCGTATTGTACCAATTACTAAGACTGGTCCGGCGAAGCAACCGGAGCCTGTTAACGAACAACCTTACCAGCCGAAGGAACAAACAGTTCCCATCGTTACATCCCCTTAATTTCCTTCCTATACCCAAAAGAGTTAATTCATTATCCAGTATACACGATAAACGATCAATAATCCACACAATATCATCCAGTGATATTTGAACAAGAGGTAGATCCGTTTTTGCGAAATACGATCTAATATTGTCATCTCCATTCTTTCGTCATACAACCAGGCAGACTGGTGTGCGGCACCGATTCTTGGTGGACATACCAGACGTTAGCACTGAGCGCTTTGCTTCATCATTCCTTATTCGTACTGCAAGGGAATGGAATCGGTTGCCTGCGTCTGTCTTTCCTGACGTGTACAATTTGGGGGTCTTCAAGTTGCGGGTGAATAGTTATCTTCTAGGAAGGTTTGTTACATCTTAGGCTGCCTCGTCACCTACTAGCAGGTAGGTGTGATAGTGGTCAAACGCTGACTTATCAAAAGTAAAAAAAAAATCTTGACCATACGAAAGTAAGACTTATCTTAACGTTTCGTATATTGCATGAAGACACGTCAAATTATTGTGTAATAATTAAAGGAATTCAAAGTTCAGAGATATCCGCTCTATAACTGTTACATCTCACTGATATTAATTATTTATTTTGATCACTCTATGTGAAATTACATCTAAAAATAAAACGATTGTTCGTATACGTTTATCGTGTAAGCGGGATAATTCATATGATCCTTAAATTTTATACCAAAGAGAGACAACGATCGAATCATATAATAAATAGCATTTATTTTAAGCGTCATTGTTGGCCAGCAATGAGCTAAACACTTACGAACGAAAGGTTTTTACAAAGAGGAAATGCAAAACATCATGTTTAATAAACATAGACGATAATTTTATGTAATAAAATTAATACAATTTGAATTAAGATTGTTTTCTTTTACTGTAAATACATGTATGTGTTTCGGATTGCTTAGAAAAAAGTAAAGTGTCACAAACTCACATTCATAAAGCTTTTACTCGCGAATTGAGTGTTCCAAATTCCTTTTTTAGCGGATGCCTAGGTTATAATACATAGAAACAACCAGACCACAGACAAATATCTAAGCATAAATACATGTCTGAGGCGGGAATCGAACCCGCAACCCTGTATTTGGCACTCCGGCATGGTGACCATTGTGCCAACTGGGTCGTCAAAACTATCTAAAACTAGGTATTACAATTTTGTTTGTTTTGTTATTATCTTCAAACGATGGAGATGGGGTTGCCATCTCCTTTAGTGGTTTATTTACAAGAAAGTTGTCATTCCTATTTTGTTGTAAAGATTTAAATATGGCAATGTTATTCATCACCATTCAATGTTAAAACGCTAAGCTATAAACTATCTTCCCACATTATTCAATTATCTGGTAATAGGTCTAACTAGATATAGCGAAAATTTATGCGCAGGTCATCTGTCTGTGAGGATTAGGCTATAGAATCCATCACTCCATTTCAAATAATACTTTCAAATATTGGATATATTGACCTTTGTGAGCGTGATCATATGAAAAAAAAACCCATGAGGGTACTTGTGCCTTCTTCTCATTGGTGGGCGCGTTCCGAAGGCACACATCTTAACTTAGTTTTTAAGACGTTTTTATGTGATTTTTGTACAAATGTATCATCCAAATGAATAAAAATTGTTGACTTTGACTTTGAATGCTAGTAAATTGAATAATCATTAGATGGTTGCCCGTCATCTCCCCTGACGGATCCCCTACTCCCGACAGTACCCCAGATGATATCAGGTTTAAACTTTTAAGGTTTTCCTATGGTTCTCCCTTGACCTATTGCCTGCTACCAAATATTATTTTAAAAATGAATATCGATTTGCTGAGTTTTTGCAGTAACAAGATGTTGATTGAATAAGTCTTCGCAGTATGGTATTTTGGCAGAAAAATCGTTCACAGTACAGTTTTCCAATGTAACGTAACATGAATATCAATACGTCGATTTAATAATAGTACATTGCGATACAAGTGTGGAAAGTTGATCATTCCATAGAGGCGGTTTATGACGCGCGAGCGGAACGCGAGCGTGGCAAAAGCCGAGATGGAATGAGCAATCCACACCTGTATCGTACGACGTTTTTTATCACAGTTGCGAATAAAAAAAAGACTTGTTAAAATTTTAATAATAAAAAGTTTTTAAGAGTTTTAGGTTATGTTTGCTATTTTTTGTTAATTACACTCCCGAAAGGCTAGGCAAAAGACTTTTAACCTATACAGCGTCTGACATACAATATTTTCTTAGGGTTTTTTTCATTTGTTTTTGCGTCGGCGATTAAAAACAGAATATAATGGTATAGAAAAAATATATTTATGTACCTAAAGAAAAAACAAAATAAAAACAAAACTCAATTTTTAATTATTTTCAAAGACGTCATCACGTAATATTATCGTTCGTTATCAGACTTTAGAGACAACCTTTTGAAAAGAAGAAAAAAGGTACCAACAAAGAGTTTTAAGCCAGCAAGGCTTAAAAACTCTTTGGATGGTACCTTTTTCTATACATAAAAACAGTATAACCCAGATAAAGGAGATCATTCATGTTTCTAACAAAAAATACCAACAAAAAAAAATGCCGGCCAGTAATAAAAAATGTTTCTATCTTGTAGAGAATAACATTTTAAACAATGTTTACTAAGACAACAAAGAGCTACGATCAAAAATCGTTGAGTTATTTTACATTGAAAACCCAAAAAATGCATTTTATAGAGATCCGTTTGACCACTTTTAAGATCCCACTAAAACTTCTGAAAGGGTTATTGGATATACCTATTTATATAAATATAATAAAAACAGACAAAGCTTATCCATTTACTACTTATTTTTATATTTTTTCTGTAGTAATACTTATCTTAAAAAGGGTCAAACGGATCTCTACAAAATCCATTTTTTTTGGGTTTTCAATGTAAAATAACTCAACGATGGTTGATCGTAGCTCTTTGTTGCCTTAGTAAACATTGTTTAAAATGTTATTCTCTACAAGATAGAAACATTTTTTTTTCTGGCCGGCACCTTAAATTTTGGGTACGATTTGAACGATGTCCTTAGGAATGTTTCATCTACTATATGTCATTAGCAGTTTGACATATCGGGATGACGTATTATTTTAGCACTAGTTGGATTTTTTTTTATTGCACGCGTGTATAATACCTTGCATTATGAGCCTAAAAGCGGTTTAATAAGATCCACTTTATGAGCAACTGTGATAAAAAGCTGTTTATAGATAGGTATCGAAGATTTCTTTTTAAAGAAACTAATATTATAAACTATCTGCGCTCCACGGTTTCACGCACGTAGGTCCCGATGCCGTTGGAATATCAAAAATGAATAGTAGCCTATAGCCTTCTTCGAAAAATGGACTTTTAATACAAAAATAATTTTTCGATTCGAACTAGTAGTTCCTGAGATTACCGCGTTCAAACAAACTCTTCAGTTTTAAAATATTATAGTATAGATGTGAAAGTATGTGTGTGTGCTTGTGTGTAGGTTTGTTATTCCTTCACGCAAAAACCACAGAACCGGTTGCGATAAAACTTTTTATCCCGATTTTCACGCGGGATCTAGAGATACGCGGGTGAAACGACGGGACACAGCTAGTAAATAAATAAGCCAAAGTAAAACCACTGTACAATCTATGTATTCTAAGTACCCAGATATAGAAGAAGGGACAAAATCCATTACTTAGAAACACTTAAATGAACGTCGACACTAAACAAACCGCATCGTACATTAATGTTTAGCAAATGTAAAATGCCACAGTAACCAATGAGAATTCAGTGTAAGTACGCGACATAACAAATAATGCACACTCCTTAAATAGTTAGTTAGGTCTCTGGTTAAGAAAGGGATGTATCGGTTAAATAAAGATTATGGCTAACTAGATTCTAGCGCTGTTTATGATTTCACTAGCGTCCCGCCCCGGCTTCGCACGGCTATATTATGCATGTATTTTATATATAAACCTTCCTCTTGAATCAATCTATCTATTAAAAAAACCGTATCAAAATCCGTTGCGTAGTTTTAAAGATTTAAGCATACAAAGGGTTATAGGGACAGAGAAAGCGACTTTGTTTTATACTATGTAGTGATAGTGATAGTAATGTCCCAGGGAATCAATGTATCCTCATACCAACTTTAATCAAAATCGGTCCACTAATTTTAGAGCCTATTCATTACAAACAAAAAATATTCTAGATTCTCTTCTACATTAACATTTTAAAGATGTAGATTACACTGACAGCGCCATCTAGAACAAAATTAGAAAATCATGATTTTTGTAGCGACATCTTCAGGTTTAGTATTGAACTAAGTATTAGGATGTTAATTTAATCTTGCTTCTTAGTATTATTTCGGTAAGTTTAATTATGTTTTAATTTTTTTTATATTTTATTTATACTAGCGACCCGCCCCGGCTTCGCACGGCTGTATTATGCATGTATTATACCTAAAACCTTCCTCTTTAATCAGTCTATCTATTTAAAAAACCGCATCAAAATCCGTTGCGTAGTTTTAAAGGTCTAAGCATACAAAGGGACATAGGGACGGCGAAAAGTGACTTTATTTTATACTATGTAGTGAAGTGATAGTGATTTTGCGCCATTAGGTAGGTAGGCCATATGATTATATCTATAGGTAAGTACTAATATTGTAAAGAAGTAAGCTTTGATTGCTTGTTTGCTTGTATTGAATAATAGGCTACAAAACAACTGAACCGATTTTGATGAAACTTGTTAAGTACAAATTAAGTACTTACTTTATTTATATTATTTGAAATCTTAATTGAAATTACAAACCAACCCTTTGGCACCGAAACAGCTTTAATTACGGCGAGAGTGGCAAAGGCTAAACAATTCAAATTAAGCAAATACTTAGATAGGTAGGTTACGATGTAGGTAGGTATGTATAGGTTCAGACAGCAACAATTAATACGGCTGGCAGATCAATCGCTTGTCGAACTGTGCAGGCGCTTTAGCCGGTGGTCTAATTTGTAAGATTTTACAGGGAAATATCCCAATTTAAAGTCTTACTATCAATGTGTATCTACTATGATGATTATTAAATTGTTGATAATTTTTGTCATCGTTGTGATGTCAAGGTTTTATTTTCAGATGAAGTACCTAATAGCTAAAAACGAATGGTCGTTGGGGCCGAAAAGTTTTTACTACGAAAATTTATTACTTACACCATTTATAACTCGAGAATGGCTGCACCGATTGCGATGAAACGTAGTATGTAGGTAGCGTAGAATTATAAACGCAAAAGTAACTCGGTCCGTGATATTTGGAGGGCGCTTTCCTAGGCCACATATCCTAACTTACTCGTAGCTTTTAACTTATAACATTATTTAGATTTTTGGCTGTTTGTTCACGCCTAAGCCTCGACACCACGTTTTATAAATTTCGGGATAGATATAGATTGATCTTTTCCATTTTAGGCACATGAGTAATATCACCCAGGCGACACTTGAGTGTCTTTTAAGCACCTGAGTAAATAATTTTTATCCCGATTCTAGACCCAAGCAGACGAAAACATGGGGCGGAAGTTTAAAATATGGAAACCTTTATTGGTAAATCGCTTCTCTTATTATTTTAGACCACACGTGCTAGTAATCGCTCTGGGCTGATTGATGATACCTCTTCCCCCCTACCCCCGCTATTTAGACTTGAGTGATCCATGGCCACGAGATCTATTACCCGCTATACATTGCCCACTTTACTACGTTTTATTTAACACGGTACTTTGATAGGTAGGTATTTATATGCAGTTAAGCTTTTACACAGATTAGCGCATAGTGTATTAGGTTTGTGAAATGTGGAACTACTACTAAATAGTTATTGTGGTCTTTGGTCTCCTATCCCAAAATTATTCCAGGCTAGAGACCAAAGACCTTAAAGTTTTTACAAGACAGGCAACAGAATATACCTATTGCAGAATTTGTGGAAATACTATTACAGTTTTTGATTCCTGTCCGGGAAGTATCATGGAAGACCTTAAAGCTTATACAATATTGGCACATAGTATCTAACTTTCTATTTTTCGATACGCTGTTTTTTGTATTTTTAGTATATTTCTATTTGTGATTGTCTGTAATTGGCTTTCTGTTTCTATTTCTTCTGTTTTATTATGTTAAACTTAGCTGTAGACTTTCCTTTAAAATAAATAAGTAAATAGTATATTTAAGTTAGCAAAAATTAGAACTTATATTAGAGACTTTGGTCTCCTACCCGTAAAGTATCCTGGAGTCCAAAGACCTTAAAGCTTTAACAAGATTGGTACATCGTATGAAATCGTGTGGCTTGTGAAATGTGGAACTCCTAATACCTAATCATCTTTATGATCTTTAGTCTCCTGTCTGAGAACTATTCAGGTCTGAAGTCCAAAGACTTAAAAGCTTTTACAAGATTGGCACATGGTTTATTTGGCTAGCCAAATATCGAACTTATAATTCTTTATCGCATTTAGGGTCTTTAGTAGGTATCCTATTCGAGAAGTATCCCGGCCTGGAGTCCAAAGTCTTAAAAGCTTTTACAAGATTGGCACATGGTTTATTTGGCTAGTCAAATATCGAACTTATAATTCCTTATCGTATTTAGGGTCTTTAGTAGGTATCCTATTCGAGAAGTATCCCGACCTGAAGTACAAAGACTTAAAAGCTTTTACAAGATTGGCACATGGTTTATTTGGCTAGCCAAATATCGAACTTATAATCCCTAATCGTATTTAGGGTCTTTAGTCTCCTATCCAAAAAGTATCCAGGGCTGGAGACCAAAGACTTTAAAGCTTTTACAAGATTGGCACATGATTTTAGGGTCTTAGGGATTAGGGTCTTTAGTCTTCTATCCAGGAAGTATTCCGGACTGTTATGATCTTTAGTCTCCTGTCTGAGAACTATCCAGGTCTGAAGTCCAAAGACTTAAAAGCTTTTACAAGATTGGCACATGGTTTATTTGGCTAGCCAAATATCGAACTTATAATTCTTTATCGTATTTAGGGTCTTTAGTAGGTATCCTATTCGAGAAGTATCCCGGCCTGGAGTCCAAAGTCTTAAAAGCTTTTACAAGATTGGCACATGGTTTATTTGGCTAGTCAAATATCGAACTTATAATTCCTTATCGTATTTAGGGTCTTTAGTAGGTATCCTATTCGAGAAGTATCCCGACCTATTCTATACTATTCGAGAAGTATCCCGGCCTGGAGTCCAAAGTCTTAAAAGCTTTTACAAGATTGGCACATGGTTTATTTGGCTAGCCAAATATCGAACTTATAATTCCTTATCGTATTTAGGGTCTTTAGTAGGTATCCTATTCGAGAAGTATCCCGGCCTGAAGTCCAAAGACTTAAAAGCTTTTACAAGATTGGCACATGGTTTATGTGGCTAGCCAAATATCGAACTTATAATTCCTTATCGTATTTAGGGTCTTTAGTAGGTATCCTATTCGAGAAGTATCCCGGCCTGAAGTCCAAAGTCTTAAAAGCTTTTACAAGATTGGCACATGGTTTAATAGGCTAGCCAAATATATAACTTATAATCCCTAATCGTATTTAGGGTCTTTAGTCTCCTATCCAAAAAGTATCCAGGGCAGGAGACCAAAGACTTTAAAGCTTTTACAAGATTGGCATAAAGAAAATAAAACATATTCAATTCATTTTTGAAAAAGTTTAATAAGTACTTACCTGTATTTAAATGTTATTATTTAATATAACCTGTAAGTACCTACTGACATAACTTTCAATACTTCTAACTACTTAAGCTAACTAATAATACAAAGATTTTTTACTTAGATATATGTATTTAAGGGTCTATACAAGAGTTAATGTTAATAATCTATTAGCTATCATATATTTGTGTGCGTTTTTTAGGTAGGTAGGTAGGTATACTTAAACCCTTTTTTTAATTCTTACTGCTAAATTTGATATTTACTGATAAATTTGATTTGATTGATATTGATTAAAAAATAATTAGTATAGGTATATAAATATTATTTTATTATTTAAGAAAGGCAATTTATTTAAAAATAAATTAAACATTAATTTAAGGCCAAGCACCACTTAATCGCGTCAATTTTTGTCTAATTAAAGACATCAACGCGTTCGATATCGCATGTTTTTTACATCGTACTTACTATCTGTCTATAATTTATATGTATGTGTGTCTGTTGCCATAATGTGTTACTAAGTTGAGTAAAATAAATTATTTTTTGTCTGAGTTAACTACTAATACAATCACAATCAAGTGCCAATTACCTGGCAAAAAAAAACATTTGATGATAAAGATAATTGATAGCTAAAATAATTTATGCACGAATTACAAAAGGCATTTATTTCAACAGCTATTACAAGAAAAACGGAACAAAGAAGTAATAACCGCCTTAATATCGCGTTTCACTATAGTTAATAACAAAGCGCGATCGACGCCGGGCGATTATTTTATAGCTTGAATAAAAACAATATAAGTTAGCGGGCGGAGCGTTTAACAGAAATATCAGTTTGATATCGCGCAGTTTGATTCGCCGGATCTTGGACGCCTTAAGGCGGGGCTAGTGTAGAGAGGGGCAACCGAGTCGCGTTCCTCTCATACCATATCGCGCGAGTGGCGGCGACGCTCGTACCCCGCGCTTCTAACCGGTCCCAGTTTGTTGTATGTTCGTATCGTGTGTGTGATCGCCTGGTGGCCGTGTGGCTTGTTCTCATACTCTTGTGCAAGTAAACCGGCAAGATTCGGGTGAAGAACCGCGATCCGGTGCCGGCGTACGCCATGGCCGACGCCGACCGTGACTCGGACCTTGGAGACGACAGCCCAGTGGTAAGTGCAACTACACATCAACCTAACCAAACCAACCAACATCCTTCCAATAAAACCATACTTGCATCCTTTTAATATTTATTTATCCATACAATTGTATATCTAAAACAAACAGCATCTCAAGTACCTAAATATTATTCTTTTGTTTAAAAAATGTATTAATCTCGCTACCTACCCTCATTTCTCATGTGTTATTGGATTTATTTACTAAATATTTCATTCGTGTTACGTTGAACAATGAATTTATTGCAGTCTTAATTACGTTTTCAGGTAAAAAACCTAAAAAAATATCATGCTAGAGTTTGCGTCACAATTTTAGTAATTCATTTTTTTTTAAATACATTGTACTACCCTCAGAACTAGTTATGGTATTTTAACATGTGACAGATTACAAACAAACACGTGTTAATTATTCTCAAATCCAATAGACGCTCAATAATTCTAATATAAATAAATTTCATATAAGAATCTTGCAAGATCCGTTAAATTCCGTACTTAGAGAGCCAAGGCCCTTAGGCACTTTGCAGTTGGAGCCCTCTCCCACATTTAGCAAATTATAAAACTAGTACAGAACATATAATTTTCAATCGACCATAATTATTAATATAAAAATTACACATTCTTAGTTACTCGAATTAGGAATATTTTCGATAAAGTTTTTTGATAACGTAAGCCAGGCTTTGAGTTTGTGTGCTTGCAGGTCCCGTCTCTGAGACGAATAAATGATTATGATTATAAGGGCCCCCTATGCTGGCTGGGTCCCTAGGCCAGGGCCATGTAGGCCTAGCGGAAAATCCGGCTTTGGATCCGATGATGCGGATTAATATTATAGATAAATACGGAGCTAGGATAAGTTACTTCAATTAAGAATATTTTCGATAAAGTTTTTTGATAAAGCAAGCCAGGCTTTGAGTTTGTTTGCATGCAGGTCCCGCCACTGGGACAAGGGCCGTTAAACTCACGGGGCCCATAGGACGGAGCCTTGGTCCTGATTAATATTGTAGATAAATATGAAGCTGTGTAATTAAGAATATTTTCGATAAAGTTTTTGGTTAAGTCAAGCCAGGCTTTTGAGTTTGTGTGTCCCATCACTGGGACAATGGCCACTAGCTTGACGGAGGGGCCTTAGTGCTGATTAATATTTTAGATAAATACGGAGCTGGGTATAAGATTTTAAGTCACTTCAATTAGGAATGGTTCAATAAAGTTTTTGATAAGGCAAGCCAGGCTTTTGAGTATGTGTGCATGCAGGTCCCGTCACTGGGCCCAGGGCCGCTAGCCAGGCGTCTCACGGGGCTTTGGTGCTGATTAATATTGTAGATAAATACGGAGCTGGGTATAAGATTTTAAGTCACTTCAATTAGGAGTGGTTCGATAAAGTTTTTTGATAAGGCAGGCCATTCTATTGAGTTTGTGTGCATGCAGGTCCCGTCATTGGGCCCAGGGCCGCTAGCCTGACGGGGCCTTGGTGCTGATTAATATTGTAGATAAATACGGAGCTGAGTTTGTTTGCCTGTTCCGCTTTCACAAGCCTTGTTAATGAAGTGCCTTAAGATGGCTTCATGACTTGAGTTATTTTATTGGAAATGGTTATTAAAATATTGAAAGTCTGGGTCATACGCACCATTCATAGATAAAGTACGTTTGTATAAGATACCTATGACAGTTTACCTACTTTAAAGCTTTTTGTGACGGATGTGTGACAGATATTACGGTCAGCCGGAGAAGTTTGCTCTATTGGTAATAAGTAGGTATAATTATTAATTAGTTTTCTAATTTCTTTGACTTTTAATTTAGAAATAGCTTATAATATTGAATGAGTTGTTGACGTAGGTATAGCATGACCTTAACAAATTGTATTTTTTATTTGAATATCGTAACGAAGTCTTGTTCTTTGTGGTTTTAAATAAAATTAGTTCTATTTTGATATCATTAAGGACAAGTTTACAAAAAAGTAAATGTAAAAAAGTACTGTCATAATATTATGTACTTACGCATGTATATAGCCCTCTGTGAAAGCTAGATTATCTGTATTATAATCCGCGAACATACAAAAAAATATATATTTATACGCGACGAATTGAGAACCTCCTCCTTTTTTGAAGTCGGTTAAAAATAGAAATCTATACTAATACCTATTATAAAGAGGAAAGATTTTATTGTTACTTGTTTGCATTGAATAGGCACCGATACTATTGGACCGATTTTGATGAAACTTGGTATGAGGTATGATACATTAATTCATTGGGAGTGCTATAGGCTTTATTATCCCATAGTTTTAGATCGAGAGTTACGAGGGCGAAACCACGGAGCGCTGCTAGTCAGAAATATTTAGAAACCATTAAATCCTTCTGACGTTTATGCAACTTTGTTAATTAATAATTTACAATTGAATGACGCAAAGTCATTGTTTGATATTAGTCAGGTTTCTTTAGTGTGGTTTGGAAAAAAAAATGTCATCTTAGGTATAGGTAAAGAAAATAAAAACAATATTTTAGATCGGTGAAAAATTATATTAGACCATGCACGAGGCACAGCTAATAAATAGTTATAGGTACCTACCGACAAATTGTTGGTAAATAGTAAATAAGTATTTACTTAAAATTATTACCTATTCTATTGATTTCTGATCTTTTTACCTTTTTGACGTGACAACGTTTTATAAATTGGTTTGCCGGGTGACACTTCAAGAAACTGCGTTACGCTCCGCTGACGTTATGCGCTCACAATGAGAGCGAGTGAGAGGCACGCGGGCATGGTTAGCCCGCCTAAGAGCGAGAGAGACAGACATAAAAAGTGAAAGGCACGCGTCCCTTCCACTCGAGCACAGTTGTTGTCACGTAACACTTTCGCCCGTATACCGACTTTACAGGCAACCACTTTTTTCTTTCTTTATTTTTATTACATAACTGCGGTTAATAAGGACCACTTTAATTAAAAACGAAATATTTCGTAAAAATAACTACTACGTCATTAGATAAATAATTTGCTTTATTGTCAATTTGAAAAACAATTTATATTTATATTTTATTGTTTTTTTTTCACTAATATCATTTTTTTTTAAAACCGTTTAATAGTGGCCCTATTTACCCGTATCTACCTTAATTATTGGAATTAATTCTACTCTCAACTAATTATTGGCCGAGCAAGCGAAGCGTCGCAAAAGTCCATATCTATACTAATATAATAAAGCTGAAGAGTTTGTTTGTTTGTTCGTTTGTTTGTTTGAACGCGCTAATCTCAGGAACTGCTGGTTCGAATTGAAAAATTCTTTTTGTGTTGGATAGTTCATTTATCGAGGAAGGTTATAGGCTACTTTTTATCCCGATATTCCCACGGGATCGGGAGTTACGCGGGTGAAACCGCGGAGCGCAGCTAGTTACATATATCTTTTATTCTTAGGTGCGGAATAGGTTCTAAAAATTGCAAAAAAGTTTGAAAGAAAGAAATAACAATTTTACCAAAGTGTGCCTTTTTACTACAGACACATTGAACACGTAGGATGTCGTATTCGTTATAAAAACCTAACAGTAAGTGGTTATAGTTGTGGTGACTAACCGAAACTGTTTGTCTGCTAAATAAACGGAACTATTGTTTAGATTTTTCCTCTTTATCTGAGCGCTTTATGCTTGTTACAACGTCTCAATCTAGTTAATTGGGTTTTCATTTTAATTGACGTTTTTATTTCAGTAAATTTTTTTTGGTAAAAATTCGTTTGGCTGGAGTTGTAATATCTTGTCGATTACATAGCTGCGCCTTAACTGTTCACCCGAATAGGCCCTGTGTAATTTTTTCAAGATTTAGGTTCTTTCATATTGACGACCCCATGGCGCCTGCTGCAGGTTCGATTCCCGCCTAAACAAATATATATTTACAGATATTTGTTTTTGGTCTGAGTGTTTCTGAATGCGTAATTAAATGGTATGTATTTACAAAAGACAAGAGAAAAGTATAATAATATGAGTATTCTATCCGTTGTTTGGTCACCATAACACAAGCCTAGTTGTTTAGCTGGTGGTTAGGTTAGGCGCTGTGTGAAATGTCCTGCAATACTTTTTTTACTTAATTTATTTATTTACTACTTATTACTACTTTACTTATTACTACTTATTATTACTTTACTTATTTTTTATTTTTTTTTACTTTTTTTTTGTTTTTATTATTATTATTATTATTTTATTTTAAACTTTTGTTCTAGTGCTTTTATGTTTGTTACTACTTTTCTGATTGTCTTATGTCGTGTGCTTGTCCAAATAAATGTTTTTTATCACAGTTGCTCATAAAGTGGATCTTATTAAACCGCTTTTAGGCTCATAATGCAACGTATTATACACGCGTGCGATAAAAAAAAATCCAACTAGTGCTAAAATAATACGTAATCCCGATAAGTCAAATACGTATCTTACTGCTAATGACATATTAGGTAGATGAAACATTCTTAATTTATCTGGGTTATACTGTTTTGATGTATAGAAAAAAGGTACCATCAAAAAGTTTTTAAGCCTTGCTGGCTTAAACCTCTTTGGTGGTACCTTTTTTCTTCTTTTCAAAAGGTTGTCTCTAAAGTCTGATAACGAACGATAATTTTACGTGATTACGTCTTTGAAAATAATTAAAAATTGAGTTTTGTTTTTATTTTGTTTTTTCTTTAGGTACATAAATATTTTTTTTCCTTACCATTATTATTCTGTTTTTAACCGCCGACGCAAAAACAAATGAAAAAAACCCTAAAAAAATATTGTACGTCAGACGAGGCTGTATAGGTTAAAAGTCTTTTGCGTAGCCTTTCGGAAGTGTAATTAACAAAAAAAAGTAAACATAACCTAAAATTCTTGAAAACTTTTAATTATTTTAACAAGTCTTTTTTTTTATTCGCAACTGTGATAAAAAACGTCGTACGATACAGGTGTGGGAAGCTGATCATTCCATCTCGGCTATTGCCACGCTCGCGTTCCGCTCGCGCGTCATATACCCGCCTCTATGGAATGATCAGCTTTCCACACTTGTATCGCAATGTACTATTCTTTCTTTCTTTCTTTCAATACTTATAGCACACTTAGGTAAGTACCTACTAAAACACAAAATATAACGGTTTTGGCTGCGTTTAGATCTTTAGGCAGTAGGAGGCTTTTACTTCTAGCAGCTAGAAAAAACATGGCTAAAATTCAGCCAAGTTTTTTTTTACTTTGGTATAAGTACTAACTATAAGGTATCTAAATTATAAATTTCTATGTTTTTGGGTTGTGCTTTTTGTGCAAATAAAGCATTTATCTTTCTCTCTCTATCTATCTATCTTATTAAAGATTCACTATCTAACCAAAACATGTAATTTCAATGAATAAGTTGCATAGACGTGACAGTCATTTCCCTAAGTTAACACCACACGTGGTGATTGCCATAAAGTCGGCTTTTACAAAATGGCGCCTATATGATTATTAATAATGAATTCCGAGTCGCGATTCGGTTTCAAGTTTATTTTATTATGGGATGAAGGACGACCCTTCTAACATGTGTTTCGGCTCTAACATTTTTTGGCTGTGCACTGTTTGTTTAGCGGAACCATTCGTGTCGTTATTTATAAATTCTACCTATATCTTATTAGGTATATGTTATACTTACTTATCTACTTAATTTTTCAATTATTCATTACTAGCGAGCGACCCGCCCCGGCTTCGCACGGCTGTATTATGCATGTATTATATCTAAAAACCTTCCTCTTTAATCACTCTATCTATTAAAAAAACCGCATCAAAATCCGTTGCGTAGTTTTAAAGATCTAAGCATACAAAGAGACATAGGGACGGCGAAAAGTGATTTTATTTTATACTATGTAGTGAAGAAACAGATACCCTTTTGCACACAGCTTCATCTAGCTCAAAACTAAAACAACTAGGTTGTATCAAGGGATAGCTCCCTTATCTGGCGATAAGGGATAATTAAACACCCAACTTAGAAACTAGCATTATCATAGAATTCGGAATAGAACTTATGCGTCGCGTCGTAGGTGCCGGCATTGAGTTTAAAAGGCTGCCTAGGTATTTAAAAAATTGCATATTGACAAGTTCTTTTGACAATTTGGTATAGGTGTTGGGCAAGCCTCTAATACAGTCACAAGCACTACACCGCCGTAAATGGCATGGATTCAAAAGTTATCGCTAAATTTTCTTATAGATTAAAATGTTTGCACAAATTTTCGTATGCATGGAAGAGATATTTGAAAAGGTTCACGAGTTGACGATCTATTCGGGTGAAGCTGCGGGACGTAATTAGTTTCAAATATGAAAGGTAACCCACTAAATTAAATGCAATTGAAACTTGGCTGCAGAAAACATCATAGGCAGGAATATTCATCACTTTATCAGACAGACGTAAGACTTGATTCAACGCAATTTCATAATTAACTTTGAATTCCGGAATTCTAACGATCACAGAATAAGATCTGAAGACTTTATTATCGCTTACCTGTACCTATAACACATCATTAGCCGTTTATTTCTGGCTTCCCTCAACATGTAGGTATAAAGCAATCATTTATTCTGATCTGACTGTGGCGACATCTTCAGGGAGGCCAGTACGCACGATTTATTATTCCCCAGCATATAGAGGGTTTGGATTAATTAATCAAATCTTACTGTCATTCAGTACAATCGTGGCAAAGAGCGCGAGCGGTCTTTGCAAACACACGAGTATATTGTGAGACTTCCTTTTCCTGTCTTGCGACGTTCATTAATTGAAATAATTGGCGTGTTTTTTTTAATTTATTTTTTGCGCTGACAACACTTCTTGACACGTTGCTGGTTTTTAATTGGTATAAAAGAAACTGCCTACGTCATAGCTGATTCATAGTGTTCTCATTGGGATTTTGTTGAACTTGTTCTCTGTCATTGTTTGAGTGGGTCAAAGCTTAAAAAGTGTAGGTATAATTTAACGTACTTGTTCAGTTCTGATACTACATTTCATACCTATTGTTTTCCATTTAGTTGATAGTGAATATGGGAATCATCTGGGGAAGTGCGTAGACTGCATCATCATACTTATCATCAAATGACTTTTTATGTGCTTCTACTTTATTAAAGCACCGAAGGCGCATGTGTCCAGTTCCTTATTAGATTATGACTATGGTGGTTATGTCAACGTTGGTTTAGTTTTATTCTTATGAACAAACAAAATAATTATGTTCAATATAATATTCTGTAATAAACAGTTTCCAATTTTTCACCCAGAGTTTAAGAAATCTCCTTTTTTATTACTGATTCGCATTTTTATGTTTTGTTGTTGATTTTTTGTATGTAGTCGAGTCAATATCATCAATTAATTAAATGCCTACTTATAAAAAATGTTAAAACAACACATAATAGGTACATAAAGAAATAATCATTTACTTAAAAAAAGGTTAAAAAACCTCAATAAAGCTTCATCGCGCGTTTTTTCCATACAACAGGTAGTTTTTCAATGGGTTTAAATGGGATATGATGTGGTTTTGACTACTTTGAATGGGTGAAGGTTTTTGCCTCGTCAGGTGTGTTACCTGGTCGCGTGCGCGGGCGCAAGTCGCAACAATAGGTAGCAAGTGCCACGGCCTGTATCTTGTTACTAATGTGACGGGTGAGACGGATTTTTTGCAATGTTTGAGTCACACACTTGAGGGTTTACCTTTGTCAAAATTTTGGTTAGTAAACTAACTTTAATTCAAGTTTTATGAACTAAAGACAAACCAAATTTAATGTCATGTAACGCAATCTTCTATATTTAAAAAACTAAATAGAAAATATTTTTTATTCGAACTTCTTAGTTAAATTATTTAAATAATTTGTATGAATACAAATAGTGTGAGTTTAAATTATTTTTTTGTTAAAACGACTTTTAATAGTTTTATTCATAATCATATTTTGGAACTATATAACTTTCAATACGTAGGTAGGTACTTCTATTTGTTTTTCGGTATCCGATTTGCATATAAATCAAATGGCTGACTCAACAAAAGCAGCACTGTCATTTGAACTTTACAGTGGTTGATCCTTTATCTCTCATTTATATTCAATAATATTCGTAAATAATTCTATTGACATATACAATACAATATTTATCGTATAAGATTGCGTGGGTTCGTAGTGAACACGTTCACAACGTAGCGTAACTAAGAATTTTATTGCATTCGTCCGCGAAAGTTCACACACTTCTGCCGTCTAGTTTTTAACCGACTTCAAAAAAAGAGGAGGTTCTCAATTCAGTTGTATGTTTTTGTTTGATGCATTTCATTATGAAGGTGCCAGTGAAATGATGAGTCTAATTTTTCAATTTGTCATTTGTTTCTAACTAAATTGTAAGTGAACCGACTACAATTGGTTCAGAAGATATAGGCGGGAATTTTGTGATGCTGATCTCTTCTTCTTAGGTACTTCCTATCCGACTAACGAAGAATATTTTTCTCTATATCTGGCAATGTTTAATAGGTCGGCTGCATCTTGCTATCCCTGGCCACTCCTGAGTGATAGAATTCGAGAAAACCTTTTTCAGTAAAAATATTATTGGAAGTGATAGTAGAATTACCTACCTACAAGGTAAGTCAAAAACAGCCTTAACCTCAGAGTCTTAACGTAGGTATTATTTCTTTTACCTAAGCATTTTTATTCAAGGGTATTTGTAATTTTCATTAATGTACAATTTGGGGGTCTTCAAGTCGCAAATGAACAAGTATCTTCTAGTAAAGCTTTCTTCATCTTACCTACCATCAGGTAGGTGTGTTATTGGTCAAACGCTATCATATTATTATGCAAAAAAAATGGTTCACGATTAACCGTCGATTCGTGTGATTCGTTTCGGTGTAAACTATTCAATCTCTCCCATTATTATTGTATGACGATCCTGACAATAGTGGCATATTATTCTATTAATACATAACAACACTATCTGATGGCTACCCAACAATAGCACCTACTTATTCGCGTCTCATTGGTACCTCAAATGGGTCATGAGTTCTCATTTCTATGTTCAACTTTAAAATTGGAGCAATAAGGTTCGTTTTAATACGAAGTTCTAAGTGTTTCTTATCTTTGAAAGAGTATCAGTGTAAGTAGTGGTGATTTAAGTTGACATTGAGACTCAGCACAGTGGTATCAGCATATAAATATCAAATAAGTTACCATTTTCAATTCTGTTATCTGGTTGGATTTATACGAGTACCTACTGATTTGAAAGCGATTTTAGGAAGCTGGATATTCCATTTTATGTTTAGTTTAGGTAGCCGTTTAACCGTTGTATGTCTGGTAAAACGAAGTTCAAGACTTACGTTTTTTTTAAATTAAATTACTAACGTCTTTTGGTTTTAATTTCCGAAGTTAAATGGATTAAGCATCTATACTTCTAATAAAAGAAAGAAAAGACAAAAAGTATGTAGGTACTACTTGGAACCAAATCAAAACATTATTTATTGAGTTAAAGTGTCTAAAAAAAAAGCAGTAAAACACAAATTCATGGTTTTTAACGTAATGTCTATCTGTTTTTCCATTGCAATTAAAAACGACTGTACCGATGGAAATCCGGTTTTCATCATTGGATAGCATTAGCTTTTTACTGGTACTTATATTTTTTTACATGAAAACGCATTTTTTTTAACAAAATACTGCGAAGTTTATGAAAATAAGCTCTGTGACTACTATTTATCTCGATTTTCGCTTATGAATAGCTGCGTTAGCTAAAACCGCAGGGCGCAGTGAGAATTGAAGGAAAATAAATAATAAACCACTTCTTACAAAACTGAATTGATGTAGAATAACAAAAATCAATAAAATAACAATTCCAAGAAACAAACCCGTACTGCATTTATAATAATTATACAAATGTTATCACCACTCACGACATTTCTCTATCAACCAATTAATAATTTTGCTCATAAATAGTCTAATTTAAAACGTCAGTATCAACAAAATTTCATTAAGCAATAATATATCTTTTCTGTTGTATGATAGTGATCATTTTCGTATAAGTTTTATATGACTTATGATGTGTTTTTCCTAAGTGACTAAAGTCGGGTAGCCCGCATGTTGTTATTCATCGATCATACCTTCCCTATATTGCAATTCTTTTAATGTTTATTGGTTAAGTCATGTTGGTTAACGGTTTTCTTATATAATAATATTTTTTAGATTAATAATTTTTTTCTTGCGACAATCTCGGCAAAAAATAAAGGTACTTTTCGCTTCAAAACTCAACAATTTAACACAAAAGGAGATTAAAATTTAAATAAAAAAAATTCAAAATAAAATTTAAACAATATCAATCTCTAGACTAGACCAAAGACAATGGTGGTTTGGCAATGGTCGCAATCTACTAAGACCTTAGAATACTACCAAAATAGCATTTCAAATTCATAATGACGTTTTTTTGGAAAATAGTTTCATTATGAATTCAAGTCGCGTTAACCTTAGAAAATACTAGATAAACTGTTATTAGGTTTTAATAAATGACATTGTAGGTATATACAATGTCATTGGTTTTATTAGAAAGTCATAAAATGAAAGGGCGGCGGTTTTCACTAATGTTTATTCAAATCAAGGCGTTGCATGCCGGGGTCTGCAGTTTCATCTATTGACTATTAAAGTACCGTAACCACTAATTCAATACAAAGTTAAATTCCATACATTTAAGTATACGAAACCTACATACATCTATACTATTAATATTATAACGAAGATTTTTTAATTTTATTTGTAACGAATAGGCTCCGAAACTATAGGACCGATTTTGATGAAACTTGGTATGAGGATACATTGATTCATTGGGAATAAAATAAGCTACTTTTTATCCCGATATTCCCACGGGGTCGGGAGTTACGCGGGTAAAACTGCGCGCTGCTATTAAGTAATAAGTATACTGTTTAATTAAGGACAGGCGTGCAGTGATCGCAATATCGAAACGCGATTATAATGTTCATATGACTTCTTGAAGACGTAGAAATGCAAGCGTGATACGATGCGTGGTGTCGGCTTACATAACACATTATTACTGTTTTGTTCTTATTGTCAATATCATCTATATTCTATTATAAAAATTAAAGATTTGATTGTTTGTTTGTTTGAATTGAATAATCTCCAAAACTACTGGACCGATTTAGATGAAATTTGGTATGAGGATACATTGTTTAATCGAGGAGTAACATAGGCTACTTTTTATCCTGATATTCCTACGGGATCAGCAGTTACGTGGATGTAACCTCGGAGTGCTGTGCTAGTTATTATTCATAATAGTGTTATGAATGCCAATCCAATTCCATAGTGGAAGCAGGCGAAATTTTAAACATCGCTACGGACAGAGATGTCAAATGAATATGTGTAAGCCATATATTACGTCCATGGTGTAAGCCCAAGGAAAAAACTTACTAGGTCCCTTAAGTAAGACGCGGTAGATACAGGAAAAATGTGAAGTCATGGGTTGAATTCAACGCAAAGTCATTCTATTCCTTAGGTATATCACAATCCCCAGACATATCCTTGGCCTTTGCCCAGGACTGAGACACAAAAGACAACTTTAAAATAATTATTGTATAAAACTTACAACATCAATTTGCATTTTAATAAAAAAGTGAATTTAATTTTTCGCGCTGGGTCGTTTCAAATCTCGGTCACAGTTCAAACCAAAACCGTCTACAATCTACATACCACCAGCCACGCTAAACCTTTATAATTAATCGTAAAATTTCGCAAATAAAACGTCCATTTTGATGCGCAGGCGCATCGCCGCATCTCTATTAATCACCCCCACTCCGCCCACCGTACGTCTTGGGGGGAAAACGAGCCATTATTGTAATATCACGCAGTCATTAGCGGCCCGTAATTATTTGTAACATACTATGAATTGTTTCGTGTTTGTTACAATCAGTTTGTAAAAATAAAAGTAAGAGGTGATTTGGCTTCGGACGATGGAAAGTACGCGCTTAGTTCTTGATGTTTTGTTTGGCATGTGCAATGTGTATTCGCATGAATGTGCTAAGGTATAAATGTAATATTGTCTGAGATTTATCTAGATCTATAAAGGTATCAGTGAGATCGTGTATGATCCGCAGTATGTGATTTAAAAATCGTATGAAAGCTTTAACCTTTACTCTAGTAAAGGTTTTTTCTTTTTAAATATTCGCGGTTTCACCCGCGTAACTTCCGATCCTGTAGGAATATCGGGATAAAAAGTAGCCTATGCCAATGAATCAATGTATCTTCATACATACACAAAAATAAGTAGTACATAAAACAATAACAAAACAAAAAAAACAAAAACCAAAAAAAAAAAAAAAAAAATCTAAACCTAGTCAAAAAAACCCCTCCCCAGCGTTCCCGGTGCAAAGCTGGACAATATGCAAGCAGCGTTACCCCTCTGAACCGCTATCGACAGTCTTTGCACCAGGAATCATACTAATCTTCATCTTCATACTAAGTTTTATTAAAATTGGTCTAGTTGGTACTTTCGGAGCCTATTCAATTCAAATAAACAATTAAATCTTTAATCTTCATAATATCAGTATAGAAATATCGATACCTACAACACACTTTTTATTATTTTGGCTGAATTTCAGTAATTCGGTCGCATATGATGATGAAAGTCAAAAACAAAGACAATCATTCCTAATTTAAACTGCCCGCCTAAGGTTCTGAAAAAAAAAATGGTTTACAGACAACCATATTTTTTTTCAAGTCGGTTTATGGACGATAATAATAATTTTACGTGATAAAGAGAACGATAAAAAAATGAGATTTTTTTGTTTATCCTTTTTCCCTTTATATAGGTAATTAAGTCTTCTATTCGTCACCATAACACAAGCCCAGATGAGCTATATTATTTTAAATATGGACGAGCGTTTCGAGAACGTGAGCGATGACGTCACACTTTTTTGTGAGTGCTGCCGGTGAAAATCACAGATATTCAATAAAATTAGTCAGTATCATAAAAATCCATAGTTGTTTAGTGTTACTAATCTTCCCAAGCTATCGTAACCTGACCCCGTACTTCACAAGACGGTATTGATTAAGACACTTGATAGCTATAAGTAGGGGAAATTCATGTTGATAGACGAACGGATTTTACTGTATCAAAGTTGTGGTGATTCTTTAGGTTTTGTTTAATTAAGTATTATTAGAATTTTGAAGATAATATGGCAGTGGCAATAGGAATGTTGGACCCATCTTTTTGACGTAGAATGTTCTAACCATCCATTACTAGTATTTTAGAATGTAACAAAACTATGTATATTTAAACAGTTTATAACAAAAAATCGTATCTAAAATAATGCGGTAAAGTTTGTATGTTTAAGTGTATGCACGCCTAATCGCTTGTTGTTTGTTAATTTTGAACAATAACCAGTAAATTTTCGACAATTATTATTTACAGTACACTTTTAATTTTTTTAAAGTAAACATCGATTTCTAAGGGTAAACTCAGACGACAGACTTTTAGAGGAAACAGAAAACAGAAGAAAACATCATCATCATCATCTCTTATTATCAACTATGTCGACCAATTAATTGCAGTCTACAAACAGTTGCAGTTTGTCGCGCTAATGTGACTCTTTCAGTATTTTTTATTTCATTGTCTTAATACGTAAACAAACAGTAGGCACCTTCTATCTGCGTACTTAGGTATGTTTGTTCTCGAATTCTTCAAAGTACTCAGAAGACTGAAGATTTATTTCGTCTTAATCTAGTACCTAAAAGGTTTCCCCGTTGATTACTCCACATTCGCAGTCATGGAATCGTCCGCCCACCAAAACTCACTAACCATGTTTCCTTCTCATCAAATTAGGCGGTTTAATTATTTACTAGCACTAAAACTTGTGTTAAACAACAACCATATACTTAGACCTACCCTCGCTTTAACAAATGAAGGAAAATAAAGCTTGTACTGGGATCAAATAAAGGTAGTCTTTTGGCGCAGTAAAACGTTGAAGGAAATAAAAGTGATGTGCCGCAAACGGACCCAGACAGGTGTAGGTTTCCTTGAGGATAAATTATTCTTTCTTTAATTTTCTATAAGTACTACATATTAACTGGAGTACCAAAAGAACTACGCAATGTTCCAGGTTTACTACAAACGTACTACAAAGGGAATAAGTAAAAGCAGGTATAGCCACATACTCGTAATAATATCACCCGTGCCTTTGTAGAGTAGTATAAATATAAATAAATAAATATTGTAGGACATTTCACACATAGCGTCATCTAACCCCAAGCTAAACAACTAGGCTTGTGTTATGGTGCCCAAACAACGCATAGAATATATCACCCGCGACTTTATCTGTGTATATAGGGTTAGAATTTTCTATAATATATCAGTGTGCTAATTTTTTGGTTAGATAACGCTTTGTGTGATGAAGTCTGTCTGATAAATCAACACACAGGTGAGTAAGTCTGTCAGTCATTAAGTCAAGTTAGATATTTATGGATTTGGTAGTAGTAAACAGATAAATAGAAAGTAGAAGACCATGAAACTTTGAATAGTCCTAGTGAAAATTCAATTTTACAACAACAACAATAAACTACCATGGTTATTTTTACTGCTACTACTAAGTTATTGTTTTGTTTAGCAAGAAAACAGAAAACAAAATATTTACATACAACCACAAACTTATGAAAAAACTAGATTTGTTCAGCATGTTCCGATTAAAGCTATGCACAAAGAATACTATTCTTAAAATCACATTATCTATCTATCTCTAGAAAGTGGATTTTAAGAACAACCCAATTGAATCTCGATTCGAAATCACTCGAATCTCAATATTTGATTATAAAACGTATATTACATTATAAGAGCAAACAAGAATAAGCCCATTAGACATAGTAAGATCACAAAGATTTCGTAATACCTGTGTATAAATATTTTAGTATATAAGTACAGTATTTGCCGACAGCTATGCACAAGTTTGGTACAAGTAGGTCAAATATATTTAAGTTGCAGAGGAATAGAGAGCACATCTGAAACTTTCTTAGCAAAACTCAGATTGTTTTAATTTTTTTATTGATACCAAAAATGCTCTGACGCATCTCCGCTGCACCCACCAGAAAAATGAAACTCATCGGTGCTCCATTTGTGCAAGAGCTATAGAGAAGCGTTTGCTCATTTATTTTAGTCCCTGCAGTGGTTGGTCCTGTGATGAAAGTGCCGTTACATCTCAGACTGTCACACGATGACGAATTGTACATTGATGAAACTAGATTAAAGAGCATCTGAACCTTTCTTAGGAAAAAATCAGATTAGTTTTAATTTTTTGATTGATTGGAAAAATGCTTCGACGCATCTTCGCCGCACCCGACCAGATAGATTGTCTGTCCCACAATAAAGTTATCTCTGCTCTAGCACTCTATTTTGTGAAAGAGCTTAAGGGCCGTCCATTAATCGCTTGATGTTTTTTTTTTTTACATTTTTAACCCCCCCTCCCCCTTGGTGATACATGGTGAGGTTAAAGACTAAAATATATCACGTGTATTTTTTAGTATTTTTTAGAAAAAATAAATACACGTGATATGTTACTACCCCCCCCCCCCCCTCCCCCTGAGATATTTCGTGATTTTTATGGACCCTTCGAGCCTTACGTGATAAATGGACAGCCCCTTACTATACGGGAGCGTTTGCTCATTCATCAGTAGCCCCTACATTGGTGGGTCCTGTGATTAAAGTGTCGCTATATCTCAGAATTTGTACCTACATTGATGACTCTATTGTAGGTTGAGACTACTTGAGACGTTCACTCTATTCCACGTTTGAAATTAAATATCTTTGGAGCAGGTACATCGGTTTGGTGTGTTGACATTCACAACATAACATACGCCTACGAGCCTTTGATATTCAATTCGCAAGAATTGCGTAGCGGTTCCTTTGTGCATCTATGAATTTATTGCAGTGCACTTTGATCCATGTGCGATTTTAAGCATGCAAATTAGACGTTTTAAGAGAGTTTAGAATTACCCGTTACCCAATTTCACTTGCTAAAGTTTATTTTAACCAACACATTGAGTTTTTTTAAATTATTGTATTAAAATGCGGCCCGCGGTTTCACCCCCATAAGCCCCGATTCTACGAAAGTTTGGGATCAAAATCCTATGTCCTTTTCCATCCTCTAAACTACCCCCATACCGATTTTCATCTAAATCGGTTCAGTCTTTTGACCGCGAAGAGGGAACAAACAAACAAATATACAAACAAACTAACAAATAATAAAAACAAACTTTCGGATTTATAATAATATCACCTCACGGTTTCACCCGCGTATGTGCCGATCCCGTGGGAATATCGGGATAGAAAGTATTTTAAAAGTAGCTTGTATTACTTCCAATGAATCAATGTATCCTCATACCAAGTTTCATCAAAATCGGTCCAGTACTTTTGGAGCCTTTTCACATCAAACAAACAAACAATCGGAAGTTAAGATTAGGACAACCTGGGTTAACGGGTCTTGCAACGGAAAGTCACAACTGCATACAATGCAGACGACATACTTTAGCGACTACATTAAATATAATTAATTAAGGCCACATAAAAAGACGATCAACACAAAAGGTTGAATGTTTATACCCCATTGAAGTAGCAGTATTCTATAAACGGTCGGCGCTAGTGATGTGACGTATGCGTAATCACAGTGATTAATTGCCCATAATCACTGTTATAATTTTGATGAAGGTCTTTTTCTGTTATATTTTTAACAACGGTGAAGTTACCTTTATGTACTTTTATGAATGAGAAACTCTAAAGAATCCTTTACTAAAATAACTTTAACTTTGACGACCTCTGTGGCGCGTCGGGCGAACACCCGACTGCGACGCAGAAGGTTGCGGGTTCGATTCCCGCCGGGAACAAGTATTTATGCTGACCATAAATTCTTGTTTCTGGTTCTGGGTGTTTCCTATATGTATAATATGTATATATTTACAAAAAAAAAAGTATATAAGTGGTTTATCCGTTATCTGGCACCCATAACACAAGCATTAAGTTGCTTAGCTTGGGGCTGGATGGCGATGTGTAATATGTCCTGAAATATTTTATTTATTTATTTTATAACACAAGCATTAAGTTGCTTAGCTTGGGGCTGGATGGCGATGTGTAATATGTCCTGAAATATTTATTTATTATTTATTTATTATTTAACTTTAACTTTATTTATGTCCACGACCTAATCCGATAGTAAAGCATATAAGTTAACCTAACTTATCGAGCTGTTTTGAATTAATATTATTTTACAATTATCCAAAGTGACACTATAAAAACATTAAATGTAGAAAGTATCTGACTATACCTACAAACTCTTCTTCTATTGTCCCAATTTATTTGGGGTCGGCGCAATATGCCTTCTTCGTTCATTCACTTCCATTAGTCGTCGATTTATCCTTAAAGACGATCTCTCTCATGTATGCTTGCCTCATACAGTCCATCGATAATGTCTTAAGTCGTCCAGATCCTCTCCATTTCTCATTTCTCAACTCCTACCTAATAATTAACCTTTAATTGTTAAAGGACTCACATGAGATAAAATTCACATGGGCAGCGTAGAGCAGTATCTTTCTTCACTTTTATCCCGGTATGGTCCGATGAGAGCAAATACGAGTAAAACAGACAGACAGACGGACAAAAATGTAATCTTATATGGGTTCCTTTTTTACCTTTTGACGTACGGAACCCTAAAAGTAACTATTTTTCGTAATTTTTGTCTTGCATTGCTTATTTTTATGACACAACGCCTTCCGGTGATTAAAACGTAGATAACAAAACATACCTACCCCTATTCTTACAGTCGGGTAAAAACGTATAATTACAAAAGAAATGTGAGTAAAATAGTTGGATTGTTTGATTGCGCCAATTACAGTCCGGTATACATCGCAAAAACAATCAACTGTCAATCATTTAGTAGAATTGTAAGTAAAAACCGGCCAAGTGCGAGTCGGACACAAAGGGTTCAGTACCATTCTGTTTTTAGTATTTTTTGGTATAAAAAACAGAAATACAGAAATACATCATCTGTGAATATTTCAACTGTCTAACTTTCACGGTTCATGAGATACAGCCTGGTGACAGAGAAACGGAACAGTGAAACTCTAGTAATAGGGTTCCGTTTTTTAACCTTAGGGTAAGGAACCCTAATATATACGTGATATCGCACGGATTCTCACGCGAATCTCACGCCATGCGTGTACTGGCGGGTCCCACTCAACATAAACGATCTCAATTCTCAGAATCGACTGTGCATAGTAGCATTAATGATACCTTCCCTGTCTGTCGATAGGATCCACTAAATCTAGATTATCTAATATTGTAACCGTTTATTTCGGCAACATAAGTAAAAATCCCTATACAATGTTATTGGTAATTAATTATACTAGCAAGCCGTTAAGGGCTACTTCTGTGTTTACGACTTTTGGAAATTCGTAAAAAAAATGAAAATTTTGAGGTTATGTAAATTCGGAAAACAGATGATTTTTTAAAACAAAGGTCATTCAAACTAAAAACAGTAGATAAAACTTAAAAAATAAGTAAAATTTTAAGGTAAATGACTTAAAAATTTTACTCCTTGTAAGGAATAGCTGATTTTCAGCACAACCTAAAAATTTTCAAAAAAAAATCGAATTTCTAAAAGTCGTAGAACAAAAGTTGTTTCGCCTAGACATGTAGAACAACACCCTTATGTATTAAAACCCCTACGCTGAAACACATACTACACATACTACATACTGGATACTTTTATTTTGTAAATATTACTAACTACACAGTATAAAATAAAGTCACTTTCCGTCCCTATATCCCTATGTCCCTTTGTATGCTTAGATCTTTAAAACTACGCAACGGATTTTGATGCGACTTTTTTTTAATACGAGTAGATAGAGTGATTCAAGAGGAAGGTTTATATGTATAATACATGCATAATATAGCCGTGCGAAGCCGGAGCGGGTCGCTAGTGTACTTATAATACATAGAAACAATCAGACCACAGACAAATAAGCATAAATACTTGTCTGAGGCGGGAATCGAACCCGCAACCCTGTGTTTGGCAGTATGACATGGTGACCATTGTGCCAACTGGGTTAAGGAAACCCTATAAGGAAATCTCAATGTTATTAAACAGTTTCATTCATAAGCCGCGCCTGTTCCGTAGTATTTATGTGGTTATCGATTTTACCGATACCATCGATAGTTATGGCAAACATTTACAATCATTCGTGGAATTTAAAACATTCATTCTGTTTGTTTTAATACCTAAGCTACAATCTTTACTAATATTATATAAATGGGAAAGTTTGTCTCAATGTTTGTTTGCTTCCTCTTCATTTTTAAATAACTCGATAGATTTTGATTAAAGTATGTGCGGAGGAGTTTTTTCCTACTCGGGTCTTTTTTGAACCCAGTGTAAATGGCCACCCTGTCCCATAACCCAAGGAAAAAAAAGTTGCTCTTTGCCCCCCTTTCAAAGTTGTATTTTTTACTACCTGCCCGTGAGAAAATCGGGGTAAAAAGTAGCCTATAGCCTTCCTCGATAAATGGACTATCCAACACAAAAAAAAACAATTCGAACCAGCAGTTCCTGGTATTAGCGCGTTTAAACAAACAAACTCTTTAGCTTTATAATATAAGTATAGATTATTATAGATAAAACTTTATTTTAATATTTCTTAAGGCACAAAAAAGAATCAAGTAAACTTCCGTCTAATTTGCGTATAATTTACGTCAAACCAGTTAAAGAACAGCAAATCAGTAGATATAACGTAAAGTAAGTATAATCTTCAGTTAATGATACCTATATCTGTATTTAAGGAAACAGCTACCAAGCTCTTCATACTAATTACCCACACTCCTTCTCTTCAGCTGCATGTATTGCGGCCGTTCGCGTCGATCAAGTGAATTACTTCAACATTTCCAGTTTTATACTTTTAATATCGGATATTATTTCTTGGGAGACACCGGTAGCGGGTTGTAATTAGAGGATAGCAGTCAGCCAGGTCGCGATAACTAGTCTTAATGACGTGAAATCGTGGAGGCCATCTTGAACGAAGGTAATGCAAGGAAATCTCACGATTAGGTGTTGTTTTTTTATAAGTTCCTTGGCTCGAGTGAAGAAAGTGTACTATCAACTTCCGCATTATTCAGAAGGTACTACATCTACACAAACCCTTTCCCACGATTCCTTCAGTTTAATTGTCTTCTTCTTAAAACGTTATTTTGGGTTAGTTCTGTGCATTGCAGCAGTATACTGGCACATCTTTAACATTGGTATTTGTTAGATGTCATCACATCATCCAACCTAGACTTCTTGTCTTCTTGTCTCGTCTTAAACTTAGTTTAGTTTTTTCCTAAACGCTAATAAGTCTACTTAACTCCTTGTTAAAGCTGTTGGCTCTCCCAATAAATAAATATTAAATGTAGGTAATTTTAAATAGTGTTTAAAATGAAGAATTTATCCATCTATCTATAGTTGCTAGGAGGATACTAGCAACAAACTATTTAAAATGATGGTAATACCCATGTGAAAAATCGATTCCATTGATTGCTCCCTACATAGATAATAAAATAAACTCCGTATCAGAAACGATTGCCACCGTTTTTGTCGTCATTAAACCCAGACAAAGAAAACAGCGAATAATCGATTCCCATGATTCAGATAATCGAGTTTAATCGATGGTGGATCAGACGTTCTGACATCGGAGTGGCAGACAGCTAGCAATTTGGGCTTCAATCGCTGCTACTGTTTTACCCTCGAGCTGGGATTTTACACGCAACATTTTTTACAATCTGGTATGGACAGAGCCGGATTAATCATTAGGCAGAATAGGCTAATAACGATGATCTGACTGTACCCGGCAGTCATCATCTTCCTGCCCTTATCCCAATTTATTTGGGGTCGGCGCAGTATGTTTTCTACTTCCATTCACTCCTATTAGTCGTCATCTCATCGTTGACATTCATCTCTCTCATGTCTTGTCTCACGCAGTCCATCCATCTTTTCTTTGGTCGTCCTCTTCCTCTCCATTCCTCTACATTCATACTCATCACTCTTTTAGTCACATGCGTCTCTTCTCTTCTCATCACATGTCCATAGCAACTCAGAAATAAACAGGTTGTTTATGAGCACATGTGTACTCTATTATAATAAGTTACCTTAAGATGTGTATGACATGTTCATTAACAGGATATGTCAAGGGTTCAATATTTTTATAAAGCGTAAATTGTGCAGTAAGGCGTACTATGATACTTCGTCTTACCTTAACGATAAGAACCTATAGACGTAACTTTAGTTGCTCCATTTCAAATATACCATCTAAAAGTATTTGTAATCTTGACCTTTGTGAGCATGTTGTTAACAACACACGATTCGGTCAGATTAAGAATAGGGGTCCCGAGAATTGCATTACCTGGGTCCCTGACAGGGTTAATCCGTCTCTGGGCAGCCAAATTTACGGTTAGTATAAAATTAGGTTATGTTAACTTAGAACAGCTTGAACCTGAAGGTACCAACCTAATTTTCTCGAAAACTTTTCCAGGAGGACCGCCATTCTCACCGTGATCAATCAAGCTAAGAGGTGCATTAGTTACGATGTTTATCTAGGAGTACGTATATACGAACACATCACCAAGAGCTCCCAAACGCTGGCGGGCGATCGTGACGACACGCAAATTGATAACTTGATGCTCCTGCGCAACTATTCACATGTAATTCCATCCTAATTCGCCGTTTAAATCTCAAGTTTTCCGACTGCATACCGCAGAAATTATGTAAATTTGGATTGACTACAATTTTAAACCTTTTTTATCGTCACTTTTGTATACATTTGTAAACAGTATACCTACAAGAACTAATCATAAACAATGTTTTTAGCAATGAGATTTGTTACGCTTGTGCATAATTCTTATCAATTAGCCTAAATTCTAACCTCCTTGCCTAAATCGGGCTAAATAGAGTTCCTTGCCGTTTTAAATTAGGAAGTAAAATAAATTATCAAGGAGGTCGGAACAGTTACAGTAGAAAAAAAATGATTCAAATCTAACAGGGAACGTGCCTTCAACTCCCGCCTCCTTACATTTAAATTTAGAACAGCGAAGGGATGAGACATGTGTGTCGTAACGCGTTTGGCGAAATGTGATTATGGTCTGTAATTAACGAGCTGTTATTTATAGCCATAGCGCTACCCGAACACAATTTAAGACATTTACCATACCAATGACTGTATAATAGAAATATATTTAAATTAGGTACAGTAAATGAGCATCTGAACCTTCTTTTTTATAACGCCAGCTAGAGCAAATAGTGAAATACAACCCCCAAGAAGACAAAACATATAACCTTTTTTTACAATCCCGCTAAAAACTCGAATCAAACCTTTGACGTTAAGCAAATGCTGATTTGTAAGTGAATTCGGTGGTTTAGTTTTAACTAGTAAATGCTAAACGTCTTTAGTCTTTAATGTAACATGAACTACCTAACTAAAGTTTCAGAACATTCACTCTTTTGAAATTCATCATTGTATTTCGTGAAAGTGTTTCACCGTTGACCAACCGAGTCTTGTCCTTTGTCACCGTCTTGAAATAAAGCATGCTTTCAATTGCAGACTAATTATTCCAACACGAGAAACTCATTCGGCGTTGTCCGTTTTTACTTGTAAAAAGATTAGTCCAGTTTAATGACAGTGTTACTGAAAGAAGCATTGTGAAGTTAAATTGTCAACCTGGACACGATCAAGCAGAGAATCAAGCTCATGTTTGTATGAAACTGCGCAGTGTGTACGTGTACATTCAAGTCTTTTTTGACGGAGAGAAAAGCCTCATGGATACTCGGCATCTCGGGGGTGACGGACGACGGTTTCTGTCGGAGTTCTGACCATCCTCGGTGCAGATTGGAGGCCCGGGGTCTCATATTGGCACTCTTTGGATTGTCCCTGCACCGTATTTTTCCCAAGGAAAACTTTCGCCAGTTTCCTCAAAGGGTAGCAGTTTCACACAGCAGCCAGTTCCAGGTCCGCTATACATTCAAGTTTGTTCGTTTTCAAGTTATTTAGAGGCAAAATGCTTGTAGCAATACCTTGTTACAAACATTTTGCACTTAAATGGCTGGCTTGTGATGATTTTGACCATGGCGGGGATTCTTAACAATAATGATACGCTAAGTATTATGTTCTGACAATTGAAAAGGAACGTTTCTTATAAAATTTCATTTGGATTCTGTTCTCGTCTCGCTCGACGGTGTGTCACAGACTCCGCTTATGAATAAATTATACGTTCTTACATTAATTTATTGATTGTTATTCAAATTGGGTTTCTCAATTCGAGGTTGGAGGTGATGCCTTGTCTCGAAGTTTTTGTCCTCTGGTGTTTTGAGGTTGACTAGCGTTTCTTTGACGGCAAATTGTTTTCTAATGTTTGTATAACTTACTATATATACCGGTGTATTCGTATCTACGTCATTCATCATTACTAATTAGTAGAACGTATCGAATGTTATTGTTGATCGTTGTGTGTTGATGTTGAATTTATGAAGGAAATCTAATTATATGTTTTGATACAAATATGATACAAATCCACATACAATCCTAATCTTAACTTTAATACTATTAATCCGAAAGTTTGTTCTCTCTTTATGGTCAAACGACGTGTACGATTTGGATGAAGTTCAGCATAGTGATAGTTTAGGAGATGGAGAAGGAAATAGGATCCCGAAAATTGGCAATTACGCGGGTGAAACCGCGCAGCTAGTTCATAACTTACAGCAAAAGCCAGAAAAGCCAGCCACTGTACTTTAAATTACAAAAAATATAATTTAATCTTTACTTCTATTTAATATTCTATAATTACCATTACTAAAACAACGTTGTAATAAAATAAAACAATAGAAATGTACATATAACTTTTAATACTAATGGGACATATTCGCGGCTCGCGCTCAGCGATTGGACAACACAAGTAAATCGATTCATAAACACCGTAACGAGTAATATTATTCATGTTATGGTACTTCTAAGAATATACCACGTCTTAACTGTTTGTAATGACAAAAGCACTTTTATTTGATCGCTCGCTCGTTTCTGTTTTGTTCCGGAGACGTGATTTTAATATATCATGCATGTTGACTGGCCTCTTTTATCCGGCCATGCTAATATGTATCGCATTCATTTTTGTCCCCTTAAGAGGTTAGGGTACCGGGCGCTCTCTCTATGCAAACGTAGTCGACGTTCCTCCCTGGATAATGGATGAACACTAGAGCAAATATTTTTGTTGCATAAAATTTATAACTGCCATGACCATGCGACTACGTTTCGTTTTTATTTGTTTTTTAAATCTTAATTTCTATGATAATTAGAAAAGGAAAAAAACCAAGACATAGAGGCATAGTCATGGCAGTTATACCTAGGCTTTATACAACAAAAATATTTGTGCTAGTGTCATTATACAGGGAGGAAACAGTGAAATACGTTTGTATGGACAGAGCGCCGGTACCCTTTCCTTAGCTTAAAGCTATGTGTGATGTGTTTAATCTTCTATTTTAAATGAGTACTAATCAAAATAAGAAATTAATTTAAAAACCGCAACATTAAAAGGTCCTTGTAATTTATTTCCTCGGATTTCTTTCATAATGGATAGGTAAGTGCATTATTTTGCAGCGAAACATGTAAAATTGCATGCATTTAATTTGCACCGATTTATGCAATCGCATGACTTAACCTACCACACAAAGAATTGAAAGATTTGTTTAAGTTTACAAATAAGTACTTTTCTAGGCTGAATTAGATATGGGACTCGTACTCGTACTCGACGATATATGTACCAAATTTTTTTTTTATTGGTAGATGCTATACTAATATTATAAAGCTGAAGAGTTTGTTTGTTTGTTTGAACGCACTAATCTCAGGAACTACTGGTTCGAATCGAAAAAATCTTTTTGTGTTGGATAGCCCATTTGTCGAGGAAGGCTATTTTATATTTCGATATTTCCAAGGGGTCGGGAGTTACGCGGGTGAAACCGTGGAGCGTTGCTAGTAAACAAGTATGGTTTTAACTATAAATATAAAATTCAAAGTCCTAACTGACTAACTAACCAATACATCGACATGCAGCTCGGAAAAGACGGACTGGGAAAATTTGGCATTACAGAGCTGTTACAACGTAAACATCCTAAGAAAAGATTTTGGAAAATTCAAACGCGGTAAGAGTCGCGGGCAAAAGCTGGTTAACTTATAAAAATCAACTTATAAAGACGAAAGCAATGACTGGCAGATATCCTTCCATTTGACTTGGTGATGTTGATGTTGGTAACACCGGTGGTCCTCTAAACTTCTCTATTTCTATCAAGAACCATTGAATGGCGTCAGTTTGATGTACCCACGCATCGTATGCTAATGATATCTTTAGCATATTAATTGTATAAGAAATGTAGTAGGTACAACCATGTTGGCTTTGTTGTTATTATACTTAATCGTTAACGATTTGTTTCTCTTATAAGTATGTTGTTTAGAGTTCCAGTTAACTTTATTTAAATTCCAGAAACGGGTAAATGCATTACTTTCGTATTTTTTCAGGGTTTTATCCCATATGTAGGAATTATCTTCATATTTTTTAATATTATTAAAATTATCATAGATGTAGGCACTTATTTTGAGACCTGAATTACTTTATTCTTTTTTGGATTCATCACCTTACAAACAAAATTGTCATCAAAAGCGTTTGGTACCACTTTGAAATTACTATTATTTACAACTTTACTTTATTAGTAAATTGAATAGACAGGTCAAAGAAGAGTCTTTGTCCCTGTCTACTTTCCAATTCAGTTGAAGTCGGGCTTCCCTATACGGTTGGGTTAGGTTTTTTAATCTTAGGTTTAGTTTTAATCTAACTTCTGTGTCGTAAATTGAGGGACAATCTTTCATTCCTTTCTCTATAGTGCCAAGGGACAGTCGTTCGTATACGAGTAGATTCATTTCTCCACCTGCGATTGTTATTAACTTAAGAGTTCTCAACAAATCCCTCCCACATTGACCCCCCAAATCGTACCCTCTGCTTACTGCGTCACGAGCTATGTCCGCTAGACCTACCGCCCCCGTGTGTTTGTTCACTCCACTCGGTATATTGTCACATAATTGCCCCTCATGATGACCAGTGTGGTCCGTAACTACGGTAGTCTATTGATTCTGTTCAAGTGTTCCTTATACTGTTCCATCATTGTTTACTTTTAACTTTATTATGCTTTTATTTGATTGGTAAGTACTAAGTACTGTATTTTATTGCTCAATCCAATGACAAACAATTACTCTACTTATTTCTGTCTTTAAATAGTTTTACATCATGTTCTTTTACAATTTCAGTTGTTTTAATGAATACCATCTAGTTAGATAAGTTAATATTTTACCCTTAAAATATGAGGTCACGTTTATAACTTAGTTACAATGATAACCCAAAATTGGAGACGTGTTTCGGAGAACAGTCGCTAATGTGTGGGGACCCCGCCCTTTCCTGTCGCATCGCTCTGCATTAACATGCGCCTGCGACGGTTTTAGTATCGCTTTCACAATAACTCACCTTTTATAAAACTCATGATATTTTTATGCATACTTAGACATAAATTATTCAAATTAGATTAATCTGTTGTTATTGTTATTAGCCAGTTAAATTCAGATGTAATCTTGCTAAAAACAATGCGTTATCGAATTAAATGATCACGATCAACATACGAAATACAACGTTATAAACCATTATTTTATAGCTGATCGAATTAAAATGATATCGATACAAAGCTATATCGATAACTCACATCCCAATAATATCGATAATATCCAGACTCGAGAGGTAGTTGAAAAATTAATTAATGACGTAGAGGGTGTCAAAATACAACTAGTTAATTGCAGTTTATTTTTAAAGTACAAATGCAATAAATATGTAAATGTGTGTGAGTTACGATGTTGCTCTGCGTGTCGCCTCACGCTGGCTCCCGGTACTATTGTCGCCCACTCAAGTGTCTTCAACAGATTTTTTACGAATGTTCGTTTTTATTTCTATGTTTGGGTTTCTGCTTCTAGGCTTGCTTTACGGATTTCACCTGTGTGTGCTTTGAGCAATTACATTTTAGCGTGTAATTCAGAAGATAAATGTTATTAATATCAACAGGATTACCAGTGATTTTACAAGTATTTGTAAAGAGAGCTATATGTACGCTTTTGACAATATAATCATTTAAAGATTCTGAGCTAACTCACGATAAACTTATAATTCTTATAATTGAGTGACGTGTGCCTCAACAGTTACTATGATATACCTGAAGCTGCAAAGTGTACTAAGTGCTATACTGTTGTTCTTGGGACCAATGTTGACTCGCGACCGTGTGTGGTCCTTCAAAACATCAGTAAAAGGGTAGTAAATCCTCCTCATAAATATCTATTGTGAACCTAACGCAGTAGTAACAAGGTTTATTTTTAATTGCCGTTTAGAAGTCCAATTGGAAGCAGGCCCAAATGTTTAGCTAAATAAGATAGAATTGCCTTCGAAAAAAAGAAGAACAATAACAGCGAAAGTGTTAAGTCGGGGTTGTTTGTTAGGGACTGTATATCTACACATTAAATTGAACTTTCAGTGAATTGTAGATGCAAATTATCAAATTGGATGCACAGGAATAACAGCAGACAGCGTGGGTGACCCATTGTATTCTGTGAAACTGTCGCGTAGAATAAAATATGCAGTCGTCAGCTTTAATTAGACCATTGGCTTGTCTTCTAAACTCGTTTGTGCATCAACTCTGATATGATAAAACTCGAATTGAGTATCAATATTGAATGTAACCGTCGACCGCCATTAATAAGATATTGACAGGTGAGCCTGACAGCCATTTATCGCGCCATCTAGTGGCAACAGTTCAATATCGTATGCGTTTCTGGACGTCAAAACGTTATGATAGGCACTCGGTGTTTGATTTAGTGACCCTTTCGTTGAGAGCTGCATTGATATATCAATTATTCAAGGTATGCGAGCTTGGTATTTTTAAAGCATGAACTTAATTTCATGTCATACTGTTTGAATTTAATCATCAATTATTCTATTATCTGATTTGTATTATTTGTATGGAGCTGAACATTTTTATTTGTCACTTTTGTGAATGCGAGCCGAATACAAGATCATCCATAGGAAAAGATAGAGATATGAAAGTGATGGTTTCTATGGCACGTGCCTTAAATTTCAGTGAGGGTAAATTATACCACGTAAATAGGTAGGTAGGTATCTATTAACCTAATATCATTAGATAGATAGATAGATAAACACTTTTTTGTAAACACACAAAACATTGAAAATAACAAAAAATGACGAGAAAGCTTATAAACTATGTAATTATACAAACAGGCGACCTTATCGCTTTTTTAAAGCGATTTCTACGATTAGTTTTGTTTCATAAAGAATACTGAATTATCAACATATCAGTCATAAGACGTAATACATTGCTGAACATGGGCCTCCCCCAAAGACTTCCAAGGCGATCGGTCGAATGCCCCTGCGTCCATCGGCTTCCCGCAATCTTAATGATTTTGAATGCTCATATTAAAATCACAATACAGACTCATCTGATAAAATGATTCATTCGTAATGTCACTGAATCATACTGAATGATTACAATACAAAGGTTGACAGATCGGTTAAAATCGATTACGATACCTCGAGATATTTTATCGATTTTTTATTCGAATTGGTTTATTTGAACTGTATTGGAAGGGTTCGTATTGATTTTTGAAATGAATGTTTGTTCTGATGGCTTCACTTTACAGAGGACACGTCAGATAATAAAAAAGGAAAGTATGATTTATTTGACATCTTTATATGAATTTGAATGATATCTACTTACTTATTTATCACATGGAAACTTAAATATTTATAGATATTTCTAATAAGTAATTTTTAAACTAATTTTTAACCAATTTTAAAAAAATACGCGGCTTACTAAGGTTATTGTGTTAATTTTTGTTTTGTGTATCGTGAAAATGATACTTGGACTAGCATCAGAATGTTGAGCTCTACAAAATAAACAAAAAAAATGTCCCGAGATGTTTATTATTATGAAGATAGTTTATACCTAAAGTATAATTAGTTGTATCTATTAAATTACTGATACGTCTAAAATATTTTGTATGTAAAATAAATCATTTTGTTTAGGTAATTCTGGTAGACGTAGGTATGTTTTGAAATAATTTAAATAGTTAAGATTTTCAATAACATAAACTGACAATTATTATTGAACTAATGAAGGTTACATAATTATATACAATAGTTTATAGTATACTACTATGATTTCCTACGGTTTTCCATAGAAATATCGCAATATGAAGCGACGTAACTAGTCTATCTTCTATCTATATAGATATATAGCTTCATATTGCGATATCTCTATAGAAAACCGTTGGAAATCATAGTAGTATAGTAGTAATTAATCTTTTATGGTGATTATTTTTAATTTTAAAATTAATGTAATTAAATTATGTACCGAAAGCAATATTAGTTTTAAAGAGACGCTCTGATGCGAGAAAAACTACTCTACTATACTCTTTTTCTCGCAGAAAGGAAGTTAGCTAATATGTTGTCTAGATGCGGAAAACAGCCCGTACAAGTATTTTTCTTTTGTATATACATAGTTATTAACTATAATTAATAATATATGGTATTTGACTAGATATTTATAGATTATGTGGTATCGAAGGTTGTTCTAATAACAAGGAAACTTTATAATGTGAATATTATCACAACATTGTAGGATAGTATTTTTATGCCAAGGTTATTTAGCTGAATACTCGCTGAATAATCACTATCACTACATAGTATAAAATAAACTCACTTTTCGCCGTCCCTATAATATCCCTATGTCCCTTTGTATGCTTAGATCTTTAAAACTACGCAACGGATTTTGATGCGGTTTTTTTGAAGTGGAAGGTTTATATGTATTAAACAAGCCGCGCGAAACCAGTGCGGGTCGCTAGTTTATAATATATTGCCTGTCTTCCTAAGCCATCGTTTTGTCGTGAAATGAATTTAAATTATGAAGAAATTAATGATATAATTAAGACAGTACCTATAAGTCAAAAGCTTTTGCTAAAGTTTCGATCGTCTTTTGTTTCTGTTTCTATTGTCTTTTGTTTTAAGTTTCGATCGTTTTTTGAACAAAACAACAAAGGAAATAATATGAATAATCGCACTATTTCTGTTAGTGTGTAGTGAGAAAATATTCATTCTCACTATTTCAATGGAACAGTTTAGTGATGGAATTAGTGAGGACATACCAAAAAGTATACACGCAAAACAGATTAGTGGCAATGACAAACAATGTATAAAACTCGAGTAGGTAGAAAGTGATACAAGATGCGTCTCTAACGCTAAAAGCAAAATTAAGTGTTCTGATGCTTAAAAGGCAGAGACGCAGAAGCAGAAAACATAACAGTGAGAGTGGACAAAAGTAAAACTTACTCAGCTATTTTGTACAAGAATTAACAAAATTTAACGAAGATTAGTGATTAAATAGCTAACAGAAACACGTGGCATCAAAAGGAAGAGGTCAAGATACTTTGGGATCGAAATATTTGAAATTGATCGATATTTGTCAGTTGTATTCGATTTGATAAATTAACGTTGTCTACTGATAAGCGACATTAGATGAGTACCATCGAGTTGGGAGCATTGATTGATAGCGGGACAGCTCAACATCGATTCTTGGATTGATTCACGATAAACGATGCGTTCGCGCAAGGTTCGCGCGTACTGCAAAGCTTCTTGTTATTATTCGTTCATAGTTTAAATGTTAAATGCTGGTTTAAATGATCATTTAAATAACGAAATCTATAAATTTAAAATACAAAGTCATGACTGATGGATATATCAATGGACAGCTCAAAGTACCCAAAGTTTGCGGGTCTATTTTGCGTTTGGAGTGAGAATCTTCTGCTTTCTGTTTGTAGTATTAAATAATGGCAGAATTAATAAATTTTATGGGTTGACTTATTAACTTAATTTCTCCATTATAAGTCCTATCCTGGACTCCACTACTACAGTCATTTGAAACGGGATATCTCCCATTTTTGGCTTTCTACGCTTCTGTTTCAAACACCATTTTTACGAGACAATCAACACATCCTCTAGTTTCAAACAACTTTAGAAGTGAAACTAACGTTTGTAGGTTTAAAAGCCTATATCTTGGATTCATTATAGACCATGAAACTGGCTCCCTTGAATTCACAGGGTAGGGGAGTTGTAAGTAAGCATATCTTGACCTGAGGTGTCCTCTAGCTGTTTTCTTTAAAGTTTTCCATCTACAATGTTACTTACCCGTTTCCACCAATGACCTACTTGATCTGCGGTTTGGGCATTAGTTTCCTGATCCAAGTTTACGATCACCACAACTTGGAGGTAATTAACCGGTGGTTAGGGTACGGTTAAACCGCGTTTAACGATATGCTTTACTATCGTCACGCGTCCATTGTCTATTGCGAAATGTAATACATTGTTGTTTTAGTTTGTATTTTTATTATTTATTTTAATTATTTGTTTTGTATATGTATAAGATGGATATAAATATATTCAACCTTATTACTTTTAACTAAGTAAATATTATTTTCTTTTGTCATAGTTAATTCCGAAGCCACAAAGAAAAAGAAGTAGTACGTATCTTTCTGTGGCTACGACGTAAGATACTAAGTACCTATATTTGTTAAACCGAGATGTCAAAATTAAATCAAAATCATCCGTTCAGGAGCTACGATGCCATATACTTACATACACACAGATTTCAAATACATAAGTCAAACTTATAACACCCAACATTTTGGGTTAAAAGTTATCGTCCGATTTCTCGTCGTTTTTCTCGTCGTATAGGTAGTTCTGCTACGCGAAGAATCGACGCTTTACGTCGAGAAAGCGAGAGTTTTTTTTGTGGAGACATAAAATCTCTGGTTTTGGAACTACTGGTTCTGGTTCAGTTCTCTAGTGCTCGCTTTTGCAATAGAAGAAATAAGGAGGTGATATTATTGTTTGTGTTGCTTAAAAATGAGTCGCAATGAGTCGTGACAGTTCATACATAGCCTTAAATTGTGAATGTTCACTGTAGATATTACCAAAAATTTTACAATTAATATAATTCTTTGTAAATAAGTAAATTCGAATTCATTATTAGGTATAACAATGGTTTTATTTGTAATGAATGACTAAGATTTGAGTAAACATACAAATATGAAAGAACAATAAGGTATTTCCAAACATTATATGAGGATATGACACAAATCATATTTATTCAGACAAAAATGATTGTGGTAAATCTTAAAAGTAAGAACCAAACATTTGGTGACAAATTTTTGTAGCTTTCTTCGTCATTTCACAAACGGATGCCAACGAAATATTTCGAAGTTTTTTTGAGACAAGGATGAAAGTAGCTGTGAGAATAATAAAAAAGTGAAAAGAAACGATCAATTTGATCGTGCCTTTTTTCAATTTAGAAGATTTTAAACTGTATTAGAATAATAAGACATTACGAGGCTACGAGGATTATGAGGCCAACGAAGACATAAACATACCAGCTTTCGAAATCAACATCCCTTTGGGATAATGAGTCAAGTCAAATACCCACTTTTGGCGTCACAAAGGTTTTACACGATGATCGTTGTTTACCATTTTGCGGAATAAGTTAATGTAAATAAAGGTGAACTTAAGTTTACCTGACAATTCACATTTCACACGGATTGCGCATGCGTCAGTGGATCAACTGTGGATAATCGATAACAAAGGATTCCAGTGTCGCAGCCCTTTCGGAGAAATCACGACTCGGAAGATCAGTTTGTTGGTCCACTTAACGTCCAGCTCGCGTTCTTCCTCCGATATATAGAGACATATTGGTGAAGTTATAGTTCTACGAAGTATCACCCGATGACGCGACCGGCGCGGCGCGCCTACATACGACACGCAATAAAAGCGATCGATTATTACCTAAATGTGTGAAAAGCGGAAGGAATAAGAGCATCGCGCCTTGTCGTGTTACAAGCACGAGCCGCGTCCGCTTGACACTCGTGAGAACTGTCAATATTTGACCCCGAACGTCGCTATGCTTAGAAATTGTCTCAAACGTTTCGATATTTTCCAATAGTAAACATTATTAAAGCCTTAGCTATAAAGTTCGATCTGTCGGTGTCTTTAGTGGACGAATGGAGAGACAAGACATGCATGGTAATTGGTCCTTCACTCGTCTCGTAATTCATTCATCTATCGCGAGCTACGGCTCTCGGTTTACTATCACGATCGTTATGTGAGAGAACCCGTTTTTATTTGCGCTTTCTATGCATAAATAAATATGGATAAAGGTGTATTACCACGGAATCTGGCACGCGTCAATCAAACGGAACGTACACGAAACCCAACGATTTGTCACTCCGCCATTTTGAAGTATTAACAATAAGCCGCCATTTTGGTGACAATAATTAACTGATAGGCATCACCGTCCGTCCGCTTTCTAGTTTTTGTTTTCAAAAAAATATTATCATTACAATAAGCGTCTCGATCTCTTTTTACTTACCGCCTGTTGCGGTATTTTGAATAAAATGAGGAGGTTAAATTATTTAGAATTCAATAACTTTAGCACTGTTACATCTCACTGACTTTAGCGCGGTTGTAATGTTCGTCTATTACAAATCGGTGGAACTAATTTTGATGTACTTAATGTATAAAGTGAATGCAATCGTTGTTAGTAGATTGCACTTTGCAAGATACCTTGTAAGTACTGGCATACAGTCGAGTAGACTGATATGTGATGATGTAGTCGGGCAACGCGCGGTGGCGGCGGGCGGTTGCTAAATGGTCGCCGTCGATATTTTCAGCGAGGTATGCGAGGCGTTAAACAGCTGTTGAGTGGAGCGTGAGTTTGAGGACGGAGGCGCGCCATCTCTGACATGACATGACTGTTTACGCGGCACGCGGACCGTGCGGCTCGGCGTCACGCCGTCAATGGGTCAGGTTATTTACCTCTCCTTATCACCTTTTGTTTTGCTCAAATACTTCTTACTTCGTTCCGTAAACTATAAGTAGTTGCCGAACAACCTATAAAGCGTAAACTTTGAGTTATTGGTTCGTCGGCAACTTATTTTTTATTGATACGATTAGCATAACGTTTCGATCATTTTTATTGTCTGTTTACTTAGAACAAAATATTCAACTCAGATCGTAAAAAAATGAATAAAGAATTTCAAATGTTTGTATAAGTCGTCGAAGATATCGAACATATTGGAGTGAAATAGTAGAAGTCAAAGGTATTGGTAGGGCTAACAATAAAAACATCGGAGGCCGATCGGCGATACAGGTCCCTGTGTCCACATTAGCATCTCGAGGCAGGAGTGAGTGCAAACACCGAGGGTCATCTGATGAAATGTTCAAAGGCTTTTAGTTCCCGAGAATTATTAAATGAAGCCCCAGGATCGTAATGTAAACATGGTCTGTTTGTTGAGCCAAGAACCTGTTGCTTTGTAGACGTTTTGATGCGTGCCTTGACTTATTGGCGGTTATTTTATGTCTGCTAATGTTAATGTGACTTGCAGCAGTTATCGACAACATTGTGACAACTCTTGTAAGCTTACAAATTGTACCTCTCGAACATCACCATTGTTCGTTATTATTGCATTTATGTGTGATTTACAAAATTATTGCGGTGAATAAACTTCGAACAGTCCGTGGTGGCGTTCCGCTAATCTTGGTAAAATAGCAGCTTTTACAACTTATTAGTAAAGAGTTTGTAAAGGTAAACGTTCCTCTCGAATATTGCGCAAACACTAAAGGCAGATTTCCCTTAGACGTCAACAATACATTGCTCAAATGAATGTTGCAACGAGCTCCGCGAAACACCAGATATATGTGGATATCTAGGCAAATATTCTCGGGTATGTGTAATGTAAATAGGCAGGTAGCAAGGCACCCCGGGTGCTAACACCGCTAATGTGTGGACAAAGCTACTCGTGACGGATCCCGCTAATAAATATTCCAGGGAGTGAAGATGCGCGAACCTCACCATCACGATGCTTGAGACTTTGAAACCAACCGACTGTGACTTCTTGACGACCTGTCTGGTCTATGTTTTAATCAAACGATTCATTCGATAAAATATCAATTTTAACACCGTCATTAGTAATTTCTCTTCACACTTCAAGTTGCTTAAGTTTAACAACTTAATGTTCAATATTATATTGCCTATATTACTATGTTTATCTTGAATACCAAACGTGTGGAGCGTTAAAACGTCTTTCAGACAAGTTTCTATTTGATTTCGCGTCATAAAACTATGTACTTGAGAGATTGTGATTTCTATCACAAACATCAGTAGGAAAAGCTACAATTTATGTATTGAAACATTGTTCATAGATATTAGATAAAATCGAATTTCATTTACTTGTCATTTTCTTTTATCAGTAATTTCTTCATGTTGACATGAAGTAGGTATTGCTTGACTCTGATTTTGTTTTCATTTAAAGTTACTCACGATTCTATTAATTTGAAAATAAGTTTTATTTTCAAGATCGTAGCTATCATTTTCTATTGCGCTGTTGTAGAAAAAAGTGTTAATGAACAGTGTCGTCTAAGTTATATCAAGGCGTGTTGCTTTGAATTCTTTTAGGAATGGAATTAGGTGTTTGTTTATTTAAGGAATAAGCGAGTAGTTTCTTAAAGATTCTGAATGTTCTGATGGATGGTTTCTTTCACTTTCAGTTTCTTTGTTGTTGCTATTTAATATGTAACATTTATGAATACAATTCTCAGTTACGTTTGCAGCCATGATGTTAGTCGTGTTAAAGTTTTCAGGCAAAAATGTGACGAAATTTTCATGAATACTTAAAATAACGTTGGAACGATGAGAAATTATGTTCTTGAGTGTAATAGAATACGAATAGTTACCAAAGTCTTAAAAACACTTAAAATTGATTGTGTAAATAGATTGGCTACTTCTTATAAGTCCATATGTAAAAGGTTCAAGTTATTTATTAGTGAAATTCCGGTCATATACAGGAAAAGTATTTTTGTAGTGCACATTTTTTTTCTGCTGAATATATGTCGGCAGTGGATTACATTTACGAAAAAAAAATTAAAAAAAAAAACCAAAACTTAATGTGAAAAACTTCCTGCAATTTCTAAATTATTGGGTATCTCAGTATTGATACACACAGTGACACGTAGTACATTCATTTAGAGCGCGCTATTAAACTCGCTGGCGCTAGTATTGTGTCCATGGACTTCGTCGTTTTGTTAGAAACACTTAAATGGTTATAGCTCTGAGAGTTTTTGAGTTAGCTCCAAAATAAAAAAACAATATTTTTTATTTTAATGTGCTTAAAACATACCGAAATTTGTGCACTACAAAAATATATGTGTAGTACGATATGTACCTTTTCATTGGTTCACTAAACATTTTACAGTTAATATTATATTATAAAATCACGCCAGATTTGACACGAGTGTCGACTTGGTTCAATTCTGTTTATTTTAGAATTAGCATACCGTACGCTAACGTTATCCTACTTATCGGTGGATACTGTGTTAGTTTTTACAGTTCATATAATAATACATATTTAGTATGTATATGTTTATTTATGTAACCGAATTTGGTGAATCTGTATGTAACAAGGTGGACGAACTCGATATACTGAGTTAAGAGGCACAATTTATTGATACAACGTTTATATTAAATTGCGGTCACTTTTAAAGAAATAAAAAGATGAAATCCAGTAGCAGTGGAACCATGAGAAAGAAATGTCGAATAAAATAACAAGGTAGGGATATGAAGGGACACGATTAGGGATCCGTTAAACAATTTGTAAATTTCTGTGATCGATTGATTGATTAATGACATCAGATCAATAAAAATAAGTATACAGATATAATTGAAATTTTCCTGTTTCTAACTTCAAACAACAAAGAAATCTCCCTTCATTTAAAATTGAATATTCCAAATATCATTTCTTATGGGATACAGATTAAATAGTTGCATCACAATTGTGAAATCTCTGTCAATGATTATAGCAGTTATACATACATTGTCGTAAATAATTAACACCTGATCAAATGGGTAATACCCTCTCTCATGCTACGTCGCAATAAACATTATTTATTATTTTGACTAGCTAACGGTAGCAGAACATTATATGCTTTAAAAAAATCTGTCAAATTTAAGTCAATAGATACAAAGCCTTAATTAATTATACACTGAAACCTTCTTTATGAATCACTCTGGCCATTGGTCTTATAAAAATCCGTTCAGTAGTTTTTGAGCTTATCGCATTTACACAAATCTAAAAACCAAACGCAGCAGATATCTGTTTCAAAGAAACCGTTTCGTTTCAGAATAGAGCTATCAACGACACTAAAACAGAAGTAATTATGATTTTGTAAAAAAGGTGTTAATTAAAATTTTTAATCAAATATCGTCAATAAATCATAAAACCTACAGAACCATAAAAGCGACGCGTCAGGCAAGGGTTGCGTGTCGTTCCAACGCGAACGTTTATCCGAACGAAACATTTCTCCAATATTAACTCCACACAATATAATAATGCGATGCGAATAATAAATAAAAATGGAAATAAAATAATTTTAATGCCGTAATTGGGGGCCAGGGGCTGTGTTGGCGGCAAAATAAGTTTGTTTCGAAACAATTTGATTGAGGCCCCTGCGAGCTACTTGCAGGCACCTATCTAGATCGGAAAGGACTTCATTCTTTAATGCTTTAATTGTAGCAAAAGTACAAGCATTTCGATTGATCATTTTGTTACTGTTTTTACTGTTTTACAGTTAAAAAATATATCCCGACCACTTCCTTCTCTCTCGTTCTATCATATCTCTGACAAGTTATTATATTGTTCAGAATTTTTTTTAAACTTTCATGCCATATTGCCATTGTACCTACCTACCAAAAATATTTCTTTCTTCTAATTGTAGTAATCACTAACTTTTACCTGCGAATTCGTTCGCGTATAATTTAGCTAAATACGACAGAGTTTGGTCACCAAAATAATGCCCAGAGGCGATAAGTTTTCGTGGTAACCATCTGCTATTGGTAAGAAATTACCTACAAATGTATATATAATATTATCCGAATTATTTTAGTAAATTGTACGCATGTTAATGTTTTGCGTATGAAAATATTACATCGACTTATGCATTATTTACTAAAGTTAATTTAATATTTTTTGTATTCATATCGGCGATGGATACATATTTCTATCTTTTGCCACTGAGACGCCCGTGGGGACCCAAAGCCTTATAGATTTTAACAAAATCATTTAGACATTATTAGTAAGTATTATTAGCAGAAGCAAAGGGCTGACTACTACTTTGGCCAACGGATTGGCATCGTTTCCAAAGAGGCAATGCAGCCTTTTGGGCATCCTACCTAGGGAAACTTATTTAGATTTTAAGCTATTGCATAGCTTCTATCGCGGGCTTAGAGCGCGGCGACCGAATCAAAAAATACCGTAACAAAAATAAAACCTAACACCCCGCACTCCGCCTACCATAAAAAATGCTATGCAATAGCTTATTACCGCGGCAGTCCCCCAGGGCCACACGTTTTTTAATATTAATATTTTTTTTGCATTAAATTAGTGAAAAAAAAAATTAAGTTTATTATACCTATGTATATGTGAAACGTATTTATTTTGTCTGTACTAATTATTGTAACAAACACATTAACGGTTTAATTGTCTATTGTTTTGATGACTAGGCTGCCAGAATCATTAATTGCAGAGTTGTGTTTAAATGATGCGTAATTATACCTTCTGGTAGATAGTACGAAATAAATAATTATTTAATTACCTATATATTTACAGTAATGTAATTTGTATTACTTACCGATTACTTCAACATTCGTTATGTTTAAGTTTGAAAGTGTAAATTGTATGACTTATTTTGTACTAGCGACCCCGCCCCGGCTTCGCACGGCTATATAATGCATGTATTATACATATAAGACATCAAGAGGAAGGCTCTTGAATCACTTTATCTATTAAAAAAAACCGCATCAAAATCCGTTGCGTATAGTTTTGACGTGACAACGTTTTATAAATTGGTTTGCCGGGTGACACTTCAAGAAACTGCGTTACGCTCCGCTGACGTTATGCGCTCACAATGAGAGCGAGTGAGAGGCACGCGGGCATGGTAAGCCCGCCTAAGAGCGAGAGAGACAGACATAAAAAGTGAAAGGCACGCGTCCCTTCCACTCGAGCACAGTTGTTGTCACGTAAAACTTTCGCCCGTATACCGACTTTACAGGCAACCAGTTTTTTAAAGATTTAAGTATATATAGGGACATAGGGACATACGGACAGAGAAAGCGACTTTGTTTTATACTATGTAGTGATAGTGATTAACCAAGGTATTATCCGCTTAAAATATATTAAGTAGATAAAACAACACATTGACAGACCCAGTTTTAGCGTATCTACCTAATTATTTTATTTATTTTTATAAATGATCACCTCAAAACAACATTTTTATTTCAAAAAGCAGACGGCTAAGAGTGCTTGTTAAAATATAATTTAGCATTTATGTGCGTCGTCCAACACCTAGCGACATTTAATAATTATAGGCTGCAATCAAGTTACGTGCAGTAACTTATCATTAATCTGTGGAACTTCTTCACGCCATCCACCTGCCACTGTGGTACAATTTTGAAATACGTCACATTAAACATGAGTAGGTACACAATGACTGGTTCTATAATATCACTCTAGATGTCTGTGGGGCTAAAGGATCCAGTTTTTGCTGAGACCGAGACTTTAAGAAGCTTTTATAGTCGGTTTTCATCTTAAATATGTTTTTATACTAAAAGCTCCGTTACGAAATCTTTTTCAACAAGGCCGGAGAGGACTCTTCCTTATTTCAAAGTTCTATAAATAAGCTTCTGAAACAATTTAACCCATCTACTAAACTTTAAAGTTAAAAATTATTTATTGGATCAAAAACAAACATGGAATAAAAGACGTTATAAACTTTCTTATCCTACTTTCTACTTCCTATACTACTAATATTAAATTAATTAATTAAACTACCTACTTACCTTTATTAAAAACTAGCTGCGCTCCGCGGTTAATCCCGCGTAACTCCCGATCCCAGGGGAATATCAAAATGAAAAGAAGCCTATATCCTTAAAATTCTGTGTTCGATAGTCCATTTATCGAGGGATAAATGGATTATCCAACACATAATTTTACAATTCGAACCAGTAGTTCCTGAGAACTCTTCAGCTTTATAATATTAGTATAAGTAGATGGACTTTTAGTCCAAATGTGGGTCCCTAGGAAGTGTGCCCAGAAGGCTGGCTGCGATGCGGACGTGGGATACTTTAAGGTTAGCAATTAATTAATCCAAAATATTCTTTCTTTATTTTACAGTCCGCGCGGTCCGAAGGGGAATCCTCCGGAGAGCAGTCGTGCGAAAGTTCCGACGAAGGCGTAGGCCGTGACGCGCCCGTGCTCCAGCCGCATCAACCGCACCAGCATCACCAGCCCGTACAGCACAACCTGAGCCATCACGCGACAGTCGCACATCAGTTGAATAACCATCAGATGACGCATCAGCAGAGGAACTCGCCCAGACCACTTGAAAGGGAATTGAAAGTAAGTTTGAGTTCATATCTTGAAAGTAGTTCGAAGACATATCAGAGAAGTGTGCAAGCAATTTCAATGATTTAGGAAGTCCAGTAGAGAAAGGGCAGCGGCTTTATGTGTAAATATTTTAATTTCTGTCTTTAATATGCATTTCAGAGGAATATTTAAATGAAAAATATCAAGAAAATAACCGATAATACATTTTTAATAACAAAACCCCACCATGTCCAGTTTAAAATTTGAATTGATCCTGTATTACAAACCTTAGTCACGAAATTGTTACTTAAACATACATGATAATTGTGACATTCTCCTAGGTCCGAGACGACTTCGAATCCCTGAAATCCTCGCTGCACCCGCACCTCTCATCCCTCGCATCGTTGGCTCAAGGAGCGCCTCTCTCAACACCAAGCAGCGTGTTTGCTCTAGCTGGCGGCGGAGCTACCGGAGGGTTTCCATATGCACCGCCTTCGTTCCTTGCGCCTGCACCACCTCCGCCTGCTCAGCCGGCAGGATCAGCTTCCTCCTCGTCATCGGAGGGCAGTGCAGCGGGATGGAGTTTCGAAGAACAGTACAAGCAGGTTCGTCAGGTAAGTGAATGGAATATTTTATTATTAAAGGTTTTTGTAGACGATGTCATTAGTTCAAAGAAAAAATTCGGAATCTCTATCGATTTTTTTTTTTTGGGAGCATCTGCAATCAGTCCTAGGACAATGAGCGGATGTGTTCCGAGCGTCCGTCTATCATGAGAGCGAGTCCTCCATCGAGGTTCTCTGCTCATAGGATCGATTTAATACACAGTCGTTTGATATTGAGGTATTTTAAAACTGATTGCTTCCTAAGTTTTATTTTCATAAATGTCAAATGTGTATTTTTCCACCTTGTTTGTTTTGAGCCATTCTTCGTCAATAAAACCACAAATGCCGTAAAAGGTTTTCCCTAGGTTGAGTAGGTAAATAAAGATATTATTATTATGGTAGGTAAGTCTTTCTTACCAATAAAGCAATTCAAGTCGTTTCATATAATGATGTAAATTATTTTCTTTGTTACATATTTGATTGGTTTGAAGTGATGACAAAACAAGGGTGGTTTCGACCCTCGATAATAATCCACTATTATAAAATGACTTACATGTTTACAGTTACAAGCGGACAGTATTGAAATTAAAAATGTAACGTAGAGAATTTATGAAATTGCGTAGACACTAGCGCCACTCATAACTGTATGGATAACTTGGTCAAAGTGTATAGGGGTTGGGGACAGATTGAACCGTTTCAAAGGTTTATAAACATGTTATTTTATGTCATTTGCATATGGATAATGATTGGCTTGCCGTTGGCGAGTTGGTGAGGTAATTGAGTGAATTATTTCTTTACTGATAGAAAAATATGCAATATTTGAAAGGGCAGTGGTTATGTTTATAAATATTTTAATTTCTGTGTCTTCAATATACATTTTAAAGGAATAATTTAATGAAAAATATGAATAAATTGCCGATGTTATTTTTTAGAAACAAAACAAAAACTTACCATGTCATAAAAAATCATAATGCCCAATTCCGCCAATATTACATACATTGTAACTTACAAAGCCAGTTATGAAACGAACGTGATGAAATTGTAGTTTTCGGAAACATCACGAGTCCATACTTAATCACAAAAGAATAAAATTAAGGCACTCGTTCACGTTTTTCATTGGAAAATTTGCAGTAGACACCTACTTGGTTAACTTCGTTTTGTTTGAGTTCGAATATTTTTATGAAGTAAGATTTGAAATTATAGAGTTATGAATACATTTTAGTGACATTTATTTCTTATCTACCTTAAGCACGATTTCTATCTAGATATTTGTTAAATATTTAATCATTCTTTACTCATAAGTACAACACAGTTTACAAAGTAGCTGGTTTACTAAAAATGAAAAATATTCAATAATACAAATTCTTTTTATGGTATGATTTTCAGATGATACTAAAAACAAAACAAAGGGAAAGTTTTAGGGTTAGGGAGGAACTGGTGTACAAACTGGTGTACCTTTATTATAGTAAATTATCCAAATTAAAGTACAAAGTATGAAACCCACATGACTTTATTTATAGTGATTTTAATAGACACTCGTCTGAATATTGAATGGCTTGTTGTATCCCTGGCCGTTTTCAATATTACATATGGCATCGTTTCAAGTTAAATTAACGAGTTAACAGCTTTTATCTTGGTTTGCTCGCGTGCTCACACTGCGGTTCAAAGGACACAATCGATGCCTTTGTGGCACCTTAATTATAAACTTAAAGCAAGGAAAATAAGCATATTAACACCGATATTAACAGTTGAAGGAACGCTGTTATATTTATAGCGTTTTAATTGTACATCTGTATGGGAAATAAGGTAATTGGTTCCCCTTTGGAAATGCTGGTTTAATTCTTTTATATACTTACTTTTATTCCGTTAATTTTTGGAATTGTATTATGCAATCAGTTATGTCTTCTGAAATTAATCATACAAACTGAACTTCATTTACCTACCTACAATAAATATGGCGTATAAAAACTGCTCGATTTTTTTTGCGTTATCTATAGGTATGTATGTAGGTATGTACTAGTAGATTTGATTGTTTGTTTGTTTACATTGAATGGACTCCGAAACTACTGAACCGATTTAGATGAAACTTGATATAAAGATACATTGATTAATTGAAAGTAACATAGGCTATTTATCCCGATATTCCCATGGGATCGGGAGTTACACGCTAGTTACGTGAAACTGGGAGGTGATGCTTGAAGGTCTATTTTTTGTTTTTGTTTATGTGATTTCTTTTATGTATGTACGGTCGGCAGCATAATTAGAGACCCACCGTATATAGAGTTTTAAAATTACTATTATTGGAATGTTTTTATTCTAATAACTTTTGTTTGATAAATTCACAAAGACTTTCAACTTTAACTAAAGCAGGTGCCTAGAATCTTGCTTGTGTTCACAACATTCTTAGAGCAGCCGTTTTGGAGCTCTAGCGTAGGGCTGCAATTATGCAGCCGACGCGACCGTACAGTCCAGAAAATAAATATTTACCTCTTTTTTAACTGAAAGATCATTGTTGCATTATTCCTAAAATAATCCTTCAAGGGCATGTACGTATTTAACATCGCCATAAGGTGAAAATGAACATCACGACATTCTTTGTTCATATTTATTGATGGCACGCGCTAATTTGTACGTTTCTTCGCTATTACGTGCCTCACAATGAACATAAAGAGTGGACAATAGCAACACCGAGGTGAATTGAAAGCAACATAGTTGCAAAGGTGTTAATGTATCCCAATTAAACTTTATGTTTTGTTACTTGCGTTTCATTGCGTTTATACGAGAGGTTATCGGCAGGTTCAATAAATGTTTTTCATTTTATTTATTTACTAGCGCCTCGTGGTTTACCTGCGTTATTCCCGATCCCATGGGAATAGCCGGAGAAAGAAACTTTATTCCATGCTATTGAGTTTGAGAACCTTATAGTGCCTGGGATTTGAGATGGAGTTAGCCTACTTGTACTTGTATACGGGCTGTTTTCCGCGATTAGACCCTTTTTAATTGGGTCCTTTTTGCGTGAAGATGGAGTAGGCTTGCCCAGCACCTACTACCATCTCAACTTAGTCGACCATGTCCAGAGGAGAGAACTTGTAAATACTTCTAAAGCCAACTAAGCCGCGGGTTTCATCACGATGTATTCATTCACCGTAAGAGTAATGTCAATTAGCGCACATAAACTTTTCTTAAGAAAAATACATATTTACATTCTATTCGTTATCTGACCACCATAAAACAAGCCTAGTGTCGTTAACTTGCGCTTAGTGTTATGTTCTACAATATTTATCAAAACTAATATTATCTATGAAGAAAGATTTCATTCTTTGTTTGCATCGAATAGCTTCCGAAACTTCAGTATCGATTTTGATAAAACTTGGCATGAGGATACATTGATTCATTTGGATTACCATAGCGTATATTTTATCTCGAAATTCCCACGGAATCGGGACTTACGAGGGTGAAACTGCGGAGCGCTGCTTATTTTATAAACTTTTGTATTAGTGTCGCCTAGAGTGCCTAGAGCTCTTATGGTTAAAGAACTTTATTTCTCCAAAGAACTTATTCAACTTAAAAACTATTTCATATTTATGTTTTAAATAAATAAATAAATATTACAGGACATTCCACACATCGCAATCTAGCCCCAAGCTAAGTAACTAGACTTGTGTTATGGGTGCTAGACAATGGATATACTAATTATATACTTTTCTTTTGTAAATATATACATAAAATACATATAAACAACCAGGCCACAGACAACTATCTAAGCATAAATACATGTCTGAGGCGGAAATCGTACCCGCAACCCTATGTTTGACAGTTCGGCATGGTGACCATTGTGCCAACTGGGTCGTCACATAGCCGGATAAAAAGTAGCCTTCTATTACTGCCAATGAATCAATGTATCCTCATACCAAGTTTCATTAAAATCGCTTAAGCAGTTTCGGAGCCTATTCGTTTCAAACAAAAAAATATTTCCTCTTTATTATAATATTACTAGCGACTCGCTCCGGCTTCGCACGGCTATATTATGCATGTATTATACATATAAAACTTCCTCTTGAATCACTCTATCTATTTAAAAAAACCGCATCAAAATATGTTGTGTAGTTTTAAAGGTCTAAGCATACAAAGGGACATAGGGACGGCGAAAAGTGACTTTATTTTATACTATGTAGTGATGGAAGATAAAGTATAGACAAGCTGCGCTCCACGGTTTTGCCTGCGCAGTCCCGATCCCGTTTCAGATCTGGGTGTTTCTCTATAGAGTACAAGTATTCTATCCGTTATCTGACCACCATAAAACAAGCCTAGTTGCGTTAACTTGCACTTAGTGTTATATCCTACAATATTTATCTAAACTCATATTATAAAGAGGAAAGATTTTATTCTTTGTTTGCATCGAATAGCTTCCGAAACTACAGGACCGATTTTGATAAAACTTGGTATGAAGATACATTGATTAATTGGGATTAATAAAGCGTATATTTTATCTCGATATTCCCACGGAATCGGGACTTACGAGGGTGAAACTGCGGAGCGCTGCTAGTATTTATGAACATTTTGTATTAGTGTAGCCTAGAGTGCCTAGAGCTCTTATGGTTAAAGAACTTTATTTCTCCAAAGAACTTATTCAACTTAAAACTATTTTATATTTATAAAGTTTTTATCTCTGGTTAGGACCGTGCAGAAGGTCTTCTTCCTAAATCTTCACGGCTTTATAGACTTCACAGGTGTTCTTGCATTAAACTAACCTTTGTAATAAAACATCACAATCGGTACTATATTTACTATCACGTCACGGTGTGATGCATTGTACACTGCAATTAAGCCGCGATTTATACGGCTCGACCTGCGGCACATTGCGGTGCGTTTGATCGCAACATCGCACGGTAGCAAAGCTTTCACGGTGACTTTGTCTGCGATTCGATTCGATTGTTCTATATAGATTAAGTTTTATTATAAGTTGTTTTATGTTTCAATTTAATCAATGCAAGTACTACCCATGACCTACTGTTGATTATCAAGGTTCAATCTATATTTATTATAAAACAATGCTCACCGCGTGTCTGTCTGAACGCAAAAAAGCTCAAAAACTTCTGAAAGCATTATCATACGGTTTTCAGTAATAGACGGAGTAATTAATGAGGAAGGTTTTATCGGTATTATAGTAATAAAAAACATGCCGACTGAGAGCTTTACGTGTGAAAAGGAAACAAAAACGAATGAACGGATTTTCCTCTGCTACGATATAATTGGGTCACGGAAAGACCTTTTCGCTGAAAAGCAGTTTCACTAGATGACATGCAAAGTACCTAGATAGCAGAAAGACAATTATTATACAGCTAGATGACTAGCTAAAATTATATCTCCTTGAATACTAAAAAGCGGCTAGAATCGACAACACACTTCCCAACAATCTAAGAAAACCACGAATGATTCAAAGGCGTCACGTCTCTTAAGGATGCGCCAGCGCACGGCCACAGCGCATTTGTCAAACGGCGCGCGCACTTCGCACCGGGGGGCGCTTGTTTATATCCAACACGTTTGATTTTATAACATTTATCATCATTGTAATAATACATTATAATAATATTGATCTGCGCGACATGGCATACGAGATCGCAGTTTATTGCGATAAACGATGAATTTGTAATTTTGCGCGAGCTACCTTAGGGAGACTTTTCGTAAATAAAATAGGTATGGTCGGAACGTTTTTATTCTTATAATATGTATCTAATAAATAGTTTTAATCTAGATACATTTAAAATGCTTTATCCTGACTGACAGACGTATCAAAGCACAGCCTAAACCGCTGATCGTAGACACCTGAAACTTAGAGGGTGTGTTCTTTGTAAGACGTAGGAATCTGATAAAAAAGGACATTCTGAAATTCTACCCCTTAGGGGAAAAGGGGGGCAAAGTTTGTATGGGACAACGTGATTCCTTGGTCCATTTTCGACTTCTACGCGGGCGAAGTCGCGTGCAAAACCTAGTCTATACATAGAAAATGCTTTGTCCTGACGTACAGCCTAAACCGCTGATCGTATAGACTTAAAACTTGGAGGGTGTGTTCTTTGTAAGACGTAGGCATCCGATAAGAAAGGATTTTCCGAAATTCTGCGCCTTAGGAGAAAAAGGGGACAAAGTTTGTACGGTATGGACAACGTGATTCTTCGGTCCATTTTCGACTTTTATGCGGACGAAGTCGCGGGCCAAATCTAGTAAGAGATATTTTTGTTAATGTATCTTAAATTGCACAAACAGAAAAGTTTCAAGTGAAATAATCACAAATCACCTAATCTTGGAGAAATACATTTACGATATCGTAACAATGTTACTTAAATACAGATTTATGTTCGACCGGACATTTTGAGGGTAATTGCAGCATTGTATTTAACGATAACAGTTAGTAAGGTTCTATACACACAGAGAGGAACTTAGGAAAAGCTAATATCAGTTTAAACTGCGGAGACATTTGGCGTCCCTTGGGGTCCAGAACACCTTAAAATTTTGTAAAGAAGTTTTAAAATTATTGATGACTAGCGACCCGCCCCGGCTTCGCACGGCTATATTAAATAAATAAATAAATAAATATTTCAGGACATATTACACATCGCCATCCAGCCCCAAGCTAAGCAACTTAATGCTTGTGTTATGGGTGCCAGATAACGGATAAACTACTTATATACTTTTTTTTTTGTAAATATATACATATTATACATATAGGAAACACCCAGAACCAGAAACAAGAATTTATGGTCAGCATAAATACTTGTTCCCGGCGGGAATCGAACCCGCAACCTTCTGCGTCGCAGTCGGGTGTTCGCCCGACGCGCCACAGAGGTCGTCAATATTATGCATGTATTATACATAAAAACCTTCCTTGAATCACTCTATCTATTAAAAAATGAGGTAAACGCAGCCAGCCTTTTGGGCACACTTCCTATAGGTTTGACCTTTTGATTTTTAATAAGCGTACCTAAGTAGGTAATTTATTTATTTAATTAAATTTGGAACGCGTGTATGGAGCCGAAGGCAATACATTAAAGTTTTTTACAATAAGTTTAATTTTAAAGCATGATGTGGACACATCGCAGCGATTATCCCTGTCTGCACTATAAAATGCAGCCAAGGACAACCTCCGGTTTGAAAAGAACTGTTGATAAATTACAGGAGAAAAATACTTAGGCCACTCCACTACCATTCCAAACAAACACCAAAAGGTTTTTGTTTGTAACGAATACGCTCCAAAACTACTGAACCATTTATGATGAAACTTGGTATGATTATATTTTTTTCTCCTCCGCTAGACTTGCCATATTTTGTATTTTTATGCCCGTTTTTTATGGTTTTAATGTACGGTCAGCTGCATAATTGCAGACCCACCGTAGAGCTCCAAAACGGCTGTTATAAGAATGTTTTCAACACAAGCAACATTCTAGACACCTGCTTTAGTTGAAGTTTAAAGTCTTCTAACTCATGAATTTATCCAACAAAAATATTAGAATGAAAGCAAGCCAATAATAGTCATTTTTGAACTCTACCGGGGGCTGGAATTATGCAGACTGTACCATGTGTCACACGAAGTTAATTATTTTTGACGTGACAACGTCTTATAAATTGGTTTGCCGGGTGACACTTCAAGAAACTGCGTTACGCTCCGCTGACGTTATGCGCTCACAATGAGAGCGAGTGAGAGGCACGCGGGCATGGTTAGCCCGCCTAAGAGCGAGAGAGACAGACATAAAAAGTGAAAGGCACGCGTCCCTTCCACTCGAGCACAGTTGTTGTCACGTAAAACTTTCGCCCGTATACCGACTTTACAGGCAACCAGTTTTTTTTTTATCGATATTTTAGCTCATTGTACCTACTTCATACTTAAAGTAAAGGCTATTTAGAACCACCTCAATTAGGATCGGAAGTCTCGAATGCCGAACTAATATGTTTTTGATATTTCTATTGTAATCGTACATGTTATTAAGAATAGATTAACTTGTTGATTTATGTAAAGTTTATATTATATACTTAGTGTGAGTAGAATTAGATAAATTATGTATGTTAGGTACCTATTAATTAGAGAGTCGTATAAAACATATTTTTATTATTATATTCTACTAGCGACCCGCCCCGGCTTCGCATGGCTATATTATGCATGAATTATACATATAAACCTTAATCTTGAATCACTTTATCTATTAAAAAAACCGCATCAAAATCCGTTGCGTAGTTTTAAAGATTTAAGCATACAAAGGGATATAGGGACATAGGGACATAGGGATTAGCATAGAATCAGAGAGATAAATAGATAAAAACTTTATTACATCATCGAAGAAAAAACAAACAAAAAAAACATTGTAAATAAAAACTAGACACAGGAAACTTAAATATAATAAGAGATCCTAGAGTCCAGGCAACCTAAAGATGGACAAGACTTAAGAGGAAAGGGTACCAGGGGCTCTTTCCATACAAACGTAGTCGACCGTTTTCTCCCTGGACAATGACACTAGAGCAAGCAAATATTTTTTTTGTATAAAACTTATAATTGCCATAACCATGCCCCTATGTTTTGCTTTTTTTATTTTTTTAATCTTAATTTCTATGATATTTAGAAAATAAAAAAGCAAGACATAGGGGCATAGTCATGGCAGTTATAGGTTTTATGCAACAAAAATATTTGCTCTAGTGTCATTATCCAGGGAGAAAACAGTCGGCTACGTTTGTATGGAGAGAGCGCAGGTACCTACAGGTGGAAGAGAAATATAATAAATTTGTACGTTGGTGTATTACATCGAACTCTTTTTCAAACGTCATAGTACCTATTTATTTATACATATTAGGCAGTAACCTAACAAATAACTTTACAAATCAAAGAAAAAAATGTATCTTTATTTTTTGTTAGGTACACTTTTTCTTAGCTTTTGTGTAAATTATTATTTCTATGAATTATATTTAGAAAATTGCCAGACCCAGTAACCTAATGAACTCTTGAACAGTTTTTTGTGGAGTACAAGTTACAACATTAGGAGTAAAGCAAAAAACTTTAAAAGCTCATTCGATTTCAAGTGTATAAAACATTCCTCTGATAAAGGAATCGAAACAGATAAGCTGTCTAGACGTAAACGTATAAATATCGTTTCAAAACACTCGAATACCAGGGGCCTGTTTCAATATAAATAATAATAAAAATAAATTTTGGAAAGACTCGAATACCGGGTCTACGTATTTCTTGACAATTTTTTTTTACTCTATGAAGTCTCTTAATTGTAATAAAATCAATTATGATATAAAGAAACTAAGTAATAGTGTAGAAGCTAAAAAAAACAAAATGTGTTATAATTTTACTATACTGCCCTGGAAAGATAAAAACTGCTGGCGCTCTGTATACATATGTCATCCAGATTAGAAGCAGGTAATGTATAACTGAGTAAGTAAACTCCGCTATTCCCACGGGATTATACGATACAGGTGAAATCGCAGTGTACAAGCTAGTTTTGTAAGCAAATATTTTTATAGGAAAGCATTTGTTTTTTTAATTATTTCAATTTAATTCTTGTGCCTGCATCCATAGTAATTATTTTCTTGGGTCTTATTCGCGTATTTTTATTTCTCTTACCTCGACGTTTAAATCGTGCGAGTTTAAAAAGTTTATTAGCAATCCGTGCCTGCATCCTTTGAACGGTTAAATTTTGAATCTGTTTTAAGGAAAAGGCCCCAAAATACCAACTAGATGGCTCACTTGGCTAATCGGTAAGGAATGACTTTTTTTACCGCGCCTACTACAGTTTACTCGTAAAAGGTCGAAGCGAATCTAATAAGATACGCGTAATGAGCTTGTTTTAAGATTACGGGCTGTTTTTACGGGTAGGTGTGATAATGCTATGCCCTCTGTTACGTATGGTTAGGAAAATTTTAAGAAAAAAAATGTACTTAAATAAATCCCACTGCTGGGCAAAAGTCTCCGTTATGTGGTTCCAACGCTAGTCCTGAGCTATCTTTGGCCAGTCTTCATCGATTGCATCCAGACAAAATGTTAACAATAAAAATTGGGTCAAACTTAAATGTAACTTTGTTTCCTAAAAAGCGAGATGCCAATGAAGGTATTATGCTGAAATGGAAGGTTTGCCTAGAAAGCTTTTCGCCCTAAGCGAGAGATGCCACGATATGTCTAAATTTAAATAACCAAAATGCAGTCACTATCCTAAATCCAAATGAGAGTATTTTAATCGATTAATATGTAGTAGGTATAAACTAACTTTTTTATTTTAACGTGACAAAATTTACACTAACTCTTTTCTGTTTGGCTGTACTAAACGAAAGTGAACCTATAAGGAACTGAAAGGAAGATGTTTTTCAAAAGTGTATGTACGAGTGGATCTATGAGGAATAATTCCTCAAACCAATGTCAAATTTACCCAAAAATTTGGCATACAGATTTTGTTTAACGTATCCAAGTATTTAATTTTGCTAAACATAAATAGTGCGAATCTGTTATTGGCTGTTGGTGTTATCTATCTGTTTTTGTTAAATTATATTTAAGAGCTGTTGATTCGATGAAAATAAATAAAAAGAAAGAATTTTGGAAAATTCAAACCCTACGCAGACGAAGCCGCGGACAAAAGCTAATTTATAAAGTGAATTATAAAACAAAAAGTGCGTCACAATTTACGCAATATTTATGCATGTAGACGCGATACCGTCTGCGCCCGCGCCGCTCCGTGATGCACCCCAGCTGAACGGCTATTTCTGTGGACCTGTACGGGAGGCACTGTGCCGCAAGTTACGGGATCGAGATTCTTTATCGACCGACTCCGAAATATTTGCTTAGGCAGAGCCTTTTTGGAGGCACACGGCTCCTTAGATCTTATTTTTTAAAATAGATATTTTTTTCTGCTGTTCTTATTCTCTGATTATCTGTCTTTCAATTTTATACTTTTTTGTTCTCTAATATTCTTCTTCATTTTCTGTATTTTTAATGTTCTTATGGTTGCTTGTCAACATCTCTTAAATTAAATTGTCCTAAATATTTATTTGTGTCGTGTGCTTGTCCAAATAAATGTTTTTCTATTCTATTCTATAAATAGACTATTTCTAAAATAGATGGTTTTGATTCTAGCACAGGTTCTAGCAAGTCTAGATCCGGACTGGCTCACTGACTGACTGATATCGACACACAATCCATTGGTGAAAACCGTATGAAAATCCGTTTAGTAGTTACCTATACCATCCCTCTCAACTTAAGATGCAGCGATTCGTATAATTGCGGTCAAACTTCACTTAAGGTAAGTTTGTTTAACCTTCAAGAACTCGTCAATACGTCTACGGGTTTCATCACGTTTTCCTTCATCGTAGGAGTAATGTTAATTAGCGCACATAAATCGTATGACAAATCCATTAATGCACGACCGATAAAATAAATAGATAAGTAAGTAATAAAAAAATCTATTTGATTCGGTGGGCAAAATAAAACAACACAATTAGAGCTTTGACAGCGACCACGGCGACAAAATAATCTATCTGCGCTTTTCTCTTTAGACTTGGGATGTAATGTAATAAATTCTTTTATTCAGATCAGCGGGTGTCTTGCAATGTGACACAAGTGTTGGATACTTTATTGCGTTTTTATTGATATCGTTTTATACTCAGACTAATTATAATCGAGCCCACATCTAAGTTGGCTGGCACTTAGTGGCGTGTGAATTAACTGCGTATTTTGAGTAAAACCTTAAACTCGTACTACGAACCTTTAGGCACTACTCATAAGGGATGAATCCACGGTATTAAGAAAACGAATCGTGTATTCGTCCCATTTTATAATCAAAACTAGCGACACGCCCCGGCTTCGCACGGCTATATTATGCATGTATTATACATATAAACCTTCCTCTTGAACCACTCTATCTATTAAAAAAACCGCATCAAAATCCGTTGCGTAGTTTTAAAGATTTAAGCATACAAAGGATATAGGGATATAGGGACATAGGGACAGAGAAAGCGACTTTGTTTTATACTATTTAGTGATGATAATTACTGTGAGAAGCAAAAGTCGTTCGTTATTATCTAAATATGTATATAAAATTTAGAGTCCGACTGACCTGTAACAACGCACAGCTCAAATCAATTTATAGATCAGGTTCAAATTTTACATATTATATTTTGGAAATTTCGACTTATACGCGGACGAAGTCACGGTTGAAAGTTAGTGTACCTATTTGTTTTTTTAATGGGATTACAAGTTAACAGACTTCTCTGGCAACGAAGTCAAGTTCATTTCTTACAAATATTTTGTCGAATCAATATAAATAAAACTAAATCAAAGAAAGTAGCATTGCACGGCACATATAATGTGGTCGTGCGAAGTCATAACTAAAAAAAAAACCAAATTGTTGATGTTTTTATATGATGCAAAAAGGCAAACCTTTGCTTAGAATGCAAATATAAATTCTACGAATATTTTATTGATTTGTTGATTGATGTAAATCAATACTTAAACAATGTTGTTTTATTACTTGTTAATTCTATGAAACTTAGCTTCAGTCTGTTATTATAATTAAGTTTGTTTTTTTTGTTTGTGGTGATGCGATCTGTGATTGGTTGAAGTACTATAATTAGGTAAGTAATTAAATTTATATTTAAGGACCTAATTTAATGATATTGTTTACTAACATAACCATTCTTGATAAATAAGTGTAGACATTGCAAGAATGCATTTTAATTAGAGTCAAATCTTTTACTCAATATTTTGATGAAAGTTATGGTTTTCTCACAGGTTTTGCTGTTTTATACTATGTCTAGGGGAACCACTTTTTATTCTACGACTTTTGGAAATTCACACTAAGTATATTTTTAAATTTAAAGATTTTGTTTGCAGAACAAACTGATAATAACCATTTCAGTTTCAAATAGCATTCCAAAATCAATAAACTAGCGCCAAGGCCGATGACGTCTTACTCTAAGAAACAGCTGATTTTCGGTTAACATAACGTCAAAATTAAAAAAAACGAATGTCCAAAAGTCGTACTCAGAACAAAAGTTATCTGTCTAGATGTTTCAAACAACCCCTTCGGAATAAAAATGTTTGGTTGTTATATTTCCGACCACCCACTAGTGTTGTGAATATTCGATTAGTAGCTGGCAATTTCGATTCGTCTGCCATATGTATCGGCTCAGTGCACATTATCGTATCGGATGACCCGTCACTCGGCGGTGCACTCTATGCAACTCTATTTATAGCGGACATCTTGGATTCATTTGTTATTTTCTTGTGCTAAATTAACGATGTTTGTTAAATGTTGCCTTGTCTTTTTTTTGGGACGGTCTTGAATATGTTTAGTCCAATATCTTCACTCTTCTTCTTCTTTCGTGTCTGTGGCCTATTTAGGTTTCTGATTTAAAGGCAATCAGTAACCAGTCACGTTCACGGTGATGATGTCTGTGGCCTCTATCAGGTCTTTGCTTCTGCAGGTGGTAGGGCACGATGGGCAGGAATTAAGGTACGCCATGTTCTGCATTGAAGCACCACTTCCCCTGGAGTATCCCCATCGAACCAATTTCGTTTAGCAGCGGCCCACCCCTGCGCGGAGTCGATAAATAGCTGCATTTAAATTGGACATTTGTAAGGTTAATAAAGCCATAAAGAAAGAAAAATAATCTGCGCGTTCTTCCAATTTTATGTTAATAATTGATCCTGACTAGATTCGCTTTTTTTTCTAAATTTGTTCCAAATTGCTGGACAGATGGCATGGTTTAATATCACCACAGTCTCTGGTCAAGAGAAAGCTGGCTAGCTTAATAATTAAAATACATCAATACAAAATGGATTGGTCCTACAATATTATGGTGCCATCTATCGAGGCATAAATCAACTAGTCTTCTTATTAGGTAAGAACTATTAAATTGCAAGACATCTTTCAAAAACAAGACGCCGCCGCTATTCAATTGAAAGGTGTACAAAACGCCCCAACATCGTGCTATCCTATAATTAAATATTCACGATCACCCTATATAAGATTCTCCCTGCTTTTATTTATGATTGCATCACACTTCTATATAAAAACACAGCACCCTCTATACATAGGTAGATCTAGTTACGCCACGCGACTTGTAAGGGGCTATTGATGAATGTAGTGAGTTTGTGCTTACTTACGTGTGCTTTTGAATCAATATAATGAATTTCAATTTTTAGTTTCTTTTATTACTCTATTACTTATGGCTTTACACGGTTTGTGCATATAGCCAGTATGTAGTATTATTTTGCATCTAATTATGGCCTGATTTTCAAAAATATCTGGCTCAAAGAGTTTCAAAACAGTCAGTGGTCATAGTTTGTTAAGTCAAATGTTTGGTATTGTCGCGAGAATCTTACTAATGTCACTCTTCTTTTTAGGGTTAGGAAGTTTTTCCGACAATTCTAATTAACTCCAAAATTCATTTATACAATTTGCTATCTTGCATTTAAGCCATTAAATCCTGGGGTGCAGGGGCGCTCCTAAAATAGCCAGCACGGGGCAACGGGGAGCATCTGCCGACGTAAATAGAACCCTCAATGTAGTATCAAGGACGTGCATGTTTATATCCGAATTGCTTACCAACTTCAAAGATTATTAAAGCCCTCTAGAACGAACACTTTAAGAAGGAGTTTAATCAGACAGTCAGACTTGGTGATTTAAAAGCTCTTGATTTAATATGAATACCTACCTGCCATGGAAGTAGAAACACGAAGCTACCTGCTTATTTTATGAAGTGTGTATCATCGAATCGTGTTTTTGTTATTTTACTGATTTTAATCCAAATCCTGAAATATCAGAAGTTAGATTAATATAATAGTCTGAAGTCATTATATCTGCCTGCCTTAATAGTACATTTTCTGGTTTAAAAAGCGGAGATTGGAGATTTATTATTTATATTACAACTTCCTCCGTAGACCCTAAATCGATACCAACATTTGGTTTTAAAGTTTTTGCTCTAAACATTCCTATAAAATGTTTATCACCGAGACGCCTGTACGCACATGTGGCGGCCCTCTTCACTGGGAGATTATTCTAAAATTTCCAGATTGCCACCCCCGGGCAAAAAATAAATAAATCCATAAGCAGCAACAAAAACTGTCCCGTATGCGATTACAGATACTCGTCAAAATGTACAGTTATCGAGACTTGTTTTTTCAGATAGAAGCTTCGTAACTTTACGTCGAGTATTAATTATTCGTTTACATGTGTGAGTATTAATTGTTTATTTGCATGTGTGAGTACGCGAACGCTTTTAAAGGCGGGGGTGGCGCAGGCGCAGGCGCATTCGACCCGCGGGTTATCATTTCCTGTTCTTATTTTAAATTTACAACGTTATATTTTTTTGCCCAGGGCGGGTGAGCTGAAACATTGCTATTATATTCTTAAAAATGTATATGGTAACGTCTATCTTTACCAATAATAAAAAGAGGAAAGATTTGATTGTTTGTTTGTATTGAATAGGCTCCGAAACTGAACCGATTTAGATGAAACTTGGTATGCGGATATATTGATTCATTGATAGTAACATAGGTATTAATTTTATCCCGATATTCTCACGTGAAACCACGGAGCGCTGCTAGTATCTAATAATGCTTTGATCGTAGACCGCTGAAACCGCTGATCGTAGAGACCTGAAACTTGGAGGCCGTGTTCTTTGTATCACGCAGGCATCCGATGATAAAAGAATTTCCGAAATTCTATCCCTTAGGGTGTGAAAAAGGGGGTAAATTTTGTATGGGACAATGTGATTCCTTACTCTAATCTACAAATTCTACGCGGACGAAGTTGCGGGCAAAAGCTAGTAGTAGTTACATAAAATGGCATTTTGATCGTTTTTGTGTCGAGTAGAATTTTGTTGAGCGTTTCAGTCGATAAAAGTTTCGAACAGCAATAATTATACTGTTTATACAGGTATAATTGTTTATTAGGGCGGCTTTGTTTGTGGGAGTTTCAATGCTTTTCAATGCTTCTTTATTGCCGCGATTCGATCCAGCCGATACATGTGGCAGTGGCGACAATATCGATCGACGAACGGTCGGTAGCACTTGACATGGCTCCAGACCGTAACGGTATTGCAACTATGTACTTCTTTCTCAAGTAAGGTTTTTTCTTTAGCGTGAGTATTGGTTTTTTTTGTTACCTCACCATTTTTATCGATTTTTAAACGTCTTTTTGATACATACAGGGTTATTAGTAAATACTAAATATACTAGCAAGCCGTTGAGGGCTACTTCTGTTCACCTAAACAAACAACTTTTGTTCTACGACTTTAGGAAATTCAAACATGTTTTTGAAAATTTTGAGGTTAGGTTTACCTGAAAATCAGCTGTTCCATACACGGAGAGGTCATAAACCTAGAAATTTTCCTTATTTTTATGTAATGTTCTTAGTCTGAATGACCTTTGTTTTTAAAAAATCAGCTGTTTTTCGAATCTACATAACTAACCACAAAATTTTCATATTTTTTTTCGAATACGATATTCGATTTGAAAATCAGCTGTTACTTACACGGAGAGGTCTCCGTGTAAGTAACAGCTGATTTTCAGGTAAACCTAACCTTAAAATTTTCGAAAAAATGTTCAAATTTCCAAAAGTCGTAGAACAAAAGTTGTTTGTTTAGATGCACAGAAGTAACCCTCAACGGCTTGCTAGTATAATTTCCAATAACCCTGTATAGATTACTAATGGTTAAACGAACTTACTTTGAGTGATGTTCATTAACGATTTTCGGCTTTAAATATGTACTATTGCAAATTCAAAAGCATAAGAAGTGACACGTAAAGTCTGTATGTGATAAAATTAGTCTCGAGGATGTACTGTATACTGAAGTTTAATTACCTACATAGATAGTTTCTATAAACGTTTTAGTAATACCTACTTTTTTTTTATATTGAAATAGCATACGTTTATGGTGAAAACTAAACGAATACAGAATGTTCGTAATATGTAAATTATTTTGACAATTTTTTAACAGTTAATAGCATCTTCCATTTGAGAATCTTTATTAATCATATTTTTTGAAGTACAATAGCAGTGTAAATCAAATAGGTAGGTAGTAGACTAAGTTAGAATTTCTAAGTTATCTTTGACGCGATATGGAATCCCTCTTTCAGACAAGTAACAACAATGCAGCTCTTCCAGTAATCGCTAAAGTTCCAAATAATGAACTAAGTAGGTAGGCAACGTCAAAACATTAGAATCCTTTGATCGCGCCCTAATTGCATTGGTTCTTCGAAATCACTTAATGACTTACACGTAAGGGTCTTACTTATTTTACTACCGATAAACTGATAGTTCGCCCATTTGTATTTTACAAGTTTTAAGTTTAAATTCACTTTGTTGGGTTTGGTTTTTTTCCTTTTCTATTTTTGTAGCCACTTGTCTTAGTAGCTTAAAGTCTTGGGGTCTCTTTTCAATTATTGATTATATAGGGATGTTGATAGAAATAGCTGTGGAATCAATGTTGCTTTCAAATTATTTAAATCACTTTCTGGACTTTTCTTTCCTTACCTCCTACTTGGCGGATTCACCTACGCATTGTACTTTAATTGAGTGTAAAAATTCTGGTAGCGTGGAATTTAACTGCGTGGAATTTAACACTTGGCATCATATCACTTTATAGATTTTCGTTTCATTTTCGTTCTAGGTTTATTCCTTGTTATTCTTTTTCTTTTCTTTTTTTAAATTGGGGCAGGTCTGGCTTCACGCTTCTTCTTCTTTGGTGCAAGGTTGGCTTTCGAGCTCCCACCATTCGGATTAAATGTTGAAGTACCTTTTACTAAGAGAACTAGCTCAGAATACTTAATTAGGTAAGTACATGTAAAATATTGTAGATTCCATTTGAATTCTTTAGTGTTTATCCTAGGATACCTATAACACATTACGTTTTCAGCAATCACTAGGCATCAGTAGCGAATAGGGTCGTTACAACCCGATTTCTGTCAGCTTACCTTTACGGACTAAGGTAAAGGTGCTTTTTTGTGGTGTAGGATAATAAAGGTGGATTCTTCATAGAAAACACTTTTGTTGATAATGTTTTTATCGGCTTACTTTTAAAGAAATATCATCCCTCACCATTGCTGAAGTTACACCTATAGCTGCTACGAGTATCAATCAAAATGATGGTCACATTAAGACAATACAATTGCGAAACAATAATAAATAAAGAGAAATATCGAAAACAAAACTGAAATAAAAAACGATAAAACATTTCCGAGAACATTTGTGTATCGTTCATGATATTTAAATTACATAGAATTATAGAGCCGTTTTTCTAACGCATGAGTTAGAACCGATTCGAAGACACAACTTAGTTTTAAGACGGTTCGACTTAGCAAAACTTTACTCCCGATTCGAGTTTAAATTGCGCCTCAGATCACATTAAGTATTCCAAAGCTAGTCGTTTTCTATGCACAAGTGGGGCAAAGGTTTTACTTTAATAAACAAAACTGTTTAAAAATGTCCGGCAGGCCAAACAAGCTTTGCTATAATCGTTGTCAATACACCTTGTCATCTCATCAATATATACTTCATTTCGCGCGAAAAAATAATGCCTTTGCACCAAATCTCTAAAGCGTCTTAAAAACGAGATATTTAACCAAACGTGGTGTTTAAAGGTTTTGTAAAAGTGCGCAGTGCTAGGCGCGATAGGTTTGGGTCTCAAACAGCACCGCGCAAAAAAAAAACATTAAGCCAAGTTCCTAAACTAAACCCTTTCAGAAAGACTAACAAGGCTTTTACACCTATGTTTACATCGCAATTTCCTTAGAGAATTATGTGGTATGAACACTGCCACATACTGAGTTGATAGCTGAACTAAACTAACTACTACATTAAGTGTGGTGTTCTCTTTAAGCACCATTCATAAATATATTTATAATATCTTTGTATATCGTGCGTAATTCTGTTCGTGAGGAGAGAAGCGTTCCGTTCTCGACTCGGCTAGGTGATAAATTATTAAAATTGATAACAATGGATAACTACAGCTTACAAAGTGTTGTACAGTTGGTGTGATCGTAAAGAGGAGAGGTTGCAGCCCGATCGTGGCTTTGTAATCGCCGCCGTATAAACAACGGGAGCAAGTACCAAGGTGGTTCACTGTAGGTGAATGTGAATGAAAAACTTTATGTCAAAATTTAAATTTGTCGATGAAAATTATTATATTTCTAATTCATTTATTTATTATTTCCTTAGATTTATTATGTTTATATATTTCTAATCTTCTATTATTATGAGGATAACGACTGAAAATCAGTGCGCTACACACTTGTTTGTGTAGCGGTGTGTAGCTTTATAAGCTGAGTTGAATTCCTTTTTGTAACCATAATATGTATTAGTTTTTTTTTGTTATGGTTTCTTTTGGTTACAAATAAACTTTCTTTCTTAGGTAGCGTATGGCCATCTTAAGAAATGTTATAAAAAGAAAGGGGTGGAATTCGATTGAAATTGAGTCTGTCAACAATTGGTCAACAGTCAGTTATATTTTTTATTTTAATGTTGCAGGTTTGATTCCCGCCTCATAAATATTTATTTAGGTACAGATATTGTTATGGGTGTTTCTGTATGTATATTAAGTAAGGTACTTGCGGGTAAAAGGTACAAAAAAATCTTAATATTAGTGATAAAATAACAAGAAAATAAACAAATGAATTGTTCATAGTTAAACTAATTTAACGAGTATAATTGCATTAAGGAAGGATATTTTTTTTCGGATATATTTATCTTATATGATCTTGTTTTAACAATTTTTCCTCATTTTTAAGAAATATTCAGTTTTTAATTAAAGTGGCCAGTGGCCCTTATTACCCGCAGGTACCTTTTTATATTCACCATAACACAATCCTAGTTACTTAGCTTAGGGCTAGTTGGAGCTGTGTAAATGCAAAATTGATTGTATTAGGTAGGCTATGGTAGGAGCGTAGTCGCTAGTCGTCAAATACTAGTTTAATTTAATTAAAACCCCCAACCTAATAAAATACAGGGTGTGCCATAAGCCACAAGGCGTTAACTGCAACCACAGTATACAGGGTTATAAGTAAATTATATACGAAAACTGTTGAGGGCTAATGCTGCGCACCTGAACAATCAACTTTTGTCCCACGACTTTTGGAAACACGAATATTTTTTGGCAATTCTTGAGGTAATGTTAATTAAAAATCAAGTGATTTTATGAAATATTTCTAATAATAAAATTAATCTAGATATAGAACAGTTGATAATACTTCAAATATAGTTAAGTATAAACTCAAGCTCAATAACCTCGTAAGTAACAGTGGATTTTCCGGTAAATATAACCTTAAAATTTTCCGTATTTCCAAAAGTCGTAGAAAAAAAGTTGATTGTTAAGGTGCGCAAAATTACCCCTGAACAGTTTTCATAAGTAACTACCAATAACCCTGTATAAAATTTATATTCTGTGCTACACTACAACCATTATGCTATCTACTCTGTGGCAAATAAAACGACTCCATCAAACGGTTAACGTATCTTTTTATAGGCATTTTACACTCTCAGTAAAATAATGACTTACTTAGAATACTTTGATTGTTACTCGAGATATAATGAGTTTAATTAGAAAGGTTTTTCCTTTGAATATAAATGAATAGGTACCTACTTCGAGTAATTTTCGATTAATAACCATTCATTTTCTGATAGTTTCTTTGTACGTAACGTTGCTTTGTAATTTATTTACTAGTTTATTTACGTCAGCACAAATAATCGTTTATTATGAGAAAATTTTGCGCATTAGAGGTCTAACCACGATTCACTGACGCACTCGGATCAAACGTACAATCTTAGCTAATCACTACATAGTATAAAATAAAGTCACTTTTCGCCGTCCCTATGTCCCTATTTCCCTATGTCTCTTTGTATGCTTAGATCTTTAAAACTACGCAACGGATTTTGATGCAGTTTTTTTTAATAGATAGAATGATTAAAGAGAAGGTTTTTAGATATACATGCTTAATACAGCCGTGCGAAGCTGGGACGGGTCGCTAGTTACCGTATAAAGCAATTTCCTTGAAAAAAAAAATAGGTTGTGTTTAAATAAAAGAAACACATAAAAATATAAAAGTATACCGGTATAACCGGAAAACTCATATTGAATGAATCAATTTGTAATTGTATTTTGAGACTTAAAGATACTATACTGAATCAAAAAGATACACAAACTTATATCCATTTCGGCTCGCGTATTAGCCGATGTTAGTAAATATTGCAGGACAGTCCACACATCGCCATCTAGCCCCAAGCTAAGGAACTAGACTTGTGTTATAGATGCTAGACAACAGATATGCTAATTGTAAGTATACAATACATAGAAACAACCAGACCACAGACAAATATCTAAGCATAAATATTTGTCTGAGGCTAGAATCGAACCCGTGACCCTATGTCTGGCAGTCCGGCATGGTGTGGTGACCATTGTGCCAACTGGGCTGTCAAGTACATTTGTACGTAAACACAACACGTGGTAAGACTTCAGTACCACAATGCATTGAGTTATCAAAATCTTAATTATTATTAGGGGAAGTTCGGGTAATATTGCACCTATTGACTATTATTGGGTGTTAATTAAAATTGTACAGCGATAAATCTTCTCCCCGTGCGAAACCACGAGTGGTCCAAGTAATTACAGATGACCCTCAAATTATCTAGGGGCTCTTCGCAGCTATTGTGTTGATTGGACTACTAACATATTGTTTGATTAATGGTGTAATGGTTTAAGAATTTAATTGTTGGATCATTTTGCAAGAATATAAAAAAATGTTTTTTTTACAAGTGATAAGTCGGCGATTGACCACTATCATTGATGATGCAGTCTAAAATGTGGGTAACCAAGACATATATTATAAAATATTCTTCTAATGCGATTTTTTATATATTTTTGTTAGAATGCTACTATTTAGGTAGGTAAGGTAGGTACCTACGTATTTTAATGTTCTCATTTAGAAGTTACTTACCTAAAGTCAATATTGTAAATCACAAATTTCTTTATAAATCGACAATTGATTTTAATTTTATTGCATCCACATGTTGTAATAATAAAAACTAAAAGACCCGTTCGGTCCCACAGTACCAAACTATTGTTTCATTTAAAGTCAGGCAATTTCACAGAAATATGCTCAATTTATGTCCCGTATCTATACACTTCCTTTCCGATAATAAATATTCTTGGTCGTTCTATTGTTTGAATGCTCAAAAAATTATATTTTAATCGTCATCGGGTAGAATATTTTTGCCTGCATTACAGACCCATCTTTTGTTAGTTTTATTGCACTTAGATATTATTATGGTGAGAATAATGAGACTGTAGATAACTATGAAGTTAGGTAAAAACCTTTATTTTATTAGTACCTTGTAATAGAGAAATTATACCTGGGTTTCAAATAATAAAACATATTTAATAGAAGCTGTATCTATGTAGGAATAGGTACTTAAATACCTACCATTTAAATTTGGTATTTACCCGACTGCAAGGAAAGGGTAATGTTTTTCGCGCCTATCTTGTATGTTTGTAATATTCTTTATTTCATCATTATCTTCCAAACCACTAATCTCACTACTAGTCTCATTTAATTTTTTAGATACGTGACATAAAAAAATAGGACTGCTAGAATTAAAGATGAAAAAAATGTAATTATCTTTTTTAATAATGCCTATTCGTAAATCTTTTTAACACAAATCGTACTGAACCAAACTACGTACTAGATAAGAAAAAAAAATAACTTGTCAGAAACTCAGCCGACTTATACCGTTAAAATACCCTTTGTAAGGGATGAGAGATGACGTCATTGCCCATGTGTAATTTTACCCCGAAATCCCGAAACTTTGAACTGGGATATTCCCGGATGCAACCATTTTTTTTCTTTTTTTTCATAGTAATTCTATGAAATAGTTTATTGTTTTAATCATTAGATACCTAAGTAAAGAAATTACTAGATTATTTTGAGGTAATGTTATTCAGTAGTTTGGAGAATTTTGTAATATACTTTTCACAATTAAAATTTCATAGGTATTTTGTAAAGTCAAAGTTGACTGATTTTTAGCCAAGCCTAGTTGCTTACCTTGGAGCTAGATGGCACTGTGTACAACGTCCTGCAATATTTAAGTATTTCTTATTATTTGATGTCCAAATCGTTAAATGGATATTATAATTCTACTTATATTAAAAACGTTATAGTTTGTGTGTTAGTTTGTTACTTCGCCACGCCAAAACTATCGAACCGATAGCGATGTAACTTTGTAGCTGGGCCCAGGAATAACAATTTCTTTTTATCACAATATTTCCAAGGGTTGTGGTTTTCCATAGTAAACTATAAAAAAGAAACAATCTCGAAATTGTCCTTGAAAAATAAATCCAAAACTACCCTTTTAATTCCTATGGACCTGTCATAATAATCCGCCCGTATCAATCGAGCCGCCCGTATGCCGAGATTCGCCCACTTTACCCCATTTATACAGATATCAATAACGAGATAAATTTACCCGAGTTGCCCCTTGTAATTGTATACCATACGATTTTTATATGCATGCATCTAACTTCACTTACTAACACTGTATATTAAAGAAATATTTTTACAGGGAGATAGACAGATCAATATAACCTATATTTTATTTAAAGAGTAGGTATTGACAATATACTCGTATGTAACAAACACTTAAATATTAATAGATAAACACTTTATTTGTACAACACATAAAACATTGAAAAAGAACAAAAAAAGAACGAAAAAGCTCCAGCGTATCAGTAATTCCAATTAAAGTAACAAAATACAATTAGATATAAAATTAGATATAAAATCTGTTTCATTCTAGGTTAGTTCTAAGATCTATCTAAATTGAGAATTGTGTCTGGTCAACGGCCAGAGAAAACTAAATGCAAAGTGTTCTCAATCTTCTATTATTCGGTTCATTTTTTTGCGTGTGTAATAAATAAGGAAGATTTTGGCAATCTTACAGAGATTTTCTTAAAAATCGGATTGAATGTTCTGGAAGTCTTTCAGTCTTCTATGTAGCACCATCTTACAAGGCATATGAAACTCGTATTTTTATTAAAGAAATACCATTTTATCAAGTTTTTCGCAAAGTACGCGACGCGAGGCGTGATGTGCACGTCACGTCGACCGCCTAGAACAAAACGTTAGTATGTCAAAAAATTCCGATTTTAATTTTGTTTCCGAAAGCTCAAGTGCATGGTTTTAAAAATCAAGTCCTATCACACATAACATAAACACAATAACAATTGTGACATTCCTAATAATATTGTTATAATTTAGTTTATTTGTAGAATTGGGATTTTGATGAAATAATTTTGGCACCCCTTGTTGTGGTAAAATTATTTGTGCGATTGCGTGCGGGTTGATTGCGGTTACTGGAATTTTGAGGATTTATATTTTTTTTCGTAAAGATTTATCAAGTTTAATTTAAAATTATTGCAATTGATAAACAAAAACAATCATAAGTAGGTAATGAATGAATGAGTTATACATCCTGAATAATTCCGATGCTGTTACTGACCCACAATGTTTGTACGATTACAATAGCTAAAACCATTTGAAAATTTACGATTCATGTAACCTGAAAATGCGGTAACAAAACATAAATATTTGTAAAATCTCTTTGTACTATTACGAGCCATATCTCTTACATTTTATGCTACTAATTTAAAACGGTATCTTTCAATCTTTGCTTTCAATCATCGAAGTAAACGATAAAACAAGAAGAATCTCAGAATAACCTTGCGTATTGTATCCACACGTTTGCTATTTATAATTACCACTAAAAATAGATCATAACGACAAAGCATATATCCATAACTTTGACAGGCTAAATTACTTTTTTCTGTTCTAAAAACAAAGGTCAGAATCGTTTGTAATGAGGCAGTGTTGTTTGTGTTTTGTTGTTCAGGTAGGAATTTTAAATTTCGAAGCGATCTCGTCTGGCGACAACCCCTGCGCCGCCAATGTCGATGGGGTGGAGCGGAGCCGTCTAGCGTGCCCCGTCCTGCTCTCACAAGAGCGTTGCTGCTATCTCCGTCCCTCCTATTATTGTCATATCAAGATTCGAACATTGCATTTTGTTTCCAATTTTCAATTTAGTTTATATCGGATCTTGGCAAGAGTAAGACGTCTGGCAGTTGTCCACACGCTTAAGTGCACGTGTTAAAAGTCGCGAGTTATTTATTAATGGTTTTATGATTTATAAAAATAATTACAAGTTTTAATTAATTATATAAGTGTATCATCTCATAAATTAAATGGAATTCATGGATTTCTTCAATACTTTTATGGAGGATCATCATCAAAGCTCGGCACATAGCGATCCTCCGAAGATGCCAAACTTTTTCGAAGTTGATAAGAAGAAGGTAAGCAAATTTTTCTGCGGTTATCGTTTATAATTTACTTAATTACAAATTAGTTTAATCTATTTAGTAATTAGCTTATTTGCAATATAGGACGTCTATATAATTAGTTTATTTATCTAGTTTTAATGTAAATTATTTAAGTACACTACCTAGCTACCTACATTGTAAGCATTTATTTTGATATTTAACTTTAACGATCGGGGTATTAATTAAGTCAGTAACAAACGACATTGTTTAAGTAAATTAAGCTTTATTTGTTGTTTCATAGTAACTTAATAATTTTGCATTTAATTAATAATTAAGTATCTAATAAATGTAAGTGTAGTTTATTTCCCTAATAGCTTTAAAGTTCATTTGCGGATAAATTACTAAATACGAAACAGAACGACCTTGGATCTTTCGTTAATTATTTACCAAGATATTGTGCTTCTAAAAAGCATCTGCCTGAAAAATAACCGTGGCATCGAGTTCACCCTCTCGAGTTTTCTAGAACGTAGACTAAATTAAAACGTTTACACAGTAAGAGAATCAATAAATTAAAGCTTGATTTGGTTCCAAACTAAACTATTAAAGTCATAAAGATTAATAAAAACAAAATACCTAAAAGCAATCAAAGAGAAGAATGGACCATAAAGGTTTGAAATAATTCAATTTTAAAAACTGCCGAACTTATGGGACGCTTTTTATGTGAAACATAATTACAGTTTTAATATAAAACGATATGATATTAATATCGGAAAGATTAAAAATATAATGGATTAGATTATAAATTAGAATATTTTATGGGTCATTTAATAGGCGCATAATGTCTGTCGGTTATTAGGAGTGCAGTATCCGATTATGAATTTTGTTATTTGGCTAACAAGAACGTAAATGTTTTAATCAAATTTTGTAATAAATTCCACGTTCAGATTTGTTTCATTATTACCTATCTAGCTGATGTCTTGCAATATCGGATATCAAAAGTTGCAAAAGGCTTAGTCGATGTTATTGAAAGTAGATTGACGAGATTCTATATTTGATAGTAGTTTAGTACCTATACATTCATTTTCACTAAATAGAATCATAAAATCTCCAGCTTCATAACCAAAGTTTCGTTAATTACAATATAAATATAATTTGCAACAAAAATACATTACAAAGTTGTTATGCTAAATATCACTATCACTACAAAGTATAAAATAAAGTCACTTTTCGCCGTCCCTATATCCCTATGTCCCTTTGTATGCTTAGATCTTTAAAACTACGCAACGGATTTTGATGCGGTGTTTTTTAATAGAAAGAATGATTCATGAGGAAGGTTTATATGTATAATACATGCATAATACAGCCGTGCGAAGCCGGGGCGGGTCGCTAGTAAGTAATAATTTGTTGCAAAACGGACCCCAACTCAGCGAAATGCTAGTCTTTCGTAGTCGAAAGACTTCGAATGACTAGCATAAAGGCTAGTGTGCCCTGGTCTTCCGTTGAGGTCTTTAATTAACGTTTCAATAATGAAATTATACGGTTTCTGTTTAAATATATTTCATTTTAACTTACTATACCTACCGGACAAAGTTATATCAGTAATGTATAAAAAACTAAGCGGATGGAAAGAATTTCTAAGGGAATGTTACAAGCAAAAAATATTTGTTTAAAAAAGGTGTCAAGATGGGGTGGTCACACCTAACCAGCATTTAGTTTTATTACACTACTTTTCCGATATTTTTATTATCGGATAATGCGTGAAACGAACCACTTTATAACTACACTGTTATTATTAAAATGTTGGAATTATCGGTCATTTTTTATCCGTGTTGATTTATATTTTACATATCACAAAGTTATGTTATAATCTGTTGAAGATTTTAAGTATTTTTGAGTAGTAAACTTATTTATTTCAGTGATCGATAAAGATTTCAAAGTATCCTGCTGTCTTTATTTAGAAAAATATAATTTATTTAAGACTGGGTACTTATGAAAAAAATCTACAAATCAAGTATTAGATTAGGTATCAAAATGGACTACACAAGTTTTCGAAACTGAAATATTAACCGCAGACTAAAAGCCATCAACTACCCGCAAACAAAGTTTGTCATTTCACAAACTTGAGAGCAAAACGTTGAAGCCAAGAAATTAGCAACTCACACAGGTCAACGTGTTCATTCATACAACTATGTATAAACACACACATGAACACAAAGTGCGATGACCCATGTCCCTTACACCTGCAAATGTGCATTGCAATAAACTTGCATATGTGTGCGTTCATTAAGCGTGTAAGGTGAAAATTTCCTAGTGTAGTGTGAGTGGGGATGTTAACGCCTATTTCAATTGAGAATTCATTGTTAAATCGAAAAGCACTAAAGTACCTGTTGATCTAAATACCAAATTAGTACTTAATAGTTTGTATAATTAAAGAACCTGGAATAAAAAAAGTATTTTAAGGTGTGAAAATGACAAAGGTTATCCCACTCTGATTTTACATCGACGTTACTCCCATCTAGTGGAATTTATTGTAATCTAGCTTACATAATGTTTGCCATAGTTATTATGAGATCAATTTCCTAATTTTTGATTATATGTCATTCTAATTCATGAGGTGCGATTAATGTTGAATGGATGCATGTGTTATGCTTGTGCGCACACGAATCGCAGGATGATGCTAATTCATTGGACACGAGTGTGACCGAGAAAAACGGCTTTCTTTAAACTACATAAATACACACCTACAATACTTTAAATTATACTTACTATTTTTTTTTTCATATAAGTGTGTATACGTTACTGATAAATTATTTATACTGGCATTAAAAGATAGGTAGGTAAAAATTTAATAGAATTACAATGTGAGTACAAATAACTAAAAAATGTACAAGAACAAACTAATTAGCGAATATTTTTGGACTACATGATTCACAGACAAAGAATAGGTAAATGAGTAGGTATTCAAAAGATTTTGCCAATAAAATTTCAACAACCTAGTTTTTATTAGACCACATTCACCAAAACAAGGATTTCTGTTTTAAAATAAATTTATGTCAGTTTTAAAGTTTTATAGTCAATAAAAAGCTTAGAAGAATAGTAGAATTTAGACTTTAATAGTCATTATCAAATAGGCGCCCGCTACCTATTCAAGTTCTAACTAAATCCTAAGATAATCTCAGTTCAGTTTCTCAGATAAAGAACTCTTTTCAGCGCTAAATATCTCAATTTATCGGTCAACTGCTTCTGAACATCTGAGTTTCTTAGAAATCGTCGTGATAGAATTCCCAATAAAGGGTTTCAGAATCATATTGAGGACAGTATTTTTTTACCATAATCCTAACAATTTCTAAATTATTTAGCCAGTTCACACTGGACTGTACCGGTTTTATCCGCTTCTAAGCGTACAGTGTATAAGCGGCTTAATATCCACTAGATAATTGCGGCGCGTTGTGTAATGTAAGCTTTAGGGCGGATTAATTTTACCCGCCTTAGTTCTCGCCGCCCGCCCTACTTAACTGAAATAAATCGTAAGTTCGCCTCTTCGAAAATAAGTTATAAGATTTTTGTAGACATCGATTTAGTTTTCGGTTTCTTTTTAATTTACTTTGATAATAAATTTTACTTACATTATTATAATTATTAATTTTTTACTTGTCGAATTATTGTGCAAAGGTCTCGATTATTACCAATACTTTTCATCGCTTAAATCTTTTTTTTTTCATTTTGAGAAAGAAATGCATTTAAAAATGAACGATTTTAAACCATTATTACACCACTTCAAAGCTTACATCGATAAATCGAATTGCCACTGAAAAACAAACATTTACAACGGACAAGTGTCCAGTAAAGCAAATTGTTTATATTCCTAACGTAATCAACAAACAACATGACACATCACAAAGGATAACATATTTATTTACGAACAATCATCACCCTCTTAGTTCGATTGAGATGTAATCACGAGCAACTGATTGAGGTCAGTCAAAGCTAGATGGAGTAAAGACTGCAGTGGCAGACGCGGCGCATTCTACTTCCTTATTATCTATCTGTTTATATTTTTTGGAAACAATAGCTAATAGGTTAACGATATTAGAAAATATTGTAAAAACAAAACAATTTTTTGTATTAAATGTATAAAATTGCAAATATTTTATTTTTGCAAAGTTTGTTAATTACAAGAAACGAAAAGGCAGAAGCTATTTACGTTAAAAAAAACTTTTTTTTTAATAAAAATTAGATGATTTTTGAATAAAAAAAATTCATTGTAAATAAAATTTACTAAACATTTATAATTACAACAACATAACATAATATAATTATAATCCTAACGTTCTCACGTTGCTGGTTGGGGCATCTTCAAGATATTTAGCATGGTAGCATGGTAGGAAAATTGCGAATCTGGAAGCTCTTTGAAACAGTTTTTGTTCCCTTACGTACGAAAGGTTCCAAACAAACTTCCATTCATAGCTATCCAGGCAGTAATGATCAAAATGACCGATCTGTTTACGGATGAGCAGAATGCTCAATATTGAAACCTAAATTAATTGCACTCGAGTGTAATGAAGAGCAATCATCGCCCTCGGTCGGCTTAGATAGTGTGGCACCCCAAAATGTTCATCTAATTGGAGATCAAAGGGGGGCGTGTAATCGTGTATACTTTGTGACTACTCCGTTCCATACAGTACGAGAGAATTATGCTATACATTCACTAGATGTGGCTCGTCTGCTTCATTCAAATATTGTAGACTAAAAAAGACTGAAAGACTTTAAAAGTTAAAGTATTAAAAGGTTAAAACATATATGTAGGTTAGAATTTATTCATAAAAATAACAAATCAAAAATAACATATACCTAAGAATAAATAAATAAAATAAATACAAAAAAATTAAAATAACGCCAAACAATACCCTGAAATAAAATACAAAATAAAACAAAACCAAATTATGTAGGTAAATGCTGTTTTGTAGACAATTTATTTTTTAACGCAATAGAACAGAAGAAGAAAGAAAAGAAGAAGAAAGACCATTAATTCAAAGTACGGTAGTTGTAATTGATTAACATGAGTGTTTCCTACAGTGTCCAAAGTGCATATTTCTGTATTAAATTAAGTTTATATACCTACACTATTTTTATGATATTACTAGCTTTACCCGTAACTTCGTCTGCGTCCAAAATCCATCTTAACGGACGCCAGCTACATCATAATGGCATTCTGCGTGCTTAATTTTAGCTCGTTCCATTCATTAGCTTGCGTTGATATTAGTCAGTCAGGACTTTGAATTATATATTTGTTTAGTAGTTTCGTAAACTCAACAATAAGACATATCCAGCAAATCTAACTCAGAGATAGAACGCAACGTTGATGACCACCATCCTTTTGTTTTTGAAGATTACATGATTACTTGCCCGGAATAATTCTATGGGGTGGTCATTATTCGGCAATAACGAACGAGCATTATGTGTTTCATGAGGAAATTATATACAGCTTACTACATATTGTTCTACTTGTTTACTTTAACCCCTTTGTGGGGTGACACAATTAAGGCCCTAGATTGCGCCAAATAAATAAATATAGAGTGATAATCTTGCGTCAAACTAAACGACTGGTGTTATGGTTATGATAGTCAGTATGCCTAGCATGAAGACCAAAACACGATACGATAAAGCGATATAACTAAATCAACTCTCAAAATATGATAGATAAAGCCGCCATGTTGAATTTTTATCATAATTTTTATCGCAATTTATAATAAAAATTCAACACGGCGGCTTTATCTATCATATTTTGAGAGTTGATGTAGTTATATCGCGTGATATCGCTTTATCGTATCGTGTTTTGGTCTTCATGCTAGGCAGGCAGACAACGAAAAGAAAACTAATGAAATGTAGGTACTTTTAGTTGAAAAATTATAAATAAATATTATAGGTAGGTACATAACAAGTTAACAGGAAAACTGTACTATATAATTATTAGGCGCATCGTCACTGTCAAGCAGGTGTGATAGTATAGTCAAACCTATCATTTGTAAAAAAACTGTTAATAAATATTATAGGTAGGTACATAACAAGTTAACAGGAAAACTCTACTACATATTAGACGCATCGTCACTGTCAAGCAGGTGTGATAGTATAGTCAAACCTATCATTTGTAAAAAAACTGTTAATAAATATTATAGGTAGGTACATAACAAGTTAGCAGGAAAACTCTACTACATATTAGACGCATCGTCACTGTCAAGCAGGTGTGATAGTATAGTCAAACCTATCATTTGTAAAAAAACTGTTAATAAATATTATAGGTAGGTACATAACAAGTTAACAGGAAAACTCTACTACATATTAGACGCATCGTCACTGTCAAGCAGGTGTGATAGTGGTCAAACCTATCATTTGTAAAAAAAACTGTTAATCTATACTAATACTATAGAGCTAAAGACTTTGTTTGTTTGATTGTTTGAACGCGCTAATCTCAGGAACTACTGGTTAGAATTGAAAAAATATGTTTGTGTTGGATAGTCCATTTATCGAGGAAGGCTTTCTATTTAGATATTCCCACGGGATCGTGACTTACGCGGGTGAACCCGCGGAGCGCAGCTAGTTATTATTTAAACTGTTGTTATTCACATAAAAAAATATTATTTTCCTCCTAAAATGACAAAATCACTGACGCGTTTAAGCAAATATCTAAATGAATTTGGATTTGCAATGACCATAAACAGATGGTTTCTACCTAGTTTCTATGAATCATATTTGCTTAACTTCTTTCGATTGAAAATCTTGATTCTCCCATATTCTGACCAATAAATCTTCGGTCAGTCAATAGGTCAAATGAATAGTAATTTCTAAGTAAACAATGTCGAACGGGAATCATTTAGCGAGTTTTTGTACGATACTATCAAAGGAAATGACCGATTGTGGCTAGTTTTATGCGAGAACTAGACAAGGAATTCATTTTTTTTACTAACTATATATTTTTTAAACAACAGTCGTACTGCATACGAAACTGAAAATAGTACGTACCTAGATTTAGGATAACTTCTTATTTTATTAAATCGGTTCAATAGTTTCAGAGATTTCACAAACTCCACAAGCAGCGTCCCGCGATTTTACCCGCTCACGTGGAAATACCGGGATAAAAATTACCCCATGTTACTTTCACGGATTTTTTGTATCCTCATGCAAAATTTCATCAAAATCGGTTTAGTAGTTTTTGTGTGAAAAGGTCCCGAACAAACATAGCATTTATCTTTTTTCTATCTGTTATTTTCTACCAGATTGTGCAATAAAAAAGGATTGGTTCTATGTTATATTGTTACCTATTAGACGAGAGTACACTTAACATTTCGACACAAATCGTCACTCTGAATCAGGGCTTTGTTTTGCGGCCATCGCACTCACGGCTACTACCGTGGTCTTCAGTCACGAACTTAAGCGTTTCGTCACTGTGACGTCACTGCGACGTCACACTGTAACGTCATTTTGACGTGACTGACAATACGTCGGTGTTATATTACAAGAATTCTAACAAAAAATGTATATTTAACTTGTTTATAGTAAAATACATAATTGAACTCTAAGATTGCGTAAATTATTTGCGTAAGTGTACGTCACTTTTATTTTTGTTTTGACACGGCTAATATTTATATTAATAATAAATATCGTCATTGTTTTATAGTCATTGATGTCTTGAATCAAGTAATGACGTTTATTTCTAACGTAAACATTATTTCTAAATTGAATACATATTTTAGTTTTTGTTAAAATCTTTGGAGCCACAAAATTAGTAATTATATATTCGATTCATTTCCTGACAAAGTTTAAACTGCAAATGCTGTGGTTGGATTGACATATTTTTATAATTTTCAGATTCAGTTATTGTTAATCTATAAGAGGAAACATTTCATTGTTTATTTTGTTTGAATATCAGATCGATTTTGATGAAACTTGTGTGATACATTGATTCATTGGGAGTAACATATGCTACTTCTTATCCCGATAATCCCACGGGATCGGGAGTGACGGCGTAGCGTTGCTGTTATTAATAATTGGGTACTTAACATCGATAAGGCATTGATGAGAGAATAGTCATGCAAAAGAAGCTGCGATTTCTTTTGCTTAACAATATTTTTGGATTGGAAAGAAATACAATTCATGTGACTTGAGCTAATTTATTATGTTTTAGGTTAGTTGTCGCATAAAAATCTCTGAATGATAGTTTCTGAAAAATATCATAAAAAACAATTTCAATAAAACGCTTCCGTTTATAACTTGAAATTGTAAAACCGTATCGTTTATTTACCTGATTCTCATTACATTACGTCCATTTTCGTACTTAGATCGAAACGGACAAGCAACACCTGCACTCTTGACTCTCTCTTCACTTTAATTACTCACCAATTTCACATATATACAGGCTGTTTAGTTTCAGAATCAGGACTTTATCACTAGCACTACATAGTATAAAATAAAGTCACTTTTCGCCGTCCCTATGTCCCTTTGTATGCTTAGATCTTTAAAAGTACGCAACGGATTTTGATGCGGTTTTTTTTAATAGATAGAGTGATTCAAGAGGAAGGTTTGTAGCATAATATAGCCGTGCGAAGCCGGGGCGAGTCGCTAGTAATCCTATAAAATAAGGCTGCCATTTTAAAAGAATATGGTTTCAATATTTTTTCAAACAATTTTTTTTAGATCGAAATTGACTATCACTTTAATTACTAACACATTTCACTTAAATTTAGGGTTATCGGCATTTCTATGAAACTTACAAAACTTTCTTTTTTTAAAGTGAAAACGTCTAGTAAATTGATGGAACACCTGCATTCACATAAAAGTGTCACGATAATATTGTGTGACGTCACGCGCAATGGTAACTTAGAAATCACAGTATTTTATAATAATATCGTTCATCTGGGCTTGTGTTATAGTGACGAGGCGGAAAAAAATATAAAGAAAAAAGAAAATAATACTTATTAATATATAAAAGAATAACAAAAAAAATCGTAACGTAAAATTATCGTCCGTAAACCGACTTTATTTTTTTATTAAATTTACTTTTTAAAAGCTTTTCTTTAACTTGCTATTTATGGAGTGTATTGTGTTGAAAACCTTTATTAATAATATCCTTCTCATCTAAGTCATCAACTTATACCTACATCGAAGCTACAAACTTTAATCTATACTGTTCCAGGCGCTCTGTTGCCAAACAAACCAAACGTCCTGTATATAGTAAGTAGTTATTTCAAATGAATTAAACACGAAATCAATTAAAGTGTTTAATTTATTGATCAATATTGTTTAGTTTAGACAATTGGTATGGAAGTTTTCACACTTGTATTAAAAGCTCTAAGAAAGCTATATGTTTATGAGCTTTATTGATTGGTTTCGTTGGATTTTGAAAATATTACAGCGTTACCAATCGCAATCATACAGACAATTGCTACTTTACATAGCAAATATAGGTCGAGTTATCGAACTAATGCGATGTAATACACGAAGACTATTAAAGGTGCGTCGCTTGAACGTTTTACGCCATTCTATGAAAGACATTTAATGTTAGAGTTTAATAGACAGTACATACAAACTTCTTCAAACAGAGCAAGAGAGAGAGAGAGAGAGAGAGAGAATTTTTTTATATTCGCCAAAGTATAACTCACTCCACAATTCGTCAAAGCTTGTATTTTAAATTGACAGACAATGGATAAATATAAAAATAATCATTTATTGCAATTTGCAACTAAAACTTAATCTACACTAATATTATAAGGAGGAAAGATTTTTTTGTTTGATTTTTTACATTATAGTGAAAAGTTATTTGTTACTAACAGCGCACCGCGGTTTCACCCGCGTAACTTCTGATCCCTTGGGAATATCGGGATAAAATGTAGCCTATTTCACTCCCAATTAATCAATGTACCCTCATACCAAGTTTTATCAAAATCGGTCCAGTCGTTTAGGTGCCTATCCATACAAACAATCAAATCTTTACTCTTTATAATATTAGTATAAAAGTATAGATAACTTTTGTATATATTTACAAAAATCAAAGTATATAAGTAGTATATCCGTTGTGTAGCACCCATAACGCAAGTCTAGTTACTTAGTTTGAGGCTAGATGGCGATGTGTGGAATGTCCTGCTATTTTTATTTATTTATTTTATGAGTAATTTGGGGTCAAAGTTATAAGGCGGTTGTGGCCGCTTACGGCTTTAGCGCATCGCATTTAACCAAAATTGAAAAGAAATATTGCATTAAAAATAGTTTTTTTTTTAGGAAAAAGTGTATTATCTCTATTTCTCTGTAATTTAAATATCTTTACAAGCTAGCCCATAAGTAATGGAAAACGCAACATTGTATGTTTATTGAAAATTGCAGGAAACGGTAGAACACGGCACCTGGTGTTTTATTGAGGTTAAATGAATTGTATGTGACGAAAACTTATTTTATTATAATTTTATGACATTCGCTTTATAGGATGAGAATTCAACAAAAGAAGAATTCGCATTTTAAAATTTTGGGTTTAGGACTATTGGTTGTGTTGACATTGTTAAGGTTAAGCTATATTTTGTAGGCAAATCGTTTAAAGACACTGTGGGTATTTTCCTTTTACTTATTACTAGCGACCCGCCCCCGCTTCGCACGGCTATATTATACATGTATTATACATATAAACCTTCCTTTTGAATCACTTTATCTATTAAAAAAACCGCATCAAAATCCGTTGCGTAGTTTTAAAGATCTAAGCATACAAAGGGATATAGGGACAGAGAAAGCGACTTTGTTTTATACTATGTAGTGATTACTTATTATAATGAATAAGTGTGTCTGTGATTCTATAAAGGAATTTGTCACTACCTACACTATCTAAAAAAAATGCTTGACTGACTGACTAACGGATCAACGCAAAGCCTAAATCGCTAATCGTAGAGACCTGAAACTTGGATGGTGTGTTATTTGTATGATGTAGGGATCCGATAAGAAAGGATTTTCCGAATTGCTACCCCTTAGGGGGCGAAAAAGTGGGGCAAAGTTTGTATAGGACAACGTGATTGCTTGATCATTTTTCGACTTCTACGCAGACGAAGTCAAGCAAAGCAAGTTTAATATTAAGTACATTTTACCGTAGTAGAATCTCTGTTTGACATCGGAACATATGTTACAAGTTGTACAAACGCCCATACTTCACACATTTCAACGAGGAAAACAACCATAAGTTAATTTCATAAACAATGCATTTCATTTGCGTCCAAAATAAATAATTCCATAATAATTTCACCCATAAAGCATCACATGCAATAAGTGTAAATCTCTGGCATTTCCATAAACGCTGTTACTATTACGTTTCGATGGGGTCCCTCACACGTTTTATTTATAAATCCATCCTTCTTATACATTACAAGCTTAAATTATTGCTAGCAATTTGAAATTGTCTTGCGGCGGGCGTATGTGGCTCGGCGCGAGCGTGAGCGCGTGCGGTGTACCAACACTCTGACAAGGGTCTTTTGAATTTAACGTAGGGCGCTAGTGTCTTCACTAAATACAACAATTTAACCGAATATCAACTTTACGCAATATGACAGTACATTAGTTCCTTTTTCAGCCACATTTGAATATCCTAGTCAGACTGTAGCCCCGTGAGCCTCCAGAGGCTGTATATCTTCTGTTGATTCGAGTTTTGTATTTATGAAGACTTTCAAAACCGCGACAAAATTGCATTTGTTTTCTTAAAGACGAAACAGACTTTTGACTTTTGTTGACCATTCAATTGGGGCAGATGCTTTTATTTTTTTATTTTCCTTTAAAAATGGTTAATGGAAAAACCTATGTTTATATACTTAGTTTGCGTTTAAATTACATTACTCTAATGGGTTAATTTCATTGCATTGATTGTTTCGATTTTATTAGTACCTAGGTACATGGTTAGCCTTTAAACAAAAAATTGGCCTGTGAACACATAGTCCGACTGTTCAGTCCGACCGATCGGTCGACGTGAACTTTTGGTTCGATTTAGGAATCTGATTATAAGATTTTTGGGGGGTATATTTCCAATGTCTACTCAAAGTTTCTTGGAAATAAGCTTACTCATTCCTAAACATAAATCTGTTTTAAATTTAACTGCTTTTCGGTTAACAAAAACGCAAATAAATCTAAAATCGAGTCTAGTCAACACAATAGTCTATCAAACGTTCGCCCACAGCCTCAGTATGTCAAAAACCATATTGGAACCTTGTCCTATTTGCCAGCAATTCAATACTGACAGATTGATTTATGCCATTCGTGATACATTGGAATAAAAGTTAATATTATTAACCTTGCGTTCACTGGACATCTTTGGTTTCTACACTTGTAAGATTGTAGACAATCAATAAAATTAACTGCAATAGTAAACGCTAAAATGATGTAGGACAATTGAATATTAAATTAGCTAAAGGTTATTCAATAAAATTACAGAAATAACACGACATGTACCACGACGAGTCTATAATAAGTTGTAAAATATAATGATTGTGATGATGTCATATCACAATGTTGTTAAAACAATCTAACAAGCACTTGATATTTTAAAATGCTTGCATATAAAATTATTTAAATTAGTAGTAGGTACATATCTAAATAACATAAAAAAATAATTTGAATCAGAACGATGTGCTGATTTAGATTTCAAACGAGACGCGATAAAGGCCAGACCACCCTCGGCCATTTCGTATAATTCTGTAAATGGTGTGCTTACGTGCCCAATATGCGGTTAAACATTTTCTACAAAAATCGGGTACGCCAGTCACCAAAGAGCAAACTGGAGCCGAGCTGCTGAACTACGAAACTCATCATCTTCTTCTGCATAAGTAGCCAGAAATAGTCCCTGTGGCCGAAATCGGTCAAGGAGACATCATCATCATCATCATCATCAAATAACCTAATGACTATTGCTATTTATATAAGTTGACTATTTAAATAATTTGACACTTGACAAATTAGATAATCTGGTCATATATATAGGAACGCCTTCAAACAATTCTTTGTTTACTCAACACTTTATTAAGTGGCAAAAAGTTAAAAACTTGGATTTAAAGATAATAAAAAAGCCATAGGTATATTATTTTATTACTAATTAAACGTATTATATTCTGATTCATCATTGGCTACGTCTAATTCGACAACAGTGATTTACGGTTGCGTTCCAATTAATATTAATAAAGAAGTTCGTTGTGCTTCACACTATTTCTATACTTAATAAATGAAATATGACTGTAAGCTTTATTGTTATGACATGGTACGACGATTCCGTATTTATTTTGATGTTATTTAGGTATTTATTTAAGCGGAAGGGGAGAGTCAATAATTGGCAGAGTACAATAGGGATTATGAAGCTTAAAAACAGTTTTGTGATTCAAATATAGCAGCCCGGTGGGCGACCGGCCTGTTATGATAATATTCTTGTCATTTCATACAATAATTTGTTGCGTTCACATCAAGTAAGTACTCAGTTCAATGGATTTTGCGGTAATAATTCTGATTTTGTATAATTTGTTTTGTGTTGTCGAGAGACGAGAGGTTTTATTATGCAGATTTTTTGGTGCATGCGAGAGAATTTGTAGTCGTACACACAACAAAATGTGGAATTTAGTTCCGATTGCGTTTTGGTGTTGAATGACCGGTGATTCAACTTCAGGTAAGGGTTGATGAACGTCTGTCAATATCAATATTTTGTTTTTAAAAGATGAGTCGTTTTATTTCTCATCTACATTATTGTGTCTAATATCTGTTTTATTATTGATACAAACGGCATTTCTTATTATTATAATATCATATTTCACTGTTGACGATTAAAATTAAATGGTAATTTAGAACCTATAGCTAGTTTATGTAAGTAGGGCATTTGTACTACAAAGGTGTCGTAGGCCATAAAATCGCCTACTCACGTTCACCTGTTTATGAGATTGATCAATGTATCGTCCGATATAAAATATGTAGTCTATTTTCACCCTTAGTCCGAACCTCTGACGTCATTCATCTCAAAACAGCATCAATCTTCGTGCTCCTCACTGTCAACTGCAACTCAACCCCTTCGATTAATCACTAGAACGTTTCGATTAGCGCCGGTAAATGTGAAAAAACTTTAACATTAATAAAACTTTTTGTCTGATCATTTGTTCAGTCACGGTGTTTTATACGCTTTTTAGATGTTTACATATAATTTTAGCGAGGTTTCATACCTATATTTTTAGATTTTTTTTTTTTAACATACTGTTCGTTCGGTACGGTTCGTACGGTTCTGTCTGTACCTACCTCAAACGGTAAAAAAAGGAACCCTTATAAGATCACTCTCTTGTCCGTCTGTCTTTTGAGATACTTACATGACGACTTCAATTAAGCTTTCATTCAAATTATGGAAGATTAAAAACTGAAAAATGTGATGACTAGTAAAAATCGACGAAGTTTGTCAAAACGATACTGTATGGGCTCACTCAGCAGTTTTCCCTGATCACGTTAAATTAAAAAAAACTATAAATCTTAACCAGCGACAACAGTGGCTATAAAGCGATAAATCTATAGAGCGGTTAAGAACAAGCTTGGAAAATAAATAAGCCAATTGAGTACTCATTGAAAAACCATTAGTATTATGTTAATTCTTGCAGTAAACTTCATGTTTGTTTTTTTAGATAATTGAAGTTCTCACTGTGAACTTCCAAAGACAATGACAACGATAAAGTTATTAATATTCAGTAGTTATAAGGAAACGGTGTGCAACGATGCGCGGGCGCGACCACGTGCGCCCGCATGTCCGGAAACATAGGAACTGCATTTATTCTTATAGACTTGAATTATTCGTGAATAAATTACAAAGTACTTTTTACAATTATTAAAGAGGAAGCAATCATCTACAATTATATGAAATAATATTTATTTCGGAACAAATTTAATAAAATAAATCTGTAGGTACTTAATTGTTCTGTAAAATCGTTTTGTTATTTTAAGGGTTGGTTATGAATGTATTTTCTATGTCTATGCTAATATTTGAATATATTATGATATCATCTAAATAAAAGCCATTCTTAAAGACACATCCTTAGCATTTATTACAAGAAAAATTAAAAACAATACAATTTAACGTCAATATAAACCCTAAATGAAAACGATAGAATTCAAAATAGTTTAGCATGTAAAGACTCCCCACTAAGCAAGGCGTGTCGGTTAGAATAATTACATGACGATATCCGCCACTTAGCTCAACAGTTGTTACCATAGATAAAAGTATTGGATGATAATTTTCCAACGGTTGATTGAGTAGCTGCAGGTTCAATTATGTTGATAAGATAGGAGTTTACGACGTTGAATTGGAAAATCCAATGTTAGACAAAACACATTTATGTGTTACAAACAATAAACACACGTAGTGTACTCAGTGAATACGAATTGATGATATTTTAATTAGCAAAGAAAATGAAAGAAATTCACTGATAGTAAAACTTTGATTAGAGGAAGATGTTATTCAGTAAGTCGGAGGATAAGAACTAATCAAGTCCTCAGTGTTCTGTATTTATACTTTTCTAATGGTGATACGAAAGCAAATCGCAAAAACCTAACAAACAAACGTACAATAATGCAAACAATTGACTTAATTGACATCACATAATGCGAAAGCGTGATACTGACATCATTAACAAATATCACGAGCCGTTATACGAGACGAACCCGTCGAGTTTACATTGAAAAACCGTCCTAAAGCCGTGAAAACATTGTGCGGCGCCTGCCCCGATCAAACATTCCTATTTGCATTGGTCGGACAATAATTAGGTACCTACAACAACGCACTTAGCGCTACGGAGAACTGGGCCGTGAACAGACAACGAAATGCCATTTGACACTTCCTGTTTCCGTCTTATAATGTGTACACGGCATTAGCCCGATAGAGTCATTCGGGTCGTGTGCGAAAATTTATCGCAGTTTTCATGTCACGCGTTGTAGGTACAGTTACTTTGGGTCATAGCGTTATACACTCTGACCCCGAGCTTTTTACAACTATTGAAGAATAACTTCATAATTCATCAACTGGCAGATAGATGGCGCCATATTAAAAATGTATGAAGAAATCGCCGGGCAGTTTTTCTGCCAGCCACCAATCTATCTATCTTACTTTTTCTTGTCTTCATTCCAATTTATTTGGGGTGTACCGACCCCAAATAAATTGGAATGAATGAGTATGTATTTTTTAGGGTTTTGTACCCTAAATATAAAAACAGAACCCTTCAGCTAAGACTGCACTGTCCATCTGTATGTCTGTCACCAGGCTGTATCTCAAGAACCATGATAGCTAGACGGTTGAAATTTTCACAGATGATGTATTTCTGTTGCCGCTATAACAACAAATACTAAAAACGGAATATATTTTTACGGAACCTTTCGTACGCGAGTCCGATTCGCACTTGGCCGGTTTTTATATTCTCTATAATCTCATTGTTCATATAATTATCCATCTCTCTCATGTCTGAATCATCCTCATAGCACACAGATCATCCATCTTTTCTTAGATGATCTTCTTCCTCTCCATCTTTTAATCCTCATCATTTTTCTAAGGCACATGCGTCTTCTCTCTCCTTTATCACATAATACCAACTCAAACGGTTCCCTTTCACCATTTCCGTAACTGACTTTCAGGCTTCCTCTTATAATAATATACTCGTTTCTTATTTTATCCATCCTTGTTACTCCACACGACACATCCATCTCAGTATTTTTATCTCCGTTATATGCAATCTTTTTCAAACCTGTCTTTAAAATAAACGTAAAATACTTATTGTTAAAAGCCACTTTCACACGTCTGCGAAACAAATCATACATCTAAATTATCATTTGATTCTAGAAACATAAGGAAATTAACATTAAGTACAGTCAAAATACAAATTAGCTAAAATTTAATAAAATAAAATAGTTAGTATTTACACATGTTTTATTATTTTTTCATATTGTACTAGCTGCGCTCCGCGGTTTCACCCGCGTAACTCCCGATCCCGTGGGAATATCGGGATAAATTAAGATGTAAGCTATCCTATCTTTCAAGTTGGATCAAACTGCACACGATGTGCAAATTTGATTAAAATCGGTTAAGTAGTTTAGGAGTCCATCGCGCCCAAACAACGTGACACGTAATTTATTTAAATTAGATAGTGTATTGGTTAAAAAAAGAATCAGGTAACATTACTTTACAACCTTACAGATGTGCGAGTGAGCTTTGGATCACGTGAGGTTCAGCTAATTGGTATTCTGACTGTACCTTTCTGGTCATTGTCAAAGCATCAGATCTTACAAGCGAGTTCTTGAAAGGCATAATTCATAATCTAATAAATTGTTATGTCTCTTGTTGCAGTTATACGAGATAAGTGACGATCCACAACGCAAGGAGTTCCTGGACGATCTCTTCTCCTTCATGCAGAAACGTGGTAAGTATTGTGTCTCTATAAACTAGTTACAATTCATATCCAACGCTATTAATCAAACCTAAATGTTTCATTCACGAAGTGATGCAAATGATATCATAAACCAGTTTTATCAGAACCTGATTTATTTATAAATGGATTCGAAATCATAGGTCTACCTTTAGTGGCGTTTAGATATTATAAATCGAACACGGTAATCTACAGGGTTATAGGGTATTCGTTGTTATTATGAGCCAATTTTTTCAACAATGGAATAATTAACTTTGAGTGAAGATATACTTTTTAAACTCATTTTTTTTTGCGATAATTAATATTCATTTTATAAACACGGGTCGCGATGGCGTTATATCTACTACCTACTTTTTTAATATTTACCCGACGACGTTTTAATCAGGTTGCACCGATCATAGTTTATCACTTAGAAAGAATGGAATAAATCTCGATAATTACGCATAAAAGACTAAAGACGTCTAGTTGCGGAAAACAGTTCATAAACAAGTATAGGTACTTACACAGCACCTATGCGCACTTATAAACCATTAAACTGGCCATTAATTTACCTACATTTCTCCAAGAACCCTGTATAAATCGGTTGTATAAACGATTTTATATTCTGAAGACCGTTGATCGGATGATAAGATCAAACTGATGGACGACTTTAGTTCATAATAGTGATGTATGACCATTGAATGTACAGTTTTTTGAAGGATAATAAAATAACCATCGTATAGTCTACATCTGATTGATGCATTAAGTTATCTATCTATACATATAAAATGCTTTGTCCTGACTAACTGATGGATCAACGCATAGCCATTAATCGCTGATCGTAGAGACCTGAAACTTGGAGGGTGTGTTCTTTGTATAACGTAGGCATCCGATAAGAAAGGATTAGGGGGTGAAAAAGGGGGGCAAAGTTTGTATGGAACAACGTGATGCTTTGGTCCAATCCTATTAGCATCATTGACTTCTACGCGGTTGAAGTCGCGGGCAAAGGCTAGTCTATCTATACATAGAAAATGATTTGTCCTGACTAACTGACGGATCAACGCACAGCCTAAATCGCTGATCGTAGAGACTTGAAAATTGGAGGATGTGTTCTATGTATGATGTAGACATCCGATAAGAAAAGATTTTCCGAAATTCTACCCCTTAGGGGGTGAAAAAGGGGGGCAAAGTTTATATAGGACAACGTGATTCCTTGGTCCATTTTCGACTTTTACGCGGATGAAGTAGCGGGCAAAACCTAAACGAGAAAGATACATTTAAAAGAGAAAGTTACTCATCATAAAATGTCTGAAGCTTTAGAGCTACGAGTCTGTTTGGTATGGGGGTTTCTTTTAGGACGGAGGTGCGAAATAACAAAGGATTTTTGGAAATTCGACTTCTAAAGGGGTCAAAGGGTTGATAAAGTTTGTAGTGCGTAGTAACTATTCTGTATTCTGTGTAGGAAATCAATATCACTTTTAAAAATACACTACCAGCGCAGGATATATGAGTAAACTTTATATAGATTTTTATTTTTATTTTAGCAGGGTTTTTTCCTCACAAAACAAAAAAAAATATAAAAAATGTTTATTTATTTATCTTTTATGAACGAATTATGATAAAAAACCTTTATGAGATAGATTGCAAAAACGCAAATTATTGAGATGCGGCATTGCTATATGAAGGGTGCGATTTAAAAAATACGTAACACTGCTGTAAACATAGATACTAATTTTATTAACAACACAAATACTTGAAAGTAACTAATTGAAAGTAGGTCCCAAGATACTTCCAATTAGGAAGTAAGCATTAAGTAGGTACGTACGTACCCGTAGCATATGAAAGCTCGTTAACATCATTCTAAATTAATTAAACTTAACCAGAAAAGTGTGGGAATTCGCCACATGAGCTTTATCATAAGCTTTTAAATATCATAATAGAAATAATTAAACGGATCGATCGCCTCGAGCGTCAAATGTGTGCGCGGACGCGTGATTGATAACTTATATCTGTCTCTTTTCCACTTGTAATCGTTTATATTTGTTGTCTCTTTCCCGCATTAATTAATCTATTTTGTAAATGGCGCTATTGTCGTTGTATAGATCATTGTTGATATCTGCCCGCCCGGTTGTTAGTCAAATCAAATTGCTATTGTTACTCTTTATTGATACATTAGCTGGGCTACGCGGTTTCGCCTGCAATTTTTTTTATATTTTCTCGCCATTTAAACTTTCTCGCTACAATTATTTCAGAAAGTTCTCAAGTGACGTACCAAGGGATTCATTTTGCCCCCATTTTGCATAATAATTTTCAGCGCAACAATCTGAAGTTTTTTCGTTCATAAGAACCTTCTGACAATAACAAACACAACAAAAAGAGAATTAGCGAAATTGGTCCAGTCGTAAACGCAAACATAAACATAGGGAAATAAGAAAAAAAAATTGTTATATAGGTATAAAGATATTAGATAAGTACCTACCTTTAATTAAACTCTTAATTCGCATTCCAATTACCTACGATCCCAACAACCAATAAAATAACAATTATAATTGCAATAAGAATAAATAAAATAAATAAACAGTTGTTTTCAACAGCGTTGACTGTATCGTAACGCGCGATCTGAAACGTTATCTTGTTCGTAATAAATTATTATTCAATTTATCATATTATATTGGAACTCGGTTATAAACTTCTGGTTGTTGTTACGCGGTTAATAACAGATTGTAATTAATTGTTCCACTATCGCAGACGGGGATTTTTAAATTAAAATGTACGAAGAACGAGTACAGACCCCTAACTTTTATGCATAGAAAGTAAGTGAAACTATACCTGCGATTTTTTGCTTGAGATTTGCCAAAAAATACAGTATTTTGATTAGGTCATTTTTTACCCAAGTGTGCGAAATGGACCAAATAGTTCATCTCATAAAAAAAATGTATGATATGAGCAGCTCTTAATTTAAATCTAAAGCACTATTTTAAAAATAAATCCTTTTTTTAACCGACTATATCGAAGCCTCTAAAGGGGGTATTATATTTTCGGCCTAAATTTAATTTTAGTTCATCTGCTCCCGTATAACTTCTAAACAACTTACCAATATTACCTATACTAATTAATAAATTATCATAATATATTCATATTCCATTTTTTTTACAATCAAATTTGGTGATATGGATGCCACCTGCCTGTAGAAACTTTAAGGGAAAAAAAATTGATAACTCATAGTCCTACAAAACGTTTTCCAAGAAATTAAATAATAACACCGCAATCAAAGCTTCTAATTACATTACAATTAATATAAAACGTTATTCTTTTACTCAGACATCGTCTGATCTGGCATTAATAATGTTTTATCATTTATTATCTGTGGTGAGTAATGAAAGTTTGTGGGCCACGCCCCGGCGCAGGCGCACTCCGTCTTCGTCTCTCAGTTAGAAATAAATTAAAAATTATGAATGTATAAACATTTTCTTAAAGCGACAATAATGTGTATTTTTTCCAATTGTTTTTATTTGTTCTTTGTATCCATTGCTCTACTCTGTACCTAAGTAAATGAAATACCGTTTCTTATGTTTCTTAGTTTAGAAAATTAGGTTTTTCCATACTGACTTTCAGTCCATTGAACTGCTCTAGAGGTTTAATTAATAAAAAAGTGATCTGTGAGTACAACTTAGAGAAACTCTGTGTAAACGTAGGTATACGCTGGGCAGCGTCGGCACAGCCGTTCCAACAAGTCTTGTCTCCGTCAATCAATCCCTTAACATTGATTTCTTAGATATGCCATTAAATAATTAATAATTGTAAGTTTAACTATAAGGATATTGAATTTACCCTCGAGGTGTACAACTGTATGTAAGTAGGTGAGAGACCACGTGACCACCTCGTTAGCAACTGATTGATCGGCCTTATCGACCGGTTAACTCTGGCTTATACAGGATGTCATTTTTGTCACACACATAAGCTGTAGTTAAAGTTGATCTCGAACATTAGAACTGAATCTTATCAATTTAAACTTAACAAAGTTTTGTTCTGTATCTTGATGCAAAAATGACACTAATTTTGATGCACCAGTTAAAAGCAAGCCAAATTTAAAACAAAAATAATCATTTTAACTGGTTCCAATGATCGCGTTACACACAAAAAAGAAAATAAAACATACAGTCAAATTAAGAACTTCCTCTTTTTTGAATCGTCATCATCGACGATTGTAATTAAAAGTATTATCTAAACTTATCAAGTAAAGTAAACAAATCCCTGAGCTATCAATGGATCATCTCCTCCCATGTCCACTGTGCCCCAACACGTTGAAAGATCTAAATTATACCAATGATGCTGCTTGAATACCGAATATTGCCAGAATTTTAAAAAGAAGAAGCACCAAAATGTTCCATTATCCAGAAACAATCACCATGTAGACACAGATCCATTGTTTCACTTGTTAATAGCGAGTGGTATAACTAATAACATCTCATTCGGATTCATTTCCCGTGATTAATTATCTGTTTAATCGATATAAGATGTTGTGCCAACAGCCTTCTAAAGTTACAAACGAAACTTAACTTAAAAAACAACCTTAAATTTAAAATCATACAGTTGATTTTCGAGTGAAAGTTATTGATGATAGATTACGTTAAAGAGTTGATCTATCAAACTTTTTTAGTTTCATTGAAGATATACCTTTGTTGGTGGTTTAATTGGTGTCTAAACAGGCTCGTGGTTAATTTGATTTTTGAGGTTGTTTTTTTGTGTTTAATCTTCGGTTTAGACGAGTGTTAATCACTAGTTGATTGATTAGAAACTACATCGACATGTTTGTGGGCGTGACTCGTGTGTTATTGCTTCTTAGATTTAATCGGTGTTTAGAAAAAGTTTGTGCAATCGGATGGTTTTCATTATAAATGTTTTTGTTCTTCATGTAAATTATTTTGAAATTGGAACCTTTTTGGTAGAGCAGTACTAGATTTTTTAACCAACCTCTTTTCTAAAACAAACTTTTGCAATGTCAAACGCTTTAATACTTCTTGGTGTCTTTACGCGCCTCTTTTCATTCAACCTCCTCATCTACCAACTAAAAAAAAACTAGTGGAAGAGCGGGAATTCCAAGCACAAATATTTATAGGTACTTCATTATGTAAGTGTTATTTTAAAATAAGTTTATGTGAAATAAACTGATTATTTGATTATTCTGACTTGATCGTCATCCAATGTGTGGATACTACTCTCTCGTAGAGTTATCGATAAATCGACAAAACAAGTAAATATACGATAGTATTCGTCAACATTCGACAAGAGTTCAATCCGTTACGCTTCCTGAACGGAACACGTGATGGGACAGTCTTTAAATAAACCAAGATTGATGGTCCAGAGTCCGCGATACGAACAAGGGTGAAGATTGATGAATGAAAACTATGCCAACAATGATCATTGCCACTGTACTTTATTTTATTTGATTTTTAATTAAGTATTTCAAGAAGCTTTTGTGTTGTGATACAAAAGAGTCAAAGTCAAAATTTTTTATTTCTTTGGATGCTTAATACATTAAAATTTGTATAAAGACCACTTAAAATCGTCTTAAAAACTAAGTTAGGATGTGTGCCTTCGGAACGCGCCCACCAATGAGAAGAAGGCACAAGAAACTCATGGGGTTTTTTTTTCATGTGATCACGCTCATAAAGGTCAATATTACAAATATTTGAAAGTATTATTTGAAATGGAGCAACTAAAGTTACGTCCATGGGTTTTTATCATTAAGGTAAGACGAAGTGAGACAATACGTCAAACAAAGGCATCACGAAAATTAGGTTCTAAATTTCATACTAAGCTAAGTGCTGGTAAAATACGTTGAATTTTAATATTAAGTACCTAATTGGTTTTATTTTATTTAGAAAACAAACAGTTTTAAATATTCTACTTACAAAACTAAAAAAGTGACTAAAGGATGATATGTTTTCAATTATAAAATGACTACATAAAACACAACTTGTCTGGATGAACATTAAATACATACCTATAGGTAAATAATATAATAAAAATAACAAGAAAATAAATAAATTGTTTTTCAGATCCTGTGACCATAAGACTTTTTAAGTTCTCGAAACGTCAGGTTTTAACAACAACAAAAAAACAAAGTAGAAGCGAATATATCCGTAGTTTAATTATGAAATTGTGTTTTGCTTGCTTACTTCCAAACAATAAAATGCTTTTCTTTTGAACTAAAGACACGAGCCTCTAAATAATCAATTCAACCAACAAACAAACAGAAAAAACCTCGAGTCCCTCACCCTCAAGTACTAATAAAAAGCGTGGAAGTTACCCGCGTCAGCGAGCTTTGTGACCGTCATGTCGCGCCAATAAGCGAGGTGCCGCAAGTCATGCATTGCGGCCTGATGCGGCTGATACCCATCCAAGCGAAAGTACCAACGATATAAATAGGACATTCAAATGAAATAAATATAGATACCTACTAGTTCGAATTTAAAAAATATTTTGGTGTTGGATTTATCGAGGAAGGTTTTAGGCTATATAACATATACTCACTCGTTCATATACTGCGACCAATAGGAGCGAAGAATCAGTGGGAAATGTGGAAAATACGGGGAAAATTATTCATCTTCAAGGGATTCCATTGTTTGTTTGAACGCGCTGATCTCAGGAACTACTGATTAATATTGAAAAAATATTTTTGTGTCTGATAGTCAATTTGTCGAGGAAGGCTTTAGACTATAATAACATCACGCTGCGACCAATAGGAGATTATATATAAATAACGTGTCACGTTGTTTGTGCGCGATGGACTCCTAAACTACTTAACCGATTTTAATCCGTGTTCAGTTTGATCCAACTTGAAAGATAGGATAGCTTACATCTTAATTTATTCCGATATTCCTACGGGATTGGGAGTTACGCGGGTGAAACCGCGGAGCGCAGCTAGTATAATATAAATCAAAACACTAACTTCATGACACGAATAGTCAGGAAGCTCTCTAGCATTTGAGTGACAGTGTAATAATTTTGTAACTCTAGATCTTGATTACAGCTTGCATGATCTAAACAGAAGAACGATTTCAGTAAGTAACTGACCGTTTTTAAATGACTTCAAAACTGGAACCAGAACTTCAAAACTTATCAATGATATTTTATGCTAACACTTTTAATTCGGTATTAGAAAATTAATTGTAGCACACTCAAAACCATTATATACCTATCAGTCAGAATTTTATCATCATCCGAGCGATGTTCCCGGTTGCATCCCTCTCGGGAGCCCGGAGTCCGCTTTCTTGCTTTTACGCCTACACTTCACACGATCTTGAATATAAAATTTTGATGCCTGAATATTCAAACGACTCTCAAATATTGCCCTATATATTTAAGACACTTCTATCCCATTGAAATATGTCACTTTAATCGCCACTTAAGTAGACTTTCAGTATATTTAAATTTAGACCACTAGAATAAAGTATTCATTGTTTCACAAGAGGCCATCATTGCATTGATCTGTAACAAAAAGGTACGCGCTTTCCCAATTAACCGACTTTCCCTGCATATGTACATGTGAGATAAATTATTCAGTTTACACAAGACCCGTATCTAGTAGTTGCTACTGGTTTGTTTGTATAAACGTTTAGTTTTCCGTCAATATGTTTCAGAGATTTCTTAATTTGTATTAGCTTTATTTTAAGACTAGCGACCCGCTCCGGCTTCGCACGGCTATATTATGCATGTATTATACATATAAACCTTCCTCTTGAATCACTCTATCTATTTAAAAAAAACCGCATCAAAATCCGTTGCGTAGTTTTAAAGATTTAAGCATACAAAGGAGCGACTTTGTTTTATACTATGTAGTGATAGTGAAGTTCAAAGTCAGTAGTATATTTGACAGTTTTACCTGCGTAAGTCCCGATCCTTTGGGAATATTGTAAAGCCTATACGGTATTCTAGGTCTTCAGCTATCTTCATACATACTAAAAGTTTCATCGGGATCGGTCCAGCCGTTCTTGAGTTTTAATGGTGTAGCACCGACTTTGTTTTTTAACTCGCTTTTATTAGTTTCACCTGTGTGTTTGCTTGTATGTATGTATGTAATTATTTAAAATTTAAGAGGTTTTTGTGTCGAATTTTCTGTCGAAGAATGTTAATGTTGACAATACTTACTTTCAAAATCATTAACTAATTATTTTATTAACATACGAAAACAAACAGTGATAAAAAATAAAAATAAAACACCATTTACAATTATCACGTTTTGCGCTAGTAAATAACTTTTACTGATAAACATGTTTCACAAAAAATTGGCTTTTTATGAGTTGTTCCTATTGAATAAATTATACATCTCTACTAAAATATGATAATTCTGCAAAACGACAAGAATTTTTCATAAGACGAATGGCTTTCCACAAAAATGTTCTATTTTCATCTCCAACATTAAAACCTCTTAACTAATTTCATTACAAATATAACAATTTTTTAATAGAAATAATATCAGACGTATTTCTGCGAATTCCTCTGAGATTATGATCGATTATTTTGGTCGTGTTGTAAAAAATCTGAAGACATTCTGTCGACGCGGTCCATGGCGTATCGGGATCAAACGTACGTCGGCAGCTGCTTGATTCTTAAACAAATAAAAGTGGAATTAATCAACTTGTAGGGGTGAGAAATAGAAAATAATATTGTCGATAAAATATGAGTGTTAAATCTTTAGCATCGATTCTTGCTAAAACCGTTTGCAAGTCATAACGTGCCATGCATAATCTTTGCAACCTTTTTATTTTTACCTGATCACGGAAGGTTTTTTTTTCATTGAGACTTTAACCTAATTTGTTTACGAATGTTTTTATCCTTAAAACTACTTCAAGAAGTTTTGCTACTTCTGTTTTTATGTCGTTCAGCTGAGTCGGCTCTCTGATGCTGACGGTATTCTGTGCTTTTGTATCATTTTGCTGAATTGTCTTCTGGATATCTTGGTACTCTGCTTTTATATTATATAACTGAAACTGTCTTTCAGCAAAGATGTCATTTCTATAGTGACCCCATTAAAGCTCTACCTCGCACCTAAAATCACTTTGATTTTAGGTGCGAGGTAGAGCTTTATTGTTAGGATTGGTCGCTGTTTTGAAATTGTATGAAAGTAACTAACCCTGTGACTTAAGGATAAATAATCTATTAAAATCCAAAGTCTTGATTATTGGCTGACTGATTTGCAATTGATATTGCATATCTTAAACCAAAGACAGATCGGACTGAAATTTGGCACATAGATAGTTATTATGACGTAGGCATCCGCGAAAAAAGGATTTTGAAAATTCAACCCCTACGTGGTTGAATTTGTTAGTGAAAGCTATCGATATAAAATTTAATCGATAGTAGTACAACACTAGCAAGCGGACGCATAGATGAGGCGGTTCGTTCCTTACTTTAGTAGCACATTCGATTATAATCTGCCGCCGAAATGTAAATTAATTTGTCAAAGTCCGGAGAAAAAGCTCACGTTAATTTAAACATTATTTTGATACCATCGTCCCAGTTTTCGTATTAATATTTTTATTGAAAGTTAAACGTTTCTTTTGTTTTCACAACCAATAAAAATACTTGCCGATGCAACTTACTTTGATCTTATGATTTAGGATTTGAGACATTCATTATTCGTCCAATTTGTTTTGACATTATGAGATAAATTGTTTCTTAATTAAAAATAAATTAAAATAGTACACAAAATTCTCACAGAAAGAAAATGCTTGGAAAGATGTTAGGGGGGGGGGGGGCCTTTGCCCAGCAGTGGTGTCCCACTGCTGGGCTAATAAAGGCTAACAAAAAAATGTGATTACTTACTAAGTTTAGCAAAAGGGATAAAAAGGGCTGAAAAAAGTAGTTTATTAACTATTATGCAGGATATGAATTACACTTTTAAGGAGGTTTTAATCATTTTAAATTATTAAATAAGTAGTTAAGAAGACGTCGGGAAAGTCGTGGTATACTTTATATCAAAATCCACCCAGTGGAAACGCGCGCTACGAGAATGAGCTCTGTTTTGTTCCAATTTTTTTTAGGATCGAGACTAACACGGGTAAATTCGCGGGGCGCAGCTAGTCAATATTAATATCTATACTAATATGATAAAGCTGTAGATTTTGTTTATTTGAACTGAAAAATTCTTTTTGTGTTGGATATTCCATTTATCGAGGAAGGCTATAGACTATTTTTTATCCCGATATTCCCAACGGGATCTGGAGTTACGCGGGTGAAACCGCGGAGCGCTGCAAATATTATTATAAAGAGGAAAGATTTGATTGTTTGGCTCTGAAACTATAATACTGGACCGATTTTGATGAAACTTGGTATGAGGATACTTTGATTCATTAGGAGTGTTATACAATAAAAATAAATGTAAATATAAATGATTAATATTAGACTAAGGATAAGAAGGTGTGTTGTTATTAAAGATAAAGAGTTATCTTTCAGTAGGTACCTATACCTATATATGTACAATCAACGGTCAAAAGTCCATCATCATCGTAACGTTTACAATCCTGTGCAGCACTATTTGAACATTATAACAACGTAACCTGTGGATCGAATCCACGTCGGTTGGTGTAGCGGGTGGTGGCGTTTACCACTCGGCCAATTAAAGGCCTAGCTAATTTAGCTAACATGTTCAAAATTATAATTACGCTGAGTACTTTTAATTCAAGTATTTACGTTCAGTGTAACGTTTATTAAGAAAAGATCGTAAGTCCAATACTTGTTTATAGTATTACTAGCAGCGCTCCGCGGTTTCACCCGCGTAACTCCCGATCCCGTGAGAATATCGTGATAAATTAAGATGTAAGCTATCATATCTTTCAAGTTGAATCAAACTGCACATGGTGTGCGAATTTGATTAAAATCGGTTAAGTAATTTAAGAGTCCATCGCGCACAAACAACGTGACACGTAATATATAAATATTAGATTGTAGCAAACTGAAGGCCAATTCTCGTAAATAACATTGTTCAAATTACATTTCAATATCATTTCGATTGCATTTCGATCACAAATAATACTCTCAAAGTAGCTCAAAACACCCTCAAAGTTAGCTTTTTGTAAAAAAAAACTGACTTTGAAGGTATCTTTTGCAATCGAAATGCAATCGGGATGATATTGAAATGTAATTTAAACAATATTATTTACGAGAATTGGCCTTCTGATAGTGTACTTATGACGCATACTGTAGGTACCTGAATAATAGGCGTACTATGTAACTAACGATAAGCTACAGATCTAAAATTAATCGTAGTTGGTATTGCGGTGGTGTTACGAAACGATTCTAAATCAAACCGATTATAATTTGCATTTGAAAACGTATTATATTCGATAACACGCGCGTGTTCAATCGATTATGTTTAGGTGTCGGTTACGAGCGATATTAATTTACAATATTAATATTTTAAGGTGATTTTGAAGTAACGTTGCCAAAAATACTATTATTTTTTTAGTTTTTCGTATTAATGTGACCTAGTTGAAGATCTATTTCTGGACTATCTGAATATACTAATGTTCTATCTTCTATAGTTTTATTCTTATCTTATATTTTATCTATATCTATATCTCCTATCTATCTTCTCTATCTTCTCTATATATATAAAATTCTCGTGTCACGGGGTTCGAACTTGAACTCCTCCGAAACGGCTCGACCGATTCTCATGAAATTTTGTGAGCATATTCAGTAGGTCTGAGAATCGGCCAACATCTATTTATTTTTGTTTTGTTTTGTAAATAGCAAAACAACGTTTGCCGGGACAGCTAGTCTTCTCTATATATATAAAATTCTCGTGTCACGGGGTTCGAACTTGAACTTCTCCGAAACGGCTCGACCGATTCTCATGAAATTTTGTGAGCATATTCAGTAGGTCTGAGAATCGGCCAACATCTATTTTTTTTTTGTAAATAGCAAAACAACGTTTGCCGGGACAGCTAGTCTTCCCTATATATATAAAATTCTCGTGTCACGGGGTTCGAACTTGAACTCCTCCGAAACGGCTCGACCGATTCTCATGAAATTTTGTGAGCATATTCAGTAGGTCTGAAAATCGGCCAACATCTACTTTTTTTTTGTTTTTTTTTTTGTAAATAGCAAAACAACGTTTGCCGGGACAGCTAGTCTATATATAAAATTCTCGTGTTGCAGTGTTAGATAAACCAATCTCCACCTAAACGGCTGAACCGATTTGTATGAAAGTGTTTGTGTATATTCTTTAGCTTTCTGAGAATCGAACACTATTTTTGTAAATGCCAAAACAACGTTCGCTGGGACAGCTAGTATGATTATAAAGAGGAAAAATTTGATTGAAAGAGACATCAACGCGGATAACACCTCGGGATTTTATGAAATCGTATGGCATTTAATGCCTTTTTAACTTCGATGCTCGTTCAGGCACCCAGGGGACACATGCAGGGCTATGGTAAATAGAATAGGGACATATCTTCATAATTTTAAAAAATGCATGTAATTTTGAGCAGACTTTATACCGCCACGCTATCGAACTTACATTTAGTTCCGAGAAGGGTAATAAAAAAAAGAGTATTGAAACCAAAATGGGGTGACCGCATTACTAAAACACGATTCGAACGTTTTCTTTTCGTCGCCACTCGCCGTGTGAAGCTATTGTTATAAACCTGTCCATCCGCATCAAATGCGGACGTAAATCATATTTGTGGTAAATTCGATACGAATAACAATGTTTGACACATTCTTCTTATTTGAATTTATATTAAAAAGATCGAGAGGAATGTGTGATGAAAATGTTTTGGATTTCAGGAACTGGAGTTTCTGTGAAGTAGTAGGTACTTAAAAAAGGCCGGTTTACGGAAGATAATTTTACGTGATAAGAAAACATTGATGAAAATACGTTGCTATGGTTACCTTGTCAATAAAGTGACAGTCGTTGCTATGGTTTCTTTGTCAATAAAGTGACACTTTTTTGTGAGTGCAGTACGGTGTTCATCGATTTATAGGAGACGTTATCATGTCAAAAAGCTTTTATAGTTGTATAATTTTTATTTAAGGTTTAGAAAGTTGTTAAAAGAATTTAAAAACACTAGATCCTTAATCAGTTTTACTGACAATAATCCTTGCATTCCTACTATTAGATATCAAAATAAACCACACCAACAACACCTTAGATAAAAAAATCCAATGATAGCATTGCCGATTGGTGACTCACACGCACCTATCGACATATTTACCCCGCCCCTATCTATTGCAGTTTAATCGGTACTGTCTCCACCAATTCAGGTAGACAAATTGAAAAATAAAACATTTACCTGACGAAAGAGCTGTTCAAAAGCAATTAACTCGGAGTAAGCCTCCGTGGCGTCAGAAAGATTACAAGGGACTTATCACTTTTTTGTCTAGATCCGACTGCAGACCATTTTAACGCTTAATAGATGATTTTAAAGCTTAATTTCCCGGGTAGGTTTTCGCGGTAACATTGCGTTGGTGGTCACGTTGTTAGATAACAAATTGGTCGTCTCAATCGGACCTCCAGATGAAATCGTACATGATACTAAACAACGCGAATGTACTAAGAAACGCGAAGAAAAGTGATTGCGTACAATGTAACTAAACCCTGAAATAAAACATCAATAAAATTCCCTTCACACGTTGAATTTTAAAATTAACTACGCGTTTGATAGGCTAGTTAACCGTACGAATACGAATTTGCTGTGCAATTTTAAACCTTATCAGAATTTTTATAAGGCTGTGTAACCTCGAAGGTAAGTTGGAGTCGTGTGGCAGATGTCGCGGGCGACAAAGTAAAACGTACGTGCTTGTCGCGTAAACACGCGATGATGTGTGGGGCCGCCACGCAACAATAGCTTCTGAACAATTTGTGATTCAACTCTATAATATCCTGTAATTACATTTGACGAAAAATATTATGATGAAATGGAATCCGTAAACTTTTAATAACATTCCGAATAGAATGTAGACGAATTTAGGTTGATAACGAAGAGAAAAATTGCTGCTGAATACTAATAATACCAGACAATATAACACAAAAAAGGTTTTTGTAAAGATATCGACAATCTGGCGTCAATATTGCAAATCCATCCTCATTTTATTGCCCTTATCTTTCTATTGTAATAACTTCCTTTGTAAAATTCATTCACTTTTTTTTCCTATTTATTTTACCACGCTTTGTTTCTAACACGTTTCGAGCAAACATCCCAATATTTTCTATAGAAAAACATCAAATAATGGAATCTTTGTCGGTAAGATGTACCGTTTTAAATTTACTTTATTGTTCTTGGAATTTTAGGATTCATTTTATTTTAAACATAATAGAATTAAATATTACTGTGCCGTTAGAAAGACAAAATAATGGAGTTTTCTAGAAATGTTTTGATCACCGTGCTATTACACACGTCATTATTAACGCGCACGAAGAAGAATTTCTACTCTCCATAAACTATTACATAATAATATTAAACGCACAAACCAACAGTACTGCATTTTACGATATTATACAGAATGACTGCGTCCACCAACAAAGGACTATTCTGGAAACGTCAACATAAGTTTCCGTCCAAATGAAGCATAAGGAAACGTTAAAGAAATAAAACATGTGATTTCGCAACTTAGTTTCAATATTGAGATGATTTCTGATCGGATGACATGTTTGTACAGTTAAATATTTGCTGTTATACTCGTATGACTCAGTCGCGTTTAATTTAACATAAGAGTAAGCTAGTATGTACTATTAAAAATCTATGAACACATGATTCAATGAATGAATCGATTTTTTAAAGGACTTAGGGGTATAAAATATAGAGCTACTAAAAACTATTGAACGAAAGGTTCATTTACCATGTTTTGTACCGTTAGCAATTTAATCTCTTAAGGTGAAAGGGTACCTGCGCTCTTTTCATACAAACGTGGTCGACTGTTTCCTCCCTGGATAATGACACTAGCACAAATATTTAGTATTTTTTGTGTTTGTGTTTAGTGTTTATATTTATAGTGTTTTTTGTTCAAACAAAATATAGGGGCATGGTCATGGCAGTTATAAGTTTTATGCACCAAAAATATTTGCTCTAGTGTCATTATCCAGGGAGAAAACAGTCGACTACGTTTGTAATAAGTAGTTTGTATGGACAGAGCTTCCGGTACCCTTTCCTCTTAAGTTTTTCCAGTAAAAGATCTTGAAATTATGACAGGAATTTAGGACATACTCCGCAAATCGGCCATGATTGTTAACCCGATTAACAATCGTGATCGGTACGATGATCGTGCAATTTGCAGCGATCGGGCGGTGTGCGGTTCGCGGAAGCAGCGGGCGGCGTCACGCTGCGCCCGCGCACCTCCACTACACCATGTAATTTATTGCTTATTTCGCTGTAATTGCACCTTAACCACCCTACGCTAAATGTTTCCACTAAACGTGCGGGTGCTATAACATTGTTTTCTCTATGTTTTCTAATCGATACTACTACAATTTTTAACAAGAAATTCATGTTACTACATCTAAGACATACTTAAATGCTTATATAATAAAAAAAATTAAAGCAAAAATGCTTTTGCCTAACTTGACATGTTCGACTTTCAGCCTTTTCATAAAATATTGTTTAACTAACACACATCATGTTCTTCTTCAATTGTTGTTGTCTTGTAAATGAATTTAGATTCAAAATTATTTGAAATCTGTGGAGTCTATAGTAAACCGGAATAAGTAATTCAATTTTGAAGTGGCGCTTAGTCCAATTTCTTAATCTCACTGTTCCTATTTACCAAGTCATTATGGTTGGCTGGATGAACGCATACGATGCCCATACCGAAGTCACGGCACTTACCTACTACTTAACATGGGCAAACTGTACCAATCCGGTTCCAGATCCCTTCATCATCCACTCTGAATTTTAATATTTAAGTTTTTTCATATCATTTCAATCAATTAACCTAGCAGCTCACCAATCTTTTAATCTTTTTACTTTTACATGGGCAAACTGTATCAATCCTATTCCAGATCCATTTATCATCCACTCTGAATTGAAGTTGAAGTTGTATTGAAGTTTTTCATATTATTTCATTCAACGTAGCAGTTACACGTAACACGTTAAGATGCTCTGTAACTTGTCAGTGTTCTTATGTTTGTTTGTCTCTCTACTTTTCTAAAATATTTAGTTCAATTTTATGTTTTTCTATTCTATTCAGTTCACTTATCTTTCGATCTTATCGATTGACTAAGCTAAGACGGTGGTATAGTTTCTGGGCAAGCCTTTTTCATCTTAAATATGGCTCAGGCACTACATCGCCCTTGATAACATGGATTAAAGTAGCTGGAGCTGTCTAAAGCATCTAGATTAATGTTAAAGCCAATATTATCACTTTTCTTCTTTTTTCTGTAATTTATAAATTTGAGTTAGAGACTACGTACTACCTAATTGATGAACTTTAGTCGGCATCTTTCAATACCGTCTCATTTTTTTAAATCATAATTTTGTGCCATTCATTTAAATAAATGAAATGAAGAGTAAGAAATTGACAACACGGTCATTTGTAACATTACCTCTTCAAAATTTTCACACAATAGTAACATTCATTTGTATCTGAAAGCAATGTTAAACAACAGCTAATAATGCCTCGTATATTGCAACTAGGTAATTGTCGGACACTTAATTATTTGCAATTGTATAATTAACAGTAGTAGTTACGGCGTCTTTGATAACGCAATAATCAGGGTAATCTTGATCGCTAGATGCATTACAGACATTTGCAGGTCTGGTATTATGTCGCTGTCATGAGTGTCAAGCAATTGTAATAAATATGTTAGTTTTAATGTGTTGAAAGTTTTGTATTATCGTTACAGTCTGTTACACTAGATATCTTTTTAGGGTTCCGTACTCAAAGGGTAAAAACAGGACCATTTTACTAAGACTCCACTGTCCGTCTTCCTATTTGCCACCAGGCTGTATCTCATGAATTGTATTTCTGTTGCCGCTATAGCAACAAATGATAAAACAGAATATAATGGTAGTTTCTGACCCTTCGTGGGCTAGTCCTTGCTTTCTTGCCACGTTGCTTGTTTTAACATTGGTACCGATTCCAACTTTATCAGTTTCCAAAATTTACCATATATTTATAATTTATTTACCTAATAATGTATAATTTTCCAAAAATAGACCACCGTGCGCGTCCAAGTTTATACTCAACGAAATATTTATTCGTCAAACATTCAAACAAAATTTTGTTTTAAAATGAAATCGACCTTATTATTTAAACAGTCCGTGAATTTATAAACTGTACGAAAAACTCAAATTTGAACAGAACAGAACAAAAACAGGCTTGTGTTGTAAATGTTGTAATCATCTAATTCCAGAGAAATTGAATAACGTCTTGGAAGGTCACTGTTTTGGACGCGATTTGTTATTAACATTTTGTGTAACACAACACTGACATTTGATTTAGTTTTATTTTAAAATTGATATGTTTGATTGTTTGTTCCGTTGCGGTGATGAAATTATTATAGTTGGTTTATTATAATTCGTATTTACATTTCTATAAGCATTACGCACACGGGGAGGTCAATCATTAAAATTATACTTATTTTTTGAGTTTTGTCGGCTGTTCAGTCTAAATAACCTTTTTTTTTTAAAATCTGCTGCTTTTACAATCTATAAACCTCAAAAATTTCCCAAAAATATTCGAAATTCCAAAAGTCGTAGAACAAGAGTTGATTATTAAGGTGCAAGAAGCAGAAGAAGAAAAAAGCCCTTAACCGCTTTTATATATATTTGTTTATCATCTTCTTAATATATATAAATCTCGTGTCACAATGTTTGTCCTCAATGGACTCCTAAACCACTTAACCGATTATAATAAAATTCGCACACCATGTGCAGTTCGATCCAACTTGAGAGATAGGATAGCTTACATCCCGATATTCCCACGGGATCGGGAGTTACGCGGGTGAAACCGCGGAGGGCAGCTAGTAAATCTATATATTTCTAGTAACTATACAATACATATGTGTTTTTAGATTACAGTAAGAATGTAACATTAAAAAACAATACACATAGCGCAATTAGTAAGACCACTAAAGAACATTCCAAAATTAGTTGAAATATTGTCACTTGTTTACTACATTACCAAATCACATGTTATTGTTACCCACTGGCCTATTTATTTGTCAACAAAAAGTTAATTCTCTCCTGCGTCTAATGTTAGTTATAAATAAAAAACCGGCCAAGTGCGAGTCGGACTCGAGCACGAAGGTTCCGTACCATTATATTCTTTTGCATTGACAACAGGAATACATCCATCTGAGGAAAATTCAACTGTCTCGCTATCATGAACTCGTTCATGAACTATAGCCTGGTGACAGACAGACAGATAGTGGAATCTTAGTAAAAGGGTCCCGTTTTTAGCTTTTGGGTACGGAACCCTAAAAACCACTGCGATTACCAACCATTAATCATACGGTGTGTTATGTCAAAACATGTCTTCCTCGTCTCTGATCACGTTGAATTAAATTATTACTATAAATCGTAAGTGTTCGCAAACTTAGAGCTTATACCAACGCAACGCTTGATACGTCTGAATTATTGCGAGCAAATTGACTTTAAATTTCTTTTTGATGTGGCACATTTCATTTTAATGTTTCTGTTGCTTCTTTTTGATTAAGTTTGGTAGTAAAAGTATTATTTCATTTGTTACCTTGTGGTTCTACAGTTTTATCGTTCGTAGTATCCGATCCTACTTGTGGAATTAATAAATTCGTTTTATGCCTCAATTTAAGGAACCCCCGTGCAAAACTCAACGGTTCAAAATGTACATCATCAAATTTTTTCGAATAATTTTATTAAGGTTCCGCTGGTAGATCGTGTTTTCCATACAAATGAATTTTCCATTTATTCTTTATGGAATTTGAAAAAACAAAAGTTAAATCTACATAACAAGTCTATATCTAGCCCATGTAGGCGACGAAATAGACAAATTATATTTATTTATATTAAATTAAATAAAACTCGACCAGCGGAACCTTAAGTACCTATGTTTGATCGTTTTTTCAGATTGTTTAATCAGTCGTCATCTTTTTCCAGAATTTTCAAGCTATCACAATGGTTCATATTTATCTAATGGAATAGAGAAATAAAATTAAAATGCATTGGCTTGACGCCAGTTTTGTTAATTTAAAATTCTTTTAATTTCAATCAGTGATATGGATTTACAATGTTATTGTTTGTGATATTTCAATTTCTGAGCGTATCAAATTCTAATTTTTATTTGTTTTCTTTGTGCTTAAGTTATTTTCACCTATTTCTCCAAGTATGTATAAAAAAGTATAAATTCTGAAAACTTTGGCGATAGAATGTAAAATTTTGCGTTATAGTAGAGTTAGTTGTTAATATTATTTTTTATCACAGTTGCTCATAAAGTGGATCTTATTAAACCGCTTTTAGGCTCATAATGCAACGTATTATACACGCGTGCGATAAAAAAAAATCCAACTAGTGTTATAATAATACGTTATCCCGATAAGTCAAATACGCATCTTACTGCTAATGACATATTAGGTAGATGAAACATTCTTAATTTATCTGGGTTATACTGTTTTGATAGAAAAAAGGTACCATCAAAAAGTTTTTAAGCCTTGCTGGCTTAAAACTCTTTGTTGGTACCTTTTTTCTTATTTTCAAAAGGTTGTCTCTAAAGTCTGATAACGAACGATAATTTTACGTGATAACGTATTTGAAAATAATTAAAAATTGAGCTTTGTTTTATTTTGTTTTTTCTTTAGTGTCATAAATATATTTTTTCCTTACCATTATATTCTGTTTAACCGCCGCCGACGCAAAATCAAATGAAAAAATCCCTAAAAAATATTGTATGTCAGACGAGGCTGTATAGGTTAAAAGTCTTTTGCCTAGCCTTTCGGAAGTGTAATTAACAAAAAATAGTAAGTAAACATAACCTAAAATTCTTTAAAACTTCTTATTAAGTATTTTAACAAGACTTTTTTTAATTCGCAACTGTGATAAAAAACGTCGTACGATACAGGTGTGGATTGATCATTCCATCTCGGCTTTTGCCACGCTCGCGTTCCGCTCGCGCGTCATAACCCGCCTCTATGGAATGATCAACTTTCCACACTTGTATCGCAATGTACTATTAAATCATTTTCAGTCATTCATTCATAGTACCTACCTTTAATAAATAAAATTCTAAATTCTAAGCTAATGTAGGTTTTTATTAAATGAATTGTTTTTTTTCTCTCTTTGATATAAAATCTAATGATTTTATTTTAACTTTTAATTTTTTTATTTTGTGTAATTGATTTGAAATACCTAATTTTAAAATTGTGTTTATATTGCATGTTTTATATGTTTGTAACAAACATGATTTTATTAGCTTGAGTTGGTAATAATCATGCAATAATAGACACTAGGACTATTTTGTATTATTGACGAGAAATAAATGCTATCGGAGATCAAATAAATAAAATTCTAATTTATTTAAAACATCGAATTAAATCGACAATCATATTATCCCAAAGCATACGATTTTGCTACTGTCCCAGACCAAAAGATGAATTTTATCGCTGAACTCTTTGACGGTGATCATAATTTACATAACGCAATTAAAACGTTTATTTTCAGTAGATACTCAATTTGCCAAGGGTCGTCAATGAGGTTTTATGTGCATCATTGTTTCAAATGATTAACTAGCTTACTCTGATCAAAGGGTGCAAGAAACCATTACATTTGTTTCGCGGGAATGTTATTAATCAAACGCATTTATTGCGGTCGCATTAGGAGTTACAGCCATAGATTAAATGTAAGTTCTGAGAAGGCTATCAAATATTCATATATTCAAATAATAAAACGGTTGAGGATAGATTTTAATGTACTTCCTTGATTAAGAGCGGAATGTCCAAAGGCGATTCCTTTTGTGCAAATCTTTGTTTTTGTTAATGGGTTCTAATATTAATTTATCTTGTCTCTTGCTTCGCAGAAGGAATATAAGACGTGTTGCTGGAATTTAGCGTAATAATAATTTAGGAGTTACATAATATTTAAAGTCATACATTATTGAATAGATATTTTTATAACATTCGAGCTCACTGTGAATAAGGATATTACGAACACTGGTCAGAGACTTTCATTCATCATCACCATATCCAATCGGATAAAATAAACAACAAAGAAGTTATCAAATGAAAACAAGTCGAATTCTCCCGCGACGTCTGTCAAATTAGTATCACACACGAAAATAGCGTCATTCTAATTATTTTGATGACTCAACCGAAATACAATTAATCTTGCCGGTTCTGTGAACTGTCCGAGTGACGGACGGACGAAAATATCGTCGCATTTCGCGATAAATAAACTTGTGAGTCGAATATCGGATTTCGATTCCATTGGTGCTGCGTATCAAAGATATTGTATACGCGTGTTGGCGGCGGGCGGTGGAGCGCAATACCGGACGCGCGTGCGCACCTTCATCACTACCTAGACTTGTCTATTCTAAAATAATTATGATCTGCTATCATTAATTACACTCAGAGTCATGTCGCAGAACATAAAAGTCTCCCTTTAACGGGCCATAATTTATACGGCATCAAGTTTGACGGTAAAGATACATCGTCAATGCTTTTATAGTCAAATCTGAAATTGATGGTGTTTGTGAAAATGACAGATTGTTACCTATTTACAAATAATTGATTTAATAAGAAGAAGCTGTAAAAAAGTAGGTACCCTGTCGTCGGTTTATTTGATATCTACTTAACAGCTAATTCAAGTGTTTAAAATATTTTTGTACCTACCTATTTATAAGATTTAAACGTTCATCCATCATCATCATCTTCCTGCCCTTATCCCAATTTATTTGGGGTCGGCGTAGTATGTTTTCTTCTTCTATTCACTTCTATTAGTCGTCATCTCATCGTTCACATTCATCTCTATCATGTCTTGTCTCACACAGTCCATCCATCTTTTCTTAGGTCGTCCTCTTCCTCTCCATACCTCTACATTAATACTCATTACTCTTCTAGTCACATGCCTCTCTTCTCTTCTCATCACATACCAACATTTATACCAAGATTTATACGTTCATTAATTCTCGAAAATTAGTAACCTATCTATAAATTCCGACAATTTCTCTGAATCAATCCAATCTGGTTTGTAATTAAAAACAAAGTGACAGCAATCGGAACATGCATGCATACAGAGTTTCCGAACGGAAATCAGCTGTCGCACGCGCCTCGATTCACTTGGTGCATGCCGGGCTGCCGGTCTACTGTTACAGAAAAACAAATATATGTATTCCCTGATTGGAAACTCTTTTGTTTTTAATAAAATATTATTAATTATCATAATTCATTAACTCATTAATAAATTCAGTAATTTTTGATAATTTTAAATTTAAAAATTTGGTGCAGATCTTCGTAGTATTGGGTTTTTTGTTTCTATCCAATCCATCCATCTATTTCTGCTTTAAGTTGTGCTCAATCCAGGATGTAAACCTCTTCCATCCACCTCCACTCCTGACAATCAAGAGCCGTGGACATCCAATCATAGCCTACGTGTCCTTTGTTGTCGTCTTTCCATCTTTTTAGTGGTTTACCATGGCGTAGCCTTCTACTCAATACCTAATCTAAAATGAATTCACAACATTTACAGCTGCAATCAAATTTTATAAATTTTCAAGAAAAAGCAATAGCAATACTGTAAAAAAAATATTATCGATTATAGCGTAAACATTGAGCTTTTTTGTAGTCCTTGGTATTGATAGTACCTACAAACCTTTACGGTTCGGCTTTTCTGTTACGGTTTTTGTTTCACGTTTTCGTAACGCGTACCTAACATTTTTTCCCGACAAGCATAAGGAACTTCAATAAGTATAAATAACGCTAGTTTATTATTTATAATTCGTCGCCAAGAATAGTGTGATACAGTGGTGGCATTGTAACACGGCCCGTCTACGCCGCGTCTACAAGCCAAACATAAATCAAACAGTCACAAAATAAATTTGAAACGAACTCAACTCAACTCCATAGTATATAAAAAAGTCCATCGGATCTAAATCCCATAAAAATATAGGATTATAATTTCGAGTGGGTTTTAATACTTTTAATCCCGACTTGGTTTTACGATGGTATAAAATTTGATTAATAACTTGCGGCTTGGGTTGGATAGAGGTCGGACAAAGTTGCACTGACCCATTTATTGGCTGTACGTGCGATTATTATGACTGGTGCTCCAGACGAAACAATTTTTTTTTCGGCTCTTATTAAATTCAATGAGTTACCTGAATAATTTTAAGAGATTACTTCTTAGGTGTTTACTAGCTATTGAACTTTTACTTACAACACTTCTTTAACGGTGACACATAGTTTCCACTGAATTTGCTTTAATAAGAAGTAATTATACTTACTTTAGAAAAATAAAAAACAATCTGTTATTTTTATAAGAAAATTAGTTCTCTTAATTACCAATAATACAAACACTAGGTAGTATATGCATGCAGCACTATGCCATCGACAACTTTAGAGAAAAAAAATATCAGACAAGCTAAAAGCATGTTGCTGCATTCGTATATTGCTAATTTGTAAGAACTTATTATTCTTATAATGAATATACAGCTTTGCAACATATAAATCATTTAATCAATAAGTATATACTTTTATCTACCCAAGTGTTTTCTTTACTTACGGTTATTAACACGAGCAAATAAGGCAGCTAAGGTTAATCAAGGCTTTAACTCATAACTAAAGTTACTTGATCCAGTGTAAAATCAGTCGTTTTTTAGAAACTTATGAAAACAAAATTGAAACCTAACGATATTTTTTTATTTTTAGACCGAAAATGAAAATACGTAAAAGAAAGAAAAGAAGGAAAGGTGATATCCATGCGTAAATCCGTCTAAGTACTTTTTTTTCAAGTTTTTGCTTTACACGATTTGTTAATACCTAGGTATTAATTAGTACGTAATCTTTGCACCAAATTTTGGACATTGTTGTTTCTGCTATCTTTTTGTGCTTCACCAGTAATGTTCTTTAATTAAACGTCTCTATGGAAGTTTTTTGTATCTACGAGAAAATGTCTATATCACTTTTTGTTCTTGTATTTGTTTCATCATCATCTTCCTGCCCTTATCCGAATTTATTTGGGGTCGGCGCAGTATGTCTTCTTCCATTCACTCCTATTAGTCGTCATCTCATTGTTAACATTCATCTCTCTCATGTCTTGTCTCACGCAGTCCGTCCATCTTTTCTTAGGTCGTCCTCTTCCTCTCCATTCCTCTACATTAATACTCATCACTCTTCTTGTTACATGAGTCTCTTCTCTTCTCATCACATGTCCATACCAACGCAAACGGTTCCCTTTTACTTTTACAGTAACAGAGTTCCTGTATTTGTTTATTTTTAATTAATTAAATAAGTTATCCAATTTAACTCTAAAACAAATTATAAGGAGAACTATATTTTTTTCTTGCCTGTTAATAACTTCAACAGTTTCACTGGTTTGATTATTTTACATTTTAGAAATGGAATACGTAAGTCGGTTACATCGTCAGTTGTCTCCGCGTTTCCCGTCCTCGCCCGTACGTAAGAATCGTCATACGATTTTTTTACGAATTTAGCTCGTGACCGTGTAACAAATAGAAATTGTGACGACTAAATTTAACAATAACATATGTAAATATAGTAAAAGGATGATTAACTGACTAATTGAATCTATTAAATAGCAACTTGAGCTTAGAAATACCGACACTATTGCTGTTGCCAAAACTGCAAAAATTAAACTGAAAAAAAAATAGAATTTAAAATATTAAATTTTCATTCTGAACACCATACATACTGTCAAAACCAACACTTTATCTTTGTTTATAATTAAGATAAATAAATTAACATCCATAATGTTAAATTGACCATCTGTAAGAGCGATTGGAATGCCACACTCAATAATTCTCGTTATGGATCGAATTTATTCGAGGCATATATTTTATTGTTGTGTCGGGAAGAGTTTGTCGATCTCGCCGCAGGGCCCTATAAAATTATTCGAATAAATAAGCCCCGATCAGACTGTAATTAAAACCATAACTTTTAATAATCGTTTATTAAAAACTGGCGGGTTTCGCGCCTGCCTTGCTTCCATTGAAGTTTCCTACTGAAATTAAAGTTAAATAATCACTTTTCTTATTAACTTAGGTTCTAGTCTATCCAGTTTAAGATTATGTACATTATTACCAGTGAATTAAATAGTGCAGTCATTTCGATTCCAATAACAGTGCAAAATTATAAAATATTTATCTATTTCAAATTTTAGATGATTTCTTTGAAGAAACACAAAAAAATATTGATCAAATAATTAAAAAGAGAGAAAAAAACAATTTCATCAGCAATAAAACACGTCTGAATATTCAAACTCAGTAAAATTAGGTTGTAAAGATAATTCGTTCAAACGAGAGAAACATTCACTTATTCCCATTTACACTGACCACATAAAGATTCGACTCTCAAAAACAAAAAGCTTATGACAAGGCGAGAAGAGAACAATAAACTGGTTGATTTATTTAATAAAATAATTTATGGGGCCCTTACAAATTGGCCTGTGACGTTCGTCTTATATCGTATACAGATTAACAATAAGTTATTACGATAAAATCGATGTCAGTACAACTGTTATTAATGTTTCGTTTCAGTCATTGTGTGTTGTAATGAGATGCAATTTGTTTGATTTTAATTCGTTTGTTACAAATAGATATTATATCATTAAATATACTTGTAGTTACGTAACGTACATCAGCACAGAAAATGAAATAATGCGCGAAACTTTTGCGAGAAGAGACCTTAGAAGGTAATGAGTCCTATTGAACAAAACAATAATTGATTTTTGAATATTGAAGGATTTCTAAATAAAAAAAAACATTAAAAATAAATAATTTTTAAAATTGGCAATGATTATATTACCATGGAATGTCCACAAGAATATGATTCAAATTAAGATAGACTCTTTATTCATGATTTTACTCATCCTCACTCCTTTAACAAATTCTTCTCCGATCACTGATACCGGTAACTTGTTACTTGTACCCATAAATATGTGACGGCCATAACTCGTTCCGGTTAATAAATAAATAAATAATTGAAAGTGAGCGGCCGAGGGCTAATCGATCGAGGTGTTAACAAGCGCCCGCCAGGTACAGACTACCGGGACAAAAAGATAATGCAATTGCCTCCTTGGAAATTACGATTTTGTAAAAAAAATACAACAAATAGTAATATAGAACCCTGTTAGCAAATAGATATTTATATTTTTTAAATTGTGTTTCTATAGTTGAAAGTTAATTTCAATATTCTCGTTGAACCATACTACAGTTTATAGGTATAGTTAGATGGCTACAAAACACTGTTAATCTTAGCTCTGAACTAGAGCTATTAATTACTATACAAATCATGTTTAATTTTCCAAGAAATAACTTCATTTTCTTTAGGAAGTCGTTGTCTTGCGACACTGACAGCTGACTCAAATCAAACCGAAGGAGGTGAAAGGTCAATCTATAACGGTACACAAAGCAGAAGGAAACCGATACCCTCCCGAGATAGATCTGAGGAATTGTTTTCCTCACTTTTCAGCCCTCCTGTCAGTCGATTGACGCGTATCCATTTCCCTGCCCAGAATAGTATCCACTGAGATCTATGAAATAAAGGAAATCCATCGTCACCTGACGGCCATCGAGATATACCGTCAAAATTCTACTGATTACTGCTCGTTAGAAGGTAATTAGCTCACGGATCACTCACCGCTGTCTATTTTAATATCACTAGATTTATATTACAATAGATGCGGCCTCATGAGCTCGGGAAATTTTCGATTGTCCGTGTCATCTGTCAACGTGACATGTGTCAAAATTTCACTTGACGGAGTGATTGGGCTGCCTACACAGATTCGCTGAATTGCGTAGAATTCATAATGTTATTATGATGCTGCTATTTTTATTGTCGTTTGCTAATTGGTATAGCTAAAACTAGCGATATTCAATTCGTTCTGCTGCTGTTCTACTATTTCATTAAGGTTGTTTTTGGATTATATAGCGCAGCAACAGAAGAATGACAATCTTAGATGTAAATAAGACCACAATATGATTTTAATACAAGTTGACCCATAAAACAATTTTCGAATATCTGAACCCGTTAATCGTTACGTATCACCTAGGTATTAAATCAAAGTTTTGGTAGTAAAACTTCGTAAAGGTTTAGATCGCGATCGTATTGATTATAATAACCAAATTAACCCGGACAATAACGTTATTTTTGAATCGACGCTTAATTGAAAGCCGAATCCAGGTCGGTACGAAGGTGAGCTTGATGGATGAGAGGCTAAATTACCTTCCTCCCCCCACGCCTCTCCTAACGACCCGTGGGCAACAGCTATTATTTATAAAGTGGCGATGACAGCACTTCCGACTTCATAGCTCGTGATTTAGTCTCGACTAGATTGAGATTTCTAAATAACAAGATTTTATAAAGCGATTTTTCGCAAATGTCACTTTCATCCGATACCTCATGTTTCTCAGAAACTTGTCGGATTTGAAAATGAATTGATTAACGACAACGGGATGTTGCAGAATCTACTGCAAAGATTTAAAGAAAAATAAAACACTAAGCACCGTTGTAATAATAACATAGCTAGCTAGAGTATTTTTATGATGTTATAGTTAGATATCTGTGTAAATAACAATTTCCATAAACTGGTATTTTTTGTTTGTAGTTCGCACAATATCCGGTGATTGGTCGCTAATCTAACTGTGCCCCGGAAATGACCATCTTATCATGATAAACCCTTTAAGTATATTTAGGTACTTTGATTTCCCTTGAAGACGACCACAAGTTATTATTACCTATACAACCATAGAACGAAAATGATCAACGAAGTAAAAATTTATTAATTCAGTTGGAATCAGCATGATATCACATGGAATATAGTCTTAAAAACTAAGTTAGAATGTGTATCTTCAGAACACGCCTACCAATGAGAAAACACAAGAAACTCACAGGGTTATTTTTCTTTTTTTTGTGATCATGGTCACAAAGGTCAAAATTACAAATATTTTGAAGGTATCTTTGTTTCAAATGGAGCAAATAAACTCATGTCCGATCAAACTTCTAATCTCTGCCTTTTATTATTTTACATTAACAAATTTAAAATTTTTAGGTACTACTGTATGTTGTCATCTTGATTTCGAATTTTGTGTCTGACAAATTATATCTAAGTAACCATTTTAGTTTTTCCTAATAAGTCTAGTCAAAGACAATGTTGTATTCGGCATTTTATCTCATCCGCTTGAATGCAATTATGTGTGTTTCTCACGGCCTTAAGTTTTCGAGTAAACTTTTGATTTACCTTTTTCCTTTTCCATGTTCGTTATCTTGCAAATAAAGGTTTCTGATAAACTGGTACATATTTTATACGGATTTCCCTTAAACGCCTCTTAGTAGAAGGCTATTATTTAATCAATGTATGATACACATTGATGGTTTGGAACTATAAAATAAGTATTATGTATTTAACAGAAACCATACACCTTTAGCAACGTTTACCTATAAGTAAAAGAAAACGAAATTAATAATTTACAATTAACATAATAAGTACTTCTTATATTCTCACAGTTTAACTCCATAGTATGGTTATATTATTATGGTGTATCATAAAATTCCGCCATTGCGAACTGCAGGTTGCATAATGAAGAAAAGGCGGAGCGAAAACCGCCCTACATCTCCGCCCGCCCTTAATGTGAAGTTGGGCGTTACGTTTTATATCACAGATAAAATTATTGACACTAGCTAGTAGATACGTTGCAAGATTTTACTCGCATGAATTGAGTCCGAATACACATCGCAGAATTTAATTCCAAATATTATAAAAACTCAAAGTGTTTCCAATTTAGCCCGATTTTTGCAAGTGTTGTGGTCAAAGCAAATTTTACCCAAAAAAAAGAGATATTACAAATCTTACGGTGAGTTTTGACCAGAGCATTTCCTTAAGTTTTTCAATGTTATGGTACACTACAGGCAAATTCAAGGTAAATTTTCGAAGTATGATTCTAGTAAATTTAAAACCAGCTAATGCTTAAGATTCTGTTGCTAGTGAATGCTTTAGTCTATACCCACCTTTAGAGAAGTATTTTGAGGTGTCAAAGAATTGTTTAGCGGTATTTTAACTAAAAAGTGTGGAGTGATAATAAACCAAAACAATACATTCATCTTTATCATAAATTTCGTAATGGGTTAAATTGTGGAAGGCGCGGCAGGAGGCAGGAAGCAAGATATTATATAGATATATTTCTGATAAGCAATATTCGACTATCACTCGACAGTTATCTACAACACAAAGCCAACCAATAGAAGATTAATTTACAAACATATTGAACTCTGATTCCATTAACATAAATGTCAAAGTTAAATAACATTATAACGCTATTGGTGATCGTATTGTGATTAATTTGGTGATTGAATAATCTATTGTGATGGTGATAAATATGATAATAAATGTTGTTAGAGTCTATTTGAAAAATAAATCACAACAGAGCGTTTAAAACAAAGTTTGGATTCACGAGCCATCTCCACTTCCATCGCCTGTAACGCCATAAAATACTTCGTCTTCTTAGAAAAATAAATCGCTGCTATTTTGTTTACTAACTTCTTACAATTGAAACTAACATAAATTATAACTAATCATTTATTATATTTAACCACACACAACGCACATTATGTTAGTTTTCCATTTAAATGATGTTCTTAAGAAATAGACCACAGACCTAAAACTATCAGCGTAGGTATAACTCGCTGACACTGACCGTTCCATTGATTGCCATCGATTACTGCTAACGATAGGTAAGGTATCAGCCGATTAAATATCTGTAGTCTGAATTCACGCTTAATAATATTAGAATCAATATTTCTATCAGCATCATCGACGGCCCACTTATGCTAATGTTGCATTGTGGAAGGCACCTCATTTGTTCTACGGTTCTACCTGACTGCGTCACTATTGTCATCTTCAGTGCCCTTTGACTCCATTGTGTATTTTTTGTCACTACCGAGACGGATTATTTTATTTCCGTTATGTTTTATATTATTTGTCAACTCATCGTTGTTATTAAAATCGATTTAATAAAACATTTCAGGTAACTTATAATTTTTGCCTTCTGTGTCAATTGAATTCGTACTGAACTTTTCAGAACTGAACTGACACTATCTCACACGATGGCTATGCACGATGGTAACGGTGCGATCTCAGACGTAGTCAGCTTTCCTAGAAGATATCAAAAAAACGTTGAATATGATTTAAAAAAAAATCTTAATCAAATAAAAGTTCTAATCTCTAAACACGCATGCTTGATTTAAAGGGACTATTAGTAACAATAACAAATAATATTAAATTACAAAGTGTCAGTCATATTGTTGCTGCATCACGACCGGGACGCCGTACCCTATTGTAATTTAAATTGTCATTCAAATTATCTCCGGGAGGAGGCCCAAGCGCAGTGGCACTCACTATCTCGACACCTCTAAACAGACACGACCAAAACTTTGCCCTTGCATCTTATTACAACAGCCATATGACTGATATGACCCACTCTATCCCTAAAATACAAAACACAAATACAACCAGAACAATAGACACCCATTTTATGTAAAATCATACTTGATTTGACTCACAACATCAAAAGTAACAATAATAAAACTCCACGTCTTACCTACTTACATTGTAAATACTAACGATTATTAACAATGTAATCCGAACAAAGGGAATGATAAAGAAAATTAAAGGTTTCCATACCAATGATGTTTTACGATACCTGTAAGCGACAAAACGTCGCTCGTAAAAACAATATAGGTTGTAGAGATTGCTAACTTAAACTTGTACGTAACCTGCATAGAAAATTTCATATATTTAGTGTTATTTGCAACCACTCTTCAGTTTTTTACACAACCTATAACTGAATTATATGTAGATTTAATTAAGTCAAAGGTTTTCAAGTCGTGTTATTATGTTCAATAACAGAGACAACACAGTATGAAGGCACTCAATACTTTTTGACGGGCAATTTCTTAAGGATATAAAAAGTGGAAATTATTGCTAGTAACTTTCAAACCTTTTAATAAAATTATGCGTAGGTACTACAATTAGTAATAGAATACATAATATCAATAAATATTTAGGAAGAGACACTTTCTTGTATATATTTGTAGTATTATCTTGTTTGTTAAGTAAAATAAAGTCAGGTGTTTGTTTTATGAAATTACAAAATTATCAAAATCGAAAACCTAGGTTATGTTTTTGTTTCAGGCGTACATGAGGTAGATACGAGGACGACGTTTTGCGATTACTAATATAATAGAGTCGGTTATTGTACTGTATAAGGTTAGGTTACAATCGATAGTAGAGGTTTACGGCTGTAGATAGTTGCCACCTTCGTTTTGAGGATCCCATTGTTGCATTCATAGCAATGATCTGGTGTAGTTGCGTCGTCTTTCAGCCGCATCCGTCATTTCCATTGTTGCAATTTTATTGCTGGTGTTACCGTCGCAGCACGCATCGTAAAGTACGCAACGGCTTTCGATACTATCCACCGCGATTTGCCGACGAGGTGATGGGATCTGTAACCGCAGAACGCGTATTATCGCGGCCCGAAGCCACCACAGCCGCGATTTTCATTCGTTTCTAATAAATTGATACGAGGCGCGGTGAGACGCGTACAGTGCTGCGCTATTGGTCGAGGCGTTCCCCAGGGTTCGATACTCGGACCCCAGTTGTAAATCAACTTTACAACCTTTAATTACAGATATTTGCCGTCTCATGTGAGTGCACGGGATATCTGAGGGCCGTGCTCGCGAAAATATAGCATAATAATGGGTATTGACCCGTAATGGTTCGCCTGTAGGTATTATCGGCCGCCTTTGTCTTGATTGTTGGAGCGAAAGAATATTCTTTTCTGAATTGCCAATTACATCGAATGGCCTCCTGAATTCCACTGGTTGATACAATACTTTAAGATGCCTCTTATTTTGATTTGTATTCAAATACAATGATTTATGTGTAATTTAAGTATAAATGCGTTGGTAATAATGGCGCATTTTTCGTGAGACTTTATTCGCTTCGAATATTGTCATAACATTGATTAATATTCGCGTCGAGTATAAATTAATCTTTCGTTTTACGAGTATTCCAATATAGTTCGTATTTAAAGTAGGTACCTAATAAGTGTGAGTGTTCGCGTACGTACTGTGGATGGGTGCCGTACAATGTTGTTGGTTGGTACCGGATAGGGCGGCATCGGCAGTCGTTTTAATGTCTCTCAGACGGAATTACGCTGGATTGTTCTCAACTTTACTGCTCCCTTCGTGATTGATCGTTGTATCTTCAACCTTAGGTATGTCATTTTCATGCTGTATCTCTTGGAATTTATATTTAATGCAACCATCACCTACCAGTACCTACCTACCTTCATTAATGCTTACAGTTATCTATTGTACCTTTCTAATTTATTAAATGTGTTTGTAAATTATAGCTGGTTGTTTCTTCTCATCTTTTTATTGAAATTTTACTTCATAACAGCGCACCCATTTCCATCGCAGAGTGTGAATATTAATGTCCGAATGATCGTAATTCTTAATGAAATCACTGGGCCCTAATAAATACTTCCCTCCATAAAATTATAATGGCCACCTATCACACTGGAGGCTAGCTGTTGTTTAAAATTATTGCTAATGTAGAATTCGCAACTGATGTGAAATATAGAATTGATGTATCTACTTACATTCTGACAAATCTGTGTTTTGAAATGATGGACTGAACTGATCATTATCTGTCTCTAATACGATGAATCTATTTCATGCATTTTCATTACTGAAATATGAATGTAGCTAAAAGCTCACATCCTTTATTTGATTATTTGTCACATCAAAATTATTTATATCTGAAATCGTAAACATTTTACTGCCACAAAGGTGGATTTTCCTTGCATTGCTTTTCCAACATACGTACGGTCATATAATTTCTCATTAAAATTCCCTCATATTAATCTTTACCTTTAATGAATCTTTCAAAACGTCATAAAACAATCCAACGAACTAAAACCTATATCTATCTAGTAGTTTCGTCTCTATCTACGTCGATGTTTTATTAAAATTTATTCAGTAATTAAAGGTTTGCTGTTAGCGTAATAAACACAGAAATTATGCGTTCTAATATGTAAAGTGTTATTTCGAAATTAAACGCACGTGAAGTCGGCCAGCTGGAGAGTTACCAACAAAACCCGGGTAGGTAATTTAGATTGATAGAGTCGTGAATCGAGTGGGGCGGTGCAATCAAAAGCATATCAGACCAATGGGAGTTCGGCCTCTCTCCATCGCAGTCTCTGATTGGTCCGTAGCAGGGTTGAGGGGCTTGCAGGGCCTTGATACCACTATTGATAAGCGTCCGTAGGCGTCAAGTCGATTCGATCGATTATAGCTCGCGTCGACGACCATTGGGACCGGAGAAGCGACTAATTTGCCGTATCACTAGTGCACCTTGAATTCACTTGACATTTCGATGACTTGCGTTTGCTACTCATTTTTACCTTCATTTTCTACGAAGCAATTACTTGCAGATGTCTCTTTTTCAGCTTAAGCAGGTGAATTAACTTTAGCACACGTTAAGTTTTTTATTACTATTAAATAAATTTCTGACATAAAGTGGTAGTAAAATCAAGGTCCGAGCCGAAGTTGCAATATGCAACACTTAAAAGAGATTAGCTGGTTATTCTGTTGTAATTTATATTCCTTTATTATCAGCACTCAGAGACATATTCTACAAAACGATTTATGATACTAAAAGTTATCTTCATAAGAATTAATCTCTTTAAACGACATCGAGTGCCAATAAATATAAAGAAGGTGAGGATATTCGCAACAGTGTAGCGGTTGCGGTGTTGTGATACTGAAGAACCTTATTCTATACAAAGTGCCATAAAGCGTACGGTGCGTCCATAAAGTGAAATTCATAATACGAATTTAGCGTAAGGTTTCGTAGGAAAAGCAATAATTTGTCACAATTGGGCACGATTAGATTAGCTCCGCTGGCGATTTGACATACATCGTAAATTACGCTTTGAGCGAGCAGATTGAGTGAGCCGTCATATTGCGAGTTGGTTGTGTGGGCTTTCTCGAGAGTAGGGGTATGCAAATAGCGCGAGCACGCGGGCCGACGCACGCGCGTCGAATCGCGCGTTTTCCGCCGCCGGCGATGCAATGCGCTTTGTGGAAATACTTATTGGGGTGATTGCTTTCATAAACAATAGCTTTTGTCCATAGTTTCTCGTACTAGTTGCTATTTAGATGCTTAACGGGACCATGCGCCTGATAAGCAGAAAAGTTGCAACACAACACAACACGCTAAATCAGCCCTAACTAGTGGGTAAAGAAAGGTACCTACCAAGTAATAAGTATATGCGAGGATAATAGAAATAGCAATATAGTTAGACTTTAGTCCTAAAATGAAGAGGATACATAAATATTCATATAAATTAAACCTGCAGGTCATATAGATAAACTAGGTTTTCATAACAGATCAATATAATCGTTTTAATACTATTCAATTATCAAAGAAAGTCCTGTCTCTTAAAATATTTACCTACTTCGTCTTCTTGGAATGTCAGAACAGTTCGTGATTCATTTGCATATATTGTAGACATTGAATGATTCATTTTCATTGTAAGTTTTAGATATTTTATTATCGGCTTACTGTTTATTGTTGTTTTCATATCTGTTTTGTTACCTGTTTGCAATGATTTACCTGACTTGTGAATCACTGCTAAGAATTCCCTTCCTACTTTTGTTCTGGAGACAATGCGTTTACTTAATATGTATTATTGTTTGAACCCAATTGACGCTCGTTGCTCGCATTCGAATATTCAACCGCATTTTGAAATGTTTTGTCAACTTTCTTTAATAATATAACTCTAACTGACTTTTATTGTACCTTCTATTTATTGAGTTGGTAATTTGTTCATCATTCTAGTAGACGTTTTAATTTCACGTGCAAAGCATCACGCATCCATCTTTCACAGCTTAAAAGTGGAGCACTCTGCCTGCATCGCTGTTACCGCAAAACTATAACCTTGGAGTCCTAAGTCTAGAGTTTAGGGTCCGCCAGAGTGCATGCTCGCCTAAAACTTGAGGTACCTACTTTCTAGGCGACTCTATCGTCGCTTTCCATCAGATGAGATTAGGTCAAATGAAAGTCTATTTTGTGTGAAACAAATACATACGTAGATACGTACCTATCGACTTTTCCGGTAAAGTACTCAATTTTATTAAAAACGACCATCATTCAGTTCAATTTGGCGCGTCACTTCTCCGTACTCGTAACGGAACAATTAATTCTGAGTGGGGTGACGTAACACCCCCTCCCCGATAACCAGGGAATGATTAACTGCAGACAGGAAGACGGATTGACGAATAGTCCTTTAGGTATTTCGCTAATGCTCCTCTCTCATCAATAAACCATCGGGGAAGGCTTGCTCGTGAATATTCGATCGTGTAATTTGTTCGTGCCCTAAACTTTGCGAATTGATGGTGGAAGCGCCCGGAGCTTTATCAATGACTGTTGGATTTCAAATTATTTCAATTTAGAACGGAGCGTTTCTAATTTCTTGACTTGAAATTTTGAAAACAACATACTTACATAGATAATAAATGTTATCTTCTTCTGGCTTTATTCCTATATTTATTTGAGCTCTCGTAATCGTGTTTCTTCAGAGTTTACAGAATTGGCTTTACATTATGTCAAAATTGTTACTTATTAGATCGTTTTTGATTGTAGTATCATCGCAGTCGCGTTTCTGCCAATTTCTCTTATACACCTACATAGATTATAATTCATGCTGATATCTCATCTTCTATACGAATAAAATTCTTTGTCCTGACTGACTGACGGATCAACGCACAACCTAAACCACTAACCGTAGAGACCTGAAAATTGGAGGGTGTATTCTTTGTATGACGTAGGCATCCGATAAGAAAAGATTTTCCGAAATTCTACCCCTTAGGGGGTGAAAAAGGGGGGCAAAGTTTGTATGGGACAACGCGATTTCTTGGTCCATTTTCGATTTCTAAGCGGACAAAGTCACGGGCAAAACACAAAAAAACGTTTAACTAATATTTTTTAAAGTAGGATTTATGCCTCTGCTGACAGGTGGTCAAATTAATTTAGAAACAAAATCATCGCTATACCTACTGCTAAACAAGCAAAGCACATCCGTGCTCATGCTCACAAATCATTGGACAGCTGTTTACAGCCAAATTACTGTAAATCAAGTGAAGCTTGAAAACAATTCACACTGCTAGTTGGTGCTTGCTTCCGTACTGACCACACTGGTTGCGCTAAATCCGCTTCAGTGCTGGACGATCGTAAAACTGTGATCAGATGCGCCCGTGTATCCATTAGTAATTTATTGTCCGATACGATTTGCATCATTTCACACTTGACGACCTCTGTGGCGCGTCGGGCGAACATCCGACTGCGACGCAGAAGGTTGCGGGTTCGATTCCCGCCGGGAACAAGTATTTATGCTGACCATAAATTCTTGTTTCTGGTTCTGGGTGTTTCCTATATGTATAATATGTATATATTTACAAAAAAAAAGTATATAAGTAGTTTATCCGTTATCTGGCACCCATAACACAAGCATTAAGTTGCTTAGCTTGGGGCTGGATGGCGATGTGTAATATGTCCTGAAATATTTAAATATTTATTTAAAATTACTCTCCTTGTACGAATTATCGTCAAAATTATTAAAGCCGTTTGATCGTGAAGAGAGAGAAAGCCAATAATTAATTGAACTTTTGCTGTATCTGATAGTTAAGTCTGAATGAAGCTTTTTTGGAGTATTTCTCTTAGATTAGACTGTAATGTCTATTAAGGCTCATAGTTAACAATCACGTCATAGTTCTTTTGACTTAATAACTGTCTTTCCTTTAATTTTATTCTAAAGTTTATTTCAGACATCTACACTAATAAAGTAAAATATTATAGTAAATAAATTAAGTAAAGTATAATTAATAATAATAATTAATCACTACATAGTCACTACATAGTATAAAACAAAGCCGCTTTTTCTGTCCCTATATCCCTATGTATGCTTAAATCTTTAAAACTTTTGATTTAGATTTTGATGCGGTTTTTTAATAGATAGAGTGATTCAAGAGGAAGGTTTATTATGTATAATACATGCATAATATCACCGTGCGAAGCCGGAGCGGGTCGCTAGTATAAAATAAAGTAAAATAGTATATTAATATTATAAAGAGAAATATTTGATTGTTTATCTGCATTCAATAATCTTCAAAACTCCTGGACCGATTTTGATGAAACTTGGTATGATGATAAATTGATTGTTAGGCATTATTGGGAATTGAAACATAGGCTAAATTTAATTGATTATTTCTAATACCTACTGCTAATTGTAATAAAAATAAATTAAATCATAAAATACATACTAACTGCGCCCCGAGGTTTTGCCCTCATTAATGCTTCTTTAAAAGTGATATTAGCCCTTTTTATTAGCCCTTTTTACTGAAATTTGAAGTACTGAAATTTGAATTACCATTGAAGGTCCAATTTTCAAAAATCCAAAAGGAACTCCCTTGCTAAGTTTCAGACTTCTAGCTCTTGTAGTTCCACTGATTTCGTTATGAGTCTTCGTTAATAGAATCAAAATATTTTGAAATTACTGACAAAGGTATAAGTTTTAGACCAGTTTCTACTACACGAACGTTGACTAATCGTAAAAAGACAATAAATAACTTCCCATAAATAAATTCACCTATTCCAGTGATTTGTATGTCCATGCAGATTGTGCTGTGATTTTATAGTCGCTACCAAGTGCGCTGTAAAGCATTTTAGTGCTTAGAATAAAGAGCGAATACACCATTGCAATGCGCCATGATTATTATGTTTCCTCATATTTTGGTCATATTATGGACATCATTGTTTTATTACTACGAATTTCCTTTAACTTTGTAGTTTACAACAACATGGTTATTAATTCCACGATATCTATTTCCTACATTCCCGATATGTCAAGTGGAAGTCATATGAAATCGTTCTTTGCCTTATCGATTTGTAAAGTTACTGGTTTTACATTACTGGTTTTTTTATTATCATTTTTTATAATAAAGGTCTTCGTATAACCACTATCTCACACGATGGTAAGTGACGATGCGGTTTAGGATGTAGCACGCTTTCCTAGAAAATCCTATACGCTCGTGACTCAAAGACCCCCAATTAAACCGGGGTCAACACATTTTTTTATATAGTTCAGCGTTTAATCACTATCACACCTGCGTGATGGCATGTGTGATAGTTGAGTTCAGAGAAACTTAAACCCGCATTCACAATCAACCGTATAAAATTGCATAGTGCGCGCGATTGCATCCCGCCAATAATATAAAAAGTGAAGTGAGCAGCACAAAATTGACCAATCAGAGGGCCGCATTTAGCGCTGTGCGTTCACTTATCCAAGTACTGTACGTGAATATGGGCGTTAATTATTTATAAGTTTTAACAACAATTTGTTTTGTAATTTATCGGTTTTGTTCAACTTCTTATTTCTATTGTTCCAGGCACGCCTATAAACCGACTGCCGATAATGGCTAAGTCTGTGCTTGATCTGTACGAGTTGTACAATCTGGTGATAGCCCGCGGCGGCCTCGTCGAGGTGATCAACAAGAAGTTATGGCAGGAGATCATCAAGGGACTGAGGTTGCCGTCGTCGATCACGTCAGCAGCATTTACTTTGCGAACGCAGTGAGTATCTAAACCGTTTAATTTGACTGCATTACCCCTAATTATTCCTAAAAATATATTCTAAGAAGAATATTTATCAAACAATTGCACTACGTAATGATTTGAACTCACGATTACCGTGAAGATGTAATTTTTGGACATGCATTTGCATTGAATTCCGTGTATAAAAATGAAAATATCATTATCAGTTGAGATGGCAAAAGTCAAAGGTTACGTTATGTTAGTATTACTCGTAATAAGTATGTCCGTTAGCTCTTAGTAGGTGTACCTACCTAAATAAAAATTAAAAGATACTATTTATACTATTAAAAAGTATCATGTCTTCACAAATATTAATTCGGCTTAAGGTCTAGAAATCCTAAGATTTAGTAATTTAATGACAGTCATAAAAAATGAACTTTAATAAATTATGTCGTTGATTTATTTTATTATCAAACCACATTTTTCTAATAATCGTCACAATAAAATTCTAAACCATCTTTTTTCGATATTAAACATGAAGCATTATGTTCTGGACTTAATATGGATGAATAAGAATAACGCATGTATTGGAAGTCAAGATCATAAAGTAGTTATAGTCGTCTTAATGTCCCTTGTTTATAATCTGTATGAGCTTTACTAAAAACGGATTCTACAAAGCGTCGTCGTCAGTAATCTTCTCATTCAAGAGTAAAGGACAATCGGAAAAGCGTCTAAAAGATGTGTGGTCCAAGCGTTAGGCCAGGAGTCAGCCATATTAGACCATGCAGCTCTTGGTAATACCTTATTCAAATTCTCACGAGTGCAAGACAAAGCTGCGGCCACAATGCCCGATACGTGAACGTCCGACGACAATATGACATCTTCATAATTAATAACCTCAGTCATCTCGGCCGATATAATTTCCCATTTATCTTTCTAGCAGTTCCTTCACCTCGCCTTTTGTCGGGCAGTATAAAGGTCTTACATTTCTAATTCAAACTGTGCACCGTTACGCACGACGCGATTATTTAGACGTATTATTACGAAGTCTAGTTAACATTTAACATGCGGTCAGCTCAGTTTGGAAAGCGCTCAGCTCCTCATTTTCGACTGTTCTGTTTCCGTTATTGTTTTCATGTGACATATGATTTAATACGCTGGAAATGTAATATATGGAAACTGTTTCTAAATTTAGATGCGGTAATGACGAATGTCGTATATTTAGTTTTCTTCATCTGACAGTTTATGAAAGGTGGCTAGTTTTTACGAGGCGTCGTCGGCGGCAGTTTCCTATTGTATTACACATATTAAAAATGTGAGCGTTTAATATGAGTTATGGTAACGAACGGTTGACAATGTGCTCGTATAAAATTGACTCATCTCAAGAATAGGATTATGGATGTAATGGGATGTTGTATTATATTTGAAGGATAGCTTTTTGATAATAACTGAGCTTGTAATATGATTTATAGCGTGACATGTCGTAGGCACTTTGACGGAGCGATATAATTAGATTTGTTCGGTCAGGCTGAAATTGAATGGTGACATATAATATAAAGAAATCCTTTGATTTATATAGAAGAGTTGATTGATATGGATGATTAAAATTTTTGAATGGATATGAACCGCTTAAGGCCTGTGACAAAAATACTTTGGTTGTGCCGACTACGTAACGATTTTATTCATAAATTATTAAAGTAATTCAACTTGAAAAAGTGGCGCATACCTGGATACCTACCTCGCACTGAAATACAAATTCTGAATAATAACTCAGCAAGTTCCTAATTTCTCTATCTAATCACCAGTATACCACGTCGTTGAACTCATTAATTTTTTAATGCTTCAGATAAAATATGTGTTGGTCTTTTAAGTAGGTACACCTCTTTCTAAAGATTAAAATAATTATTCTTTGTGACAGGTACATGAAATATCTGTATGATTACGAGTGTGAGAAGAAGAACCTGTCGACTCGTAGCGAGCTGGACGCAGCTATAGAAGGCAACAAGCGGGAAGGCAGGCGAGCATCGGGCCAGTACGACGCGCAAGCGGCCCTCGCTATGGTTAGTATTTTGGCAAGTATAACTTTTGTCTTCCTTATTTTAAATGCTACTAATTATAAATTATAAATGTGAAAGTTTGTGTGTTAGTAGGTATGAGTTACGCAAAAACTGCAGGACTGATTACGATAAAACTCGGTATGTAGGTGTCTGAGTTCGGGGACGCGCGAAGGCATACAACGAACCTTTGTAAACAAAATAGGTTAGGTACATAAGTCTCCAAAGGGTTTAACATTCAAATCCTTAAGGGGGTTTTTTGCAAATACCAGTCACCGAATTCGAAATAAACTAGGAAGATGATGATGATTACTTTTTGGTGCTCTGTACCTACCATCTACATACCTATTGAGTCATTTATTTCTTAATTTTCTCTGCCTCAGACACTGTTTTTAATAAATTTTACAGGAACAAATATTTTGAAAGAATACCTACCTAAAGCGACAATAACTCGCTATGTTGACAGTCAATTTCCCGCAGCTACTTCACCAGTTACAGTTTCAGAAATCTAATTTAGTACTAACAAAGATATTGTTATCACAGGTGCAAGTTTTTTTTGCATCATATTAGGTTAGGTTAGTATGAAGTAGGTCTGTCTAGTGTTTCTTAAAAAACTGCAGCGGTATTAATCCGGGTATTAAAAAAGCGGAAACGCTATCAATGTCAAAACTTTTCTTCCAACGAAACCGCGGTTACAGATACGAACAAAACATTCTTTGATTGAAATTAGTTTCGTATATAGAAGAATTATGGTATTTAATAACATTGATTTCTTCAAATTTTATAATTTCCGCTTCCTCATAATTTTAACGAAATTCTTCTTATATTTTAGCCGCCCCTGAACCGTGTGCCAGCCTCTCTAGCACAGCTCTCCCAACACATGCAGCCCCTATCGCTGTCCCTCGGCGGGGGGGTTGGCGGCGTTCCTCGACTACCTCCGCTACCACCTCACGCGCCGCACATCTCACAGCATGACATTGAATACAGGGTGCGGGAATACATGAAGATGATACAACAGCAAAGGGAACTGATGAGGAATGGTAAGTTTTATTATGATAATGTCTTCCTTATTATGCCATAAACAAATTTGATACCTACTGCCAATTTTTAATACCTAGAATATAATGTTTTTATTTTTGTATGAGATAAAAATTGAATGAATAAACAAAAGTCGTAGAATAAAAGTTATTTGTTTTGGTGTAGAGAGTTAATCCCTGCACGGTTTTGGATTGGAAACCAATCACGCTGTATAAGGGTCCAACTTATAACTGGGGTTCATTCAAAGGTCAAAAATAATAGACAAGACTATTTCTAAAGATACTTCTTTTATCCAGGGTCTGAATCTCCCCCATCTGTCAATGGTCCCACATCCATGATGTCACCACGAGATGCAGCCGCTCTCAGCGCCATCGACGTCTCACGGCTCACACTCTGGTCGCTCTACAATAACAACAACAATAACAGCCCGCAGCCTGACTTGGAGCCTCAACGGTTAGTGACGTAAGACACTTTTATATTTTGCTCGAATATTTCTTCCACTCTGCACTCCTATGATAGCATCTTGGGACGCAGCAACACTTAGCGCTACCGAATTCTCCTGCCTTTGGTATACAATAACAGCCCGCAGCCTGACTTGGAGCCTCAACAGTTAGTGACGTAAGACACTTTTATATTTTGCTCGAATATTTTCTTCCACTCTGCACTCCTATGATAGCATCTTGGGACGCAGCAACACTTAGCGCTACCGACTTCTCCTGCCTTTGGTATACAATAACAGCCCGCAGCCTGACTTGGAGCCTCAACAGTTAGTGACGTAAGACACTTTTATATTTTGCTCGAATATTTTCTTCCACTCTGCCCTCCTATGATGGCATCTTGGGATGTAGCAACGCTCAGAGCTATCGGCGTCTTCTACCTCGCACTCTAGGATACAACAACAGCCCGCAGCCTGACTTGGAGCCTCAACGGTTAGTGACGTAAGACACTTTTACATTATGCTTGAATATATACTATTGGCTGTGGAACCAATCTGCACGAGCAAGCAGCGAACAAGCGATCAAGGTGCAAACTTTGTGATACAACAGCGCTCAGGGCCATGTCCCACACTGAAGCCTTAACGGTTTGTAAAGTAAGACTTTAATACTTAATTACTAAAAGAAAAGCTTGAGCAAAATGCGATTACGGGGCACCTGATCAGACCATGTGATAAACGAATGCTCACTTCGCTGTTCCCGGTGTAATATTGGAAGTTCACAACTTCACACCTGCCGCCGCAAACTGGCTAAACAATCTATAGAGATTTGATCCACGCGGGATGAACGCCATATGCCATGACGATGAGCACACTAATTATGTAATGTCATAATTTGAAGAATAATTTTCATCGTTATGGACGGGTTTTGCCACAAATAATGATAATAGAATTGATAAATAATCCGATCATTCTTAGAAGATCCATTGGCCAGATACAGGATGGGTCTAGTAAGAAATTTTTTTCTTATCCAGATTTCAAATTGTAGATTTACTGAGATTTTTCTGTCCTTATTGATTTCTCCTCTAATTACTTTTACCAATAACAACTCATGTTCGGTTTTTTTCAACAGTGAAGCTCTAAACCTCAGCGAGAGTCCAAACTCTACGTTAAGCGGTGGTAAACGTGAAGCCTGCCGATCGCCCCCTCCTCCAGCCAAACGGCGCACCCCGCGTCCACCCTCGCCGCGTCTGCCCTCACCCCCACGGCAAGCCTGCGCGCCACCACCGCAGGTCAATGGAAATGGAGTCAATGGAGCAGCTTTTAAAATTACCACTAGAGGTAAGTTGAAATTTTTAAAAGACGCTGTGCTGCAAGATGGATAAATTACAATGTACTGTCTGGTTCTAGAGACCTTTGCCTGTTATAAGGTTTTTACGACAGAATCCTATATTCATTGTTTTGACATTTTGACCACTATTTTTAAAACTTAGTTCTATTAGTATGTTATAATTTCATTAACGACGAACAATGACGTTAATGAAACGTTTGTAGTCTTATCTTTGATTGTTTGTTTGTTTGCATTGAATAGGCTCCGAAACTACGAAACCGATTTTGATGAAACTTGGTATGAGGATACATTGATTAATTTTGAGTATCAAAGGCTACTTTTTATCCCGATATTCCCAGGGTATCGGAAAGTTACGCGGGTGAAACTGGAGAGAAAATATCAGACTGATGAAAATTAAAGATTGATAAAAATATTTACAATAATATATTTTTGTGCCTGTTGCTGTAAAGACGTCGGGGTGCTGGGGAGACGACGCCAAAAAAATTTGTTAAAGAGTTGGGCGATAGGATTAGGGGGGATTGGGGGTTACTCCCGCTCCGGCTCGTTTCTAGCGCAGAGGTTAGCCATCGCCATTCAGCGTGGTAATGCTTCTAGCATTATGGGAACCTTTACGCCGGGAACGATAAGGGGCGGGTTATTTGACTAACTGGTGTTTTCATTTATTTGTATTTATAATGTTAAATTTATCTGTTCTTAAACCAAAATATTTTCTAATGAAAATCGTATATTTTTCCAGGTGATGCATCAACAGGCGATCAACAACTCGTCGTATCAATAGAATTAAATGGAGTTACATACGAAGGCGTTCTTTTCCCCTCACAAAACGGCAGCGGACAAAACAGTCACAGGCAAATGGTATCTTAAAAAGCAACAAAATAAACAAAAATATTAGAGTTTAATTTCCAAGTCGCTAGTGTTTAATTGAGGTCTAATAGTTCCAAAATATAGAAATGACAGAACTATTTAATAATGGGGTATTTCGTCGGTTTTATAATAGAAAATCATAATCGTAATGGAATTAATAACAGCTGAGATAATTCCATTATCGTTATGAAAACATTATCAAGAAAATTATTATCATTATCTACCGGCCGTTCTCCCTGAGGAATATTAGTATCTATCATCTGTATTAATATTCGGGTTGAGTTTTTGGTATTTTTATTACCATTGTATGCAAAAAAATCCAATTATCTATTACACAGTGAAATACCACAAACTGAACAACAAAGGAATAAAACTTCATGATCTCAATAACTGACAGACGACGGGACAAAGTTTTATTGTTATTAGATGACTCAAAAAGTTTAGCATTGAATACAAAAATTACGACAAGTATATTTAAAATAAAATTGTACTTAAGTAGGTATTATTTGTTTACTTATTTAAGTTTGTTTTACTTATTTTTTAACTTTACCTTTATCAATTTTATTTCACTGCCTGTGAAACGTGAATTAAAATCATCGTTCTCATTTATTATCGGTATTGTATTATATTTTATATTAATTATCAAAGTTATTATCAGTTTATTACATTACGTCACAGTAAATGACAGTTTATGTAAATATAGTTTTAATTTCGTATTTATGTTAAAATAAGTTTTGGTGGATGTTTGAAGACGAGTAGGTATGTTTTTATTAAAATACTTTCTTGTAAATTATTGTAAATAGAAAAAAAAATGCGTTTGTACGTCTTTTCGTATGTTTGTGATTGTGTTAAAGTTTAAATGGTGTACGTATATTTTTAAATCTATTCTTAAGACATCAGTATTTTTGATTAGACTGTAGGTATTTATAAAAATGAATCCGCTTACATCCATTATTTCGCTCGAATTTTCTAAAACTAAAGATTAGAAATAGAAATTAATATTCGAAAATAAACGATCTGGCATAATTTATTAATCTAAATTATAATCTGGCTACAAAATAATAATTATAATTAAAAAAATATTCAAACAAATAATGCCATTTTAGGGTAAAATTAAGTAGAATTTAAGAATCTTCGTCAATATTTAAAAAATAATTAGATGTGCAATCTAAAATAAAAAAATATAAGTAGTAACAAAAGCTTGCCTCAATTTTATTGTGTAACTACATAATAATTTTGCATAATAGTTCAATAAGCTAATCATTTGAGGATGTTATTATCCGGTTATTATTGTAAAAAAAAATATGTAAATGACTGATTTAACAATTTAAACTAGTTAATTTAATGTACTTATATTTAATTTTATAATATTTTATATTTAACAGTAGAAGAACATTTGCGAGAGGCTTGTACGATGTCATAATTTTGCTAGCCATATATGAATTATCGTGATGGGAATGATAATGCGTTTAAGAGACAACAGTAGTACCTATTCTTTATACAAATGTATTCTATAGTTTCTAGACTCTAGAGCAATATTCTTCTCACAAAACTTATAATTGCTGTAAACATGCTCCTGTGTTTTTAAATTTTTTCCAACAACTATGTCTAAGGACATATTTTCTTGCATAGTACAATTTGATAACATAGGGGCATGTGTACAGCAAACATTATGAAAAGAATATAGCTTTAGAGGCATTATTTACCTAATATTGGACTTTAAATCTAATTTTAATGATGTATACAGGGCCTTGCGCTGTAGTACTTGCCCAGAATCACTCTCAGCTTAAGGCTATTTATGCTGCCAAACGCAACGCACCAGAAATACCCGTCGCTTACAAGTAACATTGATAATTGTAACAAATGTGTTTTGTTTTTCTCAAAAGTACTGAAATAGAATTGTAAGTGAGATTTTTACCGATATTTAGGGGGAATTTGAGACAAAAATTCTTTATCATTTCAAAGCTAGACTAGTATTAATTCTGAATTTTAGAATAGCTTCATAACTATAGGGATTTTTTGGGTCAAAGTTACAACAAAATGTCGGTAAAAATATCACCTACAATTCCATCTCAGTACATTTGAGAAAAACAAAACACATTCGTTACAATCAACAATTTTCACCAACGAAGGCGACCGGTGCCGGTAGTAACTATTTAGTAGGCTGTGTAACTGTGTATCAAGGTCGTTGGCGTATGGACCCGTCAAAACGTCAGAGGCATTCAGGAAGAAAATAGAAATAGGAATACATCTGTAAAAAGTAAAGCAATGCTAGTCTCTTAATGAAAATGGGGATAATAATAAATGTTTTTTTTATATTCGAGCTAAGTAGTTTCTAGATGTTAGTACATTCCTGATAATGTACAATAAATATTAAGAGGATCACAATTATTCCTGGCCTAACATTTAATGTAACTGGTGTTAGGTCAGACACCGTTAGCGGTTTCATTATTACACCAAAAAAAAAACAATTTGATGTATTCAAATTATTATACACGAATAAATGATTAATATGTATTACGATTAAAGTGTTATTTTTTACCTTCTTAGCTTTTCTTTTATAAGTTTGTTCATAGAAGAAAAAGAGTAACGAAGCAACGTAACGAACTAATACTAATAAAAAAATAAAAAAAATACAAAAAAAAATGAAATAAATATTTTTTTACTGGGCGAGTGGGTCAATGAGTTTTGAATTTACCAATGTTTTGTAACACTTCGCCCCCATACTCTCAGATACAATTGAAATTTAAGTGTAGGTTTAAATGTATATTAAAAGGCGCCCCCTAGCGGACGTAATGCGAAGCTTCAACTTTCCATACAATTTCGACGTGATAATAGCGTGTTTGCTATGAGTACGAAAAATTTGACTTCTACGGGTACCAGGCCTCTTCTCAGAGGAATTATGGCAGTTTTAAAATTAGTGAAAAATTACGTTATATTCTTCAAAGAAATGTAAGCAAATGTAACTCTTCCTCAAAGATAAAAATTGATATTAAAGTAAATTAAAATTATTAATATAGGTAGGTACTAAACGAGCACTTCCTTGTTTAAAATATTACACTAGCGCCATCTGCTTTCTTCAGATATTAATATTAGCGCCATCTATGCCACTAATGTGGTACTATTTCCATAAGCAAAGATAACATGTCTGACAAATCCAAGTAACAGGCTTACGACGTAGTACGTTAAATAAGAATGAGATAGATGACGGCGGCGGCGGCGGCGGCGGTGGCGTAGATGGCGGTGTTATCAAGTTCGCTGTAAAATTAATAAAACAATTTAAAAAAATCACAGTGGGCATGATTCATCTTCAAATTATAAGTTTTATATAATAATAGTGTTTTTCTGTTTTGAGAAAACTAACAATTAGGTAATTGTTATTATTTACTTTTATTAGTTATTTTAAAACGTAAGTGTATTAAATGGGAGTTTCCTTATGATCAATAATTATTAGTGGAATACCCTCCGGCGGGCGATAAGCGATAAGGACGTAAGTGTGTATACGTAATTATGGAAGTAAGTAAAACAGTTACGTTTTAAAATAACTATGTTTCTTATCACCCATCAGCAGAGGGTAATCCTCGAGTTGGTCATTGAGGCACTACCATTTGCTACCTAAGTTTTAAAATAACTATGTTTCTTATCACCCATCAGCAGAGGGTAATCCTCGAGTTGGTCATTGAGGCACTACCATTTGCTACCTACGTTTTAAAATAACTATGTTTCATAACACCCATCAGCAGAGGGTAATCCTCGAGTTGGTCATTGAGGCACTACCATTTGCTACCTAGGTACATTTTAAAATAACTGTAGGTACGTATATTGTATTTAGTTAATAAATTAATATTAAATGGTGTTGTGGTCGCAGTGGTTTCGGTATGTTTGATATTTGCAGCGAAATGAATGGATTTATATTTTCCTTGTTATTTAATACGGGTAGGTACTTGCCTTTTGACCTGTTTTTATTAATGATAGAAAACCTGAACATAAATAGAATTCATTTATTATAAAATACTGCAGAATAAATATTGCAGGACATTCTACACATCGCCATCTAGCCCCAAGTTAAGTAACTAGACTTGTGTCATGTGCTAGACAACGGATATACCTTCTACTTATAAACTTTTCTTTGGTAAATATATACTTACTAGCTGCGCTTCGCGGTTTCACCCGCGTAACTCCCCATCCCGTGGGAATATCGGGATAAATTAAGATCTAAGCTATCCTATCTCTCAAGTTGGATCGAACTGCACATGGTGTGCGAATTTTATTATAATCGGTTAAGTGGTTTAGGAGTCCATTGAGGACAAACATTGTGAGACGAGATTTATATATAACTAGCTGCCCTCCGCGGTTTCACCCGCGTAACTCCCGATCCCGTGGGAATATCGGGATGTAAGCTATCCTATCTCTCAAGTTGGATCGAACTGCACATGGTGTGCAAATTTTATTATAATCGGTTAAGTGGTTTAGGAGTCCATTGAGGACAAACATTGTGACACGAGATTTATATATATTAAGAAGAAAGATAAGATACTACGTAGAAACAACGACACCACAGTCAAATATTTAAGTATAAATACTTGTCTGAGGCAGAAATCGAACCCTAAACCCTTGTGCCAACTAGGTTAGGTACATGTAAAGTATGTACTTACATTTGGTAATAATAGTAATTAAAAAATAGATAATATTTTGATACGATATATGGAAACTAACTGATAGTTCAATACAATGAATGGTTACGACACATCACTACATAGTATAAAACAAAGTCGCTTTTTCTGTCCCTATTTCCCTTTGTATACTTAAATCTTTAAAACTACGCAACGGATTTTGATGCGGTTTTTTTAATAGATAGAGTGATTCAAGAGGAAGGTTTATATGTATAATATAGCCGTGCGAAGCCGGGGCGGGTCGCTAGTACTATCATAATTTCTTAATAGAAATTCCCATTTAAATTTCGCGCTAATCAGGCTTACTCCTTATTACCTTAATAATGTTGGTAGCTTTAGTTAGTTATTTTATATTACCTACCCTCTACCTATAATCCTACTTTGTCGCACTTACCGCGAGACACTAGCTGGCATCGCACGCCATCTTAGACATCGGCCCTTGAGATAGCAATTCGTGCGTCTCATGGAAATCCCCGGCTGGAGTTTCTGTGTATTTCCATCGGTTCCACGCCCTGGGTATTGCACTCCAGCCTGCCTAGCATGACGACCAAAACACGATACGATAAAGCTATATCACGCGATATAACTACATCAACTCTCAAAATATGATACATAAAGCCGCCAAATTTTTGTTATAAATTGCGACAAAAATTATGATAAAAATTCAACATGGCGGCTTTATCTATCATATTTTGAGAGTTGATGTAGTTATATCGCGTGATATAGCTTTATCGTATCGTGTTTTGGTCGTCATGCTAGGCTAGCAGGTGTCCACGAGGGTTCTGATAGCCCTCGCTGGATTTGGGTCTCAAATAGACCAACTACCTCGCCGCGTTACTGGTTTACGAAGCAGACACGTGCTGACAGTGAATCCTGTTCTGGAGCCTACTATCTGAGCTCAGAGGAGAAGAGAATAGCAGAAGACAGGTAAGTGCGAAATTACTTTCAGAAAGTTTGACGACCCAGTTGGCACAATGGTTACCATGCCGGACTGCCAAACACAGGGTTGCGGGTTCGATTCCCGCCACAGACAAATATTTATGCTTAGATATTTGTCTGTGGTCTGGTTGTCTCTATGTATTTTGAGGCTTCCGGCGACTGGGACCGCAACCCACTGGAACCGCGGTCCCGGTTGCCGGATTAATATTTTTAAATATTTTTCTTCCTTCGACTGATACCACTCTTAAAAAAACATAAAAAAACTGTTGTTCAAGTCAAAAACAGTACAGTCAAACGAAAAAACGTTTAAAGTAATCATTAAAGAAAAAACTCTTTGATTAAATAATATCATTTATTTATATAATATAAAAAACACTCTTTGATTATCGTTCTTGTTACTTATTTAAAATTTACGCAATCAAAACATACACCTAAAATATGCTAAAAATAATCATTATCGTCACATCACTAGTGATTACTAGCGAGCCCCCTCCGGCTTCGCACGGCTATATTATGCATGTATTATACATAAATAAACTTCCTCTTGAATCACTCTATCTGTTTAAAAAAACCGCATCAAAATCCGTTGCGTAGTTTTAAAGATCTAAGCATACAAAGGGAAATAGGGACAGAAAAAGTGACTTTGTTTTATACTATGTAGTGATATAAAAAAACATTCTTTGATTATCGTTCTTGTTACTTATTTAAAATTTACGCAGTCAAAACATACACCTAAAATATGCTAAAAATAATCAACAATTTACAAACAATTAATGGGTGGGTTGGAACAACTATTGAAATAAACATAACTATGTAAGTACCTACATAAATCAGCCACGAATCTAACTTCACTTTTGCTGTAGAAAATGGTCATTAGTTTGTAAAAAGTACTAGGCAATCAGAAGTCAGTAGAAGGTATAAATCACACTTATTAAATTATCTCTATCTCTTTCATTTTTTTTCCTGTATGTGTATGTGATGGCCTTAAAGGTATTGAAGAAGCTGAAAAAAGAATTCAAATATATCGAGCATGTTTTTTCTATTAACCTTCTACTAACTTCTGATAGCCTAGTACATACAAACCAATTACCATCATACAATTCACACTGTAGGTAACAGAAAGTGGTGGTGGTGTGTAAGGGCTTGCTCTCATACGAATCAGTATACCTCCTACATTGTTCTTACACCCTGGTACAAACCTCCTATTATTTGCATATTTTGATAATAGTCAGCCTTAGACGTTAAAATAAAATAAAAATATACACATAATACGTATTATACAATAATCACAGTCAACAATCACTTCTAATTAAAACGAACTCAAATTCTATGGGTGTCATTTTGAAAAAGGAATTTGAACATTTGAAAATAAAGGTAATTAATTAAGTACGTCCTTTTTTTTAATTAAAAATAATCAAAGGTTTCGCGTATTTTTTCAATGATATTTTTGAATCAAAGAGTTTTTTCTTAAATTATTACTTCAAACATTTTTTCGTTTGACTGTACTATTTTTCTTGAACAATTGATTTCTTTGTTTATTTGCGAGCGGTCCCACTCGACGGAAGAAAAATAATAAAATAAATTAATCCGGCAACCGGGACCGCGGTTCCAGTGGGTTGCGGTCCCAGTCGCCGGAAGCCTCTGTATTTTATGTATATATTTACAAAAGAAAAGTAATATAAGTAGTATATCCGTTGTCTAGCACCCATAACACAAGTCTAGTTACTTAGCTTGGGGCTAGATGGCGATGTGTGGAATGTCCTGCAATATTTATATTATATTTATTTATTAGTTTCCATCCTCTCACGCCTTGTATGCCAAAGGTTACAAGACGTGATATACTCAATGAAGTCCATTTAATATATAATACTTAGATACTATGGTTTAGTATTGTATTTTGTCAACCCCGCCAACGGCTGGGCACGTTCTTTGACTCCTGGCCCTAGCAAAGAACTTTTTAATAGTTTAAATAAAATCGTAAGTAGAATTAGTGGGTACTTGTTTTTTACACTAGTAAAACTTACACTAGTAAAACTTACTTTTATGGAACTCCATAATTAATTAAAATTCAAGTAGGTTAATTAAAAAAGACAAAATAAAAACCCATAATATATTCTAGGTAGGTATGCTAACTATAAACTGAAATACACAAATAAGGTAAATAGGTGTACCTATTTTGTAATCAATTTAATCCCTTTTTGTCCCACTGTTGGTTGAATGCCCCTTCCTTCCCCTTCCTCCAGAATAAAAAAGTTTAATTACAATAATTTGAACTGACAATAAACCCACAAATTATAGGTACTAAATAGGCATATAAATCGAAATAAACAAATTGAATGATAAGAAATCTAGTTGGTAGTATGCGTAGTTGGTATTTTGCGATTCATGCGTTTTGCGTAAAGGTGGTGTTTTGCGTAGTTAATGTTGTGCGTCTAAAGAAATCTAAGTCCCCCATAGAACGGGGCTATGGAGCCCCGGACCTTCGAAAGGAGTGCGTGGAGCCGAGGCTAACACGTGGAGGCCCTCCAATAACAAGTTTAATAGCATAAACACACGTCCCGATTTAGTCGGGTCCGACATCAGTGTTGCCACATTTCAATTCGACAAATCTGTATCGATAAGTGAAAAAATCTGTGTAAAATCTGTATGAGAACATCTATAATTGTATAAAATCTGGACTATTCATAATCGTAGACAGAGAATAAATAGTTATTCTCTGTCTACGCTCCATAATATATAAGACATACCTAATATTACAAATGAATAGTTCAAATTTTATACAATTACTTATAGCTGTTCTCATACAGATTTTTTCACTTATCGATACAGATTTGTCGAATTGAAATGTGGCAACACTGATGTCGGACTCGACCAAATCGAGACGTGTGTATAAGCTCTAATATCAAAGTTTGATGAGATACCAAACCGACGAATCCGACGATCCCTATCTGCAATATAAAATGTAGCCAAGGACAACCTCCGGTTTGGATAGAACTATTGATAAAACTACGTGGGCTATTGTGATGGGATAGTAGTGAATTGGAAACTAGGGAATTATTGGTACATGGTGCCTGCCTTTGTCTAATGCCAGCCTCCCTAGCATGAAGACCAAAACACGATACGATAAAGCGATATAACTACATCAACTCTCAAAATATGATAGATAAAGCCGCCATGTTGAATTTTTATCATAATTTTTATCACAATTTATAATAAAAATTCAACATGGCGGCTTTATCTATCATATTTTGAGAGTTGATGTAGTTATATCGCTTTATCGTATCGTGTTTTGGTCTTCATGCTAGGCAGGCTGCCTAATGTAATTTATGATACTCGAAGTATATTTTTTACACAAAATAAGCTTACATTTGACCTCATCTCACGAAGCGAAGATGAGATCGAGGATGTAACATGCTCGCCTAAAAAGTACCTATTCACAACCTACCGCTAAATCAGTTCTTTTCCATCCAAAGGTTGCCTGGAAGAAATCGCTTTCAGCAATAAGGCCGCCCATTTGTGCAACTTGTTCTTTCTAGCTATTACTTTACTTTGTGTACCTATATCGTGTTTTATGTTCATTACTGTGTTGTACAAATGATTATTATTTATCATTATTTTGCCACCATTGAGCGGTGTTGGCCTAGTGGTGGAATACCTCGACTTTTATACTGAAGGTCGTGGGTTCGAATCCTGGCCGGCCGTGAACCAATGGATTTTTCTTACGAAAAATGTATGTGCGCTAATTGACATTGCTCTTACGGTGAAGGAAAACATCGTGAAGAAACCCGCTGCTTAGTTGGCTCCAGACGTATTCACGAGTTCTTTTACCGGACACGGTCGACTAAGTTGAGAGGGTGGTAAAGGCTCTGGGGAAGCCTACTTTAATACGTGTCCCAGGCCCTACAGCGCCCTTATTAGCAAGGATGCTGTCGCTGTATAAATCCCAATGTTATATTTGCCACCATATTAACATACTAGGCTTCAAACTTTGCCGCCTTATTTACCCCTTAGGGGAAAAATTTCGAAAAATCCTTTCTTATCGGATACCTACGTCATACAAAGAACACACCCTCCAAATTTCACCTGTTTAGGCTGTGCGTTGATCCGTCAGTCAGTCAGTCAGTCAGGATAAAGGATTTTATATGTATAGACTAGCGACCCGCCCCGGCTTCGCACGGCTATATTATGCATGTATTATACATATAAACCTTCCTCTTGAATCACTCTATCTATTAAAAATACCGCTTCAAAATCAGTTGCGTAGTTTTAAAGATTTAAGCATACGAAAGGATATAGGGAAAGGAAAAGCGACTTTGTTTTATATTAAGTAGTTATAGTGATGAAGATTATAACAATATTCAATTGTAATCTTACCTACCTACGGTCCTGGGCGGGCGATATCGCTAGGGCGGGCGGCGGGGATCATCAGTCTATAAGCAACCGTCGCGCGGGGCGGACGTCGTAACGCACGTCTCATAATTTCCGATCGTTCTACTATTAAAACTATATCTAAACCGTTCTATATAAAAAAGTGTTTTAAGTTTTAAATAGTTTTGTTGTGTTTCCTCTATCAGCCATATGTAAATGGTAAGTGATGTCATGGATTTATCAGCTGATTGGTTTATTTTACATTTATTATTGAGTTTATTATAATGATAAACCTAAAATAACAATGCCATCCAACGAGGTAACGCAGCCAGCATTTTGGGGACACTTTTTAAGGTTCCATTTGGACTTTTAATTTTTATTAAATGTTGGGTAGGTAAGTTTATTTAATTACGGTTTTTATTAATGAATTGTTATGAAGGATTATTTTTCTTTGTTACTAAAACGAGTTAATAAAAGTAAACCTAGGAAGGTATTTGTTTGTGAAAATATTTTCTTTTTTGGAACTTGGCTCGTGGCCTTGTCTGCCTTTATTGAACGCAACAGTTAGTTGCTCCAAGTCTAGATAACGAAATTTATAAAAATATTGCTTTGCTATTATTTCGTCTATGCTTTCACGTAGACATAGCTACGGATAAAATATAAAAAAAAATGATTACAAGAAACTCAATATCGACTCCACCTTATACAAGGTAAATTGTTTACGTTGACTTTAGGGATATATCATAAACTATAAGAGATGAATAGCGGAAAATGCTATAAGAAGTAGCATGCCCGATTTTTACAAAAACTAAAACTGCATCATTAGATTTTTGAAAAGTCATTAGCCGCCAGAAATCGAACCTGTTGATATTGCAAAAAAATAATAATCCTTTATTTTTATATACCAATCGATAGTCTTGCTGATAGAGATCAATGCTTAGAAACAAACATAGTATGGCAAATCAAAGGAAATAGGTAATTTTTGTAGTATTAAAAATACACCTGTAAATTATGAAATCATTGAATATAAAAAACTATGTAATAAAATAGGTAGATAAATAAATGTATCTCTGATACCAATTTATTAGATAGAAACATTACTACGAATTCCTTCCTTTGTGGTTCCTCAGACAAAAAGATCTCATCTTGTTAAAACACACAATACAATCCTTTTCATATTGAATATTTAGATATAAATAAGTACGAACGTTAGATTTTTGTTCCCTTTCCGCTTTTTTCCCTTTCAAAATTCCCTTTTAAAATATTAATAATATTATATTTATTATTTAGGTACGGTCTGCTGCATAATTGCAGACCCACCGTAGAGCTCCAAAACGGCTGTTATTATAAGAAGGTTTTCAACACAAGCAAGATTCTAGCTTTATTTGAAGTTTAAAGTCTTTTAACTCATGAATCTATCAAACAAATATTATTAGAATGAAAACATTCCAATAATAGTAATTATAGAACTCTGCGGTGGGTCTGCAATTATGCTGCCGACCGTACCTTTATAGTGTGCTACCAAGCACTATGCATTTCAAGATTTTTTTTAAAGGAAAACGTATTTCCATTTAGCACCGTATCTACATGCATTTTAATTCGGTATTTGTTTTTTCCCTTAAAACCACTTGACCCATTTGGACAATATTTTGTTCAGGGGTAGTCCCAGAGGCGGATCGAGAATTTGTGGGGCCTGGGTTAATACGGCTTCTAGGGACCTAACTAATTAACCCTTCCCCTTTTCAGTTTTGGAAACATCGATATTCCAACTTCGATTTTAACGATGTTGCATCCTTCTGCAGGGTTACCAACCTAATGATCGAACTTCTTTTTAAGACCAGTGTGAGGCTGTAAATTTCCATACAAAAAGCGGTAACGTTTCCCCCCCCACAAACGAAGTACGATTTTGATATTTTTTTTAAATGTTCTAGATCTAGTGGAAAACTAGGTTCAACCGTTTTTATTATAAAGAAATATTGCCTAAGATAAAAGTTATTAGTATCTGAATATCTATATTTTTGACTTAAAAACTTCATCGGGCGTTTCAATTGTTTTTTAATGGACTAAACTGAATTACCAAAAAAGAAAAACGTATAAACCTAGAATAAGATGCAGTGAATTAAACGAGACCAAATTTATTTCATTTTGTGAAGGATAAAGGGGGTAAAAACGTTACGGCCCGCAACATTATTTGAAAGCAAAATGAAGGCAATTACGTCCGAACTTAAACTCTCTCTATCACACGATACGGGTCATTTTTGAAAATACCTACTCGCGCCGTGTATCGAAAACTCATGATTCTCTTAATTTTAGTTTTTAGGGTTCCGTGCTCAAGGGGTAAAAACGGGAGCCTATTACTAAGACTCCTCTGTCTGTCTGTCTTTCTGTCACCAGGCTGAATCTCATTAACCGTGATAGCTATACACAGTTAATCACAGATGATGTAGTTCTTTGCTGCTATAACAATACTAAAAACAGAATATAATTGTAAGGAACCCTTTGTGCACAAGTGCGACCCGCACTTGAGCGGTTTTATTTCAATATCTTAAATTGTTTTAAGGTGAAAGGGTACCTATGGGCTCTCATCATACAAACATAGTCGACTTTTTCCTCTCTGGATAATGACACTAGCACAAATATTTTTGTGCCATAAAACCTATAACTGCCATGACTATGCCCCTATGTTTTGGTTTTTTTCATTTTCTAATTATCATAGAAAATAAGATAAAAAATAATAATTAGGGGCATGGTCATGGCAGTTATAAGTTTTATGCACCAAAAATATTTGCTCTAGTGTCATTATCCAGGGAGAAAACAGTCGACCAGATTTGTAATAGTTTGTATGGAAATATAAAGATCAATTTCAGATCAAAAAGGAACATTTTCTTCTAAAGGGACGCTGGGGCCTTTTATAACCACAGTGCCCTTAGCTGGATTCGTCCCTGGGTAGTCCATAGTGTAAAGAAAGACATAGGCTACTTTCTATCCCGATATTTCCACGGGATCGGGACATACGCCAGGAAAACCTAAGACCACTTCGTATTTTCCGACTTGCCCTGCTTCAAAGCGATTGGTACCTACATAAACGTCGCTCGCGTCGTCTGTTACTAAACGATATGAAATTATTTTGCACGTTTCATTAGCACCCAACCAAATGTGTCAACAGATTGAATTGATGCTTCAAAACAATATAGTTTGCTTTATATAACACACGGCTTGTGGATGCCTTGTGTAGTGCTAGTGCCACTACCTGTTGGCTCAATGGTCACATGCCGGACTGCCAAACACAGGGTTGTAGGTTCGATTCCCTCAGACAAGTATTTATGCTTAGATTTTTGTCTCTGGTCTGGTTGTCTCTATGTATTATAAGTATATATGTATAGTATATATAAGTAGTATATCCGTTGTTTAGCTTACACAAGTCTAGTTACTTAGCTTGGGGCTAGATGGCGATGTGTGGATTGTCCAACAATTTTTATTATGAGTATTTATTTATTTTACTTAGTGCCTCTTATCTAACCCACTACTTCGCGTAGGTTTTAAATTTTCCAATATTCTTTATTAACAGATGCCTACATTATAACATCTACGTACGTTCATATATCAATCAGTCAGTCAGTTCCTCAGGACTTTGAATTTTATACTATAAACTAGCTTTTGCCCGCGACTTCGTCCGCGTAAAAGTCGAAAATGGACCAAGATATCACGTTGTCCCATACAAACTTTGCCCCCCCCTTTTCACCCCCTTAGGGGTAGAATTTCGAAAAATCCTTTCTTATCGGATACCTACGTCATACAAAGAACTCCCCCTCCAAGTCTCAGGTCTCTTCGATCAGCGGTTTAGGCTGTTAGTCAGTCAGTCAGGACAAGGAATTTATATGAATAGATAAACTAGCAACCCGCTCCGGCTTCGCACGGCTATATTATGAATGTACTATACGTATAAACCTTCCTCTTGAATCAAACTATCTATTAAAAAACACATCAAAATCCGTTGCGTAGTTTAAAAAGATCTAAGCATACATAGGGACAGACAGAGGAAAGTGACTTTGTTTTATGCTATGTAATGATGTAGATCATAAATCGTATCACTAGCTTTCACCGAAAAAACATTAACCGACAAAGATTGACCGAATTTTTTTAAAACGTATTAGATAAAAGTTCTTCCCTCAAAATAGTTGGACCATCATCCTGCCACTCGGGGTCTTGGTCCAATTAAGGGCCATGGGCCATCTTCTTTGGATCACCATCCTACAATCAAAAATAATGATGCTGATGATGTCCGCTGACCGATTTCGGCCACAATGACTATTTCTGGCAACCTAAGCAGAAGAAGATGACGAGCTTCGACACTCAAAAATATACAGTCATGAAATGAAAAACTACCCTATGTCCTTATGTGTATGAGCCCTTCTGGGCCCTATCTTAGAGCTCGATTTTGTTGCTATTTCAAGGTAGTAATCGCAGGGCGCAGTTAGCACCCACATAAATGTATATAAACGATATTAGTAGGTTACTTAATATTCGATTATCATAAATCTCTTTTGTCTTTTGTTATAGTGACGTCTTCTGTTATTAGAATTAAATTATCTCGTTAAATTAATTAGTAACTCGTGATAGTAGGTAAGTAATTAGAGTTATTCATTAGGGTAAATTAATTTATCCCGTTAGCTAAAGAGTTATTATACATTATTCCAAACTATTTTTACTGGATTAGTCCATGGAAATTAGTCTTTCCAACGTTCTTGGATTAATTGCATTTATTTAGTTTCTTTTGTTGATAGGCAGATAGGCAGATACCTACATAGCCTTTAGAAAATGGTTAAAAAATACTGACAGATAGACAGACGGACAAGAAAGTGATCTTAGTTTAGTGTTACGGGGCTGTTGCCGCACTTAGCCTTATAATTTTGCCCATTGTGCGTGAATAAGGGTTCCTTTTTTACCTTTTGAGGTACCTACGGAACCCTACAAACATGGGTTAATACGTAAAAAACTTAGGTAAGTACACGTTTCTCTACCCCCACCAAACTTCTCGGCAGTTTATTATAGGGATCTGGAAAGTAATCCAGATTTAATTATTACTATTATCATAGCTTTTATCTAGGTAGGTACATTCCTATACAATTAAACTCTCGCGACCTCCTTGAGATCGAAAAAAATGTATGATGTCAGTTTGGAATAAAATAATCTACTAAGTACTAGATGTTTGGAAATATAAAAACCAATCCATCATCCATCCGAGTTTTTTTTTCACATAATTTTTTCGCGTCACCACAATTTCTAGCACAAAATCTTCAAATGATCCCCATGTATGTTCTGCAATATTCACTGGTTCAAAAGTTATTTGGACTTTTGTAAAATTTTAATCAAAATCAGATTTTAGCCTGAACATCGCAATTACAGCCAAACTATCAGGTCTCGATTCTGCTTTTTTTGTTAAACAAGTTAAATAGTGGAGCTTTTGTACCCCTACACCAATCAAAGTCTTAGATTTATAAAACCCGATGATCCACCCCCCTTGTTATACTATACACTGTATAGTACAATGATATTATCCAGGCTACCAATATTCTCATAAACGTACATAACATACCTATATTCCAACTATTCTAACCCCTTACGGTCTTCGGTGACACTTTCTATTATTATTTATGGAATGGAGAAGTCTCCACATGGAATACTAAAACATGACTTCATGAAATAATAAGGCTCTGGATAAACTGGTAGGACTAGCCGTCCGACAAACTTTAAACGTGGTATTGTTTATTTAGATGTCAGAAAAGAAGAAAGTCAATTTATATTTTAGGTCAAAATCTGAAGAAGTTAATAAGTACTGACTTAAGTTGGTGTTATTTAGAACTTTTGTATTTTCTCATATAGATAATGGTTACGCCACATAGAAATTCCCATTAAAACTTCGCGCCAATCAGGCTTATCTTAATGATGTTGGTATCATTAGTTAGATCAAAAGACTAATAATAAATAAATATAAATATTTCAGGACATATTACACATCGCCATCTAGCCCCAAGCTAAGCAACTTAATGCTTGTGTTATGGGTGCCAGATAACGGATAAACTACTTATATACTTTTTTTTTTGTAAATATATACATATTATACATATAGGAAACACCCAGAACCAGAAACAAGAATTTATGGTCAGCATAAATACTTGTTCCCGGCGGGAATCGAACCCGCAACCTTCTGCGTCGCAGTCGGGTGTTCGCCCGACGCGCCACAGAGGTCGTCATTGGCATATACCTAGTAATCGTTGGCATATACCTAGTATATTTTGTATTACCTACCCTCTACGTATAATCCTATTTTGTCGCAATTATCGCGAGACACAGCGTCTCGTGGGAGTCCCCTGCTTGAGTTTCTGGCACCTGGAGTGCAATACCCTGGGTATTGCACTCCAGGTGCCCAATACACACATAGAAATACACATAGAAATTCCCATTAAAACTTCACTACACACATCCCACATACACATAGAAATTCCCATTAAAACTTCGCGCCAATCAGGCTTATCTTAATGATGTTGGTTTCATTAGTTAGATCAAAAGACTAATCGTTGGCATATAGTATATTTTGTATTACCTACCCTCTACATATAATCCTATTTTGTCGCAATTATCGCGAGACACAGCGTCTCGTGGGAGTCCCCTGCCTGAGTTTCTGTGTATTGGTCACCTGGAGTGCAATACCCTGGGTATTGCACTCCAGGTTCTGATAGCCCTCGCTGGTTTTGAGTCTCAAATAGACCAACTACCGGTATACGAAACAGACACGTGCTCATTCTGTTTACCATCTCCAGAGGAGAAGCGAATAGCAGAAGACAGGTTAGTGCGATATTCCTCTCAGTTTCCCTATACGAAGCAGACAAGTGCTGGCAGTGCTCATCCTGTTTACCATCTCAGAGTAGAAGAGAATAGCAGAAGACTCATTTTCCCTCCTCTCACGTCTCGTATGCCAACGGTTACATAGTTTATTAGCTAATTGGTTAAGTACCATCCTTAATACAGTCCAATCAATATAATACTTAGATACTATGGTTTAGTATTGTATTTTGTCACCCCGCGCCAACGGTTAGGCACGTCCATTAAACTCCTGGCCGTTGCAGCTATAATTTTGGAAATTGATTCCAAAACACGGCAACACCATATAACAAACGTAAGCTAACGTTTTGTTTGCAATTTATTTAGTACAGGAACGATTCAGGAACTTTATTTGTGCGGTACCAACAACTCGGTGTACCTACTAACAAATCCTGAAATGTAAACATGGTTTTATTTAGATTTTGTGTAAACATTACGACTACGTAGAGCGACGGAACTACTGGTATGATTATGTGTGAAATGATGTTTATAACTAGTGTAGCTACCTGTTTAGTTAGGTAGTCCTAAAATCACTACATAGTATAAAATAAAGTCACTTTTCGCCGTCCCTATGTCCCTATTTCCCTTTGTATGCTTAGATCTTTAAAACTACGCAACGGATTTAGATGCGGTTTTTTTAATAGACAGAGTGATTCAAGAGGAAGGTTTATAATATGTATAATACATGCATAATATAGCCGTGCGAAGCCGGAGCGGGTCGCTAGTCCACGATAAAAGAAATGTATGAAAGAGGGCTGAGGTAGTACGAAATGTCGCAAGCAGGTCCGGGTATGATCTTAGTTTACCCAGTGAAATTCTGGATTTATTTACTAGCAACCCACCCCGGCGTCGCACCGGCTATATTATGCATGTATTATACATATAAACTTTCCCCTTGAATCACTCTATCTATTAAAAAAACCACATCAATATCCGTTGCGTAGTTTTAAAGATCTAAGCATACATAACATACACTGACAGCGGGAAGCGACTTTGTCTTTTTTGTCCAATTTTGTCGCAATTAAAGGTACGTATTTTCAAGATTCAATTTCGATAGGCTAAAATAACAACCAAAGAACATGACCATGCGACCACCAAGACGAAGATGGCAGTATGATTACGACTTTAGAAATGACTGGTGTGCGTGCAATAGCTACGGATAGCGATCAATCGAAGAAAGGTAGAGAGGCATTTTCCCTGCAGTGGGACAGTGTGGGCTCTTTTTTAGACTCTGCCGCTACTGAAGCTACACAATCAACAGCAATAAAATGTGTAATAAACCGAATTACCGGTACCTACCGGTAATTGGTATCTACCGTTTGAATTCCTATTTTGATACGGTATAAATTTTGATTAAATTTTCCTTGAGGAAAAGGCCTGCCTTTTTATTCTGTAAGCACACAGTTCATTAGACTTGTAAATTAAATTTTCATGCGCTGTGCACATTTTGCAAATGATCATCATCTAACAAGAGATGGCGTGTTTTACTCCCTCTGATTACCCCATTTTTATATGTGATGTTTCTCGGAAAATGAGGTGATTTTCATGTTTCATACGTTCATATTCACGTTTTGCTAGCGTCTCGATAAATGTGAAAACATCGTATATTGTGTGGATAAAGCGCGATACACACTGGAAGGATAAAACGTAGATAAGAAGTGATAGAATAGGTCTCTGTCAAATCAGAATTAAGCTCTGTTCAAAGTATTTATACGTAGACTCTTGAACTGGCTTGAAATCCTGAAAAAGAGTATGGAAATTAAGCAAGAAACCCAATTTTCGGTACATTCAAAATTTAGCACATTTCTTAATTTGTGTTATAGAGGAAAAATAAAAAAGCCCGCCTTCGCCGCCGCGCCGTAAAGAATTTTAAGTAACAACATAAATGAAAGTCAAACAGACCAGTAAATACCCCAGCTACTGATGTGCTTTCACAACTTATTGGACGGGATTTGACTTGTAAATAAATGCTTAAAAATGCTTATAAATAAAATAAAATTCTTGAAAAACCAATATACCAATAACCAAAAAGAAAAAAATGCAATATATCGGAATCCACAAGCAAAAAAGAAGAATGAAATAAATAGGACCTTAATGAGTCATACGAGGTCCGTGCAGCATGCGTCAATTTATTACGTCAATTCTTGCACGTCGTGTTAGTTCAGAGCCTTAATCTCACATCTTTTCCCATCCATGTGCTTCGTGCCTAACTACCTACTATATATATCTACCTATATGAATAGACACAGCTACGTCGATCGAGGTCGGCTGCTAAACATTTCGTCATGATGTTTGTGTTGACATTGTGCCTAATGCTTCCTGAATGAACCGTTCACACCTGCTGCTAAAGGGAACAATTGTGACGTTGGTTAAGGAAGATAACTGGGGAATTTTCAGTTTTAGTAAATTGTGTACTATGTGCGTATGCGTCACCTGCAAGACCACAACGTCTATTACAATGGATTAAAATGTCGCTGTAATCACCAAGAAGGTTTCTTACAATCAGAAGGCCCATTCTCGTAAATAACTTTGTTTAAATTACATTGCAATATCATTCCAATTGCATTTCGATTGCAAAAGATACCCTCAAAATCAGTTTTTTTTTAACTAACTTTGAGTAGGGTACTTTGAGCTACTTTGAGGGTATTATTTGTGATCGAAATGATAATGAAATGTAATTTGTACGAGAATTGGCTTTCTGGGCCTGATTGGACATATTAAGTTCTTTGCATAAACTTTTAAAACTCCCCGATTTGTATTCATGGTAGGTAGGTATTATCGTTTATTGATCGTTGTCCGATCGATGGAGTTCTTTCAATCAAACCACGGGCAAATCAAACTGTCCGCTGTTCTATCAATCGAACCATCATCACTATCACTACATAGTATAAAACAAAGTCGCTTTCTTTGTCCCTATATCCCTATGTATGCTTATATCTTTAAAACTACGCAACGGATTTTGATGCGGGTTTTTTTAATAGATAGAGTGATTCAAGAGGAAAGTTTATATGTATAATACATGCATAATATAGCCGTGCGAAGCCGGGCGGGTCGCTAGTAGTTATAATAATAACAAATTGTATTGGTAATAAATTTACTGGAAGAATACCGTGATACCGGGTTTTAATCGCGTAATTTTTTATATTTATCGGACGTTTTGACTATGTTGCAATTGTTATGGTCGCGAGAAGCCTATAAAGTATAACCATGACTCACTGATCTCCTCAATTTTGAAGAGGAAAACTAATTAACTTAGTATTTCGCGTGCCTAATTTCAGGATAATTTTTAAGTTCATATATTATTTCTATATTCCACAGAAGGTAGGTAGCAAAGTCTTTGTATTTATAATGGATGTGCATAAATAAATATAGAAACTAAAAATACTTTAGGTACTTAAATAGAGGAAAATCAAAGGTATGGATACAAACCACAAAATTCCCCCACTAAACAAATAATGTTTAATTATAACGTTTCCATGACATTTTATGCATTTATGACATGACATTTTTTTTGAATTTGCGTATATCGAGCCATAGCAACCCAATTAAGGTGGACGCAGATTGATCAGAGTCGAAAGAATCTAATTATTTGCCGTCCACGGGAAAAGGTACCGTATAGTAATAGAGATAAGGTACGGTCGGCTGCATAACTGCAGATCTACCGTAGAGCTCCAAAACGGCAGTTAAAAGAATGTTTTCATCACGAGCAAGATTCTAGACACCTGCTTTAGGTGAAGTTTAAAGTCTTCTAACTCATCAATTTATCAAACAAAACTTACTAGAATGCAAACTTACCAATAATAGTAATTTTTTAACTCTACCGAGGCCTGCAATTAGGCAGTGATGGACCTTATCACTATTAATATAAGGTACCTTTTTCCGTGGACGGCAAAAATTCGATTCTTTCGGCTCTGAGCAGTCTGCGTCCAGCTGGGATGATTCTCATTAGACCAGGCCGAGTTTGTTGCAGAGCTAGGCATCGCCCTGAATAGCATGGATTAAGTTGCTTGCGCTATAAAAATCATCAAGATTATATATTTAAAGGCTATAAATAATAATAAATAAATATTGCAGGACTTTCCACACATCGCCATCTAGCCCCAAGCTAAGTAACTAGACTTGTGTTATGGGTTCTAGACAACGGATATATTACTATATACTTTTCTTTTATAAATATGTACTTATAATACATAGAAACAACCAGACCACAGACAAATATCTAAGCATAAATACTTGCCTGAGGCGGGAATTGAACCCGCAACCCTGTGTTTGGCAGTCCGGCATGGTGACCATTGTGACCATTGTGAGTATAAAAGAGAGCCCACATTGTAGTCTCACTGGGGAAATGCCTCTCTACCTTTCTTCCATTTATCAAGATCCGTAGCTATTGCAAGCACACCAGTCATTTCTAAAGAAGTCGAAAACATAACGCCATCGTTGTCTCGGTGGTGGCGTAGTAATGTATCTGTGTCCATTCAGTTGTTATTTTAGCCCATCGAAAATAAATTTAAAAAATAAGTACCTTTTTTGACGTGATAATGTCTAGTAAATTGTGTGATGTCATGCGTCATGTTCCGGTAACATGACGCGTCTGTTGCCGTTAGGAAACAAGAGTATTGTGCCAACTGGGTCGTCAATTTATATTCTCACTGGATGACGTACTAATTGTCATTCAGTAAAGAGAATTTAATCTGATTTACTGCTAGCGGAGTACCACTTCAAAAAAGAACAAGTTTCATTATGTTAAAATCTTCGTTTGTAACTGGATTACCAGAAAAGAGCAAAATTTCTTCATAGGTGAAGTTCAAACTGATTACCAAACCTCGGTTACCATGGCGGCCGAAAGGATCAAGAAATACGCGGATGAAAACGTGGCTGGGGCTCTACTAGTAGAAGATTAACAAATTTTATATGACCAAATGACCACACTTAGTAAAAATCTGTAACATCAGTGAATTATAGTTCTAACATGTTGTTGATAACGATGATCTGTTCTTTATCATAGCGATAAATAATGATAAGGGGCCGCGTGCCACTTAGAACCCCTGCACACTACAAACTTTCTACCGTATAACTCATCCACAAATTCACAACTTACTCCTAGCAGAATTTTATGCCATCTATCTAGACTACATCGCGGGCTTAAGCTAGTGTACCTATAATTATGTACATTTAAACGGATATATTCGCGTTTTTTATTTTTGTTTTAAACCTGACTTTTCAGGCACTTTGCAGATCCCATGGTCACAGTCAGACTGAGATGACATTCGTCTTACAAAAAATATTATGTGAATTACTGTCAAACTACCGCTTACTTAAGAGAATCATGAGTTATCGATACGCGGCGCGAGTAGGTATTTTCAAAAATGACCCGTATCGTGCGATAAAGAGAGTTTAAGTTCGGACGTAATTGCCTTCATTTTGTTTTCAAATAATGTTGCGGGCCTTAACGTTTTTATCCCCTTTATCTTTCACAGAATTAATTAAATTTGGTCTTATTTAATTCACTGCATCTTATTCTAGGTTTATACGTTTTTATTTTTTGGTAATTCAGTTTAGTCTATTAAAAAACAATTGAAACGCTCGATGAAGTTTTTAAGTAATAAATATAGATATTCAGATACTAATTACTTTTATCTTAGGCAATATTTCTTTAAAATAAAAACGGTTAAACCTAGTTATCCATTAGATCTAAAAACATTTACAAAAATTATCAAAATCAGACTTCGTTTATGGGGGGGAAAACGTTACCGCTTTTTGTATGGAAATTTACAGCTTCACACTGGTCTTAAAATTAATAAAAAAGGTTTCATCTGACGCAGAATTGACTAACGGTGTCTCGAGGTATTGCAGTTATTGCTTGCGGGGTTTGAGACCTAACGAAATTGCAGAACTGGGTCCCAAACCGGTGATACTCTCCAACCCTCCTCTCTAATGTGTACCTATATAAAAATCTCAATTCATCCCAAAATAATAACAATATTTATGGATACACCAGCTGCACCCCGCGGATTTACCCGCGTTATGGAATGTCCAGCAATATTTATTTTAATTTTTTATGTATTTCTTATAGCACAATGTGTGCTCTATTATAATAAGTTAACCAAAGCCAGGATATATATCCTGGCTTTCGTTAAGCTACATAGCTATAACGATACCTACAAGCCAAAGTATGTGACATGTTAATTAATTTGAACTTAACAATAAGAATCCATAGACATGATTTAAATTTCCCTTCAAAAATATTGTTATGAGCCCCCATGAGTTTCCTGTGGCTTCTTCTCATTGGAGGGCGCGTTCTGAAGCTATATCACTACATAGTATAAAACAAAGTCGCTTTTTCTGTCCCTATTTCCCTTTGACTGCTTAAATCTTTAAAACTACGCAACGGATTTTGATGGGGTTTTTTTTAATAGATAGAGTGATTCAAGAGGAAGGTTTATATGTATAATACATGCATAATATAGCCGTGCGAAACCGGGGCGGGTCGCTAGTATTCTATAACTCAGCTTTTAAGACGTTTGATTGAGTGCGATTTCATGCAACAAATACAGAATTAAATTACTAGATATCTTCAGACTTCGTTTACTTATTATTATCGCCATCGAAATCAAACCAACCGGGTTGCTGACGGTGATCATTTTTAACCGACTTCAAAAAAGGAGGAGGTTCTCAATTCGTCGCGTATATATAATCACCGATTACTCGAAAACGCCTGGAGCGATTTGAAAAATTCTTGTTTTGTTCGAAAGAGGATAACTTACAAGTGGTCCCAAAAAAAATTGTATGAAGATCTGATGAGGATCTGATGAGTGATGAACAGAATTGCACCTCGACAGTGCATCGATTTCCACCAGTGGAATTGGCCCTTAAACTAATAGTTACCGATAAATGTTATATCTGAAACCACCTTCTCATCAGACAACTCTTCAATCGGTTACGATTATTCCTTTAAGCATTTAAGATTTTGTTGTGATTTAGTTCTAATGTGAAGCCCTCATAAACAATATTACTTTCCATTATCGCCAATCGACAGAGTTTTTTGTATGAAATTGACATACGCATTGTATGAAATTCACATAAGAAGTAACTTGCCAACCATTTTTTGGGTCGGGTTATCATTCGTCAATTTTCGTAATTGGTCAGTTTCTCTAACTGGTCAGTTTACCTCATTCGTCAGTATGGCGAAATTCGTCAACAGGTCAGTTTCCTTTCTTGTCAGTTTCTTTAACTCGTCACTAGCCCAGTCAGTGATGTCAATATTATCTTAATACTAGCAGCGCTTCGCGGTTTCACCCGCGTAACTCCCGATCCCGTGGGAATATCGAAATATAAAATAGCCTTACTCGACAAATTGACTATTCAACATAAAAATATTTTTTCAATTCGAATAAGTTTTTCCCGATATTAACGCCTTCAAACAAACAAACAAACTCTTTGGCTTGATAATATTAGTATCGATAATATACCTACATACAGTCTTTTTTTATTCGCAGCAGATTAAACTTAAAAAACAATTCTTAAGCTGGTTATTTGTCTAACGCAAGACCATTTGTTGTTGGCCTATGTAAATTTCATAAAAATAATGGTTAAATTGTCTGTGAAGTTGGTTTACGTACGATAATTTTATGATAACGTCATAAGGAACCGATGAAAAATTGTTTTTTTTTCTTTTTTTTTTCCTTTTTTTTAGTTTTTAATTTTTTTTTCATTAATATTTTTTTTCCTTTATATATAAGTCTTCTATTTGTCACTCGTCACCATAACACAAGCCCAGATGAGCGATATTATTATTAAACAAATGACGTCATTGTTGACATGACGTCACCGGAACGTGACAATCACGTCACACAATGGGAACGTGACAATGACGTCAATTTTTTTGTGAATGCATGTGTTCCATCAATTTACTAGACGTTGTCACGTCAAAAACTATCTATTGGCGATAATGGAAAGTAATTTTAGGGGCTATCGAGCGATCGAAAGTATGTAGCCTACGAGATTCTTAGCCACTTATCTCAGGTCAGATTCACTCTTAAAATAGTTGGGTAATTGTGACGTGTTCGTGACGTCAGAGCACCGTTCGAGATGACGGTCAATTGCGCGTGCGTCTGCGCAATAAAGCTGGGCGGGAAATTAGGTTACTACCTGTGTTTATGTTGTTAGGAAGTTATGGTTTTTCGTAAAGATTTTCATGTAAATGTAATCAATAGACGTGTGGTTTAACAAACTACGTCACATATCCAGTAGAGGCTGTTTATGAGGATTGTAAAATTTCGAAACCGATCAGTGGTTTTCAATTGATTTGCTTGTGTTGTACAATCCACGGTCAAAAGTCTCTGACCACCGTAATGTTTACAATCCTGTGCAGCACTATTTGAACATTATTTTTATGTACATAGGCCAACAATAAATGGTCTTGCGTTAGACAAATAACCAGCTTAAGAATTGTTTTTTAAGTTTAATCTGCTGCGAATAAAAAAAGACTGTATGTAGGTATATTATCGATACTAATATTATCAAGCCAAAGAGTTTGTTTGTTTGTATTGAAAACGTAACCTGTGGATCGAACCCACGTCGGTTGGTGTAGCGGGTGACGGCTTATACCACTCACACAACTAAACACATAGCTAACATGTTGACAAATAATAATCACACTGAGTACTTTTAATTCAAGTAGGTATTTATGTTTGTGTGTAACGTCTATTAGATGAAGGTCGTAACTCCAATACTTGTTGATAGTACTAGTAGCAAACTAACCATTTACTTATGACCCATACTGTACTTGTAAACCAATGAAGTATAATTTTATGTAGGTGAATATTATATTTAAACAACCAGTAAGAGAAAAGAAATTCGGTGGTGACAGACATATAGACAGACAGAGAGACTATTATATTAATAAGACAGACGGACAAGAAAGACCTTTTTTTTTAACTTTTGGGGTACGAAACCCTAATAAACAAAAACTCAATGTAAGTATATCTGCATGTTTATTTATTTCTCTTTTTAATTTCCAATTAATATTTTCCAGTGTGCTCTGTAGTCCCGCAAATTGTTTGATTTGGGAATGTCGGAATAAAAAGTATCATAGAAAAAAAAAAAGAAAAAAAAGTAGACAAAAGTTTCAGGTCTTCAACTATCTACATAGGTATCGAGTTTCATCGTAATCGGAAAGATTTTTGTCAAAACTACTGTAGTTTTGACAAAAATCTTTCCGTGTCACATAAATCATGTTTTTTCTGACACTGTCACTATCAAAGTTAAGTTCCTAGTGTAAAACGGTTTAGTGAGCAAAGACCTTTGAATTTCCATTTATTGCAAGTACTTTTGGCAGTCGTTACAACGTTTAAACATTTGACCCCAAATTTGAATGAAACGTTTAATTCAATGAGCTGCCACGCTATTGACTTACCTTTTAAATTTTTGCTATTATTTTATTAAAGGCGTTGTTAACCTATAAGGTCATATTGTCCTTTAATGCAAATCTGAACTACTTTTACTTCTGACAGTACCAAGTATATAAAACATATGAGACGAGTACCCCGTTAGTTTTTAGGGTAAAAACGGACCCTATTACTAAGACTTCGCTGTCCGTCTGTCTGTCTGTCTGTCACCAGGCTGTATCTCATGAACCGTGATAGCTAGAGAGTTGAAATTTTCACAGATGATGAATTTCTAATTTCTAAACAAATAATAAAAACAGAAGAAAGTAAATATTTTTTTGAGTTTCTTTTTGAAGTGAAAACTTCTTATGGCGCGTTGGGCACTTTTGTGGGTGAGCATTTTCAGCCGTTCTCGCGACAGACGACAGATTTTCTCGCGACAGATGAGATTTTACACAGATATACAGTTTTTTAATTTGGCTGTGAGTGTATTTTTGATACTGTGAATACATCCCACGTGGGCCGTAGGTATATTATGTAGGACAAGTTTACGGTATAATCTATTAAATTTAAATCAAAGTGGAAACTAAGAGGTCTTTATTCTTAAACATAGTTCCCTAAATACCTACCTTCATAGTTATCTAACTAATGAAGAATATAGTACATTGTTACCCTAGGTATGAAAGTGACTTATTTAGTGCCGAGCTGCCGAAACATAAGATGAGTTATGAAAAATAATTTTGTTTGTAACGATCTCTGAAACTTTATTGGGCCTATTTCAATGTAACTTGGTATTGAGGATACATTGAATCTTTGTTTGTAACCCTTCTTTCTGTTTCTTTCCCGATGTTAACTGTGATTTATACACGGGTAAAACTGGAGGCTGCTGCTAGTAAATATGATGGGGTAGGTTAGGTTAGGTTGAACGCACATCACCCTAACCTAACGGATCGATAGCTCGCCATAGCCAGGCCATTTAATTTATATTATAGGCTGACGAGACGCAACGTTCACTTGTTGAAGTCCCTTATTCCGTACCCAAAGGGAAGAAACAGGACCCTATTACTAAGACTCACTGTTCAACACTTTGTTCGTCTGTCTGTCACCAGGCTGTAAACCTAGCTAGAGAGTTTAAGTTTTTACAGATTATGTATTTCTGTTGCCGCTTACCTAAACAACAAATTTTAATACTAAAGACAGAAAAAGAAATAAATTGGGCTCCCATACAACATTGTACGGAACCCTTTGTACGCGAGTTCGACTCTCACTTGGCCGGTTTTTTATTTATGTAAGGTGCTATTGCAAAGTCACCGGGAGCATTCGGCATTTCACCTTTCAGCAGGTGGGCAATCAAAAAGTTTGTACCTACCTATCCTACGTTATTACTTCGAAAATTCTTTATAGCAGTTTTACCACTCTAATTTTGTCTCACTGGGCCCTGTTATAAAACCCCAGAAAAGCCGACCCTCCATTAACTAACTGCCGAAGTTGATTAAAAATGTATATTAATTCAAAGGGTTCGCTCATCAGAATGACATGACTAGGCAGGTGTATAACCGGTACAGCTGACAACTTGATTACTCAATAAAGCCTGGATAGTTAGATCAAGTAAGGGAACAATCCCTTATTAATTACAAAAAACGGCCAAGTGCGAGTCGGACTCGCGCACGATGGGTTCCGTATTCGAGCCCCACTTAAATATTTTTTATTTATGTTTTTAGTAAGTATTTGTTGTCATAGCTGTAACAGAAATACATCATCTGTGAAAATGTCAACTGTCTAGCTTCATGGTTTATGAGATACAGCCTGTTGACAGACGGACATACAGACAGACAGCCAGCGAAGACTTATTAATACGGTCCCGTTTTTAACCCTTTGGGTACTTAACAATAAAACAAATTCTAGGTTTAAATACATAAATCATGATTAAACAATTAATATTATAATTATATTACTATATATTAAAATAATTAAATTATAATAATTTATTTTATATATTTATTATATATATATATATTTATTAATAATAATAATATAAATTATTTATAATAATATTAATTAATTTATTAATTAATTTATATTTAATTTAATATTAATTATAAGTAATAAATAATCTTTCTTTTTTTCTTTATTTAATATTGAATATAAATACATAAATCATGATTAAACAATTAATATTATAATTATATTACTATATATTAAAATAATTAAATTATAATAATTTATTTTATATATTTATTATATATATATATATATTTATTAATAATAATAATATAAATTATTTATAATAATATTAATTAATTTATTAATTAATTTATATTTAATTTAATATTAATTATAAGTAATAAATAATCTTTCTTTTTTTCTTTATTTAATATTGAATATAAATACATAAATCATGATTAAACAATTAATATTATAATTATATTACTATATATTAAAATAATTAAATTATAATAATTTATTTTATATACTTATTATATATATATATATTTATTAATAATAATAATATAAATTATTTATAATAATATTAATTAATTTAGTAGTCAGGCTACCGTTAGTTTTTTTCGTAATTGATTTACAAGGAGATTTTAACTAACTGACTTTTTATATGACTTTGGTAAGTCAACAGTTTATTTCGTTCAAGTCAAAATAGTTATTTTGATCACCGAATGAATCTTCACAACGATATAACAATTATTTTTTGCATATTTTAAACTTTTTAGAGTATGAAGCTATCAAAGTACTTGAATTTATGTCGAGGGATATGGTCCCCGAATTCACGATACCAAAATCTCTTTAAAATATTGACTTGCAGCACTCCGTGGTTTCATATATTCATATTTCATATTCATTTATTTCATAAAACATGGGTACAATAGTGGTGTTGATTTAGATTAAGTAGTTACAGTCATGTTTTGCCTTATCGGCATATGAAGATGTCAAAAGAAAGAATTCGCGTATTCCGCGTAACTCCCGATTCCGTGAGAATATCGGAATAAAAAGTAGCATATGTTATTCCCAATGAATCAAAGTATCCTCATACTATATTATTAAAATCGGTCCAGTAGTTTCGGGGCATATTCATACAAACAAATGAACAAAAAAATATTTCATTTTATAATATTGGTACAGATGTAAATTATCTGATAGACATCTAGGACTTACTTCCGCACGTCAAGATTGTAAACCTGCAAAACTTATTTACTGTTGTTATTATGTTATTGTTTTTACAATAACATGTAAAAATCAATTTATTTATTTACTTTGTATTGAGGACCCAGTTGGCACAATGGTCACCACGCCGGACTGCCAACACAGGGTTGCGGGTTCGATTCCCGCCTCAGACAAGTATTTATGCTTAGATATTTGTCTGAGGTATGGTTGTTTTTATGTACCTATTATAAGTATATATTTACAAAAGAAAAAGTATATGTAGTATATCTGTTGTTCTAGCACCCATAACACAAGTCTAGTTACTTAGCTTGGGGCTAGATGGCGATGTGTAGAATGTCCTGCAAAATTTATTTAAATTTTTTTTTTTTTTTTTTAATTTTTTTTTTTTTTATTTGGACTTTTAATTTAGTGTAAGTAAAGTAGGTAGTTTATTTAATTAATTTAAGTTTTCGTTATTTAATTGTTATTTAGTATAGTTTAGTTGATTTAAGTATGTATCTAAAAATATAAATTCATAGTAAAATAATTATATGTTTAGGACTTTAAAAAAAAAAAAAATTGATAATTCCGTACAAAATAAAAAACACATACGAAACCTTTCACACACCTTAATTTATTTAAATTGTTAAGTAATAAAATAAAATTCACCGACATCTTCAACTTGACACGAGTGAATTAAAAAACAATTACAGAAAAATATGACGCCATTAACCGTATAAATACAAGACTTCGAAAACGCGGTACGGTCAAATAAAAGAACAGTTTTAATAAAAATTAATTAAATGTCCCTTAAAAAGGACATGTAATTTCAAAGATAGGTATAGGTGGTATAATATCTGACTTAAGGTGAAAGGGTACCGGGCGGCGCTCTCTCCATACAAACGTAGTCGACTGTTTTCTCCCTGGATAATGACACTAGAGCAAATATGTTTGTTGCATAAAACCTATAATGCCCCTATGTCTTGATTTTTTTCATTTTCTGATTATCATAAAAATTAAGATTAAAAAAACAAAAAAAAAACATAGAGGCATGGTCAATATGGTCATGGCAGTTATAAATTTTATGCAACAATAATATTTGCTCTAATGTCATTATCCTGGTAGGAAACAGTCGACTACGTTTGTATGGGGAGAGAGCCCGGTACTCTTTCCTCTTGACATATCTACATAATATGCGAAAGTTTGTATCTTAGTATATTTGTTAAAATTACTGAACCGATTGTGAAAAATCTTGACACGTATAGATCACTGGATCTCTAGAATAGCACATAATAATAACCCTTCCGGGACTAGGCTGTTCACACGTCTGAACGTCCAAGGGGTTATTTCGCCAACTTGCTAAATAACACGAGTGTCATAATGCATAACAGACATATAACACGATTGTTAAGAAGATCGACTGTTACATGCATTACTAGTAATATAGCTTATTTGTCAGAACGAGCTAGTACCGAAAAGTACTACATATTACATAGTCCAAATAATAGAACGTTTGAGTGTCAGAATGTTTAAATTGATCACGACATACATCATTAGTTAAATACATTAAACTGACAGGTCATCTGTCTGTCAGTATAGTCCATTTACTATGGATTATAGATTATTTAATTCTTCCAAAACGTCATTTTAACCGACTTTATAAAGGAGCAGGTTCTCACCTTACTTCATTTCAAGTCAATTTGATTAATAAATGGACCATACTCTTTAGTTAGATATTCCCACGGGATCGGGACTTACGCGGGCAAAACCGGGGGGAGCAACTTGTAAGTAATGTTAAAGTAAGAACAGGCAAGGAAGGTAGAGTATCAAATGACAAAACCATACCGACAGCTTCCGATGCGTAGCTGATGCCCATTTATGAAGCGAACACGTTCTGCGTAACATAAGTAGGCACTATACGGGACAAAGGTAAGAAAAATGTTATGAAGCCAGCTCTATAGGTTTATAGACGCCATAGGTCTATAGTTTTAAGTGTCTAGGCTGTGTCTAGGCACATGAGTAACTACTCATGTGGTCTAGGCGTCACTTTATCGTAAGGGCGTGTCTAGATGACACGCGTCGACCACGAAAAGATTGTCAATTCTGTGCCATATTATCTATTCTGTGGCGAAAAATAAAATAAGCTGATTACGTACGTGAAATAATATTATGAAGTGAGCGTCTGAGCGTAAATCTAAAATCTCTTTTTGCATAGATTAATTAAAATTTGTTTTAGGAATAATTTTAAGAAATAAGAAATAATTGACGACCCAGTTGGCACAATGGTCACCATGCCGGACTGCCAAACACATGTAGGGTTGCGGGTTCGATTCCCGCCTCAGACAAGTAGATTTATGCTTAGATATTTGTCTGTGGTCTGGTTGTTTCTATGTATTCTATGTATATATTTACAAAAGAAAAGTATATAAGTAGTATATCCGTTGTCTAGCACCCATAACACAACTCTAGTTACTTAGCTTGGGGCTAGATGGCGATGTGTGGAATGTCCTGAAATATTTATTTATTATTTATTTATATAGCAGAATAAATGATTGCATGATTGCATATTATAAATATTTGTTTGAGGCGGGAATCGAACCCACAAAGTTCTCGAGTTTTCGCCCGGCGCGCCACAGAGGTAGTCAGATATATTTGGAAGTCACAGCGAGCGCCTACTTACTGGTAGTCAAACAATACTATACAGTTCCGTCACCCAGCGAGGTCCTCGTAACTGATTGTATCATTCATTTGTTTCATTTGTGCCACGTGATTTAGGAGGTACAAGTGATGAACGCCGGACGGGACGTAAACCAGTTTAAAAAGTGCTACATTTAGCACCAAAAAAATTAATTTGACTTCTTTGTGTGCAAGGTGAATACAGTTAAAATATAATAAAACAAAATGTAATAATCTAAGTGTGAACCAGGCAAGAGATCTAAAATAATATTTTTTTTACAAATTTTTTTTTAATTACTTTTGGAGGCATGAGATAAAAATGCCTCTAAAAGTTGTGAGATGATGCTAGAAATATCATCATTTGGAGGCTCGCTCGGGGTCGCTCTGCCACTAATCCCCAATTTTTGACGTAGGAACATTGCTGAAATAACTATGCGTATTGTTTTTAATTCGATTGAGAAAAAGAATCAACATGGCAAAACTCCGCAGCTACGAGTGGGATCCTCACCAATAGAAAAATGGCTCCTTTGCCACACATGTCAAATTGGGCCACCATCTCAGTTTAGTCTAAATCTATACTAATATTATAAGAGATTTGTTCTCCTCCAGGCTCTGAAAATACTAGACCAAGTCAAAAGTATTTTTTTTTATTCATTTGGATGGATACATTGCTGCATTGGAAATACCATAGGCTACTTTTTATCCCGATATTCCCACGGATCGGGAGTTAGGGCATGTTCAGATGACACGCGTCGACCACGCGCCCGCCACGCGCATCACACGCGTTGACCACGCGTTGAACACGCTTTGAAATTAATTTGAGTCTTATGAAACATCAATCGATCTCAAATTGCATTTATCCACGCGTCCGTCAAGCGCCTGCTTGCAGAAATGCACATAAAATGTCATCTGAACACGCCCTAAACGCGGGTGAATCCGCGGAGCTCTTTTGGTTATATATAGATAAATCGCTATAAGTTCATCTCTTCCAACACTTCAAAAGGTCGTCGCTTCGATCCATTAACAATTCCACACTGCTTTCTTGAACCGAATGACTTGTTAAGATATTATCACTGTCACCGCTTTATTTTTATTCTGCTTCGTGAATGTCAACTGTCAATTTGCGAAATTATTTCCCTTTTTCATGGACCTGTGGCCTTTTATGCGCTTTTTATTAGTTTCATTTCCTACTTTGATGTTTTATACTTTACTAGCGACCCGCCCCGGCTTCGCACGGCTATATTATGCATGTATTATACATATAAACCTTCCTCTTGAATCACTCTATCTATTAAAAAAACACCATCAAAATCCGTTGCGTAGTTTTAAAGATTTAAGCAGTCAAAGGGAAATAGGGACAGAAAAAGCGACTTTGTTTTATACTATGTAGTGATTGGATTCGCTTTGTCCGCAAATATAGGACAAATGTTATTTGGTATCCTTTCCTTTTTGACGATGGAATGTCAATTGGATTAAGGACAATGGATTTACGAGACAGTTGGCACTGAATTGGTTGATCCTTTTACCTCACCGAATCAAATATTTTACGATGGATTCTTTTTTAAAAGGAGAATATTATTAAGTAAATATTAATTAAAATTTTCTACACTTTGTTTGTATGGAATGTTTTTAAGTGTTTATAAAAATACGAAGATGGACAATTTCGGGTCTAGCTAAGGAGTAGGAAGTATCTGATTGCGGTTTTTTTCTCGCATTTTTTAGCACAGGGCATTTTGTAATCGTATACGCACTTGCGAATAAAAAATCGCGTCTAATTAGCATCATAACCATAGTATAATAATTATTCATTATTGACGACCCAATTGGCACAATGGTCACCATGCCGGACTGCCAAACACAGGGTTGCGGGTTTGATTCCCGCCTCAGACAAGTATTTATGCTTAGATATTTGTGTGTGGTCTGGTTGTTTCTGTATTATAAGTATATATTTACAAAAGAAAAGTATATAAGTAGTATATCCGTTGTCTAGCATCCATAACACAAGTCTAGTTACTTAGCTTGGGGCTAGATGGCGATGTGTGGAATGTCCTGCAATATTTATTTATTATTATTATTTGTATAAATGTTCAATGATTCACTCTGTACTTTGATAAACGAACTCGAAAATCCCCGAAAACGTCTCGCATTAGCCGCTTACTTACATCCACAGATATGTCGCAATAAAACGGCAACTAATATAAGATTCACGTCACCAACCATAGCCAGAGTCAGCCATAGTTCGTACCAGCCTCGCATACCAACTACAAACTACAGCGTAACTAGGAACTTAATGAAGAACGTGGCCAAAACGGGAACTAATGTGCTGTCATCTATACGCACGCACCATAGAAATCGCACGTCCTAATACTAATTATATGGCACCTTCTTATTCATATATAGGGGCCCTACCGCGCTAGTGCGTCGGCTTCAAGCCGAGACGCCGATATCCCAACCCGCGCCTCACAATGGGCGGAATTTCGAGCCCGCCTTTCATAGGAATTTTGAAAAAAAGTCTTATTTTGTAGTGTTTTTTTTTAAATTATCATAACCAGAATCGCTTATTTTTGAATGGTTTGATGTCCCCCTCAATCCTGCATACTTAAAACACACGAAAAAAACAACTTAATTATTCAAAATTCCTATGAAAGGCAGGCTCAAAATAGCGCCCATTGTGGGGCGCGGACGCACTTAGCGCGGTGGGGTATTATAAAAAGTGTGTACATGGTAGCTAATTAAAACAAATCTCGTCTAAGTATATGTATAAAAATCAACAAAAAAGAATCATAATTTTTAACTGTCTCTCCTTTACCTATGAAATAAAAAATTGAAGACATTAAAGTTTTCTTAATTGAATAATTTTATTTTCTGGGAAAGTCGATGATTTTCTCTAGATAATAATCTACAGAGTACAAACTGAACTGTCAACCAAAACTGAAGCAGCTCGCAATTCAATCTCACAGTATCATAATGCACTCACGGCGGGCTACTAGTATTTTTATTGTGATTTTCTCGCAGGATCTAACGCGGGTCAAACCACGGGACGTAAATAGTGTTGGATAAAATTCAATTTGTGTTAAATTGCTGAGTTTGTGAGGACGCAAGCGCCCGAGTTGACGTTCATTAAAACCTTGCCGCAGTGTAAATTAGGGTCATGTCAACCACGTCCCAGTTTCTTCGTTACATGCTAACTTACCTCCTTAACTTGAAAGCGATGATTAATATTCGAAAACAAGCATTTGTTGCAAAACATTGGACGGTTTCAGAATATACAAGTGGATTGGTTTATCCGAAAAATCTAAATTGATTTTCATAATTTCAGGGTTATTATATTTGTTTGATTAGGGTGTTATCAAAAATAATCACTTTTATAATGTCTTTAAAAGTTGACTTGCACGACAGGAAATAAATTGATTTAAGACCTTAAACATGATTAATCTCAAACTGATTAAATAACATCAACTTTGTGGTTATTGAAAAATAATTTAATTTAAGTTTAGAAATCATTTAGCTAGAATTTAGTAAAATTTGTCTGGCACAATGGCACAATGCCATACAAGCCGCCCTAATAGTTGACAGCTAAAACAAAAGAAAAACCTTAGTAAATCAACTAAATCATCACGTGTCATCACTACATAGTATAAAACAAAGTCGCTTTCTCTGTCCCTATATCCCTTTGTATGCTTAAATCTTGAAAACTACGCAACGGATTTTGATGCGGTTTTTTTAATATATAGAGTGATTCAAGAGAAAGGTTTATATGTATAATACATGCATAATATAGCCGTGCGAAGCCGGGGCGGGTCTCTAGTATTCTATAACTCAGCTTTTAAGACGTTTGATTGAATGCGATTTCATGCAACCAAGGACCGGGTCGCTAGTAAAGTATATTGGGATTTCCTCATTGAGAGACCTTATAATTTAAACCATTCATTTACTTCTGAATATATTCAAGATAGTCAGTCAATTGACGTTACCTGCTATAAATCAAACGAGAAATGAATGTTGTAAACCAGTTAAAAAAGAACTAAATTTTCTTCACTGTTGAATTTGTTATGTTAACGGTTCTAGTTGAAAACAATCCTATCCTATCCTATTCCTACTAATATTATAAATGTGAAAGTTTGTGTGTGTGTGTGTGTGTGTGTGCGTGTGTATGTATGTTTGTTACTCCTTCACGCAAAAACTACTAGACCGATTGCGATTAAACTCGGTACCTAGATAGCTGGAGACCATTTTTTTTTTTGACCCGGTGGAATTCCTCAAGGGACGCCCGCCGCCCCCGGGGGGAGGCGACAGACAGTGTCGGGTTGGCACAGCCCCTGAGATGTAAGGCGGGGCGGCCGACCGACTAAACCACCGGGGTGCTCCGCACGCGCATGATGCCGGGGTGAAGGCGACACGTTAGCATTCTTCTTCGACCCCGGCGCGCAAGTCTGGGAAAAAACCGGGCTTGGCCCGGAGGAAGCCCAGACTGTCCTCTCGTTTTAAGGCTATTGAGCCCTTTGCCTCAGAGCGGTGCGCACCCGAGCACTGGGTGCGCCCACCACCCGGGTTTTTTTTTAAACCCGGTCGCAGAGGACAGGGACAGCGGCAATGATACACCGACAGTCCTCTTCCTCTGCGACCCCACCGCGTCCGCCATCAAACGGTGGCGGCCCCGTCAGGGCCACGGAAGGTAGGGGAAACGGCTCACCGCAATACCGGCAACCCTCTCCCGCCGTGGCCCTTAGTCCTCAGTTGCGGTGCAGCCCATACTACACCGCAACCCGCCTCAGTCGCAGTACCGCCCATACAGCACTGCGACCTACCTCTCGTACCGCTCACACCGGACTTTGCGGGAAAGTCGGTGGAGCGGTCCCTCTCGGGTCAGCCAGCTCCTCCAGCCTGGCTTGGCCCTGGGTTCCTCTTGGCTTCACCGTGGTTGGCTAGGCCACGGTTACTAAGCCCCCCCGCCACGACAAGGCGGGAACCCACGGGGGGGAGATAGCTGGAGACCTGGATTAACACATAGGCTACTTTTTATCCCGATATTCCAACGGGATCGGGACTTACGCGGGTGACACCGCGGGGCGCAGCTATAGAAAATAAATAAAACAAAATGTAATCAAAGTGGGTCGCTCGGAGATCGGGTTGCTCCGCCACTAACCCGTAAAAAAACCTATTGCAAAAACAAAAGTTGCAATTATTGTAAAAAAAAATATTATTTATGTTATTCAAGTGTACGTAATTAAATTTCATACATGCCAATTTCAATACTTCGTGAAAATATTAGTTAGGGTATGTCGCTTAGGATTGCATACTCCAAGAAGATTAACCACAAGACACTCATGGTTATTCTGTGAACATATCCATAAAACTCAGAGTTACAAACTTCGGAATACTTATACTACCACATGCATTAAAATCACTTAGTACTACCACCAGTAATATCCCTTTTTATCACAAACCACGACAATAAGTGCGTACTTTAAGGGCTCTTGGCCTTTATTTGTTATCATAACTATTTGGGGAAAGCATTATCGCCCTTAATGGACCGAATACTTGGGTTTCAAGTGACTCTATACTTCGTATAGTCCGTCTTTGGAATGCGTATATGCCTGGAGGCGTATATTGAAATGCTCATTCCATCTATAGATACGTCCGTCCCCACAGGCTCAGCTCGTGCTGGATTAGTTATTACAATGCGATAAACAAGGCTTATTTATCGTATGTAAGTAATTTGATTCTGAAATGAAGCTTAACTGTCGAGTCAAAATGGATATCACTCACAAAAAGTGTGATGTCACTCTCACGTTACGGAAACGTGAGCGTTATTGACAAGGTAACCTTAGCATCGTTTTATCGTTGCTATGGTTACGTAAAATTATCGTCCGTAAACCGACTTTACAGACAACATTTTTTTTACGTAAAATAGGTTTGCATTTGTTCTCATCTCACGTATGGGAAGCGATGATGAGGTCGAGGATGTAGCATGTTCTCTAAGTAGGTACCTATTCAGTCTAGACTTGAAGCCTCCAAAGCTATAGATTTGGGGGAACAACGACCCGGAGCCCTATTTTTGAATCGTTCGCCCCGCGTCGAGCGCTCGATTTCTACTGATATTCGTTCGACATCGGAAATTCGCTATTTTTGAATCGCTCCATCGTAACAAGTGGTCTCCACCACTCGTCGCCGACAGGCGAGTGGTAGAATAAACGTTGAACAATCATTGTCAAACATTCGGAAACGATCTTGGAAAATATTTATATCTTTTGGGATTATTTCGAATGTTCATCGGTAATTGCCGGTTGTTCAACTTTTTGTATAAAACGAATAAAAATTGTAATTTTATATTTCGACGACGAACGATTCAAAAATACAAAAAAATGGTGTCATGAGACTTGGAAGTCGAGCGTGACTTGTAGGCGTATACGACGAAGATATGTCACACGAGCGATTCAAAAATAGAGCCCCCGGTCAGAGCGTTCTTATTCTCAGTTTATTGCTTCTTTAGTAATCACCCTCGACTTGAGTAATATATTTGGCTTAGGTTTTTTGTATCATCTTTCTACTTCGGCCTCTGTTTGGCCAATCCATGACGTAGGCATCCTCCATCTTTCATCCTCAGGTTTGCAATTATTATATCAGAGAGTTCTTATTCTTAGTTTATTGCTTGTTTAAGAGTCACCCTCGACTTGAGTAATATCTTAGGTTTTTTGTCTCATCTTTCTACTTCGGCCTCTGTTTGTCCAATCCATGACGTAGGCTTCCTCCATCTTTCATCCTCCGGGTTGCATTTATTATATCAGAGAGTTCTTATTTTTAGTTTATTGCTTCTTTAGGAATCACCCTCGACTTGAGTAATATATTTATCTTAGGTTTTTTGTATCATCTTTCTACTTCGGCCTCTGTTTGTCCAATCCATGACGTAGGCTTCCTCCATCTTTCATCCTCAGGGTTGCATTTATTATATCAGAGAGTTCTTATTCTTAGCTTATTGCTTCTTTAGGAATCACCTTCGACTTGAGTAATATATTTATCTTAGGTTTTTTGTATCATCTTTCTACTTCGGCCTCTGTTTGTCCAATCCATGACGTAGGCTTCCTCCATCTTTCATCCTCAGGGTTGCATTTATTATATCAGAGAGTTCTTATTTTTAGTTTATTGCTTCTTTAGGAATCACCCTCGACTTGAGTAATATATTTATCTTAGGTTTTTTGTATCATCTTTCTACTTCGGCCTCTGTTTGTCCAATCCATGACGTAGGCATCCTCCATCTTTCATCCTCAGGTTTGCAATTATTATATCAGAGATTTCTTATTCTTAGTTTATTGCTTGTTTAAGAGTCACCCTCGACTTGAGTAATATCTTAGGTTTTTTGTCTCATCTTTCTACTTCGGCCTCTGTTTGTCCAATCCATGACGTAGGCTTCCTCCATCTTTCATCCTCAGGGTTGCATTTATTATATCAGAGAGTTCTTATTCTTAGTTTATTGCTTCTTTAGGAATCACCCTCGACTTGACTAATATATTTATCTTAGGTTTTTTGTATCATCTTTCTACTTCGGCCTCTGTTTGGCCAATCCATGACGTAGGCTTCCTCCATCTTTCATCCTCAGGGTTGCATTTATTATATCAGAGAGTTCTTATTTTTAGTTTATTGCTTCTTTAGGAATCACCCTCGACTTGAGTAATATATTTGGCTTAGGTTTTTTGTCTCATCTTTCTACTTCGGCCTCTGTTTGGCCAATCCATGACGTAGGCTTCCTCCATCTTTAATCCTCAGGTTTGCATTTATTATATCAGAGAGTTCTTATTCTTAGTTTATGGCTTCTTTAGGAATCACCCTCGACTTGAGTAATATATTTATCTTAGGTTTTTTGTATCATCTTTCTACTTCGGCCTCTGTTTGGCCAATCTATGACGTAGGCTTCCTTCATCTTTAATCCTCATGTTTGCATTTATTATATCAGAGAGTTCTTATTTTTAGTTTATTGCTTCTTTAGGAATCACCCTCGACTTGAGTAATATATTTATCTTAGGTTTTTTGTATCATCTTTCTACTTCGGCCTCTGTTTGTCCAATCCATGACGTAGGCATCCTCCATCTTTCTTCCTCAGGTTTGAATTTATTATATTCATTCATTTATATTATATAGCAACAGTACTTAATAATAAGTACATGACTCATATAATAAATACCTAACAGACTATCATAATACTATCTCATAGACAATGAGAACAACGAATTGATGACATGAATTGTCTATGTCATAGACTATCTGTTTTCTGCTTGTTTTCTGTTACTAAGTTTTTATTTAAACTTCTCATAAATACCACACCACATAACAAAACAGGATTTATTTTTGTCAAACCACAAGATAACACCGTCGCCACAAGAAACGGCTCAAAAATATAGAACAAACGACCATCCTATAAGTTTATTATCGCTAGCAAGTTCTATTACTTTTGTAGACGAACTATATCAACACACAAGTGTGGGTTTACATCACAAACACTTTGATGTCTGCTACTAACCTAGAAAGAAACCGAGCTATTTCCGATAGTATCTCAAAGAGTTATGATCTTTTATACTTCGAACAAAGGTTAATGTTATACTATTTTTATAATTATAACTACAAAAATTACAAAAAATTAATGAAAAAATAGTAATATAGTTACAAACAAACCTGTTCTCAGACCTCTGGAATTCCCTGCCTCAACCTATTCGTTCTGCTAAATCCCTACCCATTTTCAAAGCTATGGTAACTGATCACTACCTCAGTACTGTCTAATATCCGTATATATTCCTGTATTATTTATGTATGTATACATACATATATGTATGTACTTATTTGTATGTATCTATGCATATAATTATTTGGTATGTATTATATATAATTTAATATTTAAAAACCATAATTATGTAAATATTTTATATCATCACCTATTATAAGTTAAGTTATTTACAACCTACCATATAAGCTACATCAGTTCTTTTCCATCCAAAGGTTGCCTGGAAGAAATCGCTTTCAGCGATAAGGCCGCCCATTTGTGCAACTTGTTCTTTCTAGCTTTTACTTTACTTTGTGTTTATCGTGTTCTGTTTCTTTCTGTGTTGTACAAATAAAGTTATCTATCTATCTACTGAATATACATATAAAATTTCATCAAAATCGGTCAAGCCGTTTTGGAGGACTATAAACACTACAACTGTGACACAAGATTTTTATATATACATACACATTTGTTAATTACAAAATACGAGGTAGCCCTTGACGGTACAAACTTTTTACAATGTTTAACAGCTATTCTGCTCATAACTTCGAAGATCCTTATCAGATATTCATCAAATTTTTAAATGGCTAATTTGTAGTTACTACCTTTCAAATAAGAAAAGATTGATCGAAATCGGATACGGAGATATTCAGTTCCCTTTTGCTCCTTTTTTGGGAAAAGTAAAATCCAATTAAAAATTCCCGACGACTAGTAAAACTAGTAAAACCAGGATTCTAGTTTCGTCTAGATTAGAGGAAAGCACGACCTGTGGAGGTACACATACATATCTGGACATACATATCTACATACAAACATAGGTACATAATTGTCAGATGAAGTCGGCTGCATAATTGCAGCCCTCGGTAGAGTTCGAAAATTACTATTATTGGAATGTGTGCATTCTAATTTTTATTTGATTAATTGATGAGTTAGAAGACTTTAAACTTCACCTAAAGCAGGTGTCTAGAAACTTGCTCGTGTTGAAAAACATTCTTATAACAGCCGCTACGGTGGGTCTGCAATTATGCAGCCGACCGTACATTCATAATGTCAGATGAAAGCAAATATTGCCAGATTTGAAGCAGAGAGTAGAGACGCTTTGCTCGCTTAGTTAACTTTAAAACAGCCAATGCTATGCGAATGTAGAATTAAGTTTCGCTGCAGTCAAATGTTAAAAACATTATGTAATAGATAAATATTTTGGATAAAAACCATTGACGTAATAATTTAAGAAATGAACTGTAAACAAGCATCATTAAGCAAACTAGATTTAAATAAAAATAGTCTAAAAATACAATATTTAACAAAATAAATATCGAAATAACAACTTTTAAAATCAATTTGTCACACAGTCTTGACAACGTATTTAAACAGACGTTTTTGACATTAACGAATGGAATACTTCCTACATTTTAGTTAAGCTTATTTTAACGCAATTCGCACGGTTACGTGATGACAATGTGGTTAGTAGCGGTTGACGTGTGGCCAATCGTCCATAAAGCTAAGGATACACGACGACACTTGACACTAGACACTTGATGTATACAGGGTTATTGGTAATTATACTAGCAAGCCGTTGAGGGCTACTACTGTGCACCTAAACAAACAACTTTTGTTCTACGACTTTTAGAAATTCGAACTTTTTTTGAAAATTTTGAGGTTTAGTTTACCTGAAAATCAGCTGTTCCATACACGGAGAGGTGATTCACCTTAAAATTTTACTTAGTTTTTTAAGTTTCTGTTCTTCGTCCGAATGGCCTTTGTTTTAAAAAATCTGCTGTTTTCCGAATTAACATAACCTCAAAAAGTTCATATTTTTTTCGAATTTCCAAAAGTCGTAGAACAAAAGTTGATTGATACGGTGAACAGAAGTAGCCCTCAACAGCTTGCTAGTATAATTACCATTAACCCTGTATATCGAGTGTCTACGTGTGTCCACCGCCGCGCCATCAAAAAATGCTACAGTGTGTACGCTATCGGTGTCGACATTTGTGTCGAGTGTCAGTGTCGTCGTGTGTCCTAGACAGTACAAAATCAGGCTCAAGAGTTATGATCATAATACATACATACCGCATCACACTGAAATTGTTTTTTGATGTGATAACGTCTAATAAATTGATGGAACACCTGCATTCACAAAAAAGTGTCACGGTAATATTGTGTGACGTCAAGCGTCATGGTAACTTAGAAAACAGAGTATTTAATAAAAATATCGCTCATCATAGGGATTGTGTTATGGTGTGACGAATAGAATACTTACATAAAGGAAATAATTTTTTTTAAAGGAATAACCAAAAATAATTTAATTTTTCATTTTTTTCTTATGACGTTATCACTTAAAATAATTATCATCCGTAAACCGACTTTACAAAAATAATTTTTTTTTCCTACAATAAATAAGATGTAAACAAAGATAATAATATTTTAAATTGGTTTTGTAGGTTTTCACCTACAAATACTTGTATGCGTGAAACTCCAAAATAATAGCCAGTTAGGTCTTGCAAGCAACTCGATATTGTAAATTGTTTAAAATGATTCAGAAAATATGAATAAGTAGTTCTTCCTATTACATTGAATTTTGTAGGATATTAAAAAGTTACTAACTGCCTCGGCAAACGTTGTTTTTCATATTTTATTAAAAACAAATAGTCAATTAATTTGAGTAATATTCAAATAAATATTAATAGTAGGTAACTCTACCATTTTTGGCAAAATTAACCAAATGTTCACAATCATAGTAGGCGCAAATAATGGTTCTGAAGGTAACTATTCATTCATATTCAAATTATCCGCCTAAGACATCTCTAAATCTGATAAACTAACGTTATGTTACAATAATGAAAACAAGAAAATCGAATAGGTGATGTAATAGCTCTTTTAAGTGTAATAGGACAGCTAAATGTTCAATAATCACTACAAAATAAAGTCACTTTTCGCAGTCTTTACGTGTCTATGTCCCTTTGTATGCTTAAATCTTTAAAACTACGCAACGGATTTTGATGCGGTTATTTTTAATAGATAGAGTGATTCAAGAGGAAGGTTTATATGTATAATACATGCATAATATAGCCGTGCGAAGCCGGAGCGGGCCGCTAGTTATTAATAAAAGGCTTCAAAGAATAATATTATATTAAAATTTTGGTTTAACACTTTCTTGCTGTCAGTACTTTTATTCAAATTCAAATTCGTCATTTGTTGACAATTTAGAAATTCGGAGTCTCGGGGACGGGTCGCTCGGGGATCGAGTCTCTCCGGTACTAACCCGCTCAGCTTTGGTAGTGTAGTATAGTTTTTTGTTGAGTTAGGAACACAATTTAGGGTCAAAAGAGGATTACGTTTGGAATGAAAATAATCATTTTTTACTGTTACTTTTTACTTTTTTACTAACCAGACCCGTTATCGGGTCAGATAAGAAATAGTTCTCTAACACGTGGTAGGTTCTTCTTCTTTTCGAGTTCAATGTTTCTGCCCAAAGTTAGCTACTGCAACTGCGGCAGCGTTGGCCTCTACCAGGTCCTCCAATGTGCAGGTATTAGGGCACAATGGGCATTTGAGTAGGTGCACCATGGACTCCACACTCGCATGCTTCTCGGTCGATTTCACGACGCAGGTGAAATCGCGGAGCAATGCTAGTATCTTAACAACACAAAGCACTTTCATGACGTCGAGATTTTCTTTGAGTCGCTTTTAATTTGAACGCTATTCCGTGACTGTACAAACAAAAGGTTTTACCTATTGTAAGTCAAACATTCGTCGCTATGTTTGAAGAAGAATTTCTAAATTAAAATAACAGTTTCGTTCATTATTTTTGTTTGGTTTTGGCACGTTTGTATTTGAGAGACGAGAATTGTAATTTAGATTATTTGCTAAAATTCCGGGACATTTTACTGAACTCAAAGTAAAGTAACAATTTTGAAAGTTTAATAGCCTGCCTTTGGCTCTAGCCTGTTAATTAATGACGTATTATAAGCTACTCGCTACGTCCCACGGTTTTACCCGTGTTTGTTAGTGACTCTTTAAAAGTGTCATTTTCAAACACAGAATACAAAATAGTTACTACACACTTTATCAGGCCTTTTTAACCTCCTAGGGGTCGAAAATCACAAAATCCCGTCTTAGTGAGCATCGAAGTCCTAATAGAGGCCATACATACATCCTAGGTTACGCAAAAAAAAGTATAATTTTTTTTATTATACATAATAATAAAAAAAAATTATACTTACTTTATTTAAAATATAATTTTTTTAATATACATAATAATAAAAAAAATATACTTTATTTTTTTTATAAATTAAAAAAAAATCTATCACTGTCAAATCTTGTTCTTCTTTGCCTCTTCCCACTTCAGGTGGGATTGGTTCTCCTAATTTGTCGATGCCAATACATCCAGTTCTGGGTTGTCGGATGTGATAAACCTTCTTTCTTCAATAGTCTGGTCATGCTGGTCCACCATGTCGAGGGGGTGTGGTGCTACCTTTTTAACGTTCAGGACGTTTTGGGCTCAATCGCCGTGAACCTATTGAAGCTCAAACAATCACAAACTAAAGTCAATTACGCAACGATTGACAATCGCGATTGATCGTCTTGGAAAAACTTTACTCCACTGAGAAAGGAAAATAAATCTTATGCAACGAGGACCTGTTATAATACTTACAAAAAGTAAGCAGACTTTTCAAAACTTTGCCCTTTATTATGACGGATTTTGATAGTTTTTAAACACAGAACACTTTTACTCCTAAAGGGTTTTAAACTTCAAAAACATGTTTCCAACAAAATGGCGAATTGATCTCGAAAGGTTTTATGTAAATGATAGAATAGGAGCCTCCATTAGTCATTAAAAGCTCATTGCTTTTCTCCTACTTGTAACAGAACACAGCCAGACGTCTATTTACCAGATACGCACCCTATATCTACCGTATATAGGTAGGTATGACGCCCATCAATCCTTGAAAGCTCGAAGCTCGTATCACAATCATTACTCCTGTCAACTGATACTGATACAGACTAACCTATGACGTCAAACCGTACCTGTAAATATGCACAATCAAAATATTTGTCAAACGAAAATGTACCTACTCCAAAATACGAATGTAGGTGAAGTAGGTCGTTCAATAACATATATTATTTTCTTTTTTTGAATGTAGCATTCCCTAGCATTTAAGAGGTAGAACGCAGGTAACAGGTGCCTAAGCTAATTGTATGAATAAATAATTTTGACGTTGACTACTTACAGGCGCGAACGACGCAATGAGTCGAATCGTCGCAAACTCAGGTAGTCTAAAACATCAACTCGTCTAAAACGCAACTGGGAACTCGTCTTAAAAACATTTCATCTAACTCTCAGGTAGTCTAAAGTAGCAACGAGACGTGAAAACGTAACAGACAAAGTTACTTTCGCATTTATAATACTAGTAGTTGGCCCGAACTGAGACCTCACGAGTTTTTTGTACCGATTTTTACTTTTCAGCGTAAAGTATGATATAACGGCGAAATACTTCAAATACTTAGGGTCTATCTTGTTTAAATGATAGGTGCCTAGTATCACTATCATCAGACACTGGACATCGCTGACTCTATTATACTTTTAACAAATCCAAACGCGTTAGGCATAGGCTCAGAATACAGAACAAGACTAGGTATCTTGTCTAGAAAATGAGTTCCATAGCCTAATTTTCTTGGTCTCAATCACGTATTTATTTATTTCGCGTTTTATTGATACTCGAGAGAATAAGTACCTACAATGAAAGTAAATCGTGTGTGATTAAAAACTCCTATAGCCTTCTTCCTTTTATATTCCACCATATCGTCAGTAGCTAGAGTACCTACCTACTCATCAAGTGAACACGATAGACCTAACTTATCTAGAGATGAGTTCATATAGCTTTCTATATATTACTCGGCTATATTACCAAACCCCAGATATCAGTTGCTTGTTTAACACCTAGAGCACACTCATGTGCCTAGAGTGCCTCCTTATCAAGACAACTTTAACGAACATTAACGGTAGACTTATCTTGTCTAGAAGATGAGTTCATATTTCTTTGAAGTTGAGTGCCTTCTTCCACCTCTATCACCAGATCCCAGATGTCAGCTGATTCTTCAGAAGCTATAGAATACCTACTTATCAAGGTGCTTTGAACGAGTACAAACATGGATATGACTATCTTAGACTTCTCAAGATCGTTAAGTTCTTATTGTCACCTTTCTCATCGGGTCTTTATCATCAGACTTAACACTAAAATTTTTAGTACCTATGTAGTAAGTATGTACTCATCTTAATCTAACGAAAGAGGTAAAGAGAAGAGAGGCTCCTCCCTCGATACAAATATATTAGAGAAGTTTGAGACCTATATTATTGGTGGACCTATATGTCCTATAATAAGTCCTAACCTATTATTAAATAAAAATAATAAAAAGATTAGTCACCAGTTTTTTTAATTAGAATCTCTAGATCAGCTAGCAATACTATTTAATATTATTCACCACAATTATTAACCAAACCAACCCTTGATTATGAATAAATGAATAATTATGAATATGAAACAAAAAGAGAGGTCTGACGATTTATAGGAAAGTAGATTAAGTAGACGCTTTTAATCTACAGTCTTCACCCAAGGTAGGTAAGTAGGTACATCCTGAGTGGCCCAGACGACGTCAACTATAGAAGGATTGTCCAATTTTCGCTTCGGCTTCCGTTTAGCTGATCAATAGCTGGTTCAAGCAGCTCCTTCGAAGACCATCGGGAACGAACACAAGAGTGCACGACTTTGCACTCTAAACTTTTACGAATTATTTGAATTTTATTTAGGATGACCGTATTATTATATAGATAGGTACCTTTTTTATCAATTTTAATCATAATATCAAAGCTAAGTTAATATGTAATGGTTTTGAAATTATCTGGAAATCATATTTTTTACGACAATGACAGAAAGAAAACATGTCATTTTGATTTTTGACATTGTCATTTTTTAATCATGAAGGTCAAAGCGTTTTTTTCCTTTTTGATACAAATGAGTTTAATATAAAAATGACCGCTGAGACGATACATTCCTGTGGATTCCTTCCAGCTCCATCATCAGATCATTTCCATGGTACCATATTATTGTCACCGAAGTTACGCCCTTTCATTTGATACCCCACTTGGGTATATTTGCCATATAGTTCGCCTGTCATATAGGTAGATCCCCTACTGCACCCCCTATCATCGAAGCCCCCTAACCGTTCCCTCTCATGTTCGAACTTAAAAATTCTATGGACCTCAACTACCCGTATACCAAAAGTCATTAAGATCAGAGCAACGGTACTCAAGTTATCGTCGAACAAACATACATAGATACATAGATACATAGGTACAACCGACCGACCGTCTCGCCACTAGACCTCTCTCGCTTCGCTCGTTCGGTCAATTAGTAGGGATTCTATAAATAATGACCTTTTTGATAAAGGAACGTGCAAAGAACATAAGTTTGTATCAAAATGTTACAGGTTAATGACATAAAAAAAGCAGAGATTATAAAAAAAACCTGAGTAAATTTCAACAAAAGAAAATTTAAACAACAAACAAAGCAAAAACAAACAAGTAAAAATGTGAACTATTTCGTACAAAAAACATTTAGTAGTACTTAGTACTTTCCTAAGTATTTTAAAACAAAAATGTTAATAAACATTTCAAAAATTTTACTTTTAAAAAGTAGGTAGTTTATAAGTAATTCTTTTTGTCAAGACAATTTTTCTATAGAAACGCTTTATTAAAAGTAATTCTAAGGGTGAAAGCAGACTACAAACTTTTTATGTAAGTCTTACGTATAAATAGCTTAGCGACCGTACCGACCGATTAAATTGAAGGTAAAAGAAAACGAAAATAGGGGAAGCGAAGCGTTCAAATCCCACCAGCATTTGAACTCATCTCACCTGATGGAAAGCGAAGGTCGAGTATGCTTGCTAAGGTACTTATTTATTTACTCTAGATTTAAAGACTCCAAGGTTGTAGTTTTGGGGGAATAGCGACGCGGACTGAGAGCGAGTTCATTTCTCGTGGATGCGTGACACTTTGAAAGAGAAATTGAGACGTCTACCATGTGTGGATGGCGTTAATTTGTGTCTTTGTCTTGTGGAAAAGGCAGAAGGGAACGAGTTTATGGATATATAGACTAGTAGTTCGCCCCGAACTGAGACCTCACGAGTTTTTTTTTAAATCGCTTCTTCTCAGCGTAAAGTAGGTAGGTACTAAAATGATATAACGCCGAAAGATTCAAAATACGATAGATCTATCTAATTTAAATGATAGGTGCCAATCATTTCAATCGCGTATTTTTTTATTTCACGTTTTTAACGGGATAATAACAACTTGAAATACAAATTGTATGAGTTTAAGAAGCTCCTATGCCTCCTTCTGGCTATATCGAGACGATTTTAACGAGTCCAAACGCGAAAAGCCTATCTTGCTTATAGACTCATCACATCTAGGAACTGTCGCATGCCGTTTCGTCGGAATTTATACTGTCGACACAAATAACTGACGGAACGAAAATCTGTCGAAACGGAAATAGCCCACATCTTGCATAGAATACGATAGCTCTATCACCAGAAACCAAATATCAGCTGATTCTTTAGTAGATACCTAGAGTACCTAATCCTCAAGACGACTTTATGAGTCCAAACGCGATAGGCCTATCTTGTCTAGGACATAAGTTACTATAGCCTTCTTCCGGCTGCATCACCAGACCAAAGATATCAGCTTATTTTTCAGTACCTAGAGTACCTACCTAGGCGCATCTTACACGTATACACGTGTACTCACTTACTCGGATACTCTGGCACGATGGCGTCCTGTCGTAGCCACAGTAGCCAGTAAAATGTATATTTTACCGACCTATAGGGTTAATAGAATAAGCCATGAATACGTAGCCGGCCATGTCACGCCACTCGGCGTCACGGCGAGGTAAGGCCCTTCTCCGGTTCTGTGTTCTATCACCTAATTCCAGATATCAGATGATTCTTTAGTACCAAGAGTATATCTACTTTTCAAGGTGATTTAAACGAGTCCAACATGATATTAATATCTTGCTCAGAAGATAAGTTCTTAATATGGTTATTGGTTACCTTTCTCATCAGACTAAACACTCAATTCTTTAATACCTATGTGCCTCATGGCATGGTTCCTATGTACTCATCGTGATCTTAAAACGAAAAAGAAAAAAAGGAGACAGACTTCAATACAAATATATTAGAGAAGTTTGAGACTTATGTCCTGTTATAAGAAAATAAAAATAATAAAAAGACAAGCTTATTATTTAAAATCTTTCTGTCGGCTAGCACTGAAGCAAACAGAGGTCGAATTTAGGAGAAAGTAGAATATAAACTTTATAAAAACCACAGTCTTCAGCATGTCTTCACACAAGGTACATCCCGTAGTACATTACGATCATTGGATGATCGTTGATACCTACAACTTGAGTGGCCCAGACGACGTCAACCATAGTAGGGTTGTCCAGTTATCGCCTTGGTTTCCTTTCAGCTGATCAATAGCTGGTTCCAGCATTAGCTTCTTTATAGGCCATCGGGCAGTAGAATTGGTTTATGGATTATAGAAGTAAAATTACACCTTCCGTGCATAACTTTACACTATCAACTTTTACGCGAATATTTGAATTTATTTGGGATGACCAAATATAATATGAATCATCTATTTTAATCAAAACATCACGAAGATATTGAAGATGTTTTGAGAAGGTATAGAAACATGGATTTCTATGGTTCTGTGAATCATATTCTTTTCAACAATGACAGAATAAAAACCTGACATTGTCATTTCTTACGTAATTTTATCAGAGAGTTTTATCTATGTTTTATATTCTCTTTGTTGTCATTTTTGAAGTTTTAAATTCAAAAGAAGGCTTTAATTATTTGCCTTTTATAAAGGTAAATCCCCTTTTGCACCCCCTATCACCGTAGCCCCCTAACCGATCCCTCTCATGTTCGAACTTAAAAATTCTATGGGCCTCAACTACTCGTATACCAAAAATCATGAAGATCAGAGCAACGGTACTCAAATTATCGTCGAACAAATATACATAGATACATAGGTACAACCGACCGACCGTCTCGCCACTAGACCTCTCTCGCTTCGCTCGTTCGGTCAATAAACACTTTATTGCAACATAAAAACAAAACGCAAAATTATTACATAAAAAATAAATAAAATAAAATAAATTCAAACATAAGTATATGCTAAAAGAATAAATAATATTGAATACCTATATATATGGCACAATGGGCGGCCTTATCCGCTAAAAGCGATCTCTTCCAGGCAGTTCATGGAGATCCTAAGAGCACTCACCGAAGTGAATACGATAGAAGAACGTTTTAACAATACCATCTAGTAAAAAAACGAGTTAACAACGTCTGCCTTCAATAGCTACCTATATTTTTTTATTAGCCTTGAAATTTTAACCATTGGCTGATAGAAAAGTCTTTAGTTTGGATTCATCTTTCATAATGTAATTAGGAAAATTGAAAGCGGAGGTACCTACCTATACCTACATTTTTTCGCTCATCCGTTTATTTTCTTATCTGGCGTTGATTGAGATCTGTTATTATTTTTCGTGGAAATTCCTTCGTCTAATGATGCCTATACCTATACTACCGATGCGATGGCGCCTACTCAATAAACGAACGTGTAAACAATTATTCTTCCTGCATTATTTTAAATTAAAAATGTGTACAAAGTGACATAGGCCAAGGTCTCGCAGAGTCTTGGCATTGAGCGTGTTTAGTTTCTCGGGATCTCATAGGGGCATTAATTACCCAAAAAAAAATAAAAAAATAAAAATTTTATTAATAAAAATTTTTTTTTTGCTTGATATCTATAAAAATAAATAGGTACTTACTTAAATAAAATAAATAAATATTGCAGGACATATGGCAGGATAATTGGTGGAACACCTGCATTCAAAGTGTAACGGTAATATTGTGTAACATCAAGCGTAATGGTCACATGACCATGACGCGTCCGTTCCCGTTAGGAAACAGAGTATTTAATAATAATATTGCTTATCTGGGCTTGTGTTATAGTGACAAATAGAAGACTTACTTATAGAAATGAAAAAAAATCTTAAAGTAAAAAAAAAGGAAAAAAATATATAAATGAAAAGCAAAAACTCTCAATTTTTCATCGTTTTTTATGACGTTATCACGTAAAATTATCGTCTGTAAACCGACTTTACAGACAACATTTTTTTTTATTGTGATAGGTGCAAGGTGTGAGGTGATGTCGTAACTATACAATAGAAGCAATGTAGGTAAATTAATAAATTTAATTGCAGATTGATTACATCGTAAATTTTAGAATAACTGTTGCAAACGGTAAACCAATAACAATTCTCAGAACGTACAGAAATAGTTCCTGAAATTCTAAACTAAAGGTATAAACCTGCCTCAATAAATGTTATTATGTTTAGGCTAATTGTAGAAGCTAGTTCCTTCAGGCGTGAGATGTAAAGTCGGTTTACGGGCGATGTTTTACGCTATAAAGTCATAGGAAAACATTGAATGAAACCATACGTTGCTAATGGTTACTTGTCAATAACATGACGCATGACGTCACACTTTTTTGTGAGTGCAGTGCATAAGAAAGGATTTTCTAAAATTCTTTTCACCTTAGGAGGTGAAAAAGGGGGGTAAAGTTTGTATGGGACAACGTGATTCCTTGGTCCATTTTCGACTTTTAGGCGGACGAAGTCGCGGGCAAAAGCTAGTCTATTTATAAGATATTATCACGACAAAAAAATTCGGAGCCTATTCAAATCTTTCTTCTTTATTACCTAGTCAAAAAATTGGAGACTGGCATTTTTTTATACTTACTGAACATATAGAAAGCGGCAAATAGAAATACCTTAAGGCTGCTCGTCGCTTACAACTAATATCATTGATTGTAACGAATGTGTTTTGTTTTTCTGAAAAGTGCTGAGATGGAATTGTAGGTGAAATCTTTACCGATGTTTTGGGATTATTTCGAGGCGAAAATTCTTAGTCATTTCAAAGCTAGACTAGTTTTAACTCGTAATTTTAGGATAGCTTCAAAATTATAGGAAATATTTGGCTCAAAATCACACCAAAATGTCGGTAAAAATCTCACCTACAATTCCATCTCAGCACTTTTGAGAAAAACAAAACTCACTCGTAACAATCAACAATTTTCACCAACGCCGGCGACCGGTGCCGGTAGCATTGAGTACGTAGTAATACAAATCTATGGCCGGTAGTAACTATTTAGTAGGCTGTGTACCAAGGTCGTTGGCGTATGGACCCCCCTTAAGTCTTTAAAGTAACGTGTTTTTCATTTTCTTCATCAGTATCTAATGGCATACACTTATAGGAACTTCAAAAACCTATAACCTCCTTGCAAACAAGCAATTTTTGTTGGAAGTTTTGCCATTATTCTTTACTCGAACCTCACTTCGAACATAACGCTCGGTGTTTTGTTTGCATTTGCGTGTATTGTACCATTCATAAGAACGTTACATTACATTGAAATGCTCTAGTCTATTTCGATATTGTTCCAAATACCATTTTCAATGAGACTGAAGTTTGCTTGAAGATATTGACCTGCAAACTCCAGTCGACCTAGTTGGCACCATGGTCACCATGCCGAACTGCCATCCACAGTGTTGCGGGTTCGATTCCCGCCTCAGACAAGTATTTATGCTTAGATAATTTGTCTGTGGTCTGGTTGTTTCTATGTATTATCATTACATATACCATAGTATAAAACAAAGTCATTTTCTGCTGTCTTGTCTTTAAGCATGCTTATCTATTTACGTACCGGGGGCTCTCTCCATACAAACTATTACTAACGTAGTCGACTGTTTTCTCTCTGGATAATGACACTAAGCAAATATTTTTGGTGCATAAAACTTATAACTGCCATAACCATGCCCCTATTTTTTTATCTTAATTTCTATGTTAATTAGTAAATGAAAAAAAAAAAAACAAAAAATAGGGGCATAGTCATGGCAGTTATATGGCTAGTGTCATTATCCGGGAGGAAACAGTCGACTACGTTTGTAGGGAGAGACCGCAGGTACCCTTTCACCTTAACACAAGTCTAGTTACTTAGCTTGGGGCTAGATGGCGATGTATGGAATGTCCTGCAATATTATTAATAGTTAGAGGAGGCCTAAAAACCTCCTCTTGTTGTTTTGTCTATTCTACACCTTATTCTACAAGTGAAGACAAACAACTATTCTCTACACCAGCAGAATAAAGCTTTTGAATTCTCCAGGTAAAATATCATACGCCAATTATACATCTTACTCTACCAAACAATCCAGTTTACACATCATACGTAAAGTTCCAGTTAAATATGCTTTAATTGTAATGAAAATGAATACCTGCCTCCGCACAAATTAATGTTCATATTGATATGAAGTCGGATTCTCAGAAATAATAGGAATATTCGTTGAGCAAATATATTAAACGCATATTCTGAATTAATTGCGTTCCTCGCAGTGTAATTCGCATTCGAAAGCGAGTATACATGTGGGAGAAACATATTTAGGACGCTAATAAATTATATCGCAAAAACAATTTGCAATTTTTCGTGTTAGAAAAATTTTATTAAACTAACTTATATACGCGATTTCTTTCGCGTAGGAGTAGTAAAGTACGGAAGCATATCCTTAAAATTTAAATTTAGAATTCAAAAACCCTTGACTTTAATCCCCATAACTTTCAGACGGCTGAACCGATTTCGATCAAACATAGCTAAGCATATTTCCGACTAATTCACCTTTCAAACAAAAGCAACAAAATCGGTTAATCCGTTCAGGAGCTACAATACCTGCAGACAGACACACACACACGTCAAACTTATAACAACCCGTTGTTTTTGCGTCGGGGGTTAATTAGTGGTTGCTTTCGTTCAAAAAGAAATAAGTAAGTACATGCAAAGTTTCACAACCGTAGTTCTTAAGGTTTTAGAAATTTCAAGATGAGTCTTTTTCTCTTATAAACTAAAGATTACATAGTAAAAAGGTACCAACTATTCATTTTGTAACGTATTATTTAAAATACATCATAAAAATTAGAGATTTAATTTGATAATAGCAGACAGCGATTATTTGGACCCCCGTGTAATTCTGAGTCGGCAAAACTCTAATAGAATCGTATCATTAATAAAAGGTGCCTTGGTTTCAATAGGCTTTCATGTCCCTTCAGGGGCGATGCCCTCAGATCGTGAAGAGACGAAGACTCTTTTAGCTCCTTAAGTGTCAATCGAAGACGATGTGCCCGGCTAGAAAATTTATGATTCAAATAACACAAAATAAACTAAGTCGCTGTTTCAAAGAACTTTCCTAAGCTTTGCGTGTTTAAACGGTTAAATTAACCTGACCAACTTCGATTTTGCGGTAACATTGAATAACAGCTTGACGTTTTGCTGATGCCTCTTTTGTTTTTACGAGTTTGTTTTACTGTACAAGTTGAATAGCCAGTGCAATGAATAATACCCGTCAAACGAATACTAACCAGAACGACTGAAAATTGATATGTTTTGTTTCATTGAAGGACGTGAATTTTACTGATTGACTAATTCTGAATTTTTTGTTGTTATTTAGGAAAAACATGGTGTTGGTACAATTTTACAACGTTATTTTTGACAAAATTGAAACAACTTGGGATTCGTTGCTAGAAAAGCTAATATTGAATAGATTGCGTATCTTTATTACCTACCGTCGACACATGAAATGAATTAAACTTACGGTAGTCAAAATCGCCACAGTAGACAGGGTTCTACCTGCTATGCTCCGATTAGCGATCAGAGCAAGGGGTCCTAGCGTTCAAATACGCGGGCCTGGAACTGACGGCATTGTCGCCCTGCATCCTTTGAAGAAATAGTGGAAAGATATCCCCGGAGAATTCGAATTAGAACCCGTGACTTCCAATCTGCAACGAGGGTAGCCACCGGAGAGTTTTTATAGACGCTTTACCTTCGTCATAACCAGTGGTCACCCCCGGGATGACGAGTATCCGTGATTATCTTTTCTCGGTTTGCTTGACTCTTGGCAGAATTAATGACAACTCCACCGCACCCTAAAATTCAGAAAGTCCTTACCTTCCGACCTACTAACGAAGTTCCAATGAGTAATATTGCGTGAGTCCACGTCCAATATTTACCACAATAACGTATCAAGCTGTCCAATAAATTCTACTAAGAGGCCACTGTGGAAACAGACCGAATATTTTCGTACAACTTTGGATATGTGCCAATAAGCAACAGGTTATACCTTTGGGGTAAACTGAAGATAACATACTTCTTGATCGGCCATACGACAGTTGAATTATTTATAGAAAAAGCCAAGTGCTGGTCGCAATCGCTCACGAAGCCAGCCTTACCACTGAAAGCGGTCACTTCCAGGCAACACTAAAGAGTAGAGTAATCCCCCAGGCAGTTTCGGTAGACCCTCGCGCGGAGATAAAATAAGCCGGTGCATGAGATACAGTCTGGTGACAGACAGACAGACAGACGGACGGCCAATGAAGACTTAGTAATAGGTCCCGTTACGGAACTACCTTCAGACACCTAAGACTTGAGCTGTCGGACTCTGAGAGCTATCGACCAATCAAATAATCAGTTGTCTACTTTGACCTTTAACATCTGTTTACAATCCGTACCTATACATACCTAGTCGGAAGGTGCGTCCATTGTTCTGTTTTTATCGGGCTATGGTAAACTTAGCTAGTTTTATTACCATTAGATATTTGTTCGCAAGATAAACGTTTTCTCTTGTCCTTATCCTAATTTATTTGAGGTCGGTTTATTTCTATTTAAGTACCTCTAAACTGCGAAATGATTTATGGTCAGCCACGAGCAGGTTTAAAATGGTTACTTTCGATGATGAATAGTATACAAATCGTAATGCCAATTGATTTTTTTTGTGTGTATCAACATACCAATAGGAATGATGGCGGTAATTTCTAATGTCATAAAAATCGCGATAGCCGCGACGCGATTTAGTTTTAATATAAATCACACAGAAAATAGATAAAATCTAATTGGTATTACGATTCTGATACAATTAGTTGCAAGTTTAGACCCTCTTTGGGAATGCTGTTGTTGCGCAAACAGCTGTTTATTTCCCATAAGTCAGCATAAGCTCTACAACGCCCACGGAAAGAGATAGATTACCCAATTAAGGCTTTTTTATCTCCGCGCACGGGGCAACCCTCTTAAGAGTTGCCTGGAAGAGACCGCTTTTAGCTGTAAGGCATTGTATCATGTAAGTTTTAAGGTTAAATTTTAGGTTTACATACCTAAAGCGTTTTATCTATCTATCTACTCTGAGTTATATGGGCAAATACCTACCCTCATATTTCACCAAAATTGATACACGAATAATCCAGTTACCTATGAAATTGTATTAAAAAGCGATTTTAACGAAAAGTCCTAAAGTGCACTCTCAATACCACTCAAAAATACGACGTTTATTTTCCACCAAAATATAATGTTGTTCAAATAAAAACCGTGTTACTCAGAATAGCAGCTCACCCTTTTTAAAGAGATTTATTTTTAACAATACAGTCAAATAGAGGGAACGTACTGATTCTTTCAAACAACTTCATTGACATGAATATGAATATAAGATATTATTAGAATGAATGAATGTATTTTATTGAAATATTATGGTATAACGAATAGGCAAAAGAGCGAGGGTCCACACTGACAACTTTCCTTTACAGATTCAGGCTTAAAATACATAGGTATACATAATCTTCCTGCCCTTATCCCACTTTATTTGGGGTCAGCGCAGTGTCTTCTTCTTCTTCCATTCACTCCTATTAGTCGTCATCTTATCGTTTACATTCATCTCTCTCATGTATTGTCTCACGCAGTTCATCCATCTTTTCTTAAGTCGTCCTTTTCCTCTCCATTCCTCTACATTCATACTCATCACTGTTCTAGTCACATGCATCTCTTCTCTTCTCATCACAAATGTCCATACCAACGGTTCCCTTTTACTTTTTCAGTAACCGGTGCTACTTTCAGGCTTCCTTTAATATACTCATTCCTTATTTTATCCATCCTCGTTACTCCACACATCTATCTCAACATTCTCATCTCCGCTGCATGCAATCTTCTCTCATCCTTAATATACATAGGTATACATAGCTAGGTAATATCTATCTACACGAGTCAACAAACAAAATAAAAAGTAACAAATCGTCTTTTGTTTTCGTCGTTTTTTTTTCTTCGGTTAGACGAAACTAAATTATATACGACCTGAAATTGATGACGAAAACTTTGTTTAGACTACCCCATATTTAGACGAAATTGAAGTTTGGACCACCTGCATTTATGAAGACAATAGCTTTAGACCATCCGCTGCTTAGATGATTCGATACTAACTCAATAATCAACATCGGTTCACCTTTAAATAAATTATACTCCTCGCTCAGAGATATGTCAAGAGGTAGATACGTCTTTGCAAAATAAAGTTGGCTACATGAACGGAAGGTAATTGACAACAGTTGATTCATTCGGTTGTCAGACTCTTTTGCGATTGCCCACAAGACGTCACTTAAATAAATTCACAGTTTTTCGTGAGACAACATGCCTTCGTGCGTTTTCAGGAGATGTACAAATTATACTGCAAACACAAGAGGCAAAAACATATCATTTCATTCGTAATTAACTGAGTAATTTAATTAAAATTATTTTTTAGCAATCAAAGTTTCAACATACATTTTAGTTGTTTGCTAGGGGAGAATGGGGTTAAAAAAAACGGGCAATATATATTTATTTGTTTGTTATTATTTGTTTGATAATTATTACTATGTACTAGCTGCGCCCCGCGGTTTTATCCGCATAATAATTTTCTGCGTGACTTTCCTAATATTTTCTTTCATATGAACCCTGACAAAAACCAAAAACAACAAAAAAATTGTTGTCTGTAAAGTCAATTTACGGATGATAATTATTATTTTACGCGATAACGTCATAAAAAAACGATGAAAAATTTAGATTTTCTTGTTATTCCTTTATGTTTTTTTTTCTTTATATAAGTCTTCTATTTGTCACTCATGACCATAACACAAGCCCAGATGATCAATATTATTGTTAAATACCCTAATGTTACCATCACGCATGACGTCACACATAGGGAACGGGGATGCGTCATGTTACCGGAACATAACACTTTTGTGTGAATGCAGGTGTTCCACCAATTTATTAGACATTATCACGTCTAATAATGGACCGATTACGCTAACACAAAAGAATTAGCGTAATCGGTCCAGCCGTTCACGCGTGATGCCGTGACCAAGGAAAATAGGGATGCATTTTTATTTAATAGATATAGCTTATTGCGAATTTTTGTATGTGAGAAGATATGTGAATGTGTGTGTATTTAAGTATGTATTGACTCCTACTTCATGGCACTTTGCCAAGCAACTCCGAATTAAATTAGCCTTGCATTCTGACGTTAGCCCATTGACAAAAAAGTACGCGACTGGAAGCTTCCAATTCTCTTCTAGACTAACCAGCATCATAACAAAAACTTGTGATGCAATTTTGTCGTTTTCCGCTGACCCAAAACCGTAGTCAACCAACCCTTCCGTCTTCTTACCCTTCTATATAGATTGTTGACGTATGGCCATCTCATCTACCACAAGTGTGCATTTTTTTTTTGTAGCTGAATACTTTTTCTTCAAACCGTTGAAGGCTTCGGCAGTAAAACCAGGTGCGGCATCAGTATTTTCATGCCATTTACCTAAAGTGCGTGGATGAGGCAGAGCATCCTCAAAGATTTGTCGTTTGTTGATATGTACTGATATAAATATGATATCTATGTAAAAATTTAAAGTCAATGCAAATTTTCTGAGACTTGGTGAATTTCGTCCATTAAAGTAAAATAGCGGAAGATAGGTGACTAGCCTCTAACGCATGGACCAGAATCCACCCCATTGTTTGCTATTATACTTGTTATTGTAAAGGGCCTCTACGTGTTGGCTTCGGCTCCACGCACGCCTTTCAAAGGTCCGGGGCTCCATAGCCTCGTGATACAGGACGTATAACAGACATTATATTATTTGTCTGTTATACGTCCTTTATCACGAAAGGTGTATCACGAACGGACTGGAAATGGCAGTTTTTGAAAACGGCCGCAATAGAGAATAATGCTTAGGTATAGTATTTAAAAACAATACCACCTCAGTGGTATTGTGTCGTCGTTGTTTCGTAATTTATCACATTTATTAGGTTGAGTTGTTCTTAGTTTTATACATCCAAACTTGCAAACTTTACCTCTCAATTACGGACAAAAAAAATTGTAATTTGAATAAATTTCATTTATTTTACCCAATAAATATCAATATAGTTTATGTGGAACTTCCACCTCCACAAATCCGAAAAATATTCACTTATTTGTAGAAATTAAAATGATTGCTATCGTAGCTTGCTTGCTAATAATTTGGAGAAATAAACCACTGGTCCACTAATTGCCCTATATCCCCTCAGGTACTTTATGACGTGCACGATGACACGCATTCTAATTATTATGACATCTCTTTCTAACATTGCGCAAGTCCCATTGTCGTGGACATTATAGAAAGAGCTAACAATATTTTCGTTCAATTTTTTTCTAGCATAAATGTATATATTTGTATATGTCATACTTAGTTTGTGTCACATTAAAGTCATGCGAAGTTCGAACATAACCACTCTATAACTTTACATCTCACTGTCCTCGCTACTGGAAAAGCTTTAACTCTATTCCTCAGTTATTATAATCTCTTGGATCTTTTTCGCTTCCAAAATGTAAATGGGGTCAACAACAGCTACAATATTGACGTGTCTACTTAGGTATTTACTTAAAAATTCATAATGGGAATGGAAAATGAAACTTTTTTTATATTTTCGGCCGATAACTTGATAAGGTTTATCGGATTTATAATATAAGTACCTGCGCCCCGCAACTTTCTTATTTTGACGTGATAACGTCTAATAAATTGATGGAACACCTGCATTCACACTAAAGTGTCACGGTAATATTGTGTGACGTCATGCGTCATGGTAATATGACCAGGCGCGTCATGGTAACTTAGGAAACTGCGTTTTAAATAATAATATCGCTCATTTGTGTTATGGCGTGACGAGTAACGAATAGAAGACTTTATAAGGAAAAAAATATACTTAATATAAAGGAAAAATGCGTTAAGTTAGCGACGTTAAGCGAACGCTCGGCCAAGCTACATGGTAGGCGGAGTGAGGGTGTTAGGTTTTATTTTCGTTACGGAATTTCTTGATTCGGTCGTCGCGCTCAAAGCCCGCGATAAAAGCTATGCAATAGCTTAAAAAAGAAAAAAAAGGAAAATAAGTAGGTACATAAAGGTATAACAAAAAAAACTCAATTTTTTATCGTTTTCTTTTGACATTATCACGTAAAATTATAATCCGTAAACCGACTTTACAGATAACCATTGTTTTTCCTTTCATGAGAACTTCTCCTGACATCAAACACAATAAAAAACTAACTCTGCGACCTCTGTGGCGCGTCGGCTAACACCCGACTGCGACGCAGAAGGTTGCGGGTTCGATTCCCGCCGGGAACAAGTATTTATGCTGACCATAAATTCTTGTTTCTGGTTCTGGGTGTTTCCTATATGTATAATATGTATATATTTACAAAAAAAAAGTATATAAGTAGTTTATCCGTTATCTGGCACCCATAACACAAGCATTAAGTTGCTTAGCTTGGGGCTGGATGGCGACGTGTAATATGTCCTGAAATATTTATTTATTTATTTTATTTTACTAGCGAAATCGGTCCAGGCGTTCACGCATGATGCTATAACATAGGGAAATAGGGATTTTAATGTAATCTATAGGTACTAATATTATGAAGAGGACGATTTGATGGTCTGTTTGCATTAAATAGGCTCCAAAACTACTTGACCGATTTTGATAAAACTTGGTATAAGGATACATTGATTCATTGGAAGTAACATAGGGTATTTTTATCTCGATATTCCTACGGGATCGGGAGTTACACGGGTAAAACCGCGGACCGCTGATAGTTAGAGCCTAAAATCCATTCATAAACAACGATATCAATTTCTGTAATACATAACATCACATAGAGCACACGTCTCTATTGTTTTTCTTAATTGAAAAGTGACAAGATATGTTAACAAAGAGCCATTGTAATAGTCTAGGCGTCTCGTGTCGCGACGCTATGTGACGCAGACTCGTAGATTGAATTTCCACATACGTATGAGGTTTTTATTTACAAGAAAAGTTTGAACAATGTCATAAGTTTTTGCTTTATATTATCACCTATTATAAGTTATGTTTATTTATTTTAATATCCTGCTTAAATGAACTCACAATCTACCATAAAAGCTAAATAAGTTATTTTTTTATCAAAAGGTTGCCTGGAAGAAATAGCTTTCAGCGATAAGGCCGCCCATTTGTATTTTTTTTTTGTGTATATTCGTTAGTTCTCAGTATAGAACATATTTTTGAGGTGATAACGTCTTATTATAAATCTATGAACATCTGCTTACTACTTACAAAAAAGTGACAAGTAACCATAGCAACGTTATTGACGTTATCACGTAAAATGGTAGTCCGTAAACCGACTTTACAGGTAACCATTTTTTTAATGTGTTTTTCCTCGTTGTTTTGCCATGTTGTTATTTTATAATAATTGTTTTGAAATACAAACAGTTAAAATACAAAAATATTAAACCAAACTTAAATCCGCATATGGCTTGTTTGACAGATAACTAATACTTTAATAATAAATAAATAAATTTGACGACCTCTGTGGCGCGTCGGGCGAACACCCGACTGCGACGCAGAAGGTTGCGGGTTCGATTCCCGCTGGGAACAAGTATTTATGCTGGCCATAAATTCTTGTTTCTGGTTCTGGGTGTTTCCTATATGTATAATATGTATATATTTACAAAAAAAAAAAGTATATAAGTAGTTTATCCGTTATCTGGCACCCATAACACAAGCATTAAGTTGCTTAGCTTGGGGCTGGATGGCGATGTGTAATATGTCCTGAAATATTTATATTTTATTTTTTATATATTAAATTTATTCAAAAAACCATTTTACAATGTAAACTATGAACTAAAAATACAAAAACACAATAAAACACATTTGCCTGAACTAGGATGTTCCTGTGTTTCAGGCGAATAAGGACTTAGAGTTATTAGCTTATAAAATAAAATAAATTACCAGCAAAGTGATTATTAAAAAAAACTAATACATTCTTAAGCAAACAACGACAATTCAGTGTAAAAATAAAATAAATTAGGTAAAAGTGTACTTTACTGGTATACTACAAACTACATACTCCCTGCCTCAACCTATTCGTTCTGCTAAATCCCTACCCATTTTCAAAGCTATGGTAACTGATCACTACCTCAGTACTGTCTAATATCCGTATATATTCCTGTATTATTTATGTATGTATACATGTATGTATGTACTTATTTGTATGTATCTATGTATATAATTATTTGGTATGTATTATATATAGGTAATTATTTAAAATCCATAATTTTGTAAATATTTTATATCATCACCTATGATAAGTTAAGTTATTCACAACCTACCATAAAAGCTAAATCAGTTCTTTTCCATCCAAAGGTTGCCTGGAAGAAATCGCTTTCAGCGATAAGGCCGCCCATTTGTGCAACTTGTTCTTTCTAGCTTTTACTTTACTTTGTGTTTATCGTGTTCTGTTTCTTTCTGTGTTGTACAAATAAAGTTATCTATCTATCTATCTATCTATCTACTCTCATAATTTTTATCATAAAAGTTATGATAGACGTGTGAAATGGAGGTAGAGATAGTGCACATCTAAAAAACTGAAAGTGTTGTAGTGACGACACTACGAGCACTTTTTGTATAAAAGACAAAATATTTAGAATAACTGTGGAATAGAACGGACATCGAAATGTGAGCTTTAAAAGACGCATGATGTCGACGTCATGTATGCAAAAAGTTACGAAAAGTTTTACGACGAATTGGTCTTGTCAAAATCGCAAGCTTTTGAAAACCATTAAGCAAAGGAAAGTTGCTTATTTAGAAAAAAATTTGACGAATCCGAGATTCCTGAGAACTCCCGCAGTTGATTTTCATGGGAAAAGTTGCTGGAAAAAGGAATGTCAGCGTCTGCGGAATATCAGAGAGTGCCGGGTCAAATTTTCTGAGTAGCGGACCTGACAGCTATAAACCGCTGCAGTTTTTAGTGGGTAAAATTCTGGTCGCTTTCCATTTTCAGACCAGAGGGAAGCCCTCGATGCTCCACCTAAGAGGCGTAGCGCCTCCACCTTAAAAAAAAGTCAATAGGCGCAGGGAAACACGTTAAATCAGTTTTTTTGGAAATGCTTAAATTAACGCCAGTAACTTGCAGAAACCAAATGTACTTAACAACTTAGTATGATAATAATTGTGTTGTCATTTTCTGTAACTTGTGTGTGCAATAAAGCGTTCTATCTATCTATCTATCTATGATTCCGGTATGGAATTTTGCTAAGAAAAAGGTTCTATTCCTGTATTTAGATCTCTTTGCAAAATACTGAATAGCGACTGAAAATGTACGAAACATTTTGTGAAAAAATGGAGAAATGTGATTACTGGAACAGGAAAACAAAATAATTATCTAAAAAGGTTATATTGAATGGAGAGGGTAAATGCAAGCGACACTTTTTTTAATTTAAATAAGGGTCTTCGATCCAATATACCGGCCGTTCCAACAGTTTTACCGGGTAGTTGAACTACTAGGTACGTGTTTCCTTCCTAATAGACTTACTGATAGTAAGACGTGCTGGTCATTGTTCCTATTAGTTTTACTATTAAAAAAAACCGGCCAAGTGCGAGTCGTACTCCGAGGGTTCTGTACATTAGTTTCAAGTCTCTTTCGCTACCCTTGCAGTGGTATGGTAGTTACCATGGTAGTTAATTTAACTTGACCCCTATTTTGTTTGGGCCCCCATGCAATGTAAGGGTCAAGTTAAATTGGTCCAACTAATGTATATATGGGGACACCCTTTAATTTTCAATGTTTTTTTTTAATTTTTTCTTTGTGTTGTAAGACCTTGCTTTTATCTGCTTTATTTTTTACCTTGCAACTATCAGAATCCGAAGCGTAATATAAGTAAGTACTTTGTTTCCAATTTTTTTTTTCAAATAAAAAGTTAGCACCGAACCGACAGCACAGGGTGTTTGCGCATAGCCAATGTAGTGGTTTTGATGCACCTCCAAACTTTAAGTCTGACTGTCACCTCCAGTAGGTACAACTTGTATCTCAGTGCAGTAAATTAATTTTTGATCTATCCTGTCGTGTTTTGAATGAACGAACTTACTTCCTGGAACATACTTGAATTAATATATTACTAGATATTTTGGTTTTTATCGACTAAATTTTACTTTAAAGCTTTTGCCCTCTGATATTTAAAATGGGGGTGTTAGCTTTTATTTTCGTTACGGAATTTCTTGATTCGGTCGCCGCGCTCAAAGCCCGCGATAAAAGCTATTCAACAGCTTAAAAATGTTTAAAAACATGCAACCACTTTACCGACAGTTGACCTAGTAGAGCAAAAGCAACAGCATGTAACATTCATAAACTCAATGCGAACTTTTTTAATTAATGCCAAATCGCACGCTCACTCGGGCGACTAAGCACGAGTCTTGCAAATAAACAACTAAATAGTTTAGTTGCAGTTTTGCTATTTAGGTGAATGTTGTTGACGTGATAACGTCTAATAAATTGATGGAACACCTGCATTCACAAAAAAGTGTCTGACGATCCACATATTTTGTGACGTCATGCGTCACGGTAACATGACCATGACGCATGACTAATAATATCGCTCATCTGGGTTTGTGTTATGGCTTGTGACGAGTTACGAATAGAAGACTTATATAAAGGAAAAAATATAAGTATATAAAGAAAAAATAACAAAATTAAAAAAAAATGAAAAAATATATAGAGGAATAACAAATAAGATTTTATTTTTCATCGTTTTCTTATGATGTTATGATATCGTCCATAAATCGACTTTACAGACAACCATTTTTTTAAACACTAACGAGGCCTTCGTTAGTTGTTAAAATGTGTTTTGTCATGGTTTTGACTTTCGCATTCCTACCTTTCATCCGTGAGTAACAAAACTGTAAAACTGAAAGTCATAAAACACAATTTAACTAACGAAGGCGTATTAAGAAAATCAGTACAAACAAAGTAGCATAACACATCTGTGGTTATTTCAAGACAGGTAAACTTTCTAATCTAAAATATTATTAATAGGAAGGATTCAAACTGCTTTATCCATCTTTCAAAAGCGGAAGGATTAGAAAGCTTATCTCAAAAAGGTGATTGCAACTTTGTCACGTTTCATGAGATAAAGCTCTGTCGCCTTTACTTTAAAGTGGGAAAAGTTTGAAGTTAATTTGTTTTTAGAAAAACATCCAAAAGCCCATAGCAGTCAGACTTACGTTAAACTTAGCTTTATTTACCTACAAAAAAATATACTTACAACAGTTATATAATAAAAACCTAACAAGAGTAAATACGTACGTACTAATAATAAATAAAATTAAAAGTCCGAATTGAAGGGTGCCCAAAAGAGTGGCTGCATTGCCTCGTTAGATGAAATGCCTAGTTTACTACATGTGTACATACAACTATTATTAACTTAGTGTTTTAAAGTAGGTTTAAAATAAAAATTTGTTTTAGCCATTCTTACACATAAAATATTACGATTGTTGCCTCTAACTTTAAAGATCTACCCGCAAACTCAAGTCTCGTTGAATATTATGTTTGTCACATCGAAATATCAAGTTTCACAAAATAACGACAATAAACATGGGTTATAAAACCGTTTAAAACAACTTTAATAGTAAAAATAGCAATAGTAGTTCAAAATCATATAACTAACTAGCTGTCCCGGCAAACTTTGTTTTGCCATAATATACAATGAAAAAAAAAAAAAAATTGTGAATCTAAACCATCCAAGGCGCTACCCAAAAAAAAAATCATTCAAATCGGTCCAGCCGTTTAGAAGGAGTTCAGTGACATACACACGTACAGTAGAATCACTACATAGTATAAAATAAAGTCACTTTCTCTGTCCCTATGTCCCTATATCCCTTTGTATGCTTAAATCTTTAAAACTACGCAACGTATTTTGCTGCGGTTTTTTTAATAGATAGAGTGATTCAAGAGGAAGGTTCATATGTATAATACATGCATAATATAGCCGTGCGAAGCCGGAGCGGGTCGCTAGTTATATATATAAAGAAAAAATGATAACTAGACTTGACTTGCGACGTATGTTTAGATATCATAAGCTCACAGACTACTATTTTTACCTTTTAAATCCCCCAATTATGTTTTAGACAAGACCGAAATAGCCCTAGCTAACCCTAACCTAGAAACAGCCCACGCCTAGTCCAACAGTGTTTACCTAGACTATTTGTGTCAGTCCATTAGGCCAATACCTAAAAGTTTTTAGACCGTATTGTAAAACTATCCGTCTGTCATCTGCAAAAGTGACAAAACACATTTGAACTAAAGCAGGCTAATTAAATGTTAATGTACTAATTTTAGCACATATTTTCGGTATTTTAAATAAAATAAATAAATAAATATTTCAGGACATATTACACATCGCCATCCAGCCCCAAGCTAAGCAACTTAATGCTTGTGTTATGGGTGCCAGATAACGGATAAACTACTTATATACTTTTTTTTTTTTTGTAAATATATACATATTATACATATAGGAAACACCCAGAACCAGAAACAAGAATTTATGGTCAGCATAAATACTTGTTCCCGGCGGGAATCGAACCCGCAACCTTCTGCGTCGCAGACGGGTGTTCGCCCGACGCGCCACAGAGGTCGTCATTTTATATGCTTTTCGATAATTTTCGAGAATCTATGCTTAAAATTCTCGATTATGAACCTATGTCCAGTCTTTAATCTAACTTAGTCCCAAAGTTTAAGTTATTAGATGTGCTTAAAAACCTAACTTAATTCTTAAAGCAAAGTTTACCTGCTATTGTTTTACTTGAACGTAATTTCAGCAATGTTTTTTGTATTATAGGTTCTTATTTGTGTTTTTTTTTTTTGTTGGTGTAGGTACCCAATAAATCTTCTAATCTACTATATAAAAATAAGTCGGGTTTTCCTTCCTGACGCTATAACTCCAGAACGCACGAACCGATTTAGATGATTTCGGTTTTGGAATGTTTGTCGTAGTCCAGGGATGGTTTAAGCGGTGAGAAAGATCGGACCTACGCGAGTGAAACCGCGGGGCGCAGCTTGTATAGGTATATAAATTACGTGTCACGTTGTTTGTGCGCGATGAACTCCTAAACTACTTAACCGATTTTAATCAAATTTGCACACTGTGTGCAGTTTGATCCAACTTGAAAGATAGGATAGCTTACATCTTAATTTATCCCGATATTCCCACGGAATTCGGACCTAAGCGAGTGAAACCGCGGGGCGCAGCTAGTAAATAAAATATGAATCCTTCTTTCTTTCTAAGCTCTATCATCTAAAGTGATAATTATAAAGTAATAAATGGTATAAAATGTTCATAAACCAGTGACACTGTTTAAATTGAATCTCTAATGACGACGCAGTTGGCGCAATGGTCACTATGCCAGACTGCCAAACACAGGGTTGCGGGTTCGATTCCCACCTCAGGTTATTTATGCTTAGATATTTGTCTGTGGTCTGGTTGTTTCTATGTATTATAAGTATATATTTACAAAAGAAAAGTATATTTAAGTAGTTTATCCGTTGTCTAGCATCCAAATCTAGTTACTTAGCTTGAGGCTAGATGGCGATGTGTGGAATGTCCTGCAATATTTATTTAAATTTATCTAATATTTTTGGTACAACTGGTCTCTATGCAATTGCCCCGTAGATATAGAGTATGTTTTATTTTAAAATTCTTACAATTCGTTCACGTGGTGGTTTCCTAGGAATGCAGTCAAACGAAATAAAATTTATTGCATTATACCAACAAGGAATTAAAGTTAACGAAAACTTTATTTTTTATTTACATAATGTTATGTTTTCAATGGTTTTCACGGAATTCATTGAAGGAGAATATTTACTTCACTAGAATTTTTGGATTTGAATGTTGATATTTGGTATTTTTAGAATAAGACAATAATTAAAGAGTAAGTCGTTGTGCGAATGTCTTAATAGATTAACGTATTTAGCGAATAGGATCTATAAAGAATAAGGTATTCCTTAGAGTGCAAAACTACAACCTTAGAGTCGTTGTTATCACGTAAAAACGAATGGAATTCATGTTCCGGAATCGAAATAGAGTTAGATACTTAATGAAATACAGTTAGGTATCCATTTAACCACTATGAAACTTTGAACGAACGAACAGAGGCTTATGAAATTCAATTAGTACTTAACACCCATCGTGAAACTGAGATAGGATTGTAAACAACAATAGAACAGCTTCTGTTAGAAGTAATAGGTACGGTCGGCTGCATAATTGCTGCCCCATCGTAGAGCCCCAAAACGGCTGTTATAAGAATGTTTTCAACACAAGCAAGATTCCAGATACCAGCTTTACTGAAGTTTAAAGTCTTCTAACTCATCAATTTATCAAACAAAAATTATTAGAATGAAAACATGCCAATAATAGTAATTTTAAAACTCTACCGGGGGCTGCAATTATGCAGCCGACTATACCGCATACTGCAAATATCTCTACTCAACTAGCTTGCTAGAGTCGACTTTTGGGGACTAAGTAATAAGGACTTCAGGCAATGCACAGGCATAGCCTGAAATCCTCATTACTTAGCCGAATCGTGTAGGAAAGGCTGTCCTTCTTCAAAGGAATCCTTTTCCAAAGGACAGCCTTAGGAGCGAATAATTTTCAATAACATCATAAAATAGTAAAATTAAGAAGAAAAAACATACATACAACCGAATTGAAAACCTCCTCCTTTTTTTGAAGTCAGTTAAAAAATTGTTTCAGACAGTTGAAGTCTGTTTACGGACTTCTTACGCGATATTAATGTAACGTCATAAGAAAACAATGAAAAATTTATTTTTCTTTTTTCATAACTTATTTTCCTTTATATATTTTTTACTTTTTTTTATTTATTTTTTTCCTTGTCTTGACAAATGGTTGTCTGTAAATTAACTTGACAATAACAGAACGTGGGCGGTACTGTGAGCGATGACGTCACTGGCAACGTGAGCGGTGACGTCACATGTAACATAAAAAAAACTTTTATTTTCAGGATACAAAGGCCCATAGATACATACCATAAAGACTAACATACATATTTTATAACAATAATTGAATGTGTTAATAAATAGCTTAGAACCATGTTAGTAGCACTTCCATTGCACTACCACTTTCGTCTTAGTTTGTTCTTGAGGAATTTGTCCGCGGAAGCGACGGAACACCACGTCCTTCGGCCAGAAGCATTCATCCATAACGCGAGGCAGATAGCAGTTCAGGACTCGCACCACAAACGCCTTGAAGTTGACGTTTCGATGCGACTCCACCATATGCACCCTCAGCGCATAGCCCAGCTTCCGGCGTACAGTCGGCTGCATAATTGCAGCCCCCGGTAGAGTTCTAAAATTACTATTATTGGAATGTTTTCATTCTAATAATTTTTGTTTGATAAATTAATGAGTTAGAAGACTTTAAACTTCAATTAAAGCAGGTGTCTAGTATCTTGCTTGTGTTCAAAGCATTATTATAACAGCCGTTTTGGAGCTCTACAGTGGGTCTGCAATTATGCAGCCGACCGTACGTTCTCAACTATGTCCTTCTCCCCGACGACGACGCGACGGTGTAGTGCAGGCGGGAGATGTACACCGGAGTGTTCGGCATCGCAGCACGAACTCTCAGATTAGAATCAGTCGGGCCTATTAGGCAATTCATCATAGGTCTTGGTCACCGCTTCTTTTGCACCTTGACAAAACCTTCATCATCGTCGTCATTGGGAACCTTTAGCTTCGAAACGACAGGGGCGGCTCGCGGTGACTAGGGCCGCAGCCTGCCTAGCATGAAGATCAAAACACGAAACAATAAAGCAATATAACTACATCAACTCTCAAAATATGATAGATAAAGCCGCCATGTTGAATTTTTATTATAAATTGCGATAAAAATTATGATAAAATTTCAACATGGCGGCTTTATCTGTCATATTTTGAGAGTTGATGAAGTTATATCGCTTTATTGTATCGTGTTTTGGTCTTCATGCTAGGCATACAGGCACAGTCACCACGTAACATGAGCGATGACGTCATAATTTTTGTGAGTGCCGGTGTTCATTGATTTAATAGACGTTATCAGGTCAAAAACTTGTTCAGTCAGTTCATTCTCCAAATCTCTAGATAGAGTAAAACAACATCTAGATACTCTCTTCGTTTTGCTCTATTTTCTCTAGTAAATAAATCCTTGTTACAGTTGTCAGTACCCGGACACTTGTATCTGTTAAGCTCAGAGTTCATACGAGTAACGTACAGGGATTTCATATACGCCTTGTGTAGATTAGGGTTGCCATCTCAAAAATCTGCGAACCAGGACGATAAGTGTGAAAACCCCGGATTTCGGAGCTTAAACCCGGACAATCCCAAAAAAAGCAAAGTTTTTACTTTATCGACTTTTTTATTTTAAACATAACCTGTAAGAAACTATTAAAGTAGTCAGTCTTACATTTTTATACAATCAATATCACTACATAGTATAAAACAAAGTCGCTTTTTCTGTCCCTATTCCCCTTTGTATGCTTAAATCTTTAAAACTACGCAACGGATTTTGATGCGGTATTTTTTAAAAGATAGAGTGATTCAAGAGGAAGGTTTACATGTATAATACATGCATAAAATAGCCGTGCGAAGCCGGGGCGGGTCGCTAGTTTAATATAAATCATAAACTCAAATTAAAAATTTATGTCCCAGCAGTCGGGGTATCATTTGTCTCAGTTTAACCCGGACTACAAATGGCATCCAGGGACCGTCTGCCCCGGACGGTCCCCGGACGCCCTCTAAACTAGGACAAATCCGGGGAAACCCGTACGAGTGTAGATTATAAATAGAAGACAATACGTGGTGAAATGGAGATATATTTCATCAGAAAACTTGATAAATAAAATATATTTATCGTGTTTATTCTTTGTTCCTGTGTTGAATTTATAGGTTGAATGTGTTAATATTGACTGTAAGTACCTACATAATGACTAACAATCATCTAATGATGTTTGCTTCGGATTGATTACAATGATATTAATCATCACAGTGTTGGTTAACATATTATCATCACTACCTATGTCCCTTTGTATGCTTAGATCTTTAAAACTTCGCAACGAATTTTAATGCGGTTTTTTAAATAGATAGAGTGATTCAAGAGGAAGGTTTATATGTTTAATATATGCATAATATAGCCGTGCGAAGCCAGGGCGGGTCGCTAGTATAAAATAAAGTCTCTTTTCGCCGTCCCTATGTCCCTTTGTATGCTTAGATCTTTAAAACTACACAATGAATTTTGATGCGGTTTTTTTAAATAGATATAGTGATTCAAGAGGAAGGTTTATATGTTTAATACATGCATAATATAGCCGTGCGAAGCCGGGGCGGGTCGCTAGTAAGTATATAAAAATCAATGCCACTTTCCGTTGTAATTTTATAACTCAAGAACGGGCTCACCTATCCAGACCAAATGTTTAAACTTTGTTTGGACTATTTAGTAGATGGTTTATGTGAAGTTTGCACAAAATCGATCGAGCGGTTCTTTATTTATTTATCATATTTTTTTATATGGCAAAGCAATCGTTTGCAGGGACAGCTAGTTTTTTTAATAATATAATGTTAACTCCCTGGAATTTGTACTATGGAATATATATACTGTGTAAAATTGTTCCTAACCTCTTTGTATGAGTGTGTGAAAAGTGTTTGTTTTCTAGTTTACTAAGAAATAATGAGTAAGAAACAATTATAGATGATCTAAACTAAAACAAAATTTAAAGATAATCGAATCAAATAAGACAATCGCGATCGAAGCGGAAACAAAAGACGATTTGTACTAAAAATAAAAGACGATTTGGACTGAAACAAAATCCGATATGTTTCTGTTACGACCGCTTTTGTTTTAGCTCACGTTCGAAATATTTTTTCACCGTAAGCTATTTTTTAAAACTTTTTAACAACTCTTCTTTTTTGACGTGATAGACGCCGATGTTTAGGGACACCAATCATCATCATAATCTGGCAAAAAAAGCAATTTCCATCAAAAGACGTACTAATCCGGCTGATGTCCAAGTTCTGCAGACAATGAAGTCCACTTTTTAAAACACAAACATAATAATACCCAACAAGAATCAGCTACTTACGGCTACAGCAACTTAGTTAAGCGTCGTCTCGGCCGCTTAAATTAAGTTGGCTGTAGGCGCAAGTTTTTTAATTATCTACTATTAATGAGAAAGGTAGGTATTAAGGCGTTTGATCTGAAATTTATTCAAACATTCGTTTTAATTAACAGGTAGTTAAGAGTTAATGATCTTTTAAGGCACAATTATTTTCTATTAAAACAAAGAGTAGGTTAGAAATCTATACTAATATTATGTATAAAGCTGAAGAGTTTGTTTGTTTGTTTGAACGCGCTAATCTCAGGAACTACTGGTTCGAATTGAAAAAATATTTTTGTGTTGGATAGTCCATTTATCGAGGAAGGCTATAGGCTACTTTTTTATCCCGATATTCCCACGGGATCGGGAGTTACGCGGGTGAAACCGCGGGGCGCAGCTGGTATTAAAATATTTGAGTAAGTACCGAAAAGACCTGATCCCTAAAGGCCCCGTCCCCGAGTCTCCCAATTTGATCATATTTTGTTTTAATTTGTTTTTCTATTGTTCTACCTTGTGCCGTTAACATAATAAAAATATCAGTGTGGTCAATTTAGCTCTTTTTGTGCTGAATTTACCAGTTTTTATACTGGTTTATCTTACAAATTTTAGCATTATTTTGAGGTGTTGCCATAAAACGAACAGCCAGCTTAGCGCCCATAGAGAAAACCCGTTCTTTTTTTCCTAACTAGAAACCGAACTTTATAGTCTCGACAAAAAACTATTAAATTTTTCCCCATGTTTAAGTTTCCTGGTTCTAGTTTGTATTATATGTTATTTTTGTTTGTTTATTTCAATGGTGCAATTAAGAGGAAAGGGTACCGGCGCCCTCTCCAGACAGACGTACTCGAGTGTTTTCTCCCTGGATAGTGACACTATAGCCAATTTTGTTGTTGCATAAAACTTATAACTGCATGGCATGACCATGCTCCTATGTCTTATTTTCTATATTTTCTTTTAACTTTAAAAAAAAACTAAGACATAGGTAGGGGCATAGTCATGGCAGTTTTATACGTTTTATGCAACAAAAATATTTGCTATAGTGTCATTATCCAGGGAGGAAACAGTCGACTACGTTTGTATGGAGAGAGCGCCCGCCGGTACCCTTTCCTCTTAAGTTTATCTATCTATGGTCCAAAATGCTAGGTTACGATCCTTACTTGTTAGGTACAGTGAGCGACGTCCTTTAGTCTTCATTCGTCTAGCTACAATGTCTAGACGTTACCTATTTTTCCAAACGAGACGAGACGACGGGGATTTTCTTAAGTCGAGATAAATCTTACTCTGTAGCTTTCATCTTTTTTGTACAATGTAGGTATTCCGTTTATTTTAACGATGTTTTTAAATTGATAGTGTTAGGTAGAAGCCAAGCAACGAAACGAATTTAAAAACGTGTAGACACGGTTTGCAGAATTACGAAGTACAATGTCAAAAAAAAAACGACCTAAAAAAATTGCAGCATCAACAGTTTAATCTGAAATCTGGCGATTTGACGTTCCGTTTTTTGTATTTGCTGCCTGACTTCAAAATATCCTCACCAAATTTTTTGTACCTACCTCTGAAGCCTATAAAAATTAAACACAAAAGAATCATCTCGATCGTATTCGAGTATGCCTATTTTGGAGTCCGTTAATAAAAATAAAATTAGATCTCGTGTTGTATTAAGTAATTATGTTGTATGGCTGCTTGGAAGAAATCACACTTAGGCAATATAGTTGCGCTTTGTGCCCCTCTAGGACCTTCCCCTATATTTAAGTTTTCTGTTTTAGTTTGTTTGTGTGTAATAATTTTTTTGCTTCTAAAAACTTTTAGCTTCTAAACAAGTCTTCCCAACTTCCACATTTCATTAAGAACTTTTATCTATACCTACAACCAATATAAGTACGTTACCTACCTAGGTAATAACGAAATTTTTCATCAATATTCAGTCAATAAAGTGGCGAAAGACTTTGTCTTTGTTCGACCACTCTTTCAGGGTTGGATTTAATTAATTCCCTGACGCAATCTGTCAATCACTATAACCTTCTTGACTCTTGACGTGGAAGGAAACCACCGACGCCATGTTATAGGTACGTATATCTACTTGTTTTGAAATGATAGTCACTACATAGTATAAAAACAAAGTAGCTTTTTCTGTCCCTATATCCCTTTGTGCGCTTAAATCTTTAAAACTACGCAACGGATTTTGATGCGGTTTTTTTTAATAGATAGAGTGATTCAAGAGGCAGGTTTATATGTATAATATATGCATAATATAGCCGTGCGAAGCCGGGGCGGGTCGCTAGTAGATTATAAAGGTTTGAGATCGTGAAATAAATATAAATAAATATTTTAGGACATAAATTAACAGCGCGAGCGCCCATTTAGCCTCAAATTAAGCAAACTAGGTTATGGTTTATAGATAAAACGGAGAGATATACTTTCATATTTTCCTTTGTAAATATATCTATGCTAATATTATAGACGAAAGATTTTTTTGATTTTTTTGTTTGTAACGAATAGGCTCTGAAACTACTGGATTGGCAAAACCAATCCAGTAGTTTCAGAGCCTATTCGTTGGTATGAGGATACATTGATTCATTGGGAGTGTTATAAAGTAGTTTTAACCCCCGACTCAAAAACGACGGGGTGTTATAAGTTTGACGTGTCTGTCTGTAGCATCGTAGCTCCCGAACGGATGAACCGATTTTGATTTAGTTTGAAAGGTGAATTAGTTATACTTAACAAACACTCAGACCAGAAACAAACATCTTTGCATAAATACTTGCTTTGAGCCGGGAATCGAACCCGCAATGTTGAGCGTCACCAGCCGCGGCACATATAAATTGGAATCTTTCTAGAAACGGACCTACCGCCAGAAAAAAACTTTTTGAAACGAAGTTTGGATTCGCAACCACTTCCGTTTCCATTACCCTTAAATTAAATCTAGCCAAGCTCTTCGCTGTTAAAGGACTTCATTCATTTATTCAAAACATAAGAATCCCTATGAAGTTCTATTCAACTTATTTCCATCACAGTTCTGCTCAAACTTATCTCTCAGCAAAAAAAGTTTTACTGAAAAAAAAACTATGAAAAGAAAAAGCCACAGATAGAACAAAAAAGGTATAAACGTGAAGCCCTACAAAAAGAAAAAGATAACTTCGAAATTATGACCCTAAGTAAGTACATGTGAATTTTTTTGATTAAATATTGTCCCGTCGGGGGACCGCTCTTTACTTATAGAAAATTTCAACGAAAATGTTAAGGTATCGGGTATGGTAAGGTACGGTCCCCCGACGTGACAATATTTAATCAAAAAAATTTACATGTACTTACGTAGGGTCATAACTTCGAAGTTATTTTTTTCTTTTTGTAGGGCTTCACGTTTGTACCTTTTTTGTTCTATCTGTGGCTTTTTCTTTTCATAGTTTTTTTTCCTTTTTGTAGGCTTTTTACGTTCTTACTATTTTTATTATTTTGTGTCGGGGGTTTTTTAAATTTTTAATTTAATTTTTTATTTCATCCTTTTTGTAGAGAAGGACTTTTTAATTTTCTTATTTCATTACTTTATTTTCTTGAGATTTATGATTCAGGTAATTTGGTGTACTTAAATAAAAAGTGGCTGTGACATACGGCAGACAGACAGACATGACGAATGTATAAGGGTTCTGTTTTTTGCCATTTGGCTACGGAACCCTAAAAATGGGACTAGGGAGAAATGGTAAAAACGACACAAACGAAAACAAAAGACGCAAATTAACTTGATACACCACTGGGGCATATCTGATTATACATTCGGTTGTTAATCTTGACTTTGTTAACTCGTAACTTTGAGACGGCTGAACCGATTTTGATTAAACATAGCTCCCGACTAATTCACCTTTCAAACAAATAAAACTAAATCCAAATCGGTTCATCCGTTCGGGAGCTACGATGCCACAGACAGACACACACACGCAGTCACACACACACACACAGACACGTCAAACTTATAACACCCCGTCGTTTTTGCGTCGGGGGTTAAAAAGTGCGAGTGGGGAGCCCCATTTCCTACGGGAACTATGTTTGTAACACGAATTGTCAATTCCCGATAAAAGAATCTCATCCAATATTTCTGTAATTTTTGCCAATTCCCAATTTTTTATACCTCGGGGATACAATTTACTGGGTACCTACTGCCTATCCACCCACGCCACGTACGTAATAAATACGGAGGGTGACGAAGGCTTAAAATTCAAAATATAGGTACCAATATACTTACCTATGTGTGTTTGATGCTAATTTGAATAAATCGATCCGGTTGTGGTAATTCATCATGATTTTATCCTACAAGATACCTCGCAGATTTTTTTGTAATATAGTCGGAGATCCCTTTAAAGACGACCTTCATCGAGCTGTTTAATGGATGAAGAGTATTTAATATCGAATTAAATAGGTCAAAAATATATTGCAAATGGGTTGCCTAAACATTTCAGTCCAGAATATGATTAATTAACATTTTAATTTTCTGTTTTGTTTTTTAACCGTTTTACTGGCTTGTTTAAGAAACAAATTCCATACCAATGGAAAGTATGACGCCTATAGAATATGCAAACGTTAAGTTGCCTATTTTTTCCTGTCACAACTCGTGGTTAGGCAGGCAAATCGATACTAGTCATTTGCACTGGTCTGGTTAATGAATTAAAGTAAAGTTAAAATAAAAGTTATGTATTTCATTGGTACGGAATTTGTCTATTGACCAAACCAGTGAAAAGTCTAAAAACAAAAAAAAATACATTAACCATTCTGCACTGAAAATTTTTAGGCAACCCATCACTATCACTACATAGTATAAAACAAAGTCGCTTTCTCTGTCCCTATATCCCTTTGTATGCTTAAATCTTTAAAACTACGCAACGGATTTTGATGCGGTTTTTTTATTAGATTAAGTGATTCAAGAGGAAGGTTTATATGTATAATACATGCATAATATAGCCGTGCGAAGCCGGAGCGGGTCGCTAGTTTGCAATATAATATTTATTAGTCTGTTTAATTAGATCGATAAAGGTCATCCTTAAAGGGATCCCGTACTAATAATAACCCAAGTAGCACGTTAGTGAATTTTGGAACTTATTTTGCAACTGTAGGTAGCATATAGGTGACGCAAGAGTGTATGGTATTACTTAAAGATGCAAACAGCACTCGAATTTGCAAATGAGTAACTCTTATCACTAACGGTTGCTTTTGAGTGATTTTTGTTTCTGCTTTATTACCTATGGTAGCATTAAGCCGAATCTATTACTCATAGGCGCATAAAGGTTTTAATTTTCTCTCTTATAGAACTCAAAGAGGCATATGACATCTTAAAATCCCCCCTAAAGAACTGTGCCCTAATAGGTGGTATTTTTCCCTCATTTGGCACCTTTAGTACTAAATAAGTAGTATATATGAGTTATTTATCACTTGTAGTGGCTCAAGAGTTATTATTGCAGCTCATTTGGAACCTTAGTGTAATTGCCTTTGTAAGGTCTAATATACTCTTATATGCCACTGTAAAGCGTAGATCGGTTCCATTTTTATCTCATTTAGAAACACAAGATCTAATTAAAATAACAACGGGTCGAGTGCGAGTCGTACTCACGCGCTGAGGGTTCCGTACATTAGTTTCATTCCAGACAGTTACAGACAGTGTCAGACAGTTCCAAACAGTGCCAGACAGTGCCAGACAGTGCCAGACGGTGCCAGACGGTGCCAGACGGTGCCAGACGGCACCAGACTGTACCAAACTGTACCAGACTGTATCAGACTGTACCAGACTGTACCAGACTGTACCAGACTGTACCAGACGGTACCAGACGGTACCAGACGGTACCAGACAGTACCAGACAGTTTCAGACAGTACCAGTCAGTGACAGACAGTTGGACAGACAGTTGGACAGACAGTTGGACAGACAGTTGGACAGACACTTGGACAGACAGTTGTACAGACAGTCCTCGACTTTACAAGTTAAGTAAATTTTACTTTTTTTACTTTATTATCCTTCACAATGGGTTTTGTACCCGTCTTGAGGATCCCCAATTCAAAGTAGAGACAACAAGACCTGTGAAGTGAAAAATATCACTACTAGGTACTAATGAGTGATTTTTGGGCTTAAGAGTTCCAATAAGGTAACAAATAAGTGAAAATAAGAACTACAAGGTCTACTTTAAATCGCCATGTTTAAAAATAATAACCTTAAAAAGCATTATTTGTTTAATGATATTTTATTACAATAACATAAAACAAAATAAGTTTTGATAACTATTGTTGACAGTATACTTTTTGTGAAACTATAATGTTAGGTTTTTAACAACCAAATTGTTGTAAAGTATTATCTTATTTATTTGATCAGCACATATTTGTTAATACTTTTGATTAAATTGAAGGCGCATCAAAATTTACTAAGTAAATATACCATGGTTTCACGATAAAAAACCATTTGCAAGGGCTCCGTGATATTATGCTGCGGTTTACACGTACATTTTTAATACTCGCCAAATAGATGCAATATGGCTGTCACAATTAACACAATAGAACAAAGCACACCGTTTTTCGTTTGTCTCCGCCGAAAATAAGACTAGTTATGACAAATTGTCACTCAACGAATGAACGGTATCGCTTTATCGTTCAATCATTCATTCACAGCGCGCAATTCGCACCGTTAGTTCCAAGTGCCACTCAGGGTAACAATTCGAACTCTTATGCAACGCTTCTGCAACTATAAATAAGTTGCAATTTTTCTCCCTTTAGTAATATATAGGTTGCATATAAGTTCTAACCACCTATATAGAACTTAATCAAGGTGGATTTTATTACTAAAGGTTCCAAAAAAATACTATAATGCAAGCTATTTGTTACCAAATGTGTTACTTGGGAAGACTTTCAAATGAAAATTCCACTCGATATCAAGCAAAAGGTCAAGCAAAAACCTTGTGCTTGATATAGAGTGGAATTTTCATCAAAATGTACAGCGTAATCGTAATTAATTGAGAAGTTTTGTGATGAGAAGGTGGTTCCAGATGCTGTATCAATCACTACCTATTAGTTTAGCGCCAATTCTAACTATTTTGACCTTATAGCTTTATTAAAATAGCGGCAACAGAAATACAGCATCTGTGAAAATTTCAACTCACTAGCTTAATGATTGACGAGATACAGCCTGGTGACAGACAGACAGACGGACGGACAGCGAAGTCTTAGCATTAGAGTCCCGTTTTATTGTAAAGTCGATTTACGGACGATAATTTTACGTGATTACATCATAAAAGAAAATATTGATGGTACCTAACCATAGCCACGATCATACGTTGCTATGGTTACCTTGTCAATAACTCACGTTCCCGTAACATGACAACGTTGCTATGGTTACCTACCATGCCAATATAACATGACACTTTTTTGTGAGTGCAGTACGGTGTTCGTCGATTTGTTGGTGATGTTTACAAATTGTATTATTGAAACTCGAAACACGATTAAAAAAGTTAGCTCGATAGAAATAAATCTCAAACTTTTCGTAAATTTTCCAAGCAAAGATACATTAATTTTGAGGTAGTCCTCGACGGAAAGAATAAATTTTATTAAGTCTAGAAAAAAAATCAGGGATCATCACTAATGCTATGGATACACGACGACACTGACACTTGACACAAATGTCGACACTAGTGTCGATAGCGTCCAAACTGTAGCAATTTTTGATGTCGCGGTGGTGGACACACGTAGACACTCGTTGTATACACCAAGTATCTAGTGTCAAGTGTCTGACACTCAACACAAATGTCGACACTAGTGTCGATAGCGTCCAAACTGTAGCAATTTTTGATGTCGCGGCGGTGGACACACGTAGACACTCGATGTATACATCAAGTGTCTGGTGTCAAGTGTCGTCGTGTATCCAAACTGAACAGTTTTTCCTTCATTACAGGTAAGAAAATGTGGTTCCAAAGTGTAAGTGCTAGTGCAGTGTAGTGCAGTGACAATGGGGTGTACCCCTAGCATGCTGTTGGATCATAAGAACCGACGGAGGGACAGCTCCGGCTCGCAAGAAGCAGCCCTAGCTAAAGTCACACCTAGCGTGTGCAACAAGGCGGTGCAGGCTGCCAGAGCCCCGAGGGCCTCACTGGAGTCAGACGGCTTTAGCATACAGCTGTCCAGCAAGAAGGATAGTTATGTGTCGCAGATGGGGAACAATTTTGCAACGCAGCTGCATATAAAAAGGATATCTGGTAAGTGGATTATGTATTCGTTTTCGTTCTTTCGTCGTAGGTATTACTGAGCCAGCGTATTATAAAACGTAGGTGAGTATTTAGAAGTCGGACTGGATGATGCCATGTAAGGTTTTCTTAATCAAACCAAGTACTTACCTACGTTTTATAATACGCTGGCTGAGTAATACGACGAAGTGAAATTTTGCTTTACCTCCGAAACGACGATGTTTTCATTAAAATAACTCTATTTAAGTATATTAGACTTTGTAGTGTTTTTTTTTTTTATAATCCGTAGGTTTTAAGATTTTAATTTTTTAGTTTACCTTTTTCTTTTTTATGTAATTTATTTTTAACTTTTTAGTTTATTTTTGTTGCTTATATTTTTAAACTTTTTAGTTCTTTCTTTGTAATTTATTTTGTTGATTTTTTATATAATATAAGTAGCTGTTGCCTGTGACTTTGTACGCGTTTGTTTTATGTAACAAATCCTCCTCTTCAATCACTCTATCTATTACAACATTTATTTATTTATTTATTATCGCATCATATTATTATTATTTATTTACCTATTATATACCTACTTGTTGGGTGGAATTAAAAAAATAACAGAGTGAAACGTAAGATAAATATTTTTAATATTAACACTTTGTAGGTAAGTAGGTAATTTACAGGCTAGTAAGTACCTTAACATATAAAAAAAAATGTTGACAACCATTCAATCATGAACGTAATAATTATACCATTCATTCAATCAACCGTAGTTCTTAGCAGTTATAAACGACTTTTTTGCCTTCCTTGGCTTAATATGTCTATATAGTGTTACCGCATTATTTAGCCTTAAAATTCCCATTTTATGCAAATCGTCTGTTCTTTTACTCTTCAAAATGTATGATGGCCTTTGCTTGTTTACTAAGCTTGGTTCTTCATCAGACGCGAGACTTTTTTGTATTAAAACATCTATAAGAGAGAAAAACAAGTATGTAATAAAATGTAGCCTATGTTCTATGTATCCAGCTACACCGAGTTTCATCGCAATCGGTCCAGTAGTTTTTGCGTGAATGAGTAACAAAAACACGCACTAACACAAACATTTATAATATTTAATAATATAAATAATAAATAAATATTGCATGACATTTCACACTTCGCCATCTAGCCCCAAACTAAGTAACTAGAATTGTGTTATGGGTGCTAGACAACGGATATACTACTTATAATACTTTTCTTTTGTAAATATATACTTATTATACATGAGACAATCAGACCGCAGACAAATATCTAAGCAAAAATATTTGTCTGAGACAGGAATCGAACCCGCAACCCTGTGTTTGGCAGTCCGGCATGGTGACCATTGTGCCAACTGGGTCGTAAAATATTAGTAGGATAGAATAGTATAGTAGGACAAGTTACCTTGCACTGCTTGCAGTGGCTTCTGTACTGGAAATATCGCACGTTTCAAAGATTTTTCATTACACTTATATTCGCTTTGATAGGTTGCTGCCTTTTCTAAAAGTCGTATAAGAATCTTAGTAAAAACGACTTCGGGATCATTTTTAAAATCGCCTTTCGTTTCTAGCATAGCGCATGATGTTAGAAAGAGCGTTAATATGGATATCTGAAATATTTATAATTCTTTTTATTTGACTTATTTAGGTAATTATTTTATTTTGATACCATTGAAGACTATCATCATTGACGACCCAGTTGACACAATGGTCAGACAGCCAAACACAGGGTTGCGGGTTCGATTCCCGCCTCAGACAAGTAATTTATGTTTAATTATTTGTCTGTGGTCTGGTTGTTTCAATGTGTTATAAGTACCTACATATTTACAAAAGAAAAGTATATAAGTAGTATATCCGTTGTCTAACTTCCATAATACAAGTCTATATAGTTACTTAACTTGGGGCTAGATGGCGATGTGTGGAATGTCCTGCAATATTTATATTTATTTATTTAATTTATCTGGATAACTAAAGCTTTTTATAAGCGAACCTCCCCGGCTTCGTACGGCTATATATAATGCATGTATTATTCATCCTTTCTCTTGAATCACAAGTATTAAACAAAACCGCATCAAAATCCGTTGCGTAGTTTTAAAGATCTAAGCATATACATCGGGACAGACAGCGGTAAGCGACTTTGTTTTATACGATGTAGTGATAGTGATTCAGTATTTATAATTAAGAAAGAGTGGATATAAATACTAACCATTAACTTTATTGCAACAAAAATGAAACTAAGTCATACACAAATCAAAATCCATAATCTTCTTATATATAAAAATGAATCGCAAAATGTGTTGGTAAGCGTATAACTCAACAACGCCTGGACCAATTTGGCCAATTCTTTTTTTGTTGTGTTTGTTATTGTCAGGAGAAGGTTCTTATGAAAGAAAAAAATAAGCAAATTTCGTAGAAAATTATTACGCGGGTGAAACCGCGGGGCTCAGCTATTACAAATAAAACTAAAAGAAAATTACAATTATTAAAAACAATTAACAAATATACAGGGTTATAGGTAAATATACTAGCAAGCCGCTGAGGGCTACTTCTGTGCACCTAAACAAACAACTTTTGTTCTACGACTTTTGGAAATTGTAAATGAGGTTAGGTTTATTCCACTAAGAATTAAGAACGACCTTAATTTTGTTTCCCGACCTAAATTATTTAGTCAATCCTTTTGCAATAAATACATTTGTTGACCAATTTAATTTAAATTAAAAAATACTTTTCGTCCATTAACCATTTCGGTGAAAGTCGGTTATAAAGGGATCTTATACTACTATTGACTTTATTTTTGACGTGATAATGTCTAATAAATTGGTGGAACACCAGCATTCACAACAAAAGTGTCATGGTAATATTGCGTGACGTCATGCGTCCCGTTCCCGATGTGTGACGTGATGCGTCATGTCCCGGTAACATGACGCATCCGTTCCTGTATAATAATAATCTCGCTCATATGGGCTTGTTCTATGATGATGAGTGACGAATAGAAAACTTATGTACTTATAGGAAAAAAAGACTAAATTAAAAAAGATAAAAAAGTTCAATTTTTTTTTATTTTTCATCGTTTTCTTTGACGTTATCGCGTAAAATTGCCGTCCATAAACCGACTTTACAGACAACCATTTCTTTTGCAAAAATTTCATTGTATTATAATAACACCCTTTCCCATACCTTCATTATTGCTTAACAATTTACGAAGAAACATTATTATTCACTAAACCAAACTTAAAAAATCATATTCGAATTTTTGTTTGAATTGAAAAATATTGAAAAATAATTGGTTGGACACAGTGCTATTTATGTGTTATAGACGAAGTGATTTATTGGATATTAGTATAGTAATAATATACTTACATAAAGTTCGATTATTCGGTTAATTTATTTTTATAATGCCCAGGCATATGAAACATGACCGATATGAGACTGCAATGTGATTAAACTAGGTACTGAAATAATTAAATTGCCCGGGCATTATACGTAATGTCACCTATCGGGTAGAGCAGTGTTTTTCAATCTGTGGGTCGCAAAACCTTACTCCGGGGGTCGTGGCTAAACGATAAAGTACAAAAACAAAATTTTTTGAACACAAACGAAAGACTCAAAATAATCTTTTTGCAAGGATGTTGTCCATGAACGAAGTTTTCCGAGGAATCCTTTCATTTTATGCTTAGCTGTTAGAATGTTCATGAATGTTGTCTTCTCTCACTAAGAAGTTCTTGTTTAAGAGGAATGGGTATCGGGGGCTCTCTCCATACAAACTATTACAAACGTAGTCAAAAAATAGGTATAAAAATAGTAAAACAAAAAATAGGGGCATAGTCATGGCAGTTATAGATTTTATGGCACAAAAATATTTGTAGTGTCATTATCCAGGGAGGAAACAGTCGACTACGTTTGTATGGAGAGAGCGTGTTTATGCCGTGCGTGGAGACCCGTAAGGGGGGATGACGGGATCCTGGTGGCTGAGCGGTTTCCAACGCGGCGGTAGACGTTGGACTCTGCAACACTCCACTTTGGCCCTGATTTCTTCCGAAAACGGGAGGTCGTGGACTAGCCACCCACGATCAATCGGCTGAGGCGTCCGGTCAGACGGCCGCCAGGCGAGTGTTCTAGAAGGGAGGGGTCCGCAGGCGGCGGCGCGCGATTCTCGACGCCTTGGTTGGGCGTCGTTGATCTCGTGCCGTGCGGTCTCGTGGGCACTCTCTTCCGGAATGCTATACCGAACTAGTATCCCTGGTGTCTACTTCATAGACATCCCCAATGTTGTGGGCTCCATGGAGGGTGGGGAGCTATGTTCGGTGAATCTAACTTCTTTTTTATTATGGATCTGTCAAAACCTAACAAATCTACAGACGACCGCAAGGGCGTCAAAAAGGACAATATGTCATCCGGCGGGAGGTTTACCGACCGCAATACCAAGGGGCTTGCTCAAGCTAGTCATACCGGGCAGGGGACCATTGGGCAGCCTGGCAATCTGCCAAGCACACCCGTTGGGACGAATGCTTCGGGAGGCGAGCTTCGAGCAGCCAATCCACGGAAAAAGTTAAGCGGGGCAGCTAGGCGCAAGATGCTCCTTGAAAAGCGGACCCGGACTTTTTCTGAACGAAGTGCACCAGTCGGGGCAACTTCCGGGGGGGCAGGGGATAAATCAACTGCCGCCAAAAGAGCCAGGGAGTCCAGTGATGAGAAGGCCAACGACTCATCCAAGAGACCGAACCTGAACAAATCGTTCAGGGACGCTCTCAACGGATGCAGGATGGCGCTCATCACGGACAACTACCCGGCTACACAAGTCACCACTGATGACGTCGGACCGATTGTCAGCGCCCTCTGGCAAATGATGGTCGGTCACCCGGATCCTCTGCCTCGATTTAACATCGGGACAGTCAACGCGGGAGCACTCCATGTGTTCTGCGAGGATCAGAGGTCGGCAGACTGGCTCGCGGGGATCACTGGGAGGACGATCGGCGGCCTTACCCTTAAAGTGGTAAGCGCCAAAGATCTGCCTAAACCGGTGAAGATGGCGTGGAAGTCGAAGAACGTCTGGATCACAGATCTGCCCAGCGTTCTGTCGATGCTTCAACGCCTTAACCCCGAGTTGAGGACTGGCGACTGGAAGGTGGTGGACACGATAGTGGAGGTGGCCAGTGTCAGAAGGATTGTCCTTATGGACAAGACTTCGGCTGACCACATTAAGAAGAAGGACTACTGCCTCTACGCTGGCGTCGACAAAAGCTACTTCAAGCTTCTTGAAGATAGCGACGACAAAGTCGAGGACAAGGGCGACGCCGGCGCTGGGGCAGTGGTCCCGCCACTTGCTCCACAGGTGCTGCTGAGCGACGCAAGGCAACGAGACGAGCCGCCCCAGGACATCATCGGGGACAGTCCAGTCCCTTCTCCGGCCACTTCACAGCGTACCGATGATGTGTTGGGCGACTTATACGACCTTAACCTGTCGTCTCCGCTCTCGCAGACGGAGGCGATGGAGGAGCCTAAGGACGCAGGCGGCAGTCAATAGACTGCCGATACCCTCCATTTTCACAAGAATAAAAATGGCGGGACTCAGGTGTGTACAAATTAACTTACATCACTGTAAAGCGGCGATGGCCCTCTTGGGGCGTCACCTTAAAGGACATAATTTTGATATTGCCTTGATACAGGACCCATACATGACTAAGGGTGTTGTCTCAGGTTTAGGTAGAGAGGGATCTATTTTCCACTGTACTAATGAGGGTGTGAGGGCATGCGTTTATGTCAGAAATGGCATAGACGCTATGCCCTTACACGATCTTTGTTCTAGGGACCTTACAGCGGTCAAGGTCTATACGGGGGGAGGGCGAAGTCGGAGGGCGGTTGTACTGGCCTCTGTTTACCTCGCCTACCCGAATGAAGAACGGCCCACTAGCATGAGGGGGATGAAGGAACTTGTCGAGTTCTGCGGCCGGGAGAACCTGGAGCTAGTGATGGGTTGCGATGCGAATGCCCACCACATCACCTGGGGGAGCTCGGACACTAATGGTAGAGGGGAGGAACTTTACGAATATCTGGTAAGCTCTTCACTTCATTTACTAAATAAGGGCAATGCTCCCACCTTTGTGGAGGCTAGGCGATCGGAAGTAATTGATGTAACTATGGCCACTAATGGTATTTATAGGAGAATTACTAACTGGCGTGTGTCTGACGAAGTTAGTGGTTCTGATCACATGTATATCTGCTTTAGATACGATACAGAGGACTCCACTCCAAGTGTACGGAGAAGAAATCCCAGACACACTAACTGGGATGCGTACATTAAGGAATTAAAAAATGAGTTAGGATCAGCTAAAGGCAAATTGAACTCTACGGTTGACATTGAACTTGAGGCTGAGCGGGTTGACCGGGCCATTAAAACGGCATGGTACACAAACTGCCCAGAGAAAGCAGTGAAAGGAACTAAGGTTCCGTGGTGGACGCCAGAATTAGAAAAGAAAAGACAGGCGACTCGCCGCATCTTTAACGACGCCAAGTCCAAGAGATGTTTCAAAGATTACTCGCGAGCGCTTACCGAATACAATCTGGCAGTTCGCAAGGAACGAAGGAAATCATGGCAATCTCACTGTAAGGACATTAATTCTGTTCCTGAAAGTTCAAGATTGATAAAGGCAATGACTGTGAGTAGAAGTAACACTCTAAATGCTGTTAGAACCAATGACGGGAGACTAACAGAATCTGGTAAAGAAACCCTAAGGATCATGATGGAAACACATTTTCCCGACTGTAATATTCATGATAATTCTGGCACTGATGATCCCATGTCCGCAGAGGAGCAAAATCTGCGAACTACAAAAGCGGACTGGGATGTTGCAAAAAAGGTAGTAGAGGAAAGAAAACTGAGTTGGGTATTGCAAAACTTTCAACCATTTAAATCACCAGGTCCGGACGGCATATACCCGATACTACTACAAAAAGGTCTTCTCACGCTAGGCCCGCACCTGATGCGGCTTTTTAAGGCCTGCATAGCCTTTGGATACATTCCAAAGATATGGAGGGAGGTTAAGGTAACATACATTCCGAAACCAGGGAAGGACAGCTATGAAGAGGCCAAATCATTTCGTCCGATAAGTCTCTCGTCTTTCCTACTAAAAACCCTGGAGAAATTGGTAGATCAATACATAAGGGATGGGCCTCTCACAAAGAAACCGTTTCACAAGCTACAATGTGCCTACCAAACCGGGAAATCAACCGAAACCGCGTTGCACCATGTAGTCACGAGAGCAGAGAATGCTATTGACGGTCAAGAGATTTGTGCGGCTGCGTTCCTGGACATTGAGGGGGCATTTGACCGCACAACATTCGAATCGATCATGAAAGCCGCCAAAGAACACGGCATTGACCCTACCCTCTGCAAATGGATTGACTTCATGCTGAGGGGCAGGAGAATAAGGTCATTTCTATTAGGAGATGAAATTCACGCCACAACAACAAAAGGATGCCCTCAAGGAGGGGTATTGTCACCTACACTGTGGTGTCTGGTAGTAGACTCCCTCCTAACCAAACTGAACAGAGGGGCATGCTACGCTGTGGGATATGCAGATGACATAGTTGTCATGATCAATGGTAGATTTCCGGAAATTGTCTCGGATCTTCTACAACAGGCTTTGAAGGACGTGGAGGAATGGTGTGTTGAAAACCATCTCACCATAAATCCCAACAAAACTACGATTCTTCCTTTTACAAGAAAGAAGAGGTTGAGCAGTTTGAAGAAATTGCTTCTATTTGACACAGAGTTAGAATGGTCGACCAACGTGAAATACCTTGGCATGACCTTAGACAAGGAGCTCACATGGAATCTGCATGCCAAGAAGGCGACAGAAAAAGCTATGAGGGCCTTCAACATGTGTAGATCGGCGTATGGCAAAACCTGGGGTCTGAAGCCTAGGGTACTGTACTTCATCTACACTACTATGATTCGCCCAATTTTAACCTACGGCAGTGTTGTATGGTGGACCAGAACCAAACTAACATCATGCGTAAAGGAATTAGGCAAACTACAAAGGATGGCCACTATGGCTATCACAGGAGCGTTTAAGTCCACGCCTACGAAGGCGCTAGATATAATTCTAAACTTAACCCCTCTTCACATCTTCATACAACAGGAGGCAATTAAAACCTTATACAGACTAAAAACGGCAGGCGATTATAACTGCAATAGGCCCACAACGAGGCATACAAAAATGGAGCTTAATGATGAGCTTCAAAGGAAGATGAATATGATTAGCGACGTTATGCCGTGTGTCAAAATCTTCAAAAGAAACTTTAAAATACATGTCCCCACAAGGGAAGACTGGACACAGCAACTGCGCTCACCAGACGCAGACTGCCTCATTTGGTATACAGACGGTTCGAAAACTGAGTCTGGTACTGGAGCAGGTATTTACTCAGAATCTTCACAACTGTGGAGTAGTTTGGGTCAATACACTACGGTCTTTCAGGCAGAGATGTATGCAATCATAGCATGCGCAGAGGAAAATCTGAAAATGAGTGTAGAGAACAAGACCATCTACATTCTTAGCGACAGTCAAGCGTCACTAAAGGCCCTAAATTCCTGCAAGGTAAACTCGAAATTGGTCCTGAATGCGGTGAAAACCCTAAACAAGTTGGGCCGCAGGAACAAGCTGCGACTACTATGGGTCCCAGGCCATGTAGGAATAACAGGAAATGAGAAAGCTGATGAGCTAGCAAGGACAGGATCGGCAAGTGCTTGGACCAGAACCATGTATGGGCCTGCCAGCATGCACAATCATAAAGGCCGTAAAGGATTACGCTGATAAGAAACACACGCAAGAGTGGGAAATCAGTCAAGGGTTGCTACATTCGAGGAAATTCATAGGTAGCAGCACCAGAGGGGCTTCTAAATTTATATTGAACAACAGTAGAAGCAAAGCACGAGCTGTGGTTGGTGCCTTGACAGGACATTACGGAACCAATGACATGCTTTTGAAAATGAAGTTAACTTCAAATAACGACTGCAGAGCCTGCGGTGAGGACAGGGAAACTATGGAGCACGTACTGTGTGAATGCGACGTCTTAGCAGCGAAGCGTATGAGCCTCCTTGGGAATGCGTATCCCAAACCGGAGGAGTATAGGTTTCTTCCTCTCAGTGGGATCACCGCGTTAATCGACCACTTCTTCAAAGAGTAAGAAACATCAAGGTAGGGGTAAACACAAAAGATCCCATTGGGTCGAAGTGTTGCTGGCAATTTTGTCAGCCCCCATTATATAAGATAAGATAAGATGGAGAGAGCGCAGGTACCTTTTCACCTTAATATTTTCAGGTGGCTAAAAAGATAAGCGAGAAAAGCCAAACAGGGTCACCAAAATAATTTAAAAAAAAAGTTAAAAAGCCCTGGGGTCGGAAGAGATTTTTTTTACTTGTAAACGGGTAATTTTCAAGAAGTTTGAAAAACACTGGAGTAGAGTAATAAAACACAAACTAAACAGTTAGTAATCAAACTTTTATTAAGTAGGTACTAAAAAAAGTAATAAATTTTTTAATACTTTTAATTTTATTTATTACATTAAATCAACTACATTCTTTATTAAAATAATAGCATCATCTCGCGGTTTCACTCGCCTACCACCCGATCCCGTGGGAATATCACGATAAAAAATATGTCACTCCCAATCAATGTATCCCTCATACCATCAAAATCGGTTTCATCAAAATCGGTCCAATAGTTCCGGAGCCTATTTGTTCCGGCTGTTGAACATGGGGTTGAAATTATAAACTGCCTTTTTATGATAGAAATGATTTAATATTGATATATGTGGTACACGTCGATAATTAATTGATACACATAGGAGTGAGCGCGACGCGACCGTTCACAATACACAGCTACACTAACTTATATTGAAGTTCAGGAAAATGAATGTGCTGACAATACAAAACTGTACGGTTACTAACCCGTACACTATTCAATACAAACAAACAAACAAATATTTTCTCTTTATAATATTAGTATAGATTTACACATACATTTACATACATAAACATTTAAAATCATAGACATAACAATAACTGTCTCGGCATACGTTGTTTTACCATTCTCAAAAAATAAATAATAGATGTTCGATTCTCAGACGTAAAATATACTTACTTACACAAAAAATCGGTTCAGCCGTTAATGTGAAATTAGTAACTAACACCGCGACACGAGAATAAATAATATTTAATGGGATAAATAAAATAAAAGAAGTAAGTAATGGTAATTATTTAGAAAATTATACACGGTGTAACAAGGGGGGTGGATCATCGGTTGCTGGGGGGTGGGGGACCTCAGTACCTATCAATTTAACCCCCCCTGGATGTTCTGCAATAATTAGTGGTTCAAAAGTTATTTGGGTTTTAGTGAAATTTTAGTCAAAATCAGATTCCACCCTGAACTTCGCAATTACGGACAAACTATTATGTCTGCGATTCTGCTTTTTTTTTAAGAAACAAGTTCAATAGTCGACGTTTTGTACCCCTACACGAATTTTAGGTTAAAGTAAGGTGTCAATTATTTTAACCTAAAAGTCGTTAATTTGTAATTAAAAACCTAATATGTAATTAAGAAGCGTGTAATTGTATTTATGAAGTACATACGGACTGAATTATGTAATTTTATAGGCAATAAAGGAATCAATAAGCCGATAATGTGCAATTATAAATAAGTTGGCGACATTGTCGGTTGTTCCTAAACATACTAGACAAAGGTGTGAAAAATGAAATTATGGCATATGGTAAGACTTTTTATAAAAAAATAATTAATTTATTTCATTTATTAATTAACTCTTGGTACTGACAAATAACACATACCTACAAAAACAGCTTTTTTCTTGGTGTTTCGTTTTTGGGTATTTACTGGGCGACAGATGGCGTTGCTTGGAAGAATAAACGGGCGGTACGTTTTCTAGTTGTTTAAAAGCATCACTGATCTCATATACCACAAGTATAAATGCTAGGAGTCTCAGATTTTTCATTATGGTTCCTTTTATAGGACGTAAGTTGTATGAGCATACATTTGATTTACCATAGCATTTCATATTACTGTACAGTATGGGTCATAAATGAATGATCAGTTTTCTACAATAATAATATCAACAAGTATTGGAGTTACGACCTTCTTCTTATAGACGTTACACACAAACTTAAATACTTGAATTAAAAGTACTCAGTGTGATTATTATTTTCAAGATGTTAGCTATGTCTTTAGTTGGCCGAGAGGTATAAGCCGCCACGCGCTACACTAACCGACGTGGGTTCGATCCACAGGTTAAGTTGATATTAATGTTCAAAAACTACTGCACAGGATTGTAAACGTTACGGTGGGCAGAGACTTTTGACCGTGGATTGTACAATAAATGACACTATAGGGGACAGTCGTTTTAATTGACAGTGAAGGACGTCTAGGCGTCTGTGACGTGACATAGGTGCTCACTTACTAATCTGTGACTTATCTATACATAAACAAGGTGTCCGGTACTGAATGGATAAACGAGCACCTACGGATAGAGGACATCGTGCCGGTCCAGAAAAGTGAAAGTTATGTTCTATGAAAGTCTCTCGGTTTCCGAGATATACGCAATTTAAAAAAAAATACTCCTTTCTCTATGTTTTTTGATGCCAAAACTGCAAATGAAGGACTTATTCCATTCTGTTTTTTTGGATAGTATTCCAGGATAAATGTGCTATCGAATGCAAATAATTATTTTTATGACACATCGAAAGTTTTTTTTTTAAACAATTCAAATTTCATGATTCTTACATTTTTTACTATTTTTCTTACCCGGTGAAAAAAAAATGTTCGGTCACCCTAGTGCCAATTAAAAAAAAAAGTTGCCTACTTCATTGAGATTCTGAAATGGTATAACACGTGGTATTGCCAGCATTCAATACAAAATTAATTCCTATTAAAGTGAGCCAGAGCTGTCTTTTTTCCTTTTTTTTCCATAGTGAATTCGAAGAATATCAACGCTAAAATTTCTTAAAATATTTTAAGAACAATAAAGTAAAGTACTACTTTTACTTCACAAAAAGCATGCTCCGGCTCATATCAATATCGATTAATTTGGTATCAAATTCTGGCAATACCACATATTAATTATACCTTTTCAGAATCTCAATGAAATAGGCCACTTTTTTATTTGGCATACATTTTTTTTACACCGGGAAAGATTGAAGTTCAGGTAAAAAAATTAAAAATCATAAAGTTTGAGTTCAGTCTTAGTTTAAAAAAACCTTTCAATGTGTCATAAAAGTTATTGATGGCATTTGATAGCATATTTATCCTGAAATACTATCCAAAAAATAGAATGGAATAATTCTGTCATTTGCAGTTTTGGCATCAAAGAACATTGAAAAATGAGTGAATTTTTATTTTTTTATTAAATGGCGGATATCTCGGAAACCGAGAGACTTTCATAGAACATAACTTTCATTTTTCTGAACAGGCACAGTGTCCTCTATCCGTAGGTGCCCGCCTATCCGTGCATTACCGGACACCCTGTATATAAAAATCAATGCCACTTTTCGTTGTAATTTTATAACTCGCAAGAACGGCTGGTACATGTAGATGATTTCGGTTTTGAAATGTTTGTCGTAGTCCAGGGAAGGTTTAAACGGTGAGAAAGATCGGACTTACGCAGGTGAAACCGCGGGGCACAGCTAGTTCATTCTAGTTTTGGCTTGTAAGCCTAATATCAATAACATAACATTTTGTTGCAATGTAAGGGATGAAATCAGGTATGTTCCGAAATTAAAATTCCATCAAAAATGCCATTGTTAGGTGATCCTCATAAACCGCTTGGTCCAGAATTATTTTGTAGTGTTTATTTGCAAATTCATAACAAAGTCATCAATTTCAGATCATAATTTGCCTGCTATTTTTGACATTGGTCGCTTCTGTAAAATCGAAAAAACACAAGCGAAACGAGACACAAAAGGTAACTAAGCCCGTAAACTACTACATCACCAATTGGGATCCGTATGACTTACCAACACCGATTCCAGGTGAGATTCTCAAAAATATTATGGAGAAAATAGCAAAATATGCACATGGAATGCATTGTCCTCGTGGATCAGATTGTGATCAAAGCGTAAGTAAAAATATCGTTAAGAAGATTATACAAGACGTTTATGCGAAGGTAAAGGACAATCCAACCGTAAAAACACCAAATAAATCTGCAAAAAATACCACTGCCACTGATAAAGATACTGATAGTCAATATTCAACAACATCAAACCCAATCGGAACAGTCAGAGAATCAGAAAAAAGAAAAAAAGAAAAAACTTACAAGGGAAAAACGAAGACTATGAATTATTATCACAAAGATGATGCAGTTGTCCTTACTATATTTAAACCACTTAGACCCAAAAAACTCTGCATAAATTTTTAAACTTCAGATAATTTTGAAGGTCCGTAATAAATAAATAAGAAGTTGAAAATGAGAGTAAATTTTAGTACTTACAAGTTTTCGCAAGCCACCTGAACATATGACCCGGCAGGTGTTAGATATGTGGACCCCACCTAAAACCAGAGGTAGACCCCGCCAAACGTGGATAGCCACCATTAATAAGGACATAAAAAATTCCGACATATCGACAAAGACGACCCAGGACCGTGTGTCCTGGCGAAGATAACTAGGAGAGCCGACCCCAAATAATGGGATAAGGCTAGGAGAAAGAAGACAAGTTTTCGCAAAAATCTTAAGCCCATATCTTGACTCAGGACCTTGAGTTTGATACATCTAACTAGCTGTCCCGGCAAAATTAACAATTGATTTTACGTGACAACGTCATAAGCAATCATTGTCAATAACGGAACGTGAGCGATGACGTCACACTTTTTTGTGAATGCCGGTGTTCATCGATTTATAAGACGTTATCACGTCAAAAAAGAAAAAAAAGGAAACAATATAAGAATAGATGTTGTACGATTCACAGTTCGAATATACACAAAAAATTTCATACAAATCGGTTCAGCTGTATAGGTGGAGATTGATAACTAACACGGCGACTCGAGAATCACTATCACTACATAGTATAAAAAGTCGCTTTTTCTATCCCTATACGAAGCCAAAAGGGAGGATTATGTTTTTAGGCCGTATTTTCAGTACATAGCTTTGCGGGAGTTCATACAGTAACTCCCGCAAAGCTTCTAAACTACCTAAGTACTTTGTCATCATCATCATTTGTCAAATTACATTATTATATACATAAACTAGCGACCCGCCCAGGCTTCGCACGGCTATGTTATGCATGTATTATACATATAAACCTTCCTCTTGACACTCTATCTATTAAAAAAACCGCATCAAAATCCGTTGCGTAGTTTTAAAGATCTAATCATACAAAGGGAAATAGGGACAGAAAAAGCGACTTTGTTTTATACTACGTAGTGATTACAATCAATTTGACAAAATAGGAACGTCCTCCGGATAAAGACTATATTATGATATCACACTAAAATTACTATGGCTGCGCCCTCTCTACTATTCTACTCTACTGTGCGGCTTGTGACCGAGTGTTTATAGTCCAGGGTTGTATTCTTACTCATGTGGTCCAGGCACATGTCCAGGGTTGCCATCGTCGGACACGACGCGGACGACATCATCATGTCGTATGTCACGAATAAAACTTCAAAAATTTGTTTCATGTACCTACTAACTAACAAAGCAGAAAAGTTTAATATCAAAACCGCTTTCTTTCTTCATATTTTTTAGAGCGCTATTTTTCGTAGACGGATTATAGTTTTAAAATATTTTTAGAACATGCAATGTAACAAGATTTTGAATTAATGAAGTCAACAACTATTCAGATGTCAAAATGAATAAATAAATAAATATTTCAGGACATTCCACACATCGCCATCTAGCCTCAAGCTAAATAACTAGACTTATGGGTACTAGACAACGGATATACTGCATAAATACTTTTCTTTTGTAAATATATCCTTATAATACATAGAAACAACCAAACCACAGACAAATATCTAAGCATAAATACCTACTTGTCTGAGGCGGGAATCAAACCTCCAACCCTGTGTTTGGCAAAAGTAGGTAATATTGTAGAAAGAACGTTGCGTTTTTGAATTTAACTTTGAGTACCAGACTTTGGGAAAATTGGGAAATAATTTCTACGTGATAGCCAGGAGTCGGATATCAAACAAACAAAATCCAGCAGGTAAGAATAAACACAAAAACCAACTTATTCTAGTGCATTTTCCAAACGACCAGTTATTAACCTCATCATAATATCACAAATATCATTTTTATTGAAAACCACTAACCAATAGTTGTTTTGCGAGCGAAGTTAACTCAGCCTTTAAAGCAAAACTTGTGCTTTTACTCGGTAATGTTTGATCATTATGACTTTTATACTGTTGTTCACTCTTGTTTATTTTATTGAAACTCATTTCTGTAAAAGCTTTTTACGTTCTTTTAGTTTTAACGCTTTAAAGTCTGATTTCCATAAGTCTTACAAAGTATTTACACAATCAAGCTAGAGACACGCTCAAAGACTACTTTAAATATATTTAGTTTTGTCGCAAATAATCCAACTTGCTGCGCACACTTACCAAAACAAATTAGGAAGACATCCCAATGAGCTGGCGGCCATTCTCATTAATCGAACCTACAAGAAGAGACTGAAAAGAAAAGATATCCTGGGCTAGAACAGCTACAACTACGAGTACATAAGGGTAGCTGCCTTCACTGGAAGGCACACTATCAATTTCACGACCCCACACTGCAGATTTAAGGGTCAATTCACACGTACCACAACCACACCACGTCGCAGCGACAAAATGTGGTCAAGCTGTGGTTACGTGTGAATAGTGTCGCTGCGGCTTTTTGCAGTTGCGTTGTAGTACCGACAAAATGTCGATGTGGTTGCGTTGTCGCTGTCGTTGCGATGCGGTAATTACGTGGTCAATGGTCATGGGCACGTGCAGAATGAAAGGGGGGAGCGCAGGCGCCAGCTAGGCGCGCGCTGTTGATGACGTCATGTCGTGGCGATGTGGCCGCGGTGCCGCTGCCGGTGGTGTTGGCGTTGCCGTCGCGATGTGGTTGCGATGTAGTCGTATTACACAGGTGGTCGATAACAACGGCAAAATGTGGTACGTGTAAATTGTAATATTCATTTTCAATACAAAATATACGCCCAACCACATGGCCTCGTTGTGGTGTGGTTGTGGCTGTGGTGTGGTTGTGGTACGTGTGAATAGACCCTTATGCAACTGATGGCAAATAAAACTATAACGATAGTTGATTTTGACGTGACAACGTCCAATAAATTGATGGAATATCACAAAAAAGTGTCACATCCCCATTGTGTGAGGTCATTGTCATGTTCCCGCTGTGTGTCGTCATTGTAACGTTCCGGTGACGTCATGTCAACAATGACGTCACACAGCACGCATAGTTTTATAATAATATCGCTCATCTGGGCTTATGTTATGATGACGAGTGACGAATAGAAGACTTATATTAAGGAAAAATAAAGGGAAAAAAAAAAGAAAAAAACAATTTGTCATCGATTTCTTATGAGACGTGGCGTTATCACGTAAATTATCGTCCAGAAACCAACGTCACAGGCAACCATTTTTTTTCTTAAATATATCATGAAAAATTAAGGTTTTAGATAAGAATCGTTATGAAAATCGATTCGACAGTCACACGAATTTTCTTCTTTTTACGGTACATCAAATTCGTAAGCAAAACTTAATCCTACTAATATTATAAACGTGAAAGTTTGTATGTATGGATGTCTGGATGTATGGATGTTTGTTACTCTTTAACGCAAAAACTACTGAATGGATTTTAATGAAACTTTACAATAATATAGCTTACACATCAGAATAGAACATAGGCTATAATTTATAAAGATTTTGTGCGAATTGTCTAAAATATAACGTAAAGTGTCGAAAAATTGACAGATGTCAAAGTGACAGATGTCAAAGTGACAGATGTAAAAGTGACAGATGTCAAAGTGACAGATGTCAAAGTGACAGATGTAAAAGTGACAGATGTCAAAGTGACAGATGTAAAAGTGACAGATGTCAAAGTGACAGATGTCAAAGTGACAGATGTCAAAGTGACAGATGTCAAAGTGACAGATGTCAAAGTGACAGATGTCAAAGTGACAGATGTCAAAGTGACAGATGTCTAAGTGACAGATGTCAAAGTGACAGATGTCAAAGTGACAGATGTCAAAGTGACAGATGTCAAAGTGACAGATGTCAAAGTGACAGATGTCAAAGTGACAGATGTCAAAGTGACAGATGTTTGACAACTGTCAAGTGTCAATTTGACATCTGTCAAGTGTCAATTTGACATCTCTCAAGTGTCAATTTGACATCTGTCAAGTGTCAATTTGACATCTGTCAAGTGTCAATTTGACATCTGTCAAGTGTCAATTTGACATCTGTCAAATGTCAATTTGACATCTGTCAAGTGTCAATTTGACATCTGTCAAGTGTCAATTTGACATCTGTCAAGTGTCAATTTGACATCTGTCAAGTGTCAATTTGACATCTGTGAAATTGCTCTGCGTTTTTCATCATCTATTTTCACTAGATCGGGACTAACGCGGGTGAAACCGTGGGGCGCAGCTAGTTGCTAATAAAGGTAAAACAACCGTAACCTTTTCGCATATAAGTCGGAAGGGAAAATTATAAACCGCATAAAATTGTGCCATAAAATAAGAGTTCATAAAACTTTTGGTGCACGATGTCGTTGTTATGACATGATAATATATACCTGATCGATATTACTACGAACAAATTATATTTAGCAAATGATTCTTCAACTAAGAATGTATGATGGAGAATACTATACTGAAACTTTACTTGAAGGCTAGCGCTACTAATAAAGAATTGTAAGTTCTAAGATGGTTTTCAGTATAAGTTAACGTAACAGTAACAGTCTGACCAATTCTGAAAGTTTTACATCTGCAGTTAAAGAATAAGCAACTTTGCAATAAGTATCGCGGTATGATAATCTATATAAATAAAAATCAATTGCTGTTCGTTAGTCTCGCTAAAACTCGAGAATGGCTGAACCGATTTGGCTAATTTTGGTCTTTATTTATTTGTGGAAGTCCAGGGAAGGTTTAAACGGTGAGAATTTAAAGATCGGACTTACGCGGGTAAAACCGCGGGGCGCAGCTAGTCTTTTTATATATTTTTAGGGTTCCGTACCTAATCAAACCTCACTGTTGCCGTACGAAATTTTTGACTAATCTTCCTAGGTGACAATTAATTTGACATTTATGTCACGTCAAAATTAGGCGCGAAACGGCGAGCGCGCGACGTTTAAGTTTGCGTAACGTGTGCGTGACGAGTGCGTAACGTGTGCGTGACGAGTGCGTCTTAGCAATACGAAATCTATAGCCACATGAGTATAGCTATGACGCAAACGCAGTCAAGACGCGCTGCATAAGAAAGAATACGGCAATTGGGCGGCAGGTCCCGCAGGGTTGCGTCCTCGCTCCCACACTGTTTTTACCTTATACAAACAGCTCTCTTATTGATAAAGTATGATTATTACCATCTTAGGTGCATTCCATGCATTCCATTTTAGTTGATTGGTCTTCAATTCCTTAGCTACTTGTTTTTACCTAATCTATTTGGTTCAATAATTTACCGGTTATAGTAAAGAATTTTATTCTTTACTTAGTCACGTATCTAAGATAACCTACATAGATAAGATCAGATAGATAAAAATAACTTATTTAGCTAAGACATAGTTTTAAAAATAGGTATCTAATAAATTATTTCAAAAGAATTTATCATAGTTACCTAAGAATTGTAAGGCTAGTGTTACATGAGCGATAAAATGCTCAATTTAATCGCCTGCTTTATAAAAAATAAACTTTTTGTTCACAATCTTCGTTTTGAAAATAAGGGTGTTACTGTATTAACTCGGTACAAACAGACAAATGTTAAGGAAGTCAAAAAATAATGCTTATATTTTGTTTTTATTTATAGTAGATTTTTTTTAATTACATGTACCTAACTAATATCATTTTTAAGGTTGCATCCATGCAGAACTACATTGAACTATTGGGAATAAAGGATTCAAATATGTTCTCTTTTAAATTTCGAACTGAAATGTTCATATTATACAGTATAGGCACGCATCGGCTTGTTGATGATACCTCCAATAATTCTACAACTTATCTTAGATTCGACTGAGAGCGTTTAAATTGACTGACGGCGGCAACAAAATTATCGAAGTATATACTTATAAAACTATGCACCTAAATTTCTATGTAAATAAAGTTCAAAATATTTAGAAACATCGACAGTAACAACACATTATCTTTATCAGAATGACGCACGATCGTATGGCACTAGTAATTTACGTGTAGTCCACAATAGATAACACTCTGAGTAGCAACTAAGTTGATAGTGATTTAGAAATTTAGTTGTTTTTCTCTATTTTAACGTATTACACGGCTTTTTGATGCTCGACAAGGAGCGCAATTTCTATGGCGATGTATAATTGGGCTCGTGTATGGAGTTGTTTCCATCTAATGTTGCAAGAAACTAGGGCAACATTAAGCCCGATATTCAGGCATTCTTAATATATTTTGTTCCTGCTAGGATTATCAGTATTCGTCTGGATTCAAACGTTTTCCTGTATTCTACCAAAATCAGCAGCACAAATCATGACAATTGTTTTGGTCCTTTTAATGTTTTATATGTCATGTTAATATATGTATATATGTATATTTATGTGTTTATTTATGTGCAATATGTAATTATTATTAGTATGTAGATATGTATGTATTTTTTATTATGTTTTTGTTGTTATTTGCATCTTAGTTAATTTTCCTAAATTTGATCACCCTACCCTTCGCCTTCCTCAACTTCTTGTCCATCCAAAGGTTGCCTGAAAGAGACCGCTTCGAGCGATAAGGCCGCCCTTTGTAGCACTTAGACTTAAGCTTTGTTTTTATTTAATGTAATTTGAAAATGGTGTTTACAATAAGGAATTTATCTATCTATCTATATATGTCCCAACTGCGACCTCAAAATCGCGACATTTTGGAAATTCAAGAAATTTCGGTTGTCCGACCTAAAAACTCTGCCTGCGTAGTTAAGGCTTGAGGTAATTTTGATCGAGAAAGTCTTTTTGTACAACAACAATTAAGTTATTTATAGTATGTATAGAGTAAAGAGCGTCATGTGCGTTACCAAAGTCAACATTCATTGATTGGTCCTATTAATATATCGACTATAGTGTAGGTAAATATATTTCATCTCATGAACAAACTACCCAGTTTCCGGAAGAAATATTTCTCTAATAAAGTAATATTATAAGACGGGAAGCCCCAACAAAATTTACGATTCTCGATAAAATACCGCGTTAATGTGATGTCATTCTTTATCTAATCGGCTTAGCGGTGACTAGAAACAACGTACCCAATATTTTTGATCACTTAACCTTCGAACAACAGCTCGCTAAGTCCACTAAAAGTGGACATGGCAGATTACTATATGAGTTCTAACTCTACATTTTATTAGATATTTTCTATGTTGCCTCGTCACTTTCGCTCGTTGCAATTTACATAACTATTCCTTTCGCACTTAGGTACTTCATTAAACGACACGAACAAGTTGTTATAGATAATGTAGACTTTTACACACACCCACCGAAACTTCGTACTTACTCGCACACTAGACAAATCTATGTGATTTTTTAAATGATTATTAATTTTTTTTATTAATTTAAATTAACAAAAAGAAAAACAAGTACGCGGTATGTAGCCCTCTTAATAGTAAATTTTTCGATTTGATATTGTTCTATCTTTACGATGACAATTTTTATTACAACCATCATAACCATCGAGTGCTATAGTCTATTGCGTATATTGAGTGCGTTTCATATTTAATATCAAACGTTTATTGTGCCTTTATAAACTAAAATAATTATATCTTACTACGACAACATAGATTACTGCAATAAAGTTTAGTGTCCTCAATCTAAGTATTGATCGACGTTATCTTTTACAGCTTGCAACCTGCGGTTTTTTAACCTGTGTAATGTTTGGGGGTTTCTGTTATAAACATAATAATATGAATTAATTATACAAAAAAACACCTTGTAAACAATGAAATCTAGCTGCCCCCATTTTAATGAATGGTTTGGAAAATAAGAGGGAATAAAGAATATCACAAACATACAAAGATAGATCGCCTTAAGGCCTCTAACTTGACCTACTAGAGGTAGGAACCGGGACTAACGGCTTAACGTGCCTACTGAAGCACTTCCATAGGCGTGAATAAAAACAACCCTTACTATACTAAGCTAAAGGAATTTAAAACATTCAAACCCTACGCTGACAAAGTTGCTAATGAAATCTAGGTTATCTTAAAATGAGGAAAAAGGAGGATAATCGATAATTAAATAATTACAATATTATATAGAAAGCTATGAAAAATAACTCGAGTCGTGTAACATTGCTTGCCTTCAGTTCAGTACTTGACACTGCAGGTAAACTGACTGACACATCAAAGTAAAGCCTCGAGCAAGATATCTGAAACGTAGAGACTCGTTTGAGATTCAAGAGGTTCAAAGGAAGTGATGCTTCGTCATGTTGCTACTTAACATACCTTATGTATTTAATTAGGTTATTTATTTTTCTTTTAAATAATTCCGAATCATGAAATAAGACAACGCCAAAGTCTTCAATTCACTTTATGAAAGTTGTATGAGATTTTGAATTTCCACTAGATTTTCTTTGATCATTCATTGATTTTCTTTAATATCGTAAATTGAGACAGGTAAAGTTATCTGTAAAATCCTTTTTATCCCTGTTCACATTCTAAGCATCCATTGCTTTGCATTGTTGGATCCTTTTTATTAATTTTACGCTGCAGTCAAGCATGCTTGCTTTTAACTAAGACCTCATAAGGCAACACACGGCTTCTTTGTTATTTTTGTTCGTTGATCTTCGTGTATAATTTTTTTTATGTTTGACTAATAAATGTTTTTTTCTAGCTTTCATTACTTTAATTCTGAAGACGGAAAGATAATAGATAAAAAAAAGATAGAAAAGAAACAAAAAAATATACAAAAATAAAAAATAAATTAGGTACCTAAAGTATTCTTTTCTCTTCTACTTTTTAACTACTTTAACAAAAAAAATATTGAGTTAGTATAAGTCACCGGGACACGACGGTCTTAGCATCGAGCACCTGAAGAATGCTGGAGTTCATCTGCCCAGGGTACTGGCAACGTTCTACACGTTGTGCATGAGCCACTCGTTTCTACCGGCAGAAATGTTAAGAACAATAGTCGTTCCTATTATTAAAAATAAAACGGGGGACGTATCTGATCGAGACAATTATAGACCCATCTCGCTAGCGACAGTGATTGCGAAGGTGTTGGACGGTCTGTTAGACAAACAATTAGACAAGTATATCACTTTACATGACGCACAATTCGGGTTTAGATCCGGACAATCTACTGAAACCGCGATTCTATGTTTGAAACAGACTGTCCAATACTACAAAGATAGGGGTACGCCGGTGTACGCTTGCTTCCTTGACCTCTCAAGGGCATTTGATTTGGTGGCTTATGATGTCCTTTGGAGGAAGCTAAGGGAGGCGGGCGTACCACTGGAAATTTTGCGTATGTTGCAATATTGGTATGGCAACCAATTAAATAATGTTAGATGGAATGATGTTCTCTCTGCTGAGTATAGGTTGGAATGCGGGGTGAGGCAGGGGGGTTTGACCTCTCCAAAGCTCTTCAACCTCTACATGAATGGGCTGATTGTTGAGCTCAGCAGTAAGCCAGTCGGTTGCAGTATTGACGGAATAGCAGTAAATAACTTAAGCTATGCAGATGATATGGCGCTGCTGGGCCCAACGGCCGGCTCAATTCGGGAACTGTTGAGGATTTGTGAAAGGTATGCGGTAGAACATGGGTTACTGTATAATACTGTCAAAAGTGAATATCTGGTTTTTGGGGCCCCCGGGAAAAAGGTAGATTATGAGCCTAATATAACTTTAAATGGTGCCGCCCTAGAAAGGGTTACTAGTTTTAGGTATTTGGGGCATTACCTAACCGAGGACCTTAAAGACCAAATAGATATTGAGCGTGAGCGCAGGGCTCTAGCGGCCAGATGCAATATGTTGACCCATAGGTTTGCACACTGCAGCGACCAGGTTAAAATTACTCTTTTTAAAGCGTATTGCCAAAACTTTTATACTGCTGCCTTGTGGACCAACTATACGCAGAAGGCCTGGAAAGCTCTGCGCGTTCAATATAATAACGGGTTCAGGGTTCTGTTGGGACTACCTCGGTGGCCAGTGTGCAGCAGTGCGTCGGCAATGTTTGCGCAGGCGAGGACCGACGACTTTTTCGCGATCATTCGCAAAAAGACAAGTTCACTACTAAATAGAATAAGATCCAGTACCAACAGAATCCTGAGCACGTTAACAGATAAGTTTGATGCACCAATGCTTAAACACTTTGTGTCCGTATTGGTTGCTAAAGACCTGCATAGAAGGTAAATTTTAGTTTTTATATGTATAGTTAATAAGTTGTTTTTCTATTTACTAACCCATTTTTATTTTCTGTACTACTAACAAGTCGACCTTTGTTGTCTAATAAATGAATTGAAGTATTATTATTATAAGACTTAACAGAATGAAAAGAGTAGCAACTATATAGGCTTATTAGCTGTCTCGGAAAACGTTGTTTTGCCATATTAAAAAATGTGAAAAATGAAGAACCGCTTCACCGATTTTGTGCAAACTTCACATAAACCATCTACTAAATAGTCTTAACGAAGCTTAAACATTTGGTTTGGATAGGTAAGCCCGTTCTTGAGTTATAAAATTACAACGAAAAGTGGCATTGATTTTTATATTATTTATTATATTGAATTTTTCAAATATTTTCCTCAAGGTTAATTAGATAAAGTCCTAATTATTGAGTTATCTTTTATATAAATTAATTGTCATTTTTAACATAACGTAGGTAATTAAGGTGTTTTTCCAAGAATTCAAGTTCCTGATCATTGTAATAATTGTTTTCGAACAAAAATTCAATTGATAATAATCTTAACTTTATACGTCACCCCTACTACGTAGGCATTTAAACTAGACGTGGTTTATGATTAGGTATCTCTTGATAATTGAATCGTGTGGTGTCTATTATGTGCGTGTAATACTTAATGTATTTAAGAGGAAAGGGTACCGGCGCTCTCTCCATACAAACGTAGTCGACTGTTTCCTCCCTGGATAATGAAACTAGAGCCAATATTTTTGCAGCATAAAACTTATAACTGCCATGACCATGCTCTTTATGTCTTATTTTTTATATTTAGTTTTTTAACTCTTACTTTCTATGATAATTAGAAAATGAAAAAAATCAAGACATAGTCAGCCATGGCAATTATAGGTTTTATGCAACAATAATATTTGTTCTAGTGTCTTTATCCAGGGAGGAAACAGTCGACTTCGTTTGAATGGAGAGAGCGCCGGTACCATTTCCTCTTAATCATAAATATCAAATTCAAAATCCTGACTGACTGAACAACGCACAGTCCAAGTCAATGGACGGATCTGGGCAATATTTGGCACAACCCCTACGCGGATAAAGTCGCAGGTAAAATCTACTCATAAATATAAAATACTAGCTGTGTCCCGCGGTTTGACCCGCGAAAGTCCCGATCCCTTGGGAATATCGGGAGAAAAAGTAACCTTTTGTGATATTCTTCCAGGTTTCATCGCAATCTGTCTAGTAGTTTTTGCGTGAAGGAGTAACAAATATACATACACACAAACTTTCACATTTATAATATTATTATAGAATAGGATAGGACAGTCGGATAGGAAGTAAGATTAACTGTTAAAAATAACGAAAAGTACAATGTTACAGACGCCATTTCAAAATACTTTATACGGGTCAAAGGGCGTATAATATCCACTTTCATACGTTATAACGATGACGTAGGGTTTTCCCGCATGGGTCTGGGCTTAACTACAGTCAAAAGACTGAAGTAAAATCCAGGCCCGGGCGAAGACAATGGTCTCTGCCAATTTAGACCACTGTATAGACAGTCACTGACAACTCGAAAAGTAAACAGTTACCTTTTTAGGATTCCGTATCCAAAGGGTAAAGACTTCGCTGTTCGTCAGTCCTTACCTTGCGTAGCGAGGTATTTACGAATTTGTGATGTTCGATCATGTGAAATCTATCATCGATACCGTCATATCACACAATGCCCTTGAATATAACAAAACAAATATAATACATTTATCTGTTTTCTGTGTACTTGTCTAATTTATTTTAATATAAGAGATATACATAGCAATGCTTGCATCTGCGCGTGGCAGCCGCTTATCAGTCGACCTTACACTCTTGTTCGTACGTACGCATAGTGTCTACAAAATTACAATCATTAAGTTTCCTACGTTCATTAAAATACTACCTACATTATTCGAAATAATAAACATTACAAATCAAATGAAAATTGTGCGAAGTATCGTCAAACGTGGGAAAAATATGACATAACTGAACGGTGTCGGTTTTTTTATAAGAAATGACGACTGATAACGGATGTTTCGTCGAACAAGTGTAATTTAATTAGTGTGTCAACTAGTAACCGTATACTTTGTAAAATAAAGTGTAAAGTGCAATTTGCACGTCCCTTTCTCGCGTGAAGAGTTCGAGAGGTGACGTAGAAAAATCAGTGAATAAAAAAATGTCGCTGACGTTTGAAGTTAATTAATTAACATAAAATGCTACTGCTTTGTTTACTGTTGCCTCGTATTTCAGTAGACGATAACGCGTCGACATTGTGATACGTCACACACTAGTTGATAAAAAAACATGAAAAAAAACTGTCGATAGTACTTTGCCGTGACAACATCTGTATTACTGTCAAATTGTATAGTTAAATAATTTCAACCGAACAAAGATTACAGAAGAGATTTATCGATAAACAGTGCACGTCATTAATTTGTTATAGTGATTTTTAAAGATAGTCAGTTTGATTTTAAATGCGGTGTTTTTAAAAGACTTGTAGAATGACAGTTTTAAGGTTAATCAAATAGTTTTGTTGTTCTTAGTGAATAGAAATGAGAAAGATTTCGAGGATGGAGTTGGATTTTGATCACGGATTGGGTAAGTTCGGTGTTTTTGTTGTCAATGTTTATTTGTTGAATGAAAAGGATAAAACAATCAATCAGATTGGTAATTAATGATATTGTTTTGGGAATATCGACTGAGAATGTTCACGACCGATCTGCACACTTGATTTTTCTAACTTAAGAGGAAAGGGTACCGGGGGCTTTCTCCATACAAACTATTACAAACGTAGTCGACTGTTTTCTCCCTGGATAATGACACTAGAGCAAATATTTTTGGTGCATAAAACTATGCCATGCCCCTATTTTTTGTCTTTTTTAATTTTTTTGTTTTAATTTCTATGATAATTAGAAAATGCAAAAAACCAAAACGTAGAGGCATAGTCATGGCAGTTATAGGTTTTATGGCACAAAAATATTTGTGCTGGTGTCATTATCCAGGGAGGAAATAGTCGACTATGTTTGTATGGAGAGCGCGCAGGTACCCTTTCACCTTAACTGTTACAACTTAAAAAACAGTGCAGAAGTACAATATACAAATAATAATCAAGTCTCAGTCATTGTTTAAAAAACATAATACAGTCAGTCAAATTTATGGACAAAACCGATAATCAACTGAATTTCAAAAACAAATGGTCTTTTAAACCTTACATTATTTACAAATTAACATGACAAAAATTTATTTAAATTTAACTTCATCACACAAAACAAGAGCAAATTGCTTAACCTCGAGCCAAACCTCTAACGACGTCCATATTCTTTTGAAAACAGATTTTATGAAGATAATGTAGAATAGGTATTATTGTAATTGTATTGTAATAATAGGTAACAACGAAGGAAGTAAACAGAAGTATGAAAATCATATTCTGACAGAATGACAGAAGTTGCTCGTTTACAGGTTTGAAAAAGGCTCTTAAAAGAGTAGGTTCCAATTAACTTCCAACAACCCCAGATTTCTGAGGTTTCTTTCATTAGAATGATAGTAGGGTATAATGTAATACAGGATGTTCCGTAATGAATGGATAAACGGGTACCTACGGGTAGAGGACCTGTGGCAGTTCAGAAAAATAAAAGCTATGCTCAACGAAAGTCTAAACTTCCAACAACCCCAGATTTCTGAGGTTTCTTTCATTAGAATGATAGTAGAGGTATACAGGGTATTCCGTAATGAATGCATAAACGGGTACCTACGGGTAGAGGACAAGTGTCGGTTCAGAAAAATAAAAGTTATGCTCAGCGAAAGTCTCTCAGTTTCCCAGATATCAGACATTTTCTCTCCCTTCTCCATTCTTTTTGGTGTCAAAACTACTAATGCAGGAATTATTCCGATCTGTTTTTTGAATAAATAAATATTGCAGGACATTCAACACATCACCGTCTAGCCCCAAGCTAAGTAACTTGACTTGTTCTGGGTGCTAGACAACGGATATACTACTTATTTACGTTTTTTTTTGTAAATCACTACATAGTAGAAAATAAAGTCACTTTTCGCCGTCCCTATATCCCTATGTCCCTATTTCCCTTTGTATGATTAGATCTTTAAAACTACGCAACGGATTTTGATGCGGTTTTTTTATAGATAGAGTGATTCAAGAGGAAGATTTACATGTATAATACATGCATAATATAGCCGTGCAAAGCCGGAGCGGGGCGCTAGTATATTACATAGAAACAACCAGATCACAGACAAATATCTAAGCATAGGTAAATACTTGTCTGAGACGGGATTCCAACCCGCAACCCTGTGTTTGGCAGTCCGGCATGAATGAATAAATGTGCTATCGAATTCAAACTATTATTTTTATGACACAAGCAAAGTTTTTATATTTTAACTAACTCAAATTTCATGTTTTTTTTTAATTTTTACCTGATTTAACCTTTCGCGGTGTAGAAAAAATGTATGGTCATATATGCGTAATTGGTAGGTATTTTGCGTAAGTGGTATTTGGCGAGTTATGCGTTTTGAGTAAAGGTGATGTTTTGCGTAGTTGATGTTATGCGTCTAAAGGTCGACCGAGTGCCAAATTTAAAAAAGTTGCATAACATTAAGATTCTGAACTGGTATAATACGTTGAATAGGCAGCATTTACTAGAAACTAAATTCATATTAAAATGAGCCTTAAAACATACATTTAAAATAAATATCACTGAAATACTTGCAAGCACATAAAATAATTCAAATATGAGACACTTCTCCTTTTTTGAATACGGTTAGAAATACAAATAAGCTTTGACGAAATAGAAAAAGCACGTTATTGTGTAAAAGCTCAGTTATCAGTTTTCATATTATCTGAGTTGGATGAAAATCAATAGAGTGTGTAGCTGCTCGAAAAGATAACATAATTATTCGAATACTAGTCGCTCATTTTCTGCTACTGTTTTATTAGATTTCAAATAAATATGAATAGGTACAACAAGCTCGAGAAATAACGGTCAACGACTGAAAAACTTAACGACAAAAATAACTATCGACAAAGTACTACTACAGGATCCCTTTAAAATTGGGAAGATACGGTTGCGACTGTACATCTTGAAAAATGTAATTTTTTTAAAATGTGTTTATGGGTAGATTCATCCGGACTAGTTTAGAGTAACGGGCCAGATGTCTCCTATTAAAAAAACAGCGCACTCCGGGAGTGCAGGCAGAAGTGAAAACTGTATATCTGTGTAAAATCTCATAATATGTCGCGAGAACATACGCAAAAAGAGTTTTAGATGAAAAAAAAATATAGTCGGACGACAAATAGTCGTCCGACATTTGTCGTCCAACAAATAGTCGTCCGACATTTGTCGTCCAACAAATTGTCGTCCGACATTTGTCGTCCAACAAATTGTCGTCCGACATTTGTCGTCCGTCAATAGTCGTCCGTTAAAAAATACCATATGTACGTCTTAATACACTCACAGCCAAATTAAAAACAGTAGGCCCAGGCATACATTTTCGCCGCGCCGTAGAGAGGGGATAGCTGTCTACTCTCCATCCGTCTTACGCTTTTTCGATCAGGTCACGTGTCCTGACGCGAGTTTAAGATTTTATACCCATTACAGAAAAAGTGCTCAACGCCGCTAAAGAAGTTTTCACTTCAAAAATTGAAGAGATATTTCGGCACAATCCTTTAATTGTTTGCAAATGGTCTAAACTTCAATGTCGTCTAAATATGGTAGTCTAAACAAAGTTTTCGTCATCAATCTCAGGTCGTATACAATTTAATTTCGTGTAAATAAAGGATTAGTTTAACTAAAGTTGACTGATTTTTTTTTAGGTCAACCCTTATATTGACGACCCAGTTGACACAATGGTCACCATGCCGGGCTGCCAAACACAGAGTTGTGGGTTCAGTTCCCGCCTCAGACAAGTATTTATGCTTAGATATTTGTCTGTGGTCTGGTTGTTTCTATGTATTATAAGTATATATTTACAAAAGAAAAGTATATAAGTAGTATATCCGTTGTTTAGCACCCGTAATACAAGTCTAGTTACTTAGTTTGGGGCTAGATGGCGATGTGTGGAATGTCCTGCAATATTTATTTATTTATTTTATTTATTTATATTTATTGACCTATTTATAATCACTACATAGTATACAAAAAAGTCGCTTTCTCTGTCCCTATATCCCTATGTATGCTTAAATCTTTAAAACTACGCAACGGATTTTGATGCGGTTTTTTTTAATAGATAGAATGATTCAAGAGGAAGGTTTATATGTATAATACATGCATAATATAGCCGTGCGAAGCCGGGGCGGGTCGCTAGTTTTATATAAAATACTTTTCATCCATTAACCAGCTCAGTGAAGGTCGTTCATAAAGGGATCTTAGACTCTAAGCACTGTGTGAATTTTTTTGTCAATAACGAAACAAATATTATGCAATTTTTTTTAAAGATAGAACTTACATAATTGAAAACTAGGTACCTACCTACTGTGTACCTTTGAATATTTTTGCAAACGCTGCAATTTGCTTTCTATTCATTTTAAAATATTCAATTGAATATCTGCACCATTTCCTGCTACCTCTCATAAATGGCACACAAATGAAGTCTTGAATATGAAATTCGAATTTTCATTCATTTCCTGTTAATCCGGGCGAAGGGACAAGAAAATCAAATATTAGCGTTGCAATATTTATTAAGTTTATACCGTACCAGTTAGTTGTATAAAATGAAATAGACAAAGTTTTAATTAGATTAAAGGCGAAAGTAGATTTCAGACTTGAAATCGACGAAGTGTTGATAATAGTTAGTATGAAACAGATAAAAGATTGTTTAGTTGTTATTTTTGTAAGTCGTTTTGTTGGAGCTGCCCATAATTATTATGATTTGAGTAACCATGTTGTCGAATTTCGAACGGCGAACTAAAGTTACCGACACCAAAAAATTAAGTTAGCTGAAGTGGCAATAGGCATGGCATGTGGCTCGTAGAACTGCCCGACAAACCGTCGTCGGAAGGCAACCGAAACGCAAAAATATTTTGCTGCTCTTTCATACCCGCGATATTTGACGTTTTGCCATACTTGTCTTTTCAGTTTTATTCGTTTCGGTAGCCTGCCAATGGTTTGTGAATCAGCCTGCTTATATCCGTTGGAGACCGAAAGTCCTGGACTGGAAACCACGGCCCGAAGACGCAGCGCGAGACGACCTTCGACTAGATGGACGGACGACTTAATTAAAGTCGTGGGATGTCGTTAGACGCAGAGAGCATGCGACCGATTGCTCTGGAAGTCTTTGGCTCCCCCAAATGTTCAGCAGTGGACGTCCTGTGGCTGATAGATGATGATGATGAATCGTGTTGGTACCGTCTGCTTAGCGTGAAATATTGTTAGTAGTGGTAGTGCCCCAAGTCGCGTCAATAAAGCACACAACTTACCCCCGAATACTGAAAGGCTACTTAATCTTAAGTGGCGTTTAAATTGACGTTAAGTGTATGCTTTCTATTGAAGCCTACACTTAAATTTCAAAGTCATAGTCACTCAAAAATCATATAGGAAGCTCCTTAACTATCTGCATTTGACTAAAACCAAACATGTTTTAGTCACCATTGTTGATATTTTGACGATCAAGAAATAAGTATGATTCACTAGAATTTGATGCTCTGTTTACGGATTCCGACTGCTGTTTTATCTCGGTCTAAAATAATCAAAGTTCAACGGACGCCGATTGTTTTCAATACAGACGTTGTTATGATCATTGATCAAGGACTTTGTTTGAAGAAAGTTCGTCTTAATACTGAACGCGATTCTTAATCGCCATTCTTCTAAGTACGAGATGTCACGAAAGTTTTATCATCCATCCCCATTTTGTGAAATTATATATTTTTTAAAATTCTTCGCTTATTTTTTAGTTTTTTAAACCACACTTTAAATTTTCAATATCAAATCAAATCAATAATTCAATAGGTTTTTACCGAATATTGGTTTAAATTTTTGTGACAATTATTATGGAAGTACAAACTAATTAATGAAAAGATATATATCGATTTCGAAAAGTGATAAATAACTGAACTAGCATAATAAAAAGTTACTGAAATTCAAGAATAACTATTTTTATATGCATCAGACTCAATTTAGCTGCCCGATTTTAGATTCAGTTATTTTTTATTAAGCTATTGCATAGATTTTATCGCGGGCCTTGGGGGGAGAATCAAGAAATTCCGTAACGAAAAAAAAAACCTAAGTTGTCCGATTATTAACGGACGAGTATTGACGGACGACAAATGTCGGACGATATATATATATACATCCAGGTATAGTTATTACGTCCATGCTAAGACACTGACTTACGGCGTCCACCACTTCCACTGGCATTATCGGCAAAGTTTATGTGAATGTTGTCTTCTTTATCACATGCCATATTCCTGTGCATCTTATATTTACAAAAAGTAAGAAATTGTGGATATTCACATTCCTTTTATTCTGGTATACTTGGTACGTCATGTACATTTTCACGTCCTAGCGTATATTTTTTATATATGCTAATTAATAATGATGCTCTTATTGAGTCCTGGAGTACTTAATATTGATTGCGCGTCCTCAAATATACCTACTGACTTACGGCGTCCACTATTTCCACTGGCATTATCACCAAAGTTTATATTATAATTGAGGTAACAATACAATAGGGTATTACCGACCATGCAAAAGAAGAACCATGCTAGAATAAAAGTATAATTTCATCATGAAAGACGGATTTGTAAAAGCAGAAAGTACAAACCAATCTTCCACGGATAAATACATTGATGGTGGCGAAATTTTCTCATGCAATCCCGATATCTGTTCTGCCGAATTGAGGAAAATGTTAAAATATCTATGTAAGTACTTATCGTATCAACTTATGTTTAAAAATAACAACACATTATGATTATTTTTTATGTTGCGATCGCTATCTAACCTAACCTATTACAATTAGTTTTCAGATCCGGATCCAGAAGGGAATTTTACAGAGATGACGCTCTATTGGCTATGTGCAGCTCAAGCGGCATCAAAGCACATGCATCGTCAAGTGCACAATATGCCCCTGACATAAAGTGCGTTTTAAACTCTAACAGCCGTACTCAGAAATGTCAAAACTATACTTTACTTTTATTTGTGCCAGAGATGAGGAACCTTAAGTTTTATTTTTGCCAAGTAAAAATGAAACTTAAGCATAGTGAAGTTTCATTTCTACTTGGCACAAATAAAAGTAAAGTATAGTTTTGACGTCTCTGAGTACGGCTGTTAGTGCTATTGTCAACGAAAGCAGAAAAGACTGTTACCAGTGTTAGTTAAGTGCCACAACTGCCCCGCATCTAGTTTCTCTAGTGTAGTTATATAAGTGTCATATAGTTATATAATAACTTACATAATTAAACTTATAATAAAGGTTTTATTATATTTTTTATTTTAATTTTCTAACCCTAAAGTGTCATACCCCATTCTACACCCCTATGTCCGCAACCCCCCACCGATCAGACCGATGTTCTATTTGTGGCTTATTTTTTTCATATTTTTAATGCTTGTTTTAGGCTTTTTACGTTCATTCATACTACATTTATTATTTTGTGTAGAGGGTTTTTTAAATTTTAAATTTAATTTTTTATTTCATCCTTTTTGTTGGGTTGGACTTTTTAATTTTCTTATTTCATTTATTTTTTTCTTGCGATTTATGATTCAGGCTCTGGATTCAGGTAGATACTTAATTTGGTGTAAAAAATAACAATGATTAATTTACAGTTAAATAATATTTTAATCTCAAAATTTGGGTGAAAAATTTAAAATTATTTTTTTAAAATAATTTAATTTAATATCAAAAAATCACCCTAATTTTCAATCGAAAATTCTCGCGTCAAAATATCACCTTTTTTAATTGAAAATTAGGGTGCTTTTTTGATATTAAGTTAAAATAAGGCGAAAAAATAAATATTTTAAATCAAATAAATTACGGTGTATTTGGGACATAATAAGGTAAGTTTTCACCAAATTTCGTAGAAAAAAAAAAAAACATTTTTGAAAAAGATAAAAATAAAAAACCAAAAACTTGGTTATTTGAATTTTTCACCTAAATTTTGAGGTTATGTGAAAAAATTGTTAAAACAAAAGTTGTAGATCTTTTTATTACCTACAACTTTGCCATTCATTTTTTTTCCATAGGACTTGTAGTTTTGCCGGAAATCAAGATAAACCATTTTTTACCCTTAAAAACCCCCCCTCCCACTTCCCGAACTCGGATCGACCGTAATTTATTTTTCCTTTCATTTTTATCATATTCCGCTCCTTTTCTAATGGGTTTCATCCTACTGTGATTTTTTTTGTTTTCAAAAATTATCGACCCTGGTCTAAAGGAGGAGTGTTCTCGACGGCTAAGTGAGCAACTTTTGTTCTACGACTTTTAGAAATTTAACCTTTTTTTTTTTTCGATAATTCCAAGGGAATTTTTACTCAAAAATCAGCTGTTTCATACAAAAACTTCTAAATTTTTTTTCGAATTTCCAAAAGTCATAGAACAAAAGTTGTTCACTTAGACGTCTAGAACACCCCATTTCGTATTAAAACCCTTTGCTGGAACACGTATTTGGCAAAACAATTCTGGAATGAAAACTTTAATTTTCGGGCTAAATTAAACAATAAAATTATAAAATGGTCAACGCCTAGTTCTAAAATAACGTCAAGGTAACTAACTCTAGATTAAAACTTTAAGTTTAAGACAAAATTAAACAATAAAAATTATATCATAAGCAACGTCTTGTTCAAAATAACGTCAAAGTAACTAACACTCATATTTGGTAAAACAATTCTGAATAAAAACTTTTCGCTAAAATTATCACACAGAAAAAAAATCTGCTGTAGGTAGTATACATTTTGTCGAAGGGACACCACTCTAATCTATTCATTCTAGATTTTTTAGCGGCAAAATTTATAGTTGAGTTCTACTACTGCTATTTATACTTTAATGTGAGTACATTAAAACATAAGACTCTCACGCCCCTCCCCCCTTGAAAAGTGTCCCGTTTTACAGTTTTTCTCAATTTTCAGGAAAACGATATATGCTAGGTCAAAGTGGTCAAAGACGAAATTATTTATTAATAAATTACCTATAAATAAGTACTAATATTTATTTTAATACGAGTTATGGTTTCCAAGCTATGATACGTCAAAGTTGACGAAAAAAATTTTTTTTTTGCTAATAATGATATTCATTCAACGTAACCAGCCCAGTATTTCCCGAGTTATTTTGCTAAGTGCTGATTTTTCGTCACCTTTGACGTATAATAGTTTGGAAATTATAACTCGTATCAAAATGAATGTTTGTACCTATTTATAGGTAATTTAATAATAAATAATTTTGTCTTTGACCACTTTGACCTAGCTTGTATCGTTTTCCTGAAAATTAAAAAAAAATGGAACTGTGTTGAAAAAATCTTTACGTAACTCCATAATTCATCAGACGTCCTCTCAGTAGGTACTCCAGTAGGATGGTATATTCACGATATTCATCACAATTTAGTCTACGCAAAATTATTCACATCCGTTCGTACAGGATACTACAGCGTCCGCAAAGTTCACGAGCAGAATGAAACGATGGCCGCGCGCGGCAAGCCTCATAGTCTCAACGGTCAAAGCGCCTGAGCGGCAACGTCGCATTTCTTTTGTTTCTAACCACACGCACTGCACGAAGTGGCAACAGCATATTTGGGAGTAGACGCAACATTATCGGCCAAATGTACGGGAAAATACACCCAGAAAATATACAGCGACGCAGCGCCGCTATCGGATAATTGGCGAACTATATTATACTCGTCCAGAGACTCTGGAAGTGAAAATGCGTCTCACTGATTTTTTTACTATAGATACCCAATACCTATAGCTATGTAATAGAGGTGAAATCAATCTTGCGTCCGTATACCGGACGCCGTAAGTCGGTGGACGCAATATTACTATGGGATTTTTTGAGGCTGGATGCAATAAGTATTGCAAGTTATAAATATATATATATATATATATATTGATATATTTTTTTTAAATATATATTTTTTTTTTCATACAGGGTTATTGGAAATTAATTGACACGGCGTTAAGGGCTTCTTCTGTGCACCTTAACGATCAACTTTTGTTCTACGACTTTTGGAAATTCATTATAAAAATATTCCATACAAAAATAAAAAAATAAATCCAACAGTTCAAATAATACTCAACTCTACGTCTACGTCACAGAATCAATCATAGTAGGTATGGTACAACCCGATCGGGTCGCACGCAGTGCGCCCCGCGCCCGTGCCGATCGCGCGCGCGCACTTGGCGCATAGACATAGAAAATTACCAGACAGTACGAGAAACACTTAAATATTATTTTTTTATTTTTTTATTATTATATAAGAACATTTACTAAGACAAGAAATTATTCTCGATATAGCAATAGCTTTCCCGCGGCAGTCCCCGAGTGCCACACGTTTTTTGTGTGTAGTCGGTTTCCAAATTTAATTTAATTTGATTAGATTTCAAGACAGTGTACCTATCTATACCTACGTTTTTTTTAATATGAATTACCCTGACATACCTAGTGAGATGCATGCAATAAAATTTCTTTATTTTTATTCACTGGAATAATCTATTTCGCCTTGGCCAGTTGCCACATTTTAGACGATCCTGAACTACATTCAACGAATTTTACACGTGATTTTAGTCGCTAAGAAATAAATTAAGATAAAAATAATGTGTTTATCATTTCTCAGTCTAAAAATAGATATATTTTCACCAGCTGATATAGCAAACATAGTAATAAAATTTGAACATTTAAATATTCCAGCCAGACTATTGGAGTGAATCATACCGGCATAACATCAAAATAAAAACACGTCAAAGATTTCTCTCTATATTTACAAAATTAGTAGGCAAATGGGTGTCCTTGTAGACTTTACAAAAAGGAAAATCGAGATTAATCGGGTTTTTTATTTATACTTTTGGTTTTTTATTTATACTTTTGAATCGCTCTGTATTAAGGCATCAAAATAAAAACATGCCAAAGATTTCTCTCTGTATTTATAATATTTGTAATTTTGCGATTAATCGGGTCAAAAATATAAAATAATGTATAATTTATATTTTTGAATCGTTCGATATTATGGCCGGTATCGGCATGGCATCAAAATAAAAACATGTCAAAGATTTCTCTCTGCATTTATAAAATTTGTAAGCAACCGGGTGTCCTTGTAGACTTTACTACAATAAAAATCGCGATTAATCGGGTCAAAAGTATAAATGTTTAATTTATACTTTTGAATCGTTCTTTATTATGGACGGCATCGCCATGGCATCAAAATAAAAACACGTCAAAGATTTCTCTCTGCATTTACAAAATTAGTAAGCACTTGGTGTTCTTGTAGACTTTACTACAATGAAAATCGAATGAAAATCGGGTTCAAAAGTATTAATTTTTTATTTATATTTTTGAATCGTTCTACATTAAGGCCGGGGCGTGGCACCAAAATAAAAACACGTCACAATATTTCTCTCTGAATTGGTGTCCTACTACAATGAATATAGCGATTAATCGGTTCTAAAGTATAAATAAAACAATCGTTCTGCTGTATTAAGAATTAAAACTCAAGGAAATGTTAGAAAAACGTAATTTAAGAACAGACAAAATACATTAGCAACACGTTACAGGAGACGTATAAAAAATAAATGTTAAAAAAATATGATCCTGTCGTGTCGACGTAAAATTACGTATACCTATAGTTATATATTAGGTGCTTCCAATAAAATAAGTCTACATGAAAATTGCCTTTATTTAATTTTTTATTCACAATGTTTTTAAAGGAAGCGCTTGTTTTGACTGCCTTCTGTCTTTTTAACAGATATTTATTTTATCTTACTGTGTTTTTGTTTATTGTTTTGTTTATTTTACGTACATTAATTATGTTTTCTTGTTTTCATTTGCACAGATTTGGCGTGTAAAAGACGGATAAAGGAAAATAAGCATAATGATTTCTCTAGAAATTTACTTTCCATTTTGACTTTATCATTTGCGAAGTGTTTGTAGTAAGTAAGTAAATAAACATTAATTTTAGGGCTAAAGCTCACTTCAGTAAAGTATGTTTACATTTTCGGAACGATTTCGATTTAGTTGAGATCTGTGTTTGTAAATCAATTTTTGTTTACACTACGAGTCATTCTAACGTGAATAAATCTTTTCATTTTAATTCCAATAAGTCGAGCGGCAAAATAGTAAAACTTTATCACAGTTTAATCAAACCTTTTTACCCTCATAAAAGTCTAAAGCTTTTGGACATTTTGGCATAGTAACTTAAAATGCCGTGATGCACTTCGAGACCCATACCAATCGACAATGGGCATTACGGCGAACAAATAATGCCTTCACACAAAACCTCTAAAGCGTCTCGGAAACGGAATATACAAAGAAACGTGATTCGTTCAAAAACATGATTCAAAAAATATCCCGTTTCCGAGAAGCTTTAGAGGTTTGGTAAGAAGGCATTATTTGTTCGCCGTAATGTCCTCTGTGGATACGTATGGGTCTCGAAATGCACCACGTATTTTTCAAAAATCACAGTAGGTACCTACTTACAACAAGTTTTGTTAAATATCTCGTTTCCGAGACGCTTTATAGGTTCGGTGTGAAGACATTATTTGATCACTGTAATGCCCTCGATCGATTGACAAGGGTCTCGAAATGCACTGCGCAAAAAATATCACTGGTCCAAGCTTCCATTCTAAATGTCCGGACCTGAGGTCCGGACCCCTTTCTAAAAAACCTTTCTTAGCGGGCGCCATCGTTTTAAAAGGAACGCGAAGATTTCATGATGAGTATTTTTCTCTTTTTCCTTTTTCTTTCAATTATTGTTGACATTCCCACAAATGCACCATAAAAAGTAAACAATCCGAAGAATGATTGCAATATAATTTGTCAGTTAAAGGCAATTACTATTGTGATCAATGATTGATTAAACTACTGCTACTCGTCGCATTATATTATATTGCTAATCTAAGACAAAAGACTGATTTCAACGGGGTGGATTCGTCTTTACATTAATCCATAGAGCGGTGTTGGCTTGGTAGAAACATGGTAAACATTCCGTTTTACTTAACCCCTCCTGTGTCAGCCATTTTTTTGCAATTTACCGGGCTCTGTTTGGGCCATCCCGCGGGAAACCCCGCGACATCGAGGGGGGTCAGTAAAATAGCGATAACAGCGAAGTTATAAATGGGAGCTAGATAAACCTTAGAACATAAAGAATGGGTATGAATTATACTACCTATGTATGTAAATACTTATTGCAGTTTATCTTGTGATGTATTGTTAATTCTAATTGGAAAGAACTTTCTCCGAACTTTCTCCAGTTTTTTTGTACAAAGGTCGTAATTTATAGTACCTATTCGACAAATTCCCAGAAGTGTTTATGTATAACATTTTGTTTTTTTTACTACGTTACGTTTATATTTTAATAGTAAACCATGTCAAAAATGAATGAAATTGCATTACATACGCGGAGACTGTTGAGCGGTTGTTATCAACGTCGGAACGGCGAGGTGCGCGACGTCAGATCGCGTGCTGATAACGGAGTCAAGGAGAAAGAGTTCCTTCAGTGTTTTTTTTTTCGTTTCAGTTGTTTGTTGTGTGAGACAATAGTACGGGGTTTTTTTGTGTCGTGAGAAATGAGTGCACACGGTCTTTGAAGATGCATCGCCATAATAAGATACGAAGAGGTAAGGAATATACTATGTAGATTTTTTTAAGTGTCTGTAACAGTAAGATGTAATAAGTATAGAGTTGTTATTTCCGGACTTCGCATTTATTTATTGTAACACAATAATTTAACATGTCTTCATGCAATTTGCGCAACACCAGAGGGATTATGAGTCATACCTTTCATGTGGTCAAGTTTAATTCGCAAAGACGTATCTACCTATGGTTGACATATCACTGGTCTTAATGTGAGAGTAGGTTAATTATTTGATTGTGTGTAGTTAATTAGATACCTACGTGCGTGTTGTCGTAATTTTCCTAATTATTGGAAAATTACGCTTAAGTATGTCAATCTTCTTTATTAGCCTGGATAAAAAAAACTATTTTAAATTAAAATGTATTCTGACCTAGATCTGATCTAGTGATCTAAAATATTTTTTCAAGATGAAAGTATATAGTTTTGCCTCGTAAATTCTGCGTAAAGTTTTTTAGTTGTAAGTAGGCGGGCTACCTCTGCGTTTTAAATTTAAAAATATAATTAGGTATAAGAGATTTTTACGTGTGCTAGGTACAGAGAGAAAATGCAGTATTGTACAAAAACTTTTCCACAATAAAGTCACCTCTTGTTGGCCTTATTCTGCTATTTGGCCAACCATTGTCATTATATCGAGACTCTATTGATATTATATCGAGATTGTGACTTTATTTGGTATTCTGCTAAAGTTTTAATAACATCGCAATATAATCACTATGGAGTCTCAATGGAATGGTAATAGATACGTTGCAGGTGTTGCCTAGCAACATGGTATATGTTGCTAAGCGATATACCGTTTTGACAACTATCGAGATTCCATTGAGCCACGATTCTAGAGCAGAATACCGAAGTGAGTCAGTGGTGTGTCAGAGGTGTTTCGATAGAATAGTTAACGTTAGGAGACTACCAATTTGACATGTAATGTCGTATTTTTGACATTAAATTTCTATTACAATTATATCGACACACTATTGAAATACAATTGTGTTAGCAGACTTAGTGAGGTCGAGTATAGAGTAAAATTTGGAACTCCAAATACAAATTAGAGGTAGACTAGCTTTTGCCCGCGACTTCGTCCGCGTAACAGTTGAAAATGGTTCTAATAGGATTGGTCCCATACAAACTTTACCACCCTTTGTCACCCCCTTACGGGTATAATTTAGGAAAATTCTTTCTTTTCGGATGCCTACGTCATACAAGGAACACACCCTCCAAGTTTCAAGTCTCTACGATCAGCGGTTTAGGCTGTGCGTAGATCCGTCAGTCAGTCAGTCAGTCATTCAGGACAAAGCATTTTATATGTATAGATAGGTACCTATAATTGGCAAAAATACTGTTGTAAGAGTAATATAAGAACAAAAAGTTATCTAGCCTAGGTGATTGTATAATATTGACTTTAGATAGATAGATAGACGCTTAATTGTCCACATACACAAACAAATATTTAAGTAACCTTAAAACTAGCATGGTACAATACGCGGCCTTACCGCTAACTCTTTAGGATTAAAAGATTATAATAATTATATTGGTACATTTAAAACAATATATTTAGTTTTATTTATTAAATAGGTTACTGGAATTGCCCGCAGTTTAACCCGCATAAGTTTTGATACCGTGGGAATATCTTATTTCCTTGAAAATCGGAATATAAAGGGACCTTAAGTCATTGACCTAATGTATGTATGTATCTAAGATACTATCTTGTATGTTGTTATGTAATATTTAGACTTAACGTTTTAAATTTTGATAGTATAAAGTTAAGAACCTAGTTCAGTTCAAATAATTAACTATTTTCTGGTAAAAACCTACCTAACTATAACAATTTTACCTAATCCTTTTTTGAGTATATTTTTAAGAATTTTATTTTATTTTCATTTTTACTACGTTTTTAGGCAATGTGTTTTTGTTAATTATACTCCCAAAAGGGTAGGCAAAAGACTATTAACCTATACAGCCTCGTCTGACAAAAAAAATTTTGTTCGATATGTATCGATCGTAATGGTACGGAACGACTCGCACTTGACCGGTTTTTTTAAAAACACGCATTTTTCACCTATCTTATCCTCTCTCGTATTAAGTAAGTACAACAGGTTATCTTATCAATACGTACGCGTTTTATGATCTTTTGCAATTAACTATCTCTGTGCTTCCTACGCAGCACGTATATAACAAGCATCGCAGTTTTAGGGACTTTTTCTACTTCAAATTTTATTATAGCGACTCTTACAATGACTTCTAGACCAAGCACTCACCAACAGTGAGACGATCGTATCTGGTTCAGAGTGCTTCCTGTTTGCCCCACCAAGCTGCCCCACAGTGGGGCAAAGTGGAATCGTTAAAATTTTGTAGTGGCGTTTGCCCCACTAATATGATTCTGCCCATCAGGGTTGGCACCTTGTTGAGAGTTTGAGAATTTTCGTGTCATCTCCAAAGTTATGAACCATCACGGTATGTTACAAATTACACTAAAACATGCAGACTTAAGTTACTTGTGGTGCCATCATCTTGAAATAGCTATGTACGTACAGACCATTAAATAATATTGACAAGATCTCCATTTCAAATGTCAGTTGTGATAAATGTAACTGGGTTAGTAACCTATGGAGTGTGTTTAAATAAAAGTACAAAATGAAAGAAAGAAAAGAAATAAAGAAAATGATTATATGAAACGTTAACTTCTGAAAGAATCTGGTTATAAATCACAAAATAAATTACAGGACTCGTTACAAATAAAATCTTTGCCAATCTCAACACACAATAATTAGTCACTACTAACTGTAAAATAAAAAAATCCCAGATTGATTAACATTTGACTAAGTTAAATACAGTTTTACTGATTAAATAATAAAAAAACATCATGCAGAACATACAAACAGTCACGCAAAATATGCAAATTCTTAGAAAGACCAAACCAGTTTTATTTGGTAGGCATATTCGTAGGTAACGGTCTCGCCGGTTTTCTTGTTATGTGACGGTACGTTTTTAAAGTTGCCCACATCTGTTTTTGCAAGTGTATACATTACATGGTGATTTAGGTAGCTTTCAAGAAACAACAAATATTAGTGTACGCTATTATGAGTAAAAAGTCAACCAAAGCTTACATAGCTCTTTTTTCTGTAGTAAAATCACAAATTCCGGAATGGGAATCGGGGAGCTGTCTTCAAATATGATTGAAACAAGTTAAATAAAAGTTTTTAAAATACGTGGTTCCCATTCCGGAATCTGTCATTTTACTACAGAGAAAAGAGCGATGTAAGCTTTGATAGCAGTAAAACTGTAGTTAGCTGAGTCAAATGTTAATCAATCTCCAAATATGGAGACAGCTGCTATGGAGCTCATATACATAATTGAAATATGATTCAAATATGATTGAAAAATACGTGGTTCCCATTCCGGTAGCAGTAAAAACATTTGACTACGCTAAATACAGTTAGCGTAGTCAAATGTTAATTAATCTGAGATTTTATTTTTCACAGTTAGTAGTAAAAGTGACTAATTAGGTATTGTGTTTTGAGTTTGGCAAAGATTTTATATGTAACGAGTCGTGTAATTTATTTTGTTATTTATAACCAGATTCCTTCAGAAGTAAACGTTTCAAATAATCATTTTGTACTTTTATTTAAACACACTCCATAGGTTACCAACCCAGTTAGCCAACCAAATTTCAGTTGTGATAAATGTATCACAACTGAAATTTGAAATGGAGATCTTGTCCATATTATTTAATGGTCTGTACTGTATATAGCTGTTTCGAGATGATGGCACCACAAGTAACTTAAGTCTGCATGTTTTAGTGTAATTTGTAACATACTGTGATGGTTCATAACTTTGGAGATGACACGAAAATTCTCAAACTCTCCACAAGGTGCCAACCCTGATGGGCAGAATCATATTAGTGGGGCAAACGACACTAAAAATTTTTTACGATTCCACTTTGCCCTATTGTGGGGCAGCTTGGTGGGGCAAACAGGAAGCACTCCTGGTTCATGGTGGCTTAGCAAAAAACTTAGAAAATCTATACTAATATTATAAAGCTGAAGAGTTTGTTTGTTTGAACGCGCTAATCTCAGAAACTACTGGTTCGAATTGAATAATTATTTTTGTGTTGGCTATTCCATTTATCGAGAAAGGCTAGGCTACTTTTTATTTTGATATTCCCACGGGATCGGGACTTATGAGGGTGAAACCGCGGAGCGTAACTAGTAAAAATAATAATAGAATACCAATAACGTTCTAGCAACTCGCCATGTAATTTTGTCGGACTGTACTAAGCAATATATTTAATTTTAAATACATAAGCACTTAAAATAATTAACAATTTCTAAGTACCTAATTCAATTCAAAGTAATTCTGGTCGTGTCAATCAGCATTTATGCTTCAGGCAACATTATCCAATTATAATTCTATAATGCAGATCAAGCCTTATTTTGTTAGCATAATTTAACATGTCTTATTCGACGTACGTTTGCTAACGTAACACGCTTCGAATTAATCTCTCATACATATATTTAGATAGGTACCTAATTACCTATACTATTTGTGTATATAGAGAATTTGAGGTGGATCCCTGACACCTCATTTTAATGTAACTCATCATCATCATCATCTCCCAATTGATTATGGTTACAGCGACTTAGATTTGATGCTTAGCTCTAAAAAACTTTAATTCAACTAAAAATAAATAAAATAGCTTTATTGTTCCCTGACATAACAAGTTGTATGTACCTACTTAATATTCATCTACCTATGTAACTTCGGTATAAATAATTTTTAGTTTATAATCTATGATTTTAGTCTTTTTTTTAATATCTATCTATGTGTTAACGTATAAAATATTCATTTAAAGACTTCATTCGAACTAGAGTTTAATATTGTAATGCGCACGCGCTGGCTGCGGTGTGTGCTGCATTCTCTACGTCATCTTAAAATGGACATGACAGGGTCGTTAAGTTGACTATCGATTGCCCTACATTTAGTACAGCTACATTGCGGTGGTATATTACCTACGTACAAGTACATATAGAGGTTTTACATGTGATTATATATGCGACCGGCTGTATTGAATTTAATGAAAGAAAAATTACCAAAGGCAATGTCCAATAACAAAAAATGCAAACTTGACGAACCAGTTAGCACAATGGTCACCATACCGGACTGCCAAACACAGGGTTGCGGGTTCGATTCCCGCCTCAGATAAGTATTTATGCTTAGATATTTGTCTGTGGTCTGGTTGTTTCTATGTATTCTAAGTATAATATATTTACAAAAGAAAAGTATATAAGTAGTATATCCGTTGTCTAGCACCCATAACACAAGTCTAGTTACTTAGCTTGGGGCTAGATGGTGATGTGTCAAAACATTTAAAAGACACATGATAAAATACTTTATACAAGAAAGTAAAAGGCCTTCCTCGTTATAAATTAGCAGTTCTGTTTGTCTAAAAGTCCTCTATCCATATATACATATAAAATCCATACTTTATCCGCCCTTTTACCCTTTTTTAAAGGTCGAATTTCCAAATAATCCTTTCTTAGTGCTCATTTACGTTCTGAAAGGAACCCCTATGCGAAGTTTCTTCCGAAATTTAGCGAAGTTTTTGATAAAAAAATCTCTTGACTATCCCAACTCCATAATCACTATCACTATCATCACTACATAGTATAAAATAAAGTCACTTTTTTAATAGATAGAGTGATTCAAGAGGAAGGTTTATATGTATAATACATGCATAATATAGTCGTGCGAAGCCGGAGCCGGTCGCTAGTATTTAATAATGTTAAAAAACGTGTGTGCGTCACTTGGTGTTTTCATACTTACAACTTTCATCTCATATCTTATATCTTCTTTTCAGGGTTCCGTATCTCAAAAGGTAAAAAAGAACCCTTATAAGATCACTCTTTTCGTCTGTCTGTCCGTGTGTCACCACTCACCACCGATTTTTTACCTCTCTGCCATATCTTCTCACCAATAAAACCTCGCTTGGCTTAAAATCAGACCTTTTCGAAATTGATGAATTAAATAAACTTGAAGATTAAACGTTTCAACCATGAACTATTAAATTAAGACATTTCCTTTAAAATTAAACATTCAACGTACAGTTTATTAATTCATTTACCTTACTCAATCACATCGTAACACATGCTAATTTCACGTGTTATTCAGTTCATAGTAAATATTTTCATTGAATTTTGCACTTTAATTTCATCTTGTTTGAGTTTTAAATGTATTCGCTTCTTATTCATATTGGTAGGTATATAAGTTAGGTATGTTTGCACGATCGTTCTAATTAGTATCGTGCATGACCGTATCTACGAGTTTCTTTCAGTCAATAACAGATCTTTAGGCGGTTTACACGCATTCGGTAACGATGTACTTTATACCTCAGTTTGAGAGTTCAATTTCGTGAATCAAATATTAAAATATAAAGTTTATATTGATCGAACGTGTTGGTGTGTTTCAGATTTAATTTTGTGTGTGATTTTAACGAGACATTAATTAAACTGTGATTGACTGTACTCGTATTAAAGCAAATTGAGAGTCGAAATGTAACTTCATCGTTTTATACTTATGTATCAAGTTATATTATTAACTTACGATTGGTACTTGGCTTTAAGGTGACCCTGCAAGATCGGATAAAAGCACAAAACTGGCTTCATTTTTAATGATTGCTAGCAGCAAACTTGCTCTCAAATCCCGATCCTTTGGGAATATCGTAATAAAAACCTCAATTATTCAATGTACTCTCATACCAAGTTTAGTCAAAATTTGTTCAGTAGTTTCGAAGCTTATTCGTTGCAAATAAAAACTTTTTGCATATGAATCAAATCCTTTAAAAATCCCATAATCACCAAACAATTCAACTTTTTTGAGCCTTAATTTTTCAAATTTTCATACCCTCACTGATTAAATTATCTATAGTACTCTAACTATAGTACTACTTCTAGATTGTATACAGTTTCATAATCATAAATATCTAATAATGCCATAAAAACCATGTCTGTGTTTTATACGAACAGTCTTACGGGGTCCTCTAAATCTCTTTTTTGTAATAAAATACTGGATTAACTGCAATATTTTCGTTAAAACAACAACTAAAAATACTAAAATATACATAAAAATTCACCTATGGCGTCAATTGTCTTATAACTCAGATTGGAGAGCATCTATACTTAGGTATAATAAAGGAAGACAGAATAAAAAGTCTGAAAGCAAATTATAAAAATAAGTTCTTGTATAAAGAAGAAGGTAGCGAATTCAATCAAAGTCGCCTTGCAATTTTCGTAAATTCATTATGTTTTAAAATATTTCCCAGAAGCAATATTTAATGTTGTTAAAAAGTAATATAATCCTAACCTAACTTAATACTATTATGCATACGCAGATATGTAATTTGAAACAGTTCAGGTGCAACGTTTTAAGTTCTTACAAGTACCTAATACACAAGTATAGTAAGGTATGTGGTACGGTCGCCGGTCGGTTGCATAATTGCAGACCCACCGTAGAACTCCAAAACGGCTGTTATAAGAATGTTTTCAACACAAGCAAGATTCTAGGCACCTGCTTTAGTTGAAGTTTAAAGTCTTCTCACTCATGAATAACAACAAAAATATTAGAATGAAAATAGTAATTTTTGACCTCTACCGGGGGCTGTAATTATGCAGCCAACTGTACATACAACTCATCTCACAATTTATGATTGTTTGTTTGTAATCTATACCTACTAATATTATATAGCTGAAGATTTTGTTTGATCGTGCTAATCTCGGGACCTACTGGTTCGAATAGAAAAATTATTTATGTGTTAAATAGTCCATTTGTCGAGAAAGGCTATATGATATTTTATATTTCGATATTCCCACGGGATCGGGAGCTCTTCAGCTTTATAATATATTAGTATAGATTGTGGGAAACCCTGTATGTATTACATTTTGCCATTATGTATGTAGTTAAGTGCATAACACACAAAATTATAAGTACGTATTTACACTCTCTTTTGATTATGTGACTCTTTAATGGACAATGTCTCTTTTTCTTGCATTCATTAAATATAGGTACATAGAAGAAAAAAAACAGTTAAAGCAAATTTACTACTTGACCGTAAAATGCCCGCATAAATAAAATTTTGAATTAGTTTATTTTTGTAAAAATGCCCAACTCAGAAACCGCAATGTAGCATTAATCATTATTTTGTAAACCGTGCTTTTAGGATATTATTTCCCAACTATTAAAACCTTTATTATGCTTATCCTTTTAAATAACAGTGTCATTAGAACAATAATCATAAACGCCACTTTCATTTCATTAGTTTCATAGCCAAATAAGGTTTTAGTGTTAGTAAAATTATGTTCGTTAGAAATAATTTCTAAATTGGCAATTTTTACGAAAAAAAATTGAATTTTGCAGCCTGTTAATTCAACATTACTTTAAAACATTTTCATTTCAATAAATTAAATGAAAACAAATCACGAAGAATACCTCTTGACCGGGCTTGTCCCCAATTTCGGCTATATTTTAATTGTCTGTCAGATTGCAAAGAACCGTTTTATGTCCCATTGTTACGGCAGGTGCTATAGTATCTATAGTTCCCCAGTATCCAGTCCACTACCACCCCATCACAATAGCTCAAGTAGTTTTCTCCTGTAGTTTATCATTAGTTCTATCCAAACCGGACGGAGGTGGTCTTTGACTGCATTTTGCAGACAGGGATAATCGCCGGTTTGGTGTCCGCATCATACTTTGCAATTTTTTTACACTTGTTATTGTAAAGGGCCTTCCTACGTTTTGACTTCGGGTTTACGCACACTTTCCAAAGGTCTCTCTGTCAATTTGCAAAGAACAATTTTATTATTATTAGAGATTTTACAATCAAACTCCATTGATATAACTGTGTGTTGTTATGTATTTTAATTACGCGATATTTGTATGTTACGCTATTTTTTATTTTAATTGGTAAACAATAGATTACATAATAAGGAAAAATATGCGGTGATTAAATACCTATAATGACCGATTTAGTTCATTATGACTGTTGTTAGTAGGTACTTACTTAGAACTCTATAATCTACCTATATTATATTCAATAATTTTGGTTAAAAAAGTTTACACTTAATCCAAAATTTTGATATTTTGTTCCTTTAGGGGACTTGCGCACAATCTTAATAATATTATAAAAAAAAAAGATTTTATTGTTTGTTTGCATTGTATAGGCTCCGATACTACTGAATCGATTTTGATAAAACTTGGTATGAGGATACATTGATTCATCGTGAGTGTTAAGAGCTCCTTTTTATTCGGATATTGCCACGGGATCGGGAGTTACACGAGTGGAACGGCGAGGTGATGCTATTAAAAAATAAATTGATTTAAGATCATAAACATGATTAAATGCAAGCCGCCCTTAGTATTTTAAAAACAGTGCTAAACGAATATGTAAAGAAAGTAATTCAGTAAAATGTCAAATAGCAAGTTTATTCCGAGTTAATTTAGAAACATCGTAAACAGTTCGTGTTGCGTTAACTTTATAAATTGGACCTAGATGTGAAGGAAGGTTCGAGTTTAAAACTTAAAGTATAAACTTTGACGTACTGTGACAATATTGAGTGGATATTTTGAAATTACTTTATTGAACTTTATTTAAATGGTGTTTCACACGAATATTTGACGACAATTTAAATTTTGGTGTTTAAAACAGTATGTTAAAGTACCTATCAAAATTAAGTATTTTATAATTTACCTTTTGATACCCTTTGATACAAAAGATTTTTTTACAGGGTGACTGTTTTACATGGGCCTTTAGGGCTAATTATCTTAAACAAAGGAGTTGCGTGCCCGATTTTGACTAAAACTACATCATTAGCCAATAATTAAAACTGTTGATTTTGCATAAAAAAATATACCATTTGAAAGTGAGATAAATTCTTGGAAACAAATATAGTAGTACTATATTTGAAGAATTTATCTTAGTACCTATAGCAAATCAAAGGAAACAGGTAATTTTTGTAGTTTTCATCTTACTTTAAAAATATTCTAAATTCTCTACTGTATAGAAAATTTGTAAAAACAGTTGATGTTTTTGTGCAGTTTGTTACATCATTAGCCGTATCTCCTTACTACTTTCTCCTGGGATAGTGTTATGAAAATGACTGAAGACTACAATTAGCTATTTCCTTTGATTTGCCATACTATATCTGGGACTTGCTCTTACTAACCCACTCAAATCAACCACCCTGTATGTCATATAAATTCTGTATGTTTCTAAGTGCGTGGACCGCAAATTTAAACTAGTATTTTTTATTATTCGATAAGACTCCTACCCGTTTTGGTTAAATAAGTAGCCCCTAATTAATTTAGCATGAACTTAAATGATACTAATCTTCGGTAGGTATCTCGCTATTGTTGGTAGGTGTCACGATTCTCGTGTATACGTATTTATTAGCAAATACATTTTAATATTTGTGTCAATATTTAAAAGTCTAAGGAACTAGGAAATGTTACTATAAAGTTTCACAGCTCTTCATCATCATCTTCCTGCCCTTACCCCAATTTATTTGGTGTCGGCGCAGTATGTCTTCTTCTTCCATTCACTCCTATTAGTCGTCATCTCATTGTTAACATTAATCTCTCTCATGTCTTGTCTCACGCAGTCCATCCATCTATTCTTAGGTCGTCCTCTTCCTCTCCATCTCTCTACATTCATACTCATCAGTCTTCCAGTTACATGCGTCTCTTCCCTTCTCATCACATGTTCATACCAACTCAAACGGTTCCCTTTTACTTTTTCAGTAACTGATGCTACTTTCAGGCTTCCTCTAATATACTCATTTTTTATTTTATCCATCGTCGTTACTCCACACATCCATCTCAACATTATCATCTCCGCTGCATGCAATCTGCTCTCATCCTTCTTTTTCACGGCCCAGCATTCCGATGTATACAGTTTCACAGCTCTTATAGGTATTAAATTATACTAGTTGCGTCCCGCCTGATACGGTGGGAATATCGAGATAAAAAACCTTATGTTATTCTAGGACTTCAGCTATATTCATAATAAGTTCAATAGCAATCGGTCCAACCGATCTCGAGTTATAAATGGTATAACTAACACAATTTTATATTTAAGATTTTTAATCCCATACAGTTACACCACAGGGTAAATTACGTCCACTCTTTCAACATAGATTTTACATTTTTGTTTTTTCCTTTAGTACCAACTCACGATAACATAACTTAACAGCCTGAACTACTTGGTCTAAAATGTGGAATTTAGCCATAAAAATAGCTTAAGTGAACCGTTAGAACTAAATTTCGAAAAATATTTATCGTCTTTGTTCTTGTTACATTTATTTTTAAAGTAGCGACCCGCCCCGGCTTCGCACGGCTATATTATGCATGTATTATACATATAAACCTTCCTCTTGAGTCACTCTATCTATTAAAAAAAACCCCATCAAAATCCGTTGCGTAGTTTTAAAGATTTAAGCAGTCAAAGGGAAATACCCCGCGTATGAACGATGAATGTGTCGCTATTTATGTGGTTCACCCAAGCACAGATCTATTGATCTATATGGGTGGCTACTGTCATAACAGTTACAATAATACGTAGGTTTGGCTCAAATAAGCGGTGTGTATTATGTTCTTATATTGTGTGTGTGAAATAAATAAAATAAATAATAAATAAATAAAATAAATAGGGACAGAAAAAGCGACTTTGTTTTATACTATGTAGTGATAACAAAACCATCAAAAAAATTAAAAGTTTTAGCCAACCATATTGGAAAGTGATTCAGCCAATTTAACGAAATCATAAATTTTAAAAATATACCCATAATTGTGAAATATCGCAGTACATTTGGTTTTTATTGAGACGCTGACCTCGCCGATCTTATTAATCTCCTTTTAACTTAATAAGTTCAAAGTTTTGAACTTTTATGATGCCGCAATATGGTGGATTTTGATGTTTCATAAAAATATTAGTCATCTGTAGGCTTTGTATTTTAAAATTAAGAACAATGGTTAATAGAAGGTCATCTGGGACTATTGGGACTTTATGGCAAAAGTGTTAGATAGACCTATGCAAGCTTAAATTTCAGTCTGGCAGGCCTTTGAATTTTATATTTATAGATAGTTGACACGCTTTGGAATTGACGTCGTTGAACCTTTTACGATGGAAAACAAAACCTTCTTACCCAACTACAAAGAAAGAGTTATGTTTTTTGCGTCCATCTTTGTAATATTCTTTATTACCTCATAATATCGTCCAAAATACTGGAGGAGCTATTATTAGATTGGTCTTATTAGTACACGTGTTCTTAGATAAGTGACATAAAATAAAAACGTGAAAATTATCGTCCGTATTTAATAATAATATAGCGTATCTGGGCTTGTGTTATGGTGACAAGTGACGAATAGAAGACTTATAAAAAGTCCAAAAAAGGGAAAACAAAAAAAACTCATTTTTTTATCGTTTTCTTGTGACGTTGTCACGTAAAATAATCGTCCGTAAACCGACTTTTATTTTTCAGACAGACAACAAATTTTTTTTTTATGAATCATAACTGCGCCCCGCGGTTTCACCCGCGTAAGTCCCGATCCCGTGGGAATATCGGTATAAAAACTAGCCTATGTGTTAATCAAAGTCAAAATCATTTTTTTTTATTTCTTTGGATGCATAATACATTAAAAGTATATAGACCACATAAAATCGTAGTAGTTTTTGCGTGAAGGAGTAACAAACATACATACACACACACAAACTTTCACATTTATAATATTAGTAGGATTTATAAAATCAAATAACATAGTCATCACATTTTTTTTCTAATTTTTAAATCGTTACAAAAATCAAATAACGTAGTCGTCACAGTGTGAGCTTAGTTAACAGGCCGATTACACCACGCTGTGTTAGTAGGTATATGTTACGTATCAATATTTATTACCTATACTGCCTTTACTTAGCCACATTCACACGATACCTACACTGTCAGTTGGCAGTTTTATTACACCTCTTGTACACCTTGGATTCAAGTACATTATTTACATTTTTATGGCGCAAAAACTGGAACATGTTTACTAAATTAAGTCGATTTATTTAATTGTAATATTCTGTTAAAGTTTTAATCTTAGAAGAAAACAAACCATACTTAACTACAATGTTTTAGACCAGTATAATCAACGATCAAAAGTCTCTGCCCACCGTAACGTTTACAATCCTGTGCAGCACTATTTGAACAATAATAATAAATAAATATTGCAGGACATTCCACACATCGCCATCTAGCCCCAAGCTAAGTAACTAGACTTGTGTTATGGGTGCTAGACAACGGATATACTACTTATATACTTTTCTTTTGTAAATATATACTTATAATACATAGAAACAACCAGATCACAGACAAATATCTCAACATAAATACTTGTCTGTGGCGGGAATCGAACCCGCAACCCTGTGTTTGGCAGTCCGGCTTGGTGACCATTGTGCCAACTGGGTCGTCTATATAACAACGTAAACTGTGGATCGAACCCACGGTTGGTGTTCGGTTGGTGTAGCGGGTGGTGGCTTATACCACTCGGTCAACTAAAGACATAGTTAACATGTTGAAAATAATAATCACACTGAGTACTTTTAATTCAAATATTTATGTTTGCGTGTAACGTCTATTAGAAGAAGGTCGTAAGTAATACTTGTTTATAGTATTATTGTAGCAAACTGATAGCGGACTTATGACGAATACTGTACATACTATGCTCTGTTTATTAAAACTTACAACAACAAGTTAATCAAGTTATACTAAATTGTTCATAGTCTTTTTTTATAGGTTTTGAAACCAAAAATGTATGCAGAAATTTTCTTGTGTTTTTATAAAAGAATCAGTCAGTCGGAAAGACGGCCGTCCCAGATGTTTTTAAATTTCATGGAATTTCTACAAGTTCCATTATACAGGAAAAGTATTTTTGTAGTCCACAAATTTTGGTATGTTTTAAGCACATTAAAATAAAAAATACTGTTTTTTTATTTTGGAGCTAACTCAAAAACTCTCAGAGCTATAACCATTTAAGTGTTTCTAACAAAACGACGAAGTTCATGGACACAATACTAGCGCCAGCAAAATTAATAGCGCGCTCTAAATGAAGGTAGGTACCTACGTGTCACTGTGTGTATCAATACTGAGATACCCAATAATTTAGAAATTGCAGGAAGTTTTTCACATTAAGTTTTGGTTTTTTTTTTATTTATTTTTTTGCGTAAATGTACTCCACTGCCGACATATATTCAGCAGAAAAAAAATGTGCACTACAAAAATACTTTTCCTGTATTATTAGTATTACCTACTTACAATTGTAGCCTGATATTTACTCGTCTAATTTTAATAGTTAAATGTTTATTATAATTAAAATTTACCTTATAAGAAAAGCTTTGTCAAAAATACAAGTCTTGTAAGTTTTGATACTTAAACTAAACAGCACAAGTCTTAAAAATAGGAAATCTCCTCTCTAATTGATAGTAACAGGGCTCTTAACCGATATTACGATTGGTCATAAACTGCGTGGAATAGAATAATGAGAGTTTTGTAATAGTTAACTTGGCCATTACGACTTTAGCTACCAATATGGCGAAACTTTGAAGAGACACTCTACGTATGTGATGAGAAATCAATAAGCAGAACAGGAAAGTGGTCCGTGTTCCGATACGTAGGCCGGTGGAGACACATATAAGAACGAACGGACGGACGAACGGACTGAACGGAAAAGTTTATGTTCCACTGCAGTCTTCCTACCTGCACTCGCGTCCCTCAAAGACTCGTTTATTTGGGAGTCTTTGAGTCACGAGCGGAGCGTTTAAGTATCTAGAAAAACATGCTACATCTTAGACACCGCCCCATCTTAAAGCTGGCCGATTTATTATAAAACACACAGACAGACAGACAGACGGACAAGAAAGTGACCTTATAAAGTTCACATTCTTGTCCGCCGGAAGCCTAAAAAAGGAAAGTAACATAATATCACCTTAGGATCGATCATTTTAGACTATTTGTTATCAAGCAAGCTTGTTGTGCAAAAATATGAATTTACTATTAGTGTTAAGATAAACTGATATTTTAAAATTTGAAATAAAGAAGCAATCTTAAAATAAATAAAACGCAATCAAAACATTTGTATCTCTCATTATAACAATATTTTAAGAGAATACCAAATTAATATGAATTGAACATACCTACTTTCTATTAAAATTGTGTTTTATGGGATATTGAAAATGTAATATTATGTTGTTAAATCTCTAACCATTATAATATCACCAATTTTCAATGTACCTACTCGACCAAGAGAATTCTAGAGAACCTTGCTTGCTATGATTTTGTCACAACTATATACTTACCTTTCAGTTTGTGAAAGTCCCTTGTCACTGTATGGACCTGTCCCTTGTCAGTAGATAAGCGTATAATAGTAAGCAACTACTAATACTCCTTCTACGATATTTTATTGTTACGAAAACCGAACTTATGTTGAACGAGTTTCGTGCGTTGAGTTCTTATCGAGGTTCATTAAATTTTATAGCCTATTGATAAAATCAACCCCACAATGTTGCGACACATGCGTTGAATACTAATCATTGAGTAACAGACGGAGAATGTTTTATGAATTACGAGTCGGTACCTACGGTTAATGTTGTGAAAGAACATAGGAGTCCTCAGGCAAAATTAGTCACAAGAAATAAGCGACGCCGACGGCTATAGGTCTATTTGTAAAAATGTTTTACGTGCAATCTGTTCATGTGAGGGACAGGTATCTTTTAGGAAACAGTGCTACATCTTAGGCCGCATCGTCTCCTGCCATCAGGCAGGTGTGATAGTTATCAAACACTGACCTATCATTTGTTAAAACTAGAGTACGGTAGCAAGGTTTTTATTACTAACTAGCTGCGCCCCGCGGTTTCACCCGCGTAATAATTATCTGCGTGACTTTCTTAATTTTTTCTTTCGTAAGATCCTTCTCTTGACAACAACGAACACAACAAAAAAAAGAATTATCGAAATCGGTCCAGGCGTTGTTGAGTTATGCGCTTACCAACACATTTTGCGATTCATTTTTATATTATAGATACACCTTTTGATAGGCAGATAGTTCGCCGACCGTTTTATTTGAAGGTAAACAAAAAATACAAATAACATCTACCTTTTAAAGTTGGATTATGAGCGCAGTGTCTATGTAAGATGTCACTGCACTCAGTAAGACCATAGTCTCAGTTTGTTTCTATATGTAGATAGTGATTGTATTGTAGTGTGGTATCATGTTACACATTCCTCAGTATTGTAACAAAAAGAGACATTAAACAGACATCGAACCGAACACACGTAATAACGTTTCATTTATTATATTTACGATATTACATGGCGACCCTGCCAGTGCTGTCCAGCAGCATGCTGGGTGGTGCTGGCTGCACCGAACAAATATGTAAGAAGGAAAAATAAAGACGAAGATTTTAGAAGATAGTAAACATAGAAGGTTTAAACTTATTTTAAGAAGATTTGGCACACATTAAAATTAAGAACGAAAAATGGCAAGTCATTAAGAAACTGAAGAAAAACATTTAGAAGAAAAAGAAGTTTTTATTACAGAAGATTACAAAAAAGTAGATCTTACGAAATTAAAGTAAAGAAAGAAGATGACACATAGAAGAAAATAATTTAAATAAATAAAGAAAAAATTAAAAACTTTAGAAGAACCTATATTTGAAGAAAGAAGAATTGTATTTGACGGAGGAGTCAGGGATAGACCCGGCTCGATGACCGACGACACCAGGACCAGGAGGATGGAGCAGGCAGCCAGTGACAGTTGAAGTGTGACAGTGTGCCAGATTTATAATTATAGTTTTTTTTTTGTACATTTAGTAATTAGGTAAGTGAATATCGATGCATAGTACATTAGAAAGAAATTTTCATATGCATAGTACATTAGAAAGAAATTTTACGTTTTTACGTTAGAAAGAAACTATATTTTTTTTTGGAAACAAATTAGACGCGATATCATATTTCATTCATTTGTTTTACAAAGATTCATAACTTGTAGCACCTTGACTCATCGAACTTGACACCACACAAAGTACCTATAGGAAAACTATTTGCAGTGTTAGCAGTCTCATGCGACGACTGAGATAATGTTTGGTACTAATGTAGGTAAAATTTTGTTTTAAATCAAAATTACATTGTTATGTTTTAAACTTTAAAATGATGTACCTAAATGAAATAAGTTCATCTAGTTATAAATGTAATTTTTACTCGGATTTGACTTATACTAATCACGGACTTGACATATGGACTGAGAATTTTAGTTTTATGTAGACAAAAAAAAACAGAATTGTTGAGAGAGATACGTTGTATTGTATTGTTTTCCAAAATAACTGGACTGATCACCCAGGTATTTCGGATTACTTTATTACCAGAGATAGAATATGCAAGAGTTTCTATTCAAGTATTAGGAATATCGCTAAGAGTAAATAAATGTTGATATGAATAATCTTCCTTTATTCGACCAGGGACGAAACGAGATTTTCCCCGTGGGAATAGTTGGAAAGAATAAGTATTGATAATAAGAGTAAAAGACAATCGATAAATTATAATAAAGAAATAAAATAAATAAATAAAGTGAGTGAAGAGTATAATAATCTTCCTTTATTCGACCATAGACGAAACGAGATTTTCCCTGTGGGAATAGTAGGAATGAATAGATATATAAAAAAAAGATTAAATGAAGTAGGAGGGGTATACCTACTTGTGTTAAGAAACAGAAGAATATTGAAATAAAAAATAACAAATAAATATATTGATGTTATTCAATTATAAAATGTTAACTATCTATGACAAAATAGTCGTGATATGACTATAGTATAATCAGAATGAGGTAGGAGAAAAATTAAGTATAAGATCATGATATGACAAAAAAAAGTGACTTTATAATAATTTATGTAAGCAACTAAAATTGAATTAAAGCATAGAGAATTAAAGCAATTGCGATTGAAACATTAAATATGCATCGATATATCACTCATATTAGGTAATCAGTTAATAAATATTTCTTCATATAAATACTATACTCATAATATACAATAATACAAAAATGGGTTCATGTTCTCGTTTCTATGTTATATCTATACTTACGAATGTTGAAATTTATAGGACAAAAATATGTTTTCCTTATTGTAAAAAACAAAAATAATAAATTTTTATTTTTTTAAGGAAAGGGGGAAGGTGTAGTGTGGTATCATGTTACACATTCCTCAGTATTGTAACAAAAAGAGACATTAAACAAACATCGAACCGAACACACGTAATAACGTTTCATTTATTATATTTACGATATTACAGTATATATGCTATTTCTATGATAATAAGTACCTAATGGACAAGACCGATTCGCCATTTTATTGACCCATGTTTTTGTACTGTCAATGGCTGTCAAACGTTAAAATATTCGCAACACTTCAGCGAGAGAAAACTCTACAGTCAGCGTAAAACACCAAAAGCCTGTGCAAGAAATCACACTATAGCAAAACCTACACGGCTTAAACCAGGCCCTCTTTCCCAGTGGGCACGCTGGGCACATGCTCAGGGCCCCATGATAAATATCCCCTAGTTCCAGACAGATCACTTTTATGAAGGAGTTATTACTAATCTTGTTATAAGAGTACTTAACGTTTGTTCTCTCAAATTCATGGGCCCCATTATCCTAATATGTCCAGGGTCTCCAATAGGTTAAGGGTGCTTTTCCACCAGAGATGTGCTATGCAGCTATGCTGCGAAGATGTGAAATCTATGCTACGCCACCAGTGCTAAGCTATGTGCACCAATGAATATGATTGATGGATATCAAACGCATTCATAGCATCGTAGCATAGCACATCTCTGGTGGAAAAGCTCCCTTAAGACGGCCCTGGCTAAAACTCAAGAATCTAGAACCACACAGAAACAACATATCAATGAATTTAATTTAATCTGATTGATAAATATATTTTCTTTCACTTGTTTTCTTACTACCGTTAGCAACACAATAAATAATTATGTAGGTACATCTATGACTAGTCATAATGTATGTTACCTTCGGAACAAGTACAATTCCACAGTGTGACGTTATATCGTGGTGAGATACAGTGTCATACCTATAGTGACGTCATTGTGCTAGATAGGACGCTCGTATGTAGGCCTTATCTGACTTTGTTATATAGCTCTGCTGAGCTACCGGTAAACGTAATAAAATTATAGGTACTAATATTATTAATGTGAAAATTTGTATGTGTGTTTGTGGCTCAATTATATTTAGATCTATATACAGGGTTTTTGGTAATTATACTAGCAAGCCGTTGAAGGCTACTTCTGTTCTATTCTATTCTAACTTTTGTTCTACAACTTTTGGAAATTCCATACAAACGTAGTCGACTGTTTCCTCCCTGGATAATGACACTAGAGCAAATATTTTTGTTGCATAAAACCTATAACTGCCATTACTATGCCCCTACGTCTTGGTTTTTTTTCATATTATAATTATCATAGAAAGTAAGATTTAAAAAAACAAAATATGTATAAAAATGAGACATAGGGGCATGGACGTCAAAATAAAAGTAAAGTACATATAGATCTTACTAATTTTGTAAATGTGAAAGTTTGTGTGTGTGTTTGTTACTCTTAAGTAAGTAGGTACTTCATACAAATATTAATCTAACAATAATCCTTTAATTCGCCACTCTAATCACTTAACCAAGTTAATCGTAATCAACATAATATTATTTCAACAGACAGCTGCTGTCAATTCATTTAATTTTACCTGGGGCGATTTCCTATCACATTTTCATAAGGTATTATGGAACCGATATCAATTTGTGGCATTCGTATTAAAATGAAACTAAATTATTTTTAAGCTATTGCATAGTTTTAATCGCGGGCTTTGAGCGCGGCGACCGAATCAAGAAATTTCGTAACGAAAATAAAACCTTACATCCCCGGCTCCGCCTACCATATAGCTCGGCCGAGTGTTCGCTTAACGTGTATGTATGTATATGGTACGACTGTACGAAGCTCTCACGATGCAATAGCTTTACCGAGGCAGTCCCCGAGTGCCACACGTTTTTTTCATTTTTTTACATAATATTATTATGACAGGTCAGCGTTTGAACACAATCACGCCTGCCTAATGGTAGGTGACGATGTAACACGCCTTCCTAGAAGATACCTATTCACTCGCGACTTGAAGACCCCTAAATTGTACCTAGGGTGGAGCGAAACAGGCCAAAAAAATTTTTTTTCTTTTTTTTAAATCTCCTGTATTGTTAATCGATGACCCTATGAAAAAGCTTCATTCAGACAAAAAATCAAAAGTCTACGACTTTATCTTCAGGTGGCGCACTGAGAAGGTAGTTTATACAAAATTTACTTTTTGACTTTTATATTCTACTCGCAGATTTAACTAATTTCGAAACTTTTTACAATAAAAATACAGTTTTTACTTTCTTCGATGTCTTATCTAAGACGTGAGTGCATTGCGGTCCAATAAAATTCTATACATCAATGTTGAGAAATGTCACACTTTAGGAAATTTTCTTCAAAAACTCTACCGTGAAACTTTCATCACAGGACTTTTGAATATTGTTATTTTTTGGTGGTGATTGGATGCGATGGTACCGCTGTGAACACCAGATACAAAAATATAGTCAATTTTTACCAGAAAAACACCTGAAACCACGTTACAATGTTTTTGTATTTATTAATGTCAATTGTCAATTATCTACATGCCATTCATTATCTAGACTCGACTAGTACCACAACATGCCCTAATAGCTTTACTGATAGCTTAGAAAAAAGCTCGACAAGTGTCTCGACTTAAAAATAGAGGATTTGAACCCATTTGCACCTCCGATCTCTATCTTTCCCGGATTTAAACACTGATTTGTGAAGCACCAATCAGAAATATCTGTTTCAGAGTGTTCTGCTATTTCTGCTGGTACAGTCTCAAAACCTTAGCTAACAAAAGCCTAGGAAAGGTGGTCTATTCTTGATGATTGACTTGCGCAAATAGGATTCTTCGTTTGTTTAATGGAACAGCTGAATTGACACATAACTAGAAGGAACCTAGCTACTTTCACCATGAAAGTTTACGCACCAACTTTGTTTGATATCAAGTCAATATTTTCTTGTAAATATGTTCCAAATCATGTCTTTAACACTATTTTAAGATGGTTGCAGTAGATTAGGTGAAATAGAAGTTAATAGAACCTACGATGTATTAAAATATAGGGACACCGAAATTATGGCAATCATTTCTCTAGGAAGTAATTTAATTGACATTAAAAGTATCCTAACCACACTCAGGCAGTACAGAGATGCATCAAGCTTGCATCAGAAGCTTCGTAGTCTGTTTGTGGACCCGAAGCTAGGTATGGTTTCATTCATTCCTAGAATAAAAGCCAGGCAAGACATACCACAGTATAACACCAAAATTTACTATTTCCGTCAAAAGAGATGTTTCTGAGAATTCTGATTTAGGGCATTAAGATATATTTTTTATAATGATTAATTACGTATTGATAAAGTTATTACTTGTAATAGTAATATTGAGTAATAATATTGTTAACAAAGATGGTAATTATAATCTTAAATTAGCTATATTGGTAACGCAAAAATGCCCTTTGTTCCAATCTTAAAGTCTAGTGCGCCACCTCAAGATATTAAGTTAGAAAGCTGAAATTTTGCATGAACACTCCTAAGACCACGGGTCATTAATTAAATACAGGAAAATCGAATTTCAAAAAAAAGTTTTTTCGCTCCACCCTATGTACACGTCAGGAAAGACAGACGCAGTTAAATAAATAGTTGCGCCCGCCCCGTTTCACCCACGTAAGTCCCGATCCCGACAGAATTTCAGGATCAAAAGTATTCTTTATTCTTCTTTGCCGATTTTCAACCAAACCGATCCAGTTTGACAAACAACAAATATAGAAACAAATAATTAAACAACTTTCGTATAATAATATTAGTTAGAGTTTATAAAGTGTGGGGGTTACCGGAATTTTGAAGTGATAACTTCTTTTTAGCACGGTACGCATATTTTTAGATGAGATAAAATCTCTGAACTCGTGACACCGTTACGAGACGCAGCTACAGTGTGTGCATATAATGCATGTAGGTACCGACATATATATATTGTAGTTGTTTAGTAAATAAGTTTAAATTTTTATTTATTTTTTAAGTTTTTTATTTTTTAAAGTTTTCACTTCTGTTGGCACTCCCAGAGTGCAACCGTTTTGAGGGTTCCGTAGCCAAATGGCAAAAAACGGAACCCTTATAGATTCGTCATGTCTGTCTGTCTGCCGTATGTCACAGTCACTTTTTTTGGTTTCGTACCTCAAAAGGTAAAAAAAGGAACCCATATAAGATCACTCTCTTGTCCGTCTGTTCGTCTGTCTGTCCGTGTGTCACCACCGATTTTCTCAGGAACGGTTAGACCTATATAGCAAGTTGAAATTTATACAAGATACTAAGGTTGTTCTCTATTATTAGGTGTATAAAAATCGAAGTACAAAATTAATTCGCGAAAACTTGTAAGTACTTTGGTACTTACAATTTAAGTACAATACCTATACCTTAATTTTTTCGTAATAGTAATAAAAGTAGCTTCTTATTTACTTATGTGTCAGTGGCTCCCCCTTTAACTACGATTATTAAGAGACAGATCTTGGTATTAATTCATGCCTACGGAGCGGTGTGATAAGTCGCAACCTTGTGCTAATTCAACATATTATTTACCTATTACGTTCACGAGCGAGGTAACACTTGGACGCGACGTATAGTATCGTAAATTGCGATCTTTCACGCGGCATGCCTTGTACAGCGTATGTACAGGTTAGACTAAGATAATATTTACTATCTAAGTCTTAAAGTTAACGGCTTATTTGTGACACCGCGTCTTAGTAGAAGAAGTTTTCTCATGCAGCAACTATTACGAAGCTAATTTTGGTATTCCAATTAGGCAATCATCGGGATAAACAGCCTCCTATTCAGAACTTAATCATATATGAAACTTAGTATATTATACTAAGACGTTTCATCGCTATAGTAGTTTTTACGTAAAAAATACAATTGATTGTCTGTAAAGTCGGTTTAAGAACGATAATTTTACGTAATAACATCATTAGAAAACGATGTTAAATTGCTTTTTTTCCTTTATATAAGTCTTCAATTCCTTACTCGTCACCATAACACAAGCCCAGATAAGCGTTATTATTATATAACAAATACGAGACGCGTACCGCGTCACGTCCGCGTCCGTTCCCGGAACGGGACGCGTCGCATGACGTCTTATTTTTTGTGAATGCAGGTGTTCCATCAATTTATTATATCACGTCAAAATGTAACAAGACTCACTCACTCAAATCTCTCTCACAAACTTTCGCATTTATAAATTTCAGATTTTCAAAGTAAACACAAATCCATCGACAATCTATAAAACAATAATTTAGTCAAGATATTACTATTTCTAAGAAATTACAGAGTTAAAGTTGTAAATTCTCTTTTATCATAATGTAATAATGTTTATTTAAATCGCGGTTCTCGCAATCCACTGCTTTTGATATTCAAATTACTTAGCAGAGTTCTTCTAATTGATCAAAGACTGAGTAAAGTTTCTTAACTTGACTCTTGACCCTAAGTTTCTTAAGGGTAATGAACAGCCACATTAACTTTAAAGTAACGTTGATTTACCTTTAATTTTATTAATGAAAATACAGACTCGGCGTTATAATAATTTTGCATTTCCTCTTTGCCTGCTAGGGTAACCAAACCTTTTTGGACAAGCAAGCAGTACGACGCATGGCCAAGAAGGTTTATAACTTTCTGTCAAATAATCAAAACCTTTTTAGACAACATTTTAATGATGCAACCTTCTTGGATCATTACTTCGGACTAAAGAGTCGTGCTAACGATTCGACTCGTTTTGTGCACCAAAGAGTTTTTGATATGCTAAACATCCAACCTTATTTTGCAGATAGAAACCTTTTCCGATATTTCATTGTTGAGATATCCAACCTTTTTCGAGATAATTACATTACTTTGCTCTACGACATTGTTGTGGAGTAAAAATTATAGGTACCTTTCATTGTCCGAAGGAGACTCTTTAAAAGATAAAGGCTTGTACAAATTAAGTCTACCGAGTCCGTCTTAGTATATTAGTTGTATTCATGGTTCTTGTAACTCGGTTTCATTGTAATCTTTGTATGGATACCTACTGGACTTAATTGAGCCCAAAGGAAAGTTTAATTAGTACCTCACTGCTTAGTGAATAAAGGAATCGACAAGAGACCGTCTAGGCAATCAACTCGGCCTACCTCTGGACTGTGGTAATTTAGTGGTTACGTTTTCTTGCTGTTGTGTTTCAACACGATAGGTTTTTAAAAATTTTAGGGAATTAACACCAAATAGCCGCAATATTTGGGAACCTGTTAAAGGATAGAAATTTGCCTTTCTTTCTTGATTACGGGTTTGATCCCCATTTCAAACATCGCCGTCCTTTTATGAGGGTTATTAAATATTGAATTACATAAATACGTATTAGCAAAAAACGTTAATGAAGTTTTTATATTAGTACAAACCATCGTTGATTTGGTCTGAAAACGGCAGAGGACCCTGCTGGCTGGAATCTAAGGAATTTCACTATATTTAGCTATACGGAGGAGGTACATTGGATCTTATCATCATATTCGGGAGGTACATTGAACATGCTAACCTTCTTCATCACTTTCATGACTGTAGCTAACGGGAGCCCGCTAGATAGAACCACACGAATTGTCGCTCTGGAATCTGGATACGTATAATATAATACCTACTGTTCAGTGGACGAAGATCTTATTATTCAATCTAAAATATTTCCAGAAGATAAAGATTTTTAAAAACGCTTTTATCTTCCCCGTTATTCAAAGTTATAATTACAGTAACAAGCTTACTTGAAAAGCTGTCGACTGCATAATAAAGCCACATCTATTAATAGCTTAATAAACTAAGCGCTATTTACGATGTAATTTCAAATTTTAATAACAAACTTTATTGAAGCATTATGCTATTAGTGTATTTATAAAAACTAATAAATTGGAGATCCCTATAGCAAGCAAAGATTGCTTTGTCAGTTTGTTGTTACTTTAATTCCAGAATATGACGAAAATGTTCAAAATCAGAAATTAAATAAATCAGAAACTTTTTGACAAATGACAAAGGATACCTCACCAGGTTAACTTTTTTTCTACTCCTTAGAGAAATTCGAAGTTCTACTCGTTCTATAACTTCTGTCTCTAAACAAATAAAAAAAACTTCGCAACAAAGTCTACAGATGAAGGACCTACAGTTTATCTACGGACGATTATCGCCAAGTTGTCGTCACTTGTCTACAAGCGTTCGAACTTTGACTTATCAAGTGATTACAGTTTAAAAGGTATACGATGAAGTCAAGGTTATTTTTAATTAAAAAAAATATATTATATCCGGTTTCTTGCAACACCAACACATGCAAAACACAATATGGAAATATCATATAGAATTAACATTGTCAAAACGCATAATTATACAAGTGGTGTTTGATGCCTCCTGTCTTCTTCTTGTCTGTATCCCAATTTTTCTTCTTCTACATGTCGATGGCACAGATTCATGTCAATGGGGTCATTTCCGTCCACTCCAATATCCTGCCAGATCTTAGCATTGTTACTAGCTGACATTTAGGTCAACCAGCGTACAGCTACTAGGAAGGACCGGAGATTAGTAGGTGCTGCATATTTTGGCGCCCCGCAGTCCCACTAGATTTGGCATGGGTCAATCATGCCCCATCTTACCAGGTTTGCTTTGCAGCAACTAACCTGAGTCCTCAGTCTATAAGGTGACTTCCACTCTGGCTATGACAAATCATGACTAGGGGGAGAGTCTCTGCAGGGTCCGAGAAGTTCGAGGGTGTTGAAAGTTGACACATAATATCTTCTTTTTCTTCCATTCTCTATTAGCCGTCATCTCATCCAACTCTCTCATATCCTGTTTCACAAATACCATCTCTTTCTTTTTTTCTACATTCATATTCATAACTCTCCCTCTTTCATTCATTTCTCTTCACGGTTCGAATAAATTTCTGATATGAGTGAGCGTAAAACTTCTTCTTCTTTTCGAGTAAGTGACGTTCGTCCAGTAAATTTTTTCCTGCCCAATAGTTAGCTACTGCAACTGCAGCACCGACGGCTTCTATCAGGTCCTCCAATTAGGGCACAATTGGGATTGGAGTAGGTGCACCATGGACTGCGACGGGGCTCCACACTCGCATTGCATCTCAGTCGGTGCAATATTTACTTCCATTTGCCCAAATTTTGTTTCTATATCGTACAAATATGTGATGAAATCAATCCGCGTAGAGCCTACCATGCCGCAGATATATTTTACTTTGACCCACCTTGCTTTAACCACACTATTACCACAGCATTAATTATTAGTTTACAATCTACAATAAGTAACGGTACCTATTCGTAGGTATCTGATAGGTATCTGTCAGTAACATTGACGTGACCAATGATTAATTATGTCTCCGTCTAAACGATAATTAAACCATTTTTATCTTGACATTCAATAAGATTGACATTACCTAGTTAACTTATTTTCTCATATATCTATCTAACTACCTATATCTATCTAACTTAATCATTTATTAGTCTTTGATTTAATTTTATTATATACTAGCGACCCGCTCCGGCTTCGCACGGCTATATTATGCATGTATTATACATATAAACCTTCCTCTTGAATCACTCTATCAATTAAAAAAAACAGCGCACTCCAGGAGTGCAGGCAGAAGTGAAAACAATAAACTTGTTATTTCTCATAGAATATTACTTGAAACGATCTGCTACTGCCATCTATTAGCACTCACTTAAACAAATATAGTTTATTTTTTATTCGCTAGATGGCAGTAAAAAATTTAAATCAGCGCCATCTACATTCGAATAGCGGTCTTTCTAGAAACTAAGTTTCTCAATTTGTGTAATAGATGGCAGTATAAGTTAAACAAAAAGACTAACACAAATAAAATCTCATCTGTCGCGTCAAATCTCATCTGTCGCGTCAAAATCTGTAGCGAGAACGGCTGAAAATGCTCACCCACAAAAGTGCCCAACGCGCCATAAGAAGTTTTCACTTCAAAAAAACCGCATCAAAATCCGTTGCGTAGTTTTAAAGATCTAAGCGGTCAAAAGGAAATAGGGACAGAAAAAGCGACTTTGTTTTATACTATGTAGTGATGACATATTTACAGCAATAGTAACAAAGTCAAAGCTAAGACTCTTTATTCATTTGGAATCATACAATTTGCATGGGATCGTAGCTCCGAATCGAATGACCATATTTGAACGGTTTTTTTGTCTGATAGCTGAATGATGTAATCGGAGGATTTTTAATTCGTCTAATTTTTAAAGCATAAATTGAAAAATTCAACTATTTGAATTTTTCAAGCATTCTTGTCTGATTTTAATGAGAATCGATGCCCTTTAATATGAAGAATGGCAGTTCGCCTATTCAACTTCACTACACCGAGGTCATCAATATGCTTTGAACTCTCGTCCTACATTTTATATACGATCGACTGTCTCGACTTGTGTGTCTGACTTGACGGCTATTACCCAACCTACCTCTATACCACCGCAATACCACCTGAGTCTATCTTAAAATATATCTACGCCTTGCACTTTTGTTATAAGGTTGAAAATTCAACGAAGAACTTATTTTTGACTGCAAAAGAAAGTTGTTTCATTTACTATGTTGTTTACACTTTTGCCATTTAATCAATTCGATATTTGAACGCTGCAACCCACAGACGGACGTTCGATTTTATTTTTTTATTTATTAGACCAGTTTTATTTTATTTTTTAATTAGGCAAACTTTTTGGAACGTGCTATTTTTTTTAATACGCTATATGTTTCCTTCTTATGTGCCAGTGTTTTACTCTTCATTTGTTATGTTCCATTAATTTAAATTGAAGTTTTATTAGGCTGTGTGCCAAATGGTAGTGAAAGTGTTTTGTAATGTGTTGTGTTGTGGATCAAATGGAGTGATTTCATTTCAATAATATGTGAATGGAAAATGTTAGCTGGTGAAGAAGCCAGCATCGAATTAGTGCAGCGATGGTTACAAAGACGATGCAGTGATGAGAGTGATACAGGTACATCACCCTTATTCTTTATTTTTTTTAATAATTAATACGTTAGCGTTTGATCTATATCTCACTCGATGGTAAGTGACGATGCGGCCTAAATGTAGCGTCGCTTTCCTACAAGATACTTAAACGCTCGTAACTTAAACCCAAATAAACGAGCAGGGCCTTTGAGGGACGCGAGTAAAGGTAGGAAGACGGCATTGAAACATTTTTTTTAATTATAATAATTTTTATTTTATTATAATTTTTAACTTCAGCTTTAATTGATATTTTGTTATTAAACTTCCTAACTACTTATAACTCCTTTGCTACTTTAATGAACCCTACTTTGATCAAAAATAAAAAAGGTAATACTTTTTTTTAATATAAGCTGGAACGAAAATAAAATTAGGTTTTATTCGTAATTGGATTACCTAGTTACTGATCTTATTCAATAGCATCGAAGCCGAAACGGAAACTTCAATCATCCATTATTCTTCAATAATGTTACGTAGCTACTTTAAAATACCTAGTATTATTGTAACGGTGTTTATTAATATTATTCGATTTAGTTCTTATTTCCGCTTTTTTTCTGACGATTTTTTTTGTGATTGCGATTCATTTATTCATAATGCAACTTTTGTTCATTTTAAATACGAAATCAACATTTGGAACTGATTATAGTTTCTAATTCTTCATAGGAAGTAGAAAAACAATACATCAGAAGACTTCCCCGAACTCCTTTGCACAGATAACCGTACCGTTCCCCTTGTCAACCCCTCGTCTTGACACGACAAGGGCTTCAACAGTAGGTACGCACTTGTCGGGCTGGTGAACCCCATATTTGTATGGGGTTCACCGCGACGCTTATTTAACCGAATTGAAAAATAAGGAACTTCTTAAGCCGAAGTGGTAAGACCAGAAGCGCGATAGAGGTGTCTGAGAAACAGTTTTTGGTTATCAACCACTCAAATCCATAGAATAATTTTCCTACTGTCGTAAAGATGAAGAAATGCTTTGTATTGTCATATACTTCGAAACAAGATTAGAGAGTGATTTGCCTCGATAGATAAAAAATCGTGAAGATCCTAAAATATCGTCATGTTTTTGAGCTTTTTCAATTTTATGGCGATTGTAAAGAAAAACAAGTATAAAATTTATATTTTCATAAACTTTACATCAAATCCCGTAAGGTAGTACAGGTGGTTTTTCACTAAAATAGATGTAAGTCTTTTAATTACATAAAATAGTAAAAACGGTCATTTCGCGGCGCGCGGGGGAAAGGGATAGAGTAATCGCGCGGCGCGCGCGTGGAAAAGGGTTAGGGGTTTTTCAGGTCCTACTTCACCTTAAATTCGTCTAATTTTCTTTTTTAAATGGCGAAAAATATTCTTCGTGTGTATTTTTGTCTGGATTTATTATAAAAAAAATGGATGCGTGTACTTATTTTGTACGCGCGTGAGAAGTTATACGTCCGTCCACCATCCCATCCCATCCCAACTCATCCCACCCCAACTCATCCCATTCCAACTCATCCCATCCCAACTCATCCCTTATCAACTCATCCCATCCCAACTCATCCCATCCCAACTCATCCCATCCCATTTAGTAGGTACAGTCGGCAACAAACGTTGAGGCCCACCGTAGGGTTCTAAATCAAGCCAGGGTCTTTCGTGGGCTGCAGCACAAAAATCCGTCTGCCCCTGATTGAAAACTATGATTAATAAGCGGTTTGCTTCAACATGTGAATTTTCCGTGTGACGGTGCTGCGCGCGCATCATAAAAATTCACTCTCATCATTTTTTCATAACGCGCCTAAAGTATAACTTCAAAAATGGTTTTTCTTTGTCCATAGGTAGTTCGAGTGGATCGCCAGGCGCACGCGCCGGTCGGCGCTCCTCTCTTGCCCTCACGCCGGAGGATGAACCTCTAATCGACGTCGCCGTAAGTTTCTTTTCACTACTACATTATGTGTATTACGGCTAAAAGCCGAAGTGCGGTAGCACCTAGTTTTTTTTGCCGGCTAGGTACAGCCTGTCACCGGTGGTTAAACTCTATCAAAATATTCTACTTACCTTTCGGTTAGAACTAGGTTTAGATCTTCTTCATAGCCTCTAGAACTAGGTGCAGCATCTCACCGTTGGCGATGGTCAAGTAGGCGTTTTCAAAAATAACCCGTATCGTGCGATAGAGAGAGTTTAAGTTCGGATGTAATTGCCTTCATTTTGTTTTCAAATAATGTTGCGCGCCGTAACGTTTTTACCCCCTTTATCCTTCACAAATGAAATAAAACTGGTCTCATTTAATTCACTGCATCTTATTCTAGGTTTATACGTTTTTCTTTTTTGGTAATTCAGTTTAGACTATTAAAAAACAATTGTAACGCTTGATGAAGTTTTTAAGTCAAAAATATAGATATTCAGATACTAATAACTTTTATTTTAGGCAATATTTAACGGTTAAACCTAGTATTCCATTAGATCTAGAATATTTACAAAAATTATCAAAATCGGACATCATTTATGGGGGGGAAACGTTACTGATTTTTGTATGGAAATTTACAGCCTCACACTGATCTTAAGTAAACCCTATTTAACTTTGGCTAGAACTAGGCTTTTATATTTCATCATCAATTCTCCAAAAGTCATTCTAAAGCTATCGCCGGGTAGAACCCGAAGCATCGTTTATCCAGACCTAGAGTGATTTAATAAGCCCGGAGGGGGAGCAGCCCTCGCTTGCTGCAACAAAGCCCAAGGGCGGAGGGACTGCGCTTTCCCTCCGCGACCTAGAAATTAATCCTTATACAATGGTGAGGTGTAGGTAAATTATTGAACCTACCAACAAAGTAGACCCAACATTCATCGCTAATTTTACAGGTAAATATTAGAGCTTCAAGTTTGCTCAAAACTTCTCAATCCGATGTGTCTGTTTCTTACTCAAATAAAGTTTTAAGCAAAACTTAGCTAGGATGCTTTACGGTACTGACAGACTCTCTGTTAAAATTAACAGATGTTCAGAACGTTTATTAAATATATATTTACAAGCAGTTAATACAATTTCTTAATACAATTTCTTGGTTTACAACAAATATACCTACCTAATTTTGATAATAAGATTTCGCAATTTGGATGTACAATAATAATTACATTACACCTACATAATAAGTGGGCAGTCCGTTTACCTATATAATGGTTTTACTTTGGTATAAAATTTTATTATTATTACTAGCGACCCGTCCCGGCTTCGCACGGCTATATTATGCATGTATTGTACATATAAACCTTCCTCTTGAACCACTCTATCTATTAAAAAAAACCGCATCAAAATCCGTTGCGTAGTTTTAAAGATAAGCATACAAAGGGAATAGGGACAGAGAAAGCGACTTTGTTTTATACTATGGTAGTGATTAAGAGCCTACACTGTCCCACTGTAGGGCAAAGGCCTCTCTACCTTTCTTTCATTGACCACGATCTGTCGCTATTGCACACCAATCATTCCTATAGGAGTCAAAATCATCTCGCCACCCTCGCCTTGGTCTGCCGTGTGGTCGTATCCCTATGGGGGACCATTCCGTTGTTATTTTGGCCCAAAAAAGTATAATTTTTACGACGAAAAAACATTATTAAGATATCAAAGTCCAAATTGACCAACGTAGCGTTACATATAGCAAAGACACCTTATAATTAAAGTAAGGACACAATGAATATTCAAGAGATGACCAGCCGAGGTCGTTTGATCAATGACACTGGTATGATTGACTTCATTTAGATTGATGAGCAATTAACTACTCTAATGATCTTTGTGAATGGGGACACGGCATCCGCTTGAGGACAAGTTTTGCAAATAAGTAATTGCTAAAAAAAAAAAACCAGGTCGATTAGAATTACTGCTGGTTTACCTATCCTACTAATATTATAAATGTGAAAGTTTGTGTGTGTATGTATGTTTGTTACTCCTTCACGCAAAAACTACTGAATGACAGATTGCGATGAAACTCGGTATCTAGATAGCTGGAGACCTGGATTAACACATAGGCTACTTTTTATTCCGATATTCCTACGGGATCGGGACTTACGCGGGTGAAATCGTGGGACGCAGTATTTGTATGTTTATGGATTACTAGCTGCGCCTCGCGGTTTCACCCGCTTAAGTCCTGATCTCATGGGAATATCGGGACAAAAGTAGCCTATATGGTAATTCAGGTCTCTATCAGGTCACACAGGTCTATAATTCAGGTTTCATTGCAATCAGTTCAGAAGTTTTTGCGTAAAGGAGTATCAAACATACACACAAACATTCACACATTTATGATGGTAGTAAGATTGTCCAATGACCCACGGGGTATTAACTCACGCTAATCACCCAAGTAGCAAAAAAAGCTCTGTATATTATATAATAGTCTTCACCATTTCACAAACGCTTGCATCACTATCACTATACTACTAATATACTCTTATTTTGTAAATATCAATATCACTACATAGTATTATAATAAAGTCACATTTCGCCGTCCCTTTATCCCTATGTCCCTTTGTATGCTTAGATCTTTAAAACTACGCAACGGATTTTGATGCGGTTTTTTTTAATAGATAGAGTGATTCAAGAGGAAGGTTTATATGTATAATACATGCATAATAAGTAAATTAACTCTAAATACCAATTGGCAGCTTTTGATTGTTGCATTTTCATTCTCTCTCATCACAAAGGGAACTCAATAAAACCTCGGAAAAGCTCACATCTGATTCAGTCAAAGTCAGTTGTTGTTAATTCATCAACATGATTGGTGTTTAATTGACGTCGAATTCCCTAATTGCATACCATACGATCATTATGTCGACGTAAGATATGGCTTGTTTGCAAACACGTACTTTCTAGCAAAGCATTATGAGTAGAAAGGAAATTCATTATCATTACATAGTATAGAATAAAGTCACTTTTCGCCGTCCCTATGTCCCTATGTATGCTTAGATCTTTAAAACTACGCAACGGATTTTGATGCGGATTTTTTTAATAGATAGAGTGATGAAAGAGGAAGGTTTTCAGATATAATACATGCATTATATAGCCGTGCGAAGCCGGGGCGGGTCGCTAATCACTATCACTACATAGTATAAAACAAAGTCACTTTTCGCCGTCCCTATGTCCCTATGTATGCTTAGATCTTTAAAACTACGCAATGGATTTGATGCGGTTATTTTTAATAGATAGAGTGATTAAAGAGGAAGGTTTTTAGATATAATACATGCCTAATACAGCCGTGCGAAGCCGGGGCGGGTCGCTAGTTATTTTATAAAATGTAAGTGTAACCTCCCAGCTCCCACGCACTTGATAAAAATCGTCGAAATTGTAATTATTAGATTTAAGAGCTTAGAGCTTACGTCATTTAATCGTTTTCGCGGGTTTTTTTCGTTCGATCATCATTATTTATTGTCTGTACTAATGTCTTAAAAGGATTAAAAGGCCTGTCATCAACTAAGTATAATTAATTTATACTTTTCCTTGGTCTACAGAATGCCGTACCTAAGTAATCCTCATTAATGATAAGATTTAAATAATCACCTACGCCCATTTGCTGAAAAAAAGTGATTCATCCACTAAACTTTAAAAAATAAATCGCAGATTATCTGTATTTAGTTTCAATTCATTGCATTATACGCGTTATTTTACGAAATTATTCTAATAATTATAAACTTAATAGATATAGGTAAACAGTTAGTCACTGGCAATTTTGTAGACACAAACAATGCGATAAAAATATTTGTCCGACCAATATTATCAAACTACTTACTTGAAATCACGGCAGCATGTAACTCAATTCCTTGTTTAATTATTCGTAATCAGTGCAAATGTATTGATAACTTATCAATCTTATCACACATTATATACTTTAACGATTCAGTTTTATTTCTATCTGTGATCAATACGTTTGGTTTTATTGGAAAATTTCAAGCTGACGAAAGCTATAATTTTGGTCTTTTGTGTTAATTCAAACAATAAATGAAAGTTGTTCTGTGATAGTGTAAATTAACGTTGACAAAGACATAAAAAACTATAATTTAAAATGTAATCTCGATGTGAATAATCACAACTAGTCATCGCCTACTGAAATTATTAAAATACATGCACCAGTTGCAAATAAAAAACAACAAGAGAACAGAAATATAAAAGCAATATCAAAATGGATAATGGATTGAACAGACCAGTGCACAATGTCGATCCAAATAACAGCAACAATAAGAGCAAGGGATGCTGGGCCCGATTTAAAAGCCTATTCGAAGATAGAGGATTTGATTTAGAATACGAATACACATCTCACCGCACCCCACCCGTGCCCATTCTAGGGGAAAACATCGAAGAGTATCGAAAGATAGATGAGCGAAAAAAGTATAAACAGAAAACAGCTCAAAATCATAATTCATCTGAAACAGTAGTTGATGCATCAAATGGAGTTATTAATTTCTACGAACAGTTTGCGATCTTAGGAGACGATGTTAAGGATGGTGCTGATTTGTGGAGGAGACCTTCTAATAAGAAAAACAGGGTTTCTATGAGACCGAGTATGATGTTGACTAATATTGCTGAAGAGACTACTAGTTTAGGGGAAGAAATGGATGAACTTGAAACGGTAAGTTTCAGAGTTAACATTTTCAAGTTTATTAAAAGCTCTGTTTTTTTTTTGACTATTGTTTCCTTTCAATAAAGTACGGATTGAATTCGACTCTAGTGGTATAAAGAACATGTATAGATTCTAAAGAGAAAATATCCGCTTAGATAAATATAATAATGCATTTATATAAATAATAATAAATACTTAAATATTGTAGAATATTTTTACACAGCGTCATCTAGCCCCAAGCAACTAGGCTTGTGTTATGGGTGATAGATAACTTTTTTTAAATATGTATATACTTAATATACATACAGACACCCAGAACAGAAACAACAAGAAACAATCGAACCCGCAAACTTCTCCGTAGCAAGTGTTCGCCCGATGCGCCACAGAGATCGTCAAATTAAGAGCTACATATGTACCTACTATATTAGGTATGATTAGAAATACCTATATATATAAACCAGTTTGGTAAATAAATTCAGAGCTATCAATAAAAAGAAACTGATTCAACAAGCTACTGTGGGAGTCAAAATGGGCGCAGTTGAAACTGGTTTTTTTACCGTACTGCACTATCACACATACTCGTATGTCATTATAAATCGAAAGGTTTTTGATTTATAATCTAGAACTAATTAATAAATGAAGTTTCTAGTTTATCATTATTGCACGCTAAGTTTTTGTAGCCTATTTCTGTAACACGATAGGTACATTTTCGATACCATGTAATGGCAACCCGGTTTTAGATTTAGGAATAGACTTAAGTAATGGAAATAGTGATACACAAGAAAGAAAGAAAGCAAGCATTTATTGAGTACAAAACCAAACGACAAAGACAGGAAGGAAAAAATGAACATGATAATGAAAAAAATAATAACACTTTAAAAAACAAAAAAGTGACATAAATAAAAAAACCATTAAAAGAGGAGTCGTGTGCTGACCCAAATGGGTTGACCTCAGCTAAAAGCTGCAACCAAGCGTGCTCGGCTGCAGCGCTGCTGGTCTTGAGGCCAGACCCATCCCGTTTGTTTATCCCCCACTCTTTACACTCTACAAAAATAATACTTAGAAAAACACACGTAACGTACATACGTATTTTAATATTTTGAGAATATTTAAAAATGCTCTATAAGTTGTATCTAAAAGATCGATCAAGAACTTACGTACTCTTCCACTTTGATAGGTATTCTGGGTAATCTGGGTGTACATAAGGTGTCTAAGTATCATTCAAGGCTAGAGACTCCACTTCCGACTGTGACGTCGTCACAATAATAATTGACTGGATTGATAATAAAACAATTATTATTGTAATTTATCACAATTAAAATTAATTTTCGTTGTTTATCTCCAACGATTAAATTATCGGAGAATCGCGACATCACGTCGTCTAACTTTGGCGCCTGTCTGCTAATATGGCTCTCTAGAGAAGCGAAAGCGTGAAAGTTCAAGAATTATTTAAAACAAAAGAATGTTTCACCCCATCCTAGACATTTGTAGACTGTCTGAGTACTTGTGACATAGCGCCTAGTTGTACAAATTGTAATCCCGTCTTTTTGTAGTCATTTTTGCAGAAAGTGAATGTTCTATATGATAAACCTGCATTTCACTAACTAGCCGGTTTCTCATTCTTTTTATTTTATGAGATACTAATAATACAGATTTAATAGGTGTTTTAACAAGGCAGACTTTGCTTTTATCTCTACACATAAAAAATAAATTAAAATTTTAAAAACCGACTTCAAAAAAACCTGAAAACAAAAAAAAACCTAAAAAAACTTGAAAACAAAAACTAAAAAAAACTGAAAAGTGAAAAATAATCTATTTCGGGTCACTAAGACAGCAGATAACTTAAACATAAGTACCTACTAACTTGGAAGTCGGACTGGGTGACACCATGTTTTATGTGTATACCTCTCAACATTCAATCTAACCCAAAACAAGAAAAGGCAAAAAAACACATATAGAAGAATTGAGAACCTCCTCCTTTTTTGAAGTCGGTTTAAAAAGAAGGAAGTTTCAATTTTGACGTATATAAATGTGTGTATGTTTGTGGCTCTGCCTGTAACGAAACAAACCAATTTTAATTCATTATATATCTTGTTAATTCTTTAAAATGACTCCAACAACAACGTATTATTCCAAAGCACCGTTAAATCCGAACGTTCCTACGCAGTATCCATTTCAATACTACTGTCACCAATCCAAACCACACAATCCATCTCATTATCAGCACCCAAATGCAGCTTTTTGATTGACGTGTTCCACATTCATTTGTTGACAATATCACGAGAGTGACACTTAAACCCTCAGTGATACTTAGGTTCTATACATCAGGCTTCAACGGTCATGAATGACGGTGAATAGCCCTGAATATGAAAGCCAGTTTGAGGACAATACACGGGTGGTTCGGACTATAGGTATGCAATATGAATTTGGGTGCTATTAATAGTCTACCTACATCCATCGTGCACTCTGTTTTCGTAGTCTAAATTGTATTGAATATACTCCTACATAGATAGCTACTTTGAAACGGGTTAATCTGTTTTGCTTTCGGAAGTATCTATTTAGTTCTAGGTGATTTTGTAAGAGCTACTTTTATTGTAGACTGTTATTATAAATCCTAAAGTGTGTTTATTTATTTGTTTTTTCCCTCTTCTCGGCCAAACGATTGAAGCCATTGGGATGAAAACGGTGTTGTGGTCCCGAAATTCCTGCGTGATCGGGACCTACGCGGGTGAAACCTGCTAGTAGTAGCTCAGCTAGGAGTACCATATCTATACTAATATTATAAAGCTGAAGAGTATGTTTGTTGGAACGCGCTTATCTCAGGAACTACTGGTTCGAATTGAAAAATTATTTTTGTGTTGGATAGTCCATTTATCGAGGAAGGCTACTTTTTATTTTAATATTCCCACAGGATCGGGACTTACGCGGCTGTAATCAGCTAGCATTGTGTATAGATCGTAAGATGTGTTTGATTAAATGTAGTAAATCTACGTCCGACTTTCATACAGACCAGATCCTACTTTCCATACAAATATGTAGGTACCTATTATCTGTGTGCACCTAAGGCACTATATATATAACAAAATCCATAGCACTTTCTTACCAATACCTAAGAGTGAACATAACAAAGATCATTCATTCAATAGAGTCGTTCATTTGGAATGTGGCTCAATCTGGGTGATTGGACGTGAAAGGCAGCCCACGTCGCTCGGTCGGCCCTAAATTGACATTCCTACTCTCATAATGGAAACAAGACGCTAGATTAGTATTAATCCCACTAATAGACCTATTTCAATTAAGATAATTGTGACCGGACGTGCCGCGAAAAAATATATGTTATGTAAAAGAAACACAAACAAATCAAAGTTTGTGATAAATTCAGATATTATTTTTTTGATACGCACCACATAAGTATGAGCCTAAAGCAAACTTTCTAAACTCAATACATACAGGTCAAACACATAACCCTCCCTTTTGGCTTCGCCGTAGTAGGGTTAAAACAAGCGCACCTACGTGTCTCGTTAGATGGATTATTTGTATATTTATATCTATTATGTAGGCCGATGGGCGTTGTTTGAAGGCAATTCTTAAGTCGTCTCACTTGTTTATGGACCGTTTGATACTGAATGACGACCCAGTTGGCACAATAGTCACCATGCCGGACTGCCAAACACAGGGTTGCGGATGCGATATTTGTCTGTGGTCTGGTTGTTTCTATGTATTAAAAGTATATAAGTAGTATATTCGTTGTCTAGCACCCATAACCCAAGTCTAGTTACTTGGCTTAGTTCTTTTCCATCCAAAGGTTGCCTGGAAGAAATCGCTTTCAGCGATAAGGCCGCCCATTTGGGCAACTTGTACTTTATAGCTATTACTTTACTTTGGTTTGTATATCGTATCGTATTCTATATTCCTTACTGTGTTGTACAAATAAAGTTATCTATCTTGGGGCTAGATGGCAATGTGCGGAATGTCCTGCAATATTTATTTATATTTATTATGTAGGCTGATGGGCGGCAAATCGTCTCACTTGTACCGTTTGATACTGATACCAAGTTGTCGACCGATAGAAAGTTGTTTGCAAGGGCGTTGCTGATGAGAGCGACACGGATTTCAGGGTTCTAATAATTCAATTTGTCAATGAACGTCAATCCGGAAGGGCTACCCTCAAGCTCTCAACTACCCTGGATCAATAACGGGATTTTGAATGTAGCCGGTGTTTAAGCCGTAGATTTATGAGATAATTTAGATAGATAGATACATTTTTATTGTAAACACCAATTTCAAATAACATAGTACGGGATCCCTTCAAGGACGACCTTTATCGAGCTGTTTAATGGATGAAAAGTATTTTATATCAAATTAAATAGGTCAATAAATGTAGTGCAAATGGGTTGCCTAAAAATTCAGTACAGAATGATTAATATATTTTTATTTTTTTTAATTGTAGACTTTTTACTGGTTTGGTCAATTATAGACAAATTCCGTACCAATGAAAAAATCTTTATTTTAACTTAACTTTAATTCATTAAAGCAAATGACTAGTATCGATTTACCTGCATAACCACGAGTTGTGACGAGAAAAAATTGTAAACCTATTGTTTGCATATTCTATAAGCTTCATACTTTCTATTGGTATGGAATTTGTCTCTTAAACAAGCCCGTGAAAGGTTTAAAAAACTAAACAAAAAATTAAATTGTTAATGAATAATATTCTGGACTGAAACTTTTTAGGCAACCCATTTGCAATATATTTATTGACCTATTTAATTTGATATAAAATACTTTTCATCTATTAAACAGCTCGATGAAGGTCTTTATTAAAGGGATCTCCGACTGTAATAAAAAACAAAGCTTGAAAAGTGTTACAAAGGGTATTTTGGCCTTGTCGCTCAAAGCGATATCTTCCAGGCAACCTTTGGATGGACAATTATTAAGTAAGATGCAAATAACAACAAAAACATAATAATAAATACATACATACCTATCTACCTACATACTAATAATTATTACATAATGCACATATATATACTTATGAATATATCTAGGTAGGTAGGTAGGTATATATTTAGGTATGTAAGTACTTATTTGTATTTTATTTATTGTTAAACCGCGATATTGCTTAATATTTATTTACTTACATGGTGTTTATTACGCATGTTAAAAAAAATGTTTATCAACTAATCAACATGAGGTAAAATTTTGTAGGTATAGGTAATTACTTGTTTACTTATCGTAAACATTTAAGCAACTCTTTTCGAACTCATAATCTGATTTATAATTAAATTAAAAAGTTCAAGAGTTTCCAATATTAACTTTCTTAAGTATTTTGCAATTGAAAATACCCGTTTTTAAACGTCCGCTAAGTATTGCATAGTACACGTGCTTAGTTGCTTACCTTCTAAAAATAAAATATTACACATTTCAAATGCCTGGTGTAGAGTTTTTAAAGTCATACGATTTGTATTCATAGTCCTTAGTATGATCGCGTTTTTAAGCTATTGCATAGCTTTTATCGCGGGCTTTGAGTGCGGCGACCGAATCAAGAAATTCCGTAACGAAAATAAAACCTAACACCCCCCACTCCGCCTACCATGTATAGCTCGACCGAGCGTTTTTTATGTACTTATTTTTATTTATCTTACCTCGACGTTTTTACTTTTTAAAATAGTCATGGTCGTGAGGAGACTGGACTGCCTTTGTGTTGTTTTTATCTTGTGTTCGAAAAAATATCTATTTCTACTAAATTATGGTAATTTAATATTTAACAGAAAATACAAGTATTGTGGCTCCAATATTTGTATTTTGTCTATTAAATTTAATTTTGTCCATTTAATCATTCTACTCAAGTAGAATGGAATGGTTTTTGATAAGATAACCCTTTTCTATTTTCGATTTAAATGTAAATAAAAACAAAAATATTCCACAAAATACTACGTAGTTAGCAAAAAAGTATACCTACCTACCTATCTACTGACCTATGTAATCATATCTTTGTAAATACCTAATGAATACCTAACATTTATCCGTAGACGTTTTATTACTGCGTCTAGCATCTTCTATTGTAGTATACAGTAACAATACAAAATAGTACATTGTTATCCTAGGTGTGAAAGTCACTCATTACAAGTCCCGAGACGGAGTTTGGCGCCCGAGCGTAGCGAGGGCGCTAATAGTTCGAGGGACTTAATGAGTCTTTCACCCGAGGTAAACACTGTGCTTTTCATTACGAATAATACATAAAATTCTTCCTAACAACGAGAGTGAATGAGAGACTCCATACTACCTGATCCTCTTACAAGGTTGGGACCAAAGAGTTTATATACATGTAGTGTTATTCTTTGGTGTTACTTAAAGCAAGGAGGTTAGGTTTTTAAAGTTCCTTATGCGTAATGTTACTGATACTGGCTACATGCACATTGCACAAGTCGTGCGAAGCCATAATTTGACATGACAGCTGTCAGTGAAAGAGAAAAGCCCTAGGGCTGGAAATTTTATTTTCTTTAGACCTACTTTCGGAGTATGAGTAATGAAAAATATTAAAGTAATTTATATGGAGATTTTTAGAATTAACTTTACTTCACAAGCGTTTCAAAATTATGAATAAGTATTTTTTATTATGTTCATACGAAATCTTGAACGACTTTTGCTTCCGACAGTATCAAAACATTTTTAGGGTTCCGTAGGTTCCGTACCTTTTACTAAGACTCCACTTTCCGTCTGTATGTCTGTATCTTATGAACCGTGATAGCTAGATTAGCTAGACAGTTGAAATTTTCACGCAGATGATGTATTTGTGTTGCCGCTATAACAACTAATGAAAGTAGAATTTAATGCTACGATACCCTTCGTACATAATTCCGACTTCTATTTTGACGGTTTATTGTAAAATTGGACAAGTTATATAAAATATCTATAATATCAATACTAATATTATAAAGCTGAAGAGTTTCTTTGTTTGTTTGAACGCTCTAATCTCAGGAACTATTGGTTTGAATTAAAAAATCTTTTCGTGTTGTATAATCCATTTTATTATCGAGGAAGGCTATAGGTAGGCTATTTTTTATTTTGATATTCCCACGGGATCGGTACTTACGCGGGTGAAACCGCGGTATGCAGCTTGTTTAATGATAATTGTCCCATTTGGCCTGTAGGTAGTAATATAAGTACCTCAACTTAGGTTTTCGTCTTACCTAACAAGACAAAATAGGAGAACAAAATCAATAAGCTTCATGTTCATTAATCATTGCGTGTAGGGTGTCCCCAATTTCCTTTTCCTTCATCATGATCCGAAACTCTCGGATGACCAACATTTTTTTCTACGTCGTAGCTTTACTGTCCCTTCATGAGGTTCAATTTTGCTATAGTAGGTACTTAACTAGATGTTGCCCGCGACTTCGTACGCGTGGTAGTTTTGTTTTATATACTAAAACCTTCCTCTTGAATCACTCTATCTATTTAAAAAAAACGCATTAAAATCCGTTGCGTAGTTTTAACTAAGCATAGGTACATAAGCGACTTTGTTTTATACTATGTAGTGATTGTACTTAGCATTTAAAATATGTCTAATAGTATGCCTTATACTGTGAGGTTGTCGATGCTGTGGTTTGAAATAATATCACGGTATTTATTACGTTAGTGTGACTGTTTTATCAAAACTCTTTGTGAAGAAAACAGATTATTGATGTGACTAAGTATATAGGTTGAGATCCCTTTTGCGTTCCCTTTGGGAAATCTGTCAACTCCATTCTCCCTTCACCTAGCTATCAATAAACCGTAATTCACAGGTTTATCGCGTTTACTGTGTTTATGTGTTAAGACCACGTTAAGGCCTACGTTGAAGACATTAATCTTTGCTGAAAGCGGCGCCAAACGGCACGTGAACAGAATTGCCTAAACAAATCCACAATTATTCTGTATTTGTTCTGTTGTAAATTGAAATTTATTGGCAGACAGATTGGTTCGGTGTCCGACGTCTGCGATTAGTGATTTATTTGACGCTAAATTAGAGAACTCAAGGTCGGTTACTTTTATTTTATTTTACAGTGTCCAAAGAGCCAGCCTTTTCCAATTGGGCGATAATGCCCCCTTGTGGGGGCAGCAGGCCTAAATGGGGCCGGAAAGAGACCCAAAAAAATTGGGTGCATTGAGTACTACCTACCTACCTGCGCTCAGATTTCAAGTTAACTCTTGCGGGTTATAGTAAAAGTCTCATTTAGAATTAATGTTTAATCTCCGCTTATAGAGCTCACAATAATTAATTTAATTTTTATGTTATAGTGGTTTTTAAGTAGGTGAAAAAATGTGGGCGCTAACAAGTAATTTATTCTCAAAAAGTGGGCTGTAGACAAAATAAGTTTGGGAACCCCTGGCCTACACTTTGGAAATGGCATCATAAGTTGTCTGCGCCGTATTTTTTGAAGTGACTACGACATCATTATAAACTAATCCTAAACTAACTAGCACTAACTTAAGTAAGTAGGATAGGGTTACTCATTAAGCATCTTCTTAACTAATAAAACTTGAGATCTTCACATAATTAACCCATAGCTAGTTCAAAGGGTGGTTATTGTGGTTAAAGGTGACTTTAACTTTCGGTCGTTAAATTGTACCTATCGTTAGATATATGTTAACTAATTACATACCTACAGCAATTAGACACTTCACTCGGTAGCATCCGGTTTCAATACTATAAGTTTCTACCCTTGGGCAAAATTTTAACAACATTAATCGCTCAGTAGGTAGATATTTTCTAGTCAGCCAATGAAGGGTCTTAGCGAGATTATGCATATAATCCCATAAATAAACAATAAAAAAATTTAAAAAAGATTACGTGTTGTGGAACACGCGTTTGGAATGAAGTACGTTTACCTTTTTTTTTTTTTTTTTTTTGTTCATATTAGGTATGTGGGATATTAGTTTCTCTTTAGGTTTTTCGTTTCACGCCTTCGTAACGCGTTACATTTTTCTCACCAACCCGTGATAAGAAACTTCGTTTTAATAAATGCATTTCTCATAGTAATCTGGACGTCTACCATATGTGGAAACTTATTTGACTTCTAACTAATTTTTAACGATATTAAATATTCATTTAATAAACACGGGTTGCCTATTTGACTTTCCCCATACGGATACTATTTAAATTGTATTATTATCACCTACTTGTATATTGTAACTAACATTGTTACAAACTAAATATCTACCTACCGTCCTACTTAGTATATTTGACAGTTTTCCATTTCGGGCGCGTCGGGATGTCACTTAAAATTATTCTAGTTGAGTGAGTGCGTGCCTAACGTGGGTGCTAAAGTTACCTTACGATAACAAGCATTTTCTTATATATTGATTCGATTGAGTGCTTAGAATAGATTCGCCAATGACGCAGGAAAATTTTAGTAAATAAAAAGGTAGATAATAGACCAAGATGCCGTCTACCGCTAGACCTTTTTGATTTCATAAAAGCTGATAATTACTCAGCGCATGCCACCAACATAGTTATAAACGATGTGTAATTATGAAGTTCAGACCATAGTAGCTTGGAGAGTTAGGTATGAGGTAGCAAAGCCAAGAATCTAGCTTGTTTATTTAGAAAAAAAATCTCCTAGGTATATTTTTGTACCAATTGATAATGTTGCTAATAGCAATTAATTCCTGGAAACAAACATAGTATGGCAAATGAAAGGAAATAGCTCTAACTAGCTAAGCTTTGCTACCTGATAACTCTCCAAGCCACTATGGTCTGAAATTTATAATTGCACATCGTTCATAACTGTGTTTGATGCATGCCCTGAGTAATTCTCAGCTTTTATAAAATCACGAAGGTTTTAGCGGTAGGCGGGATCTTACTCTATAAGGAAACTAGCTGCCCTCCGCGGTTTCACCCGCGTAACTCCCGATCCCGTGGGAATATCGGGATGTAAGCTATCCTATCTCTCAAGTTGGATCGAACTGCACATGGTGTGCGAATTTTATTATAATCGGTTAAGTGGTTTAGGAGTCCATTGAGGACAAACATTGTGACACGAGATTTATATATATTAAGAATGTAATTCTTTGTGACAAAATATTATGTCTTCATAAATGACACACGTGAATAGAAAGAAAAAATCATGTGTAACTTTTTTCTAAGAGGAAAAATTCTTAAATAATATAGGTACGCTTGATTGTATGTTATCAGTGTTATCGAGCGTGAATTATGCTCGAGTTAAAATTACAACAAACTGGAACAACTATACGACGACCTCTGTGGCGCGTCGGGCGAACACCCGACTGCGACGCAGAAGGTTGCGGGTTCGATTCCCGCCGGGAACAAGTATTTATGCTGACCATAAATTCTTGTTTCTGGTTCTGGGTGTTTCCTATATGTATAATATGTATATATTTACAAAAAAAAAGTATATAAGTAGTTTATCCGTTATCTGGCACCCATAACACAAGCATTAAGTTGCTTAGCTTGGGGCTGGATGGCGATGTGTAATATGTCCTGAAATATTTATTTATTTATTTATATAGTCGGGAGATTCAAAAATCTTTGTTTAATGCACGATTGCGTTGCTTAGGTTTTGCGAAAAGTCGTATGAGTTTGAAAGAGCCTTTTAAACTTTTATCTACTTTTTTTTTGACGACCCAGTTGGCACAATGGTCACCATGCCGGACTGCCAAACACAGGGTTGCGGGTTCGCTTTCCGCGTCAGACAAGTATTTATGCTTAGGTATTTGTCTGTGATCTGGTTGTTTCTATGTATTATAATTATTTATACAAAAAAAAAATATATAAGTAGTATATCCGTTGTCTAGGACCCATAACACAAGTCTGTTTACTTAGCTTGGGGCTAGATGGCGATGTGTGCAATGTTCTGCAATATTTATTTATTCATCTATACAGGAAAATAAATAATTCGTAGCCAGGTATTACCTTTTTGTGTATTTGTAATCTTATTTATCTACAATCATTAAGCGTTTCCAATAATTTCTAAATAAAACCGATACAATAATTTTTAATACAGATTGATTGCTCCTAATTTTAGATTCTTCGAATCTGATTCATAATTAATTAGAATAAGATTATAATTATCTACACATACCTAAACTAAAAGATTGCAAATGAAAATGCGCAGATTAAATTTTTAGTTTTTATCCTTTAGATTAGAAGAATAGGTAAGTTTATAAAAGGTAAAATGAATTCCACAGTGGTAATATAAATCCAAGAAAACTTAGTTGTCCATTTTCAATTTAGTTTATCATGGAAATGTTGAGTGGTGCTGATTCCGGAGTACAATAGCTCCCTAATTGGAAATCTGATACGTAATAGCCCCTGAAACGGTGTTTATATAGCAGTTGGTAGGGGAAACTTGACCTCAGTAATTTCAAATAATTACTTATATTCGAACGCTACATTTTAGAAAGATACTTTTGCTTTCAGTTGTGCACGAGTGAAAAAAATGTTTCTTGGAGCAAGAGAATAATTTCTTGTTTTTTGTAAAAGTTCTTGAAACTATTAAGCAGTATTCTTTTTAGAATGAAGAGGAATATTCTTAAAAGAATACTGCTAACCATTTTGAGATTTTTTACTTAAACCAAGAAATTATTCTCTAGCGTCTATTAGGGAGAGGGTTATTTCTTGCTTCAAGAAACCTATACATATTTGCGTACAAGTTCTAATAATGGATTAGACAAAAAGGAAAAGGCGCCTTTGTAATGAAAACTGTCAACCACAAAAAACAACCTCTGACCTATCCCATTAACATCACATTCATTGGAAATCAATTGATTAACAATAACAATTGACTAAATACAACCATTTGGTCTATTGTATCAGAAATAATAGGTTTCATTGCGCCTTTTAATTAACTCCGAACATTTCAATTAAAAGAACGTGGTTCGTGGTTGTTATAAATCAATGTTTCTTTTTTTTATTGTATGAATTATATTTACAATTCAATTCAAGTCATTGTATTATTAAAGTTTTCCTTATATACATAATGGAATTAAACACAGTATGCTCCTGCTCCTATAGGGTTATTGGAAATTAATTAGCACGGCGTTAAGGGCTTCTTCTGTGCACCTAAACAAACAACTTTTGTTCTACGACTTTTGGAAATTCGAAAAAAAAATGAAAATTTTGAGGTTATGTAAATTCGAAAAACAGCTGATTTTTTAAAACAAAGGTCATTCACACCAAGAACAGTAGATGGAACTTAAAAATTAAGTAAAATTTTAAGGTTACTGACCTCTCCGTGTAAGGAGCAGCTGATTTTCAGGTAAACCTAACCTCAAAATTTTAAAAAAAATGTTCGAATTTCCAAAAGTCGTAGAACAAAAGTTGTTTGTTAAGGTGCACAAAAGAAGCCCTTAACGCCGTGCTAATTAATTTCCAATAACCCTGTATATTTCGGAGGCAAGAAAAGCCGATTGTTTCCGGCCTCCGTCATCCCTTGTAGTAATCATTAGATGCCTTAGGGCTATCTAAAAACTTTTACGGCAAGCGAAGTACCTACACGACATAAAAAATATGAAAGATCAAATAACTAGCTTTCAGTCGCGACTTCGTCCACAGCATTGTTTGCTTAGAAGATGTATAAGTCATAATAGCTATCTTTATCCCAAATGGTTATATCCATCCATTGGCTTGATTTATTTCAGTCAGTCAGGACTTTGAATGTTAAAATAGGTTAAATAATAAAATAGGATAAATAATGAGACGTCTCGTAAACTTAATTTACCTGAGCTATTTCATCTAGGCGCATTTTAAATATATTTGATGATCAATTTGTTTTACAATACAAAAGAGAAGACTCAAAATTGTCCTAACTTCTACCGTTTACATATTTCCTTTAGGCTGATTGATCTGTCTGATGTACTTACTTAATAATGTATTTAAGTAGATCTCCCTACTACTACTATCTATCTCCTTTCTAAAGTCTACAGTATGTCACTATAGTCTACAGGAGGGTGATATGAATATTTTTAGATACCTTATAGTTTTTTTTGGTCTAACAAGATTCCTAACCTCCTTTCTATAGTCTAGACATTACTATGCCACTATAGTCTACAACTTTACACGACAGAAAGGAGACTCTTTAGAAAATTCCTACCTCCTTTTTTATTACTATGTCACTATAGTCTGCACGATAGAAAGGAGACCAAAAAGATTACTACCTCCTTTCTATAGTCTATACATTCTATGTCACTATTGTCTAACACGACAGAAAGAAGATAGAAATATATTTCGGTGCCTACCTGTTACCTAACAGTTGGTTGGTTCAGTAAGAAAACTCATATCTCCATTCTACAATTTATATTATCAGGAAGCATATAGAAATCGTAGAACCAACCAACTGTAAGGCAACAGTATGTACCTACGAGTTTAGTGCAGTTACCTGTTACTTGCAGCTATCCACAAAACGTCTCGCTTCGAATCTTACTATTCGCATTTCCGTACACATCCCCGCAAATCCGTATTCGGATCATCGGAGCATCTCAAGACTAGAGTCTCCGGAGAATCGTGTCCCTATTTATGGAAACTGGTGCCGTGAAGATTATTTCTCCGGGGATGAAACTGAGCCTTGGCACTATTTTTACTGAATGGTCGTGATGTATCAAATAAAATGTTGACTTTTTCGCAAATATATTAAACTGGCAGTGCCAACCAAAATTGGGTTTGGTTTACACTTATTAAAATTGATGATTATTATACTCATCCATCACTCTTCTGCTCCTCTCTCCTCATCTCATGTCCATACCAACTCAAACGATTTTCTTTTACTTTTTCAATAACTAGCGCTACTTTCAGGCTCTCACTAATATACTGGTTACTCCGCACATCCATCTCATCTTCGCTGCATGCAATCTTTTCTCCTACGAACTACCTAATTCACAAAAATGAGGTCGATGTTGATGAGAATATTTTTCGCAGCGCGCGGCGACATTTCGCAATGCCGAGTACGATATATCTCTTACATCTTTTGTAATTATTTTCCCGGGACTTAATCGCGTTTTATTTCTCATACCTCAAAGTTTTGACTATGTTTCAATCCAATAGTCAGGGTCGTAATATACCCGGGAAAATAATTAATTTAAGAATACAAATTGTGTGAGTTTCAAAAGTTTATTATTCATCCTTCTTCTTCACATCCCTGCATTCCAATCTATACATGACGACATGTCTTATCACGGTATTGAAGACCTATTCCAAATAAATCGCTACAAAATAGGTACCTACTAAATAGTATTTCGTGTTGTGTATTAAATGATTATCAGAACATTATTGAAATACCTAATTAAGTTACAGAAAATGTTGTTGTCCGTTCTTGTATATTACACATGTTTTTTGTCTGCAGAACAGATCACCGCCGCCTGCGCACATACCCTCGGCTCTTCTCTACGTGCCACAAGAACCCTTAGAGGTAAGACTGCGCAGTATTTCATCGATTTAGGACGCATCAGTCAGATTTCGGTTTCGTCGGTGTTTTTTGACTATTATCGGAATTACTGAAGTGAGAAACTGAACAGACTAGTCACATTCCGCTTTCGTCAGTATCATAGTTAGAACGTGATGATGGCTTATACAATGATCCTCTCTGTGTTTAGACGATTCAGCAGGGGGCAGTAAACGTGGACCTTAAAATTTAAAGGGAGATTCTTCACTCAATGGTTACTGAACTTTTATTTGCATGAACTTTGAATAAGCGTTCGATAGTTAAAATATGTATTGTCACTTTCGCACCTTTGCAAATGACAGATGTGTGACTGAGGCAAAGCCTATTTACCCGACTACGGCGAAACTAATACTAATTACTATAATTTAATCATCGAAGGCTAATAAACGATTAAGAATAAGGGGGTAGTTTGAAGTACAGCTATAAAGCAACTTTCACATTGTCCTGCAGTTACTATGCGTGTTCCCGGAGCGAACGTCGCGCGTCTGTGCCGCGGCATGCACGGCCGTATCCCGTGCTGGCGGCGAGGCGCGGTCAGTGCGCTCACCGCGGGAGGCACTCGAAGCGCTGCGGCGCGACAGCGACGCACGGATACCGCACGTCATCATCGTCGACGCGCGGCAACCGCAGCTGCTTGACGCGCCGCTCCTCGCTAGGTATGTACGTCACCTTTATTATTACGAAACTCCAGTGTGTTACAAAAATCCCTCTAAGGTACGAGTAGTTGCCTCGTGATATTACCCAAAATATATGAAAAAATATTTTGGCATGAATATCAAAGAATATTTAATTAATTAAATTTTCGAAAAATTACCATTATTTACCGAAAATACACGGAATTTCCAAGACAATTATTGGCAGTGAGTAAAATAATGGTCTTGACACATTAAAATTTAAAATTATTCCCAATCTTTGGGTAAATCAGGTTAATTTTCCCAAATTAGAGACAACTTTTTTTTTGGAAAATTACCATTATTATTTTTGAAAATTAACGGATTTTTCAAAACCAATAATTTCAACCCATAAAGTAAATGACATGGTATTGTCGCATATTGAAAATATCCAAAACTTTGCGCAATTAGAGAACAAAATCCTATCAAATTCAATTATTTCTAATTTTTAAGGTACCTAAGGTTCTCTGAAAGTACCTACCAACATACCTAAAATAAATTAGATACTGGGTTTTTACTGTATATCAAAAACCAAATAAGCATACAACAGGGTCGATAAAACCGCAAAACAAACTGGAACCCTCATATTTTCCCCACTTGGTACCAATTACCTTCCGCTTCGCAGATATTTCGTATTCAATTTGCATAGCGTCCGCCCTGGAAGGCTTGCTTTGAAAAAGTTCCTATTCCATTTCGTGCAACATTGTTGGCTAACTATAAGTACTAGTATGAAAAGTCTATACGTCTAGTGTGACAGAGTTTTGTAGTTTTTGTCTGCACGTCGTCAAATATTCTGATGATGATTCCTTAGTATTTGGACTTTTTTATATTTCGGAATTTTCCCTTTACTTGTGCTGTAACACATTGTTTCTTTATGAAATCCAAATACTAAGGAATCATCATCAGAATATTTGACTACATACAGACAAATACTACAAAACTCTGTCACACTAGACTATACGTCTAGAGTATTTGGATTTCATAAAGAAACAATGTGTTACAGCACAAGTAAAGGGAAATTTCCGAAATATAAAAAAGTTTAAAATTAAGGTAAATTTTGTCCTAACTACAAGTTTTCGAGAAAATGTAAATTTGCCTATATCTTTTTTATCGTGTTGACTCAGGACCTTGATTTTTATACACATAGTCCCTATTAGGTGATATCCCTGTAGACCTCAGTATCTGGTATGAATTTCAACTTGCTAGGTCCACCTGTTCCTGAGAAAATCGATAGTGACACATGGACGGACGGACAGACCGACGGACGGACAAGAAAGTGATCTTATAAGGGTTCCTTTTTTAACTTTTGAGGTATGGAACCCTTAAAAAGTCAAAAGGTTAAACCTGGTAGGCCTGAGGGAATACATGCGTAGTATACCGTTTCGGCAACGAACGTCTCACAGTCAATAGTGTGGAAAAAGTTACAATATTTTCATTATTGAATCAGGGACAATAGGGTACCTGCTTGCTTTTAGTGTTATAAAACCCTACACTCTCCTTACAAGTCTGGTAAACTCCCGGGAAATGTATTTATTAATTTCATTAAAATAATTCTAAAAAAAATCTTTAAAAATAGGGACAAATTACCCTAATATACGGAATTTCCAAGATGTGGCAACACCATTCATTATCGGTATTGTAATTTTAAAATTCCCCAAACTGCAGGTAACTTGAGACCGTATAACATTTAAAAAACAGACAGACGGAAAGTGATCTAATAAGCGTATCTTTTTTTAATTTTTGAGGTAGGTACGGAAGCCTAATTTATTGCATTTATTTTCTAAATTTTCTATTTTTTTTTGGTAAAGTCAGGTCATGTAAAGAGTGTTTTCTTTACACAAAGATTACCTATCCCCTTTATTCATAAAAAATATATTTTTAATTGAAATGTGTTTTAACACAGTCGTTTTGTCATCCGTAAAAGTGATAAAGTGACAAAACACATTTAACTAAAGGTTTTAATTTTTTTATGAATTAGGGAGTTCCTTTCTTATAAATTCAAAAATCAAATTCACTCATACAAACCCACAGTTAAAGTCTAGTCTACACAGTGTATACCCTAATGGGTATACACTGTGTAGACTAGACTTTAGATAGTAATCTATCGTTATGTACATTATTGTACAGCAAGTAATGCAATTTGTGACCCGTTCGACGATATTAAATTGGACAATTTGGACATGGCTTCACATGTCGTACCCAACCCAACATGGCTCGCTATGCACAAAGTTCAAACAGGTAAATTGGAGTGCCTGTTATATTTACTTTGTGAAACACAGTGTTCGTTTTATATTACAATGAATTTTTAAAGTTAGTGGTTGTGACAAGCTATAATTTTACATAGCAAAGAACAAACAAGTTTTTTTTTGCATTATTAATGTTGTTTGCCGCTGTTTCGTTGTCAAAATCAGGAAAGTATCCAATTCGTATTTGAACTTTTAGGTACCCGAATAATAATATGTATTACGATTTCGTCGGTGTGAATAAAAAAATACATTAAATAGATAGAATCAAGCGTTGTTTTTTGAACTTCATTCGGAACGTTTCACGCGCGTAATAGGGGTATTACACTACACTGATTCAGGGTCCCTAACCCTTAATTAAGAGAGGTGTAATAAGAGTTAGACAGTAAGGGTCCCTAATTAGTGCGTCAGAGTGGACCCGGTCCGCCTTACTCCCTAACCGCTTTTTTTGCTTTTTAACTGACTTCAAAAAAAAGAGGAGGGAAAAATAATATTCGGTTGTATATATGATTTTTTTTATTGATGTTCTGTTAATACAGGTGGCATGGTGTCAAGCCGCTCCTAGATTCGCTGTCCGACTGAGTTAGGGTCCCTTTTTAGTGTAGTGTAATAATCGAGGTAAATCATAAGGTCCCTAACCACCCTAAATTCAGGGACCCTGAATCAGTGTGGTGTAATACCCCTTTAAGAGCTCGTTCAGACGACACGCGCCCGCTACGCGCACCACACGCGTACAACTCGCTTTATTTGTTGTACTTACAATTTTTTTAAAATCACAGGATAACAGCAACACGTTTGGTTAAATATCCCATTTTCGAGACGCTGTAGAGGTTCGGTGTGAAGGCATTATTTGTTCGCCGTAATACCCACTATCGATTGGCATGGATTTTGAAATGCACCGCGGCGTTTTAAGTTACTTACTATGCCAAATTGTCCAAAGGCTTTTCAGGTTTAGAAATATTATAAGCGCGAAGGTATAATTAGGATTAGGATGTTCAAGAACGGCTAAACCGATTTGTATAACTTCAGTTCCGAAATATGTATTAGCGGGAATCCAGGTTATTAAGATTATTACACTTTAAAAACTCAGTGACTATTAATCTATACATATAAAATGCTTTGTCCTTAATGACTGACTGACGGTTCAACGCACAGCCTAAACCGCTGATCGTAGAGACCTGAAAATTGGAGGATGTGTTTTTTGTATGACGTAGGCATGTGATAAGAAAGGATTTTCCGAAATTCCTCTCCTTAGGGGCTGAAAAAGGGGGGCAAAGTTTGTATGGGACAACGTGATTCCTTGGTCCTACTTCAAATTTTCGACTTTTACGCGGACAAAGTCGCGGGCAGAAGCTAGTAATTCTATAAAATCCTAACTAACCCACTTGAAATGGAACCTAGAAGCTTTAAGTGGACCAGCTACAAGATAATATATCAATGTAGATAGCCAGCACTTACTTGACACTAATTTATAACGATTGCCATTGATAGATTGATTGCCGCTCTCATTTGCCTTTATCATTTGTGTCTTATCATTGCTTGATATAATGTAATAGGTGTCTACTTGATGTAAAGTTAAAAACTCATCCTTAATACCTACCTACAGTCCAGGTTATAGCTTTAACTTTTAACTATACAAGTCGAAATGACAAAAATCGTTATTGGCTTTTCCAAGAACGAAGTGTTTTTAAAGATAATATCATTTTATCACAAACTAACGACCCGCCCCGGCTTCGCACGGCTATATTATGCATGTATTATACATAACTAGCGACCCGCCCCGGCTTCGCACGGCTGTATTATGCATGTATTATATCTAAAAACCTTTCTCTTTAATCACTCTATCTATTAAAAAAAACCGTTGCGTAGTCTTACAGATCTAAGCATACATAGGGACATAGGGACGGCGAAAAGTGACTTTATTTTATACTATGTAGTGATAGTGAAACCTTCCTCTTGAACCACTCTATCTAAAAAAAACGCATCAAAATTCGTTGCGTAGTTTTAAAGATTTAAGCATATATAGGGATATAGGGACAGAGAAAGCGACTTTGTTTTATACTATGTAGTGATAGTGATAGTGATTAAGGGGGTCCATACGCCAACGACCTTGGTACACTACCTACTAAATAGTTACTACCGGCACCGGTCGCCTTCGTTGGTGAAAATTGTTGATTGTTACGAATGTGTTTTGTTTTTCTCAAAAGTGCTGAAATGGGATTGTATTGTGATTGTGGGATTTTTACCGACATTTTGGTGTGACTTTGAGCCAAAACTTCCCTATACTTTTGAAGCTATCCTAAAATTAAGAATGAAAACTAGTCTTGAAATGACAAAGAATTTTTGTCTCAAATTACCCCAAAATATCGGTAAAGATTTCACCTACAATTCCATCTCAGCACTTTTGAGAAAAAACAAAACACATTCGTTACAATCAACAGTGTTAGTTATAAGCGACGGGTATATCTGGCGCGTTGCGTTTGGCAGCATAAATAGCCTTAAGTATATTAATTCTTAGGGTGAAAGGGTACCGGCGCTCTCTCCATACAAACGTAGTCGACTGTTTCCTCCCTGGATAATGACACTAGCACAAATATTTTTGTGCCATAAAACCTATAATTGCCATGACTATACCCCTATTGACGTGACAACGTTTTATAAATTGGTTTGCCGGGTGACACTTCAAGAAACTGCGTTACGCTCCGCTGACGTTATGCGCTCACAATGAGAGCGAGTGAGAGGCACGCGTCCCTTCCACTCGGGCATGGTTAGCCCGCCTAAGAGCGAGAGAGACAGACATAAAAAGTGAAAGGCACGCGTCCCTTCCACTCGAGCACAGTTGTTGTCACGTAAAACTTTCGCCCGTATACCGACTTTACAGGCAACCAGTTTTTTTTTTTTTCATTTTCTAATTATCATGGAAATCTATACATATATATAAAAGAAAGTCGTGTTAGTTACACTATTTATAACTCGAGAATGGCTGAACCGATTTGGCTGAAAATTGATAGAGAGGTAGCTTAGAACCAGGAGACGGACATAGGATACTTTTTTTTTTTTTTTTTTTCGTTGTAATTTTATAACTCAAGAACGGGCTCACCTATCCAAACCAAATGTTTAAGCTTTGTTCAGATTATTTAGTAGATGGTTTATTTGAAGTTTGCACAAAATCGGTCGAGCGGTTCTTCATTTAACACATTTTTTTATATGACAAAATAACGTTTGCCGGGACAGCTAGTTTTATTATATATTCATGTTGTTTGGTTTTATATTTAATTTCTGGGTGGGGATGTACCAAATTTTAAAATTATGATTATGATGAATGAGGTTTAGCTTTTGAATAAAATATTATTTACTTTGTATTTGGTAATATAACCTTTTCATATAAACGTGTCTCAACACCACACGTACGAAGTCGCGGGCAACAGCTAGTTAAGAAATAAAAAACAAAAAAAAATGAAAGATAGGGGCATGGTCATGGCAGTTATAAGTTTTATGCTACAAAAATATTTGCTTTAGTGTCATTGGTGTCATTATCCAGGAAGGAAACAGTCGACTACGTTTGTATGGAGAGAGCGCCCGGTAGGCTTTGTGCTCTCGTTATGTTTTAGGGTATGTAAACGAAATGTAATCAAGATGATATTGCAATGCAATTTGGACAATGTTATTTACAAGAATCGGCCGTCTGAGCATAATGTAATTAGGTACATTGCTCCCAATCTAATATTTTGCCAATATTGATATCTCTTCATTGTATCTATATATTCATGTTTAACTTTGCTTTGATAAAGACAACATAACGGTCACGTAGACTACGTTTCTCCCCATATCCGTTGATTGGACATCGTACGGTACGTACAAACATTTATATATATTAGTTTGCAGTGGCGTAGCGTGGGTCACGGTCGGTCGCCCGGGGCGGTGTTTTTGCCGCCCTTTTGACGTCATAAAAATAATAATATTGGGGTATTGCCCCAAATGGGGGACAGTGGAAATCTTCGTGGCTCTTGCCACAAAGATGCCAAATTAGCTATGAAGCCAAATTAGCTCTTACAATGATTTCCACGTAAGAGCTAACGTTAAAAGGGCGGCAAATTGTCCAATTCCCATTATCCCCCAAATTGGCTAGATTATCAATTAATTAGCCCCCAAATTGATAATCTAGCCAATTTTGGGGGATAATGGGAATTTGACAATTTGCCGCCCTTTTAACGTGATAAAAATAATATTGGCAATTTGCCTTCCTATTGACGTCACAAAAATAATAATGTTAGTGTTTGTCAGAAAAAAACGTAACAATATGATAGAATTCAGCGAAAAATACTTATTTCAAAACCATGTAAGGATGCAAGGCGACTCGTGATTCGCAACAACTGTGTTGGGCGGGAAGGACATTCAATATATGCAAGTGGGTAGGTGCTAATTTCTTGAAAAATTAATTGTCTCACTGACCGCCAATGATCTATCAAAATAATTTTAACATCTTATAAATTGATGGTACACCGGCATTCACAAAAGAGTGTGACGTCATCGCTCACGTTATTGACAAGGTAACCATAGCAACGTAATGTTTTCTTATGACGTTATCACGTAAAATTATCATCCGTTAACCGACTTTACAGGCAACAATTTTTATGTAAACCGACTTTACAGACTATTTCTTGTTTCAAATTTGCCGCCCTCCTGATGTTGGCGCCCGGGGCGATACCTCGCTACGCTACTATTAGTTTGTATGTCCCATATATCACGTTACTCCACTTTACTATTATGTTAGAGTTACTGGGTTGCGTTTGTTTTCATACCCTAACCCTTTTAAATTGGAGAAAATGCACGCGATATTTTGTCGGAAAACATTTCGTGTGAAGGATAATTTTATACAGGACCTAATCTTCTTAGTATCTACCTACTACCGACCTGAAAAATAGGATAAAATGATAATAAAAATAGAGGGCGTGGGGTTTAACTTAGTACTTTAAGCTTTTAAGCTATTGCATAGATTTTATCGCGGGCCTTGGGGGCAGAATCAAGAAATTCCGTAACGAAAACACCTAGACCCTCGACAAATGACGGACGATTATTAACGGACGACTATTGACGGACGACAAATGTCGGACGACTATTTTTTATTTTATTTTTTTATTTTTATTTTTTTTTTATTTTTTTATAAGAACATTTACTAAGACAAGAAATTATTCTCGATATAGCAATAGCTTTACCGCGGCAGTCCCCGAGTGCCACACGTTTTTTTTTATTATTTAAAAGCTTATTATATCTATCCTCTACTATTGCAGTTTTTTTTAGGGTTCCGTACCCAAAAGGCAAAAACGGGACCCTATTACTAAGACTCTACTGTTCGTCTGTCTGTCACCAGGCTGTATCTCATGAACCGTGATAGCTAGACAGTTGAAATTTTCACTGATTATGTATTTCTGTTGATGCTGTAACAACAAATACTACAAATAGAATATAATGGTACGGAACCCTTCGTGCGCGAGTCCGACTCGCACTTGACCAGTTTTTTTGTTATTGTGTGTTAACGCTGTAAATAGTAAAACTTTTTTATCTATAATTTATTTATTAACTAGCGACCCGCCCCGGCTTCGCACGGCTATATTATGCATGTATTATACATATAAACCTTCCTCTTGAATCACTTTATCTATTAAAAAAACCGCATCAAAATCCGTTGCGTAGTTTTAAAGATTTAAGCATACATAGGGATATAGGGACAGAGAAAGCGACTTCAGACAGAAGACAGACAGAAAACTACATGTTTGTATAATCCTAATTAAATAAGACGAATGATAAATTGACAGACTATTTACACTAGTATTATAAAGAGGAAAGTTATTTTTGTTAGTAATGAATATGCTCTAAAACTAGACTGATTTTAATGAAACTTGGTATGAGGATATTGAATCCTTGGGAGTAACGTGTGGTAGTTTTTATCCACGTATTCCGGACTTACTCGGGTGAAACTGCGGGCCACTGCTAGTTGGTCATATTATTAACGACCCGCTCCGGCTTCGCACGGCTATATTATGCATGTATTATACATATAAACCTTCCTCTTAAATCACTCTATCTATTAAAAAAAACCGCATCAAAATCCGTTGCGTAGTTTTAAAGATTTAAGCATACATAGGGATATAGGGACAGAGAAAGTTACTTTGTTTTATACTATGTAGTGATTCTAGATAATATAGCAACATGGCGAACTTCCAATGAGTCAACTTCATGTTCTCGTCCCAAATACCTACGGCCCAAATAGGCCGAATCCGTGGAGTGAAAAAATTAAATATTTTCCATCCTTTAATCGTCCTATATATTTATTGTATGGAGTTAAGGTGAAAGGGTAGTAACCTTCCCTTAAAAGTTCATAGAAAATTTAACATTAACTTAAAAAGCTTATTTTAATGACTTAGATAGATTAATGTAACGTTACGGAAAACTAGCTTAATTTACAAAATTTATGGATATTCCAAGATGTGGCAACACTTCTTACACACACAACTGTTCTGTCGTCCAACAAATAATGGTAAGTATTGTCACATTTTGAAAATGGGAAATTAAGGGTAATTTATAAAACTCGTTTTAATAACAAAAAATAATTACAAATAATACAATACTTTTTACATAATTTAAAACAAAAATTAGGTGTCATTCAAATAAACCGCCCCTGACCGCACCCGGTGCAAAGGAGCCGAGAATACTGGCCGCGTTACCTCTTTGTATGGCGACGGCTAACCTTTGCACCAAGAACGATCCGGAGCGGTAGTCAAAACCTCGGTACCTCAGACGGCGGCCTATTTCCCTCTATTTTAATTACATTTTTAATAAAATTAATTCGGAGCTACCTAGTGGTTTATGCAAACAATGGTCGACAAAGGCCATCCCTTTGAAACTAATAAAATAGGGGTGTCTGCGTGACTTTCAAGGGAGTCGTTAACTAAGTAGTTAGGTATAGGTACCTCTTACCTATTGGTTGTGACTTTCTTAATGATAGAACATTTATTTAATTTTAAACTAACATGGTTTATTCACAACTAAAGAAATTTTAGGGTTCCATATTCCATACCTCAAAAAAGGAACCCTTATAACTCTAGGTACTATTTATGGTTTTTTAGGGTTTTTGGCTCAATATTAATTGGGGTTAAAACAGAATAAAATTATACGGAACCCTTCGCCCGTGAGTCCGACTCGCACTTGGCCGGTTTTTTTTGTGTCAGTTTAAAAAGGGTTAAAGGTACATAATTTGTTCACATCGAATCGGATCCCTTCAGAAGTTCGTGTCAAAAGTGTCGGCGGGTATCGTGAAAAGATCTCGCTCATTAGGTTTGTGACCACGAAAAAACCGACAAATTTTATTAACAGTTAATGAAGCAAATGTCAGAACAAACTTTCCAATTTTCAATTTAATTTAACTTTGGACATTCTGATTTACATTTAGGGTGAGTATAAACCAGAGCTTTAAAGCATTTTATCGCTGTCCCGGCAAACGTTGTCTTGCCATTTACAAAAAAAAAACGGTTTAGTAGACATTGGACCTATTCGTAAAATGACCTGTAGTCGTTTATGGACTTATTCGCGATATGCCTCATTCTGAAAAGGCCCTATTCGTGAAATACCCTATTCGATTTTGGACTCATTCGCGGAAAGACTTATTCTTAAAAAGACTCATTCTCGAAATGCCCTATTTTTTACTAAGTGTTTTTTAATGAAATATGAATGTAACGGAAACAAAATCAAAAATTGACGTTGTTCCATTCTCAGACCTAACGAATTTGCACAAAAAATATCATAAAAATCGGTTCAGCCGTTTAGGTGTACGTACAATAGTGTACATAGGAAACTAACACCGCGACAAGAGAATCACTATCACTATCACTACATATTATAAAACAAAGTCGCTTTCTCTGTCCCTATTTCCCTATATAATGCTTAAATCTTTAAAACTACGAAACGGATTTTGATGCGGTTTTTATTAGATAGAGTGATTCAAGAGGAAGGTTTATATGTATAGTACATGCATAATATAGCCGTGCGAAGCCGGGGCGGGTCGCTAGTCACTACATAGTATAAAATAAAGTCACTTTTCGCCGTCCCTATTTCCCTTTGTATGCTTAGATCTTTAAAACTACGCAACGGATTTTGATGCGGTTTTTTTTAATAGATAGAGTGATTCAAGAGAAAATTTTATATGTATAATACATGCATAATATAGCCGTGCGAAGCCGGCGCAGGCGCTAGTTTTATATAAATTGGCAAACGTTCTTGCGAATGGTACAACAGGCACATGTAAGGCAAATGTTCCAAGTGTGTTTCAAATAAATCTAAAAAACCGGCCAAGTGCGAATCGAACTATTTTTTTTCCGTTAAACTATTGCATAGCTTTTATCGTGGGCTTTGAGCGCGGAGACCTAATCAAGAAATTCCGTAACGAAAATAAAACCTAACACACCCCACTCCGCCTACCATGTAGCTCGGCCGAGTGTTTTTTTAGTATTTGTTGTTATAGCGGCAACAGAAATACATAATTTGGAGATCGGGTAGCTCCGCCACTATAAACCCGTGAAAATTGTCTAGTATAGCTATCATGGTTCATGAAATACAGCCTGGTTACAGACAGACGGACGGACGGACAGTGAAGTCTTAGTAATAGGGTTCCATTTTTACCCTTTGGGTACCCCCCAAAAACAGCGAATACTCAAGCAAATGCTCGATTTTCTGTTACTAGTGAATGCTCTAGTAGTCTTGTCCAGTGTTTTTCAACGTATGGGTCGCGACCCCCAGGTAGGTCGCAAAGCATTACTCGGGGGTCGCGGCTAAAGGAAAAAAAAACACTACAATAAAATGCTAAGTACTATAAAAACTTTTTGAGCACTTGTTGACTCAAAATTATTTTTTTGTAAGGATGACCATGAACGAAGTTTTTCGAGGAATCCTTTCATTTTAGTAGCTGTTAGAATGTTTTCTCCTCTCCCTTTTCACTCTAGTTTAATATATTCAGGTCGCTAAAAAGATCAGCGGGAAATGCTAATTTTAAAAGCCAAATAGGGACACTAAAATAATTTAAAAAAAAATTATTACGGCCCCAGGGGGTCACTAGATTTTTTTACTTGTAAAGGGGTCGCGTTTTCAAGAAGGTTGAAAAACACTGGTCTAGTCTATACCCACCTTTTGGTAGATGCTGATAATTAGAATTTCACACAAACAATTTCAAACTTAGTACTAAAATCATCATGAAGGAACGAGGTTCCTTTGGGTTCCGTGGTTAGGTTAACTAACTGACATCGTTACTTCCGTTAAAGGAGAACCACAAGTCTAGCTCAGGAGGAGAGAAGAGATGTGTAGTCGATATATTTTTATCGATATCGATAATTTATGTCGCCAAAATTAAATAAATAAATAAATATTGCAGGACATTCCATCTAGCCCCAAGCTAAGTAATTAGACTTGTGTTATGGGTGCTAAACAACGGATATACTACTTTATATACTCTTCTTTTGTAAATATACTATAATACATAGAAACAACCAGACCACAGCCAAATATCTTAGCATAAATACTTTTCTGAGGCGAAAATCGAACCCGCAACCCTGTGTTTGGTAGTCCGGCATTGTGCTATTTTAAAATAAAATACCTACTGATATTAAAAATTAACTACCTACATTATGTAACTATCAAATTCAAACCTAAAAATCAGCCCATGCATGTAGGTAGCATGCATCCCTTTGCATTATTTTAATTTCCTTTTTATTAAAAAGCTCGTAGTATTCGTATAAGTAATCTATACTAATCATCAGTACATAGTATAAAATAAAGTCACTTTTCGCCGTCCCTATGTCCCTATGTATGATTAGATCTTTAAAACTACGCAACGGATTTTGATGCGGTTTTTTTAAATAGATAGAGTGATTCAAGAGGAAGGTATTTTTGTGTTGGATAGTCCATTTATCGAGAAAGGCTACTTTTTATTTTTATATTCCCTCGGGATCAGGATTTACGCGGGTGAAACCGCGGGCTGCTGTTAGTCTATAATAAACTAGAAAGTCGATATTTATCAACAAAATATAACGCACGTCACTATTCTACTCACTACAAATCGTAAAATTCCACGTAGCAAGCTTACCGTGGCGTTATTATAGTAACTTGTTTAAGTAACCTTGAGAGTTCAGGTTAAATAAATATCGTTAATATACAAAGCCTTGCCTGAAATGTTCAGCGGGGAACATCGTAGATTATATTCATAAACCAGCTGCGCCCCGTGGTTTTACCCGCGAAGGTCTCGATTTCGTAGGAATATCGAGATAAAAAGTAGCTTAAAAAAATAAAACATACATATTAAGATAATGTTTCTGTAATAAATTAAGTTGTTGGTTTGTAATAAAAGTGGAAATGAAACGAATTTGGAAAGATTAAGATTTATATTATGATCATAAAATAAATAAATATTGCAGGACATTCCACACATCGCCATCTATCCACATATGACGACCTCTGTGGCGCGTCGGGCGAACACCCGACTGCGACGCAGAAGGTTGCGGGTTCGATTCCCGCCGGGAACAAGTATTTATGCTGACCATAAATTCTTGTTTCTGGTTCTGGGTGTTTCCTATATGTATAATATGTATATATTTACAAAAAAAAAAAGTATATATGTAGTTTATCCGTTATCTGGCACCCATAACACAAGCATTATGTTGCTTAGCTTGGGGCTGGATGGCGATGTGTAATATGTCCTGAAATATTTATTTATTTATTTATCTAGCCCCAAGCTAATTAAGCAATTAATTAGACTTGTGTTATGGGTGCTAGACAACGAATATTCTACTTATATAATCTCTTTTGTTTATATATACTTATAATACTTACATAGAAACAACCAGACTAAAGACAAATATCTAGGCATAAATGCTTGTCTGAGCCGGGAATCGAACCCGCAAACCTGTGTTTGGCAGTCTGGCGTGGTGACCATTGTGCCAACTAGGTCGTCATGACTAAAACTGCTATCTTGATACTGAGTTCCATTGCAATCGGTGCACTATAGGACGTTTTCGTGTGTAGATTTACTTATATACTTGGGTATAAGTTGTTTTCTGCAACAAGGCCTCTTTATTTGGGTCCCTTTTGAACACAAATAGAGAGGTATTTTATACTTTTTTAACCTCTGACGCAAAAATGACGCTAACCTAACCTAACCTAACCTAATCCCTTCCAGCGTATCCCCCCTGGTAGGGATAAGTGGACTTTGTTCCACCTATCCCCATCTCCTTCTTTAATTCTTGTCCATCCAAAGGTTGCCTGGAAGAGATCGCTTGTAGCGATAAGGCCGCCAATTGTGCCATATTGTTAGGTATTAAATTGGAGTTTTCTTTTAGCATTTATAAATTTATTTGGTTTTTGTGATATGTAATCATTTTGCGATTTGTTTTTATGGTACAATAAAGTGTTGATCTATCTATCTATTCCTACCGTTGAGCTTCTAGTAGGGATACGGGGTGTTATATAAAGTTTAACGGGCCTGCGTGTGTCTGTCTGTGGCATCGTAGCTCCCGAACGGATGAACCTTTTTGAGGATTTTGATTTTGTTATGAAATAATAAAACATGTAGGTAGGTACGTTGAATAGTAGTTAAAAACTATTCAAGCGATCATCAGCTTTTCGAAAATTCCATCAAAAAATGTCATTGGTGTGTGTCTTAATTACTCAGTCAAAGTCAAAGGAGAGTGATCATGTTTCATTTCCTTTGTTCCGTACATTTTCAACAGTTTCTTCAAACGCAGAATACAATTTCCGTTTCCTTACACTGTAATTATCTAAATATTAAAATTAATTATCTTAATTAGAACTCACGAGAAACAGTTCCAAGGAAATGTAAATTACAATGAAATATTGCAGGAGGTAATTGGAATGTACGAATTCTACTTTAATAGAAACATCTTGTTATTCAACATACTAGTTGCGCCCGCGGTTTGACCCGCTTTAAAAGTAATACATTGTTTTGTATTTGTATTGATTTGTACAAATTTTCTTTTAATAGTAGGGGTTCCCTTTAAAGACGACCTTCATCGAGCTGTTTAATGGATGAAATTTTTTTATATCAAATTCAATTCAATAAATATAAATGGGTTGTCTAAAAAAGTTTAGTCCAGAATATCATTAATTATTAACAATTAAATATTTGTTTTGTTTTTAGACTTTTTGCTGGTTTGGCTAATAGACAAATTCTATACCAATGAGATACATAATCTTTATTTTTAATTATCAGATGCGTACTTTATACACAGAACCGAGTTAAGGTCTCTACGTTCAGCGGTTGAGGCTATGCATTGATCCGTCAGTCAGGACAAAGCATTTTATATGTGTAGATAGATAAATAAGTATAATAAGTTATTAAGTAAAAGGATCTACAGAAAAGTAATTATATAGGAAAGCAATCCAAAAAGGCTCTGCCAATTCTTGCGAAATCCTAACAAAACGTAGAAAATTCTACTCTACCAGATTGTGTAGTAGGTAAAGGTGAAAGCAAACTACAAACTTTCCGATCTTCCTTTCCGACTTGCTAAAAAGCCAACATAAGCGTCTGGAAATCAAAACATCGCAAAAACTCTCATAAACTCTGTAGTATGCGTTCACTCTTAGTGACACAAACGAACAAGTTCAAAGGACTTTCTTAACAATAAAAAAGTACATCAAAAGTGAAAAAAAAAACTTGACAGTTTTCGCTGAGTACCTTTATTGAGTGACCCTAATAAAGGTTAACAGCGGAAAGTCATCAGTTACTTTGTGTAAAATACCTTATAACCTTAATTTAATAGAGTTGTTCCATTTTACCTAGTGTTAAAAGAAACCGCACATTCGTGCCGTAAATATGGTATAAGTATAAGAAAAGGGAGTTCGACTTTTAGCATAAACTCTAATGTCATAAAGTCACAAGGTAGGATTAACGATTTTAGCATAACTTCGTTAGACATAACTACATTGGACGACCCTGTTGGCACAATGGTCACCATGCTGGACTGCCAAACACAGGGTTGCGGGTTCGATTCCCGTCTCAGACAAGTATTTATGCTTAGATATTTGTCTGCGGTCTGGTTGTTTCTATGTATTATCACTACAACGGATTAAAACTACGCAACGGATTTTGATGAGATTTTTTTAATAGATAGAATGATTCACGAGGAATGTTTATATGTATAATACATGCATAATATATCACTACATAGTATAAAACTAAGTCGCTTTCTCCGTCCCTATATCCCTTTGTATGCTTAAATCTTTAAAACCACGCAACGGATTTTGATGAGATTTTTAATAGATAGAATGATTCAAGAGGAAGGTTTATATGTATAATACATGCATAATATAGCCGTGCGAAGCCGGAGCGGGTCGCTAGTAAGTATATATTTACAAAAGAAAAGTATATAATATGTAGTAGGTATATCCGTTGTCTAGCACCCATAACACAAGTCTAGTTACTTAGCTTGGGGCTAGATGGCGATGTGTGGAATGTTCTGCAATATTTACTTATTTACATTTGACATAAACTACTTTGGCATTATAACTTTTAACATTTTATTTTGCATAATTCTTTTTGGCATAAAATCTATTGAAATAATATGATTTGGCATAATGGCTTTTGGCATGCAAAATGAAATTATGCCAAAGGAGTTTATGTCAAATGTAGTAACGCCTAATTAAGTTATGCGTTGTAAGTTTAGGACATTAGAGTTTATGCGAAAAGTAGTGTACCCATACTAAAAACCTGGGGCCTTATTCTGCTATTTGGCCAACCATTGTCATTATATAGAGACTCTATTGATATTATATCGAGATTGTGACTTTATTTGGTATTCTGCTAAAGTTTTAATAACATCGCAATATAATCACTATGGAGTCTCAATGGTATGGTAATATTTACCTTGCAGGTGTTGCCTAGCAACATGGTATATGTTGCTAAGCAATATACCGTTTTGACAACTATCGAGATTCCATTATGCCACGATTGTAGAGCAGAACACAAAAGTGAGTCAGTGGTGTGTCAGTGGTGTTTCGATAGAATAGTCAACGTTAGGAGAATACGAATTTGACATGTAATGTCATATTTTTGACATTAAATTTCTATTACGATTATATCGACACACTATTGGAACACAATTGTGTTAGCAGACTTAGGCCCCTGCATTTACGTACGTTTTTTGCGCGCTCAAAGTCACTGTTTGAATCTGATTGCCTAATATAGCCTTACAACCTAATCTTTTAATGCAATAACTTTTTAAAATATTGCTTAACTCTTTGTTGAGAACCAATAAAGAGGATAAAGGGCTTTATTTTATATTCAAAAAACTGGCCTCGTTTATGATATTTATTTTATACTTCGCAAACTGTTGTTATAATAAATAAGTTGACATTTTGTCAGTAGAATACAACCTGTTGCTTTTTATTAGATTTATTTTTCAAAGAGTTGGAGGAAAATGAAAATAATATGAGAAACTTGGATGTATTCTTTGTCTGTAACCAAAGACTAAATATTTTGACGAATAGTAGTAGGTACTCTTAATACGACTAGGTATACATTATTTAAGTAGGTACATATTATATGTAAATACAACAAACTAGCTGCACCCCGCGGATTCACCCGCGTAAGCCTCGCGGAAATTTCGAGATGAATAATACCCCTATGTCCTTCTCCATTCCCTAAACTACCACTACACCAATTTTCATCCAAATCGGTCTAGTCATTTGACTGTGATGAGGGAACAAACAAATAAATCAACTTTCGGATTTATAATTTGGATGTGTGAACTAATCTTTTTGTCTTCGCCCTTCGGGAATATACCTATATAAAAAAAATGTTTGTCTGTAAAGTCGGTTTACGAACGATAATTTTACGTGATAACGTCATAAGAAAAGGATGAAAATTTGCGATATTTGTCCCTCTTTTTTTCATTTTTTTTCATCTTCTATTTGTCACTCGTCACCTCATCACAAGCCCAGATGAGCTATATTATTATTAAATACTATGTTTCCTGACGGGAACGACGCGTCATAGTCATGTTACCATGACGCATCACGTCACATAATATTACCATGACGCATGACGCACGACGCATATCACGTCAAAATATATATTTCGGTTGTTCTAAGTTTGAATATGCGTTACGAAACGAGCTTTCAGTCGTTTCCGTTGTTAAACTTATGGATGCTTTTACTTTTATGAACAATCATATTATTCATTTTATTTCTTTCTTTACAGAGCTATCCGTGGAACGAAGAACGCTCAGCACATAATTCTCATAGCTGTCGTCAAGAAAAGGTAAGTCAACATTTTTTTTATTGATACTAAATACTTAATCCAATAAAAAAAGAGGCAAAGAGTATTTCCAAATGTCGCAGAACAATCTATTTTGGGGTAAGTTTTTAAAAAACCGTGACCCTTAGGATTATATTTATTTAAGTATGTACAGTCGACGCTCAAAAGTCCACCGCCACCGTAACGTTTACAATTCATTCAAATACAACAGCACTATTTTAACATTATAACAACGTAACCTATAGATCGAACCCACGTCGTCGGTTGGTGTAACGGGTGGCGGTTTACCTACCACTCGGCCAACTAAAGACATAGCTAACATGTTGAAAATAAGTATTTATGTTTGTGTGTTACGTCTATTAGAGAAGGTCGGAAGTCTAATACTTGTTTATAGTATTAATAGCTGCGCCCCGCGGTTTCACCCGCGTAAGTCCCGATCCCGTGGGAATATCGAGATAAAAAGTAGCCTATTATGTTAATCCAGGTTTTCAGCTGACTACATACCGAATTTAATTGTAATCGGTTGAGCAGTTTTAGCGTGAAGAAGTAACAAACATACATACACACACACAAACTTTTACATTTATAATATTAGTAGGATAAGTAGGATTGTAGCAAACTGATAGTGACTTATGACGCATACTGTACATAGTTAGGGTTCTTTCTCAGCTTATTTCTCTTTAAAAATAAAATATTCTTCGTATCTTTATTAAAAGTTTTAAGAAGGTTACTCAGAACTTTGCCCTATCTATACATACCTCTCTATTGGATATTCGTAAAAGTTGCAAACTTTCGTTTTGAAATTTCTCTAATATCGGGTAACTCGACTTGCGCAAGTTTCGCTTAATGGTATATACAGGATGTTTTTTTTATGTGGGCCTTCAGGGCTATATCCTAAGCTTTATGAGATAGCAAAAAATGTTGAAACGAGTTGCGTACCCGATTTTGATAAAAACTAAAACTGCATCCTTCGATAGTTGAAGAACTCATTACCCTAGCCAGGAATCAAACCTGTTGATTTTGCAAAAAAATAATCATTCTATATTTTTAAATACCAATCGATAGTGTTGCTGATAGAGATTAATTCCTGGAAACAAACATAGTATGGCAAATCAAAGGAAAAAATTCAGTATACAAGACCTGTATACAAGATCATTTTTCAATTTTCAAACTCAATTTCATTTTAACGATTGATCAAATATTCACGTGGTTCAAATCTCTATATATATAAAATTCTCGTGTCACGGGGTTCGAACTTGAACTCCTCCGAAACGGCTCGACCGATTCTCATGAAATTTTGTGAGCATATTCAGTAGGTCTGAGAATCGGCCAACATCTATTTTTTTTTTTGTTTTTTTTTTTTTGTAAATAGCAAAACAACGTTTGCCGGGACAGCTAGTATTTATATATAACTCCCGATCTCGTCAAATTCCGTGGGAATATCGAGATAAAAAGTAGCCTATGTTATTCCAAATTAATCAATGTATCCTCATACTAAGTTTCATCAAAATCGGTTCAGTAGTTTCGGAGCCCATTCGCCACAAACAAAAAAATCTTTCCTCTTTATTATAATATTACTAGCGACCCGCTCCGGCTTCGCACGGCTATATTATGCATGTATTATACATATAAACCTTCCTCTTGAATCACTCTATCTATTAAAAAAAACCGAATCAAAATCCGTTGCGAAGTTTTAAAGATTTAAGCATACAAAGGGATATAGGGACAGAAAAAGCAACTTTGTTTTATACTATGTAGTGACTAGCGACCCGCCCCGGCTTCGCACGGCTATATTATGCATGTATTATACATATAAACCTTGCTCTTGAATCACTATATCTATTAAAAAAACCGTATCAAAACCCGTTGCGTAGTTTTAAAGATTTAAGCATACATAGGGATATAGGGACATAGGGACAGAAAAAGCGACTTTGTTTTATTCTACGAGTATGTAGTGAGTAAGTGTAGATTCGACTAAGTTTTGCCCGCGACTTCGTCCGCATAATGTTCTTTCTTTCTTAGCGGATGCGCCTACGTTATATTGCAATCTGAAGGCCAATTCTCTTAAATAACATTGTTTAAATTACATTTCAATATCATTCCGATTGCATTTTGATTGCTAAAGATACCCTTAAAGTCAGTTTTTTTTTACAAAAAGCAAACTTTGAGGGTATATTGAGCTACTTTGAGGGTATTATTTGTGATCGAAATGCAATCGAAATGATATTGAAATGTAATTTAAACAATGTTATTTACGAGAATTGCCCTTCTGTATGCCAAAAGCCTTTGGACATTTTGGCATAGTAATTTAAAATGCCCTCTATCGATAGTATTCGATAGGTTTGGGTCTCAAGATGCACCGCGCATTTTTCATTAATCACAGGTCATAAACAACAACACGTTTTTTCTTCTTCCTAAGGTGCCTCTCCGACTAACGAAGGTTGGCAGTCAATTTGGAATATTCTTCTCTATTTCTAGCGAGGCGAAAGAGTTCGGCTGCCCTCGCTATTCCCGTCCACTGCCGGATGTTACGCAGCCAATATTTTTTCCTCCGACCGAAACGTCTTTTGCCCGCGACTTTTCCCATCATAATTAGTGTCACGTTTTGTTAAATATCCCGTTTCAGTGACTCTTTATAGGTTCGGTGTGATAACATTATTTGTTCGCCGTAACACCCAATATCGATTGGCATGCGTCTCGAAATGCACCGCGCAAAAAAAACACTATGCCAAGCTTCCATACTAAATGTCCGGACCCCTTTTAGCCCGATTCGATCTGACAGTCAGTCAAGAGTTTAAAATTTATAAGTAATGATTTCACGTCTCAATTTTATGGATAAATATTTTGAAAAGTTCTAAAGATATCGCGATATTACACAGAAATAACCGGCCAAGTGCGAGTCGGACTCGCGCACGCAGGGTTCCGTACCATTATTTTTATTTTTACATTACATAAAAATCACGTCTGTTAAATAGGAATCATAAATAAATAGAAGGCGCTAGTGGTAAAAATACATGAATGAAGGGTAAATGGCGGTTTTATGGTTTATGACGTATTAAAAAAAACTACTTACCAGATCTCGTTCAAAACAATTTTGGATGGAAGTTTGCATGGTAATGTAGGTATATCATATATTTTTTTTAGTTTCATCATTCTCTTATTTTAGAAGTTACAGGGGGCGGGACACACATTTTACCACTTTGGAAGTGTCTCTCGCGTAAACTATTCAGTTTAGAAAAAAATGATATTAGAAACCTTAATATCATTTTTAAGACCTATCCATAGATACCCCACACGTATGGGTTTGATGATTTTTTTTGTGTTTATGTTCTAAGTATGGGCAACCCTAAAATTTATTGCTTTTTGCGGTTCACAGGACCAATCAAGTAGAACTTACCAAGTTTCAACAGTATAGTTCTTATAGTTTCACAAAAAAGTGGCTGTGACTTACGGCAGACAGACAGACGAATCTATAAGGGTTCCGTTTTTTGCCATTTGGCTACGGAACCCTAAAAAGGGTCCTCTCCCTATAAACACTAGAGAATAATTTCTTGGTTTTTAGTAAAAAATCTTAAAATATAAGCAGTAGGTATTCTTAATTAAAAAGCAATATTCTTAATAAGCTCAAGCTTTAATTTCTTCAACTTACTTAAAACAAGAATTGCCTATGGAAAAAATTTTTTTTGAAAAGTTCTAGAGACAGGAGCTTTACTTTCTATCCCAAAATCACAAAGAAAAAAGGGTCCTCTCTATAGACGCTAGAGAATAATTTCTTGGTTTTAGTAAAAAATCTTAAAACAATAAGCAGTAAGTATTCTTAATTAAAAGTAAAAAGCAGTATAAATTAAGCTTAAGCTTTAATTTCTTATTTTCGTATTATTTTTAAAAACATTAACGTAATTAAATAAAGAAATCATTTACTAGCGTCTAAAGAGAGAGAAACCTTTTTTCTGTTTATCAGGCATAGATGTTATGTAAACCGAAGTACAATATTGTATAGGTACCTATACCTATCAAAGTACAATCAACGGTCAAAAGTCTCTGCCCACCGTAACGTTTATAATCCTGTGCAACACTATTTGAACATTATAACAACGTAACCTGTGGATCGAACCCACGTCGCGTCGGTTGGTGTAGCGGGTGGCGGCTTATACCACTCACACAACTAAAGGCATAGCTAACATGTTGAATATAATAATCACACTGAGTATTTTTAATTCAAGTATTTATGTTTGTGTGTAACGTATATTAGAAGAAGGTCGTAAGTTCAATATTACTTGTTGATAGTATTATTGGAGCAAACTGATCATTTACTTATGAACCATACTGTACGTGATATTTTGGTAGGTAGGTAGACCTATAAAAATATGTATTTAAAAGTTAGATTATAAGCGTGAGATACTTCTTGACAGGGGGCCTTTGAGAGTAGGGGGCCGTTAAGCGTGAACCAGATTTTCACATAAGTAAATATCATAATTTTTAATACTTTAATAACTAGGCTTACATACAGGATTCTTATTATAATAACAGAAAAGGCTTCAAAGTCAAATGTAATCTTTGAACGTCTATTCAGAGACTTAAGGAAGATATTAAACATTTCAACTTTTCCTCTTTGAACTTATCTTTTAAGTATATTTTATCGATCGCAAACTCTTGTTTCTTTGCAAATCTAAGTTTACCTACAATGAAAAGCCTTTGGACATTTATTTATTTCTTATGAAAACAAACTGCTCTTAAAAAATAGTAAGAAACTACAATAAAAACAAAAAGCAAATTAAATGTTTCCACTATGTACTATGACTTATAATAAAACTCGTCCGACAAAAAACTCGTCCGACAAAAAACTCGTCCGACAAAAAACTCGTCCGGCAAAAAACTCGTCCGACGTGAGAATTTTGTGTGACGTGAGAATTTTGTGTGACGTGAGAATTTTGTGTGACGCTTTTGTAAAATTTCACTCTCATCATTTTTTCATAACGCGCCTAAAGAAGTATAACTTCAAAAATGCGCTATGAATAAAACCGTCAAACGTGACGATACCTTAACCCATAAGGAAAAACAAATATCAAACTATTTTTTAAACAAAAACAAGTTACCGCTTACCGGGATCTAACTAGTGATCAAACTTATACATACACGCTTATTCAAAGCAAAAAAAAAAAGATAAATACATACATAGAGGATTTATAAGTATAGCACTCGGCACTCACTAAACATCTTTTGGCATAGTACCTTAAAATGCGCGCTGCAATTTAAAACCCATGCCAATCGATAGAGGGCATTTACGGCAAACAAAAAATGCCTTCACATCGAACCTCTAAAGCGCCTCGGAAACATTATTTGTTCATTGTACTGCCCTCTATCGATTGGCATGGGTCTCGAAAAACACCGCGATAAAAAAAACACTATGCCAAGCTCGCATACTAAATGTCCGGACCCCTTAGGAAACCACATAACAATAAGGTTTCTGTCAAAAGAGGTTACACGTAAAACATAATTAGTGGGTTTGAACCTAAAACTTGCAAAGGTGCACTTTATGACTTTGGCTTTTAACTGTTCCGTTAAAAGTTATAATATAAAACTTTATCTACCCATTTTCCCTTAAATATTAGCCAATCAGCGACGTTAACAAAACTGATGTTCGTAAAACAAATTGTTCAATATTAATGAAGGATCAAAATAGATTAATGAGCCCCAACTAGGAAGTCACGTCCTAAACTATTAAGCCGCACACAAACATTCTGTCCCGAATTAGTAGATAAAACAAACTAAGGGTACAAATATAATAACCAATTGATGTCGGAATCGCAGTCTGAAAACCCCGACAATCGGGTGCGACGTCTTGTCGAGTTTGAAATACCCCAATTTTATATGATTTAACCAATCTTAGCATCTACCCGATATTACAGTCCTTATAATATTTATTTTATTTATTTATATTGCCTTTATTGCTGACACACATATATTTTAACATTGTATATTTATAATTTGAACACATCGGATTGTCCGTTTAAGTGATCAGCGTGTCCTGTGACACGTAGGCCTCTTCCAGCTGCTTCCATTCTATTCTATTTTTTGCTTTCCGTGACCATATAATATAACTTATTTTAAATTAAAACGTCAAAAACAAAATAATATAAAACTTTTGAAACTCACACGATTTCTTCTCCTTTTTCTTCTCGTATAGTGGTGTGGCTCACCTATTCTTAGAGTTTTCAGATCGCCCTAAGGCCTCTAACTTGACCTAACGACTGCTACTAGAGGTAGCAACGGGGACCAACGGCTTAACGTGCCTTCCGAAGCACCTCACGACACAGCCGCTCACAAAAACACATTTTTGCCACACTAGTAATTGGCCACCCATCGAAGTAATGACCGCGTCAGGCGTCGCTTAACCCGCACGACCGTAAACAATCAGCGAGATCCGCTTAGCTGTGAGCCTCCACACGATTTGTATTCATAGTATTTATTTTCTCGGTAATCGCGTATTTTTATTGAAGTGAAAACTTCTTATGGCGCGTTGGGCACTTTTGTGGGTGAGCATTTTCAGCCGTTCTCGCGACAGATTTTGACGCGACAAATTTTGACGCGACAGATGAGATTTTATTTGTGTTAGTCTTTTTGTTTAACTTATACTGCCATCTATTATTACACAAATTGAGAAACTTAGTTTCTAGAAAGACCGCTATTCGAATTTAGATGGCGCTGATTTAAATTTTTTACTGCCATCTAGCGAATAAAAAATAAACTATATTTGTTTAAGTGAGTGCTAATAGATGGCAGTAGCAGATCGTTTCAAGAAATATTCTATGAGAAATAACAAGTTTATTGTTTTCACTTCTGCCTGCACTCCCGGAGTGCGCTGTTTTTTATTTAGGTCGAGTACCGACAACTGATTAAATAAGTAATTAAGACCCTGGATAAATAATATTTAAAACAATTCCGGATAATATGATCACTGATAGTCTTTGCTTAAAAGATATCGCGCTCAGGCAATAAGGCCGCCCTTTGTGGCATTTCCCGCTGTCTGTCCCTATCTATGCTTAGATCTTTAACACTATGCAACGGATTTCGATGCGGTTTTTTTAAGTAGATAAAGAGATTCAAGATGAACGTTTGTATGGTATAATACATGCATAATATTCTCATGCCGGGGCGGATCGCTAGTACACTATGATATTTAAGTGTTCTGTGTTAGTTTGCATTTTATGTGATAATTTTTATGTTTTATTTTATGGTGCAATAAAGTGTCTATCTATATATTCCGTGTTTTATAAACTAAACTTAGGAAACCAAATAACAATCAAGAGAGGTAGACCCGGTAAAACAATTCGTGGTTTGAACTCAAATTTACCAGTTGCACTTTGTGACTTTAGCTTTTATTTGGGACGTTATAGGTTGTGTAACTTATTCTTCCCCTTTTCTCAAATTATAAGCCGATTTACTTTAACAAAACTCCTATTTATATACAATAGTTCAATATTGATGAATGATGAAAATAGATATAAGTAAAATTTTAAGGTTAATGACCTCTCCGTGTAAGGAACAGCTGATTTTCAGGTAAACCTAACCTTAAAATTTTCGAAAAAAATGAGATAAAATAACAATGAAACTTTGACCTCAAACACATTCAGTATAAACTTTGAAATTACTTAACAAAACAGTCTAGCTTATATTAATACACACTCAACAAACCTTCCATCTCATATCAAAAAGCAGATTAATCAAATAATCCGTCACGTTCCGGGCCTAGCTATAGACGTGCGAGGAGACAAACAAAACACCGGCATCTCGTATGATTAAACTGGCTTCGTTGACAGAGGACCCGGAGTACCTAGAGCTCGGACTCCGGCCCGTTATAAATCATGGTGTAGACACGACCTTATACGTACTGTAGGCAACATAATTGCAGACCCACCTTAGAGTTCTAATAAAAAAGGTAGGCCTGTTTGTACAATTTAATAATAAGCTTTATTGTATTTTTGATATTATTTAATGTTTTGTGTGTTGTACAAATAATGTGTTTATCCAATTATCTATGATCGGTAGCATAATTGCATACCCACCGTAGAGTTCTAAGATTACTATTATTGGAATGTTTTCATTCTCATAATATTTGTTTGATAAATTAATAAGTTAAAAGGCTTCGGTGCCTAGTGTCTTGCTTGTGTTGAAAACATTTTTATAACAGCCGTTTTGGAGCTCTACGGTGGGTCTGCAATTATGCAGCCGACCTGTGGGTAATAATTAAGCGCCTCTAAAAGGCTTAACTATTTTTACGAAATATTTAGTTTGTAATTTTCCCTTATTACCCTTGTTACTTAGGTCCGTATTAATAAACCAAACTCAATATCGATTTCAATCTTGAGTTTGCTCTTGAGTTGTTGCGCTGATTAATAAACCTATCTTAAGACGCGATTAAAGAGCGACGTATCACTTGAGTCATACCGTATTAATAAATCAAACTCAGCTCTCAAGATATGTCTCAAGATGTAGTTTCGTGAACTCAAGTCTGATTGCGGGTCATACATGACATAAGTTAGCTGTTTCGTTAGTTTTGTAGTTCAGGAACATGGAGCTAGAACAAATTTTGTCAGAAATCAATTATTATGATGATATTTTATGCTAATGACTTTTTGAACAAATCATTCGCATTTAAATAAATATTTAGTAGTAAAATCTTACATTTTGTAAAAAAAAACACATTAAAAACAAGTTGACAGCAAAATATGACGACACTACCTACCATAGGGTAAGAACATACCATCCAAGGTAAGAACAAAGCGTTACTGTCATTCAATGTCGCTCTCAAGATCAGTTTCAAATCTCAAGAGCGATATCAGCCTGGTTAAAACTTGAGTTTTATCTATTAATTAACGCCTAACTTAAGATAGTGACCGCATCTCAAGACTCACTCGATTGATACGCACTCAAGATCGATATTGAGAGCCATTTATTAATACGGGCCTTAGTGCTATTTTTAGAATATTTTCAAATCACGCAGAGCTTGAAAGTCCTGCTTATGTTGAAAAACTTTAAACTAATCCCCTTATTCATAAACATTTAATATGCCTTTATTAGTTAAAATCTTTCACTTTCGCACCTGTTATCTGTAAAAGTGTGAAAGTGAAAAAAAAAAATCAGCTAAAGAAAGCTTAATAAATGTTTATTAATAGGGTTATTAAACTAGATAGAAGCTAAATATAGACCCTAAAGCCTAATTTGAGTTCAAAACATTAATAATAATATCAAATTTGGAACTCTACAGTGGGTTTGCATTTTTGTTGCCTGACTGTACCTATATGAACTAAAGGAATATTAGAAAGCCTAGTTCAATGTTCCCGATAAAAAGAGATTCTGAGTCTAGGTTTTGTATGACATTGATATGGTTTTAGAAAAAAAAAACGCTGATTTAGATTTAGGGATCACTTTGATGGAATTGTAACTTTAAAAATATTAAATTATGCGTTTACTTATTTAATAATTCTAGGTATCTGCTTAAATTACATTTACCTTTTAGAAGTTACTTTATATTAACAAAGTGCCCGAAAAAAAATTCGTTGTAAAAAGCTTCTGAAATGAACTTGCCTCGGGACTTTATTTTCGGGTAACATCTAAGTAAATTGAATTTTAGAGAATCAAACAAGTGGAAAATTAAATATTTTTTTAAATAAACATACCTACGCAGGGCGTATAGGCACATGAGTAAAGAATATAGGTACTGCTTTTTTGTTTTAACATAATTATCACTCTAATAGAGTCGCGAAACCTTGTAATTCAAAATTAATAAACTTTTGGTTAGTTATTATATTAATATTAATAAACTTAAAGTTAGCCATTTCTAGAATCATTTTCTGCAAATTTTGTTTAGCATTTTTCTCAGAAGTCTTCCGATGCTCTTTGTCCGACGCTATTTATATATTTTTCTTAGAAAATATTTCTAAAAATCAATATAAACTAATTATTTTTATATACAGGGTGAATTTTTTATGTGGGCCTTCAGGGCTATATCCTAAACTATGAGAGATAGCGAAAAATGCTGAAAGGAGTTGCGTGCCCGATTTTGACAAAAACTAAAACTGCATCATTAGAATTTTGAAAAAGTCATTACCCTAGCCGGGAATCGAACCTGTTGATATTGCAAAAATATAATCATAGAAATTAAAATAGAAAAATAGTATATTTTTATACCAATCGATAGTGTTGCTAATAGAGATCAATTCCTGGAAACAAACATGGTATGGCAAAACAAATGAAATGGCTGAATTTTGTAGTTTTCTGTAATTTTCACCTTTCTTTCTCTGGCAAAACAATAGTGTGAGACATAGAGGACAAGTGATATTATTCTAAATATTATAAGTTCTAAATGAAGTTCTTTACTTATAATTTGTAAAAACAGTTCATAATTTTAGTGCAGCAGTTTGTCATTGGCCATACCTCCTCACTGCATTTTTTTTTCAGGGATGGTTGTATGAAAATTACAGAAGATTACTAAAATGAGCTATTTCCTTTAATTTGCCAGACTATGTTTGTTTCCTGGAATTGATCTCTATTAGCAACACTATCGATTGGTACCAAAAACATAGGAAGATTATTATTTTGGAAAATGAACAGGTTCGATTCCCGGCTAGAGTAATGACTTTTTAAAAAATCTAATGATGCAGTTTTAGTTTTTGTCAAAATCGGGAACGCAACTCCTTTTAGTATTTTTCGCTATCTCTTACGGTTTAGGATATAGCCCTGAAGGCCCACATAAAAAATTCACCCTGTATACCTACTAAATGTATAATCTTTTATTTAACTTTAAAATAACAATTAAAATTATAAAAAACTTAACTTAACTTGTTTACCTGAAAATCAGTTGTTTCTTACACGGAGAGGTCATTAATCTTAAAATTTTACTTATTTTTTTAAGTTTTATCTACTGTCCTAAGTTTGTTTTAAAAAATCAGCTGTTTTTCGAATTTACATTACTTACCTCAAAATTTTCATTTCCTTTTTTGAATTTTTATAAGTCGTAGATCAAAAGTTGTTGCTAGTATAATTACCAATCATCCTGTAGGTATATTGGATAATCGATCTAAAATTCTACCTCCAGATTCCTGGTGACACGATGACACCCTTTCGCAAAGTTAATATTAAGTTATACCTACGCCCCCAGTTATGTGGGGTAACTATCGAACTATCAACAAAGTGAGCCCTCAATTAGTTGACTAATAACTCCGCTCCGTTGTTCTATAACAATACAAAACTTTGTATAAAGTTTGATACGTGTTGTAAAAAACCCCCCCCTACCTATTTTTAATGTAAATCACTTACTTAATTTAACTCAATTTATTAATATTTAAATATATAATTTAGTATTAACGGTATTTAATTTAGTATATAATTTAGTAAATTATTTTAATATATAATTAATATATAATTTAGTATTATTTAGTAAGCTGTAGTTTAATATGGCACGTGACGTCTAGTGGAAATAAACCCTAGATATGAGGTGTAGTAACCAGGTCCTAGTGACTCGAGATTCCTAGTGAAATATTTTTAAATAATCTAAAACCAAAACAATTCGTAAGCAGAGACGGATAAATATCGTATATGTGGATATCCTATGATTTTAAGAAAATAATTAGAAAATTGAAAATTCGTAAGTGAAGACGGGTATGGACGGACGGACGGACGGAAGGTTAATATGATGTATGTATTATACATATAAACCTTCCTCTTGAATCACTCTATCTATTAAAAGAAACCGCATCGAAATCCGTTGCGAAGTTTTAAAGATTTAAGCATACATAGAGACATAGGGGCATAGGAACAGAGAGAGTAACTTCGTTTTATACTATGTAATGATAATGATAGTGATAAGTCAAGATATAGACAATTTAATATAAGTCACATAATAATTTTTTAATAAAGTAATATTATGATTGGTAGACACTGGTTAACAATTATCCCTCTCATCGCGGCGTTGGAAACCTGACGTTCCCCAAGTTTTACAATATACAAGCCTGGTTCATAAGTGTTGGTTCACTAGCCTGGTTCACTTGCACATGTCTGTATAATTAGGATCTGCTTATACCTGACGTTCCCAAGTTTTACAATTTACAAGCCTGGTTCATAGGTGTTGGTTCACAAGCTTGGTTCACTTGCACATGTGTATATATTTAAAATCTGCTTCGCATTTGTAGGCAGGTAGACCATCATTGCCATTTGGCCTGTAAAGAAAAACAGTGTGAGCATTTCATCATAACATCCCTATCACAGGACAAATAGATAAACTAGTTATGGAACTAAAACATATTCCATATTGTAAATTATAACATTAGATCCAGACGATAATAGACATGTCTCCTGTAAAGTTATATCGCCTAATGTAATGTAGGATAAGTAACTAAAGCACACTAATGATCTTAGGAAGGTAGTAACCTTATACATAATACAGTTCTAATCTATAAAGCAAGCCACTACATTAGCATTCCACTATAATAGCAACTACTTCAGGTCAGCATATCGACCTCATCATATTTCATTCCCCGGGTCATCAGATCGACCTTACACAGCGCACCTCCACAGGTAGAGTAGTGTTGGCCCTTCTTGGGGTAGAGCCTATTCAAATGGTGATCAAGGCATTGAAAACCCAGACACCTCATAATGTACAAACAGATCAATTAACTGAACAGGAACACGATTTTATAACAGAACTATAAACAGACTTATACATAATTTATTAATCTGTGAAAAGAGAATGAAATGTAAAATGCTCAGTAGGAAAGTACTAAAGTACCACCTACCTCAAATCATACATAAGTCGAATGTTGCATTATCCCAACACATTCCATAGAAGTATTCCACTATCTTATATATTGGGCTGACTGATTGCCAGCAACTCTTCGACCCAATGGGTTCTTTTGTGTTTGACTAAGAAAAATCAATATCTAAAAGTAATATAGTGACACTAATGACTTGCTTGTAACAGAAGAAAGTAATCCTCTATGACACAAACAATTAATAGATAAAGAGTTTCCTCTCTAAACTAGTAAGAAGTATTTATAGATATCGAATGAGAATTTTAATTTTATAACCTAACGGATAAAGGGTGTTCCGTTACAATCGCCCCCCAAAAATTATGACGGCGATTAAGACTCTAAGCCAAAGTAATTTTTCCCAAAATTAACTTCATTGAAAAGTTCTAAAATTTAAATTCAGTATATCTCTATTATTACTACTATAGTGACCTACTATTATAATTCATTATAAAGAAACCTGAGAATGGCTTCAGCGATTTGTATCACTCGCCTCCCGGAACTTACGACAGTAGTGAATCTTTAAACAACGTTAAATAATTCAAACTACTTTTTATTAATAACTAGCTGCGCCCTGAGAATTTTAATTTTATAACCTAATGGATAAAGGATGTTCCGTTACAATCGCCCCCCAAAAATTATGACGGCGATTAAGACTTTAAGCCAAAGTAATTTTTCTCAAAATAACTTCATTGAAAAGTTCTAAAATTTAAATTCAGTGGTATCTCTATTATTTCTACTATAGTGACCTACTATTATAATTCATTATAAAGAAACCTGAGAATGACTTCAGCAATTTGTATCACTCGCCCCCCGGAACTTACGACAGTAGTGAATCTTTAAACAACGTAAAATAATTCAAACTACTTTTTAGTATAACTAGCCATTCACGCGTGATGCCGCCGTGACCAAGTGAACGTAAAACTAGTATAGAATCTAAATCATGAAGTCTATCAAAATTCAGATCTCCAAGGTCAATTCATGAAAGATTATTAATATTCAAAGTAAATAAGTATAAAGTTTATCGTATTGAATATCAGATTCGGCAACTATCGTGCCATGATCTCTGGCGATGCTTTCTCCGTTGTCACTTGGATAGAGCAGAAGGTACTACAGACCCAGATCATAGAATCTAGAATTCAAGACAAATCTCACTATCGGAGATATAAAAATAAAAAGGTGTACTGTAAATCCTCCACAAACATGTCCCTTAGATTTCCTCATCTCAACAGAAATCACAAAATACCGTAAAACTAGTATAGAAACTAAATCATGAAGTCTATCAAAATTCAGGTCTCCGAGGTCAATCCATGAAAGATTATCAATACTCAAAGTTAAATAAGTATAAAGTTTATCGTATTGAATATCAGATTCGACAACTATCGTGCCATGATCTCTGTCGATGCTTTCTCCGTTGTCACTTGGATAGAGCAGAAGGTACTACAGACCCAGATCATAGAACCTAGAATTCAACACAAATCTCACTACCGGAGATGTAAAAATATAAAGGAGTACTATAAACCCTCCACAAACATCCCTCAGATTTCCTCATCTCAACAGAAATCACAATATACTAATATTTATATTTCAAAAATTATGAAAACTCTTCAATATTATGAGAGGATAAAATAATTAAATCAATACCAATTATTTCTGGTAATAAAACAATAAAATCTCTGCTCTTGAGAGAATAGGCATTTGTTAAATCGTCTTTACAGTAGTATAAATATGATAAATCCTCCGTATTCGGGAGTAAATAATATATTATATTCAATTAATAAATTACCAATTAATATTGGATTTATGTATTATTAAGTATACAAAAGTTGAACCCGAACAAGGTCACAGGCATAAGCTAATAATTAATAAAATCTATACACTCTTTTGAGCGTAAAAATATCAGATAGATAAATTATAAATTGAAAACTTGATAATAATAAAAGCATTTGTTAGTTTTGAAATGGTAAATATCGATTTCATTTGTAGTAAGTTTCAAAGTTTAAAATAAAGAATATCAAGATATTATTATATGCATGTATATGTATTGGTTAATTAGTTGTTTTTAACGAAACATGTGGATCGTTACACTATAATTATTCATTAAATTTTAAACTTCATTTTTCTCAGGTTCCTTTAACTCCCTATTAACTCTCTATACTGTATTTGGCCTAGGATTTCTATCAGTCATTAATCTTTAAGATTAGAATCGGTTTGATATGTAACTGTCTTAATGTATCTTCCCATAACCTACTAACAAATGGAGTTCCATTATCAAACATAATAACGTTTGGTTTAATAATTTCTGCAAAAAGCCTGACCTACCAACCACCGATCTAGCTGATGCCGTTCGAATAATCAAAAAAATAATAATAAAAATAACATTTTTACCCTTCCTCCAAATGACTACAATAAGTTTTGAATTATTATTTAAATTTCGAAAATTAAATATTCCGGATACAAGCAAAATAAATTTTTGAAGAATCTCGATCACTCATCCGTAGCACGGTAGCAATTGGCTTCAAATCATTTGATTTGAAGCGCTGAACTACAACTCCCCGAAATAAACTAAATAATTTTGAAGAATATTTCAAAAGTCCATAGAATATACCTAACAGTTATATTTTTATTAAAAAAAATGTAATTTGTTTGACGTTTGGAATTTGGACCAAATGCGAAGTAAGACCAAATGCGAAGTAGACCTAATGCGAAGTGAACCAAATGCAAAGTAGTCCTAATGCGAAGTGAACCAAATGCGAAGTAGACCTAATGTGCAGTGAACCGTTTAAAATAAATCCTAATATTGTGAAAGACCAAATTAAAAAAAAAAGAATTGTTTTTTTATTTCAAAAGGTAAGGGACCAATAAAAAATAAAATGACCTAAACGTAGAAACTCCTATCCTGGTGATCACGACCCCAATATAAACGAAAAGTCAAATCCTGGTCACGAGGCAGCAATTGTAAAGAACCCCCCCCTACCTATTTTTAATGTAAATCACTTACTTAATTTAACTCAATTTATTAATATTTAAATATATAATTTAGTATTAACGGTATTTAATTTAGTATATAATTTAGTAAATTATTTTAATATATAATTAATATATAATTTAGTATTATTTAGTAAGCTGTAGTTTAATATGGCACGTGACGTCTAGTGGAAATAAACCCTAGATATGAGGTGTAGTAACCAGGTCCTAGTGACTCGAGATTCCTAGTGAAATATTTTTAAATAATCTAAAACCAAAACAATTCGTAAGCAGAGACGGATAAATATCGTATATGTGGATATCCTATGATTTTAAGAAAATAATTAGAAAATTGAAAATTCGTAAGTGAAGACGGGTATGGACGGACGGACGGACGGAAGGTTAATATGATGTATGTATTATACATATAAACCTTCCTCTTGAATCACTCTATCTATTAAAAGAAACCGCATCGAAATCCGTTGCGAAGTTTTAAAGATTTAAGCATACATAGAGACATAGGGGCATAGGAACAGAGAGAGTAACTTCGTTTTATACTATGTAATGATAATGATAGTGATAAGTCAAGATATAGACAATTTAATATAAGTCACATAATAATTTTTTAATAAAGTAATATTATGATTGGTAGACACTGGTTAACAATTATCCCTCTCATCGCGGCGTTGGAAACCTGACGTTCCCCAAGTTTTACAATATACAAGCCTGGTTCATAAGTGTTGGTTCACTAGCCTGGTTCACTTGCACATGTCTGTATAATTAGGATCTGCTTATACCTGACGTTCCCAAGTTTTACAATTTACAAGCCTGGTTCATAGGTGTTGGTTCACAAGCTTGGTTCACTTGCACATGTGTATATATTTAAAATCTGCTTCGCATTTGTAGGCAGGTAGACCATCATTGCCATTTGGCCTGTAAAGAAAAACAGTGTGAGCATTTCATCATAACATCCCTATCACAGGACAAATAGATAAACTAGTTATGGAACTAAAACATATTCCATATTGTAAATTATAACATTAGATCCAGACGATAATAGACATGTCTCCTGTAAAGTTATATCGCCTAATGTAATGTAGGATAAGTAACTAAAGCACACTAATGATCTTAGGAAGGTAGTAACCTTATACATAATACAGTTCTAATCTATAAAGCAAGCCACTACATTAGCATTCCACTATAATAGCAACTACTTCAGGTCAGCATATCGACCTCATCATATTTCATTCCCCGGGTCATCAGATCGACCTTACACAGCGCACCTCCACAGGTAGAGTAGTGTTGGCCCTTCTTGGGGTAGAGCCTATTCAAATGGTGATCAAGGCATTGAAAACCCAGACACCTCATAATGTACAAACAGATCAATTAACTGAACAGGAACACGATTTTATAACAGAACTATAAACAGACTTATATATAATTTATTAATCTGTGAAAAGAGAATGAAATGTAAAATGCTCAGTAGGAAAGTACTAAAGTACCACCTACCTCAAATCATACATAAGTCGAATGTTGCATTATCCCAACACATTCCATAGAAGTATTCCACTATCTTATATATTGGGCTGACTGATTGCCAGCAACTCTTCGACCCAATGGGTTCTTTTGTGTTTGACTAAGAAAAATCAATATCTAAAAGTAATATAGTGACACTAATGACTTGCTTGTAACAGAAGAAAGTAATCCTCTATGACACAAACAATTAATAGATAAAGAGTTTCCTCTCTAAACTAGTAAGAAGTATTTATAGATATCGAATGAGAATTTTAATTTTATAACCTAACGGATAAAGGGTGTTCCGTTACAGTGTCTTTAAGTTTGTTAATATTTACCACCCACTTTCTAACGGAAAGGTACAAGAGGCTGTAGAGGTATGGTAAAATAATCACAAGATTGAAATCCCGGTTCATTTTTACCCCACTGCAAGAAAATGGTTATTTTTTTCGCGCCTATCCCTATTAAGCCGAAGTGGTAAGACCAGAAGCGCGATAGAGGTGTCTTAGAAACAGTTTTTGGGTATCAACCACTAAAATCCATAGAATGATATTCCTACTGTCGTAATGGTGAAGAAATGCTTTGTATTGTCAAACACGATTCGAGTGATTTGCCTCGATAGAAAAAAAAAATCTTGAAAATTCTAAAAAAAAGGTAATTTATTGAGCTTTTTCAATTTTACGGCGATTGGAAAGAAAAAACAAGTACAAAATTTATCGATAGATTTCTTTAAGAGAAGAGGGTGCCGGGGGCTTTCTCCATACAAACTATTACAAACGTAGTCGACTGTTTTCTACCTGGATAATGAATGACACTAGAGCAAATATTTTTGGTGCATAAAACTTATAAGTGCCATGACCATGACCATACCCCTATTTTTTGTTTTTTATTATTTTTTCTATTTTAATTTCTATGATAATTAGAAAATGAAAAAAATCAAAACATAGGGGCATAGTCATGGCAGTTATAGGTTTTATGGCACAAAAATATTTTTGCTAGTGTCATTATTCAGGGAGGAAACAGTAGACTACGTTTGTATGGAGAGAGCACAGGTACCCTTTCACCTTAAATGGTACCTATGGTTATGAGACCACTTTTGCAGTGTTACCAATAGGTATAGGAAGCTCGCATGAGATAATCCTATACTTTCTACTCTACAACGCCCTGTATTTAATAAATCATTTAGATTAGATGTAAAGGGCCAGTATTATTATATACTTTCCTGACACCTTGACGTATAAGCCATCTGAAACTTTATTTATTAAATCACTACAAATCTTGACAACCCAGTTGGCACATTGGATTCCCGCCTCAGACAAGTAGGTATTTATGCTTAGATATTTGTCTGTGGTCTGGTTGTTTCTATGTACTATAAGTAAATATTTACAAAAGAAAAGTATTTATGTAGTAATATCCGTTGTCTAGCAGCCATAACACAAGTCTAGTAACTTAACTTGGGGCTAGATGGCAATGTGTGGAATGTCCTGCAATATTTATTTATTTTTTATTTATGAAAGTGTTTTGACGATGTTTTGAAGCTTTCGTTTTTTCGTAGCGCTATAGTTAAGCTGTTTATGAAGATCATTTTATCTACTTAGGTACTTCCATATTAATTTTCCACAACAAACAAATACAGGAAAAGTATTTTTGTAGTGCACATTTTTTTTTCTGCTGAATATATGTCGCCAGTGGAGTGCATTTACGCAAAAAAATAAATAAAAAAAAAACCAAAACTTAATGTGAAAAACTTCCTGCAATTTCTAAATTATTGGTTATCTCAGTATTGATACACACAGTGACACGTAGGTACCTACCTTCATTTAGAGCGCGCTATTAAACTCGCTGGCGCTAGTATTGTGTCCATGGACTTCGTCGTTTTGTTAGAAACACTTAAATGGTTTTGCTCTAAAAGTTTTTGAGTTAGCTCCAAAATAAAAAAAACAGTATTTTTTATTTTAATGTGCTTAAAACAAAATTTGTGCACTACATAAATACTTTTCCTGTATATTTATAAAACCTGAAAAGGTAAACCTGGTAAACAAAGATTAAGGAAAATCGTATTTACCTAATATATTTTTTAATAAATCTAGAATTATTTCATGTATTTTAATATAGGTTTTAGGTACTTACCCAAAGGTTAATAACGGGACCCTATTACTAGGAATCCACTGTCTGTCTGTCACCAGGCTGTAGGTATCTCATGGACCATGATTAGCTGTTGAAATTTTCACAGATGATGTATTTCTATAACAACAAATACCTACTAAAAACACAATATAAAGGTACGGAACCCTTCGCACAAGTCCGACTCGCACTTGGCCGGTGTTTACTAGTTACAAGTCTTTTTCAGGTGCTTATTTATATAGGATCAAATAAGTTATAATATTTCTGCTGGGGCACAGTATTTCAGTAGCATAAATCGCAATCCAAATAAAAACACATAAAAAAAAAACAATTATTAATTACTAGCGACCCGCCCCGGCTTCGCACGGGTATATTATGCATGCATTATACATATAAACCTTCCTCTTGAATCACACTATTAAAAAAACCGTATTTTGATACGGTTTTTTTTTAATATAGTTGTGTAGTTTTAAAGATTTAAGCATACAAAGGGATATAGGGACAGAGAAACCGACTTTGTTTTATACTATGTAGTGATTATACTTTTTCATATTATTTGTGTGTTTTCCTTTGACCACCAAACTAAATCATATTTTACGAGTTTAAAATAATCGCGTTTAGGCAGTCTCTGCCTCTTAACACGCCATTAAGAATATTATAATGGAGTAAATAATTAAGTTAATATTTGAATGTATTTATCAGATTAGTTCTCGGTGTTTGATTGATTACGAGTCCGTAATATGCTTCATTTTTACCCGACTACGGCGAAGCCAAAAGGGAGGGTTATGTTTTTGACCCGTATGTTTTTATGTTCACCTGTTCCCACCTAAAGTTCAATAGTACGTTGTTATCCTAGGTGTGAAAGTCACTCATTACAAGTCCAGAGACGGAGTTTGGCGCTAATAGTTCGAGGGACTTAATGAGTCTTTCACCCGAGGTAAACACTGTGCTTTTCATTACGAATAATACATAAAATTCTTCCTAACAACGAGAGTGAATGAGACTATGAAACTCCATACCACATGAGTAGGTACTCATATGTCCATACTACCTGATCCTCTTACAAGGTTGGGACCAAAGAGGTTATACATTATGTAGTGTTTTTTTTACGTTTCTGCTATTTGTATTCAATACTTAAATACGGCGGTACTTACCGAATAAATTTTTATTAATGAGTTATTCCAACATTGGGAAATGACGCGAAGTCCGTAGATCTAACTTACAGTTTTTGTAACACGGTATGTCTAGAAAATGTTATTTACACAAAATACACAATCATAAATGAAAAACCAGATTAAACTTAACACAAAAACATAATATATATTATATTTATTTATTTATTTATTTATTAATTAAAACGTATAGATTAATTTGGAAATGCTAGCATTTCCCACCAGTTGAAAAAAACCACTGACCATACGGTCGCATAAAGCCACATCAGCAACATCGACAGGGCGCGGGCGGCGCGCTTTGACCATTTTCGTCTTTACATTTATTTTAGTAAATAAGATATCTTGAACTAAATATACCTACTTGAATTTGATTACTGAGAAAAAAGTTACTAAGTACTAAACTCTGGTAGTATGCATGAGCCGTGCCAAGCCATAATTATTATTCTTTGTTGTAAAAAAAAAAGCAAGGAGGTTAGGTTTTTAAAGTTCATAATGCGTAATGATACTGATACTGGCTACATGCAGATTGCACAAGCCGTGCGAAGCCATAATTTGACATGACAGCTGTCAGTGAAAGCAAAAATCCCTAGGGCTGGAAATTTTATTTTCAATACGCTTCTCAGGCACCTTCAGACCTACTTTCCGAGTATGAGTAATGAAAAACTACTTACCTACTATAATTTAAAAATTGAGGTATCGCTATATGAATATATTTATATCTTTTCTATCTAACATTTAAAATTTATATAACAAAAATATTGCCAATATATTTTTGATACAAGTCACTGGGGAGTTAAAACTAACTAAAACTTTCCAACTACAGCGAGACTTTTTGCAAATAGCTTCAAAAACTAATAAGTAACTTCTGAATGGAAACAGCTAAACTGCATTTAGATACAATGTCGTGCATATAGATATTTTTAAATACAGTGTGAAAAGAAAACTCTGTTGTCCCTCTTAGGCACAATTAGGATATAATCGCGTTTATTTTATAAAAACCTAACGTTACGAGAACTTTGCAGATCTCATAGTCACCGGCAGACTCAGATGACATAAGTTATTATGGTAGGCAAGCATGTAATGGGTCTATAGTTCTTAGCTTCCGTGGTACTACCGGACTTATGGAGCAGGAAGGTGACACCAGTTGTTAGGAAGCTCGGAAGAGAACCTAGTTGAAGGGCCTCTTGGAATTGTGTAGCGAGTCGAACGTGTGAGCTTCGAAACCACTTCAGCCAGAAGTTGTGCAATCCGCAGTTCTGGGCCGTACGAATCGCACATTTTACATCTAACGGTGTAATACTTATTATTATTATTAGGTATACGTCCTGTATCACGGGGCTATAGAGCCCCGGACCTTTGGAAGGCGTGCGTGGAGCCGAAGCCAACACGTAGAGGCCCTTTACAATAACAAGTATAATAGCAAACAATGGGGTGAATTCTAAACCGGCGATTATCCCTGTCTATACTATAAAGTGCAACCAAGGACAACCTCCGGTTTGGATGAAACTATTGATAATCTACAGGACAAAACTACTTGAGCTATTGTGATGGGATGGTAGTGGACTAGATACTGGGGAACTATGGATACTATGGCACCTGCCGTAACAATGTCCAATAAACACGTAAAAATGGCAGGCGGAGACTCGCCAACTCTCAGACTGGGCCACCCTAATTAGCCGAGTAAATTACAGCAAGGGGGCAACAGGAACGTGAGTGGCTTGAAGGATGGAGAGGCCTTACTGGATTTTAAGTCATCGCTGGTAGTCCGAGCGAGCGGGCCAACTCATCACTGACGTTCGGTATCCATCCTTCGAGTATTTCTACTCATGCGACTCCACTCTGGACGGCCGGTGAAGGCAAGCCAGAGGCGGGGAACCGCTTTCTCGTCAATTATTATGAGCCTGTAGTGTCCCACTGCAGGGCAAAGGCCTCTCTACTCCCCCTCCACTGATCGCGATCTTGTGCGACGGATGACATAAGTTATTCTTACAAAAATATGTGAAATATTATTAAACTACCGTCCAATTCAAAACGAAAAAAATAACTTGTAACTTAAATTTAAATTATAATTATTTAATAAATTTAAAAAAATCTCTTACCGTTTATTATTCCCACTATTTTTGTTTTCATTTTTTTCTCGTTTGTTCTGTTAGATATTAAACTAAGTACTTTTACACCTGGTTTCTACCCCACTATGGTTCAGTTGAACTGAAAAGATAACTGAACCAGTGAGATTATTATTTAAGTTATTTCTTAGATTTTTAACCGACTTCAAAAAAGGAGGAGGTTCTCAATTCGTCGCGTATATATTTTTTATTTTTTTATTTTACACACTGTATAGCAACCGTTTAAAACCTATTTTGCAAATGGGCAGAACGTAGTTTCATGCGAGATTGAACAATTTGCATAAAGATAGGGAGGGTCCCCAATCCCCATTGATATTGTTAGTGCTTTGATTTGTTTCAAGTTTGACTTTAACTTTCGGTTTGTTTTCTATTGGTTCTTATATTGTTGCTGTCCTTGGATTAATATTGCTTGTGGCATTTGAGCTTGCCACAGTTTACAGAATTACTCTTGAACGATATAACTTTTCTTAGAAATCACTGTTCGCCGTTGATCGTTACAAAGAGAAAATTTTCAGCCGCTACCTTTTTTTACCGACAGCTCGGTTCGCCGAAAGAATGTTACGTTTTGTGGATGTTAAATTACAAAATATGCTTTAAAATTCCATAAAAGTAAGTAGGTAATATATTCTAATTAATATTTTCTAAGAAAATCAATATCCAAAAATTGTTTGGCAAGATTTGAACTCGCGACCTTCTTCTCACCGTGAAGATTCGAACCAAGTAAACATAGCCTGAATTTTACCTGTGGCGTTGTTGGCTGCGTATCATAATAGGTATAGTGTATCCGCACGGAAAGCAGAAGGTGGCGAGTTCAAAGCTTGCCGCGGTGCAACTTTTGGGTAAATATACATTTTTCTTAGAAAATATTTTTAGTAATCGAGTGCTGGCTAACGCACAAAATCTATACTGATATTAAAAAGCTGAAGAGTTTGTTTGAACGCGCTAATCTCAGGAAATAATGGTTCGAATTGAAAAATTATTTTTGTGTTGGATAGTCCATTTGTCGAGGAAGGTTATTTTATATTTCGATATTTCCACGGAATCGGGAGTTACGCGGGTGAAACCGCGGAGCGCTGCTAGTACAAAACACTTTAAAATATTCTCATCTACGTACGTATTATTTTTTTGCGTATGATAGGTTAGCGTTTGACCACTATCATGACCTGATCGTAGGTGACGATGCGGTCTAAAATATAACATGCACGCTTTTCCAGAAGCTACCTGTTCACTCGCGACTTTAAACCCCTCATTTTTTTTTTGACGACCCAGCTGGCACAATGGTCACCATGCCGGACTGCCAAACATAGGGTTGCGGGTTCGATTCCCGCCACAGACAAGTATTTATGCTTAGATATTTGTCTGTGGTCTGGGTGTCTGTATGTATATTAAGTATATATTTACAAAAGAAAAGTATATAAGTAGTATATCCGTTGTCTAGCACCCATAACACAAGTCTAGTTACTTAGCTTGGGGCTAGATGGCGATGTGTGGAATGTCCTGCAATATTTATTTATTTATTATTTATTTATTTCCCGTAAACAAACTAATTTTAACATTATCATTAAATCTATTTAACGGAATGACAGCTATAGAAAAGTTTTACGACCACTTTTTAATACAACATAAAGCCGATCCCCGGAATCGCATCAAAAAGTTATTATTTGTCGCATAAAATTTGACGCAAAACAAGCAACGCGCGTCTAGTCGGTTTTTTTATCAATCCGTCGTAAAACTCGTGTTTTTGTGCTGGACATAAACATTCTAATGTTAAGTGGATGTGATTGAAAAGGTGATAAATTCCGTCGTCGAATAAATTACGTGAGAACCATAACGTAACATGCAAATAAAAAGACCAGTAAAAATTAACAAGCAAAGCTGTTTCACGTGCGTACATTCCACGCAGTCAAAAGAGTTACTTTCCACGTACATAACAATACAAAAAAATATCTCTCTAAGGGGAGAAAAGAGCTACTAAGAAATAAACACCAAAATGGGACAATATTAAGTTAGTGGTTGGTTTTTTTTTTGTGAAAGTTTTTCATTATTAACATTAATAATGAAAATCTTATTATTGCATCAGTTTTATGTTTTTAACACCTTCTTATTTTTTGAAAAATAAAACAGAAACTATTTTGCAATTTAATGAATTAAAACAGGTAACGAAAATTACATCAAAAAATATTAGTAGATCCTCCTAAATCCAGATCACATGGCGATATAAAACGTCTATTTTTTTATTAAGTATAACCTAAAACATAAGTTTTGTATGATTAAGTTGTAAATAAATATCATTTTTACTGGTATTTAAAATATTAGTAAGTTATATTGTGTATTTACACGTATATTGTTTTGATTGTTCCTTTCAAAAGTTCATTTGTGTTATTTTAGGGTTTCAGGTGGGTAAATAAATATTTATTTGTTCCAAACATCTAATTCGTATAGACTTTTTACATGCGTTTTACCTTTATTATGTAACAGACATACTTATTTACCATATAGTAATAATTATCACAACTCTTAATCGCGTATTTTTTTTATTTTCAATTACTTAAAAAAATCGCTTATTGCCATTATTACAATTTTAATATATGTACAATAAATAAATAATTTAGCAAAAGTAGCAGGGTCAGGAAAAATAAATACGGTACAAATAGTGTGAGTTTAAAAAGTTTATTTACCCTTTTAGTAACTTTATTAGTAGTATAATTTCATTTTAACTTTGCTGTGGCAACACCTATGTGTTTTTTCCGTGACAGTTTCCACTAAACAATCTATTTAGTCGAGGCGGCGGCGCTCGGTACCGTCCACAAATTCAATTTATATTGGCTTGAAATTAAATTGTTGCTCGTCCCGCCAGTCCACGGAGCTATCTCGAAGGCAATTCATTTCTGCCATGTTAAGTTTAGCCACTAGAGAGTTGCCGAGGGACTGTGTGATCGCTGAGACAACTTCACAATTAGTTACAGATAAGTGAATCGTTAAATAGAATTTATAAATACGTTTTAATCAGGGGTTTGAAAACTGAAATAGGAGCGAATAGGCGACTTAGAACATAAAACCCTTTTGGTTCAGTTTCTTTATTTCAAAATTTAATCGCTTATCTATTAAACTTATACAATTACAAAGTTATTTTATTGCATAATTGTAGGTTACAAAAGTTCTTATAAAAAGTATTATGCATACGTCCAATTACAATTTACCTTCTTTTTTGGTATTAAATATGGGCTGGAAGTAGTTTCACAAATATCGGTTTTAAGGTGAAAGGGTACCTTCGCTCTCTCCATACAAACGTAGTCGACTGTTTCCTCCCTGGATAATGACACTAGCACAAATATTTTTGTGCCATAAAACCTATAACTGCCATGACTATGCCCCTATGTTTTGCTTTTTTTCATTTTCTAATTATCATAGAAATTAAAATTAAAAAAATTACAAAATAATAAAAAACAAAAAATAGGGGCATGGTCATGGCAGTTATAAGTTTTATGCACCAAAAATATTTGCTCTAGTGTCATTATCCAGGGAGAAAACAGTCGACTACGTTTGTAATAGTTTGTATATGGAAAAAGCCCCCGGTACCCTTTCCTCTTAAGCGAAATAAAGCTCTTCTATTGCATGCGCTTAGAAGCGCGCGTTTACGTAGATACCGGTTAATATACGAAGTAAATATACATGTCTTTGAGTTAAAATAGGTTTGCAAGCTGTATAATAAAAGCATATTTGTAATGGCTCCTGAATTATATAATAAACTACCCAAAAATATTAGAATTGAAGATAACTTGATGATTTTCAAAACCAAACTGCACAGCCTGCTAGTAGATAAGGCTTATTACTCTGTTCAGGAGTTTTTAAATGACTCCTCATTATAAATTACATACTTAATTATTGTTTGACTATTTCATATTTAACATTAATTCGCAAGTAATCAAATTGACATTGAAAATAATTTAAAGTTTTAATAATTTTACTTTGTAACCATTTTTATTGACATTTATAAATTCAATTCGTAATCTTGTAAAATTAACGATAACTTTAATAATAATGACCTTCTATAATAATTTTAATAAAATTTCGTATGCCTGTAAGGTAGAATATAGAGATGCAATATGTTTAATAATGTCAACTGTACCACCTATATTCACGAATAAATGATTTATGATTTATAAACCCATAGATATAAATACAGGGTGGATTTTTTACGTGGGCTTTCAGCTTTAAAAAGTCATAACTCTCGCTAGGAATCGAACCTGTCGATTTTGCAAAAAAAAAAATACCAATGATTAGTCTTGCTGCTAGAAATCAATTCTTGAAAACAAACATAGTATGCAAATAAAGAAAATAGCAATTTTTTCTAGTCTTCTGTAATTTTCATACTACTGTCCCTGAAAAAATGTAGGGAGTAGGTATGGCTGATGACGTATCAAACTGTTGCACCAAAAACCAGAATTAATCTCTATCAGCAACACTATCGATTGGTATAAAAATATAGGATGATTATTTTATTGTAAAATCAACAGGTCCGATTCCTAACTAGGGTAATGACTTTTTCAAAAATCTTATGATGCAGTTTTAGTTTTTTGTCAAAATCGAGCACGCACCGTCTTTCAGCATTTTTGCTATCTCCTACAGTTTTGGATTAGCCCTGAAAGCCCACGTAAAAAATTCTCCCTGTATATTTACTTCGTAAGTAGGTACCGGGTGAATGTACCGAATAGATTCGGACTTATCGAATTACACCGATTAGGTCTTATTCGATCTCAATCTGTTGCTTACAAATTTGACAGCATATCTTGATATTTAAATCAATGTATAAGCCGGTTTAAACCGATAAAAATAAACCGGTACCCATCCTTGGCTTTAATCTTTCATACAATAAAACTCTAGAGGTTGCCCGATAGATAACGCAAACACAAACCGCAGAGTCTAGAACGTAAACTTTCCACAAATAGCTTTATTGTATCGTTTTCTAGAAATTTATTTTTAAAGTCGACTTAATAATATCAACAATACTAAGTTCAGAGTATACTTTCAAAGCTTATTGTTTGCAGCAATATTTTCTTGAGCTTTTATTAATACCTACCTTCGCGCAATAAATAAATTTCATTTTGTTACAAAAGCAATTTATTTTAAAAACTGCTGAGTTTACGAACAGATGTGTGTTTATTTAATTTACTGAGGTAAGTAAATTGTATGTGATACATTTTATTAGGGTTCCGTACCCAAAGGTAAAAAACCCTATTACTAAGACTTCTGTCCGTCCGTCTGTCCGTCTGTCTATCACTAGACTGTATCTCATGCATCAACCATGATACGAGCTAACAGTTGAAATTTTCAAAAATTATGTAGGTATATCTGTTGCCGCTGTAACAACAAATACTAAAAAAAGAAAGAGTGAATATTTTTAGTGTGTTTTTAAGAATTTTAGGTTATTTTAGTGTAAGGCAAAAGACTTTCAACCTATACAGCCTCGTCTGACATACAATATTTTTTAAGGTTCTTTGCTCCATATTTATCAATCGTAATAGTACGGAACCCTGCGTGCGCAAGTCCGACTCGCACTTGGCCAGTTTTATATTAGATTGGCTTGTAAATAGAAAATGTTGTGATAACGATTAAATACTTTCCATACAGGATTTTAAACTGACATGGATAAGACCGTTTTAAAAAAAAATTAAGGACTTTGTTCCAAACGATTGTCCCACAGCACGTTATTTTTTTTCTACTACTATCGTACCATAAGCTTTTGAAATACTCGAATTATTTTAATTGGTCTCTAAAAACACAGTGGTTCCGAAAGCAAATTGATGTTAGCGATCTGCAATATTGGTTTAGTGTTATTGGCAGTTTTTATTGAATGCATGAACTCACGAACTGTATGCTGAACTATACAGCTGTTATTGTTTCAAAATTTTAAAGGATTTAAACTCTGTACGATCGATCGATACATATCGAGCAAAAAACCCTAAAAAATATTGTATGTCAGACGAGGCTGTATAGGATAACAGTCTTTTTCTTGCCCTTTTGAGAGTATAATAAACAAAAAAATATTGCATAAAAAACAGTACATCAAAATTACCTAAAATTCTTAAAAACATACTCAAAAAATATTTACTTCTTTTCTGTTTTTAGTAGGTATTTGTTGTTATAGCGGCAACAAAAATACATTATCTGTAAAAATTTCAACTTTCTAGCTATCATGGTTCATGAGATACAGCCTGGTGACAGACAGACGGACGGACAGCGAAGTCTTAATAATAGGGTCGCGTTTTTACCCTTCGGGTAGGTACGGAACCCTAAAAAAGCTTTGTTCATCGTTAGATATTAAGGCCAGTGTGAGGCTGTCAATTTCTATACAAAAAGCTGTAACGTTTTCCCCCCATAAACGAAGTCCGATTTTGATAATTTTTGAAAATGTTCTAGATCTAATGGAAAACTAGGTTTAACCGTTTTTATTTTAATGAAATATTGCCTAAGATAAAAGTTATTAGTATCTGAATATCTATAATTTTGACTTAAAAACTTCATCGAGCGTTTCATTTGTTTTTAATAGACTAAACTGAATTACCAAAAAAGAAAAACGTATAAACCTAGAATAAGATGCAGTGAAGTAAATGAGACCAAATTTATATACATATACATCTTGTGAAGGATAAAGGGGGTAAAATCGTTACGGCCCGCAACATTATTTGAAAGCAAAATGAAGGCCATTTTTGACTCAAGCCGCGTATCGAAAACTCATGATCCTCAATCCTAATACATTTCAATTATTTTCTAACAAGCTTAGGTAAATATGGTAAGATCTACGTATCTATGTATGTTGGATTGTAAAACGTGTCAAATATAAAATATTGTTATTCGTTGAGTTTTTATATCATCTGGATATTGCTCATAAAAACATCTTGTTTCCTGTTTCGCAATACATTTCCCGGTAAAATTACGTTTTAATATCGGTAAATTGCTTTCGAGGGCAACGCGATGCTAAACTGTAGCTATAGATGCCTACAGGTAAGGAAACTCATTTCATTTCGGAGTTACGAGTCAATTTGTTTCGTTTTCAGGGTCAGTGTCGGATTCCAAAGGGAAAATGATAGGTTAATTGCTTAAGGTACTTTTGGTCAATTTTCTATTTGATAAAACAATACGCGTAAACTTTTCTTGAATACTGTATATTATTTGGAAAGTCGAAAGAAATAAAGAAAATTTTTAAGCTATTGCTTAGCTTTTATCGCGGGCTTTGAGCGCGGCGACCGAATCCAGAAATTCCGTAACGAAAATAAAACCTAACACCCCCCACTCCGCCTACCATGTAGCTCGGCCGAGCGTTCGCTTAACGAGTTTTTTCTGGACTGTACATAAACTAACATAAACAAAAAAAAAACAAGAAATAGTAGTACAGCGCCAAGAAAAAATGTTCGTACTCAACACGACGCTAGAGCAAGAAGCCCAGAAGAAGTCGCTCCAACTCGAAATTCGTCTACTCTTTACAAAAAAAAACAATTGTCAATCGGGGAAACAATTGAACGTCGGGCGGGAGTCTGGCTGTCTTTTTTTAATCGTTCCGTACCTCAAAAGGTAAAAAAAAGAACCCTTATAAGATCACTTTCTTGTCCGTCTGTCTGTTTTCATTTAATTGTTTGGTAGCCTATAACTGCAAATTGTAACTTGGTATGATCAGTGGCTAATTCCACCCGATCACGATATCCGTGGATACAAACCTATTCTACGATGTGCTCATTTTGCTAAGTGCTCATTTTACAAAATGCTAAATGTGACAAGTTCAGCTTTTCCGTCCGTTTGTTGTTTTTTGAAGTGCACACTTATCCCCTTATTCTAAAACGAGGTTTAAAAATAGTCCAAGATGTGAATTAAAACCTTAGTGTTAGACACAGATTTACTCATGTGTTTACTCACTCTAAACACTATCCCTATATAATCTATAGGGATAGAGTCTGTGTCAATCTGTGTCTAAATCTAAGGTTTAAATTCACATCTCGGACTATTCTTAAACCTCGTCTTGTTTTGGAATAAGGGGGTTAGTGTCTAACCCGTTAGCAGTCTAAATAGATATGTATAGTACAAATGAGTATAAATATGTAACGCCTATAGGTACACAAAGTTATGTCAAAACTATGTTCCCACAATGAACTCCTCCCTCGCTACGGTTAGATTGACACGAAACTAAAAACCCTCTGTAAAAGTTGATGTGCTTTGATCACGTTATATTGCCGGGCTAGCGGTGACGGTCGCGCGGCACGCGTATCGTCACTTGTCGAATACACGCAACAATGTGACTTACAGACTTTTTAGTAAAAATGCGTGATCAAAAGGAATTATTCGTAACTAGAAACCGGTTTGTTGGAATAAACAATAAAACAAATCAGTAACATATACCTACCCTGCGGGGAAAATAATTGCGATTTAAAAAATATAAACCAATAGCTATGCTCCGCGCTTTTGCCTACCCATGGAAATAATTTAATAAAGACATTTAATTACATTTAATTTTTTTAGATAATGTGCAGAGTTTCCAGCCTTTCCATCTCTATTTCAATAAATTTGCCGCCCTTTTGACGCATTAAAAATAAAACTGTTGGCAATATGCCGCCCTTTTGACACCATAAAAATAATAATATTGGTGTTGGTAAAAAAAAGGTAACGATATGAAACAATAGAGCGAGAAATATTTATTACAAACTACAGGTTGTGCAGCGAATGGTGAGCGATGGCGGAAATTGGTGGGGATGGTTTGCGCATGTACAATCGCGCACAGAATTATTACAGCCAAACCGTCATACTTTGTTTACATACCATATATGATTTTGCCCAACCAGAAAAACATTCATTTAAGTAAATACTATTACTATTATACAGTATATTTATTCACTGTAATTTACACTATTAAACTATAGATAGACTACTAATATGGAACTCAAATTAAATAAACATATTTTTTGGTATCTTTTAATGTAATTACCTTTTATTGATACAACTACCTATTGATCTTCTATTGATCGATAATCTGTCACTGTCACTTTAAACTGTCAGATTGCTGTCAAATCTATATTTTCTATTGTTTTTGGCGCGAACTTCAAACCACGGAACTAATACTGTCCTGTACATTTACTAAACAAAGGTACGAACATGGATTTCTATGCCTGCACCAATGATTACCAGTTTTTCTGTATAAAGTTGAATTTTCGATCTGGGTAAAGTTAGCTACGCGGCTGCAATGTTAACCGAGTGATGGTAAATTTTTATGTGCGCGACAGTACTTAGACGTGCGGGAGCGGGACAGAGCGCGGCTAAAGACGTGTGTGCGGAACAGAGAGCGATGATGTGAGCAACTGACCCTCCCTTCGCTCCTGTCCCCCCGCCCAAACAGACCTAAAAATTGACTTCTGCGCATACCCCTTCCACTTTCCGCCATCGCTCACCATTCGCTGCACAACCTGTACCTACCTTCTTGAAAATTTTTATATGTCTGACTGACCGCCAGTGACCGCCCTAAGTTTATTTTTCCCAATTTTGCCGCCCGCCTAATGGTGGCGCCAACCCCTCGCTAAGCTACTATTTGTCACTAATATCAAGGTTTTTAAACCATTACACCTTTTAATGGCCCTTCTTACCTGCAGCACAGGTACTTTACTATACTTAGATGTTAATTTTTGTGTAAAGTTATATAGACGATTAGGTACAATTTTTTTTTGTATTTTTTCAGTATCATTCTACAACATTTTATTATAAATTTTATGAAACAGAACAATGCAAAAACAAGAAATGTGGCAATGGCCGAATGTTATAAAAACACATAACACGTTGTAAAACTGCGCTTTCTCTGATATATGGGAACGATTTGTCCCACCTGCTACCCAGTTTAAATAAATGCTATTTTTAATTTCACTATGTTTCCTCTGAATTTTATTTTTAGAGTTCCGTTACCAAAGGCCTAAAAAGGGTTATTACTAAGACTTCACTGTCAGTCCGTCTGTCTGTTTCCAGTCGGAATCTCATGAACCGTGATTTTTACAAATTATGTAGGTATTTCTGTTGCCGCTATATATAATAACAAATACTAAAAACAGAAAGAAATAAAATTTAATTGTTGCTCCCATACCATGGCATGGAACTCTTCGTGAGCGAGTCCAGCTTGCACTTCACCGGTTTTTTATCATCACTATCACTATCACTACATAGTATAAAATAAAGTCACTTTTCGCCGTCCCTATGGCCCTATTTCAATTTGTATGCTTAAATCTTTAAAACTACGCAACGGATTATGAGGCGGTTTTTTTTTTATAGATAAAGTGATTCAAGAGGAAGGTTTATATGTATAATACATGCATAATATAGCCGTGCGAAGCCGGGGCGGGTCGCTAGTTATAAATATAAACTACTTGTTGAGTTGATGTTGCGACCACAATTTTTTAACGGAAAACGGCATTCTCGGAGATACGGCTTTCAATAAAAAAGCTTTATTCCAACATGTCCAGTAATTTTAGAGAAAATATTTTGTACTTAATTCGTTTGAAAAGGGAACAAACTTAGACCATTAATGGAACAAATGATGATGATGATTTCTCTTTGACCAATTTTGGCCACAGTGACTATTTCTGCCTACTTATGCAAAAAAAGATGACAAGCTTCGATGTAGGTACTAATCATCCTGAAAATGTTTCACTGAATTTATGCTGAAACCTGAAACTCAAAACACAACTAGAGCAAAAAACGATAACGGTTTCCATGACAACGGTACATATTTGTACTGGTAGCACATGAGTAGCTGGTAGTCACACAAAGTAGGGGACGGTAACAAAATAGGGTAACCGGCAGTATGATGGCTTAATATTCAATGGATAGAGTACATAAAGGCGAACCTTTCACCTTTGAATCAAATCGGTACAAATTCGTCCACGTACGGCATGAAGGAATCACGGTTTTTCTTTATTTCTAAGTAACTACATTTTTCTTTCTTGACAAAGGCACAACAAAGTAATGAAGTAGGTTTTGGACTTTGTCATAGGGCTCTCCAGACAATAGACTTTATGTATACAGTTACTTCGCTGTAAATTATATTTAAAAGCGTTAGACCAATCATTATTTTTGTTTTTAAAAACTTAAAATACGGAATATAAATAAATATACTGCGAGTTCACTCGTGAAGAATCTGATTCCGTCTTATAGGTACCTACTCATTTAGACTGCTAAGTAAGACTTTATATTAACCGATACAAGATTATACAGAACTATTTTGCTAACGCTACTTTTCTGTCATTTTCGATTTACTTTGACAAGGTTACATCCCATTCTCATTGCGCGCGGATTATATAAATAAATATACCTACTCCCTTCAGTTCACTCGTGAAGAATCTGATTCCATCTTATACTCATTTAGACTGCTAAGTATCAGACTTCAATTAGACTGATACTTTGCCGTACTTTGCCACTTTGTCATTTGAAGGCGTTCGACCAATAATCGTTACCGGTTTTCGAGTTAATTTTTATCCGACTTCAAAAAAAGAAGGAGGTTCTTTGTAAAATCTTACGTTTCGGAGACTTAGCGATATTGATCCGGTATTAATAGCATTAATAGTGACTGGTTTATCAGTCGATTTGCGCTGACATAAAACTTCCATCCATTCCCAAGTCTGAAGTCTGTGAGGGCTCAAAGGTAAGGAAGGTACCGACGTCATCAGATGCCGTGACAAAGCACGGGACCCGTGACTTATCTTAAACAACACTCAAAGGATGTTTTAACAACGATGACGGCGTGGAAATCGATATAATTTTTCGTTGTAGAGTGACTGCACTTTTATAGAACTAACTCTATATAATCACTTTGCAGTTTCACCCGGGTTAACCCTTATCCCGTGGGAATATCGGCATAAATAGTAACCTATGTCTCAATTACGTAGCTTTTTAATTATCACTATCACTACATAGTATAAAACAAAGTCGCTTTCTCTGTCCCTATGTCCATATGTCCCTATATCCCTATGTATGCTTAAATCTTTAAAACTACGCAACGGATTTTGATGCGGTTTTTTTTAATAGATAGAATGATTCAAGAGGAAGGTTTTTATGTATAATATATGCATAATATAGCCGTGCGAAGCCAGAGCGGGTCGCTAGTATAAAATAAAGTCGCTTTCTCTGTCCCTATGTCCCTTTGTATGCTTAAATCTTTAAAACTACGCAACGGATTTTGATGCGGTTTTTTTGAATAGATAGAGTGATTCAAGAGGAAGGTTTATATGTATAATACATGCATAATATAGCCGTGCGAAGCCGGGACGGGTCGCTAGTTACCTATAAACTAAGAATCCGCTAAATAACAGGGACTTTCGAGGGACGCGAGTGAAGGTGGGAAGAGGACGGAAATGGCACAAAAATACAGAAGAGCGGTGTTGGCTTAGTGGTAGATACCTCGACTTTCATTCTGAAGGTCGTGGGTTCGAATCCATGCACCAATGTATTTTTCTTAAAAAAAATTTATGTGCGCATTGACATTGCTCTTACGGTGAAGGAAAACATTGTGATGAAACCCGCGGCTTAGTTGGCTCCAGAAGTATTGACAAGTTCTCTCTGGACATGGTCGACTAAGCTGAGAGGGTAGTAGGTGCTGGGCAAGCCTACTCCATCTTCACGCAAAAAGGACCCAATTAAAAAGGGTCTAATCGCGGAAAACAGCCTGTATACAAGTACATGGCACAAAATATTTTTTTCGTGTCCCTATTTTCTGTTAGGCAATTGAACAACTAGTACGGAAGTTATGACAACATTATTTCCAATTATAAGTCTCAGGAATAAATGTGTAGGTAGATGCCAATTGTGAAAAAATAACACAATAATATTTTGTCATTTTTCCTCATATTATATTTAGATACTTTGGTAATGTGCCTCATTACTGAAATCGTAACAATGACTTCCAAAAATATCTCGATTTTGAAGAAAACAGTAAAAGGAAACAAGTACCTACTTTATCATAGAAGTATAATAATTCGTTGGTACATTACTTTATCGGCGTTTGTTGTTTTCAGCCTTAGGCGAGACAAGTCTCTGCAATCATAAATCTATACCCACATAAATGTTGGGTTCTTATAATGACTTGAGCAAAAAATAGTGTATTCGCTTTCAAATATATTAAACATAGAACAGTTTCAATACAAATTTGTACTTATTTGGTTTTTTAAAAGCATTCACTTTTTAAAACATTTCATAAATACTTACACCATAAGGTTCTTGTGCCTTCTTCTCATTGGTGGGCGCGTTCTGAAGGCAAACATCCTAACTTGTTTTTTAAACCGTTTTAATGTGGATTTTATGCAAATTATATGATTCCATTTCCTAAAGGATTAAAGAATTTTGACTTTGGCCTAGAATTGAATCCTTGCGACTGCAGCTTAACGATATTTAATGCTGGAACGTGGCAAAGGTCTTTTGCCTAATATTCATTTGTATTTTTCGTTTGTTTCAGTGCGTATCTCAAAGATGAGTTTGCTGTTCTGCCATATTTGGAGGCTGGATATAATAGGGTAAGTTGTCAAATATTTTCATTGTGTACTAGCAGCGCTCCGCAGATTCACCCGCGAAATTCCCGATCCCGTGGGAATATCGGGATAAAAAGCACCCTATGTTACTGTCAATGAATTAATGTATCTTCTTACCAAGTTTCGTCAAAATCCGTCCAGAAGTTTCCGAGCCTATTCGTTACAAACAAAAAATCTTTCCTCTTTAAAATATTAGTGTAGATTTTATGAGGTTTTCATATTAAAAGGTTCATGTTTAATATAAGTTGTCATGACCTCGGTAACGACAACAGGATGGAAAAGTAATTGGAAGGTAAAATAATACACCCACGAAAAACCAAAACAAAAAAATATTGAACATCATGTTAAAAATAAGTGTAAAAAATAGTAAAGTCTAAAAAATCCTGTTAATATTACTCCATTGAAATTCCTGTAATTGTTACATTTTTTTATTTTAAATTATTTACCTACATAATATTATGAAGACTTAAGGTGAACGCATACCTAGCCGCACCGCACGCGCCGCAGTCGCTGCAGCGAAGGAAATCCCCAAGGCCGATGCTGACGACGCGACGTCACCAACCCGGCGGGCGCTGCGTGCATATAAACGGAGACAGCGGCGCGTGCGGTGCGGCTAGGTGTGCGCTCACCATTAACCTACATAATTAACTAGCAGCGGTCTGAGGTCCTGGTCCTGTGAGAATACGGGGTACCTATAATACCCAATGTATCTTCATACTAAATTTCATCAAAATCTGTCTAGTAGTTTCGAAAGCTATTCGTTACAAACAAAAAACACAATAAAATCTTTTCTTATAATATTAATGTAAATATATCTATAAGCTTTGCCTAAATAAACACGATTAAAATAATCAATAACTCTACAACAACGTTCCTAATTAACAGATGAGATGAGAGAGATGGTTACATAAACTTTACAGATAACAGGGCCTGTCCATTTTCCATTTTAATAACTAGGACAGGAAAATCCATTCATTATTTCACGTTGAAATCAGCACGCTCCGTCACCTAATGTCTGATTGCTTTAACATTTAATAAAGCTCAGTGTTGAGTGGATGTTATTTTTGTACATAGATTTACAGTTATTTTGATAAATGTGCGGGAAAAAATAGATGTAGAATTCCCATGGCTGTTTTTAGCTATATTTACTATTTTATCAATTTTTAGTACGTTACTTACGTTTACTTAGAAACTTTTAGTTATAGTATACTTAATACTTATTTGGAAGCTTTTAGCTAAATACAGAAAAAAATAAACTTTATTTTCTCTTAGAATATACCTAAACCTCCCACCACGAGTTCACTCGGGAAGAATCTGATCCTGTAGGATTCTGTCAAATCTCTTATGCTTGATGCTCAGAAAAAAATAGATGTAGAATTCCCATGTCTGTCCACCAATTTTTTAGTACTTAATTTAGAAGGTTTATCTGTACAATAAATTGTAGTTTTTATGATTTTAGGATTTATTTATTTATTTTTGTATTGATTTAAGTATTTGTTTATTGTTTTTAATGTTTGTGATTTTCTTTTAGTTTTATTTGCTTTTGATTTTATTTGTATTTAATTGTGAATAGAAAATAAAAAAAAAAAATATTTTTTTCCAGAATATATAACTAAAAATACTCGATGAGTTCACTTGTGAAGTATCTGATCCTATACAAATTCTGTCAAATCTCTTATGCTCATTCTAGGACAGGGCAGCGCGCGGCTGCGGTTTGCTTTGCGTTTTTACTAGAAGTAGATTTGCTTATAAACCTACCTACCACAGAGGCTGTTCCAAAACCAATGCATTAATTTAACCACAAAGCCTTACGTAGGACCGTACGTTTACATAATAAACTGAAGTGAAGTGCAGCCCATTTACATAAACGCTCATTGCTATTCAAAAGGTAATTTTCGAGGAAGTCTCCTGCTTCAATCCCCGCAGTAAACACGTGAAGTAAAACGTGAATCTGAATCATTTGATGTGAACTAAGATAAGTAATCTATATAAGATAGGTAAGTATTAGGTATTGAATGAGACTTTACGGCTTTGACTAGGACCCACAATATTGGATTCTATTCAGTAGTATACAGTTATTGTAACGAAGGAAAAGTATTAGTCGGATAGAAATGAGAATCTATGGACGCTTAAAGATAACGTATTGAAAAATAACAACTTCGATAAGTATTTGGGACCACGTTTAAGAACATACAATTAATCTGTATGAAAATGTCATTGAAAGACAATAGAAGATTACCTCAGAAGAGTGCGGCGCGAGCGCCTCGGAACTTCAATGAGTAGAAGTATAAAGGGTTGTAATAACAATTGCTAATTAATTAAAATTTTAACCATTCTCTATATTCTAATCTTCTTTAAACTCACCTACACTAATATTATAAAGAGGAAAGATTTTTTTTGTTTGTTTGTTTGTAACCAATAGGCTCCGAAAATATAGGTATACTCGACCGATTTCAAAAATTCTTTCACCAAAAGAAAGCTACATTACTTATTAGGTATATTATAATTATATTAAGTACTAGCTTTTGCCCGCGACTTCGTCCGCGCAGGAGTCGAAAATAGTTCTAATAGGATTTTTTTGTTGACTTAAAATTGTATTGAGTTTCAAACATGTGTCAAAATAAAACGTACTTACCTAATTTAAATCAAATACACTAAAGAGTTCGAGTTGAAGCAAATCCCCCTAAAATAACTGACTACCCCTTTTTAACCCCGTTAGGGAATGAATTTCGGAAAATCCTTTCTTATCGGATGCCTACGTCATACAAAGAACACACCCTCTAAGTTTCAGGTCTCTACGATCAGCGATTTAGGCTGTGCGTTGATCCTTTAGTCAATCAGGACAAAGCATTTTATTTGTATAGAAGATAGATTTTGAATTAAGTAAGTAGGTACATGTAGGTATTTTAACTTGGAAGACGAAAACCTCCGGTAGGTACCTACACCCAATTGTCTTTGGATGTGATGTAAAATGGGCTATACGTTTACGTACTTAAAGTTCTAAACCAACAATATTATTTCTTCTGTTTCTGTCTTTCTAGCACAGACCAATAATGCACAAACCACATAAGTAAATCTTTAATCATATCGTACTAATTACTTTTCTATCATAGTCATCTTTTGTGTTTTTTTGGGTTCCGTACCTTAAAAGTTAAAAAAGGAACCCTTATAAGATCAGTTTCTTGTCTGTCTGTCTGTTTTAATAATTAAAAAGGTGTGAAAGTCCTATTCATATGTTAGGTATTTTAGTATTCATAACAAAATAGGTTTTAGTATTTACAATTATTAGACGCCATGATGACACCATGCAAATAATATTTGGGTAATCACTACATAGTATAAAATAAAGTCACTTTTCGCCGTCCCTATGTCCCTATGTCCCTTTGTATGCTTAGATCTTTAAAACTACGCAACGGATTTTGATGCGGTTTTTTTAATAGATAGAGTGATTCAAGATGAAGGTTTATATGTATAATACATGCATAATATAGCCGTGCGAAGCCGGAGCGGGAACTACTTAGTAAAATAATATTTTTTTGGCAAATTGTTCAGAATTTTATTATTAGGTAGGGCTGCTCAGCCCTACCTAATAATAAAATTCTGAATTCTAGTAAAATAATATTTTTTTGGCAAATTGTTCAGAATTTTATTATTAGGTAGGGCTGAGCAGTTGCGCAGAGAGTAATTTTGGCGTACCGTAATAAAAGATAGAGTTTAAAAAAAATGCAAGTAATTATATTATTACTTAAGAAATACATGACATTGGCTGTATGTAGTTCGAGGAGCCAATACGAAAAAAAAGAAATTAGAAGACCGCGAACACCGTGAACGTCATGGACACAAAAGATATAGTAACCACATGAGTAGGTATAGTAATTAACTTAAAAAGGCCGTGATGCACTTAAAGAGCCATACCTATCTATCGATAGAGGGCACTAAGGCAAATAAATAATGCCTTCACACCAAATTAAAGCGTCTCGGAAACGGGATATTGAAAGAAGCGTTCCATGTTTTAACAAATATCCCGTCTCCGAGAATTTTTAGAAGTTTGGTTAGAAAGCATTATTTGTGCGCCGCAATAACCTCTTAATGATAGGTATGGGTTTCTAAATGCACCGCGCACTTTTTAAAAATCTTAAGATATCACGTTTGGTCAAATACACTATTTCCGAGATTACAGAGATTTGGTGTAAAAGTATACTTAATTTGCCATAATATCCTCTATCGTTAGGTATATTTCTCAAAAATATCGTGCAAAAAAATACTATGTCAAGTTCCCAGTACTAAATGGCAAGACGCCTTTTTTAGTTCAATGTTCGAAGTTTTTAAACTCTTTGGTTTTACGTTAACATCAGCTGCTGTCAGCTTGAGATGACGTCTTACCAATCTAATCAAAAGCACCAAAGAGTATTGATATCAACCTCGAAGCAAATTACCCCCAAAATAACTTTCTACCCCTTTTTAACCCCGTTAGGGGATGAATTTCAATAAAATACGAAACACGTGTTCCATCAATTCTGTTAAAGAATGTTTATGCTAAATTTGAAGTAGATTGGACCAAGGAATCACGTTGTCCCATACAAACTTTGTCCCCAATTTTCACCCCTTTAGGAGTAGAATTTGGGAAAATCCTTTCTTATCGGATGCCTACGTCATACAAAGAACACACCCTCCAAGTTTCAGGTCTCTACGATCAGCGGTTTAGGCTGTGCGTTGATCCGTCAGTCAGTCAGTCAGGACAAAGGATTTTATATGTATAGAAGATAATACATGCATAATATAGCCGTGCAAAGCCGGGGCGGGTCGCTAGTACTTTGATAAAAGAGATCCAATCAAAGAGTATTTAAGTTTTTAATAACCCCAGCACGCCGCTTCATACACATGTTCATACAAAATTGCTGGAGCGTTGTAATGTTCCAAATTCAAAAAACGCTCCTGCATTGGATTTAATTTTCTTTGACCGCGACAAGCCATAATAAAATTATAAATAAAAAAGAGATGGCGCTAGATGCTTCTTTCCGTATGTCAAAATGACAATTTTGACATCATCCCTACGTTCTGTACGTTTTCATGCAAAAACATTATGGTTTATTTTTTAAGCCAAGAAATATCAAATTTTAATTAGTAACATAAATCTACTTGAAATACCTAAACCTCTTTTGATATTTTCTGAACACATTCGTGAAGATTATGTTAAAATCTGTTTCCTAGTTCCCGAAATTAGACTGCACAAACAAAGGTAAACAAACAAAATCAACATTTTCTGATTTTCTGGGTAGTTTCGCGAAAACGAAGAGATGGCGCTAGTTACTTGAAATTAAAAAAAATATCTTATTAAATTAATTACTTTATTTTTTAGTTAAAAAATGTGTATATTGCTATGTATTCTTAAAATAAAATAATAAATAAAATAAATATTTCAGGACATATTACACATCGCCATCCAGCCCCAAGCTAAGCAACTTAATGCTTGTGTTATGGGTGCCAGATAACGGATAAACTACTTATATACTTTTTTTTTTTTTGTAAATATATACATATTATACATATAGGAAACACCCAGAACCAGAAACAAGAATTTATGGTCAGCATAAATACTTGTTCCCGGCGGGAATCGAACCCGCAACCTTCTGCGTCGCAGTCGGGTGTTCGCCCGACGCGCCACAGAGGTCGTCAAAATACATAAGTGTACAAAATTTTTAAGCTGAACAAAAAGAATAATAAACTAATTTGTGATTTTCTAAATTTAAGAAAACCTGAATCGCGCATGCAAGATTTTTTTCTACCGGAGCTATATAAGGTTAGCGAATTCTATAGTGCTAAGATCATTATGGACGTAGAACGCTTACTTCCAAAACTTCGAATTTATTATATGTAGAGATTATAAAAAAGAACTAAAAAAAAAAACAGCGTTCTCCGGGAGTGCAGGCAGAAGTGAAAACAATAAACTTGTTATTTCTCATAGAATATTTCTTGAAACGATCTGCTACTGCCATCTATTAGCACTCACTTAAACAAATATAGTTTATTTTTTATTCGCTAGATGGCAGTAAAAAATTTAAATCAGCGCCATCTACATTCGAATAGCGGTCTTTCTAGAAACTAAGTTTCTCAATTTGTGTAATAGATGGCAGTATAAGTTAAACAAAAAGACTAACACAAATAAAATCTCATCTGTCGCGTCAAAATCTGTCGCGTCAAAATCTGTCGTGTCAAAATCTGTCGCGTCAAAATCTGTCGCGTCAAAATCTGTCGCGTCAAAATCTGTCGCGAGATCGGTTGAAAATGCTCACCCACAAAAGTGCCCAACGCGCCATAAGAAGTTTTCACTTCAAAAATCGATTCTAGGATCTTAGCAGTAGTAGATAACGAATTCAATACTTTTTAAAACTCATCTCTGTCTATAATATTTCCGTCTGTTTAAAATCGAGCCCAAAAGTGTCGGTTACATACAAGCAAACATACAAAAAACATACAGATGAAACTAAAAGCGTGTTAATGAACCGTCCGCTCGCCCGCGCCGCCCTCGTCGTAGATTTTCATCATTTTGAAAAAACAAACGCCTATTATGAAGGAAAAGTAATAATTCACCAGAGAATCAGACAATTAAGATAATCATAACGCGAGTCTTCGTGAACAATACCTAGGCACTGTTCGGGTTAACCGATTAATTTACCTTCACTGTCATATTAAACCCGTTATAAATTAAATTCAAAGCGTTGGAGTCGTCATCCTAGAAGGGTTTAGTTGTTACTTGTACCACAAATGTTCCTACGATGATCCCGAAACATAAACGATTAAAATCGGTACATTTTGACGTAGTTAAATTATAATGGGATGAAATATATAAGTAAGATGGATAGGTAGCTTCATAAACAATTCAAATCGATATAGCAAGAAAGCAAAGCGGGTAAAGCAAGAAATAATTTCTTGTTTTACCCGACTACGGCGAAGTAAAAAATGTTCTAAAAACAATAAGCAGTATTTTTAATAAAATAATATTGCTTTTAAATTAATATACTATTTATCATTTTAAGATTACTAGCGACCCGCTCCGGCTTCGCACGGTTATATTATGCATGTATTATAAATAAATAAATATTGTAGGACATTCCACACATCGCCATCTAGCCCCAAGCTAAGTAACTAGACTTGTGTTATGGGTGCTAGACAACGGATATACTACTTATATACTTTTCTTTTGTAAATATATACTTAATATACATACAGACACCCAGACCACAGACAAATATCTAAGCATATGTCATTATTAGTTGTATTAGTTATAACATGTCTGAGGCGGGAATCAAACCCGCAACTCTGTGTTTGGCAGTCCGGCATGGTGACCATTGTGCCAACTGGGTCGTCATTATACATATAAACCTTCCTCTTGAATCACTATGTATTAAAAAAAACCTCATCAAAATCCGTTGCGTAGTTTTAAAGATATAAGCATACAAAGGGACATAGGGATATAAGGACGGCGAAAAGCGACTTTATTTTATACTATGTTGTAATGATGATTTACTAAGACTAAGGAATTATTCACTGGTGTCGGAGAGGTAGCGTTCAAAAATATCTTTTTTTTCTGTGTATTATGTTAATGTATAAATGAAATACGCACGAATGTCATTAGGATTAGAAACATTTTCTGGCTCGTATAATAATACCAACATTTTAATTAACGTGGGTAATAAGGCTCAAACAAAATTTGAATTTCAGGTTCTATACGAACTTATTTCGTGATTTAGATTTACTAGACGAACCTCTCTCGCGATGTCACCCGCGTAAGTCTGGGACCGAGATAAAAAGTAGGTAGCCTATTTCCTTTCACCAAAATCCCATCTTCTGTAAGCAATGATTTAATACTTTACCGAATTAGTTTTCGCCACTGAGTAGGTAAGTAAATGCAACTTCTTTGGTCAACTGTCTATTGTAAGACACTATATGTTATGTGCAAAGATATCAGATAGTATTACTAGTTATTTTGTATTTATGTGTGTATAAATCTGTAGATCTAGGATATATGGATACTTATGTAGCATTCACATCAATTTCGTTTTAGGAAGCTCGCACAATATCAAACGTAACTTTGATGGCCGGGGTTTGATTGAGGTAGGTACCTTCACTACGAAACTTGTATAGGCGTAGACCCAATTTATCGCTGACCGTTTCAGAGTGGGTAAAGTTACGTTTCAGTTTACAGTTCTGACTTTATTGGCATTATTAAGTTGATTTAATTAGAGCTGTAAATAAGTTTAGAGTAACAGAAGTGTTGGCTTGAGGAAACTATTGAAATTGGGAGTGGACTCTCGAACAAGACAAAGTCAATTAGAAAGTTAGTTAGAATATACATAAGAGAGAGGAGTTAGAGTTATTGTTGCAGGGAAACTAGCTACAAATCTTAATGCAGTAACGTGTTCTTAGAAGGACGTAATTATTAGGACTTGTGATGTCCATTTACGAGGATTGTATAGATACTCCCGAACAGTACCTAAATTACATTCTATCATCAAGTCACAGAGTGACAAAGTCAAAGAATATTTAGAGCCCTGATTTCGTAAGACTACTTGATGATGTCGATCGCGAAATACGACTTCAAAAATAGCGTTTATTTATGAAAATATGAATGGAAACCACACAAAATAGATATATAAGAATACAAAAGCCACTGACGGACTAAGTTTATGTAATTTTTTTAGTAATTATGCCTTACACAATTACGACCCTGTAAAGCTTAACTTATTCGACCGTATTTAGCAGAGGAAATTACTAGTCAATTATCTAAAGACGTATTAATAAGAAAAATAGGATAACAAATATCTACTTGAAATCAAATTATAAAAACCCGAATCAGGGTATCTTAAAACTAGCAGTGCTCCGTGGTTCCACCCGCGTAACTCCCGATCCCGTGGGAAATTTGAAATAAAAAGTAGCCTGTGTTATTCCCAATGAGTCAATGTATCCTCATACCAAGTTTCATCAAAATCGGTTTTGTAGTTTCGGAGCCTATTCGTGACAAAGAAAAAGCAAAAAATCTTTTCTCTTTCTAATATTATAGATAGATTACGTCATACAAAGAACACACCCCCAAGTTTCAGGTCTCTACGGTCAGCGGTTTAGGCTGTGCGTTGATCCGTCAGTCAGTCAGTCAGTCAGGACAAAGCATTTTATATGTATAGATAAGCGTAGGTAGGCCATAAACTAAAACAATAAAACTGTAAAATAAAATTGTAAGCCACAGCTTTAGTTATTAATATTATATGGACAAGGATGCCCCTTACCACGTGAACCATCGTCGACTCCAGCTGTCACTTTTTTCTCTTTTTTTTCACATAAAAAACCGCTGCTCGTTTTATGAACCCTCGTAAATTAAAATTAGACTGATTTTAATTTCCCAGACTTCTATTAAAATAATAAAAAGTTATGGTTACTTTGAGATATTTTAATAAAAAATTCTGAGAGGATTACGGAGTGGTATTAAAAAGCTTAAAATAAGCTGAGATAACATCAAGGTGCAATCTGCATTAAAAGTTAAGGCACTCAGACTTTGAACTTAGACGTGGGTGTTCTATATGTATAGATTTAGCAAATGAGCCCCTGGTTCTGTGAAGGTGAAAGCACTAATCTAGGTATCCTTTGGTAAAGTTTTACTGTGAAGCGTCACGAACTCATCTTGCAGGAACGTATTTAGGAGAACAAGTACATTTGGGATTATATTCCCATGTAATAACTGCTTAGTACCTAGTTATATTATGTTTTTTTTAATACAATATAAACGAATACAAACTTAATCAAGTAAATCGCCCGAGACACCCCCGGCGCAAAGGAACCCATCACACTAGCAGCATTACCACGCTGATTAGCTATGGCCAGCCTCTGCACCAGGAACGACCCCGATCGGCTATCCAACCCTCTGTCCCTCAAACGCCGCCCAATCCCCCTGACAAACTCAATCCACAGTCTTTTAATTTTTTTAAATTATAAACTATCACAAAACCTTGTCACTGATGTACTTAAAGTCAAAGTCAAAAAAAATATTCCTTTGGATGCTTAATACATTTACACAGATCACATAGAAACGTCTTTAAAAAGAAAGTTCGGATGAGTACCTTCGGAACGCGCCCACCAATGAGAAGAAGGCACAAGAAACTCATGGGTTTTTTTTCATGTGATCACGCTCGCAAAGGTCATCTTATCTTAATATATATAAATCTCGTGTCACAATGTTTGTCCTCAATGGACTCCTAAACCACTTAACCGATTATAATAAAATTCGCACACCATGTGCAGTTCGATCCAACTTGAGAGATAGGATAGCTTACATCCCGATATTCCCACGGGATCGGGAGTTACGCGGGTGAAACTGCGTAGGGCAGCTAGTCTTAATATATATAAATCTCGTGTCACAATGTTTGTCCTCAATGGACTCCTAAACCACTTAACCGATTATAATAAAATTCGCACACCATGTGCAGTTCGATCCAACTTGAGAGATAGGATAGCTTACATCCCGATATTCCCACGGGATCGGGAGTTACGCGGGTGAAACCGCGGAGGGCAGCTAGTATTACATATATTTGAAAGTATTGTTTGAAATGGAGCTTAGAACATCGTTCGTGCTTTAAGACGTTTCAATGTGATTTCATGTAAAATTGTATGATTCGAAATGAATAAAGAATTTTGACTTTGACTTATTTAACTATACTGTGATAATATCGGGACATTTTAACTTCGATTGTCACCTGTATTCTTAGCGGTTCTGCTAACTTTTAAGTAAATAATTAATTTCATTAAAGCATTGCCTTAGTCCGACCCCTGTTCTACCGTAATGAGCAAAACGAGACGAAGTTTTTAAAGTGCGGTATCGAACCTCGACCCCAGCAATACGCGATGAAATAAAAAAAGTTTGCTCGCTTTCACGATATTGTGTAACACGATAAGGAAGGAGCTTTTGCTTCACGTTATTTTTAAATATCATGAGTAAGGTTTTACGAAATATGAACTTTCGTAAGCGTACCGCACGAAGCTTTCTTCAGGGTTTTTCGTTATCATTTGAAAGCGGTTGATGGTTACTTCTGTGCATCTTAACAATCAACTTTTGGAAAGAAACTACGGTTACTTTAATTCAAAAAAGAATTTTCCAAATCGTTCCAGGCGTTTTCGAGTAATCGGCGAACATACATAAAAAATAAAAATAAAAAAAATATACGCGACGAATTGAGAACCTCCTCCTTTTTTGAAGTCGGTTAAAAAATCAGCTGTTTTTAAAATAAATGTCATTCAAACTTGATCAAAAACTCAAAGAAATGTTAAGAAATTCCAAAAGCAGTAGAACAAAAAGAAATTGATAGGTATAAACTTCCCAATTTTAACAATGAAATCTCTAACAGTGAGATATTTATGCCTGTTTATAAGATTCTAACATTGAATATCAAATTAAGAAAGATTCAACGGCAAATTAAATTTCCTAGTAGCTAAGTATTCTGTGGCCTCTAAGGATTATTTATTAACTCGCATTAGAAACAGCTTTTCAAATATTGATTGAAAATTAAGGCTGCTAAAAGGTTTTCTTACTTCTACGGACATTTGGAACCCTTTTAGGATCAATCTGAATTTCAATATTAAATAAGTAACTTATTTAAGTGTTCTATAACATTTGAGAGAGATAGATTTTGAATCTGTCATTCTTGTAATTGAAGTGTGGCTTTTCTCCTCAATTTGTTTACGGGAAGGTTGTCATCAATCATATTGTCCTCGATATCAATTCAATATCGCCAAGATTAAAGCTAATTTTGGTGAACTCACATTACTATTCATCAATAAATATCGTCAAAACTATCATGACTTCAATGGACGATGGATTTTAAGAACATAATGGTATTTACGCCGTACATTACGTTGGTACCTACTATTTTTACTTTGAATTTTAAGTTTTAATTCTAACTACGAGTAAGATTCAGCTTATGCTAAACATCGTATACATTGCTTCATACACAGAAAAAAGTTTTCTTACGCTAGAATCTGAAAATGATAAGCAGTATTCCTAATTTAAAGTCAATGTTATTAAATTAAGAATACTGCTTAATATTTTCAAAAACAAAACCAAGAAACTGTTCTCTAGCGTATAGGAAGAGGATTAATTCTTGGAGATTTTTTTTCGGTAAGCATACATGTTTTTATAAAGCCTGATTTGATATTCCACTTCGGCATTTTTGATGATTTTTTGTAAATCTTAAAAAATAATATTTTCCTTCTTTCCACAGGTGATGGTAGAAACAGTCGGCACCGTGGCGTGGTGTGCAGAGATCCTGCAAGCGCGAGCGGCAGCAGCGACGTCGCGCGCGCAGGTCGCCGCGATGGCAGCGCTCGCGGCTGCCACCGACCGGTGCCGGGACCTCATCGCTATCACTGATGACCAGCAAAGGATACTGGTAGGTTTGAAAAGAGAAAAGACTACTTTGATGGAGGTGTAAAATGATCGAGACTCAATAACCGACAAAGAACATTTTTTATTTCTTAAAAATGGTAGATTTTTCGATACCTATTCAATCTTAATATTAAGAAACTTCTTAATATTAGGAAATTTCTTAATTTTAGGAAACTTCTTAATTTTATTTATTAATTATTCTTTTTTTTTACATAATGGTAGGTCAGCGTTTTACCACTATAACACCTGCCGATGGTAGATGACGATGCAGCATAGGATGTAGCACGCTTTCCTAGAAGATACCTAGGTATAGGTACCTATTCACTCGCGACTTGAAGAGCCCCAAAATGTACACGTATTCTTTGGTATTCTAATGTCCTTGCCAATTGCCAATGATGTAAATTGTTAATCATCAAGAATCAAAAAAGCAGATGACTTGTCACAATCGTCTTCTCGGTGTTGAATTACAGTGTAGAAAAATTTTACTCATACCTTTATTTTTTGTCACTAGCTCACAAACAAATCTTGGTGCCGCGTCTTGGGCTGGCGGACGGAGGAAGGTCCTCGACCGCTCACAGAAGCAGCTGGTGGTGAAGCGCTGCGGCTGGCTGCTAGCGGTGCTCGCGACTGGGAAGCACCAATCACGTTACGTAGACGAGCATCACCAGATACAAGTATACTGTTGCCTTGTAGAGGCGCTACTATTGGACTTACCAGGTATAAATAAATAAAAATAAAAAAATAAAATATTGCAGGACATTCCATACATCGCCATCTAGCCGCAAGCTAAGTAACTGACCTGTGTTATGGATGCTAGACAACGGATAGGTATACTACATATACCCATCATTTATTTTGTTAATATATACTTACTTATAATACAAAGAAAAAACCAGACCACAGACAAATATCATTACTTACTTGTCTGAGGCGAGCATCGAACCCGCAACCCTGTATTTGGCAGTCCAGCATGGTGACCATTATACCAACTGGGTCGTCAAAAATGAATGAGAACTGATTTTTTCTTCATAATTAATTGGCTGAAGAAAATATTAGTAGCCTCATATAGGTTACACAATTCATAAAAGATTTATGATTTTAAACAACAATGGCTATTTTCAACATTATGGTTATTAGGGAAAATGTTAGAGGAAAGATGTAGTCCGATACGTCTGCCCTGTTAAGAGGAAAGGGTACCGGTGCTCTCTCCATACAAACGTAGTCGACTGTTTCCTCCCTATGGTTAATGACACTTGCACAAATATTTTTATTGCATAAAACCTATAACTGCCATGACTATGCCTCTATATCTTGGTTTTTTTTCATTTTCTAATTATCATAGAAATAAAGATTTAAAAAACAAAAAAAAAACAATACATAGGGGCATGGTCAATTGGTCATGGCAGTTATAAGTTTTATGCAATGTCGGCATAAAACTTATAACTGCCATGCGGCCAACTTATAACTGTCAGCGGCAGGAAACAGTCGACTACCTTTGGATGGAAAGAGAGCCGGTACCTTTTTCTCTTAAGATCCACCCGCAAACCCCAGTCTCGTTGAAAAAGATGAAGCACAACATCGCTTCACAAAATAAAAACAATGAACATGGTCTTATTAAATTGTAGGTAGCTAATAACATAAAGAAACTGAAATGTATTTATTATTTCTCAGAAACATGGCCAATTATACCTACTTAAATAAGTACAATCATTAAGGATTGTCTGGTACCATGGTTATATTGTGTAGGTGTTGGTATTAGGTAAATAATATTCCTACCATTAAATACAATCAAAATCAACCTACTTGTTTACCATCCTACGTCTTACCAAGTCTTATTACATCAAAATTAAAGCTCAATGAAAAGCTTTTGAAAAATAATAACGTTGAATTAAGTAGGTAGACTTATTTATATTATTTACTAGCTTTTGCCCGCGACTTCGTCCGCGTAGAAATCTAAAATAGTTCTAATCGGATTGGACTAAGGAATCACTTATCGGATGCCTACGTCATACAAAGAACACACCCTCCAAGTTTCCGTTCTCTACGATCTTCGGTTTAGGCTGTGCGTTAATCTGTCAGTCAGTCAGTCAGGACAAAGAATTTAATATGTATAGATAATGCCTGCAATTTCGTACGCGTGGTAGTTTTGTTTTTATGTGCCAAAACCTTCCTCTTGAATCACTCTATCTATTACAAAATCCGTTGCGTAGTTTTAAAGATAATACTAGCGACCCGCCCCGGCTTCGCACGGCTATATTATGCATGTATTATACATATAAACCTTCCTCTTGAATCACTCTATCTATTAAAAAAACCGCATCAAAATCCGTTGCGTAGTTTTAAAGATTTAAGCATACAAAGGAATATAGGGATATAGGGACATAGGGACAGAGAAAGCGACTTTGTTTTATACTATGTAGTGATAAGCATACATAGGGACAGACAGCGGGAAGCGACTGTTTGTTTTATACTATGTAGTGACTAGCGCAGTTTCACCAGCATAAGATCACGTGGAAATATCGAGATAAATAGTAGCCTATGTCATACCAAGTTTCATCAAAATCGATCCAGTAGGTTCGAAGCCTATTCGTCGAACCAACAAAAATCTTTCATCTTTATAATATTAGTTTAGATTTACAAAATGTTTTGTCGTAATCATGGCTCATTTTATACAATTTGAAAACAGTAAAGAAACAAAGCCGAATAATTCAAACGGAAATTGTTCAGTTACAATTTAAAGTAATGAAAGATCCATTACGTAAACCATTCAAGCATGTACAAGGACGTTTTCAATCATCCACCTACTTTACAACATAGTGAAAGGGTACCTGCGCTCTCTCCATACAAACGTAGTCGACTGTTTCCTCCGTGGATAATGACACTGGCACAAATATTTTTGTGCCATAAAACCTATAACTGCCATAACTTTGCCCCTATTTTTTGTTTTTTTTTTCATTTTCAAATTATCATAGAAATTAAGATTAAAAAAATAAAATAAAAAATAGGGGCATGGTCATGGCAGTTATAAGTTTTATGCACCAAAAATAATTGCTCTAGTGTCATTATCCAGGGAGAAAACAGTCGACTACGTTTGAAATAGTCGTTTGTAGTAGTCGTGTGTATGGAGAGAGCCCCCGGTACCCTTTCCTCTTAAATTGTTTTCAAATAGCTTCTCTGCCATAGACAATGAGGGACTTGAAATGGATTTATCGAGCTCACTAAGTATCTTCGACCCCATTCGGAATATTATTAACACAAACAGCAGCCTCCAGTTTTATACCAGCGGCTTAGGTAATTCACGATTCCGTGAGAATGTCGTGGTAAGATTCTAAAAGATTCAATGTATTCTCCAACAAGTTTTTATCAGTATGCAGAGTTCAGTACTGTGATTTCATATTCCAAATAAAAAATGAAAATCCCCTTGTTGAAAAAAAAAATCTCCAAATATACAGGTTGTCCGGTAGTTAATGGATAAGCACCTACGGATAGAGGACACTGTGCCGGTTCAGAAAAACGGAAGTTATGTTCTATGAAAGTCTCTCGGTTTCCGAGATATCCGTCATTTAAAAAAACTAAAAATTTTAGTCCTTTCTCTGTTTTTTGATGCCAAAACTGCAAATGAAGGAATTATTCCATTCTGTTTTTTGGATAGTATTCCAGGATAAATGTGCTATTGAATGCCACCAATATTTTTTTTGACACTTTGAAAGTTTTTTGAAGTAAGAAGAAGTAAGTAAGTACTCAAACTTCATGATTTAACCTTTCCTGGTGTTAAATAAAATGTATGGTCACTATTGATTGGTCACTATGGTGCCAAATTTAATTACATTGTTATCCTAGGTGTGAAAGTCACTCATTACAAGTCCCGAGACGGCGCTAATAGTTCGAGGGACTTAATGAGTCTTTCACCCGAGGTAAACACTGTGCTTTTCATTACGAATAATACATAAAATTCTTCCTAACAACGAGAGTGAATGAGACTATGAGACTCCATACCACATGAGTAGGTACTCATGTGTCCATACTACCTGATCCTCTTACAAGGTTGGGACCAAAGAGGTTATACATTATGTAGTGTTTTTTTTAGGTTTCTGCTATTTGTATTCAATACTTAAATACGGCGGTACTTACCGAATAAATTTTTATTAATGAGTTAATCTAACACTGGGAAATGACGCGAAGTCCGTAGATTTAACTTACAGTTTTTTTAACACGGTTTTTCTCGAAAATGTTATTTACATAAAATACACAATCATAAATGAAAAACCAGATTAAACTTAACACAAAAACATAATAAAATTACAAAAAATACTACTCATTAAAACGTTTAAAATAATTTGGAAATGCTCTTATTTTATTAAATAAGATATCTTGAACTAAATACACCTACTTGAATTTGATTACTGAGAAAAAAGTTACTAAGTACTAAACTCTGGCAGTATGCATGAGCCGTGCCAAGCCATAATTATTATACTTTGGTGTAAAAAAAAAACAAGGAGGTTAGGTTTTTGAAGTTCCTAATGCGTAATGATACTGATACTGGCTACATGCAGATTGCACAAGCCGTGCGAAGCCATAATTTGACAAGACAGCTGTCAGTGAAAGCAAAAATCCCTAGGGCTGGAAATTTTATTTTCAATACGCTTCTCAGGCACCTTCAGACCTACTTTCCGAGTATGAGTAATGAAAAGGTATATACCTATGTGGTATTGCCAGCATTCAATACCAAATTAATTTCTAGTAAAAATATTGGTATATTACTCAAAATTATTGGTACTAAAACTCAAACTTATACTCAAACTTATGGATGGCTCAAAACTGGTATCCGCTAAGAAATGATTTTGGAAAATTCAAACCCTACCTACGCAAACGAAATCAGAGGCAAAACTAGTAAGCACAATAATATAATTCTAGGTTTTCTTAGGTTTTCACGACTTGAACTCATCATTAAACTAATTTACTTAATTTATTTTCATACTACATTTAAGTTTATATTAATGTAATGGATAAAATAATAATGAGCAACCTAATTTAAGTACATAATATAATAATACCTATCTACATACAATAATAATAAATCAAAAGTACAAAGGAAGGGTTCCCAAAAGCTGGCTGCGACGCCTCGGTGGATGGGTATGCCTGCAATCTGATTATATTTTAAATCGGGATATTTACAGTTCTTTTGATTACGTTTATAAAAATTGTTAACTTGATTAGGTAGGTACTACATAAGTGTACCACCAAATGTAGATTTCTAAGTTGATTCCTATTTTGACATTTTTTATACAGGGTTATTGGAAATTAATTGACACGGCGTTAAGGGCTTCTTCTGTGCACCTTAACAAACAACTTTTGTTCTACGACTTTTGTCGAAACTTAATACATATCCCAAAAAAAATATTTAAGTGTTTCTCGTACTGTCTGGTAATTTTCTATGTCTATGCGCGAGTGCGCGCGCGCGATCGGCACGGGGCGCACTGCGTGCGAACCGATGGGGTTGTACCATACCTACTATGATTGATTCTGTGACGTAGACGTAGAGTCTCAACTCTAAGGTCAAAAATTAAATCCAATAGTTCAAATAATACTCATATTATTTGAACTGTTGGATTTAATTTTTTATTTTTGTATGGAATATTTTTATAATGAATTTCCAAAAGTCGTAGAACAAAAGTTGATCGTTAAGGTGCACAGAAGAAGCCCCAATTAATTTCCAATAACCCTTAATACTAACAGCGCTCCGCTGTTTCACAAACGTAACTCCCGATCCTATAAGAATATTGGGATAAAAAGTAGCCTATGTTATTCCCAATGAATCAATGTATCCTCACACCAAGTTTCATCAAAATCGTTCCAGTAATTTCGGAGCCTATTCGTTACAAACAAAGAAACTTTCCTCTGTATTACAGGTATTAGACTGATCAATTCTTTATCGTAAACACCATTTTTAAATCACATTAAATATAAAAAACAAAGCTTAAGTCTAAGTGTTACAAAGGGCGGCCTTATCGCTCAAAGCGATCTCTTCCAGGCAACCTATTAGTGTAGATGTACCTACATAGATACGATAAAATAAAAATACTGTAACATACGTTCCTTCTGAAATTAATATAAATTTATATCAATTAATATCAATGCCTGTGTTCATGGAATACCTTCATGAACTATTTCAGGACGCGTCGGAATTAATTTGCCCTGGACCGACCTAATCTGATGAAGCTAGCGTCCATCACGAATTCAGTGGGCGACGTTTTAGGACGATTATTTGTATTTATTATGTAGGCAGTAGTTTTAGCTTTGTATTTTAGGTACCTAAAGTAAAATAAGTTATTATCATTGCAATAGAGTCTCCTTTTCAGTTACCCTTAGGCATAAAATCATAATGTTTTATTTCTAATTAGTTCTTTTTCCGGCTTTTATCACAATTTATTTGGGGTCAGTCGTGGCAATATCTGTTACTTTTCATTAGCGAAATCGCCAATCGGCAGATTATTTTGAATGAAATTGACACAAAGCATTGTTTGAAATTGGAGTAGGTGTATTATACTATACACAATACACACACATAACACAAGTCTAGTTACTTAGTTTGGGGCTAGATGGCGATGTGTGGAATGTCCTGCAATATTTATTTATTATCTTGTCTAAGGGGCTGGTTAGAAAAGAAATAAAATTATTGTTCACAATTGTAGCAGTTTAATTTCCTTGTTCTAGATGCACATCGCACATAGTTTTCGTGTGTGAATCGTCGAGTACAGTTGAAAACGAACGAGGTAGGGGCTCGCTGCACTCCATCAGGCGAGGGTCTTTGGATGTCCGCTCCGTGGCTTCGGATGGCTTACGTAGGACATCGCTGGCCAAACTACAGGGATTGCCGCTTGAAGCACCTATCACGAAGGTTTGTTTTTGATAATAGGCTTTGTACGACTTGGGTATATGGCCAGTGTCAATCCTTTATCTACTCTAATGTGCTAATGTCTATCTAATATTATAAAGAGGAAATATTTGATTGTTTGTTTAAATTGAATAGGATCCGAAACTACTGGACCGAATTTGATGAAACATGATATGAGAAAATATTGATTCATTGGGAGTAACTTACGCAACTTTTCATCTCGATATTCCCACGGTATCGGGACTTACTCTGATGAAACCGCATGGCGCCGCTAGTTTTAAATAAAGTCATGGTCTGATGTTTAGGTATAATAAAGTTTATCGCTACCTAGGACGGTATGGTAAGTTAAAGATGCATCGTAAACTGTTGCTTCCCTACTTCTAGCGAATATAAACAGTATCTTAACGTCCTTTTGGAAAGTTTGGCTTGATGCCAGACATTTGCAGGTGCTATTACTCTGGGTTCTGAATATTTGACAGGTACAGCGGCGCATATCAAGTTTTCTTATGTAAAAATAAATTTTACTTGCAACTTCATCCACGTAGGAGTTGAATTTTCGAAAATTCTTTCTTAGCGGACCACCCTGAGGTATCCCCTTTTCAGCAAAAAAAGAATTAACTCAATCGGTTGAGACGTCTTCGAGCTAATCGGGGAACATACATAAAAAATATATAAGTACCTACCTATAATACCTATATGAAGAATTGAGAACGTCATTTTGGTTGTATGTGCACCCTTTTTTGAAGTAGGTTAAGAGGAATGGGTACCGGGGGCTTTCTCCATACAAACTATTACAAACGTAATCAACTGTCAGGTGTCAAGTGTCTGTTATAGGTTTTACGGCACAATAATATTTTTGCTAGTGTCATTATCCAGGGAGAAAACAGTTGATTACTTTTGTATAGAGAGAGCGCAGGTACCCTTTTACCTTTGAAGTCAGTAAAACACATGATTTGTATTATAAGCACTTATTTTTCAGGCTAAAATAACTCAGTGAAAAATATTTTTCCTAAGCTTCAGAAATAAAAGGCCCCCCTGGGTTTTATGTCCCAAAACCCGTATTTTTATGGATATTAAGCGGTTCTTTTAACATTAGTTTAACACTTCTTGTTGTTTGTCCTCTAGTACTAGCTAGAGCTTTTAGTTTGACGACCTATAAGTAGATACCTTAGCTTTGAGAGGTCTGTGCTCTGTAATGGCACATTAACTTGCACCTTACCCATACCTATCACACCGCACCGTGAGTATAATAAAAAACTCTGCAACCCCCTTAAGTACTCTGCAATCCCGCTTGGGTACCGCCAGGATATCAAAATATTTTTGACGTGACAATGTTTTATAAATCGATGAACACCGGCATTCACAAAAAAGTGTTACGTCATCGCTCACGTTCCGTTATTGACATGGGGGTTACCATCAATGTTTTCTTAAATGACGTTGTCACGTAAAAAAAATTATAAAAATGCCCTACTTACTGAATATTTATGGAATTTTCAACGTGGCAACACCACAACTTAAGCTCAGCTTAATTTTCCTAAACTTTTTTTTTTCATAATAAAAAGGTACTTACCTAATTATTTTCCCATTTTACAATATTCATGGGTTGTGAGTTTTTTTTTCATAATTTCTAAGTTATTTTTTGGTAATATCCAGGGGTCCAAGGGTACTTAGATCAAATATACCTAACAGGGTCTTATTTAGTGTATGTCACTTGTTAAATTAAAAGGCGATATTGCTAAAGTGTAGGTTGTCCGTATATATCTCGGTTCAATTTATTTCTAGACGTGTCTGGGGATGGTAATATATCTTGATAAATTATACCTATTCTAAGCTCCATCCTGATATTAGATACGTATCGTGAATTACCTACTGGACTTGATAGATGTTATAAGCATACGCCAATCTGACTTGAAGAAGGAAAAAAAAATTGGTTGTCTGTAAAGTTGGTTTACGGACGATAATTTTACGTGATAACGTCATAAGAAAACGATGAACAATTGAGATTGTTTTTGTTATTACTTTATAGGGTTTTTTTTCTTATTTTTTTCCGTTACTTTATTTTTTTTTCCCTTTTGTAAGTCTTTTATTCGTCACTCGTCACCATAACACCAAGTTACCATGACGCATGACTTCACACAATATTACCGTGACACTTTTTTGTGAATGCAGGTGTTCCATCAATTTATTACGACCCAGTTGGCACAATAGTCACCATGCCGGACTGCCAAACAAAGGGTTGCGGGTTCGATTCCCGCCTCAGACAAGTATTTATGCTTAGATATTTGACTGTGGTCTGGTTGTTTCTATGTATTATAAGTATATATTTACAAAAGAAAAGTATATAAGTAGTATATCCGTTGTCTAGCACCCATAACACAAGTCTAGTTACTTAGCTTGGGGCTAGATGGCGATGTGTGGAATGTCCTGCAATATTTATTTATTTATTTTATTTATTAGACATTACGTCAAAAGCTTGATTGCAGCTTACTGTAACAATCTATTTTAATTATTAATTCACAAATAACGGCAATACTATTATTATAAGGAATGACGAAGAAAACGTTTAGAACAAAATCATTCTGAGACATTCAAGTCAAAATCTTTGATTTCACCCGTGTAAGTCCCGATCCCGAGGGAATTTCGGGATCAAACGTTTTCTATGTTTTTTTTTTCATTCCCTTAACTAACACTAAGCCGATTTTCATCCGAATCGGTTCAGTCGTTTGACCGTGAAGCGGGAACGAGTTTCACGACTACAACGACTTTACAACGGGCTTTAACGACTTCGTAATCTCTGTTTTTGTTGCAAATAAATCTTATTCTTATTCAAACAAATAAACAAACTTTCGGATATATAATACTAGCGACCTGCCCCGGCTTCGCACGGCTATATTATGCATGTATTATACATTAAACCTTCCTCTTGAATCACCCTATCCTTTAAAAAAAACCGCATCAAAATCCGTTGCGAAGTTTTAAAGATCTAAGTATACAAAAGGAATTAGGGATATAGGGATATAGGGACGGCGAAAAGTGACTTTATTTTATAAGACCCGCCCCGGTTTCGCACGGCTATATTATATTGTATTATACATATAAACCTTCCTCTTGAATCACTCTATCTATTAAAACAAACCGCATCAAAATCCGTTGCGTAGTTTTAAAGATTTAAGCATCAAAGGGAAATAAGGACATAGGGACATAGGGACGGCGAAAAGTGACTTTATTTTATACTATGTAGTGATAGTGATTAGTTAGGATAGCAAACCTCTTTTCTTTCTTTCTTAGTTACAAAATTACAACACGGGGTATAAAATTACGCAATTCTTAACAATTTTGATATCGCATTTTCTAATTAGACTTTGAATTCATAATTATTGAATTTTGATATCATAAACTTACTTTACCAAAACAGACACTTACTTTGTCAATAAAATTATGATGATACATAGGCATATTATATATATACTTGCCTACTTCTTTTTTTATACGACCCTGAAAACTCAAAACTTTACAAAGATCAATAATTGAAAATATCTCTAAAAATTCTTTGCATCTTATTAAACTGGGCAGCGGAAAAGTTTGATCCAATTTTCTTTATCGTTTATTATTTATGATCGTAAAAAAGGCGATTAGGAAAAGTAACTCAGATGTTTAAACTTTCTTAGAGGCCTTTTTCGCAGTCATTTACAAAAAGATAAAACAAATTAGGGGTATTTATTTGATTAGTATCTTACAGCTGTTGCCTAATTAAACAATTTTCTTGGAAATAGGGTACATAATTAGAAGAATTATTGTTAGGATTAAAATATCATGAAAACTTTTTTACGCTGCCGTAATTTAAAAATGCTGTAATACTTAGTACATAACAAGTGTGGTAAATTGATCATTGCATAGAGGTGGCGAAGTATCATTTATAACACATCGTATATTTTTTTATCACAGTTGCAAGTAAAAGAAAAAACGTGTTAAAATAATAAAAAGTTAACAAAATATTTGTGTTTAAGGCGGAAATCAGGTCTAGGTCCAGTTTATTTTCTTTAAGAATTTTAAAATTCGAACTATTTTTGCTGGCTTAAAAACTCTTTGTTGGTATCTACCTTTTTTATACATTAAAACATGTAAAACATACATAACAATATGTGATTAGCCGTTAGATACGAATTTAACTTATCGGGATAACTTTACAGCACTTTTGCTTTATGTATGGTATGGATTATGAGCCTAAAAGCGGTTTAACCTTATGAGCAACTGTGATAAAAAGCATGAGGTTTTTATCACAGTTGCTCATAAGGGTATATAGTGGTGAAGTTGAGCGTCTCAATTACTTTAGCAATTATTTAATAGGTAGACTACAATGTTATAAATTTTATAGTCAGACTTTCATAATAATCGTCAGGGCATTCTCGATGGAGCAATTTTTATTATACTTATAACTTTTGATTCACCACTTTATCAAGCTTGCATAAAAGCTGAATATTACTAAATGTTTAGTTACAGGAAACGATGACCGATAAAAAATTACAAATAGCAATCCATTATCAATCAAACCGCACATCATCACAGTAACGTTTGAAAATTGTGCAGGGAGAAATCATTTAGTTTTTGTGGTGAAGAAAATTCGTAGAAAAATTGATACGTAGCTGTAAGTAATTATGTACGTACCTATGTATACCTATTATCCATCATTTTAGTTTAAAATATGAACCAAAGAACGTTTTTAAATATACCCACAATGGCATAACATGAAGAGTAAAACAGACCAGCGAAAAAAACATTCAGTCTGCATTTTAGGTAAACGTAGGTAATAAGCTAAATGCAGATGAATTAAAAGTTTCCATTTTATATTATAAAAGGCAAACTCATTTCCCTGTGTATTTGAAATACTAATGAACGCTCAAAACTTCGAATACAGGAAGTATGTTTGGAAAACGTAACTAGATACGTTTAACTTGCTTTGTTTGTTTAAAGGTAGGTTTTTTGCTAAATACGAATTTGCTTTCTATGTGCAGTGATGTGATATTCCTTAATATCCTTGTATTTTCATACTAAATTTAATATTATTATTGATAAATAAGATGTTAAAAGGATTTTGACCGAACGTGGTTTTTTTCACAGTTAATTGAAAACATGTTTTTTGTTTTTATTTTGTGGAGCTCGATATTTTGATGCTGTTAAAAGCATAATTTTCACGAGACTGAAATTCAAACTCCACAAAATAAAAAACAATAAACATAGAAAATATACCGTTTTAATTTACTTTAGAAGATGCTTAAATTGTTCTACAATCATTCAAGTATCATCACTATATAGTTAAAACAAAGTCGGTTTTTCTGTCCCTATATCCCTTTGTATGCTTAAATCTTTAAAACTACGCAACGGATTTTGATGCGGTTTTTTAAGTGATTCAAGAGGAGTTTTATATGTATAATACATGCATACTCGTAATATAGCCGTGCGAAGCCGGGACGGGTCGCTAGTATAAAACAAGTCTTTAAATAAATCGGTTGCTAAGTAGTTCAGACAATCTGAAGCAGGTATCATAAACCTCGGTCCACCTTAAACTTTACCACCGTTTTCTACTATCACAATTTATTTTCATACCTCAAAAAAATACAAAATTAACATACAACCAAATAAAATATCGCTAACATAGTAATCACAATAAATACTCCATCCAGAGCGTCTCCACGCGGCATGGTCCCCAAAAGGCTGGCGGCATTCCCTCTCTGGATAGCCAGGCTTACCTTTATGAGTGAAGAAGCCGCCCGACGCGACGCCGCATTAAGACGCCCTGCTTAAAAATTAAAGGGCACTTGGGCCCATTTATTATGCTATAGTCACACCTTAAAACCTCTATTCTTGTGATCTTCCAGGTGATATCCCTCCTCTCAGCAGCGACAGAAGGAGCGCCTCCTTCAACGGTAGCCTGCATAGAACGTGCCGTCGACATGCTGCGTACTTCCGAACTCTATTCGCCACAAATGAGAGACGAACCTAAGCTGAGAGTCGAGGATCCTATTGCCACTGATCTGATAGGGGCTTTGCTATCGGTAAGTTGATGGTGGTTAACAGCATGAGCTTTTTGAAGTGTGGTTTGTTTATAGAATAACGACGTATTTGTGGCATAGTAGGTACTTTTTATTGGACCTTTGCGTAAGTATTCACGCTCTTTTTAAAATTCAACTTTAGACTCGATATAAAGCCTAATTATGAGTTATTTATCATTTTACATTCCTTATCTTTATACATTTAGGTACTTACCTACTCTTAAAATTGTACCTACAGTTTAATCCTATGCTAAATTTTCGTGTTCATATCCCAATAGTTTGGTATAATTAAAATTTTCAATCAATGTAAATATTGGTGCCAATAGTTTCGCTCCCCGAACCTTTATCCTAAAATTTTGTTCATTAAAATATGCATGAATTATTTAAATGAAATCCCAGATTATAATTTTATATCTATCTAACTTTTATGATAAAAGCAGACTACAAACTTTTACATAAAGGCAACGAACGATAGCTCGCGGACTATTCTTGACGGTAGACTTTTCTTTTTTTAGCCTTTAAATTAAATGGTTTATCTAAAAATCTGATGATAAGTGAGTAGTCTGATTTTAATGGATTTTACCCATAATGATCTGTATTTTTGGAATAATATTATTATACATTTTGGTTTAGTATGATTTAATAATTTATGTAAAGATATTATGTTGTATATATGTAAACGTATTATATTTACTAACATGTACATTTATTTTGTTCACAACCCTGTTCGGCATTGGATAGCGGGATCAAGCAAACTCAAACCTTATGTTTATGGTAGGAGGTTTTAAAATTCAATTGTCTTTAATACCTTCTATCTTCTTAGACTGCCAATTAGTAAAATAGTTTTTGATGGTTTCTCAAGTTTTGTTATTTTAGAAACATCATTACGGACATCTAATGTATTAAAATCTACTTCATTTGTTTGGCTGATATAATCCTTAAGAGGAAAGGGTATACCGACGTTCTCTACATACAAACGTAGTCAACTGTTTCCTCCCTGGATATTGACATTATAGTAAATATTTTTGTTGCATAAACCTTATAACTGCCATGACCATTGACCATGCATGTTTTAGTTTTTTATTTTTTAAATCTTTTTTCTATGATAATTAGAAAATGAATAAAACTAAGTCATGGCAGTTATAGGTTTTATGTCACAAAAATATTGGTGCTAGTGTCACTATCCAGGGAGGAAACAGTCGGCTAGGAGGTACGTTTATTTAGAGAAAGTGCCCGCGCCGCCCCGGTCCCTTTCACCTTTAAAGACGCATTTACGATTAGATGCGCCTGAAGTATCTAGACTGACTTTTAACTCAAAATGGTCGTTACTTTAGACATCAGGACAAAGACAAATAAAGTCAACCTTATTTCTATGAAAATAAGCTTTAGGTACATGAATTAGCAAAACAAGGTCGAAGATTGATGATCAAATTTTGTGGTTTATGGAGTAATTGTGAATATTTTTGCCTTATCTTTTTTATACTAACTAATGTTAAATATTTCTATTTTATCGTAGTATATTTTTTATTATTAAAAATCTTCTGGTTATTGAGATCTTTGTACCGAAAGTCGGCCTATTTTCATAGTTTTTGCGGGAAGAGGCTACGGAAAACATATTTTTTTTTGTATTAAACGTATTCTATATTATTTTATAATTATTTTTATACACTCTACAGATAAGTGTTGTCTGATTTATTTGGTATCTTTAAAATATGTAAAACTTTGACGTATAAACCGGAAAATGAACCGGAACCTGCTATAATAATAATAATTCATTTATTTCAGATTAAATTACAATTCAATTAATCCATATGCAAGTTTGTCATTACTAAAATAGATCCATTTAAAAAATAATAATAATAATAAACAAAAAATAATTAATAAATAAAGGAAATAAACAAGATCAGAAATCTTACAAACTACAAAATTAAATGTCAACAGTGAATAAAATAAAATAAAATTTGTTACATTAATTCATCCCAAATAAAATAAAATAATCACAACAAGATACTAATAAATAATCAACATTAAATTACGTAAAAATATATATATATAAAATAAATATATTTGCCACTTTCCGTAAATGCGTCCTTCTATTTAGAACATGAATTGATTTGAGAAGTTTTTATACAAACTGTTTTACGCGTTCATGGAACGGAATCATAGTCGTAGATCCTTTAATAAGTTGTCCGTAGTGTAGTTTATAAAATAAACAACCATGGGATGTGCCTTTCAGAACTGACGAGCGTGCGTAATCTTTACTAGTGTTTACTGTGTAAACGTTGTATTAAAGTGCGCGTGATATGATAGATCTAGTGAGAAATAGACTAAGAAAGAAAAATCTCAGTAGATCCACAATTTGAAATCTGGATCGAATGAGAAACAAATGGTTGTCTGTAAAGTCGGTTTACAAACGATAATTTTACGTGATAACGTCATAAGGAAACGATGAACAATAATAATTGGTTTCTTTTTTATTATTCCTTTTCTTTTAATGTTTTTTTTTCCTTTATATAATAAGTCTTCTATTCGTCACTCGTCACACCATAACACAAGCCCAGATGAGCGATATTATTATTAAATACTCTGGTTCCTAAGTTACCATGACGCGTCTGGTCATATTACCATGACGCATGACGTGACACAATATTACCGTGAAACTTTTGTGCGAACGCAGGTGTTCCACTTTAATAGACGTTATCACGTTAAAAATATCTCACTAGATCGATCCTGGATCTGGCCCTTGGATCTTCTGAGAATGAACCGCGCTTAAGGTGAAAGGGTACCGGGCGCTCTCTCCATACAAACGTAGTCGACTGTTTCCTCCCTGGATAATGACACTAGCACAAATATTTTTGTGCCATAAAACCTATAACTGCCATGACTATGCTCCTATTTTTTTTTTTTAATTTTCTAATTATCATAGAAATTAAGATTAAATAAAAATAGGGCATGGTAATGGCCGTTATAAGTTTTATGCCCCAAAAATATTTGCTCTAGTGTCATTATCCAGGGAGAAAACAGTCGACTACGTTTGTAATACTTTGTATGGAAAAAGCCCCCGGTACCCTTTCCTCTTAAGCCATCCAGCAACGCACACTGACGCACTTTGTTTAATACATATACACACAAGTAAGAAATAAACGCGCTCGTGGTTTCAAACTATACAAGTACTGCGGCATCCGCTTAGTCTTCTACGTAAATTAACAAGAAATAACTAATTAGTACATACTTAGATTGCTAATAGTAACTTGACTAATCTTTAGAAGTAGGATGCTTGTTAGTAGGTAAAATTTTCTCTATTACCTATTTCTGTTCGTAATTAATTTTCAAACTAAAACCTCTTCGTATAACACTGAATGTTATTAAGTTTTTTTTTTCAAAGCTTTACCTTCTATTATTATTTTGCATGAATACTTTTAAGCCCTCTAAGGACTTATTTTCGGTAAATATTTATATTTTATTTTGTTCCTTTGGAATTGTTTTTATAAGAACTCAATTTGAATTTCCATTATTATATTTATTTATATAGATGGTTTTTAAATCTTTTCTGGATCAAACTTCTCTTACCTTATTTGGTATTCGCGATCATCTAGTCACGTTTTGATAACTGTAGTCAGTGATACAATATTGTCATTAAAATTGTATGAAGTACAGCAACCAGTGAAGGGTTAATATCTGTCTTTTCAAAGGATTTATTGCAGTTTTCTTTTCTTACAGCAAGGGCCTACAAACGTGTTGTCATCAAGGAGAAGCAGTAACGACTCAACCGTTGTCAGGTCTCAAACGAATAGGTCCAATATTAAACATAAGGTATGAATAACTTCCAAGATTTCATATTTTTATAACTTGTTATCCCTGAAAAAAAAAGAGCTTTCCCTTATTTCTGTCTGTCTGAGCACGCGCTATCATAGCTCCAAAAATAATTTAGGTAAGTATATGCAATATGCATTTTATTTATCCTAAAAGATGAATATTGTGTGTGCCGTTTAAAATGAGGTAAATAGGTATGTGAGCCATTTAAAAGTTTATGGAATATGGGTTTTTTTTTAATTTTGCCAGTCAGCAAACTCTTGAGGTTCTTGTTCATCATCATGTCAGTTACCAAGACCATAAAGCCTTCACAATTTTGTTCTCTTTTACAGACAACAGGCCAAGTCCGTGATCTCCTCGACACAGCTTTAAGCTGGGACTTCGAGATATTCCGCCTCGAAGACCTAACCCGAGGCAGGCCATTAGCCCACCTTGGAATAGCCCTCATGGGTGGACGGTTCGATGTTTGTTCGGCGTTAGAGTGCGATGAACGGACGTTGCTGCACTGGCTGACGGTGATCGAGACAAACTACCATGCGGTGAATACGTATCATAACTCTACTCATGCTGCTGATGTGCTTCAGGTGAGAAAGGACCAAAAATTATTTGGATGGTGAATTTGCGAAAGCAGAATTTCATGTAATATTTTTCCAGGCCGTAGCATACTTCCTGGAGAAGGATCGACTGAAGACACTACTAGAACCACTAGAAGCAGCAGCAGCTCTAATATCGGCTGCTGCTCATGATATAGACCATCCTGGAACATCGTCCGCTTTCCTCTGTAACTCGCGGCATCCTCTCGCGGTGCTGTATAATGACGTCTGCGTGCTGGAGTCTCACCATGCGGCGTTGACATTTAAACTAACGCTCAGTGAGTATTTTCGAAATATTATGAACTGTGTACAAAAAAATTTGGCGAGATTCTTGTGTATTCTTCAGTGTTCTTAAATAAGTCCAACCAGCTACTAAAGCTGCGCTATAATGCCTTACCAAGCTGCGGTCAATTTATGAACAGTTTTTCTATTTATACAACTGCGATTATTATTCATCTACAAGATTTGTTATTGTCAGTATTCTCACTGCAGATTGTTATTCTCCAATTCCTTTTTTACGTTGAAATGGTTTAGGTACTTTGTATCTCGTTTAACAGATGATGACCGCGTAAACATATTCAAGAATCTCGACCGCGAGACGTACAAGCAAGCTCGGCACAACGTGGTAGACATGATCCTGGCTACCGAGATGACGAAGCACTTCGAACATCTCGCTAAATTCGTCAACGTATTCTACGCCAAATCGGCGGGAAGCAAGGAGGACGGCATGCATACTGACGTAAGTGGAACTAGCAATGGGTTATTAACAGATTCCAATAACCGAACTCAGAAGACACTTTTACGATTAAGATCCACTATTTCTGTAAGTTATTTCTACTTTCAGGACATTTTGGTTTATTCATATTGCCCATGGTATTATTTTGATTGAAATATAAGATTATTTTGCATTATCAAAACAGATTTAATAGTTGCCTATATCGATGACATGTGAATTTGCAGGAACCTCTGTCTCTAGATACATCAGCACTAAACCAACCTGAGAACGTGATTCTAGTGAAGCGAATGATGATCAAATGTGCCGATGTTTCCAACGCATCAAGGCCACAGAAGTTCGCCTTCGAATGGGCAAGAAGGTATGTCAAAGATTACTAAATAAAAAAAGATGATAAATTACTAACACAAAATCTTATAACCCCAATCTAGGCAGATGATAGAATATCAGCCGATGCATCTTCTGAAACTAATAAATCCTTTGTAAATTTTTAGGATCGCGGAGGAATATTTCCTACAGACGGATGAGGAGAAAGCTAAGGATCTTCCGGTTGTGATGCCGATGTTTGACCGAGCGACTTGTTCCATCCCGCGCTCGCAGATCGGTTTCATAGATTATATCATTATTGACATGATGGAGGCTTGGGCTGGTTAGTCATATTGCATTTATAATGAAAACTTCGAAATCTACTTTATTTCTTGCGTTATTTTTCCTTATTTCTTTTTGACCTCTGTTATACTCACAATGTCAAATGTTCAAAGACTCGATAAGTATATAAAATAATGTACAAAGATAGTCAATCAATACCGTATTTGGGACATTAATATGACAAAGTACGGGCGAAGCAGCAGACTTGCTGTTCTTCTGTCTTCTTCTTCATAACTTTAGTCTAATCTCTCTCTATTTCATTTCCAGCATTTATCGACATGCCAGAACTAGTAAATCACGCTCGTAACAACCACCAACGTTGGCGTGAATTAGATGAAGCGGGAGTCACAACGTTAGCCGATGTGAAGCGAGCGCAACGACAGACTGCAATCCAAGCCCCGCCGACTACTACGTCTGAACCAACTGCAGAGGAATGACCGGCAACATATAATATGCTAAAGAAATTTACTAGGGAATTCGTGTATGGAGCCCATCGTGCAAGTGTTTAGAAATGTAAATATAAGAAGCAAGAAACGGCATAAATATCTTACTAAATTTAATAGGGTCCATCAAACAATTACTAAAGTATTTGATTTGATGAGAGAACAAAAAGTTTGAATAGCTAAAATCCTAGTACATTTCTTATTGAGACAAGATGAAATTAATATGATTCAATGTCGTCCAAAATTAATGATAGTAGGTATTCGACTATAAAATGGTAAGACGTCGCGCTTAATAGTGCCTGATGATGAGTCACATCTTGTGTTGAAAGGGGCCATGGTAGAAATGACATTAGAATGATTTCATTTTTGTTCCAGTTGCAAATTACAATGAAGAATCAATTTCTGACAACTTATAACTTAGTACTTAACCGAAATGTTAAGTATAATCAGTTTGAAGTAATTTTAATGCATTTATCAAATAAAAAATATAAATATGTGTTATATTTATGCAACTGGAACGATCTAGGAAAAGATCAAAAATATGAAAGTATTCAGAGGACGAATTTGGTAGATGAGGAAAATAAAGACTAAAAAGCCGAGTAGGCATAAAAAATTATGACTCGCGATGTCCAAATCAAGTTAGAATGACTGGCACCGAACGGTTGCTTTAGACGTGCACAAAATACTATGAAACTCCTTTGTAGAAGAGTTTTATTTAATCTTCACTATAATATATGATGTCTTTTGAGTCACTATATTAAGAGGAAAGAGTACCGGGCGCTCTCTCCATACAAACGTAGTCGATTCCTCCCTGGATAATAACACTATAGCAAATATTTTTGTTGCACAAAACTTATAACTGCCATGACCATGCCCATATGTTTCGTTTTTAAAATCTTAATTTCTATGATAATTAGAAAATTTAACCAAGACATAGGGGCATAGTCATGGCAGTTATAGGTTTTATGCAACGAAAATATTTGAGCTAGTGTCATTATCGAGGGAGGAAACAGTCGACTACGTTTGTATAGAGAGAGCGCCGGTACCCTTTCACCTCAATACCTATACCTAATTATTATGTTCTTTGACGTATTTTAGATCTTTTAGATTTCCAACTTTATCTAAAGTGATTATTCGATGTATGGTAAGCCAGCGATTAAATTGTAAATTGAAGTCTGAAATAACAGGCATGACTTATGCCAACGGAGTTCAACGGACTTACAGTAAATACGCTTATTTTACATCCGGGTTAATTATAATATAACCACGGAATTGTTGGTATCTACTTTTGAAAGTAGCTGTACTTATTTGTAAGAATATTAATCAATATAAAAAAATATTCTATATCGATGTATTTAACGTTAATATTGGTGTTATCTAAAATTGTGATGCTCTATGCCATTTACACGGGTAGATAAAACGTAACATTTTGTTAGAATATGATGTTATTTGAGATCAGTCGATTTTAAAATGTAAGATTGTATTGGATTTTAATTATAGTAGGTATAATTATTACTGTTTCCGTGATATGTGTGCCATATATAAGAATTGGCCAATTCATATTGTAGTTATTTTATTCCATGTTGTTCAATTTCATATCTTGCATCCCATGACAGACATATATACGTACCTACTCCTATATTGGCTATTATAGTGTGTATTTTATGGCATATACTACCTCTCATACAGCTTTTTTCTTTGGTTTCATATACGTACATTAAGTATTAGCATCGAACCGCATCTTTCACCTTGTTATTATATCGGGTTAAAAGTATTTCATGTTAATTGCCAGCCTGCCTAGCATGAAGACCAAAACACTATACGATAAAGCGATATCACGCGATATAACTACATCAACTCTCAAAATATGATTGATAAAGCCGCCGTGTTGAATTTTTATTATAAATTGCGATTAAAAATATGATAAAAATTCAACATGGCGGCTTTATCTATCATATTTTGAGAGTTGATGTAGTTATATCGCTTTATCGTATCGTGTTTTGGTCTTCATGCTAGGCTAGCAGGATTCCATTAATTATCATATCCAAATTGTTTTTATAGGTTCGGATATTATTACCCATTACAAACAGGCATTCAAATATCCTAACTTTCTCTATTTATTTATGGAATATTGTCATAAACATCCCCTGTACCCCATACATCAGAGTTTCTTCTAATTCAGTCACTAAAATTGTATCTAATGGAGGTCCTAAAAAGGCCTAAACATGACCTTTAGGTAACATTAACTTCATTTTTATTTCTTATAACTATTTTATCTTCCATTGATAAATAAATAAATTGACATTCTTCAAATCAATTAGGTAGGTACTCTATAATTAAATATATAATAAGTATTTATACCCTAATCCTATTTATAGAATTTGTCGGTCCATTTTAAACTTGAGCTTTCTAAAATTCCTATTTTTGTATGAATAACTTTTGTACCAACTCTTCCTAGACCCTTAACCATATCAAAATTCTACTTTTCAATTTTTTTCGAAAAATCTTTAATTGTTTTTCATTCCTGTGAAATATAACTTTTTATACACATACTTATCTATACTAATATTATAAAGCTGAAGAGTTTGTTTGTTTGTTTGTTTGTTTGAACGCGCTAATCTCAGGAACTGCTCGTTCGAATTGAAAAAATCTTTTTGTGTTGGATAGTCCATTTATCGAGGAAGGTTATAGGCTACTTTTTATCCCGATATTCCCACGGGATCGGGAGTTACGCGGGTGAAACCGCGGAGCGCAGCTAGTAAACTATAAATGTTATAGTTATAAGCTATTTATGAGTAAACTTGTTTTGAATGTTTAACTTGAATTTCTTAGTATAATTTAATATAATCGAATAAGGTTCTAACATAACATAGTAACTAAATATTCGTCTTTATGACGCTGGTATTATTAAATAACAATATTAATGTAGTTTGTAATACATAAAAAGATCATACGCTTTTTGTGCTCAAATCGGTCTAAAATTATATAAATTATGTGTATTAAATGTTCAACTTTTTAAATGACTTACTGTAGATTTTTTGCTACTTCATATTATAGTTTTGACTTGACTATCAATATGTTTAGATCGACGTGTTCAATCTCATATTTTATAAATAACATAATTTTTTATGAAACCAAAATGTTAACGCCTACTAACAATATAATCAATTTTAATAATTGTTAGCTCAATTTTTAGAGACGTAAAAATGGAGTTTATTTGAATGTTAGAGGCAGTATACATAATCGATGTTTAAGTTTAGCTTACTTTATAATATTATATTTACAATGCAGTTTATTTGGTAACGAGACAGAATTGTGCGAACTTCATTTTTATCTAGCTTTAGTCGAGCTATGAAGTTAGCCCACAAAAAAAATTGTTTATCAATTTCTCCACAATAACAATAAGTACCTACGTAAAACAATATCAACAAATGTTGCTAAAAAAAACTCTAATTCGCAAAGCAAGTAAAATGCATATCCTACATACATAGCGTAGTTAGTGGTTGTTGCACTCGTACGGTAAGCGGCAAGTCGCGAGTTCAAATCTCGCCTTGTTGCTTTTAGCGATGGATTTTCTTTGGAAATTTGTCAAGTAATTTGCTAAGAGATCTAACTAATTGATTATTGAGGAGACTACAAACGGCTACAGCTCTGTCCTCTGTTACCATTTTAGCTGCATAGTACAGTCACATTTATTAAGTGTCCAGGTAAGTAAATTTACTAAGTTTATTTTTTCGAAAACTGTTCAGTAATGGTTGTTTTTTTTTCAAGAAATCACTAAAACTTAAAAATCACTAAGTTTTAATGAATTTCCTCGCCAAGTATTATAAACCATTGAATAAATTCAATTTTGAAATTATACCTGGATCCCGAATGTGACTGTACTCGGATGATTCTGTCAGCTTAAGATGTTTAACATTTAAGGGGGCTGGTCCTCTATTGTCGAGTTAGTAATGTTGTGAGTTTTATAAGAGGATATGTGTGCATTGTAACATGTATAACTAAGTACCAATTAATTAATGTTATTGTAAAACCAATAAATATGAAAGCTTCTGATTTGAAGTCGAACAGTTTGTGATTTCATTATTTTTGTTCATCCATCCTTAAAAAATTGAAAGATACAAAATATGTCTAAAATTGCGCTGATAACAACATATTATGTGTGCATGGCGTCATCTGTCTGCCAGTTAATTGAAAAGTCGGTCAAGAGTTATAGATCGTCAAAAAACAAATGGCGGATGTGACGTCATAGCATAGAGCCACAACACCACCTTTTTAATTATGACTGTAGGCTTTGGGGCCCGCATGCAAGTAGGTATTTTATAATATTCTAAGAAAGAACAGTCAGATAAAAAAGTGAAATAGAACCAAGATATTTAATAATAAAAATATTAAAATTAATTAACTAGTTAAATAACAATAAAAATTAAATAAGTAGGTAACTGAAAAATACGTTACCAAAAACTTGCATATCCATCATCAATCAATTTAACTACTTATAAACATCATCTTAATATGTAAAAACGTTATACTGTGCTTTACTTTTATTAAATAAATAATTATAACACCAATATAAATAATTATAAAAATATAAAGATAACAACTACTTACTGAAATAAACATACCTAATTACATAAATCAGCCACAAATATTACATCACTTTTACTTGCTGTATAAAATAGTCATTAGGTAGGTAGTCTGTAAAAAGTACTAGGCAATCAGAAGTCCTTACAACTATGTTACGACTAACGCCCAGCGCACACCGCTGGAGGGGCGGCCGATCGCATTTGATGACAACAATTTAATATTAACCTTAACTACCTTGACATACGGTCAATATTAGAATGCGCGCATGTTCTTATAGTAGCTTGAGGGCGCTCCGACTACCGCGTGCGAATTTATTCTAATATTGACCGTATGGTAAAGATTTTAAGGTTTATATTAAATTGTAGTCTTCAAATGCTCGCTCCGTCGGGTACACCTTCTACTAAGTTCTGATAGCCTAGTACTTACAAACCAATTACTATCATAATTCTCGCAGTAGAGGAACGGAAATTGGTGGTGTATAAGGGCTTGCTCGCATACGAATCAGTATCTCCTACATAGTTCTTACACCCTGGTACAAACCTCTCATTATCTGCAAATTTTAATATCACTTACGTAAATCAGCCACGAATCTAAGATCACTTTAGTCTGTAAAAAGTACTAGGCAATCAGAAGTCAGTAGAAGGTATAAATCACATTTAATACATTATCTCTCTCTTTCTTTAATTGTTTCTCTGTATGTGTGTGTGATGACCTCGAAGGTATTGAAGAAGAGTAACCTTCTACTAGGTTCTGATAGCCTGGTATTTACAAACCAATTACTATCAAATTCACGCAGTAGAGGAACGGAAAGTGGTGGTGTGTAAGGGCTTTCTCTCATACGAATCGGTATACTTACCTCCTACATAGTTCTTACACCCTGGTACAAACCTCTCATTATCTGCAAATTTTGATATCACTTACGTAAATCAGCCACGAATCTAACATCACTTTAGTCTGTTAAATGTACTAGGCAATCAGAAGTCAGTAGAAGGTATAAATCACATTTAATCTCAGAATAAGGAAGAGCATTTAATACATTATGTCCCTCTTTCTTTGTTTCTCTGTATGTGTGTGTGATAATGGCCTTGAAGGTATTGAAGAAGAGTAACCTTCTACTAGGTTCTGATAGCCTAGTACTTACAAACCAATTACATACTATCAAATGCACGCAGTAGGGGAACGGAAAGTGGTGGTGTGTAAGGGCTTGCTCTCATACGAATCAGTATACCTCCTACATAGTTCTTACACCCTGGTACAAACCTCTCATTATCTGCAAATTTTAATATCACTTACGTAAATCAACCGCGAATCTAACATCACTTTAGTCTGTAAAAAGTACTAGGCAATCAGAAGTCAGTAGAAGGTATAAATCACATTTAATACATTATCTCTCTCTTTCTTTAATTGTTTCTCTGTATGTGTGTGTGATGGCCTTGAAGGTATTGAAGAAGAAGAAGACCTTCTACTAGATTCTGATAGCCTAGTAATTACAAACCAATTACTATCAAATTCACGCAGTAGGGGAACTGAAAGTGGTGGTGTGTAAAAGGCTTACTCTCATACGAATCAGTTTACCTCCTACATAGTTCTTTCATCCTGGTACAAACCTATTATCTGCATCATAAATGTTTAAACGAAAAAGTAGTACTATTTCTTCGCGGGAAACTAAGCCTACCTACTCTAAATTCATAATTAATACCGACCGATAATTTTGTTATGCTAATCCCCAACTTCTTTTGGGTATTAAGTTATTAGGTTTATTGCATTAAAATGAAAATTCTTTGGTTTAAACAAGACGTTTTTACGTCTCTATTATTGCTAAGAAAACCAACTCTCCTTTAACATTTCGCACAACTAGTCTAGACCTAGTTATGCCAGCAGCACAATGGTTAGGTCGTAAGTTAAAAGATCTTATTACTCAACTGTGTGGTAAGTTAATAAAACAATCAAAAGTCAATCATAAAACATTTTATTATAAACAATAATTATTTTAAAAAAAAACATACATTATATAACTTACAATTCCAACAATGTATCATAAATGCAACATATTCGGGCACTATAATACATAACCGCCTCCACCTTACAACGCATAAGGACTAATGTATACGAAATAATACACTGCAACAAGGACCTTAATGAATTTAACTGAGAGTTCATTTTTTATTATGAACTAGCGAACCGTTTAGTAGTTTTTTGTTACTTTAAGCGGCGCACGCGCATAAACCTTCCTCATGCATTAATATTTACCATTGGTATAAAAAAAATAGTTTTTGAGTTTATAGCGTAAGTAAATTATACAAGAGATACATAATAATTAGAAGCCCATTTTTTTTATTTTAAACAGATCAAAACCGGTATTCAACATATATTTTTTTCTTTTTTGGGCATTTTTATTAAGATCATTGTCGCATTGTAGGCACATTTGTCGATTACTAAAACAAAAAATAAAACTAAACAAAAAAGATACAAAATCGTCAACTGCGATATTAATTCAAATTCAAGTTTTACAGTACTATATAAAATCCTAAAGATCTTTGATAAAGTTTCCACGAGTTACAAGCTCTTTAATACAATTTTTTTGTCATTTTATTTTATAAAACTGTTTGTTTTGTTCATAATGCATTTAGAACGTGTAATACACTTTTTAAACTCGCACGATTTTATTCATAGTAATTGTTTTCCCGGCTCTTTATCGCGTATTTTTAAATCCCCTCGCGACTATGACTATTGTAACATAATCGAAACGTCGAAGAGAAATAATATCCGGGAAGTGGATTTAATTAAAAAGATTTGATGACAAACATCGGGACAGGTGAAGCTAAATTAAAGGTCGTAAAAACACACGATTAAGACCCGGGCAATAAAATACTATAACATACAGTACAGAATTCGTATTTTCAACTCAACGTAAAGATTGTCCGACTTTCGATGATGTTGGTGCGGTTATTTTTGACGTGATAACGTCTAATAAGTTGATGGAACACCTGCATTCACACAAAAGTGTCATGTTCCGGTAACATGACGCATCCCGTTCCCGATGTGACGTCATGCGTCATGGTAACATGAGAGTATTTATAATAATATCGCTCATCTGGGCTTGTGTTATGGTGACGAGTGACGAATAGAAGACTTATTTATAAGGAAAAAAATAAGTATAAAGAAAAAAATGGAAAAAAAATATATACAGAAATAACAAAAAAATCTCAATTTTTCATCGTTTTTTTATGACGTTATCACGTAAAATTATCGTCCGTCAACCGACTTTACAGACAATATTTTTTAACTTGCAAAACTGAAACATAGTTTTGGAAAAACTGCAAGCAGGTCTACTATAAAAATAAGGCGATAAGAAACCAGGACTAAATCTTGAAATATAATATTTTATATCCCTGGCCTCGCTTCACTCGGTCCATATGGAATGGAAGTCTATTAAATAAATATAATACAATAACAACTAAATATAAACCTAAATAATTCCTATAATGACGAAAATAATATTGAAATAGTACGGTCGTTAAAAAAAAATTGATGTAAATCTCCTTGTTGACCGTTATATTTTGTGTTCCTACCAAACGTTTATTTATACAAAAGAGGTTTATTCTAGACGTCTCGTCTAGGTCAACATATTTTTTCTAAAACTTTTGAAAATGGAATTTAGTTTTTTAGAATAAACCTCTTTTGTATTAGGTACAAAAGAGGTTTATTCTAGACGCCTAGGTCATATATTTTGTTCTAAAACTTTTGAAAATGGAATTTAGTTTTTTTAGAATAAACCTCTTTTGGATTAGGTACAAAAGAGGTTTATTCTAGATGTCTAGGTCAACATATTTAGTTCTAAAACTTTTGAAAATTCGATTTATTTTTTTAGAATAAACCTCTTTTGGATTAGGTACAAAAGAGGTTTATTCTAGATGTCTAGGTCAACGTATTTTGTTCTAACACTTTTGAAAATTCGATTTATATTTCCAAAATTTTATGGTTTTGTTTACTCAAGAATTAACTGTTTCTTAGATTTTTCCCCCGACTCAAACAAATCTCAAATGTTTAGGGGTCCCCCTCAATATTTAAGGCGCTCCTGTCCTATTAAAGTCAACACTTAAATGTCAATTAAAGGTGGACGCACATTGATCAGAGCCGAAAGAATCGATTTTTTGTCGTGCACGGGAAAAGGTACTTTATATTAATAGAGATAAGGTACATTTATATTTCAGACTCGGCCGCCTCTAACGATGCGGTCGATTCTGATGACGTCATCGGAAATACAAATGTAGGTATCTTATCTCTATCACTATAAGGTACCTTTTCCCGTGGACGGCAAAAATCCGATTCTTTCAATTGCAATTGACATCTGGGATTTATTTGTTCATTCTGTTTTGACTACTATTGTAAACATTACTGGTCTTTAATTCCAAAAACAGCTAATTTATAACTATACTCAAAAAAAAAAAAGAAATTAACAAAAATCGTAGAACAAAAGTTGTGCTCTTAGAACGTCTATAACCCCTTTTTCGTATTAAAAACCCTTCGTTGAAACAAGTTATATATTATCTTACTATTATATTTTGTTATGCTATAAGTCCCACCCTGTATCTAATATGAAGGTATAGCAGATTTAGCTGTTAGTCGATATGTAAATTAACAAACAGTCATCGACAAAAGTAAGGATGTTTTAAAAATTGATTGTATCGCTGACTGTATAACTTTTACAGCAAAATCAATAAAAAACTGGCCAAGTGCGAATCGGACTAGCGCACGAAGTGTATTTTTTGGTATTTGTTGTTATAGTGGCAACAGAAATACTTTATCTGTGAAAATTTCAACTGTCTAGCTATCACGGTTCATGAGATAACCTTGTGACAGACAGACAGTCGAGTCTTACGTATTTACAACCTACCCTATGAGATTGCATAGTGCGCGCGAACGCATAGAGCCGCAAATATTATAGTAAAGTGAAGAGAGCAGCACAAAATTAACCAATCATAGGGCCGCATTTAGCGCAGTGCGTTCACTTAACCAAGAGCAACTTAAATACTGTTTGTGAATTGGGGCGTTAGTAAAAAAAGTTCCCGATTTTACCCTTTTGGGTACGGAACCCTAAAACTGTTTAGTAGCTTAATTATTGAACCCTACCAAAGTTTTCAGGTACATATCGACTAACGAACTATCAAAAGATGATCCTATCTAACTGAACACATCATTATTAGCTCTTTTCATTTACCAACACTCTAAAGGACGATTTTTAAAGGTATATTTACACAAGATAATTCGAAACTATCGAATTATCTAGAAATTTTAACCCGACTTCAAAAAAGGAGATTATCATTAACTAGACGAAGAAACAATAAATAAAAAATGAAGTGAGAAGTTAACTCTAGAAATTTCACTCTCGAAGCTTCGACCTGTTTTTTTTTGTAACAAAGGTGCAACATGTGACTTTTGCCTTAAGAATGCGCGCGCATCTCCTAAATTTCACTCATCAATTTTTCATAACGCGCCTAAAAAAGTATACCTTCAAAAATTAAGTCAGTTGCAATTTTAATCAAACACGTTTTAGTCCAGTGTAGTAATGATAATGATTTTAAAGCGTTAAAGAGATGACCTCTTTTTTTGAAGTCGGTGAATAGTTTAATAATGGCGTAAATGGTACGAATTTATGGCTCAATTCGAAATAAGTACTAGATATATATTAGAGTGTATGGCCATTTCTCATTTTACTTTACAATTACACGCCAATTTTGTTCATGTTTACATTACAGTTTGAAAACATTGACACCTGTATTCACAATCAACCCTATCCCCCTTATTCCAAAACGAGGTTTAAGGATAGTCCGAGATGTGGATTTAAACCTTCGATTTAGATACAGATTAACTAGTGAACTGTAGTCTAAAAACTATCCTTAAAAATCTATAGGTATTTTATTTTATTTTATTTTATTCGGAAGACAAACAGCAATAATCACAAACATATAAATCAACCTTACTAACTAAAAAACCATTTACAAGTCTCCGCATATATATTGCTAAACGCTTAGACGCATCGCATAAAATACAGAAGTATCTACTTGACGAATAACTATTGAAATTAATAAAAATTAACAAAGAAAGGAATATATAGAAGTACTTAAAAAAGAGAAATTAAAAAAAAAAAAGTAAAAGCTATAATAATAAAAAACTAAACATGAAATAAAGAGTCCGCATAAATAAAGTTAAGAGTCCGCAATCAACCAACGATATATTAATGCTCTTTTAATACTGTAAGGGGAGGTGTTAAAGAGATCCAGTTCCGGGTAGTCAACCAGCGCATTGAGACTGTTTGCAGCTCTTATGAGAAAGGAATTCCGCCTATACTTAGTACCGCCACGCATAACACCTAGACGAGATGCCTTACGATTCTCTCGCAATATAGATCTAGGGGGCACCTTTATACACACCAGGGATAAAAGATAAGCCGAATCTACCTCTGATTGAGCAATTTTGCTATAAAGAACGATATCAGCTATCTTTCGTCTAACTTCGAGTGGAAGTGTGTGGTGCCTTCTACATCTAGCCTCATAGTTAGAATCGCAAATTTTACTCCGAAATTGCAGGTACCACATGAATTTGGTTTGTATAGTTTCTAGCCTTTTCACATAAGTTTTATAGTGTGGATTCCACACTTGTGAACAATATTCAAGGGTGCTACGTACATAAGAACAATATAATATTTTAATAACTTTGACGCTTTTAAATTGTGTGCTGAGCCGCTTGATGAACCCCAACGACTTGTAGGCTTTATTCGCTATAATGTCAACATGCTTCTCATATGACAGTTTTTTATCATGCGTCACCCCCAAGTCGCGAATCTCGTTAACGTTCACAAGGTTAGTTCTTTTAAGCTGGTACGCAAACATGACAGGAATGTACTTATGAGTGAAGGTCATAGCATAACACTTCGACACATTAAGGTCTAGTTTATTACGGTGACAATATACCTCAAGTCTCTTGAGATCCTCCTGTACCATCTGACAGTCGTTAAGAGATCTAATTGTTTTATACACTTTCATGTCATCAGCATACATGAGGAATTCTGAGGAGAGGAAACATGCGCCTATGTCGTTCACAAAGACGTTGAACATCAAAGGACCGAGTAGGGATCCTTGAGGAACACCAGATGGGACCTTGTTCCACGAAGAAGCATATCCGTTCACCACAACTTTTTGTGACCTATTGTCGACATAGGAACAAAACCACCTAAATAGGCTCCCATGTATTCCGGCTTTCAAAAGCTTTTGTAACAGGATCGAGTGATCAATTCGATCAAAAGCTTTGCTAAAGTCAGTAAAGATAGCATCTACTTGACCACCGGAATCCATGTTACGCGAGACGTATTCTGTGAAAGTTAATAAATTAGTGGTAGTTGATCTATTCTTAAGGAAACCGTGCTGTTGAGCTATAAAAGTTGGCTTTAAGAAAGCGTACAGTTGCGAATACACTACTCGTTCGAACAATTTAGCGAATATGCACAACTTAGAAATGGGCCTATAATTTTTAACGTCCTCTTTTCTCCCACCCTTATGTATAGGCGTTATGAAAGCGGATTTCCAAATTGCAGGTACGATGCCCTCACGAATAGACCTACGAAAAATGTAAACCAACGGCTCAACCAAGCTCTCACAGCACCTTGCTATAAATATGGGTGGTATCCTATCAGGCCCCGCACCTTTTCTTAGATCTATAGATTTGAGCAATTTCAATATTACCACGGGATCAATTTCAATGCTATTAATACAATCAGGAGAGGAAATATTTGTATCAATGATAATATCAGTCCGTTGTTGATCCATAGTAGTAGACGCAAGAAAGTTTGAATGAAAGTATTGACCAAACAAATCACAGATTCCGTCACCAGAGTCCGTAGATAACCCCTCGTACGTTAGAGTGGAAGGAAGGTTGTTAGTGCTACCCTTATTTGATTTTACAAATTTCCAGAAGAGCTTCGGATCCTTAATTATAGAACTTTCGATTGACCTGATATAAGTTTTGTAGCAATCTTCTTCCAAGAGTTTAGCTCTCCTGCGAAGTAAGGAGAACGCATCATAATCGTGAGCATTACCATAAACATGAAATTTTTTTAAAAACTTGTATTTTTCCTTTAATACTTTCTTCAATGGTGCCGTGTACCAAGGTGGGTACGAACTAGGGGCGTAATGCTTACGGGGTACGTGCTTATCTATTAAGTCATATAGGATCTTATAAAAATTATCGAGTGCCTCATCGAGCGTACAGTTTAGTAGAATCTTTTCCCACTCAGTTTCACTAAGCGATAAATTAATGGCCTGAAAGTTACCGGAAGGGAAGCAGTACCTTAAACTTGGCTGAATCGAGAGGTACTTTATATCAGATAGGGAAAGTGTGACACTCAGTGACTTATGATGGTCATCCTCCTTTATCAAAGGGTCATCACAACTATTGATTTCAAGCTGTGAGTTTGACAACACCCAATCCAGTACCCTATTATTAATGTTGTAACAGTAATTGAATTGATTGAAATTGCATTCCGTCAAAATATCAAAGAAATAGACCTGCGCATCCCCACTAATACCTGTCGGCTGTGATAAGTCATCATGTTCACTGGATGACCACTGTATATCACGCATATTGAAATCGCCCGTAACAATAAATATATCGTTAGGGCATGAGTCCACTATTAGCGATAGTTTGTCAGTAAAATTAGCCAGCTGAGAGCTAAAATTGTAACCTAATTTTTCGTCGCATAAATAAAGAGTACAAAAGTGTATCTTCTTAACATTACGACTTTTTGTTTTATATGTAACTGTGACCCATATATCCTCGGCGGAGGATGACCACTCCGAGCGGTGCGAAGCCGCGAGATCGCGCCGCACCGCTATTAGTACGCCACCGCCGTACAACTCACGGGTAGCTAAGTAATTTCTATCCCGCCTAAACACAATGTACCTATCATCAAATAACTCACAGTCGCCAATGCTATCTAACAACCAAGTTTCCGTGATTAAAATTACGTCATAATTATTAAGCAATACATTTCTTTTAAAATCCGTCTTTTTAGTACGCAACCCCCTTGTATTCTGATAATAAATACTGAGCTTCGTGTTAGCCATTTAAAACGTGTTTAACACAATAACTTGAATAAGTCTGATTAAACGAAACTAAACAACTATACAATGATGAAGCATACCAATTATTCATTTTAGTAGACACCCTAAAGTAGTAATATTTCCGCGTACTATATCTAAACAGTCGACCTAAATTGCAAAATCTATATTGTAAAAGTAAAAGTATTATTGTAAAATATGAAAATGTAAGATTAATAATATATTGCAAAAATAAGACTATTTGAATAAAAATATAAAAATCGGGTAGTTTACTAACGAACCTTGGACTCGGCAGCTCACACAATTGTCCATGTTCGATCCGCTCATACCGCGCATTCGCAAGCGATAGTGAACGAAAACGAAGCAGCATAGTGCATGCAATTTTTTGCTTTACGATATGACAAACTAATGCGGATCGTAGCGAGAAATGTATGCGCATAGTTGAACTTACGTATTGAAACTGGATGAACACCTCGGAGTGATGATGACGTACAAAGTTGAATGCGGCTCTCAAACTTTTTTCCATTGAATATTTACCAAAGTAAACGTAACAATTTAATATAAATAACAAGTTTATATATTTTTTTAAATGACGTACAGGACTGATTAATTTGTTAAAACTTAAGTTAATTTCTTCAAATCCTTCTCTTCCTTTATAAAAAATATTGGAGATGTATCGGATTTACGGGCCATAATTTTACAATGTTTCACCCAAACATACTGGACATTATTTTCCTTCGCGAGTGACTTGGCTTTGTTTAGAAGAGTCTTGTTACGTTGTGTCAAATGGTCGTTCAGGTAGAAATTTCCTTCTCCTCGGACACCCAAATCTGAGAGACTGTTCTTTTTAATCCTACGAGCCGAAGTGATAAGTTCTTCCTTGCGATATCGATTATTGAACGCAACGATAATTGATTTCTCAGCTTTCGGCACCCGGGTTGGTATACGCGCGATGTAGTTAATTTCTTCTTTCATAATGGGCATGTTATAAATTTTGCCGATTGAATTGATGACGTCGTAGAGGTTCTCACCCTTCTTCTCTGGAATACCGCGGATCTCCACGTTATTCGCGCGGGCCCATTGATCCCGGTCCTGCAATTCGTTGTTCAGCCGGGCAATCTCCTCTCGGAGTGCAGGTACCTCATTGGCAACTTTTTCAACATTGCATAGCCTTGTGTCCAGGCTCTTAACCGTCCCCGAGAAATCGCCAATGAGCTGATGCGCCAACTCAAGAGAATTCTTGACGTCAGTTAATTCAGCCTTTATGCTCTTGACGTCTTCGACTAACGATGCTAACGGAGCCAGTTGAAATACTATTTTATTCAACTGTTCTTGCATCACATCCAGTTGACCGGGCTGCGGGGAACCTACTGCTGGAGAAAGGCTGGCTTTGCATTTTGGACACCGCCAAGAATTTTTACGCTCTCCCAGCTTACGATAGCCGGCCTCCGTAACTCCAGAGCACGAAAAATCATAGTGATTTTTGCAAACACTGCAAACAGGTCCGTCCGTGTGTTTAGATCCACAACTCGCGCAAGTGTACATTTTTTCCGAGAAAAAAATAAAATAAAAGTTTGAGAAACTCTGATTCAAAGTCGACGCGACACAGCGTGTGTATGCTAAGGTAGCCGCGAGGCGAATGATAGTGTTTAGACTATAGTTCACGAGCAAATCTGTGTCTAAATCTAAGGTTTAAATCCACATCTCGGACTATCCTTAAACCTCGTTTTGGAATAAAGGGGTATGAGATTGCATAGTGCGCACGAACGCATAGAGCCGCAAATAAGACGCTGATTCGCCAGAGTGAAGAGAGCAGCACAAAATTGACCAATCATAGGGCCGCATTTAGCGCTCTGCGTTCACTTATCTAAGAGCAACTAAAGTACTGATTGGGAATACGGGCGTTACATACCAGTAGCGAGGGGTCCATGCAACCCGATTCTTGACAGCTTAACTTTACGAATTTAGACATAGAAACCTTACAAGACCTATCTCGTTACAGCGACAATTTGCTATGATAATAATATTATCTTATTTTGTTTTTTTTTTTCAGTAGAACTCAATATTCTCGTGTTTTTATTGACTTGCCTCCAAAGAAATTCCACCCCTCGCTACTGGTATGTACTTTTGTGGTGCACTTAAAAATACGCACTGTAAGTTGACCAGTTTGAAGTTATTGCGAAAAAACATTTGCGCTGTGAGGTACAGTGTTAATTGATCGGTTTACGTTTAAGCTTTCTTACGTTACGCTTTACGTTACGCTTTACGTTACGCTTCACGCGATTGGTTAGTAAATTGATACTCGTCGTCTATTGGGCACATTGACGACATCGACTGCAGAACCAATGGCTCGCTTTTAACTGTCACGTCTATGACCAATAAGAATAGAAAACCGCGCTCATTGGCGCTACGCGGCCTTAGTTATCTTCTGCGACATCCGCTGCAACTTCAGACCGGTAAACTTAAAACGCGTATGAATAGTGCGTTTCATTAAATAGTTCCTATGCCGTCACGTTGGCGCCACTGTCTCCCTGAATTAAAGGTCATTCAAGTTTTTAATGCAAAACTTATTTGCTAACATAACTGCGTAGGAATTATTTGATGAAACACTCTATACGTTGGTGAACCGCATACGTTAGGTGTTTATTATAGTTTTGACATTTCAATCAAGGCAATAGCGAGGTAGTATGATATAGATGGTTATATTTAATTTATTTCGATTCTCCTTGCTTCACCTTTCCGTCTCGTTTGAGACTATTACTCGAGTGTTTTGGGTGCACAATTACAATTATAAAATTAATATAGATTTTTAAATAATACGTTATAGGCCAGTTTGTGAGTGATTTCAACTTGCAAAAGGGGGATAGTACTGTGATAGTTTGACAACTATCTCACACGATGGTAAGTGACGATGCGGTATAAGATGTAGCACGCTTTCCTAGAAGATACCTATACGCTCGTCACTCGAAGACTCCCAAATAAACATGGGCTTTCGAGAGACGCGAGTGAAGTGAGTGAGAAATACGGCTGTGGAATAAAAACTTTTCCAACCCATCCTCTTTTTGTATAGGTCCTCACAGGCTGGCCTATTTAACCTAACTACACCATAAAACAAATAAGTAAAAAGGCTTTAACTATTTAAGTGTTTTCGATGTCGGAATGTCACTATTCAAGAGACATTACTAGAATAGTTACACAGTTAACCTCTTTGTGCTCATTGGTACATTTGAACGCTTTGCAAGAGGTATTTTTGGTAGATCCTCAATAAAGTTGAGTTTTAAAGGATATTTTGAAAGGTACATAATATTGTATGAACCTATAGGCATTTTAAAGCCTTACAGAATCACAGGAGTCACGTAGAGTGCGGTAGTATATATATATACATATATGAATAGATCGCTAGATAGCTAGCGGTTTACCCCGGCATTGGTCGACGACGTATTTCGTGAAACGTTTGAGAAACTTTGGGTATTCGCGCTTGTAGACCGCGCGTAGTACGCCGGCAGGCGCCCACCCGCCTGGATTCACTGGAAAAAATGTCATTCGTTATTTTAATGACATACTTTTTAAGTTAAACACTATTGCAAGATATTACAGATCAAGCCTGAAACCAAGCAAACTAAGCCTATGCTATGATGACCAGAAAACTAATAGTTAATAACTTTTTCATAATATACAAACACACACACACCACAAATATTTGTTGACTGAAGTATTTGGGAATCGAACCCACAACATTTCGTATCGCATTTCGCAAGTCTCTCACAGGACCATAGATGTTTTATTATAACAAATAGGTCAGAGTTTGACCACTATCTCACGTGATGGTCAGAGACGATGCGTTCTAATACGTAGAACGCTTTCCAAGAAGATACCTATACGTTCGTGACTCAAAGACCCCAAATAAACGAGAGTCTTCGTCCTACGCGAGTGAAGGAAGAAAGACGGAAGTGGCACATAAACTTATACGACCCGTCCACCTTCGTGAATAATAAATAAATATTGCAAGACATTCCACACATCGCCATCTAGTCCCAAGCTAAGTAATCAGACTTGTGTTATGGGTACTAGACAACGTATATACTACTTATATAGGTACTTTTCTTTTGTAAATACTTATAATACATAGAAACAACCAGACCACAGACAAATATCAAAGCATAAATACTTGTCGTGAGGCGGGAATCGAACCAACAACCCTGTGTTTGGCAGTCCGGGAGCATTGTGCCTACTGTGTCGTCAATGAGAATAGAAACGAACCTGTGCTACAATATGCGATACTCGTGGTGATGTTGTTGCGATGGGGCTGCTCGCCGGCAGGCCACGTGCTCCGACACGCGAGGCATACTGTCACGAACAGCCGGATGCAAGCGCCTGTGTTCGCCTGGAACATAAACACGTTACTGATGTTTAGGAAGAGTAAGTACCTTTGTCTCATGTCTTTTTAGGGTTCCGTACCCAAAGGGTAAAAACGGTACCCTATTACTAAGACTTCGCTGTCCGTCCGTCCGTCTGTCTGTCACCAGGTTGTATCTCATGAATCATGATAGCAAGAGTTGAAATTTTCACAGATGATGTATTTCTGTTGCCGCTATAACAACAAATCACTACATAGTATAAAACAAAGTCGGTTTCTCTGCCCCTATATCCCTTTGTATGCTTAAATCTTTAAAACTACGCAACGGATTTTGATGCGGTTTTTTTAATAGATAGAGTGATTCAAGAGGAAGGTTTATACATGCATAATATAGCCGTGCGAAGCCGGGGCGGGTCTCTAGTACTTACTAAAAACAGAAGCGCACCGTTGTTTCATCCCGATCCCGCAGGAATCACGGGATCAAAAGCAACTTATGTCGTTCTCCACACCCGAAACTATCACTATGCTAATTTTTATCCGTAACGGTCTAGCTAGTCGCTTGACCGTGAAGAGAGAACCAACAAACAAAGTTTCGAATTTATAATATTACTAGTTGCGCCCCGCGATTTCATCCGTGTATGTCCCGATCCCGTGGTAATATTGAAATAAAAGGGCACCTATGTGTTGATCCAGGTCTCCAGCTAATTACATACGCAACATACAGCGTTTCATCGCAATCAATTCAGTAGTTTTTGCACGAAGGAGTAACAAACAAACACACAGACTAACACACAAACTTTCACATTTATAATATCGGTAGGATTTGTAGATTAACTTACCGGATACTCAGCATTAGTAGTAGAATGGTTGGTGACAGCGTAGGTACAGTCCTCCGCGGCTCTAACGTGTGACCAGAACAGAGCGTCCCGTTGTGACGCCGGCCATACACGCTTGAACGTCTGGTGGAACACCATCGCGTCTGAAGATACCTCTTCAACGATTGTCATCGTTTCTAATGTTGCTGGAATTATGGGAATAAAACAAGTTAGCACAGATGGTAGATAGATAGATAGATACATAAATTCTTTATTGCAAACACCATTTTTAAATTACATAAAATATAAAAACAAAGCTTAAGTCTAAGTGTTACAAAGGGCGGCCTTATCGCTTAAAGCGATCTCTTCCAGGCAACCTATGGATAGACAAGAAGTTGAGGAAGGTGAAGGGTAGGGTGTCCAAACTTATGAAATGGTAGGTGGAATTTTAAAAGTGGGTACACACTAGAGCATTAATTGGTAACAGAAATTCCAGCAGCTTTTCCCTGTTTTTTTAATATAGTTGAACAACATTTGCCTGTATTGTACCATTCGTAAGGACGTTAAATTTGATTGCTCAAGCAAATGCTCAAGTCTATACTCACCAAAGTGTTTAACCCACACTTAAGAAAAAAGTCAAAATTATTTCTAAAAAAAGTCAGCTACAATTCAATTTTTTAAACAATTTCACTAAATATTATAAAATAAAGTCACTTTTCACCGTCCCTATGTCCTTATGTTTGCTTATAACTTTAAAACTACGCAACGGATTTTGATGCGGTTTTTTTTTAATAGATAGAGTGATTCAAGAGGAAGGTTTATATGTATAATACATGCATAATATAGCCGTGCGAAGCCGGAGCGGGTCGCTAGTATAAAATAAAATTAAGTTTTCCTTTATCCATAAAATAAAAATTATGCCATGAAACATTTCGATAATAGTTATTGTTGGCACAATTCTCGCTTAAGATACTGCCACCACCACCCCGCTTTATTTTATTTACAACTAGCGACCCGCCCCGGCTTCGCATGGCTATATAATGCATATATTATACATATAACCTTCCTCTTGAATCATTCTATCTATTTAAAAAAACCGCATCCAAATCCGTTGCGTAGTTTTAAAGATTTAAGCATACATAGGGATATAGGGACAGAGAAAGCGACTTTGTTTTATACTATGTCGTGATAATGCTACTAAGATGCAGGTACATAATCGTAGTGTAACATCAATTTAGTTCAAAAATTATCTATGTAGGTAAACAAGATTACACCTTTAATAACGACTATCTAATCTATAATGCAAAATAATTTTACTCTAAAAAAAAACTAGATCAAAATTAAACATTATTCTGTCGCAATAGAGATAAAAGAATTGCAGGATTTTAGCAATGCAAATAAAAAAAGGACAAGATCAAAATCCATAAAAGTTTGTTAAAGAAAAAGTTAGTAAAGATATAAATAGTAAGAATCATTTTAAGCAGTGCAGTTTTACGTGTGCGCGAGTCAAACAAACATAGAGGTTTCGATCGTCTTTTGGTTCCTTTTTTAACAGACTTCAAAAATAGGAGGAGGTTCTCAATTCGGTTGTATGTTTTTTTTTTATGGATGTTCTCGTTTTATTTCGATCTACCTTTCTGCGTGATCTGATTTGCCTTTTTATTATTTCGATCTACTTTTTCTGGTTCATTTACTTCTTTTTAGGGTTCCGTACCTCAAAAGGTAAACAAAGGAACCCTTATAAGATCACTCTCTTGTCCGTCTGATTTCTATGACTATACTTAAGCAAATCCGTCATAATGCGATTCTAACATAACACGAATCTGTCGTAAAGGTAATAAACCATAGAAACGCGTGCCAAAATCACTTGAAATATCTGTACTAGAAGTAGATACTTACTTTCCCATTCGTATCTGTAGCGCGGATTGAAGAAGTAATGGCACATTTCACGCGCGGAAACTCCGCGGACTTTGTGCATCGCCTTCAGCGGATCCATTACCATACCGTCTACTTCCATTTCTCTGCAAACATAAGTACACAACATTATAAGTACATACACTAGCAGCGCTCCGCGGTTTCACCCGCGTAACTTAAGATACCGTGGGAATATCGGGATAAAAAGCCTATGTTAATCCAGGTCTCAAGCTATCTACATACCAAGTTTCATCTAAATCGGTCCAGTAGTTTCGGAGCCTATTCGTTATAAACAAACAAAAAACATTTCCTCTTTATTGACCGAACGAGCGAAGCGAGAGAGGTCTAGTGTTGAGAAGGGTCGGTCGCTCGTATGTTTGTATGTTTGTTCGACGATAACTTGAGTACCGTTGCTCTGATCTTCATGATTTTTGGTGTACAAGTAGTTGAGGTCCATAGAATTTTTAAGTTCGAACATGAGCAGGATCGGTCAGGGGGTTACGGAGATAGGGGTCCAAAAGGGGATCTACCTATATGGCACACAAACTATAATGCAAATATACCCGAGTGGGGTATCAAATGAAAGGGCGTAACTTCGGTGACAATAATATGGTACCATGGAACTGATCTGATGATAGAGCTGGAGGGAATCTGCAGGAATTATCTCATTATCCATACTTCATAGTTCATTCATTCAAACTACTCGTCAAGAATCGCCTTGACGAGTAGTTTGTCTTTCAATGGTAACCAGGGTCTGATGATGGAACTGGAAGGTGGTCATAGGAACTTCGCAATGAAACGACACAACCCCATCGAGTTTGGGCTCGTTAGAATCGTCTTGACAAGTAGTTTGTCTTTCAATGGTGACCAGGGTCAATGATGGAACTGGAAGGTTGTCATAGGAACTTCGCAATGAAACGACACAACCTCATCGAGTTTGGGCTCGTTAGAATCGTCTTGACGAGTAGTTTGTCTTTCAATGGTGACCAGGGTCTGATGATGGAACTGGAAGGTGGTCATAGGAACTTCGCAATGAAACGACAGAACCCCACCGAGTTTGGGCTCGTTAGAATCGCCTTGACGGGTAGTTTGTCTTTCAATGGTAACCAGGGTCTGATGATGGAACTGGAAGGTGGTCATAGGAACTTCGCAATGAAACGACACAACCTCATCGAGTTTGGGCTCGTTAGAATCGTCTTGACGAGTAGTTTGTCTTTCAATGGTGACTAGGGTCTGATGATGGAACTGGAAGGTTGTCATAGGAACTTCGCAATGAAACGACACAACCCCATCAAGTTTGGGCTCGTTAGAATCGTCTTGACGAGTAGTTTGTCTTTCAATGGTGACCAGGATCTGATGATGGAACTGGAAGGTGGTCATAGGAACTTCGCAATGAAACGACACAACCCCATCGAGCTTGGGCTCGTTAGAATCGCCTTGACGGGTAGTTTGTCTTTCAATTGTAACCAGGGTCTGATGATGGAACTGGAAGGTGGTCATAGGAACTTCGCAATGAAACGACACAACCTCATCGAGTTTAGGCTCGTTAGAATCGTCTTGACGAGTAGTTTGTCTTTCAATAGTAACCAGGGTCCGATCTAACATATTAAGTTATCAAAGACCAAAAAGTATAAAATAAATTAATAGAATTAAAAACTAAAAAAAACACGCTTTAATAAAAAAAGTCCAACTAAAAAATAGAAAATAAAATCTAGTAAATTTGGATTAAGAATATTGTACTTAAATAGTAAGCGTGTTACATTGTGATTGCAAAAGAAAAATAACGAAGGTGTAGCATCACAAATTCACAATGTAACACGCTTACTATTTACAATATTCTTAATCCAAAATTTAAATTTAAAATTTATAGAAATTTATTACTTTGCCCCAAATTTGCTTCTCTTTGCTTCATTTCCTATAATTATTTATTTCATAATCATGGGCTGTTTTACAATAATAGTGGTGGATAGTATTAAATAGTAGGAATGTTCGGTTCTAGCCGATCTAGAGACTCTGATAATTATAAAAGTGACTAATTTTTTTATAATTTTTATTGACTTGTTATATTTTAGTTTAGGGACTTATTACACGACATATTGGCCTCAAACTTCTCTAATATATTCTCGTTGTCTTCTCGTTTCCTCTTACGTAACATTATGATAAGTAGATACATAAGGAAGGAAGGAAAGGAATTACTATCTTCTGGATATTATGTTGGACACATTCAAAATGTCTTTAGTAAAAATAAAGAGTCAACGGATGTCCAGGGTGTGATGATTGAGCTGGCCTATGCTTTTAGAACTTAACAACAACAACAAGTTATGCCTATCGTGTTTGGATTCTCTAAATCATCCAATGTCAGATAATAGCGATACTAGGCACCTATCATTCAAATAAGATAGACCTGTCGTATTTGGAGTCTTTCGTCGTTATATTATACATTTTAGTACTTTACGCAGAAATATAATAAACGCTGAAAAAAACTCGTGAGGTCTCAGTTCGGGGCGAACTACTAGTAATATTAGTGTGGATTAAAACCTGTATCAGACTAAAGATAACCCCGATCCAGACGACCGAGTTGGCACAATGGTCACAATGCCGGACTGCCAAACAAAGAGTTCGATTTCCGCCTCAGACAAGTATTTATGCTTAGATATTTGTCAGTAGTCTGGTTGTTTATTTATATTATAATTATATACTTACAAAAGAAAAGTATATAAGTAGTATATCCGTTGTCTAGCACCCATAACACAAGTCTAGTTACTTAGCTTGGGGCTAGATGGCGATGTGTGGAATGTCCTGCAATATTTATTTATAAAGCCATGCCAAAGCCATTATCATGATACTAAAAGCCATTTAATATTATGATAAAAATCCCATTCATTTCTCAGGGAAAGTCTGCTACGAGTAGAGTTGCCAACTTTGTATATTTACTACCAATTGGTAGATTTTTGACAGGTTTATTATGTTTTTACTATCATGTTTTCTACATTATTTTCTTGCAGATTTTGTTATGACGCCCGTGAAAATTGGACGGCACATTTCATTATATTTATATTTAGCAGATTTTTATGTAACCGAGTTAGTAACATAGAATATACTTAAGCCTTACTCTGCAAAGAACGTTTTACCCCGAGGAATCTTCACGAATTCTTGGTTCAATAAAAATAATTAAATAAAAATAAATATTGCAGGACATTCCACACATCGCCATCTAGCCCCAAACTAAGTAACTAGACTTGTGTTATGGGTGCTAGACAATGGTTTTAGGTACATCACTATCACTTCACTACATAGTATAAAACAAAGTCGCTTTCTCTGTCCCCATATCCCTATGTTTGCTTAAATCTTTAAAACTACGCAACGGATTTTGATGCGGTTTTTTTAATAGATAGAGTGATTCAAGAGGAAGGTTTATATGTATAATACATGAATAATATAGCCGTGCGAAGCCGGGGCGGGTCGCTAGTTCTAGATAAATTGGAAATCGAAGTTTTATCTTAATACTAGCTGCACCCCGCAGTTTCATCCGCATAAGTCCCGATCCCGTGGGAATATCGGGATAAAAAGTAGCCTATGTGTTAATCCAGGTATCCAGCTATCTATATATCGAATTTTATCGCGATCGGTCCAGTAGTAGCATACATGCAAACACAAATTTTCACATTTAAAATATTAGTAGTATATAGTAGGATTTTGTCAGACTCAGGATGAAGAAGACCAAGGATTAGGATGCCTAGGACTTAAATTAGAAGGACAAGTGAGTTGTCATTACCAACTGAGTTATAAAATCACGGTTTCAAAAAGTCTCACCTCCTGTACATTCTCATATCCCCTTCCTCAGCGAACAGTTGCCATCCTATCTCACCACCGACACCTTCAAATGCTGCTTGAATTTGTTCCGTTGATATCCTGTCTATCTGAGAAGAGAAAAAAGTAAAGTAAGAATAAGGATTCATCTTTTTTTAAACTACACTTTGTGGCATTAATGGAAAATCTGGGCAAATTTAACTTTTAAGAAAAAGTACCTCACGTTAAAGATACCCAATTGAAGAGTTCTAATTGCTGAGAATAGCCGGTAGAGAAGTCCCCCATAATGTATTAAACTACACGGCAAGGCAATCTACCCAGAAGGAGGCATTAAGACGCGTATGTCAACCCCGGATTAGGTAGGGTATGCCTTTGAACTGTGATGGGTGAATTCTAACTGAAATTTTTGATAAGAAGGTTCTCGTAAACAACATTGTTTAAATTACCCTGCCTGCCTTAAATTACCCTCAATGTCAGTTTTTTTTACAAAAAGCGGACTTTAGGGTATTATGAGCTCCTTTGAGGGTACATAGTAATTACTTTCCCGGGTCTTAATCGCGTATTTTTATTTTTTTTACATTGACGTTTCGTCTATGTGATGGCCCCTCTACACTATGGGCGATCATGCTGGCCCACTAATAGGGGCCACCATGTAGAGGGCGTAGTAGTGTCTGATGGCTTATGGTTCGTGGGATGGCGACTGGATGGCCAAGGTGTCGGTTTTCCGGTCGCACATCAAAGTGGGCAACGAGTAGCCATCGTGTAGTTGCGTTTCAACCAACGCATGGTCATCTCGCTGGTCCATTGCTGGTCTAGTACTGGGCCATCATGTAGAGGGGGCATTACAATAGTCATGGTGTCGCGAGGCGACTGGAGCAGCGGCGAACGTTGTCCTCTCATGCTGATAGTTGAGGGTAGTAACCGAGGGTAGGTCGAGTACCCTCGTACTCGTACTTTGAGGGTTTTTTGTGATCGAAATGCTACCGATATGTTATTGAAATGTAATTTGAACAATGTTATTTACGAGAATTGGCCTTAAAGTTCCGCTGGTCGATCGTGTTTTCCATACAAATGAATTTAGAGTGTTATCCATTTATTCTTTATGGAATTTGAAAAAACAAAAGTTAAATCTACATAACAAGTCTATATCTAGCCCATGTAGGCGACGAAATAGACAAATTATATTTATTTATATTCTCTTCTTCTTCTTCGTGTCAACGGCGACCAATGCAATGCACCTTGATCAAAGCACTCCCGCCCAAAACTTAGCCACGGCAATCGCATTATCTGTTGCCCTGTTGAGGTCGTCTGTATTGATATTAAATTAAATATAATTTGTCTATTTCGTCGCCTACATGGGCTAGATATAGACTTGTTATGTAGATTTAACTTTTGTTTTTTCAAATTCCATAAAGAATAAATGGATAACACTCTAAATTCATTTGTATGGAAAACACGATCGACCAGCGGAACCTTAAGGTAGTCTGAAATAAGAGATTTTTAATGTAGTGTTTCCTTGATTGTATACCTCAGTCCATAGCGGATGTACAGTAAGCCGGTTGTCAATCGCAGGCGGCGGCAGCTCGACCTGGTCGCGTGTGTCGACGGTTGGAGGCGCGACGCGAGCGCATCTCTCCTCCATCTTGTCGAACTCTGTCTCCACTGCATCGTAGAACTCATCGTCTGGTAATGTGGAATGAGGACCCTCCTGAAACAAGAGATAATAGAAGAATTAGTCATTGCAGGACACCTGTAGATTAAATAAATAAATATTGCAGGACATTCCACACATCGCCATCTAGCTCCAAGCTACGTAACTAGACTTGTGTTATGGCTGCTAGACAACGGATACTACTTATATACTCATCATATACTACTTATATACTTATATCATATACTACTTTTATACTTTTCTTTTGTAAATATATATTTATAATACATAGGAACAACCAGACCACAGACAAATATCTAAGCATAAATACTTGTCTGAGGCGGGAATGGAACCCGCAACCCTGTGTTTGGCAGTCCGGTTGGTGACAATTGTGCCAACTGGGTCACCCCAACTCCCGACTACCACTAAGCGAGACAAAACTTATATGATTTAAGTTTCTGGGCGTGACCGTTGTCTATTTTATCTGATTAACCAATACACCAAGGTTACTGTAAAATGAATTCCAGAAAGATTCTGAAAGATACAGAAAGAATTTTTAAAAAACTTCGGTAAGATTTGAACCTGTAACCTTGGATAAGTACCACAGCGACTACTAAAGGGGCATTAGCATGCCGCAACGAATTTGTTTGTGGAACTAACACAAGGTCGGAAATTCGATTACTACCAACTTGACGAGGTTTGGAATTTTTGGAAAATAATTATGTTTACTCAAAAAACCTTAAACGTAAGTCCAAAATAAACTTTAAACATTGTCAATTACGTAGTTTATCTATTACCACCTCAAACAAATATTTATGTTTCTGGTGTGGGTGTTTCCGTATACTAGTCACTATCACTATCATCACTATCACTTCACTATCACTACATAGTATAAAATAAAGTCACTTTTCGCCGTCCCTATGTCCCTTTGTATGCTTAGATCTTTCAAACTACGCAACGGATTTTGATGCAGTTTTTTTAATAGATAGAGTGATTAAAGAGAAAGGTTTATTATGTATATTACATGCATATTATAGCCGTGCGAAGCCAAAGCGGGTCGCTAGTTATAAATAAAATAAAAAACCGGTCAAGTGCGATTCGGACTAAAACTGTTCCGTACCATTACATTCTGTTTATTGTATCGCGGCAACAGAAATACATCATCTGTGAAAGTTTTAACTGCTGATACAACGTGGTGACAGTCAGACGGACAGACAGACAATGGAGTCTTAGTAACAGGGTCCCCTTTTTTTCCTTTGGGTACGGAACCCTAAAAATTAATATAGTAGGGCACTTTACACAGCGCCATCTGGGCTTCTGTTATGGTAAAAAAATCCTCATCAAAATTCGTTGCGTAATTTTATATACATATGGAAGCGACGTTGTTTTATACTTTGTAATGAAGACAGAAACATAACAACAAGTACACGATCCCTAATCCATTATTCCGTCCTTAAACGACCTACATAGTCAAGGACAACTTGAGAAATTTAAGTCGATTGCGTTCAACATTTTGTCACTACTATTGGCACTGCCTTCGCATACACAATTGGTAGAATAAATTAGTTGGATTCACTTAGTAGGCTTCATGCCATAGATTTATTCAATTAAAGGACATTCCACACATCGCCATCTAGCCCCAAGCTAAGTAACTAGACTTCTGTTATGGGTGCTAGACAACGGATACACTACTTATATACTTTTCTTTTGTAAATATATACTTGTAATACATAGAAACAACCAGACCACAGACAAATATCTTAGCATAAATACTTGTCTGAGGCGGGAATCGAACCCGCAATCCGTGTTTGGCAGTCCGGCATGGTGACCATTGTGCCAACTGGGTCGTCAAGTAAGGAACATGTCATCACTGTTTAATAAACATGTATTAAATTTTAGAGATATGGACCCCTTCCTCTAGAAGTAACAGGAACCCTTTGTTCCTTTGTAGTGTTACTTATGAGATAAAATTTCTATTTTAAAATAACGATCAGTCTGGTATGTGAAAGATACCCCACTATTTAATCAACTACCAATCAGAAAGAATCCGGAAAAGGGACTATTCTATTAAATTGCAATTGGGTAAAGGTTAGGGGTTTGAATGGATAGCGTCACCATGACGTGATCGATGCGTCACCAATACACTCAGTTCGGAGCTACGATGGCGTATATACTGACAGATAGAAAAAAAAGTTATAGAACTTCCCTAAGGTACCTTTCCACCATCTTTAAAAAAATCAATGCTTTTTAATCGGTCGAGCCGTTTTTTAGTAATTAATGAACATACATTTTAAAAAGTATACGCGTCGAATCGACCATCTAGTCCTTTTCAAAAGTTGGTTAAAAAGGGGTCTTTTCGAAATCTTCGTTCATTTGAGGGTATCCCCAATTATGTTTCTATAAAGAAACATTAAATTTTGCGCAGGTATTCCTTAAATGACGGAAAATACAGTTTTAACAGGAATTACCACATAGAACTCCAGTTGCAATTCACATTAAAGTCTATTAAACTAAAACTACATTATAATGTACTAGTAGCACCGCGGTTTCACCCGCGTAACTCCCGATCCCGTGGGAATATCGAAATAAAAATTAGCTTAGGTTACTCACAATGAATCAAAGTATCCTCATACCAAGTTTCATCTAAATCGGTCCAGTAGTTTCGAAGCCTATTCAATGCAAACAAACAAACAAATCTTTCCTCTTTACCTATACTTATATTATAAATCTGAAGAGTTTGTTTGTTTGAACGCGCTAATCTACTAACTAACTAACTACTGGTTCGCATTGAAAAAATATTTTTGTGTTGGGTAGTCCTTTATCAAGGAAGGCTATAGGCTACTTTTCATTTTGATATTCCCACGGGATCGGGACTTACGCGGATGAAACCGCAGAGCGTAGCTAGTAATAATATGTATAGAAGCATAAATAGAACCAGCATTAAAGTACAAACCAAACGCCATTATACTACATATTAGTCTTTAATTAAACCAGATATAATTTAGTAGTTTGAACAATAGCAATACAGTCGATCACAAAACTATGACCAAACTCAGACATTCTTATATCGAAAAGGGATAAAACTTTCGCTCATGGTTGTTGGTTCGACGTTCGTAGAAAATCCATAATCCATTGACGACCCAGTTGGCACAATGGTCACCATGCCGGACTGTCAAACACAAGGTTGCGGGTTTGATTCCCGCCTCAGACAAGTATATATGTTTGATATTTGTCTGTGGTCTGGTTGTTTCTATGTATTTTAAGTATATATTACAAAAGAAAAGTATATTAGTATATCCGTTGTCTAGCATCCATAAAACAAGTCTAGTTACTTAGCTTGGGGCTAGATGGCGATGTGTGGAATGTCCTGTAATATTTATTATTATTTATTTATTTATAATTACTTTTAAGTTACAACGACACAGCGTACATAGATAAACACACATATGAGTGCACACATTTGCGTGCATTGTCAGTTTCTGCGTAATTAAAAAACGTTTTGAATTATTTTTGTAAAACAGTAGTATTATAATATATACAATTTGTAAATGTCACTTCAACCTGGCTGTGACCATGGAAACTGCAGCTTCCGAAATGTTAGGTTAAAAAAATGCAACCCATTAAAAAGTTTTTAACATGTAAGTTATTATCTTTCTCCTAATGAATCAATGTATCGTCATACGAAGTTTCATCAAAATAGGTCCAGTAGTTTCGGAGCCTATTCAATGCAAACAAACAAACAATCAAATCTATCGTCTTTATAATCTTAATCTATACATATAAAATCCTTCTTCTTGACTGACTGACTGACGAATCAACGCACAGTCCAAAACCGCTGATCGTATAGACCTGAAACTTGGAAGGTGTTCTTTGTATGACGTAGGCATCCGATAAGAAAGGATTTTCCGAAATTCTACCATTTAGGGGATGAAAAAGGGGGGATCACAGATCCCACACCTGTCTGCGTATACGGTCATATGGTCGAGCGGACAGACCAGTTTAAGTACTTGGGATCAGTGCTTCACGCGTCCGGCGACATCGATTGCGACGTCAAGTCACGCATTTCAGCGGCTTGAACCAAGTGGCGTGAGGTGACTGGTGTCATTTGCGACCCCAAAATGCCGGTAAAACTAAAGGGACAGGTCTATAAAACCATCATTAGACCTGTCCTTTTGTATGGTAGTGAGGCGTGGCCGGTGCTTGAGCGACATAAGCAGGAGCTACGTGTCACGGAGATGAAGATGTTGCGCTGGATGTGTGGAGTGACGCGAAAGGATCACGTCAGGAACTCCCGCATCCGGGGCAGCCTTCATGTGCGAGACATTGCAGATAAATTGCAAGAATGTCGCTTACGCTGGTACAGCCACGTCTTGCGAAAACCGGCTAGTTACGTGGGGAACAAATGTCTTGCCATGGCGCCTCCGCCAGGTCGTGGCAGACTGGGTAGACCCAAGAAGTGCTGGCTTGACGTCGTAAAGGGTGATATGCGTGCAAATGGCCTTACAACCCAGGATGCCGAAGATCGTGCGAAGTGGAGGCGTAAAAGTAGGAAAGCGGACCCCGGGCTCCCGAGAGGGATGCAACCGGGAACATCGCTCGGATGATGATGATGAGGGGATGAAAAAGGGGGGCAAAGATTGTATGGGACAACGTGATTACTAGGTCTATTTTCGACTTCTACGCGGACGAAGTCGCGGGCAAAAGCTAGTATTAGTGTAAATGTTAAGAAACGTTTTAAAGTTTGTAACTCATGTGTTATTGTTCTGTCAGAATATTATTGATTTATTGCACGGTGCAATGATTATGACTCTCATGTATGACCATTGAAGCGAATAACTTCCGTCTTTAAAATTATCATCTACTAGAGGCCCGCCCCGGCTTCGCACGACTATATTACATTGTATTATACATATAAACCTTCCTCTTGAATCACTCTATCCATTAAAAAAAACCGCATCAAAATCCATTGCGTAGTTTTAAAGATCTAAGCATACAAAGGGAAATAGGGACGGCGAAAAGTGACTTTATTTTATACTATGTAGTGAAAATACTCATCACGAAAACATTTGAAATTACAAGAGTTACAAAAGTTACGAGTTTAAAACTTCGCATGGGCGTAGCCCGCACTAGGCAAGTATTTTGAAAATATAACCTCTTCTTCTTCTCTTCTTCTCGTATAGTGGTGTGGCTCACCTATTGTTAGAGTTTTCAGATCGCCTTAAGGCCTCTAACTTGACCTAACGACTGCTACTAGAGGTAGCAACCGGGACCAACGACTTAACGTGCCTTCCGAAGCACGGAGGGGCTCACGGAAACACATTTTTGCCACACTACTGATTGGCCACCCATCAAAGTAATAACCGCGCCAGGCGTTGCTTAACCCGCACGACCGTAAAAGATCAGCGAGCGTCGCTTAGCTGTGAGCCTCCCTCTTAATCTCTAAAGAGGTAAAAAGGTAAATTTAACCTCTGAAGAGGTAAAAAAAAGGCTGACAAAGTTTGTAGTTTGTAGTAACTATTATGTATTTTGTGTTTGTAGGAAATCATTATCACTTTTAAAAAGATACTTACGCTGGTAAAACCGCGGGGTGCAGCTACTCAATAGTAAAATACAAAGGAGAAAAGATTGTTTCTGTTGTCTCAGATTTTATTACTTTTTAAGGTTTTAGGGTTCACCCAAAGGGTGAAAAGGGGACCCTATTGTTATGACTTCGCTGTCCGTCCGTCTGTCCTACTGTCTGTCTGTCACCAGGCTGTATTTAATTATAGTGTTTTATATTTATGAGCGATTAGTGGAAAATTAATTATTATACTATCTTTAGTTCCATCATCATTAAAATAAAACGTTAATTTCCGAACCGAATTATAGCAACACGAATGTCAGCGGAACATTAACTATAGAAACCAACCTATTCCGAAACAATAGTTTATTATCCGGCCGACACCCCTACAGCTACACTGTTTGTTCTACTCTGACCTATTTACAGATTACAATAGACTTACGTGTTACGACCTCGGTTCAAATCAAACCGCTAACATATTTAGGTACTACGTTGATTAATGTACGGCGTACTAAATTGATCAACGAATGAAACTGTTTAATGAGAATTTGAACGGTTTGCGCTCTCTACTTCGACGATTCACAAGTGTGGTTTAAAATGGTTCCTATAGTTCCTTCGTGCTTCGGAAGGCATGTCATTGGTCCAGAAAACTTTATTAATGTACGGCGAACTAAATTGATCAACAAATGAAACTGTTTAGTGAGAATTTGAACGGTTTGAGGGTTAAGAAGTAATTCGTTTTCTACTTCGATAAGTCACAAAATAAGCGTGGTTGTAGTTTCAAAAATGGTTTCTATAGTTCTACCTTGTTTCGAACGGCACAGGTCTCGATTAGCAGTCGCTAGGTTAAATTAGTCCAGAAATCTCGACATGGTACACCCCTTATTCTGGATTTAGGTTAAGTTAGTTTCTGTATAGGTACAACGTTGATTAATGTACGGCGTACTAAATTGATCAACGAATGAAACTGTTTTAATGAGAATTTGAACGGTTTGAGGGTTAAGAGTTAGGCAATGAGTAATTCGTTCTCTAGTTCGATGATTCATAAGTGTGGTTTAAAATGGTTACTATAGTCCCTTCGTGGTTCGCAGGCATAGACTCAATTAGCAACCGTTAGGTTAAATTAGTTTAGAAAACTCGACATGGTGTCCGACGTGCTGGTTTTGGGTTACCAAACGGCAATAATATGTTTTCATTGTACCAATGCCATTTTTGACGGAATTGTCGTTCCTGTTTTCATCCCTTAAATTGCAACAAAATGGTATGATATTGATGCTAATCATTTAAAAAACTAATAACACTCACTTAATTTTTTTTAAGTGATTGGATAGGAAATAAATTCCCTAGGGACTTTCATTTGGACTAATTAATTTTACTTTTAATTTTTATTAAATGTAAGTAGGTAGGTTATTTAATTAATTTCAGTTTCTTTTTTTTAATATTTGTTATGAAGAATATTTTATTGCTTTGTTATTATCAGAATACGTTATTATTTTCCAAAACTTTAAATAAAAAAGTAATTGGATTAGAGATACTCAAACTTATTTTATAATGAATTATTTACACAAAAAATAAACACAGAATTATCAATATTAAGGGAAGAAAAGATCTATTTATTTTAGTGTGTATAAATAAGCACGTGATAAGTAATCCTCATAGGGAAAATAATAAGGAAACCAATTTGGAAATGTTAAAGAAGATTACGTCATAATCAGTTGCAGACAAGATGTTAGGATAGATTGCAATAGAATGCAAAGTACTTACCATTGTAGAAATATAGATAAAAAAACATTGTCCGATAATATCGAGAAATACGGTAAATAGAATATGACACACATGAAAACCGACCAGGTGCAAGTCAGACAAAGGGTTCCGTAACATTATATTCTGTTTTAGCATTGTTTGTTATAGCGGCAACAGAAATATATAATCTGTGTAAATTTTAACTGTCTAGCTATCACGGTTCATTAGATACCTACAGCCTGGTGACAGACAGACGGACGGACAGTGAAGTCTTAGTAATACCCTTTGGGTACGGAACCCTAAAAATACTATTTAAAGCGAACTAAGAACACAATAAGAACTTAGATCACGTGAAGGTCTAAGAAAAACATAGAACATATTGTGTAAATCCAGTTCATATTAGTTAAACCCTAAAAATAGTATTTAAAGCGAACTAAGAACACAATAAGTACTTAGATCACGTGAAGGTCTAAGAAAAACATAGAACATATTGTGTAAATCCAGTTCATATTAGTTAAACCCTAAATATTGTATTTAAAGCGAACTAAGAACACAATAAGGACTTAGATCACGTGAAGGTCTAAGAAAAACATATTGTGTAAATCCAGTTCATATTAGTTAAACCCTAAAAATAGTACTTATTTAAAGCGAACTAAGAACACAATAAGTACTTAGATCACGTGAAGGTCTAAGAAAAACATAGAACATATTGTGTAAATCCAGTTAATATTAGTTATATTGCACACAATTTAACAAAATACATATTTGTTCATGACGCGAATGTGTAAAACATGAGTTTATTTACTGGCGCGGAAAATTGATAACGGTTGATAAGATTGAAGAAGTGAAATTGTTGCAGTAAAATTTAACTCTGTAAATGTTTTTGTGGGAAATTTGGCAATTAGCAGGTGAATAGCCTAGAAAACCCAATAAAGATCAAAGTTTATTTATTCTAATTCTTACTTAACATCCATCCAGTCAAACGCATCATTGTTTTGCAAAGAAAGTGTGGCAACATCTTATTACCAATTTATAGTATAAAAAAAACCAAATACAAAAACATTAAAAACTAAATACAAAATCTTTTTTTTTTAATTAATAATAAAAAATTTTATAACGGAATCGACACGAAAAGAAGAAGAAGAAGTATAGAAACAATCAGGGCGGCTTACATAAGATTGTTCTTAAACAAATTAAGAATATATACTTATTGCATTTAACGGATAATCTTAAATTGAATTCTATTTCAATAACCACAAGTTTGACACTATTTAATCAGTTTGACATATTGTTAATCATGGTTATGTTAGGGATTAATGAAAACGCATTTTCCTCAAAAATAACATTTTCCCAAGTTGACCTTATAAATTCCGTATCAACAATTTCAACAACGAATAGGTCAGCTAAAAGAACTCGACGACAACAAAAACCTTACATTGCAATCATATTACAATATAACAAAAAAATCTTACCTGACCAAACATAAAAACGAATAGCGCAATCGGCATTTTACAAATGGCGTGCTTCATTAAAATAGCTAACATTGCCAGCATAAGGTGGCATAACGTTCAGGGATTTGGTTGGAAGGGTAGACGAGACACACCCCGTATAAAATGAGCTGACCCTGGACGTTGGTGACGTCACTATGCCACTCCCTACAGGCTACGCCATGGACAGATACCTTGTACACTCACCGTCAAAAGCACTAAAGCAAACAAAAACTAGGAATATTCAAAACTATCCAAATAATAAATATTGCAGGACATTCCACACATCGCCATCTAGCCCCAAGCTAAGTAACTAGACTTGTGTTATCGGTGCTAGACAACGGGTATACTACTTATGTATACATATAGGTATATAAATATTCTGCACACTCGTGTCATTTCAGAACACGAGATGATAAGACTTTTTTACATAGTACAGACAATTAAAATAGTTACAAAATATTTATTGTTTCAGTAGTTATATCAGTTATAGAGAAATATCTTAAATGCGGTGATTTTAAAATATAAACAAAATATTTATTGTTATAAACAGTCTTCCCGTGACCACGATTGATGCAAGTCGATTTAAACGTCGAGTAAATATAAAAATAACTATCGCGAAAATAGCAAACGCGACCCGCGTTAATAAAAAGAAAACAAATATCAAAGGAAAATAGAAAGCAGCTAACTTCTGCAATCCGCATAATTTCAATGCAATAATGTGCAAAAATATTTTAAATGTTTCAAAAAGTTTCATAGTTTTTAATGGTTGGTTTTTGTGCTTTTACTTTACGACTGTACCTACAAACATTTTATTATCATGACGCTTTCTGGCTTCCCTAGCAACGACTTTTTGTATATGGAAATGTCTCGTCTATATTTATTTTATTATCTGTGCTGAATATTGCAGGTTTTCCTTGTTTAATCTCAAGGTTACTTTTTTTCAGGAACACGCTCACATAGATATTAGATATATTTTCGGAGGAGAGGGGATCTTTAAAGAAAATAGTTTAGTTCTTAACCGACTTTAAAAAAAGAAGTTTTCAATTGGTGCGAAGGTTTCTTTTTAGATTTTAAATTCAAATAAATCTGATCATTTTAAGTAGGGCAAAATCGTGCCCAAAGGAGTCGGTTACATACATACATAGTCCATTGAAAAGTTACATTTGGGGTTGCATTTGTCAGAGGACGCAATTTTATTTTTTTTTAGATATCAAGAGGGGGTCAGTCTAAGCTAAAATCCAAGTTTGAGGGATTGTAGCTCTTGTCCCACGGCCGCCATCTTGGAAAAAGGGATTTAAATGGTTTTTATGGTTTATCTGACAAACTATAGGTCTCACAAAAAATATTACTTAACATTTTTTGTTGCAAATAAAATTATCTACAACTTTTATGAAGTAACTTTTAGTCTTAAACCAAAAATAAAAAAGTTATGAGCGAAAATCCAATACTCAGATCCCTAAGCTCTTATACGGTACCATCTGGCTGAAAGCATGAAACTTGGCATGCATGTAGCTTTTACATAGATAATAAGATATAGAAGTAGAAACAAGTCGTATGGCGATTGGTTCTCCCCTTTCCCCCCCTTTTGTGTGCCAATTCAGAGTTTTTCGCGTTTTTTATGAAAACGGTTAAAGCTATAACCAAATTGCCAATAAGCAATATGATCTTCATCAAATTCACTACAACATTTACCTCAGAAGTATGTAGATCGGACTTACAGTTTAAAAGCTTTAAAGTGATTTTTACGCCCCGTCGACCCTGTTTTGTATCAGCCTTACAGTTTTTTTATTTTATTATAAAAACAGTTAAAGCTATAACAAAACTGTTTATGACCGATATGTTTTTCATTAAATTGTATACAATAATTGTCTTAAAAGTATGTTGATAGGACTTATAATTTTCAAAATATGCTTACTTTTCTTCTTCTGAAAATTAAAACAAAAAGGTAAACATCGAAAAAGCGCATGTAATCACTTTTAAAATACTTTTTTAGACCCTCCAAGGGTAGTCTTTACCAGAGTTTACATCCTTGAAAACCCTGGGCTACACCCATGGTGCTACGAAATCAGTATGCTTAGTAAAAATAATAACTCAAATTTTCATGGATTTTCGCTTATAACTTTTTGTTTTTTGTTCTACGACGAAAAGTTACTTAACAAAAGTTGTAGATAATCATATTTGCAACAAAAAATGTTAAGTAATATTTTTTGTGAGACCTATAGTTTGTCAGATAAACCATAAAAACCGTTTAAATCCCTTTTTCCAAGATGGCGGCAGTGGGACAAGAGCTACAATCCCTCAAACTTGGATTTAAGCTTAGACTAACCCCCTCTTGATATCCATAAAATAAAATTGCGTCCTCTGGCAAATGCACGCTAAGCCTAAAAAAATGTAACATTTCAATGGACTAACAAGCAAACATACAGGTGAAACTAATAAAAGCGTGTTAAAAAGGAGTCTCTTTTACTTTATATCTATAATAGCTTTTGCCCGCGACTTCGTTCGCGTCAAAGTAAAAAATGGACTAAGGAATCTTGTTATCCCATACAAACTTTGCTACCCTAAGGGGTAGAATTTTGTAAAATCCTTTCTTATCGGATATTTGTATTTTTATTAATTTTGTTGTTTTGCTGTAAATAAGTGGAATTCATATCGACTTACCTAATAAGGTTTAGTCGATTTTTACTGTGAACTTGTTCATCATTTTAGTATATCCGTTGTCTCAATGGTCACCATGCCGGAATGCCTAACACAGGGTTGCGGATTCGATTACCGCCTCAGACATGTATTTATGCATAGATATTTTTCGGTGGTCTGGTTGTTTCTATGTATTAAAAAGTATATATTTACAAAATAAAATTATATAAGTAAGTAGTATATCCGTTGTCTAGCACCCATAACACAAGTCTATTTACTTAGCTTGGGGCTAGATGGCGATATGTGGTATGTCCTGCAATATTAATTTATTAATTTTATTAACTTTTGGTTACCTAGTCAATTTGTAAGTTGTTTATAATTATTTTTGAACGAAACTTTATTGTAAATAAACCACTAAAGTTAACATTATATTTACAATCTTAATATTTACAATAATATTTATTACTTTACCTGTGTATTTAACAAAGCACTTAATATGATTCTTGTATGCTTTATGTACCTGTAATTATTTACTTGGTCAAACAAAACAAACATTTTCTAGTGTATACAGGGCTATTGGTAATAATACTAGAAAGCCGTTGAGCGCTACTTCTGTGCTGTGCACCTAAACAAACAACTTTTGTTCTACGACTTTTGGAAATTCGAACATTTTTTTGAAAATGTTGAGGTTAGGTTAACTTGAAAATCAGCTGTTCCTTACACAGAGAGGTCATTAACATTAAAATTTTACTTATTTTTTAAGTTTTTTTTTCTACTGTTCTTAGTGTGAATGGCCTTTGTTTTGAAAAAGCAGCTGTTTTTCGAATTTACATAACCTCAAAATTTTCATTTGTTTTTCGAATTTCCAAAAGTTGTTTGTTACGGTGCACAGAAGTACCCCTCAACGGCTTGCTAGTATAATTAACAATAACCCTGTATATAGAGGTGAGGTATAAAACCTAAAAGTCTAGTCCGGTTCGAGGCATTAATTCATTAAACTACATAAAATTTACATTAAAAATAACATAGGATGTACGTACGTGTATGATTGTCTGTTTAAAAGTCTATACAATCAACAAACTGCATTTTATAATGGATCCAAAACGCGTGACTTAGCTATTAGTTGTCTTAATTTTACACCGACACTTTCACTACATTTTTTGTCTATTTTGCTTGTTATACAATGATTAATTTTTGCGTGCTCTATAAATATTTTTGAGGCTTGTTGCTTAGAATTTCGTAACGCGTTATAAAACTGCTTATTATGTCCTATTACTTTATACTGCAATTAAGGCGACTTGCATAAATATATGAATATTTAATTAATTTGACTTAAGGGCCGATTTTGTAGCGAAATCTCGATTTTATTTAACCTCACCCTTTTGAAAAAAAATACATAAGGTTACCCACATACCGTGTAAATAAATAAAGGTAAATAAATAGCTATATTTTCCCCATTGTCCTATTTTGGTGTTGTTTTTTTTAAATGACTTCAAACAAAAAAAGAGGAGGTTCTATTTTATTTTCATGTGTGTTCAGTCAGTTTGTTTTTATTCTTTTTTTAATCACTTAAATGTAGTTATATAAAATAATGCTTTTTTGAAAAATACTTTTCAAGCGATTGACATCAACAACATAACATTTTGATGCAATTGAAAGGATGGCCGCTAGACCCCTGAAAGAAAATTCCATCAAAGATGTAGCTAGTCCACGTTTAATAAAATTGTTATTTTTCAATTTTGCTACAAGTGGCGCTAAAGTCACTCGCAAATGTATGGACAAAACCTGGGTTTAATAAAATCGATTTAGAATTCGCTGCAAATGTCTCTTAATTTTGATTTCGATCATCTACTAATAATCACCATACGGAATTATATTTATAATTGTTTAAACCAAGACTGCATGCACCTTAACAAATGCAAAGGCACTTGTCAGGCTTCCTGTAATTATTCGAAACACTTTCACCCTATTTGCTAATTATGGGTTGAGTCGTGTTCGACGGAAGGATAATTTTCTTACCGCATAAACATTTAAGAACACAGGCAATGCACAATATTGCACTTCAATTTGCTTCTTGACAATTTTCCTGTACATAAAAGTATTTCAAAAGTCTTTTTTAAAAGTTAAATTGAAAAAAGATTATTTGATAAGACTCTCCCTACGACTACTTACTACGGGTAAAGTTTACGGAGATGGTTTTAAATCGGTAGACTCGCCCAAACTTAAATAAAAATACGGTCAATCATCGGTTATTGCTTCAAAACTTGGATTTAATTGACGATACTGAAAATGCAGCAGACATTTTTGAATATTACCTTTAAAATCTAAAGCAAATTGGGAAAAAAGGGAGATTCTCATAGCAATGAAAAATAATTAGGCACATAATATGGCGTACCCCAAGGATCTATACTTGGTCTATTACTGTTTTTAATTTACATAAACAGTATCGGGAAAGTCGGTCTGACTGACAAATCTAACCTTAACAATAGTACAAAATAATATTCTTAAACACATAAAATATAAAATAATGAATATTGTAGTGTTACGGCAAGGAAAACTTTTGTAGGTATAATATGAAAGAGCACTAAAAAAGTTCTTACCGGTTGACGAGTACGTTACCATTTAAGACCTGCGTCACTGTTTCATACATTGTTAGTACTGATTTGTCACGTCTGGTACTAATTCATTCGTTTCAACACTGAACAATATTCTTAAGTGATTAACCGAAACCAGTATTTTTCAAAACGTTCTATATTCTTTTACAAGACTAGAAATTGCGGTTTGGGTTAGCAAACATATAAAAGCCTGGCTTTACCGATGACGTAACGGGGCTATGACGTGCTAATTACCCCGCCTCTATCTAAAACAATGAATGTTTGACCGTTCTGCCTTACCAGTGACGTCATAACCTTGTACGTTTAGAACCTCTATAATACCCACAATTGGATCATGTAATAGGATCGCTTTAATCACACACGATTCAGCTGTGCTTTATTTGTTAACAACACTTAACGTGTTTAATGAATCTATACATTTAGTGGTGGTAAAGGTTGGCCTAAATTTGTATATACATTTGTAGTGTTTGTACGAATTAGGGTTTCGTACAAATAAAAATTATGTTTAGTTCGTAATAGGTTACGAAAGTACAGTTCCGTAGACAGCCGAAATGGATTTAAATATGTACTAGTATACGGGCGGCGTACAAATAATACACCAACTTCCTGGATTCGGATCTCATGAATTTTCATAAACGTTATTTTTCTATTGATGGCGGATGCGATTCTGCATTTCTGTATGGTACGCATCTTGCCAACGTCGTGTATTTGATTTCTTCTCAAGTAGGTACTGTTTTTGTTTAGTTAGCTTCAAATTCTTGTGCATGACTTTTGAGAAATATTTCAGGAAAAGTGTGACAGAAATGACTTTAGGAATTACTGAGGGATTTGATATATACGGGGGAAACCTTTCTTTACGGAAAATGACACTAACACGGAAAGGATTTAGGAGACAAAAAACTATTATTAAACTCAGCCTGCCTAGCATGAACACCAAAACACGATACGATAAAGCGATATAACTACATCAACTCTCAAAATATGATAGATAAAGCCGCCATGTTGAATTTTTATTATAAATTGCGCTAAAAATTATGATAAAAATTCAACATGGCGGCTTTATCTATCATATTTTGAGAGTTGATGTAGTTATATCGCTTTATCGTATCGTGTTTTGGTCTTCATGCTAGGCAGGCTGATCACTAACAGTCATCTGTCAGTACCTTCTAACAGAGAGGTCGGATAAGCTATTAGCTACATCTTCTTTCTTTACGTCCGTTACATCTTATGACGTAACATCCGTTACATTTTGTTTTGCAAGTGATCCTTTACTCTTCTGACCGATTTAAGACGTTCACGTCAAAAATTGCCAGCCTAATTGAAACATCAGCCAGCTAAAGTAACGAAAGCACAGGTGTAGTTAACATAGCCCATCAATAATAATTTACCAAAATATTACGCCATTAAATATGATCGAATCATATTATGATGGATAGACACCGTGCGTGACCTTCCAAATTTATCATCGATTTTCTTATGAATATGTAAAGATATGGCAGGTAAGTGATGGAACGTTACTTTAACTGATAGGTATTGATGAGCCATCAAATATTTATATAGTTAGACTAGCTGGTTTTGATACCGATACCGTGGTATAGAAAAACCCCATCCTAAACTTTTTGAACACCAGTAATTTTGTAATGAAACAGACGCCAACACAAGTAAAAGTTGGTACTGGTAATTATATTAAATTAGTAGTTTAATCCGTTCTTTTATACAAAAATAAAAGCATAGGGCAGTAAAATTTTGACGCCTTATGTAGTCAACGGCGTTTTAGCTAAGCTGACGGAATGACGCCTAAAGGTGTCACTGGCGTTCAAAAAGTTAATGCTCAGGACCCCAATGATGCGGTACGTCGGTTGCAACCTATTGATCAGGCATACTGCTGAACCTCTGACATGATAAAAAGAATCACAGTGGTCACTTATAACGCTTAAGAAACCCGATATAACCGTTTAGGCTGTGCAAGTCTGCATTGTCCCCAAGTCAAAATTGCTTATAGTTAGTAAAGTTAGCATATGTCCTACTACCAGATCAAAAGGGCCTTTTCACAGGAGGATTACTCTGAATTGACGAATATCACTTGCCACCGAACCGTGGTGAGTTCTAAGGATGAATTAAATTGCGTTTAAGAAAACAATAAATCAGCTTTTACCCATTGAATTTTCCAAATTTGTTTCTTAGCAAATGCCTACGTCACAATAATATGTATGCTATATTTTAGCTCGATTCGTCCTTTGGTTTGAGTTGATTTTTCAGCCAAGCAGGACTTTGAATTTAAGCCAGCCTAACTCCAAAGCTAAAGCTCTCTACAGCCTTAAAACAATTGCCGAGGCAGACCCCAAACGAAAATTGGCCTATTTCAAACTTTTTTCACTTTACTCTAGTAAATAATGCCTACATAATTAACCTACAAAGTTTATAATCTAGATTATTTCTACCAACCTTCCAACTTTAATGCGTCTAATTTAATAAATGAAGGACGGACGATAAACTATGTAAATCAATAAGCACATTGCATATTTCACAAAGGACTGAAACGTATGATTCATAGTTATGCATGTAAGTACTACGTTTGTCCTATTTAATGCGAAAGAATGAGCGAGTGTGTTTGTGACTAATTTTAATATAGGTGGCTGAAATCCTGAAATCACTACATAGTATAAACCAAAGTCGCTTTCTCTGTCCCTATATCCCTTTGTATGCTTAAATCTTTAAAACTACGCAACGGATTTTGATGCGGTTTTTTTTTAATAGATAGTGTGATTCAAGAGGAAGGTTTATATGTTTAATACATGCATAATATAGCCGTGCGAAGCCGGGGCGGGTCGCTAGTATAATATAATAGTTTATTTGAGATAAAAACACACGACAAACATAGTATTTTAATTATAAAACAACGCAAAAATTAACAAAAAATTAAATAGTTACTTGGAAAAAATGAGAATAAAACTTGCATTAATTACATTGCTGAAGCCCATAGCAGTTTCGCAGTGCAACTAGTGAGAACATTTAAATGATATAGGTCAACCCTAGTAAACATTACTTCAAGATTTTTATAAAACTGTTTGAATTTCCAAAAGTCGTAGAACAAAAGTTGATTGTAAAGGTGAACAGATATAGCTTTCAACCGTCTTATACAGGGTGAATATAGGATGATTATTTTTCTGCAAAATCAACAGGTTCGATTCCTGGGTAGAGTAATTAATTTTTCAAAAATGTAATGATGCAGTTTTAGTTTTAGTCATAATCGGGCTCGCAATACCTTTCAGCATTTTTCGCTATCTCTTATAGTTTAGAATATATATAGCCCTGAAGGCCCACATAAAAAAATCACCGTGTATAATAACCAATAACCCTGTATGAACCCTACAATTGATGAAATTAGGTCAATTTTTGCATTAAACATTAATGCAGTACAATAACTGGCACAAATAATGACTAATGTATTGTCAACTTGGCGGTTGTAACTTAATATGAGTAGTAAAAGTGAGTATATGGGTGTGTATGGGGCCCGCTAAGGGGTGTGTATGGGGCCCGCTAAGATCTTTGGGCCCAAGTCAACCTCACCTGCAAGCTGGTGCACCTGCTGAGAGACGGACGAGGCTCTGGCGCTGACTTTTCCTCTCTGGGGTTGGGGGGTCAGACGGCAGTCGCTCCCGTAAAAGTCAAAAGTAAGCCGCATCATATGGAAAGTATAGAAAGTAGTTGTCCCACAGATAGGGCGCCGCCGCATAACGGCGCGCAGGAGCTTCGCCCGACTCCTGTGGGAAGTGGACGAGGGCTACCGTGCCATGGGCGGGCACGGCCAAAGACGCGAGCCCCAACTCACAAAAAGAAACTCCGCTTCGCAACGTGGAACATTGGCACGCTAACCGGACGCGCGAGGGAGCTAGCCGACGTACTTTCCAGGCGAAACGTGGCCGTGGCGTTCCTGCAGGAGACTCGATGGAAAGGCAGCAGATCCCGGCACATTGGGAACGGCTACAAGCTGATCTACACGGGTGCACCTGGTGGAGAGAACGGGGTGGCTGTGGTACTCGCTGAGGGGTTTCATGATTGTATCTTGGAGGTAAAACGCTTTAGCGACCGACTTATGGCCGTGAAGGTGCTTATTGAGGGGGTTGTAACCCACTTAATAAGTGCTTATGCGCCGCAGGTCGGTTGTAGCGACGCTGATAAGATATTGTTTTGGAACAAACTCGGTGAGGTCCTCGGAGCCATCCCGTTGTCACAGGGGATCGTTTTGGGTGGTGATCTTAACGGTCATGTTGGCGAGATGGGGGTGGAATTTGAGCGTGTTCACAGAGGCTACGGATACGGCAGTCGGAATGCGGAAGGGGAAGAAATCCTACGTACGTGTGCCACTGCCGACCTGGCCCTCGTGAACACTTACTTCAAAAAGAAACCCGACCACTTGATCACCTACAAGAGTGGAAGGCACGCTACCCAAATCGATTTTCTAATCACCAGGAGACATCATATCGGCAACGTAGCTAACTGCAAAGTCATACCCGGTGAGAGTCTTACTGATCAACACCGTCTTCTTGTCATGGATCTCTGTGTGAAACCCAAAGACAAACACCCTGAGCAATGTCGTCGCCGAATCAGATGGTGGATGCTGGATGAAACCAAATCCCAGAAGCTTGTCTCGGCTATCGGTGACAAGTGCGCTGGTGCCGAAGACGAACTAGTCCAGGACCACTGGGATAGGATTCAGGCATCGATCACTGGTGCGGCGAAGGCAGTGCTTGGCATGTCTAAAGGTGGACGCAAATGTGACAGGGAGACTTGGTGGTGGGACGACACAGTCCAGAGGGAGACTAAGGCGAAGAAAACCCTCTTTAAAAAGTGGCAAGCGTCCAGCTCTCCTGAAGATCGCGACTCGTATAAAGCCGCCAAACGTGCCACAAAAAGAGCAGTAGCCAGAGCCAGACAGAACCACTTACAGTCACTGTACGATAAGTTGGAAACGTCTGAGGGGCAGAAGCTTATTTATAAGTTGGCACGTTCGAGGGTAAAAGCGGCGCAGGATATATCCAAGTGCCGCTGTGTAAAAGACCCCGATGGTAACCTGCTTTGCGAGGATCTCGCGGTGAAGGAGAGATGGCGCTCTTATTTCCACGAGCTGCTGAATAAGCAGTACAAAGAGGTGCAGCCGCCGGAACTCCCTCCGAATCAAGGACTTGTGCCACCGATTACGCCTGACGAAGTCCTCAAGGCTCTTCGCCGCATGAAGAATCGGAAAGCTGTCGGAGCCGATGGCGTCCCTATCGAAGTGTGGAAGGCGATGGGTCCTCGTGGTGTGGGCATCTTGACCAACCTCTTTAACCGCATACTCGAGACCGGCGAGATCCCTGCCCAATGGAGATTGAGTGTTATTACCCCAATTTTCAAGGGCAAGGGATCGGTGCAGGAGTGTGGCAGTTATCGAGGTATAAAGGTCATGTCCCACACCATGAAGCTCTACGAGCGGATAGTGGACTCTCGGATCCGACAGGAGTGCACTGTCTCTGGGTGTCAATATGGTTTCCGCCCCGGGCATGGCACCATGGACCCTGTTTTCGCCCTCAGGATCGTTATGGAGAAATACAGGACGAAGAATACGCCTCTGCATTTTCTATTCCTAGATTTGCAGAAGGCCTTCGACTGTGTTCCTCGCATGATGATCTGGTGGGCGCTGCGGTCCAAAGGGGTTCCGGAAGCTTATGTTGAAATCATCAGAGACATGTACCGAAATTCTGATTCTGTGGTGCGAACTGCTGTTGGCGACACTAAGCCCTTCCCTGTTCCCGTTGGAGTTCACCAGGGTTCCGTCCTAAGCCCGTTCTTGTTCAGCGTAATATTGGATGCACTGTCCGTTGCCATCAGGGATGCACACGAGCAGCCTCCATGGCTGCTCATGTACGCTGACGATATTGCGCTGGCGGATTCGGATAAGGGGCGGCTGGTCCAACGTGTACACACGTGGAAGGAGTCGCTTGAGAACGGCGGTTTGCAACTGAATGTGGCGAAGACAGAGTACTTAGCTTGCAATACCACAGATCCCACACCTGTCTGCGTAGACGGTCATATGGTCGAGCGGACAGACCAGTTTAAGTACTTGGGATCTGTGCTTCACGCGTCCGGCGACATCGATTGCGACGTCAAGTCACGCATTTCAGCGGCTTGGGCCAAGTGGCGTGAGGTGACTGGTGTCATTTGCGACCCCAAAATGCCGGTTAAACTAAAGGGACAGGTCTATAAAACCATCATTAGACCTGTCCTTTTGTATGGTAGTGAGGCGTGGCCGGTACTTGAGCGACATAAGCAGGAGCTGCGTGTCACGGAGATGAAGATGTTGCGCTGGATGTGTGGAGTGACGCGAAAAGATCGCGTCAGGAACTCCCGCATCCGGGGCAGCCTTCATGTCCGAGACATTGCAGATAAATTGCAAGAATGTCGCCTACGCTGGTACGGTCACGTCTTGCAAAAACCGGCTAATTACGTGGGGAACAAATGTCTTGCCATGGCGCCTCCGCCGGGCCGTGGCAGACTGGGTAGACCCAAGAAGTGCTGGCTTGACGTCGTAAAGGGTGATATGCGTGCAAATGGCCTTACTAACCAGGATGCCGAAGATCGTGCGAAGTGGAGGCGTAAAAGTAGGAAAGCGGACCCCGGGCTCCCGATAGGGATGCAACCGGGAACATCGCTCGGATGATGATAAGTAAAAGTGAGTATACACTAGACCATTAATTTTGTATAACAGAACATAAAGCTGTTGAATTCGGTTCGTTAAAGGGTGACACATTAGAACTCTACGTAAATGTTGTAATGTATACTCACTCTTAGAAATCTAGCTGGACTCATTCGATGACGTTGTTTAGACAATAAATTCTAAAGTATTGGTCACTTGGTAGATTCCACTTAACTAAAATTTTAGTGAGATCATGGTGGCATGTTCACTTAGTGACATAAGTTCCAAATATTTAAATCTTCAGAAAATATAGTTACAATATCTTCAGAAAATATAGGTAGTTACTTGCAATATCTTCAGAAAATATGGTTACAATATCTTTAGAAAATATGGTTACAATATCTTCAGAAAATATAGTTACAATATTTGCAGAAAATACAGTTACAATATTTTCAGAAAATATATTTACCTACTTACAATATCTTCAGAAAATATAGTTACTTACAATATCTTCAGAAAATATAGTTACAATGTTTGCAGAAAATATAGTTACAATATCTTCAGAAAATATAGTTACAATATTTGCAGAAAATATAGTTACAATATCTTCAGAAAATATAGTTAGTTACTTGCAATATCTTCAGAAAATATGGTTACAATATCTTTAGAAAATATGGTTACAATATCTTCAGAAAATATAGTTACAATATTTGCAGAAAATATAGTTACAATATTTTCAGAAAATATAGTTACAATATTTTCAGAAAATATATTTACCTACTTACAATATCTTCAGAAAATATAGTTACTTACAATATCTTCAGAAAATATAGTTACAATATTTGCAGAAAATATAGTTAGTTACTTGCAATATCTTCAGAAAATATGGTTACAATATCTTTAGAAAATATGGTTACAATATCTTCAGAAAATATAGTTACAATATTTGCAGAAAATATAGTTACAATATTTTCAGAAAATATATTTACCTACTTACAATATCTTCAGAAAATATAGTTACTTACAATATCTTCAGAAAATATAGTTACAATATTTGCAGAAAATATAGTTACAATATCTTCAGAAAATATAGTTACAATATCTTCACAAAAGATAGTTACAATATCTTCACAAAAGATAGTTACAATATCTTCACAAAAGATAGTTACAATGTATTTAAGCAGTAAGTCACTTTCGCGGTTTTATTGCGCTGAAATTAGCTCTTTGACAGTTTTCCAGTGAGTATTTTAAAAGTAGCAAGTGTTCATTATAAACCTATAACAATTATATATTTTTTTCGATAAAACGCACAGTCCAATAAAGTTTAATTAAAAAAATAATGTTTCATACCATTTACTATTCCAATACTGACGCAAATAAAAGGTTTTGAATAGAGTCTAATTGAGGGTTTAGCCAAGTCTTCAGTTAGTTATTAAAAGTGTAGTTAACATTCATAGTAATAAGGGAATTATTATGGTTTATAAAAGGTTAATGCACTGAATGTTAGGCTCTAAAGCCGTCCGTCTACCGCCAAATAAGCTAAGTTAGTTTAGCTTGGCTCGCAGTTTTTCAATTTTACGTACAGATCTTCACTCACGAAGGCGCACCCCTCCAGGGTAAATTTTCTCGGTGTGCTTTACTATGAGTGTCGCACGTGCTAACAAGATGTCTTAATGTGTGTGTGAAGACTATCAATAGAGACAGCATACAACAGAGATAGAATGATATACAGATTATGTTTACAACAACATTCATAAGGTGTGGAAGGGCGCGCCTTCGTGAGTGAACAGATCTGTAGCTTGTTGGGATAGTTTGCGGTGGACGCACATGTATAAAAACTGGTTCAACCCTGCGAGCTAAGCTAAACTAACGTAGTTTAGTAATATATTTAGAAAAGATAGTAACAATAATCTTCAGAAAAGATATAATGTGTTTCAGCGAAGGGGGTTTTAATACGAAAGGGGTTTGTTCTAGACGTCTAAGCGAACAACTTTTGTTCTACGACTTTTGGAAATTAGAACTTTTTTTTTCGAAAATTCTTAGGGAATTTTTGAAAATCAGCTGTTTCATACAAAAACTTCGAATGAAATGTTCGAATTTCCAAAAGTCGTAGAACAAAAGTTGTTCGCCTAGACTTCTTGAACAACCTCCTTTAGTATTAAAACCTCTTCGCTGAGACACATTGTATAATAAAATCATGTTACCAAGAAAGTGCAACAAAATGAAAGTAAAAGAAGAGATAGAGGGATTGCGTTAGGGAGGATATGGGGCAAACTAATATAACATATTATCGTGCCAAAACCACATAGTGAGAAAGGGGAAAGAAGATTTATACTTTCTTAAATTCGCTATTAAGGTTAAAGGGTACCGGCAATCTCTCCATACAAACGTAGTCGACTGTTTCCTCCCTGGATAATGAATGACACTAGCACAAATATTTTTGTTGCATAAAATCTATAACTCCCATGACTATGCCCCTATGTCTTGTTTTTTTTTTTCATTTTCTAATTATCATAGAAATTAAGATTTCGAAAAAAAACATAGGGGCATGGTCAATATGGTCATGCATGGCAGTTGTAAGTTTTATGCAACAAAAATATTTGCTCTAGTGTCATTATCCAGGGAGGAAACAGTCGACTACGGTTGCATGGAGAGAGGACCCAGTAATCTTTCCTCTCAACGTTCTCCTGGATGCGGAACCTGAGTGTGATCTGTTTGTGGATGAATGGAGATCGATATTGTCAGTGTGTTTGAAGTTTTGTAAGAGATATTTCATCAACTGGCAGATAGATGGCGCCATATTAAAAATGTATGAAGAAACCGCCGGGCGGTTTTTCTGCCAGCTGAGCCTGTTAGCGTGATCATTTTTTGACGTGACAACGTTTTATAAATTGGTTTGCCGGGTGACACTTCAAGAAACTGCGTTACGCTCCGCTGACGTTATGCGCTCACAATGAGAGCGAGTGAGAGGCACGCGGGCATGGTTAGCCCGCCTAAGAGCGAGAGAGACAGACATAAAAAGTGAAAGGCACGCGTCCCTTCCACTCGAGCACAGTTGTTGTCACGTAAAACTTTCGCCCGTATACCGACTTTACAGGCAACCAGTTTTTTTTTGTCTAAGTCAATTAATATAAATGGTATCGTTTTAATTGACTATCACTACATAGTATAAAACAAAGTCGCTTTCTCTGTCCCTATGTATGCTTATATCTTTAAAACTACGCAACGGATTTTGATGCGGACCCCGGGCTCCCGAGAGGGATGCAACCGGGAACATCGCTCGGATGATGATGATGATGAACGGATTTTGATGCGGTTTTTGTTATAGATAGAGTGATTCAAGAGGAAGGTTTATGTGTATAATACATGCATAATATAACCAACCGTGCGAAGCCGGGGCGGGTCGCTAGTAATAAATAAATAAATTCAGTAACTCAGCCTTCTAACACCACATACCGTTGCGTATCTATATAAACTGCGCATTTTATTGAACGCTCACGTCTCGTCGCCATATTTTTTAGAGAGTAAAGAAATCAATTGACATCAAATTGATATAAAAAATTCAAGGTCATTGATTTATTGCAAAGTTTTATGTGATATTTTATTATTTAGGCCTTTAATAATAAATTAAGGTATAAAACTATATTGTGTGTTCATACAGAACGCGATGTTCGCAATTTGGTAAATTACATCACGAACTAAAGTTTTAAGGTGAAAGGGTACCGGCGCTCTCTCCATACAAACGTAGTTCACTGTTTCCTCCCTTGATAATGACACAAATATTTTTGTTGCATAAAACCTATAACTGCCATGACTTTGCCCCTATGTCTTGGTTTATTTTCAATTTCTAATTATCATATAAATTTAATTGTCCTACTAATTATTATCATAGGTACATATGGACTGATTATTCGTCATCTAAAGGTACCATTAGCCAGGTGTGATAGTGATCAAACGCTGACCTATCTATTGTAAAAAAAGGCATATATTCCTTATCCACCTGGCCCTATCACCTGTTTCTGGCCAATTTTCCGCAATTGGTTGCACACCAATTAATTTATTTTTTACTAGCGACCCGCCCCGGCTTCGCACGCTATATTATGCATGTATTATACATATAAACCTTCCTCTTGAATCACTCTATCTATTAAAAAAAAACCGCATCAAAATCCGTTGCGTAGTTTTAAAGATCTAAGCATACAAAGGGACAAAGGGACGGCGAAAAGTGACTTTATTTTATACTATGTAGTGATAGTAATTTTAGTTGCCAAAGAGGTAATGGTTTCCTTGCTATCGTTTCATAAAATAAGGTACTTTAGAATTTTTCATATTTAAAAAAGCGATTAACGAAAAAATAATTTTCTCAATCGATTTAGCCGTCTTCGAGTAAATCAGTGACTGCTGAACATACATAAATTCGACCTCTAAAGAGCTGATAAAGTTCGTAATACCTAACTATTATGTAGTCTATATTAGTAGGAAATCAATAAACTGGCTCATTTGGTAGACTTACCCTACGAGTACTAACCCCACTAGGTGAGTTAAAAGTGACCAATTTCGAATCGATAGACCCTACTGACCTCTATCTATCAATCTATCTATACATATAAAATGCTTTGTCCTGACTGACTGACGGATCAAAGCACAGCCTTAAACCGTTGATCGTAGAGACCTGAAATTTAGAGGGTGTGTTCTTTGTATGATGTAGGCATCCGATAAGAAAGGATTTTCCGAAATTCTACCCCTTAGAGGGTGAAAAAGGGAGGCAAAGTTTGTATGGGACAACGTGATTCCTTGGTTCAGTTTAGATTTTTACGCGGACGAAGTCGCGGGCAAAAGCTAGTATACATATAAAATGCTTTGCCCTGAATGACTGACTAACGGAACAAAGCACAGCCTAAACCGCAGATTGTAGAGACATGGAACTTGAAGGGTGTGTTCTTTGTATGACGTAGGCATCCGATAAGAAAGGATTTTGAAAAATTTAACTCTTACGTGGAGGATGTCGCGGTCGAAAGCTAGTATTTAAATAAAATCACGGTTCATAGCCTGGTGACAAAAAGTCATACAGACGAACGGACAGTGAAGTCTTAGTAATATGGTCCCGTTTTTACCCTTTGGGTACGGAACCCTAAAAAAACCCAACAGTATCATAGAGTTATTAATATCTATGTCTCAGTTAGATATGGCCATCAACGCCCAGTTTTACTGAATTTATTTGCACATGGTTTAATATCACTTATCATCCATTTAAAATTACGATGCTTATCACGACAATTTGTATTTTATCGACGAAAAACGGGAGTAAAACCGCGAAGCGCAACTAGTATTAAACGAGATGAAATGTAAACAAACCGATAGTATTAAACGAAAATTATTTTAGTCACACATCTACCTGCCACGTTTTACGTAGAATACAGAATCCAGCGTCATAGAATTTACAGGAAATAAGCGTGATTGGAATCATTCATCTCATGTATGACTAACATTTTAACATTATCAGAAGTTGTAATCACAAATGCTGTTGACTATACAAATAGAATAATCGTTTGCCGGACATCCGGAGATTTGAAAATAATATGATTTTAAACAACATTTTTTTTTAGATCAGAGTGATCTGTAGAAGTATGGCAAATATAAAATAACACGATATTATTATGCAATTTTTTTTTATTAAAGATCGAGTGATTTGCGGCAAGCCATTGTCAAGTAATTTTAAAAATAAGATAATTGATTTTATAATTGATTATAGATCTAAATTATTTATTAATAAAAAATAATAAAATACCTACGTATACAGTACAAGATACATCTTTTTTTTAACTAAAGATAGAGAGAGTGTTTTCTTTATGCCATTGTGTAAACTAATTTAAAAAAAAGATATTACATTTGTTTTAATTTATGATCTGTAACCATTGTGTCAAATAATTTAAAAAATAATAAGTTATACTTTTTTTTAAATTATGGATCAGAGTGATTTTGTATAAAGCCAATGTCAAGTATTCATTTTAAGTTGTTAGTCCCGGCATGGTCCCAGCTGCTCAATGTAATTAAGTAAAAGATATACGGTTAATGGTAGTTATATGCAAATATTTCAGTTTGGTAGGAAAATGTTAAATTCAAATGATAACGATAACATAGAAATTCATGGTTGGTATTAACAGAATATTCTGAATATTTACCTTTATTACTAGCAAATTATTTTCATTAACAAAAAAATTGTAAACACATCCCGTAGGTACATAATGATAAGAGACTAGGGTTGAATTGCACAACAAAAAATAAATACGTTTAAGACCTTAAATAAACATGATTAATCAAGTGTCAAAGTTTCAATCTTATTAAATAATATCAACTTTGTGGTTATTGAAATAGAATTTAATTTTATATTTTTATAAATAAAGATTACGTGTTAAATGCGTTTAGCTAATATTTAGTTAAATAAGTTTAAGGACAATGTCATGCATGCCGCCCTAAATAAAATGGGGTATTTAAATAAGCTACATATCTCTTTAAAAAACCCATTTTATAAAGCCTAATGTCAAAAAGGACACTGCAATTTTTGTTAAGTATTTTATAATCCGAGCATAGCGAAACTAACCGGGGCAAATTTTGCGAAACGAAGCAAACCAAACATAATTACACAAAAGCAACGATAACACAAACAAATTATCATTAACTGTCTTCCCTAAACACAAAATATGAAAATGCGTAAACAAACACAAACCTGACGTAGTATTTTCTTGAAAATCTTAAACTTCATTATCGCAATGTAAACACTGAATCAATTTTAGTTATACACAAATTATAAACAAAACATCACTCAAGAATGGACCGTAACTAAATTTACTTTTAACCAAGGCCGGAGATAAACTTATAAAATAAAGAAAGTGGTAATAAGAAAAACCGCGATGCAAGCGACCGCCTCGTTACGCGGACGGCCTGCTAGTGAGATTGTGGTATGATACATAAGTTTACATTTATAGAATGCAGTACAAATGCGAGCGGATTTACAAAGAACTAAAAAGAAAGTAGGACAATTTCATACATTGTAAACACACTAGCGCTACAACGAATTGGAAAAACAACTTGGTTAAACTTTAGTAGACCGTTTTCACCGTAGTCGTTCGTGTATACGCATATTTTTAGTAGTTTAACTGGAAAATCGTTTTGTAAATCATGTGGAATATACCATACTATAGAGAAATACCGTATTTCAGAAAGCTATACCGGTGGAGAGATTGTGGTATGCTATACATAGTTAATAATAATAAATCTTTACTTTTTAAGAGGAAAGGGGGTACCGGGGGCTTCCTCCATACAAACTATTACAAACGTTGTCAACTGTTTTCTCCCTGGATAATGATAATGACACTAGAGCAAATATTTTTGGTGCATAAAACTTATAACTGCCATGACCAATGACCATGCTCTTAATTTCTATGATAATTAGAAAATGAAAACAACCAAAACATAGGGGCATAGTCATGGCAGTTATAGGTTTTATGGCACAAAAATATTTGTGCTAGTATCCAGGGAGAAACTTTAACTAATTTATAAATCCTTTTTTTATAAGTTTATTTATTTGTTTGTTCCCCTCTTCACGGTCAAACGACGGCACCGATTTGGAAATCGACATAGTAGTAGTTTAGAGGATGGAGAAAGACATAGGATATACTTTTGATCCCGTAATTCCCGCGGTATCGGGACATACGCGGGTGAAACCGCCGTAATAGTCATTAAATAGTATAAAACAAAGTCACTTTCCGCTGTCTGTCCCTTAGATCTTTAAAACTAGGCAACGGATTTTGATGCAGATTCCTTTAATAGGTAGAGTGATTCAAGAGGAAGGTTTATATGTATAAAACATGCATAAGATAGCCGTGCGAAGCCGGAGCGGGTCGCTAGTAATAAATTTAGGTACCTATAAAGAGCAGTATAATAGTTGACCGTTTTCATCCCAGTCTTTAACATTATGCGCGATTTTTTAGGTGATCCAAGCTAAGAAAATATATCATTTTTAATAGAGAAGAAAATACTTACTTATTTTAACAAAAAACATGGTTCAAAATCCGTTTTTATAAATAAACTAGCCTTTGTATAATAGGGTTTTAATTTTCCAAAATCCCAAATCATAACAGCTATCTGTACATGAAATAGCCGAATCCCTCCATTGGATTAATCTGTGCATTGATATTTCAGTCAGTCAGTACTTTAAATTTTATATTTAAAGAAATTTATAGCTGCGGTTTAACTAGCTTAAGTCCCGATCCCGTGTTAAGAGGAAAGAGTACCGGGGGCTTTCTCCATACAAACTAATACAAACGTAGTCGACTGTTTTCTCCCTGGATAATGACACTAGGGCAAATATTTTTGGTGCATAAAACTTATAACTGCCATGACCATGCCCCTATTTTTTGTTTTTTTTTAATTAATTAATTTTTTTAATTTTAATTTCTATGATAATTAGAAAATGAAAAAAACCAAAACATAGGGGCATAGTCATGGCAGTTATAGGTTTTATGGCACAAAAATATTTGTGCTAGTGTCAATATCCAGGGAGGAAACAGTCGACTACGTTTGTATGGAGAGAGCGCAGGTACCCTTTCACCTTAATATCGGGATAAAAATGTCTGCCTATTATGCCCTACTTCGCAAAAGAACTACCCAATTTATTATGAAAATGGTAGACTTTTGTCCGTGAAACTATACTAAATTATAGTAGTTGAATCGAACAATTCCAATTAACTAAAAGCGAAAGTACCATTCATAACTTATAATTATTAATGAATTTAAAAGAATAAGGAATGATAAATGTTTTAATATTGTTATAAATTCGAAAGTTCGTAAGTGTGATTATTAATGGCCTGAGGTGCCTGAAAACTGAACTTAATCGATAGCGATGAAACTTGACATGTATACACTTAAGACAATTCTTATCAAAGGGATTATTGAATACAAGCAGCGCTCCGCGGTTACACCCGCGTAAGTCCCGATCCCGTGGGAATCACTACATAGTATAAAACAAAGTCGTTTTTTCTGTCCCTATAACCCTATGTATGCTTAAATCTTTAAAACTACGCAACGGATTTTGATGCAGTTTTTTTAATAGATAGAGTGATTCAAAGGGAAAGTTTATATGTATAATACATGCATAATATAGCTGTGCGAAGCCGGAGCGGGTCGCTAGTATTGTTATAAATTCGAAAGTTCGTAATGTGTGTTTATTAGTTGCCTGAGGTGCCTGAAAACTGAACTTAATCGATAGCAATGACATGCAGACACAAAGACACTTTTTATCCTAATACAAGTAAAAGTAGCCTATAGCCTTCCTCGATAAATGAACTATCCAACACAAAAATAATTTTTCAATTCGAACCAGTAGTTCCTGAGATTAGCGCGTTCAAACAAACAAACAAACTCTTCAGCTTTATAATATTAGTATAGATTTGAAAGGTAGGTATTTGGACTATTCAATTTGCAATTCAATAAATATGATTTTCATTAAAATCGATCCAATAGTTCCAGAGCCTATTCGTATATACAAAAAAATAATATTTTCTCCTAAAATAATATTGTAGACTAGCTTTTGCCCGCGACTTCGTCCGCGTAGAAGTCGAAAATAGACCAAGTAATCACGTTGTTCCATACAAACTTTGCCCTTTTTCACCCTCTAAGGGGTAGAATTTCGGAAAGTCCTTTCTTACGACCCAGTTGGCACAATGGTCACCATGCCGGACTGGCAAACATAGGGTTGCGGGTTCGATTCCCGCCACAGACAAGTATTTATGCTTAGATATTTGTCTGTGGTCTGGGTGTCTGTATGTATATTAAGTATATATTTACAAAAGAAAAGTATATAAGTAGTATATCCGTTGTCTAGCACCCAAAACACAAGTCTAGTTACTTAGCTTGGGGCTAGATGGCGATGTGTGGAATGTCCTGCAATATTTATTTATTTTATTTGTTTATTTTATCCGATGCCTACGTCATACAAAGAACACACCCTCCAAGTTTCAGGTCTCTACGATCAGCGGTTTAGGCTGTGCGTTGATTCGTCAGACAGTCAGTCAGGACAAAGGATTTTATATGTAGGTATAGATTAAGGTTGACTTGCACAGCAAAAAATAAATTGTAAGTATGTATGTTTGTTACTCCTTCACGCATACTAAATCGATTCCAATGAAACTAGATATGTAGATAGCTGGAGCTGAGGAATAACACATAGGTACTTCTTATCCCGATATTCCCACGGGATCAGGACTAACGGTGGTAAAGCCACGGGTCGTAGCTAGTTAACTTTAAGGACTAACCTCGTGATCTGGTCCCGGTTTCGATGCTAGTCTCGCTTCTGTTAGTTGATTCTTCAATGCCCTGAGGAAATATATCGATTTATACATTTGATCTTCAAGTAAAAATTCAGCTGCAAAGACAGCTGATTTTCAGTAAAAATTCCCTCAGAATTATCGAAAAAAAAGTTCTAATTTCTAAAAGTCGTGGAACGAAAGTTATTCGCCTAGACGTCTGGAACAAACCCCTTTCGTATTAAAACCCATGATATATAAAATTCTCGTGTCGCGGTGTTAGTTGCCAATCTCCTCCCAAACGGCTGAACTGTATGAAATTTTTTGTGTATATTAGTTTGGTCTGAGAATCGAACAACATTTTTTTTCTTTTTTTTTTTATAAGTATCGCAAAACAACGTTTGCCGGGACAGCTAGTTACTTATATAAAACTAACGCCATATAAATAGCTTTTATAGCTGTTCTGCAAAAGTTAATGAAGAAACACGGTTCATGAGTTACAGTCTGGTGACAGACAGACAGACGGACGGACGGACAGTAAAGTCTTAGTAAAAGGGTTGCGTTTTCACCCTTTGGGTACGGGGAATCCTAAAAATGTATGTCGCGACAGATTCGCCATTTTAGTGACAAAAGGTTTTGTGCCTATTCATTCTAGACTTGAAGACTCCAAGATTGTTGTTTTGAGGAAAAGCGACGCAGGTAAGGAGTTCCACTTCTTTGCAGTGCGCACGAGAAATGTGGATGCGTGACGCTTTGTGCGCCAAATCGGAACTTAATATGTGGATGGTGATTATTCGTGCACCTCGTTGACTTATGAAAGAAATGGCAGTATGGAACGAGCTCATGGAGTTCCTGAGAGCACTCATCGAAGTGAAAGGGGTGGCCTACGTTCAGCAGTGGATATTCCTATAACTGATATGATAATGATTTTTTATTTTATTTTTAAGTGCTAAGCCTGCACTGTACTTTATAAAACACTCCTCCCTTCTTAAATTCGACTATGACGGTACTTGACTAAGTGGCGTAATTGGCAACGCATTTGAACGGTATTCAAGGGATGCGAGTTCAAGTCTCGTCTTAGTCGCAATTTTTGAAGAAGCATTTTTCCTTAAAAATATTTTCAGATAGCCCAGTGCAGGCTTAGCACTTTAAAAAAATAAAAAATCATTGAGATTAGTAAAAGCGCCATCTCTTGTCGGATACGTTAACTAAATGGTTAACATTCGAGTTATATGTAATGAAAATTCATACTAACAGATGTCGCTAACGAAACTTAATTCGAAAAGAGGTTAATGCGATTCTTAAATTCGACTATGACGGTACTTGACTAAGTGGCGTAATTGGCAACGCATTTGAACGGTATTCAAGGGATGCGAGTTCGAGTCTCGTCTTTTTTCATATTTTTTTTTTTCATATTTTTGATATGATAATAATATATCTTACATATAAAGCTCCTCAGCCTGCCTCGCCTGTTTCTCTCTCCGACGCAACATCTCAACACAGTGCTGCAGTGTCGTGACCGTCGCGCCGCAAGTCGCACGGAATGACGCGCTGGTTGCGCGCACTTCGCCCGCGTGGTTACTCAGGTCGGTACCTATGGGGAAATAATCAAGTTAGATTTATTTTTTAAACAGTTTGAAGTTTATTTTCTTAGAACTTTTTTTTTTTTAGCATATGTTGTCCCACTGCTGGCCTCCTTAACATATTTCCAAGCATTTCGGTCCTGCCTGCCTAGCATGAAGACCAAAACACGATACGATAAAGCTATATCACGCGATATAACTACATCAACTCTCAAAATATGATAGATAAAGCCGCCATGTTGAATTTTTATTATAAATTGCGATAAAAATTATGATAAAAATTCAACATGGCGGCTTTATCTATCATATTTTGAGAGTTGATGTAGTTATATCGCTTTATCGTATCGTGTTTTGGCCTTCATGCTAGGCTAGCTGGGCCAGGTTTGGCCAGTCTGTTTCAAATAAATAAATAAATATTGCAAGACATTCCACACATCGCCTTCTAGCCCCAAGCTAAGTAACTAGACTTGTGTAATGGGTGCTAGACAACGGATAATTTCTTTTGTAAATATATACTTATAATACATAGAAACATCCAGACCCCAGATAAGTATCTAAGCATAAATACTTGACTGAGGCGGGAATCGAACCCGCAACCCTGTGTTTGACAGTCCGGCATGGTGACCATTGAGCCAACTGGGTCATCTTCCGGTACCCAATACATGACGACCATACGACCTAAGGACGTCAGGTCGTCAGAACTGAATATTAAAGTATTTTTATTTTGTTGTTTCTTGCGGTATATACAAAAGTGCAATCTGTAATAGGTATTTAGCGAAGATTTATTGTTCGTTGTTTCTTTAAAACTTGATAGATTTTCATGAAAATTAAATTCTATCCTACTAATATTATAAATGTGAAAGTTTGTGTGTGCGTGTGTGTGTATATTATGTTTGTTACTCCTTCACGCAAAAACTACTAGACCGATTGCTATGAAACTCGGTACCTAGATAGCTAAAGACTGAGATTAACACATTTTTTTTTTTTTTTTTTTGTTAGCCTATGTCGTCCCACTGCTGGGCAAAGGCCTCCCTAACATCTCTCCAAGCATTTCGGTTCTGGGCAAGGTTTATCCAGTCTGTGTCAAATGCATCAAGATCGTCACGCCATCGTTTACGGGGTCTGCCTCGATTCCGACGTCCGTCCTCCACATAGGCTACTTTTATCCCGATATTTCCACGGGATCGGGACTTACGCGGGTGACACCACGGGGCGCAGCTAGTTTTTAAATAGACTAACATAATTTCAATTCAAACATCCATCCAAACTTGCATTTTACGGACAGACAGTCGACCTTCCCGACGCTCTTCAATACTTATTTTCTTTTGTAAACACAGACAATAAATAACACATGTAAGCCTTACAACACATACACAGTACGAAAACAATCACGGTAAAGCATAACACATACCTAACATAATACCTAGTAAATAGATTTATGTCCAACAAGAATAATTTAGTAATGTCACGCGAGGCAGGTCGATGCTACTGAACTTACATTAGAAAAATTAGAAATATTTAAAAGCTTTACATCTTTTTAGGGTTCCGCACTCAACAGGTAAAAACGGGACTCCACTGTCTGTCTGTCACAAAGCTGTATCTCATGAACTGTGATAGCTAGACAGTTGAAATTTTCACAGATGATGTATTTCTGTTGCCGCTATAACAAAAACTAAAAACAGAATGGTACTGAACCCTTCGTGCGCGAGTTCGACTCGCACTTTACCCATGAGTTTCTTGTGCCTTCCTCTCATTGGGCGCGTTCCGAAAGCAGACACCCAAACTTAGTTTTTAAGACGTTTCTATGTGATCTATATACAAAATATACATAAGCATCGAAATTAATAAAGAAATTGGACTTTGACTTTGGTTTTTTAATAGGACATTTTGTCACTAGGGTTAAAATAATGTTTATTCCCCAAAACTTGTAAACAAGGAAAATCATATGTCAGACATCCGAGTAATACTAGTTGCTTTCGTTATACTTACGAGAAAAAGATAAAATATGTCATTTAAAAATCTGGCTCAAATAAGAACTACATGCACAAGCCACACCATGATAAAAACTTACATGACAGATTCTTTTACGGCTATATTTTGAATAATCAAAGACTACCACAAGACTACCTACTCGATTTTTATTGGCCAATCAAATGTCTCCATTCAACGGGCGCTATAGTTAAAGGACCAAAAATGACTTGTTTTTGTGACCACGGGTCAAACCCTTTCTGATTGCCTTGCCTGAGACATGTAATAGAAGTATGGCTAGCCCAGCAACTATGCTCTAAACCCTTTCTGATTGCCTTGCCTGAGACATGTAATAGAAGTATGGCTAGCCCAGCAACTATGCTCTAAACCCTTTCTGATTGCCTTGCCTGAGACATGTAATAGAAGTATGGCTAGCCCAGCAACTATGCCGCTCTAATAAATTTATTGAGATACGCTGCGTCTATTATTCCCAATTAGATATCTACATACCACACCATTAGCAATGGATAGTACAGGTATGTGTGTAACGTATTACAAAACTGATGTAAGAGCGTTAATTATCTTGCAATAATTAATTGCGTTAATAACATCTGGTGATCTTGGTTTTAGCTGTATGAAATTGATTAAAGATTGCACAGTTTAAGCTGCTTGAGTGAAAATGGGTGGCACTTATACTAGACTAGCGACCCGCCCCGGCTTCGCACGGCTATAATATGCATGTATTATACATATAAACCTTCCTCTTCAATCAGTCTATCTATTAAAAAAACCGCATCAAAATCCGTTGCGTAGTTTTAAAGAAATTTAAAAATACATAGGGACAGACATCGAAAACGACTTTGTTTTATACTATGTAATGAAGATAATAACAGTTTATGAACATTGTTACTGTAGGCGCCATAGTTGCCATAGTTCTCTAGTATCCAGTCCACTACCATTCTATCACAATAGCTCAAGTGGTGTTCTCTTGTAGTTTATAAATACTTCTATCTAAATTAGGTTTCATAAAATCATACAATTCATAAAATTTAACAGTTTTGATGTTGAAGACTTTAAATTCTCTAACTTTGACTTAGTCCCATCGGCCCCGCTGGCTCTGCCCCGCCAGCGGGGCAGATGGGAAAAAGTGTTGCATCGGCCCCGCTGAACGCAGACGCGGACGCTAGCGGGGCCGATGAAACAAATTAAGTTTCATTTGCCCCGGTATAGGACTTACTTCCATCGGGCCCGCTAGCAGATAGGAAAAAGAGATTCATCGGCCCCGCTAGCGTCGGCGTCGGCGTTTTGCGGGGACGATGGCACAAATTAAGTTTTTGCCATCGTCCCGGTATTGCATGTAACGGCGAGGATGGGTAGGTACAGATCAAGTTACAAATAGAGGCAATCAATACTTAGGTTGCCGAAAAAGGAATGTCTGTAATTAAAATGGTTTGTATGTTAATCAGTTCTTATTGAGTGCTCAAAATACATAATATTTTAATAATAAAAAAATACACACAACAAGAACATCACATAAATATTTTTTAATTTTCATAATCATAGATGATAGTCACACAAATTACATTAATCAGTCTTCATTAATGAACATTAATGCCTAAACTGCTGACAGTTTTGTAAGATGAATATAATATTTTAGGTAAACAACATTACATAAAAAATATACTGGATTTTTTACAATTTTTTATTTTTGACAAAAAATCAACGAGAGAAAACATTAACATTACAAACTTAACTTAAACTACAAACTATCTCAGTGTTTCGAGAAAATGTCTACTGGTTATTGGTCCATTCACAAATTTCAAGATCAAGTTATACTATTTAAATAATCAACAAAACAAAAAAAAACACAAAACAAGGACATTACTTAATAACTAATTTCTTAATTTTTTATAGAGCCAGCGGGGCTGATGGGAGTAAGTCTAAGATACCTAGTACCAAAAAGTTAAATGCAAACTCAATATTTTCTTAAATATTAGTATACAAAGTCATACACTGCCTAATGGGACACATCACTCTCCATACATTTGCACACTCAAAGTTCTAACTTTTAATATTTTTTTCATAAATGATCTAACTTTTACAAGAATTAGAGCAGGAATATAAACAATAATTCAGTGCTTTTACTTTGACATCTGTCACTTTGACATCTGTCACGTTGACATCTGTCACTTTGACATCTGTCACTTTGACATCTGTCACTTTGACATCTGTCACTTTGACATCTGTCACTTTGACATCTGTTACTTTGACAGCTGTCACTTTGACATTTGTCACTTTGACATCTGTCACTTTGACATCTGTCACTTTGACATCTGTCACTTGTCAAATTAATTAGCCAAACCGAACCGAACGCACACCTTTTTCTCTCACTTAAGAAACTTAAAAAAATTTTTTGGTCCAGCGCCAAACCTCAACTCAAGTCAAAACGCGTCTATAGTTATTGACAGCGCGAAGTCAAATCCATGACAACCGTGTAAACGTGAAATTACTAATTATTGTGTCGCAGTAAAGTAAAGCGAAGTTCGGAGATAGTCACTCTTTAGCTGTTACATCTAGTGCAATTCTCAAAAAAAAACTGAATTCTGATTTTGATGTGTCCCATAAATTTACTTTTGTTTTTTACGTAATATAAACATATTTTGTTCAAGATAACAATTACATAAATAAAAGCACTGAATTATTGTTTATATTCCTGCTCTAACTCTTGTAAAAGTTAGACCATTTATGAAAAAACTATTAAAAGTTAGAACTTTGAGTGTGCAAATGTATCGAGAGTGATGTGTCCCATTAAGCAGTGTATGACTTTCTATAAGAATATTAAAGAAAATATTGAGTTTGCATTTAACTTTTTGGTACTATCTTAGACTTACTCCCATCGGCCCGGCTGGCTCTATTAAAAATTAAGAAACTAGTTATTAAGTGATGTCCTTGTTTTGTGTTTTTTTGTTTTGTTGATTATTTAAATAGTATAACTTGATCTTGAAATTTGTAAATGGACCAATAACCGGTTACATATCATAATAACTAAGTTCATTATAACTATGTTCGAAATAACTACGGTCGATTCACATAAGTTCATAATACCTAACGGTCGATTCGGCTACACATTATAATAACTAAGTTCAATATAACTATGTTCGAAATAACTACGGTCAATTCACATATGTTCATAATACCTAACCGTCGATTCAACTACTGTTTAATATACCTAAGTTTGATTCAACTAAAATTAATTGAGCTAACGAACGATTGATCTAATGTACGAAACACATACGGTTTAAAAAAATCAAATTAATAAAATACACGCTCGAAACGAATTCTATCTATTTCACTTGGTTAGGGAGCGTGTATTTTATAAATTTGATTTTTTTTCAAACCGTAGGTGAAAAACCATATATGAATTAATTGTAGTTGAATAAACCGTAGGTGAATTTATTGTAGTTAAATTAACCGTAGGTGTTTCGTCCATTAGGTATTTTAAACAGTAGGTATTATGACTGTAGTTATTTCGAACATAGTTATATTGAACTTAGTTATTATGATATGTAACCCAATAACCAGTAGACATTTTCTCAAAACACTGAGATAGTTTGTAGTTTAAGTTAAGTTTGTAATGTTAATGTTTTCTCTCGTTAATTTTTCGTCAAATACTGTATTTTTTATGTGATGTTGTTTACCTAAAATATTATATTCATCTTACAAAACTGTCAGCAGGTTAGGCATTAATGTTCATTAATGAAGACTGATTAATGTAATTTGTGTGACTATCATCTATGATTATGAAAATTAAAAAATGTTTATGTGATGTTCTTGTTATGTGTATTTTTTTATTATTAAAATATTATGTATTTTGAGCACTCAATAAGAACTGATTAACATACAAATCATTTTAATTACAGACATTCCTTTTTCGGCAACCTAAGTATTGATTGCCTCTATTTGTAACTTGATCTTTACCTACCCATCCTCGCCGTTACATGCAATACCGGGACGAAGGCAAAAACTTAATTTGTGCCATCGTCCCCGCAAAACGCCGACGCCGACGCTAGCGGGGCCGATGAATCTCTTTTTCCCATCTGCTAGCGGGCCCGATGGAAGTAAATCCTATACCGGGGCAAATGAAACTTAATTTGTTTCATCGGCCCCGCTAGCGTCCGCGTCTGCGTTCAGCGGGGCCGATGCAACACTTTTTCCCATCTGCCCCGCTGGCGGGGCAGAGCCAGCGGGGCCGATGGGACTAAGTCCTAACTTTAATCATGAATCTTTGCCGAGGACTTTAAATTCTCTAACTTTAATCATGAATATTTGCCAAGGGGTTTAAATTCTCTAACTTTAATCATGAATCTTTGCCGAGGATTTTAAATTCTCTAATTTAAATCGTGAATCTTTGCCGAGGGCTTTAAATTTTCTAACTTTAATTATGAATATTTGCCGAGGACTTTAAATTCTCTAACTTTAATCATGAATCTTTGCCCAGGACTTTAAATTCTCTAATTTAAATCATGAATCTTTGCCGAGGACTTTACATTCTCAACTTTAATCATGAATCTTTGCCGAGGACTTTAAATTCTCTAATTTCAATCATGAATCTTTGATGAGGACTTTAAATTCTCTAACTTTAATCATGAATATTTGCCGAGGACTTTAAATTCTCTAACTTTAATCATGAATATTTGCCGAGGACTTTAAATTCTCTAACTTTAATCATGAAGCTTTGCCGAGAACTTTAAATTCTCTAACTTTAATCATTAATCTTTGCTGAGGACATTAAATTATCTAAATAACATACCCCGAACCTCACCCGAACATCCAAAAGCGACACGAACATTTATAGAAATAAATTAAAATTCGAAACCTTTTTTTAAGTTACCATCAGCCACCGCGACGGCGTCTATTGCGTCCACACCCTCGTCCCCGATCTTAGGGTACGAAGCGACGCACATTTCGAAGTACCTCTGCAGTTGGACGGCTTGCTTCGATAGGAGTTCGCTGTATGTGTCCAGTTCGGCGATCTTCTCTGTTAGACGTCTGGCGGTACGGCCTGTGAATAAATAATAATAAATATCTTTATTTGAATGTTTGAATAATCATATTAATTTGCTGGTTATCTATCTATTTATCTATAAAAAAACCACTATTAATCTATATACCTTATTATTCCAAAAAAGGGAGAAAAGATTTTACTAATAAACAGAGTCTAGAGCTCTTACATAAAGCAAGAATTCGTCGTTTTAAAATTAATATCCTGGATGTCTACTTGTCTGTTTGTTTATTATAAGTCTATACCTATAATAAACAAACAGACAAGACATCCAGGATCTCTATTGATAGAACATTTATAATCTATTGAACGCATCTAATTAATTAAGGTTTTGTGTGAAGGCCTATTTACACCATGCGTCCTAGACGTACGTCCAACCTATACCACATCATTTGTCTATGGTACACGCACACAAACGCGAAAGAACAATGGCAAATACGTCTGTGTGCGTGCTAAAAGTAACCGGGTGACGTCAGTGTATAAAATAAATTATATTAGCTGAAATATGACTGAAACAAAATGTAAACCCGGGGCAGGTCCCTATTAAGTTAAAAATTATGGTATACGTATCACCCACATTTAACAAAATGATGTCATTCTAGTCTTATAAAGGTAATAAAGATCACGATCTCAGAGTGACATAACAGCTATTCATTTTAATCAGAATAAACATTAATTAATTAATAGTGCAAAGAATAAAATGGATTTGTCCTAGACACCAATTTCCAATTTAGTGTTAGGAAAAACTGCTAAAGTGTAATTTAATTAACTGACTGACGGTAAAAACAATTTGGGATTTTTAAGAAATTCAACATCTTTTGAACCTGATTGTAAAAAACCGGCCAGGTGCGAGTCGGATATGCGCACGTAAGGTTCTATATCACTGTATTCTGTTTTCAGTATTTGTTGTTATAGCGGCAACAGATATATACATCATCTGTGAAAATTTCAACTGTCTAGCTATCACAGTTCATGAAATGAGAAAGAGTCCCGTTTTTTAAATTTGGATACGGATCCCTTATTAACCTATGTGTTATGTCAGCATTCCAAATATCTAATTGTAAGTATAAAGCAATCGGTTCAATGGTTTTTATGTGAAAGAATACTAATAGTGAAACTTTCATATTTATAATGTTACTAGCTGTCCCGGCAAAAGTAGTTTTGCCATATAAAAAAATGAAAAAATTAAGAACCACTCGACCGATTTTGTGTAAACTTCACATAAACCATCTACTAAATAGTCCGAAAAAAGCTTAAACATTTGGTTTGGATAGGTTTGGATAGACCGTTCTTGAGTTATAAAATTATGACGAAAAGTGGCATTGATTTATATCACTACATAGTATAAAACAAAGTCACTTTCTCTGTCCCTATGACCTTATATCCCTATGTATGCTTAAATCTTTAAAACTACGCAACGGATTTTGATGCGGTTTTTTTTAATAGATAGAGTAATTCTTGAGAAAGGTTTATATGTATAATAACTAGCGACCCGCTCCGGCTTCGCACGGCTATATTATGCTTGTATTATACATATAAACCTTCCTCTGGAATCACTCTATCTATTTAAAAAAACCGCATCAAAATCCGTTGCGTAGTTTTAAAGATTTAAGCATACATAGGGATATAGGGACATAGGGACAGAAAAAGCGACTTTGTTATATACTATGTAGTGATAAATAACATACAATATCAGTTTTAATTTTAAGATATTTGTGAATTTAGTATTGTACTAGTTTATCCCAATTTCCTCAAAAGTACAAAAGGAAACTAAACACACATATGGAAAATAATTTAGCAGGTTATTAATATACGATAATCACCATGTGAACCAGTTGATTGAAGAGATGTGACCGAGCCATGTCTTCGGAGACCACCACCGTTGGAACTGCTGTCTGAACTGGTCCCATATCCTGATTCCACCTGCAATTTTTTGAATATTATCAATATAAATACTATCAGATAAATAAGACTACCAGACTACCTTGCCATGACTATAGTCATGGCAGTTATTGGTTTTATGCAACTAAAATATTTGTGCTAGTGTCATTATTCAGGGAGGAAACAGTCGACTACGTTTGTATGGAGAGTGCGCAGGTACCCTTTCAGTAATATCATGGTAATATAGATACTTAAATATGTAACATAATCTTATTCTACTTATCCTACTCTACTTATAATTTAAATGCGACGCAAAATCTACTGGACCGATTGCGTTCAAAGTCGATATGTAGAGAGTTGGAAATCTGGATTAACATATAGGTTTCTTTTTATCCCGATATTCCTACGAGACTCGGACTTACGCGGGTGAAACCGCTAGTCATAGCATAAAACGTCAAAGGTTTTTAATGTGCAACATAACACCAACTATTTTGATTTTACATTGACATAGTTATTGCGAGCGCATCTATCAAGATTTACCCGTCAACTCCGGTGTCGTGATAATGGTGCTTGTACCAGCATACAAATATCGAGCTTCACAAAATATAAGCAAAAAAATGGTAACTATCGCGTTTTTAATAACTTTAGTAAAGATGCTGAAAAGATTTATTTGGACTAATAAGTAGAATAAGTTCTAATACCTGCACTCAGTAACGTTTCTAAATGAAACTTTAGTCATCACTACATAGTATAAAACAAAGTCGCTTTCTCTGTCCCTATATCCTTATGTATGCTTAAATCTTTAAAACTACGCAACGGATTTTGATGCGGTTTTTTTTAAATAGATAGACTGATTCAAGAGGTAGGTTTATATGTGTAATACATGCATAATATAGCCGTGCGAAGCCGGAGCGGGTCGCTAGTTAAGAAATAAAAACAATCTATACTAATACCACACGTGCTAATACCGTGGTGTCCCGGCAAATGTTCTTTTATTTGTCTAAAAAACCCGTGCTGTTTTGTGAATCTAAACCATCCAGGGCGCCACCCAAACGCATACAAAAAAATCATTCAAATCGATCCAGCCGTTTAGGAGGAGTTCAGTGACATACACACGTACAGTAGAATTAAGAAGAATAGAAAGAGGAAAGATTTGATGTTCGTTTGTTTGCTTGATTGAATTGGCTCCGAAACTCAGACCGATTTTATTAGAACTTGGTATGAGAATACATTGATTCATTTTATCCCGATATTCCAACGGAATCGGGAATTTCGTGGGTGTAACCGCGGAGCAGTAATTATATAATAAAAAATATAAATGTTAAAATCGTTGTTCAATGTTAAATATGTTTGTTAAAATCGTAATGCGTTTTTGGAGATTAAACTTATTTGCATTTGTTTTTACAATGCTTTGTTGTGGTTTCGCTGATGTGTAATTAAATCGTAGTCAGGGCAAGCAAGACCAACCGATTATTTTCTTGAAAATTTCTCAGAGTGCGGCCGTAAAAGATTATGGTTTATCTCCTATTGTAAATAATAATGTTGATCATTTAGATAATGTACGAATTAAGGTATTTTTATCAGTTAATTGTTTGAAGCAGGTATTTTAAATAATAGATTATTATTTTTACATCTTAGGAAATATGAATTGCAAAATTCGTAAAAGATATGCATCCACGACGCTACTTAATATTTATTTCGAAAATACATGGTCTCAGCTAAAATCTACTTAAATATACCTAATTCAAACTGAACAGAAATATCTATAACTAGCGACCCGCCCCGGCTTCGCACGGCTATATTATGCATGTATTATACACTAGCTGTCCCGGCAAACGTTGTTTTGCCATATAAAAAAAACTAAATCAAAATCGGTTCAGCCGTTCGGGAGCTACGATGCCACAGACAGACACACACACACAGACACGTTAAACTTATAACACCCCGTCGTTTTTGCGTCGGGGGTTAAAAATCATACAAATCGGTTCAGCCGTTTAGGTGTAGTTTGGCAACTAACACCGCGGCACGATTGACATCAATATTTATACGTCACTCAATTGTTTTGCCTTCCCGGCACCTCTCCATTAAAACTTGAACTTTATGTTATGGTATTAAAGTTCTTATTGACTTGTATTATTACGAATCATTTGTATGGTATGGAGTATAGAAAAGTGTTGTTTTTAGACATTTTCAGGCAATTTTTTAAATTTTTCTCTCCGTAAGAACCATCCTCGTACCATATTATGGAATATTCTAAAAAAAGAATTGGCCAAATTGGTCCAGGCGTTGTTGAGTTATGCGCTTACCAACACATTTCGCGATTCATTTTTATATATAAGAAGATATAAATCTTCCTCTTGAATCACTCTTCTATTAAAAAAAACCGCATTAAAATCCGTTGCGTAGTTTTAAAGATTTAAGCATACCTACATAGGGATATAGGGACAGAGAAAGCGACTTTTTTATACTATGTAGTGATAGTGAAGTCTACAAAGTCGTGTTAGTTCCACCATTTATAACTCAAGGGCTGGACCGATTGCGATGAAACTCAGTATATAGATAACTAGAGATCTGGATTAATATAACGGCTAGTTTTTATCCGAATATTCCCACGGGATCGGGACTTACGCGGGTGAAACCGCGGAGCTCAGCTAGTATTACCTAGTAACCTCCTAGTGTTAACGACCCAGTTGGCACAATGGTCACCATACCGGACTGCCAAACACAGGATTGCGGGTTTGATTCCCGCCTCAGGCAAGTATTTATGCTTAGATATTTGTCTGGGGTTTGGTTGTTTCTATGTATTATAAGTATATATTTACAAAAGAAAAAGTGTATAAGTAGTATATCCGTTGTCTAGCACCCTTAGCACGAATCTAGTTACTTAGCTTAGGGCTAGATGGCGAGGTGTGAAATGTCCTGTAATATTTATTTATTTAGTTATCGAAACCGGGTTCGGAAATCGGGTTTGTTATTTTATTTAGTTATCGAAACACTCAAAATCTCGCCCACTCATGGCTCCCAACATGCTAACAACAGTTGTTATTTGAACAAGCGACATTTAAAAACAAAAAATTTGAACAGGAACTGCGTATTTACATACATTTACGTGTTATCATATCAACAACCACATGATTCATAAAATATGCAACTGATAAACCAATCATAAGCCATGTTACATGATAATAACACAACATTGTCACATACTTATAATAATGAAAAAACCGCGCCAGTGCGAGTCGAACTGCGCACGGAGGGTTCCATTCCATTATATTCTGGTTTTGGTATTTGTTATTATAGCGGCAACATAAATACCTATATCATCTGTAAAAATTTCAACGGTCTAGCTATCACGGTTCATGAGATTCAGCTTGGTGACAGACAGACAGTGGAGTCTTAGTAAAAGAGCCTATTTTATTCTTTGGGAACCTTAACAAATTCCCCCGTCGCACTAACGATTATTAGATCAATAAAATCGGACATAAGTAAAAATGTGCAACTTATTCAAAAGTGTCATGTAAGCTATTGTTCCTATAGCCAGGTAACCGACCTTTTAGACGGCGGCCATTAAAAATCCCCCCACTCTAGACCTGTTTTAACAAATCAGTCGAAACTCAGCCGTTCGTGGAGTCGCATGTCTTTGTTTTCGGCACTTTTGTTCGCACTATAACTTCGCTTCACAGTTGTGTGTTTGTGTGGTTCAATTTAGAAAAAACTTTTATTGGATATGGCAGAAGAAGGTATGTACTACATTTTAAAATATTACATGATTACTTTGTCGTATAAAATTTATATTTTTATGTGATATTAAAACAGTTACAATTTAGGTACATTTTTTTGCTTTACTTTTTCAAACAATCGTGTTTTTCTGTATATGTCGTGTCTTGTCGGGCTACAACTTTTATAACAATATAATAATTGATTTGTTGGCTATTGTAAATCATAATAAAACCATCCGCCTACGTCCGCCATTTTGTTTTATATGACTTTTAAATTGTACGTAAAAATTACACAATTATTTTAAGTTAATATATTTATTTATTTGTCGTACAGATAATTCGAGAACTATCAAGATATTTACTAGAAGAGCATTGTGGGAGATCTTGAATGAATTCAAGGGCCACAAAATAGAAGAAAAGTTTTCATTGTTTGAAGATAGACTTGTCCAATTGACAAATTGTCCGGAACATGAGAAACATAAAATGGTAAATGGTTTGAAGCACTTTAAAAGTGAATTCAAAAAGAAGTGGAGAGGAGCTTCATACAAAGAAGAACGGTTTTTAAAAGTAATGAAGTGTGGCTTACATCTTCGATAGAATTACCTAACTGGCCTGAAATGACCTTACCAAAACCTGGACGTCCAAAAAAATCATTTGAAGATGTGTGTGACCGTAGCAAACGGAGAAAAACAAAAGATCTGCGTGAACAAGTATCTGTCGAGGAGTTGACTTATGCTGCTGGCGTGAGTCAGAGCACTTCAGGAAATAAAGATGCATCAAAAATAATTAAAGAATTAATGGCTTCACCCACCAGAGCTACTAAACTTAGAAAAGTTATTTCTAGTACCAAGAAGCAAACAACTGTAAAAAAATATACGCCAGCAGAAGCACTGGCTATCTTTGTTGAAGGTGATTTCACTAGAAGACAATGGGAAATAATCCACAGATCTGGTAAAGCTATTTACCCATGCTATTCTGTCATACAAATGGCTAAGATTGAATGTTATCCCGAGGAAGAATCAATACATGTCACCGAGACAAGCGCAGAAGTTAAACTTCAAGCATTACTAAATCACACTGCATTGCGCTTGTACAAATATATAGCGGAGGTTGTCAATACGTCATGCACTGAAGAAGAAAAACAAAATATGGTGTTAATTTCGAAAAGGGGATGTGACGGATCTCAGCAGACACAATACAAGCAAAATTCGAAAATCACGGAGATAGTGATGCAAATATTTTTCAAAGCTCACTAGTGCCTCTAAGACTATCTGTTATCATTGAAGAAGAGGAGAAAAAAATCATTTGGCAAAATCCGGTTCCGTCTTCAGTCAGATTCTGCAGACCCATACGTATAAGATTTATAAATGAAACAAAAGATATCACAAAACAAGAAATACAATACATTGAAAACTAAGCCGAACAGCTCCAGGAGACAGAAATTGATGGCAGCAAAATAAAACATAAACTGTTACTTACCATGATTGATGGCAAGGTATGTAATGCTGCTACAGACACCTCATCTACAATGAGATGCTACATTTGCGGACAGACTTCGAAGGATTTTAATAAATTAATTAAAAAAGAAAGTAAAGTAGAAACGTTGAAGTTTGGATTATCAATTCTTCACGCAAGAATTCGATTTTTCGAATCTATTTTACATTTAGCCTATAAATTGCCTTTACAAAAATGGCAAGCACGGTCTACAGAAGAAAAAAGAATTGTAAAAGAGACTAAAGAAAAACTACAAAAAGCCTTTAAAGAGGAAATGGGATTACTCGTAGATGTTCCCAAAGCAGGGTTTGGGAACACTAATGACGGGAACACGTCAAGGAGATTTTTTGCAGATCCGGAATGCTCCTCAAGAATAACTGGCATCAATGTCGATTTAATAAAAAGGTTTAAAGTTATATTAGAAGTAATATCAAGTGGCAATAACATTGATGTAGAAAAATTTGAAGCATACGCAAATGAAACTGCAATAATATATGTCGATCTGTATGGTTGGCATTCCATGTCACCAACCATACACAAAATTTTGATACATGGAGGTGAAGTAATAGCTCATGCACTCCTACCTATTGGCCAGTTATCGGAAGAGGCAGCTGAAGCCCGAAACAAACATTTTAGGCAATACAGATTACATTTTTCCCGCAAATTTTCGCGCAGAGACTGCAACATACATATAATAAACAGACTTCTTTTAAGTTCAGATCCATTTATCAGCTGCAGCAGAAAGACGCAAAATAAAAAAAGACAGCCTTTCTCAAAGGAGGCAATAGAAATGATGTCTGCCAGCACGGTATTTAAAAATAGACAAAGCGAAGACGAAAGTTCCGACGAAGAAGAAGTTGAAGAATCCTAAAAATGTAAAAAGATGTAAAATTTTAAATATATAATTATTATATTGGTCAAACTTTGTGTTTTATTTAATTTAATTGCACATAAAATGATATAAATAAATTAAATATTTTTGTCCGATTTTTTCACTCAAATACTCGTTAGTGCGTCGCGTCTGTCTGTCTAAACACGATAAGCTCGAAAACTACCGAATGGATTGTCATATAGTTTTCACCAATGGAGGAAGTGATTCATAAGCAAGGTTTAGGTGTACAATTAATTAAGGTTTTGTGTAAATTGGCTGACAAATGAAGATGTCGGAAAAAATCAAGACGACTACTGCGTGCACCATCACTATCACTATCACTACATAGTATAAAACAAAGTCGATTTCTCTGTCCCTATGTATGCTTAAATCTTTAAAACTACGCAACGGATTTTGATGCGGTTTTTTTTAAATAGATAGAGTTATTCAAGAGGAAGGTTTATATGTATAATACATGCATAATATAGCCGTGCGAAGCCGGGACAGGTCGCTAGTGTTAACTAAACTACTGAACGGTTTTCTTCAACTACCCGTGAAAAGTCGGGGCGCTAGTATGTTCATAAAACTACATAACTAACTTATGAATCACTGACAATAAATTACTTAAATAATTTTATCAGTTGTCCTTGAATATTATGTGACGCACTAGATACTCCATGCGGTCTCACGCGCGTAAGTGCCTATCTCGTAGGAACATCGGGATAAAATGTGCCTATATTTAATTCTACGGTGTCCTAACTCCTATAGGATTCTAAGCTATTTGCTTGCGAAGATTTGAATCAGATTTGGTTAAGTACTTTCTCACACAAACTTAAGCGTTTATCGCGTTTTTCAATCTAGACTAATATTTACAAATATAAAATATTAGCTGCGCCCCGCGGTTTCACCCGCGTACGTCCCGATCCCATGGAAATTTCAAAATAAAAAGTAGCCTTCCTCGATAAATGGACTATCCAACACAAAAATATTTTTTCAATTTGAACCAGTAGTACCTGAGATTAGCGCATTCAAACAAACTCTTCAGCTTTATAATATTATAGAACTTATAGATAATTTGTTTATTTTTTGTAAAATCGCATCGTAGGGACTGGCACTAGACAGGGAACAGTGGAAAGAGGGGAGGCAGGCCTTTGCCCTGCAATGGGACGAAATAGGCTAAAATAAATAAAGTTCTGACTCTAATACCTTACGATTTTAAAGACTTCATACTTTAAAACTGGGAAGTAACTGACATAGTAGTGTACTTTTATTCCAGTATTTTACGGAATCGGGAATAACGCGGGGGACACCGCGGGGTGCTGTTACTGATAAATAAACAAACAGGCAGCTTTTAATATTAATATTCATAACGGATCGTGACCTACGCGAGTGGAGTCACAGAGTGCAGCTAGTTTAATCTATAAATATTTCTTTCAAATCTTTACCATCACTATCACTACAGTATAGTATGAAATTAAGTCACTTTTCGCCGTCCCTATGTCCCTATTTACCTTTGTATGCTTAGATCTTTAAAACTATGCAACGGATTTTGATGCGGTTTTTTTTTAATAGATAGAGTGATTCAAGAGGATGGTTTTTAGATATAATACATGCATAATACAGCCGTGCGAAGCCGGGCGGGTCGCTAGTAATATTATAAAGCTGAAGAGTTTGTTTGTTTGAACGCACTAATATCAGGAACTACTGGTTTTAATTCAAAAAATCGTTTTGTGTTGGATAGTCCATTTATCGAGGAAGGCTATATATAGATTTCATTTTGATATCCCCATGGAATCAGGACTTACGCGAGTGAAACCGCGGCGCGCAGCTAGTATAAATAATAACAAATACACAAAGAAACACAATTTTCCCCCGAAATTTACAAGGAAAATGACCAAAACTATGTTAATTTCATAATCAACATCATAAAATGAACATTATGAATATTTAAATAAAACCTGTTTTTAGATGCATTCGTAGTGACCTTAACATATATACAAATATTATAAAGAGGAAATATTTTTTGGTTTTAACAAAAAAATATTTAAAAATATTTGTTCCTAATATAATGGATTGATTTTGATGCAACTTGGTAAGATGATGCATTGATTAATTGGGAGTAATATAGGCTACTTTTTATCCTGATATTCATAAGGGATCAGGACTGACGCGTTCGTGGAAACTGCAGTGAACTTCTTATTAAAAACTAGCGACCCGCTCCGGCTTCGCACGGCTATATTATGCATGTATTATACATATAAACTTTCCTCTTAAATCACTCTATCTATTAAAAAAAACCGCATCAAAATCCGTTGCATAGTTTTAAAGATCTAAGCGTACAAAGGGAAATAGGGACGGCGAAAAGTGACTTTATTTTATACTATGTAGTGATTCGTTATTAAAAAAAAAAAGCACTACAAAATTTCAATGAAATAACAATAAAAATATTTTTTTCAGTTTTTAGAGAATTTTGATAATCTGGCCCTTTGGGATATGAGGATGACTCTAATAAGAACTAAATTGCTATTATTACGTACTAGTTTTTACCTTACGTTTTCCTATTTATTATTTTATAGATACTTTTAATTTATAACTAGTTTATACTATTTCCACTAACAGGAAATAATCAAGGCAAAGCTCTCAATGTCGATTTTTTAGCTTAACTTTTTTTATGTTATGCACTAGTTATTTCTGAGCATTTAACACATTAAATCCCATGATTAAAATAATTTAATGTTCTATTTAAAGTTTAGACTATAAGTATGCAAAAATTTATTCAAAATGACTAAGCTATTTGACCATGAAAACTAGTGTGGTTTTATCATTTCTATATTAGACACTCGCAGCGTAGGGGCTGAACCCAGCTGGCAATAGATAGGGAACAGTGAAAAGAGAGGGGAGGCCTTTGCCTAGCAGTAGAACAGAATAGGCTAAAAAAAATATTTGTAGTGGGACACACCTTACAAAGTCACTTTCATTTTCAATTTTTATTTACAATTTTTATTGCTAGAATTGAACATCTATTTTTTTTTATAAGGTAAAACAATGTTCGCTACAGCTAGTGTTTTTCATATACATGTGGGCGATTAGTTTCTCTTACGGTTTTTCGTTTCACGATTTTGTAATGTGTAAATTTTTCTCCAGCTAGGTTCCCTGGCCAACTCGCGACTAAGAACTTGGTTCCAATAAATATTAGTGGGCAAAGATCAACTTACTTTAAACGACTCCAACACATCTATCCATTGTTGTTTCTCCTCAGGGTTCGAAGCTCTCAAGTACCAAACGCAATCATTAACAGATACATCAAATCGGCAGTCATCAAACTCATGAGGCTGAAATAAATACATCCATTAGACCAATTTAACATATAGCTGAGAATCATCATAGCAAACGTTATCTACTACGTCAATATCGTCCGACTAATAAACGCGACAAAAAAACTGATACAAGGGCAAATTCATTTTTCTCAGATTTGTTTGTAAAGATCTTACCTTGACTTTGGCTTTTTTCAGACATAAGGCACCTCTGCATCCAAGATTGCTCTCCAATTCACTCTTGTAATACGATAAAGTAGAATCCTTCAAAACAATAAACCTGTCCTGCCAACCGTGAATGTAGTTTGTCCATTTACTCAAATGTCCGCGGAGTTCTGGAGTTCCGCCATCGTCTACATCGGAATTATCGCTCACTGTTATGTTATCTTCAATCATTTTTGTGGTTGTAAAGTGTGGATTTACATTAATAACGCAACAAAGTAAACGAAATTAATCAAAAAGTCGTTGATGTTCACCGAAATTGTTGCTGTTTTCGATGATTTTGACAATTCCGACTCGGCCTCGAAAATATTTTGACATTTGTTTGGGATAGGGATAGATTAAAAATAATTGAACAAAAACCGCGGTGGAACCGGATGAAATTAATCCGGTGTGATCGCCCTCCAGTTTTTGAACGAAATCACTCTTCCACACAATCAACCGGATGTACCACTCTTCACTTTATTGATTGCTATGTATTCGCCTTTGTGATTGGTGGATATCCGATAAGCGCCAAATCTGGGTGATCTCGACCAATAGGAGACTGTTATTCTAGAAATAAAGCGCAATTTCCTTTCAAGATGGCCGACAAAACTATGCCTATTTTTGTTCCATCCGAAAAGCCTGTAAAAGTGACAAAGTGGAAGATAAAACAAGGTGCATTTGTGTCGCAAGGCCAAATATTATTTTTATACAATGATTCATCGGGTAGCAGCGGTGAGTTGAAGAAATTTAAGGCATTGCGGGCTGGTACCATCTCATCGATCAAAGTGAAGGAAGGAGACATTGCAGAGCCTGGGTAAGTGACGTCACTCAACACATGGGCTAAAATTAATTATTATCTAATTATTACACTAGATCCCCGTTAATTACAATGTTTAAAAACATAAATTGTATGCAAGTCAATACTTTGTATTGATTGGAAAACATTTGCGCGGTAAACTTGACAAACAGTTTGCCCGCGAAATTTCAATTTACCAGACCATAGATAGATCAACATTTGAGAAAAGTTTTTATTCAATATGAATAAACTATGAAGATCATTGAAGATCTTCAAACCCATTTCTAAACTTTCATATCTAATTAATTAAACATACTTTGATTAGAATAGAACTCTTATCACTTTAAAGTATCTATCACAAACCTATTTTAGATAAGTCACGCTTGCACAATTATTAAAAATTTCACCAAAAACTTCACCCAGACGACCCTGTTGGCACAATGGTCACCATGCCGGACACAGGGTCGTGGGTTCGATTCCCGCCTCAGACATGTATTTTATTTATGCATAGATATTTGTCTGTGGTCTGGTTGTTTCTATGTATATATTTACAAAAGAAAAGTATACTTATAAGTAGTATATCTGTTGTCTAGCACCCATAACACAAGTCTAGTTACTTAGCTCGGGGATAGATGGCGATGTGTGGATTGTCCTGCAATATTTATTTATATTTTTAATCTGAGATTAAATCAATACATCTACAATTCTTCATACTAGAAGTGCCTCGCGGTTTCACCCGCGTAAGTCCTGATCTCGTCGGAATACCGGGATAATAAGTGTGTTTCTCCTTAGGTTTCCATTTATCCTCATACCAAGTTTCATCAAAATCGGTCCATTGTATCTTAGTAATGTTTTGTTACTTGTAAATAAATAATCCTATTATTCATCTATACTAATATTAAAAAGATCAAAGATTTGATTGTTTGTTTGCCTTGAATAGAGTCTGAAAGTACTGGACCGATTTATATAAAACTTTATTTTATTGGGAGTGCCATCATAATAAAGAAACAAGTAAATAAATAAAAATTATCTCTGGACTTTTCTTTAGCCCTTAAACTTTAACCATGACACTTAATTCCCTTTTCTCACTATGTAGTGTCAGTACAACATATTATTATTATGATCCCTCTCCAGTTAGTGGAGTAACATTTATTTCAGGCTACAAAGGCCCATTAAATACATTATCTTATAGACTAACATACATATTTTATATCAATAATTGAATGTGTTAATAGACAGCTTAGAACTACGTTAGTAGCACTTCCATGACACTACACTTTCGTCTTAGTTTGTTCTTCTGGAATTTGTCCACGGAAGCGACATAACACCACATCCTTCGGCCAGAAGCTTTCATCCATACCGCGAGGCAGATAGCAGTAAACACAGCAGTAGCTAACAATAAACTATTGAATTCTAGGGCTCCAATAGCAGAATTGGAAGAATGTCGTCACCCGACAGTGATGAAGGATATGTGTGCGGGGTGCGGAGCAGACCTCAGAACTGACCAGGTCAAAATAGATGTCGCTGTCGTGCCCATGGTGCACTCTGTACCTGAACTAAAGGTAATATAGTCTCACAATCTATACATATAAAATGTTGTCCTGAATGACTGACTAACGGATCAACGCACAGCCTAAACCACTGATCGTAGAGACCTGAAACTTGGAGGATGTGTTCTTTGTATGACGTAGGCATCTGATAGGAAAGGATTTCACGAAATTGTACCCCTTAGGGGCTGAAAAAGGGGAGCAAAGTTTGTATGGGACAATGTGATTTCTTTCTCCATTTTCGACTTCTACGCGGACGAAGTTGCGAGCAAAAGCTAGTATAATAATACTAGCGACCCGCTCCGGCTTCGCACGGCTATATTATGCATGTATTATACATATAAACCTTCCCCTTGAATCACTCTATCCATTAAAAAAAACCGCATCAAAATTCGTTGCGTAGTTTTAAAGATCTAAGCATACAAAGGGAAATAGGGATAGGGAAGCATACAAAGGGAAAAATATCCTACTTGTCACTCCAACCATCCCAGGTCCTCCCAGAAGGCTAGCAGCCTTTTCAGGTTGCTAGAGGCCTCCGGAAGAGATGCCGGCGATTATTGCGAATATTGCCCCATCTGATCTAGATGTTTTATACAGCACCAGTATCTTTAATCCATGATATGCAAGGGTTTGTAGTGCCTAGGACTAGTAATAGATAAATAGTAGGCTTGCCCAGAACCTATACCATTCTCTCGCGTAGTCAACTAAGTCCAGAAGGAAGAACTGGAGCAATCTTAACTGAGTGTTTCAACACGATGTTTTTCTTTCTTTTCAGACCTTTAGAATTTTAAAGTTTTCTTAACAAGTTCTCACAATAATTATTCAGAGGAAAGAACAGCAGCCATCTAAGCTGTGTGTTACATTACAATGTTGTCCTTTCTTTTCCCATATTTAGGACCTTTAGAATTTCAAAGTTTTCTCAAAAAATTCACACAACCAAAAAAAAACCTTATGCTAAATCACGAACTTTTAAACCTCAACATTCTGCTGGCAATATGTGAGAGGTACGCGGTGGCTCACGGCCTCAGGTACAATACAAAAAAGAGTGAACTATTAGTTTTCAAGGCCGGTAACAAAACTCCAGTTATAATACCACCAGTAAAGTTAGGAGATGTTGAGCTATGTAGAGTCACTAAGTTCAAGCATTGGGTCACCGGGGACCTTGCAGATAATATGGACATGGAGAGGGAGCGTAGGGCGTTGGCGGTAAGATGTAACATGTTGGTCCGAAGATTTGCTAGATGTACGACGGAAGTCAAATTAAGTCTTTTTAAAAGTTATTGCCAGACTTTCTACACTAGCAGCCTCTGGACCAATTATACACAAAAAGCCTTCAATGCCCTGCGAATCCAATATAATAATGGATTCAGAATGTTGTTGGGACTGCCTTGGTACTGCAGTGCATCGGGTATGTTCGCGGAGGCAAGAGTAGATGATTTCCACACAATAATACGGAAAAGAGTAGCCTCACTCATGCGCCGCGTCCAAGGCAGTTCCAACCTTCTCCTCAGCCCAATAGTGCAGCGCTTGGATTGTCCGACAGTGCGACACTGGACTGCAGTACATAAGCGGTCTAGAGTCGCACTATTTAATAATAAATATCGGCCCAATTAGTTAAATATCTTGTATTTCTATGTTTTTATTTTTTACTAACTTCTAGTTTATAAGTTATACTAACAATACTATGGATTTTAAAGTCTGAAATAAATGAATTGAATTGAATTAAACCGAATCTGCTGGATCCCCTTTGCTGGATCCCCTTTGAATTTTAATAATAATACATTTTATTTGCCATAACGGTAATACAGTAACGAAACTTATACTAAGTATACAAATACGATGATTTAGTTACAGATGGTAATATTGTTAGAAGAAAAAAGAAAATAATAATAAAGATTTTTAAGGTATAAGTTACAGCGGCTCCTGCACTAAGCAAGCTTGTCTCAATAAATAAATAAACAAATTAATTTAATGATTATTTTAAAATTTATAATATTTATTTATTTATTTACAGGTATCAGAAGAATTGGCACAGAAATTGGGTAAAGAGGATGCGGATCGTCTTCTCAAAGACCGTAAGCTAGTACTGTTAGTGGACCTTGACCAGACATTGGTACACACCACAAATGATAACATACCACCTAATTTAAAGGTAAATAAATATATTATCACGTGTGTAAGTCCTTATTTTTTGATGTCGGTTAATTTAGGTGATGAACTTATGAGAGCACACAGAGAAGACTTAAAATTATTTAAAGATATTTCAAGTCATAGTAATTATTTTCCCGGGTCTTAATCGCGTATTTTTTGTTTTTTATTTCTCTTACCTCGACGTTTCGACTATGTTACAATAGTCATGGTCGCGAGGAGACACTTGTGACACAGACACAGGTACACAGGTAGTCACAGGAGGTGACTATTGTAACATTGTGACTATTGTATTGTATCTGAGTTTAAAAATTTTGTTTCAAGTCATGTTTGCGAATATGTCTAACTAATCTGATTAAGCATGTATATGTGATATGTGATGATATGTGTGTCACAAATCAATGCATGTTTTTACACTCTGTTCTTAACAGGTTCAAAAGTCCACAATGTTGCTGCAGCCTTTTGAATCTGCGAATTTTTAGAGTTCCGTAGCTCAAAAAGTAAAAAAAGGAACCCTTATAAGATCACTTTCTTGTCCGTTCGTCTGTCTTCAGAGCTGTTATTTGTGTCCTAGTTCAAAATAAAATAACATTTCATTATTCAGCACATTAATTATTCAAAACCTTAACAATAGATAACAGTATTTTAGAAGTTTACGGTCTAGTATGACTGAATGTTGAAATGCACATATTCCAGCTTCTGATCTTAAATCTGGTGAATCACTCACTCACTCTCTGAACCGTTGGAACGGAGCGAAATCTAATTTGATTTGACATAATTTTATAGAATTTGTGACGTTTTGTGTTTTTGCTGGCACATCACTACATAGTATAAAACAAAGTCGCTTTTTCTGTCCCTATATCCCTATGTATGCTTAAATCTTTAAAACTACGCAACGAATTTTGATACGGTTTTTTTTAATAGATAGAGTGATTCAAGAGGAAGGTTTACATGTATAATACATGCATAATATAGCCGTCCGAAGCCGGGGCGGGTCGCTAGTTTAAAATAAAATAACATTTCATTATTCAGCACATTAACATTATTAATATTTTAAAACCTTAACAATAGATAACAGCATTTTAGAATAGTCTATAAACAAATATGCAGACACCAACTTAGTCAAACTTGTTTCATTCCAGGGTGTTCTCCACTTCTTCCTCCGAGGTCCAGGCTGTCCAGGGCGCTGGTGCCACACCCGCCTTCGGCCCCGCACTCAAGACTTCCTCGAATCAGCCTCTAAGTACTACGAATTACATGTGTGTACCTTCGGAGCGAGACAGTACGCTCATGCGGTGGCAGACTTACTTGATCCAGAGAAGAAGTATTTCTCACATAGAATACTGTCGAGGGATGAGTGTTTTGATCCTAGAACAAAGTCTGCTAACTTAAAGTAAGTTGAAATTTGAAATACTTTACTAAGAAATCCTACTTAGCCTACTTCCTACTAATATCACATGAGTAGGGTTATTCTTACTCATGTGCTAATATTATAAATGTGAAAGTTCGTGTGTGTATGTTTGTTACTCCATCACGCAAAAACCACTGGATCGATTGCGATGAAACTCGGTATGCAGATAGCTAGAGACCTAGATTAACAGATAGGCTACTTTTTATCCCCACATTCCGATGGGATCGGAACTTTATAAATGACTCAGAGACAGGTGTCTAAATCGGCCAACAATGGGCTTACTTTCGTGCTCATACACGTCTGTATGAGCAAGTAAGCCCATGCATTGAATACTTTCAGGAGACAACAAAATGTTTCGATTCTAGAATAAAGTTGCTCTTAAAGCATAAGTTTCTAAATGAATCTTAAGAGACTGATTTGGTAGTAAAGTAACTACAGATATTACAAGTCATGTTCGCGCTAAATTATGCAGCTTTGATTAGCGAGGCACTGACGCGGAACCATTACGTCCAAGCTGCATAAATCAAAGCTTCGCTTCTTAATCTTGTATGAAATCCTCTAGTCTGCTTTAAATATTATTCTTCCGTTTAGGGAGCTTCACAAGGGTAGTATATTGAGGCGTTTTCGGGGAGACCGCGCGCCAACTTGACTATTAATTTATTTTATCTGTCTTGAATACAGTACTTATTATTTCCTTCCAGAGCGTTATTCCCCTGCGGTGACAACATGGTGTGTATAATAGATGACCGCGAAGACGTGTGGCGTCACGCATCTAATCTAATACACGTCCGACCGTATTCGTTCTTTCAATCTACTGGGGATATTAACGCTCCGCCACCACCCAGTAAGTTTGACCATTTACTTTTGTATGTCACTAGATTTTACCGCGTAAGAGTCGAATATATCTAAATCCTTTCTTAGCAGATGCTTATCATAATAGCTATCTGTAATACAAATAGTCCAATCCGTCCAATGGTTTGAGGTGTGCAACTAGCTTTTACCCGCGACATTAACCAAAATCTTAAAAACTCTGAACAAATATTAATTTGTTCCGTTCTTGTGTGGATTTATGATACAAGTTACATTATTTAAGAATTAATGTAATTTCACTTTAAATCCAGAGAGTAAACCAAGGTCCTTCTGAAGACTTTCTTTTATTAAGACTTTAAAGAAAGACAGATACGAAGACCACAAAAAATCTCATAGAAAAAAGAAATTGAATATTGTGAGTTTGGAAATATAGACAGAAAATATTTGTAATTGGATTTTTTAAAATAAATATGCTCTAAAACTAACTACATTTTGATAAAACTTGTTCTTAGGATACTGTGAAACCTTCTTGGGAATAAAATACCTTCCTTTTTAACCTTAGGAAATAAATATCCTGATATTCTCAAGGTATCCAGACTTTTGGCACTGCTTGTTTACTATTTACTACTATTGGACTAACATTCAATATTAAATTATTTTTTTATCTGTAATCAGTCCTAGGACCATGGTAAAGTGTTCTCAGCAGAGCCTTAAGTTCTTAAATCTATTTTTATTTCAGTTGAAGACAAAACCAAAGTAGTAAGTGGTAAGAACGGCTCACAAATGCCTGTACTTAATCAAATGCCTACCCTAGACCCGGAGCCAGAAACAATACAAAAAGAAGAGAAAGAAAATGATAAGTCCACCGAAGGGGGTAACGGAAAGATAATTTCCAAAGATTCCAGTGAAAAAGATAAACTTGATACAACGAAAGATATCAAGGAAAAAGATACAGAAAAGGTACAAATTGCTATTAGAATGTTTACAACTAAAATAGGGCTTTATTCTTAAATAGTACGTAATTTAGTTTAGGTTAATTTTTCTTATTTATTTGCTACTGATGTTGCTCCTTTTTCTTTTGGTAAGTATTTGAAATAAATAAATAAATCTTTCTTTAATTTTAAGATTGATGAAAAAAAAGATAAAGTTGAAGATGAAAAGGTTGAATCAGAAGAGCCGAAATGGATTGAAACGGATGACGGACAAATTGAACAAGAAGATTCTGATGATTATTTAATATATCTTGAAGATATATTGAAGAGGATACACAAGTAAGTTGATAAATTTAAGGCCTAACGCTAACTACAGACTATAATTATTTGTTCCGTAAATCCGGCTCGAAGGACCAAAACTATGTGGCCAAAACTACTATGGGGTCGTAATGTCGTTAATCCCATACGCAGTTAGTGATTGATTGGTATTTGGGAAAAGATTCAGGCAAAATGATAAGTAATAAAACAACCCATATTGAGAGTTCAATTAAGAGTAAGAGTGATGAAACCAGTGGCTCAGTTGGCTCCAGTAGATTGACGAGTTCTTCCTCTTTCCACTGGTTCTATTCATTTTAAATCCCAGGCACTAATCATCAATTTTAGAGTAAAGACCAATATTTGTATAACTTATTCAAAATTACTAAAACCCACCCACCCACGACCCAGTTGGCACAATCGTCACCATGCCGGACTGCCAAACACAGGGTTGCGGGTTCGATTCCCGCCTCAGACATGTATTTATGCTTAGATATTTGTCTGTGGTCTGTTGTCTCTATGTATTATAAGTTGACAAAAGAAAAACTATATAAGTAGTATATCCGTTGTCTAGCACCCATAACACAAGTCTAGTTACTTAGCTTGGGGCTAGATGGCGATGTGTGAAATGTCCTGCAATATTTATTTATTTATTTACTCATTCAAAATTAAATCTGCATAAAATTATATTTTTTCAGACATTTCTACGACATCTACGACAAAATGGGTAAAAAGCAGATACCAGACTTAAAATCCGTCATACCCGAAGTGAAAGGCGAGGTTTTATCTGGCACTAGCCTAGTTTTCAGTGGACTAGTACCTACACATCAGAAATTGGAGACATCGAGGGCTTATTTAGTAGCGAAGAGCTTAGGGGCTGAAGTTACTCAGGATTATACTGAGAATACTACACATCTTGTTGCTGTTAGAGCAGGTATGTATGAATAGATCATAGGAAACGCTATGTTATAAAATTAGCTGGGCCCGGGCGGCAAAGTTTTTCTAAAACTCCTCTTTTCTTAGACCGGGTACTTATGGGATAATGATGTAGACATAAAATGTATCTTGATGTCCTTTTGATTGTTATAAATTTTATTTCCTGCTGAGAAAAACTATTTCCTTGAATTATTTTTAGTTTAATATCCTAATTTGTATTACTAAACTTCCAGGTACAGCTAAAGTGAACGCAACCCGTCGAATAGGGGAAGGCAAAGCGAACAAATTACATGTAGTCACACCGGATTGGTTGTGGACGTGCGCCGAGAGATGGGAGAGAGTTGACGAAAGATTGTACCCATTGCAGAGGGGCGGACAGGTAATGTTACTTTACCTTACTTGGCATAGCTAAGACAAACTCGTTATTTTATTACCTGACTACGGCGGAGCTAAACGGGAGGGTTCTGTATGTATTTTTAAATATAAGATAGATCAGAGTTTGCCACTATCTTACCTGATAGTAAGTAACAATGAGATCCAAAATGTAGCACGCACCTTACAGAGTTTAATAAATAAATATTGCAGGACATTCCACACATTGCCATCTAGCCCCAAGCTAAGTAACTAAACTTGTGTTATGGGTGCTAAACAACGGATATACTACTTATATACTTTTCTTTTGTAAATATATACTTATAATATAGAAACAACCAGACCACAGACAAATATCTAAGCATAAATACATGTCTGTGGCGGGAATCGAACCCGCAACCCTGTGTTTGGCAGTCCAGCATGGTGACCATTGTGCCAACTGGGTCATTATCTGTTTACTTGTGACTTGAAGACATTCTAATTGTACATGTCGGAAGAGTTAAGGAATGACAGAGTAAACAGTTAGTGCTATTACTGAGAGTGAGGTGAGAGAGAGTTGAGTTGAGATTGTGTATCTTCACGCCAAAATGATGAAACAGCGAAGCGCAGTATTCATGATGAAAAAATGACCAATGTTCTCTAAAATACCTACAATAACGTAATAATCAACTTGTGATTGTACAGAGCAGTTCCCGACGGCCGCCCGCGCACTGCAGCAGCCCGCCGCCTCCGCCCGTCCCCGTACCGGTTGCGGCACTTCGGCGTCGCACGCCCTCCGGCCGGTTCATGGACACGCTCAACCCTCTGCTCTCCTTCTCAAGCGACGATATCGCTGATATGGATCGAGAGGTCAGCATTAATTGTGTAGAATTAAGTTAGATGCAAGACGCTGCCCAACAGCACTCCCGCTTTCTGACCGGCACACTCCCACCGAATTTCTACAGCTATCTTCAGAGCCATAATGTTTGACATGGACTTTACCAAATGGAGTACACATAATGCTACACACCTAAACACACGGAAAGAAGTGCTGCCCGCTGTTCGTGTCACTTTTAGATCCCTTTAATCTGCTTTTTCCCAAAAAAAGTTTGATAAACATTGATTTAATTTTTATAGGTTGAGGACATATTCAATGAATCTGATGAAAGTTCGTCGGATGAGGAGTCAAAGCGTGGTGGGGATGATTTGGATGATGAAGAAAACCCACCGGAGGATAGATTGATATCTGTTGAAAATGAGGACAGCTCCCAAGATAGGTATGTATACTACGAGGCTTTGCAAATAGCAGGCTTTCTGTCAACTGATGGGTTGCTATCAGTATCAGATTGCCTTCAAATCGGACCTCCAGCAAACTATTGCGTGATCAAGTCTACACTCTGCGCTGCTGGTCAGAGCTGGGTTAGCTGGAGTAGCAGTCAACAATCACGCGCAAAGGACAGACTGATGCATAAGTGCGGAAATCAGAGCCCTTAACATGTACACACAGCTTACAAAAATTTGTTTTCTTTCAAATTGTCATTGGATTTTGTGTTAGTAACTAATTATTGTTTTCTCCTTTTAGGGTACAAGAAAAACAAGATGGTGACGATCCCAGTGATTCAGAAGGTAAGAATTTATCCTGCTTCCTATTGATAGATTTAAATATTAACACTATGTTACTACATGACCAATAAAACTTTGTGTCTAGGTAGCTAGAACCCTATAAAAACACATGTTCTATTTTTTATCTTCATACTACCTGCTGCCCGCGACTTTGTACGCGCTTTGTTTTCCGTACCAGAACCTTCCTCTTGAACCACTCATATCTATGAAAAAAACCGCATCAAATTCCGTTGCGTAGTTTTAAAAATCTAGGCATACATAGGGACAGACAGTGTGAAGCGTCTTTGTTTTATACTATGTAGTGATTCCTATAAAGGCTTATGCTGATTAAACTGTAAGGCACAACTAGTCTTCAGTAAATGCCATTAACTACCTCCCTGAAATTTCTGTTGTGAAATAATTAAACAAGTTTTTGTTGTCATTTAGATGAGAATGTACCACGGAAAAGGCCACGTCCTGCAAGTCCACCATCTGACGATGAACCGCCAGATGACGACGATAGCTCATGGAACTTGATGGGCGCAGCACTTGAACGGGAATTAGAGGCACAGGACTGATGTTTGGAGCAATCACACTTGAGCAAACCAGCGAATAAAATAGTTTTACATACTGTACAGGGTTTTATTAAGATTTCTTTGTATTGTATTGGCCTCCTGAAGTTTGAAATATATTTATGTAGGTATTTAGCCTTTGCCTTTGTATATTGAGTTTTAATAATGTTCAAAAGCTTGGCAGGATTTACAGGCCTTGAATTTGTTCTGACAAAAAAGAGTTTTACATTATTTTTTACTATTATAGGCAGTGGATTTTTGGGGTTTATAAGATATTAAAAATAACAATTTTCAAGTGACTAATTACATTAATTTATTAACAACTAAAGCTAACAACTTCTCTAAACTAAATAGCATAAGGATCATTTTCATCAAACACATGGAATTTCGTATAAGTAGGTTTCGATGTAAAATCCTTTTTGCCGTCTTGCCAGCCTCTTGGAGGTGCCTTCTTATAATCGAAACTAGACTCTAATTGCCCATAGATTTTAGCTTCTCTCTCAACATCATCTCTGTATCTCTCTTTAGCTACTTTCTTCCCACTGATTGGATCAGTGATATCACCAAATGGGTATACTACTTCTTTAACTTCATGAGTGATCAATTTAGTCAGTTTCTGTGGCAGAGCCTCTATTAAAACAATGTCTCCTGTTTTGCAGATCCTTGCTGGGTCGTGGCAGTAATAGAATTCGTCTTTTCTGAAATACTGTAGAAAGAATGACAAAAAGTTGATCAGAATAAGAATTTAGGACCCAAAGTTTTTCTGTGATGGATGAGCTTATAGAGAAAGAGCCCACGACGGCCAGACCTTCGTTATTTTATAAAAGCTGAAAGTTTTTCTATGCATGTCCCCTATACAGGTAAGAACGACCAGCGACTATAGAGTTTGGGTTGTGGTTACTTCGGCAGGTAACAGGTAGTAAAGGTGTATAAAATAGTAGCTTAAATTCGTTAAAGTATAAAGCTCAATATGTTCTTCGGGATAACTTTAGAAATCTCGCTATCCATTGCCGGACACTTATGACAGTTGCTACCCCCTGCCAGACACCCCTAAACTTTACTAATAAATCATAATTATACTTTCGTTATAGTATAAAAGCTGAATTTTATTTAGGTTACTTGGGGACCTATATAAAAATGTTACCCCAATAGCCGGACAGTTTTAATGGTTTTTACATCTTGCCAGATACATTGAAAGTCCGCTGTAGGTGCGATAACAACTGTTCAAGCGGGTGTGAGTGAGATAGGGTGCTTAGTCGACTTTAAATTTAAATTTTAAAGAAGCTCTGGATAATTTTTTTATTTCACATTGGGCTACTGATGAAGTGGTGCCATTTATTGGCAACAAAAGAATATACATCAACTTCAGAAAATGTCATTCATTCACTGTTGATAATTCCAACAAGGTTGTCTCAAGGATTGATGAAGAGTTGTCATGCTCAGCACACGAGGAAGCAGATACGAAGATTGTATACCATGCATGTAGCATCAACTATCAGCAGAAATAGTAATAAGAAGTGCTGATACCGATATTGCGGTTATAATGCTTGGTAACATGCATCACCTTCGACTAAGCACTCGCACTCGCACCTACAACGGACTTTCAATGTGTCTGGCAAGATGTAAAAACCATTAAAACTGTCCGGCTATTGGGGTAACATTTTTATATAGGTCCCCAAGTAACATATATAAAATTCAGCTTTTATTCTATAACGAAAGTATAATTATAATTTATTAGTAAAGTTTAGGGGTGTCTGGCAGGGGGTAGCAACTGTCATAAGTGTCCGGCAATGGATAGCGAGATTTCTAAAGTTATCCCGAAGAACATATAAAAAAATTGAGCTTTATACTTTAACGAATTTAAGCTACTATTTTATACACCTTTACTACCTGTTACCTGCCGAAGTAACCACAACCCAAATTCTATAGTCGCTGGTCGTTCTTACCTGTGTAGGAGACATGCATAGAAAAACTTTCAGCTTTTATAAAATAACGAAGGTCTGGCCGTCGTGGGCTCTTGGGCTATTAGAGAATGTAGCCAGGGACAGGCCTTCTGAGTGATAGGGACTTGTTTTGGAGCTTACATAATCGGGATCGGCACAGACAAAACCGCAGGGTACACAGTTTGCTGTTGATTAAAGTATGTTTGTAATTATAATTGATAGAATGCTGAGAATTACGATACTCACCATTAGCAGATTCTCGTCGAGTTCTAACCTTTTAACTCTTATTTTGGCAGCATTTTGTTTAACTGTTGGAACGCACTGTCCTAGTAATAAGACTTTGCGAGCTGCCTCTGCTAAATTACGAGCCATTTACAATTTTATTTAGATTTGTTCGCTGGGAAACAACAATATTTTGCAAAAAGTGAGGTTAGAAATTTTTTGACAGCAAAGTGACGGATAACTGACATGACAACGCAGACTGACATTTACAGTGTTGCCATTTTAATGCAAATAAGAAACCGGCAGAAAAATAAAAAGGAGGTTTAGTAAAAGCGGCAAAGGGATTCTTGATTATGGATAAATAAAAAATCAAGATAATAATGAAATATTGATATTTACAAAAGATATCATCTTAACAAATTCCCTTTAACAAAATTATATACATGCATAAAGTATCATCTTAAACCCCCAACAAAACCCTAACTTATAAAAAAATATTTCTCACGCTGGTACTAACTTAGTAATAGGCTTAAAAATAGTAACTAAGGCAGCGATCGATGAAACAGCACCCAAAACCCCCACAGCACTAGGACTCAACTTAGTATAACCTAATGCAGTCAACGGAATGAACAAATCACATGAATTCTTCACTGTATCTATGAACACATCCTTATGACAACTCACTATTGTGTAAGCATGTCTCATATTGCTATAGAAATTATAATTCTTAATCATTTCGTTCAATAATTCTGAGGGCTTTAAGAATTTTGTATAATGTAATTCTAGAATATGTACTATTTCATAGAAATCCCTGGCCAAATTGGCAATTATCGATATGAGCCAGAATTTATTGGCCGTTTTATTCCAACGATCAGAATCTGTTTTTAGAAATCCACTTTTTGTTAGCCAAACTATGTGGTCAGCATACAAGAATAATGCATGCGCTATTTTGCTGAGTGTTATTGTTAGTTTTAGATATGGATCTTCAATGTTGATTGTATTCAACGCAGTGTAGAATATGTCTATGCATCTTCCGAAACGTAGAACTGTAACAAAAGACATAAGAAAATTCAAACATCAATGAAAACAATCTCAACAAGTCAGCTTTCAAGTAAATAAAACACTTTTGGTTAATTAACATGACATAAAAGTTTGAACTCTATGTGATTCATGTAAAGAAGACATAGAGGTCAAAGTAATAAAACTTCCATTATAGTTAAACCAATTATTATTGAAAAACAAAGTAAATAGAATTAAAAATTACTTTAACATGTAAATAAAAAAAAACATTATTTTCATACAAACTTACTCTTCCTAAAAGAACTAAACGCTTGCTCCAAATTCTTTATTCTATCAACGGAATATTTATTAGCGTTTTTCCTTTCTAATTGATGCCAGACGAGTCTACTTGTGTACTGTAATAACCTGTAAGATACATAACAAGTTAAAATTAATTATAAAGCTAGTTTAGTTTATGTAATAGTACGTTTATTTAGTACTGGGAGCGCCCCGCGATTTGACTCATTTAAGTTGTGATCTTATGGGAATGTTGGAGGTAAAAGCCATCAATGTTCCATGCAATGAATCAATGTATACCAAGTTTTATCAAAATCATAATAAGTTCCTTCATAATTAAAGTTAATTTCTACCACTACATTTTGTAGGCTTTATTTTTAGTATTTTATAGTAAAATCTTGTTATAATACACTTACCTCGCCAGTTTATCTCTCCCATTTGATTGACTGTTTACTTTGATAAGAATATCCATGATTTCGAAAGATTTAAAACACAAGTTTTAAAACACTGTGTACAGTAAGGTATAATACTAAAGTAATTAATTATTGTAATAGAATAAGTACCTATGTCCTGATAAATGTTAGGGTTTGGACTGTACAGTCATAAAAAAAACATGATGTGTTAAATGCGTCGGAGGCAAAGGTCACAACAATGAACATTCACAGGAAAATGAAGTTGAAACTGGTATGAACAACTTGCTTAAATAAGCCGGGTGGCATTTAATTGTGTGCTGGTAAAACTAGGAATCTTCAAAGCACGTTTTCTTGGTTTATTGTATATTTTTATATTTGTAATCGGATTTATTCATTTGGTCATTTTCAAAATTATCATGACAATGACAGTCACTTACAACATGACAACTGACACTGACGTAATCAAAATAAAAAAAGGTCAAAAACTCGTCTTTTGATCCAACATAGAACACAAATTAAAAAAAAAACGTTACTGTGAAAGCGACGCCTAGAGGGAAATTCTTGTCTACGGTAAAAAGCTCAATTTTGATTGGTTGAAGCTGGCTTGCTTCGTGTTTGCTTGTTTGTTATTGGTCAACTTGCACAAAGCGGGGGCAAATTGAGGAGATGACGTTATCCTCTTTCTCTCTCACTCACTCTGTAAATCAGCCATTTTGGTTGCTCAAAAATTATTGAGCATTTTCGATCAACTGAGCGGTTCGGGTCGTGACGCTGCGAATGGTGTGATTATTTCTTTTCTATATTATAACAACTATGTGAAATTCGTGGCTTTTGTTTATTTGTGCATATGTGTTTTAATCTATCAAAGTGGCTACCATTGCATTTCGTTTGTGGTAAGACTAGAGACATTGTGCGTTGCAGTGACTTCTGGAACAAAGCGACATTTTGAAGTGACGTGTAATGTTGTGCATTTCAGATAGTGATACGTCGTACTGAGCTTTCATGATTGGATTACCGCGTAGCGATAGAGATAGAGATCGAATAACGGTGAAAATACGTAACATGAAGCGGAGTTCGTCAAGGGATAGTGTTCCGCGTTCGAAAAGGACGCGTAGTAGCATCGGTCGGTACGATGATAGCTCCGACGAGCGCGTCACGCCCGAGAGGGTGCGCCGGCGGGTTCGCTCCCCGAGCCCCCGCGGACGGTATGTCTCACCCCATCGCGATGACTACGTGCGTTCTCGTGAAGTGAGAGAGGACTCAGTGCGTCCATATTACAAAGTTCTGTGTGTGAGCGCTCTACATCCTAAAGCCTCAGATGAAATCGTCAAAGATACACTGTACCGCGAATACAAGAAGTTTGGAGACTTCAATATCAAAATATCTCATGAACTCGATGAAAGAGTTGCATACATTTGTTTCCGTAGCGTTGAGGATGCTAGAGATGCGAAACATGCTAAACCTAGGATAATTCTGTATGATAAAGTGGCTATTGTTGATCCTGTGTATGAACCGGTACGCTCGGAATACAGAAGCAGGCCAAGAAGCATCACTCCTCCGGACTACGAGCGTCCTTACTCCGCATATGCTTGGTCGCCGGTACCGGAGCGACGCCGGCCTCCACCAGACGATAGAGCTTATGGCATCCCGCCGACTGTGCCTCCCCATCACAGGGACTTCCGTCCCCCGATGCACGAGTACCCTATGGCGGGTCCTCACGGACCGCCGATGCATCACAGGCCCCCGATGCATCACCCACCGCACCCCCACTACATGCCACGCCCGTACATGCCTCGTCACCCTCACCCTCCATTTGAGAAAATGGAAAACAAAAAAGATAAATTCCCCAACTATCTCCACCATGTTCAACCTGAGGATGATCCTCTAGCGACTAGAACTCTATTCGCGGGAAATCTCGAAATAAATATATCGGATGAAGAATTACGTCGTATATTCGGTCGGTTCGGTATAGTCGAAGATATTGATATAAAACGTCCTCCTCCAGGCACTGGAAACGCTTTTGCGTTTGTCCGTTACCAAACTTTAGATATGGCACATCGAGCCAAAGTAGAATTGTCTGGGCAATATATCGGTAAATTTCAGTGCAAAATCGGTTACGGTAAAGCAAATCCGACGACGCGCGTATGGGTAGGAGGGCTCGGGCCATGGACTTCTGTAGCTCAATTAGAAAGAGAATTTGATAGATTCGGGGCAATCAAAAAGATCGAATACGCTAAAGGCGAAGCTCACGCGTACATTTTGTATGATTCTATTGATGCAGCACAAGCTGCTGTTAAAGAGATGAGAGGTTTTCCTCTGGGAGGGCCAGATAGACGTCTTCGCATAGATTTTGCCGATGTAGGCAACGGCGGCCCATATAGACCGAAGCCTTACACGGCGCCTGTTGGGGAGGACGGTAGGCCCGTAGAGGGGTATGAGGGTTACGAGGGAACGTCGTGGGAGGGGGGAGAAGGGTACGGGTATGGTACACCAGGTTATAGGGGACGGGGAGGACGCGGGCGCGGTAGAGGCATGTACAGGGGAGCGTATCACGGATCAGGTGACTACCGTGACGATGAGTGGAGGCGGCCAGCGGTGGATGGTGATTATGAAGGTGGTTTGCGTCGCTCCGGGTCCCGAGAGCCCGGCGTCGATCGTTCACGGTCCCGTACGCCCCGCCGCCGCTCCCCCGACTCGGACTCTGATGGCTCACCTCGACGTAACGGCGGCATGCTCTCCTCTGCCCGAACATTACCTGAAGTCGTCCGCAAAGCCACCACTATGTGGAACGGCGCATTGATCCTCAAAAACTCCTTGTTCCCGACCAAATTCCATTTGACTGACGGAGAAGCTGACATAATCGATAGCCTTATGAAAGATGAAGATGGGAAGAACCAGTTGCGAATCACACAGAGACTGCGCTTGGATCAACCGAAGCTTGATGATGTACAGAAAAGAATTGCCACTTCTACATCTCATGCTATCTTTTTAGGGGTAGCAGGTTCGACTACATCTATAAGTAATGACGATGCCAGCATTCAGACGAGGCCAATGAGGAATCTAGTATCTTATTTGAAGCAGAAGGAAGCTGCAGGTGTTATATCTCTGTTAAATAAAGAAACGGAGGCGACAGGAGTGCTTTATTCTTTCCCACCTTGTGAATTCTCGACAGAACTTCTTAAGAGAACCTGTCATAATCTAACAGACGAAAGTTTAAAGGAGGACCACTTGGTTATTGTCGTGGTTCGGGGTGGGGCTGCTTAATTAATACTATGTATATTATAACTAATTTTAAGATTCTTATTGTTTACAGATAAACTGAATATTCTAATGTCATTGTGGATGTGTACTAATGTGTAGTGATGGTGTGTGGTGATTGTATCATTGTGAGGGTTTTACAAACCTATGTGTGGGTGTTGAATTAACACACATAATGTAGTGACCAAATGACAAGCAATTGATTGTTCTTATACTTAGGTGTAGAGTGAGGAAGTACTAAGTGTATTAAAGTTAGTGTATTTTTAGTGTATTTAATCAGTGGTATATAGGTGATAGTGTTAATGTGTTAGTGTAAGTGTGTCTTACAAATAGATTTATTAAATCTGACATGTGTTGTTTTTTTACTCCTTGTGGATTAGTGATGTGTTTTGTGACTTTGTGGTAAAGTGTTAGTTGAAGTTTGAGAAACATTTTCCTACTGGGATTTACCTCTTGGGTTTTTTGGTCCTTGTGCACTATTGTTTAGTGATAAATTGCACTAGTGTGGTTGTGTTGAGTGAATCCTAAGACTGAATTAGTGAAAGTGAGCCTTACCATGTTAAGAGTTTCCTAATATCCCTATTTCTTGATAACTTAAAAACATTCATTGGTGAGTTACGAGAAACTTGGGTTTGTAAAACACAGCACACATTTAACGTTAATGGAACAATATTATAATATTTCTAGTCCCAAAGATTATACTTTAGTTGGTACTCTAACTAAAGAATAAATGTGTATCAATTCATAAATGCGAAAGTCTTTATGCTGCACCGATTTTGATGAAAAGTACAGGATAATCTTGAAAAGGAAAAATAGACTATACTTTCTACACAGAAACCGTGGAGCGCAGCTAGTATTTCTTACGTCTGTTAATGTTAGGTAGGATTTCACAGTGTGAAGACTGATGGCGATTAGAAGCTTTCACCCTGAGCAACACAAAGAAATTAAATGGTAAACTCTCTGAAAAAGTTTCAGTCAATAATTTTAATAGAAATAAGATTGCTAATTTCAGATTCAAATAGGTACTTATTAATTTCTGTAGTTTATAAGAAGGTCTATAGTCCATTGAAAAGTTACATTTGGCGTTGCATTTGTCAGAGGACGCAATTTTATTTTTTAGATATCAAGAGGGGGTTAGTCTAAGCTTAAATCCAAGTTTGAGGGATTGTACAGTAGCTCTTGTCCCACGGCCGCCATCTTGGAAAAAGGGATTTAAACGGTTTATCTGACAAACTATAGGTCTCACAAAAAATATTACTTAACATTTTTTGTTGCAAATACAATTAGGTATCTACATCTCATCAATGGGCTTAGCGCGCATTTGTCCTCTGACAAATGCACGCTAAGCCCAAAAAAATGTAACATTTCAATGGACTACTAGTAGTCGGCTTACTTCAGATTGTACTTAAGAAATAAATATACACAGCGCCATTTAGACAACGGATAGAATACTTAAATATTTATTTTTTATAGATACATACAAATCTATTTGAGGCGATAATAAATTTGAACATAAATTTAAAATATTTCAATTCCCAACTCTACTATAGTGGTATGGAATCGAACCCGCAGGCGGGTGTTCGCCCATTACGCCGACAGAAGACGTCTAACGACAATTAGCTAAATACAATTTATAAGTAGGTAGGTAATATAAATTTATTGAAATAATTTTAGATGAATTGTGTCTAGCAGGATAAATACGTTTGGGCCTTGGGCACAATCTCAAACAAGCCGCTCTTAAATATTGGATGTATTGTCTGTACCTAACCCAAATCTAAGTAGGTACGCAGGTTTGAATCTTACGCCATAAATGGATAAACCTATCACTTTATTAGAGGAACTGGTAAACACTGGTCTTATCTTTTCAGGGTCAATGGATGGTGCAGATAAAGTGTGGTTTGTGATAGTGAATAGTTAATCTGAAAAAAGTTTAAATCTTATAAATAGTTCTCAATAAATGATTAAAGTTAATTTCTTTGGTTTACTTAAATTTATTTTACAATCTAGATTCTTTAGGTAGGTACGGTTGAAGTCAGAATTGCAGACCCACCGTAGAGCGCCAAAACTGTTTCTATTAGATTTTTTAAAGTCAAACAAGCTAGAGTTGAACTTTTTCAACTCATGAATTTATTAGATAAAATATCATTAGAATAAAAACTTTCCAATAATTGCAGTTTTAGAGCTCGTGGGTCTGCAATCCTGACCTCAACCTTACACCGTACTAAATTATTGTAACCAACTAATCTATAATGCCTAGGTAAGTACCTACGTAGTTAGGTAGGTTGTAACCTTATGATCATGTTACCTAAAAATCAAACTAACTACGAAGCAAAATGCCTACAGATCATGTCAGAAACGAAATCCCTATTATGCAAACTATACTTACCTAAAATTCAATATGCCTGAACAGTAATTTGCCTTAGGATTATGAAGCCCATGAAGCAAATATTAGTAGACACGATATAAAATACCCAATAGCTAGAAACTAAGTCGCACAAATGGACGGCCTTAGCGCTGAAAGCGATCCATTCAACCTTTGTAACCGCCTATTTGGTCAATTTATTCGTCTAACTTTCTAGCTGAGAGTTTTGGCGGGAACGAGCCAACAACATGTCGTGCTGCAGTTTTATTTACACGAAACTTAGTTGTAAACAGAGTTAAATTGTATAATTCTGGTGGAAAGTTATCTAATTTAGTTCCGTGAAAGTGCACAAGTGTAGTGAAAGTAAAAATCAGTGTCAAACATGGACTTTTCTCGTTGCCTCCAAAATCTCCTACAAGGTTATAGTAAAGTAGCCACCGCTTTACTATGACCCCGGACTTGACAAACTGTGACTTGACCATCTTGAAACACTTTGAGCCCGATTTCTGTAAATCGGGCCATAACTTGATGCAAAATATTACTTGATACTGGCTATACCTATGCACAAACTGTGCGAAGCCATAACTGGAAAAAAAAAAGAAACCCGCTGAAAATGGCATAACGTTCGTGGGGCCAAACAAGAGAGAGAAAAAAAAGAAAATGTTCTAGCTATTAGGTACTTTGTGTTATATATCGTGTTCTATGTTCTTTCCTCTAAGGTGCAAATAAAAGTTATCTATCTTTTAAGTAATTACTTGCTAGTAATATCTAGTAAGTAATTATTTACCACACAGTTACCTACTTACTACTTTATCGCTTTAGTTACGAGGTAAAAAGCGTAGCGTGATTTTTAGTATCTTTATGGCCCCTCTACATGATGGGCCAGCATGTAGAGGGCGTAGTGGTGTCTGATGGCTTATGGTTCGATTCGATATGGTGATTGGATGGCCAGGGTGTCGACTTTCGGTCGCACATCAAAGGAAGTGGGCAAAGATGGCTGTAACGTAGCCATCGTGTAGTAGCGTTTCAACCATCGCATGGCCATCATGTAGAGGGGGCATTAGTTACCTATAGCACATGAGTAAATAGGTAAAACTCATCGAAGTAGGAACGTTTGCGATTGGTACGGTCTTCTTGACATGACAGAAGTTAAATATCTATGGAATAGTCTGACAATAACTAAAAGCTCAGATTTGAAAATAATAATAATTCTACTGCAAGCTTAAAAAAAGATAGATTTCTAAAAGGGATGTCGATTAAAGATGCTGAAAATGCTATACGACAGAAATGTAAGTTCTCAAAATGTCGGTAAAATAAGTAGGCCCTCGTAGTAGTAGGTAACCAAATTCTAAAAAAAACCGGCCAAGTGCGAGTAGGACTCGCACACGAAGGGTTCCGTACCATTATACATATTCTGTATTTCTGTTCCCGAAAATTTCAACTATCTAGCTATCACGGTTCATGAGATACAGCCTGGCGACAGACGGACAGTGGAGTCCTAGTAAAACTTTAGTAAAAGGGTCCCGCGTTTTTACCCTTTGGATACGGAACCCTAATAAATCGCTTCAGCCGTTAACTTAGGCACAATTGCAGGACATTGCACATGCACATACCCCCATCTAGCCCCTAGGATAAATATTTGTAGATGTACCTACCTATTTAGCTAGTGTATCACAACATAGTATAAAACAAAGTCTCTTCCCGTTGTCTGTCTGTCCCTATGCTTAGATCTTTAAAACTACACAACGGATTTATATGCTGTTTTTTTAATAGATAGAGTGATTCAAGAGGAAGGTTTAGGTACAAAAAAACAAAACTACCACACGTACGAAGACGCGGGCAACAGCTAGTATAAAACAAAGCCGCATCCCGCTCGCGCTGTCTGTCTCTCCCTATGTAGGTATGCTTAGATCTTTAAAACTACGCAACGGATTTTAATGCGGGTTTCTCTATTAGATAGAGTGGTCCAACAGATGGTGCCGGCGTCCGTAGGTAGATAGAGTGATTCAAGATGAAGGTTTTAGTCTTTATAACGAAACTACCACTCTCACAAAGACTCGGGCAATCTAGGATAATTAATCCAACAGACGGCGCCGGCGTCCAAGAGAGCTTAACAGGAACCTACGATGAGTACATGTTGGCTATGAAACGAGTTCGCCAACGGAATTCCCTACGTGAATCCTTGCCACCAGAGATGCTGACACCTAGAGAGCGACACAGGAGTAAAGTCAGTCAGAAACGGGAGTTGTAAGTTTAGTTTTACGGGGCTGTTTCAGCACTAAACCTCTTCATTCAGTGGCGTAGCTATCGTAGGGCAAGGTGGTGCAGTGCACCAGGGCTACGGAGCGCAGGGGGCGCTCTAACCTCAGCTTTGAAAAAAGAGGAGCATAAAATAAAAAGAAAACCTTGAGAGCAGGCTCGAGATTCGAGCCATATTCTCATTTTCTTCTATTAAACACGAGATTCTACCCCTCATTTCGACGACGACGTACGTATGGATTTAGTTTAGCCTACTAGGAATAAATTGAACTCACTGTATCCTATTCCTTATTCCTACCTATAAGACCAATATAGGTTCAAACTACGCGGAGGGAAGGGACGAGGGCCCGATTCTTTCCCTACCTATGCACCGGGGCCCTTGTCCACCTAGCTATCAGTGGAATATGGGGATAAAAAGTAGGTAACCTATGTTACTGTCAATGGATCAATGTATCCTCATACCAAGTTTAGTGTTCAAACAAACCGCTCGCATTAAAACTACGCAACGGATTTTGATGCGGTTTTTTTATTGATAGAGTGATTCAACAGGAAGGTATTATAAATGCATGCATAATAGCCGTGCGAAGTCGGGGCTTTCATACAGGCTATTATTATAATACTAGCGACCTGCTAGTATGATAATAATAGCCTGTATGAATTTTATTTGCCTACCCTATAATTTTTATTGTAATCTTCCCTTCCTTTTAAAAAATATCAATGTAACTTACTTATTTTATTTACTGACCTTTATTTCTCGTCGCCACTTGTAATGTTCGCTATCACACAAAGGGAACTAACTAATAGCTAAGTAACACTGGCTCACTACTACACACAGTTCCGAGCGCAGGTGCAGGCCGCACGTCCAACCCGCACAGCGTCTAACGCCAGACTGCCTTGGTTTGGTTGACAACTACCCCCTCTAACCAGTAGAGGGGGTAGTTGTCAACCAAACCAAGGCCATATAATACATTGTCTCATGTACACCAGTACATGAGACAATGTATTATATGTACTAGCAGCGCCCCGCGGTTTCACCCGCGAAGTCTCGATCCCGTGATAATATCGAGATAAAAAGTAGCCTATGTGTTAATCCAGGTCTCCAGCTATCTGGATACCGAGTTTCATCGCAATCGGTCCAGTTGTTTTTGCGTGAAAGAGTAACAAACATACATAACACACACACAAACTTTCACATTTATAATAATAGTACGATTTTATAGATACAAACACTAGGTACACCAAGTTTCATCCAAATCTGTTCTGTAGTTTCGGAGCCTATTCAATGCAAACAAACAAACAAAATCTTTCCTCTTTGTAATATTGGTAAACTTAGTAGATTAATTTTAAATATTTCACGCTATGAACCCAACCCAAAATATTTCACGCTATTCTCTCTGACAGATACTTAATTAGATCTACTACCGTTTGGCTATAGATCTTTTGATATTAGCGAAAAATTGTGTTTAGGGATACTACTTTTTGACTACCTTTTATGTACCCAGACTAGAATACAGGGTAGTAAACAGCGATGCTACTCAAGAAGCGCAACGAGTCAGTGTCATAGCATCAATGGTCCCTGATGAGATAATATACAAGCATTTCGATCATTCTATGAGAAGTTACGAGACTGCTTTGATGTTTATTGATATCTCTGGTAAGTAAAGCATTAATAGACGAAGGAATTTCAGGATCAAAAGTATCCTATGTTCTACTCCATCCCCTAACCACCATGGCAATTTTCATCCAAATCGCTCCAAATCGTTGGACTGTAAACAGGGAACAAAAAAAACAAACTATATATTGTAGTTTGGACTTTGGACTTCTGAGGCTCGGAAATACAAACTCAAAGTATGCCAAAGGGCGAGATGGAGCGTAGCATTATAGGTGTAAAAAGAACAGATCGCATACGCAATACTGCGAGAAAAGATCAAAATCACAGATGTGTGTTTCACATCAGCGAGGTTGATGCGCAGGCAGCGAGCCATGTATCAAGAATGGACGGGGATAAATGGGCTAAAACAGCAACAAGCTGGACACCTGGCGAGACGACCTCGACCGCCTCGAGCCAGCTTGGCTGGAGGGCGACCGCGACCGGTGCACGGAGATGGGGGGACCTTTGCCCAGCAGTGGGATACGACTTACGAGGGGTTATATTATAAAGATAATATTAGTTAGGATGTACGGTAGATACCTATAATATGCCTATCTACAGTAGGTACCTAAATAGGTATTTCAAGCTAACCTAACCATGGACCTAAACCTAATCTTCTAGGATTTACGGAGCTTTGTGAGAACTGTACGAAAGCCGCTGGCCGCGGTGGTCCGTCCCGTCTCACTCAGATCCTGAACTCGTACATCGGAGCTATGGTGCAAGAGATCCTGACGCACAACGGCGATGTTCTAAAGGTTATTAACTTGCTGCACCCTAATGGAGTTCACCGTGGAATATTTAGATATTAAGTGACCCTAAAATGTGATTATTCCAGGGTTTCAGTTACAGGTCTAGTGCAAAGGCATTATTTGTTCGCCATAATGCCCTCTATCGATTGGCATAGGTTTCAAAATGCACCGTAGCATTTTAAGTTAGAGATTGTCTAAACTGAAATGACGCGCCCCACTACTTAATTACTTACAAACATCTGTGTGGGTGCGCCAATTATTCGGTGAAATTCGATTTGTATGTGCATTATGTCGGCCGACTATTGGGTGATAAATCCGAAAACGCTCGCTCTATGGAGCAGAGCGCCGTCACATTGTATGAAACAACACGTCCTCTCCTCTCGCGCGTTCACGATCAACTAAACTAGTTGGACAACAAATCCGAGAATTGCACTTCTTAGCGAGTACGTCTTGAACGACCAATTATAATTGCATGTCTATGTGTATTGCACCCATATTTGAAATGTACTTGTGTGCGTAAATGCGGAGGTGGGGCGCGTCATTTCAGTTTAGACAATCTTTCTTTACCATGCCAAAGTGTCTAAAGGCTTTTTCAACTGTCTAGCTATCACGGTTCATAAGATACAGCTTAGTGAAAGACAGACAGACAGACGGACGGACAGTGAAGTCTTAGTAGAGTTCCGGTTTTACCCTTTGAGTATGGATGGAACCATAAAAACCAATGTGTGTTTAAAATTTCAAGTTTTCCGGAGACGCGTTCTTGTCTATGTGGAAGAAAACACCAAGGTTGACAATGCAAGATGTTGTACACACTGCAATTGATTGTGGACTGGCCATACAGAAGAGTTACGGGACTTATGTTACTGATATCGGTGTTATGTTAAAAGGTAGGAGAACTTTACGGCGCTTTAGGGCCCAGGAGCATTATTTTTGAATCGTTCGCCCCGCGTCGAGCGCTCGCTTTCTACTGATATTCGTTCGACATTGGAAATTCGCTATTTTTGAATCGCTCGATCGTAACGAGTGGTCTCCACTACTCGTCGTCGACAGGCGAGTGGTAGAATAAACGTTAAACAATCATAGTCAAAGGTTCAGAAACGATCGTTTTAAAAATATGTAGGTATGTTTTGAGACTATTTCCCCCCCCCCCCACCACGATCCCATCATAGCGAATTCCATTAGATCGGAAACACTTTACTTTGAAATCAAAACGTCATAATCAAATCTTATAAGTACTACATAGGTAGCGAGGAGTGAAATTTCTTTAAATGTAAGCCGATAAACCACCACATAATCCAGATACCTATCTGGTCTAGGTCGCCTGAATCAGTAAAGTTAAGCTGTCAGGAATCGGATTGTATGAGTCCCTCGCTAATGGTATAGAATAGACAAAGTTTATCTCTTAGTTTTCTTGCAGTAAAAATAGCAATATCAGCGGGCATATCCCACTTCTCCATCGTGGGTGGAAACAGCAGCTCACAAGCTAGCTACGTGATTGTCGGACAACCAGTCTGGGATGTAAAGACGGCTGAGTACTTGAGCACAGCTGGTGATGTACTCACTAGTGCCAGTGCTTGGATATATGTGAACGAGGCTGAATATTGCACTAAGCCATGTGGGGATGGCAGGCATACCAAGGTACTATACATACAAAACCTCGTAATCTACCTTATTTTACACTAGCAGGGCTCCGCGTTTCATCCGCGTAATTCCCGATCTCTTGGGAATATCGGGACAAAAAGTAGACTTCTAATGGATCAATGTATCCTCATAGGTACCAATTTCATCAAAATCTGTCCATTAGTTTCGAAGCCTATTCAATTTCAACAAACAATCAAATATTTCCTCTATAAAATATTAAGATTTTATGTAGATAATAATATTATGTATTGGTACTTAATCGAAACGTCTAAGAACTTTTTTTTCTTTTGATAGTTCAACGTTTGACCACTACCACACATCTGCATGATGGTAGGTGACGATGCGGCCAAAGATCTAGCACGTTTTTTTTGTTTGTTACTAACATTAGGTTTAGTTTTTGGAAAGCATTCACTTGGAAGGCTTGTGAAACTTAAGTTAGAGAAAACTGAGTAGGAAAGTCGGTAGACCTTTCTACTCAGTTCTCTAATCACCTAGGTTTGCTTGTAGGAAACCTTTAAAAAACTGAATTGAAGTACTTACCTTAGTACCTACCTATTTTTTTAAGTTTTTAGACTTTTGAATTTTTGGAAAATAGGTGTATAAAATGTACGAATTTTAAACACAAGCAATTAATCCTACCTTAGGTTTTAGGAGTCGGTGCGACGTGGAAGCGAGTGGAAAAAATGCATAGCCCTGGTGGTAATCTAATGGATAGAGACGAAGCATCGCATAATATGTCTGAAAAATCATACGAGTGTATACCAGAAATCAATCTCAGAGAGTTTTCATGTAAGCAAACATTTACAAATTATATGATGTGCGAACTGCGAGCGTATATAAGACGCGCACGAATAGACTTACGTAGTCAGCACAAAGAGCTAGGCTAAATTACCTGAAATAGACGGAAATTATATTATTATAGCTGCCCTACGCGGTTTCACCCGCGTAACTCCCGATCCCGTGGGAATATCGGGATGTAAGCTATCCTATCTCTCAAGTTGGATCGAACTGCACATGGTGTGCGAATTTTATTATAATCGGTTAAGTGGTTTAGGAGTCCATTGAGGACAAACATTGTGACACGAGATTTATATATATTAAGAAAGAAGAAGAAAGATTAAATGTATAAAAATGTCGCCTTTTAATATGTACCTACCTACCCCATTTATTCACAAACTGGTCTGATTGGTAAACAAAATAAAAAAAGGGCGGGATTCCTTAGATAGCACTACTCCGTAGGAAAGTTTTTATGGACTCGGACCAAACAGATTTGCCCGATAGTACAGTCAGAAAAGGACTGTGGGTAGCAGGTGCATATTTTAAAGTTTTAATTTTTTAAATAACGATTCAGTAATTGTAAATGATTCTGCTTGATATCACTAAAGCTTTCGAAGTGTTATATATTTCACGCAGAATAACCAAAAAATATTGAAACGTCATTAAAATAATTAGAACTTTAAAATTTGCACCTGCTACCCTCAGTCTTTTTCTGACTGTACTACAGTTTCTAGCAATAGATACGTACACGCAAAGATGTCTGTGGATTTACAATTATATGCTACGAGTGCCTGCCTACTCCGGTTTAGCAAATATCCCAAGCCTTTGGATCTTGATAACTCCTAGGCTAGGTTTTAAGACATTGTGTGAAATTCCTCACAATGTTTTTCGCACACATGGTTGTAGTGTGTCGAGAAGTAGGTAATAAAGTAGCAACTAGCTGTTGCCCGCAACTTCGTAAGTGTGGTAGTTTTGTTTTATATATTAAAACCTTCCTCTTGAATCACTCTATCTGTTTTAAAGATCTAAGCATACATATGGACAGACAGACAGCGGGAAGCGACTTTGTTTTTACTATGTAGTGATGCGTAATTCTTGTCAGGACTGCCTTCGGACAATCGAATTTCTCATTGACTTTAGGAAATACTAGCTGCGCTTCCCGGTTTCACCCGCATAAGTCCCGATCCCGTGGGAATATCAAAATAAAAAGTAGCCTATAGCCTTCCTCGATAAATGGACTATCCAACACAAAAATATTTTTTCAATTCGAACCAGTAGTTCCTGGACTAAGGAATCACGTTGCCCCAAACAAACTTTGCCCCTCTCTTTTCACCCCTTCTGGGGTAGAATTTCGGAAAATCCTTTCTTATCGGATGCCTACGTCATACAAAGAACACGCCCTCCAAGTTTCAAGTCTCTAAGATCAGCGTTTTAGGCTGTGCGTTGATCCGTCAGTCAGTCATTCAGGACAAAGCATTTTATATGTATAGATTAGGTACTAATTTCTTAACCTTTTTTCTGATAGTACGTCCAGCAGTAGTGACGGCAATGCGCAGTACCTGGTGGCGAGGGCTTCGTCGCTTCATGCTGCCCCCTCTCCTTAGGGCGGTAGACAACGACGAGCCAGTTGACTTCCTCACTGAAATCAGAAGGGTCGTGGTCGTGTTCCTCAATATTATCACGAGGTCTGTCACTGATGCTGTGCTCATTGGGATTGTGGATACAGCTTATAAGTGTATTTCAAGGTTTGTCACTCATTAAATTATCATGTTTGTGAAAAGGAATTAGCTAAGAAGATCTTTAGGCCCTAAATAATCTTCAGTTGACTGAAGTATGTTTCTGCTCTCTTAAAATATTATAAATAAATAAATAAATATTGCAGGACATTCTACACATCGCCATCTAGCCCCAAGCTAAGTAACTAGACTTGTGTTATGGGTGCTAGACAACGGATATACTACTTATATACTTTTCTTTTGTAAATATATACATAAAATACATAGAAACACCCAGACCACAGACAAATATCTAAGTATAAATATATGTCTGAGGCGGGAATCGAACCCGCAACCCTGTGTTTGGCAGTCCGCCATGGTGACCATTGTGCCAACTGGGTCGTCGGATATTGCGACATCGCATCGGTGCACCATTTTTTGAAAACATTTTGTAACGCGTAAGGTAGTGAATAGATTACATGAAATTAGGTTATTTGTTTTTATACCACACGAAATTATATCATATCATATATATCATAAATATTTTACATTATTTTATATTTTATTTTATATCATATATATTTTATTATATCATGTGAACTTTATTTATATCAGGTGATATACAGGGTGTCCGGTAATAAATGGATAAGCGGGCACCTACGGATAGAGGACACTGTGCCGGTTGAGAAAAATGAAACTAATATTCTATGAAAGTCCTTCGGTTTCTTAGATATCCGCCATTTTAAAAAATTTATAAATTTCACTCCTCTTTCTCTATGTTTTTTGATGCCAAAACTGCAAATGAAGGAATTATCCCAATAAGTTTTTCGGATAGTATTCCAGGATAAATTTTCTATTAATGCAAACAATTATTTTTATGACACATTGAAAGTTTTTTTAAACTAAAATCTACATCATACTTCATGTTTTTTTTTTTTTTAAACTGAACTTTAATCTTTCCTGGTAAAAAAAATGTAAGGTCACCCTAGTGCCAAATTTAAAAAAAATGGCCTAATTCATTGAGATTCTGAAAAGGTATAATATGAAGTATTGCTAGCATTAAATTCAAAATTAATGTCTGCGTTAAAAAAATATTTTGGAATCGTGATCGAAAAGATGTTTGGTCTTCCGTTCTATTTTATTTACAACATAGGCTTAGCAGATTGCATACCTACGACTAAGCGAAATATTCTTAACTAGAGTAGGTACTGACGTTGAAAGACCTGGAGAACGACGCGAATGTAGCCTTGTGGCCATCAAGCTGTTACCTAATTAATCCAACTTCATTCGTATTTCTAACGGATCATTCTTTTGCTAATCCCTTTCTTCTCATACCTATTCCATCGGGTCTAGCTCATAATATTGGCAATCACTACATCGATCGTCGCTATATCGAAAACGTTTCATCGACACGTTATTGTAGCGAGAGTAGGTACGCCATATCGGTGGTCGCTGCATTGACAGGACACCATATCGATGGTACCAACTTAATTCCGGCAGTGGATGTAGCGTATTATCGATATGGTGTACTGTCGATGCACCATACCATCATTATGGTGAACTGTCCATGCAGCGTACCATCGATATGCAGCGACTATCGATATATGGTCATATTATGGACTAGACCCATTCCATCTAATTTCAGCGTGACAACCAACAACGGTGGACTAGTAAATAAAGTATCAATGTTCGACAAAGATATGATGTTCCTCGTTGTATTCGGTCTCAGAGGCTTGAAGCACGAAGATGAGACACAAAAGGCGTTACAATGCGCGTTCCAGTGCAAAAAGATATTGAACGACGAAGATATTATAAGTGTTTCTATTGGTGTCACATCAGGTAGGAAAATATCGATCGATGTGTGAGAAAATAACAAAATTTCATGGCGCATTATGTGGTTCAATATGATTTTGCTCCTTACGCATTGGGTCCTAGTCTTTCCATGGAGGTTTATAAAGAATGATCGAAGAGTCATTCTGAGGATTAAATATTCGAGTCGTGTTTTATTTCATCCAGATTCTTCAAACTGGAGGTTGTGTAAAGCGCGAGAAATAAGCAAAAAAATAGAGACACGTTTACAAATGCAAAATTTAGTAACCGATTTTCTAGAAGTCTTTGTTTAAATTCAGCAGTGGACGTCCTGTGACTAATATGATGATTATGAATGCCATTATTTCACAGGAACTACTTACTGTGGCGTCGTTGGTCATGCATTACGGAGAGAATACACGGTTATTGGACCTGCTGTCAATAAGGTATGGATTTTAATAATATTGTCACCAGTGGGTGAAGTGGATTCATGATGGTTTAAGTGTATAATTCATTATTGTTTTGTCGAAATTGGCCGTGTTAATTAGCCGCCGACTGGGACCTTTTTTGACGTGTGACGCGGAAACTCGATAACGACTGAACGGAGCTAGCGCGGAGTTGTCTCTGCTATCCGTGTGATGGCAGGGAGGTGGCTAATTTATATTATTAGTAGGATCCTGGGATGCTTTGGTTTCACTTCACTGTAATTATTACGAGATGTATTGATAGTAGAGTCATTGGATTATATTTTAATGGGATTTTCCAGGCAGCAAGATTAATGATGGCATATCCAGACAAGGTGACATGCGATAAAGAGACGTTTTTGAGAAGCAAACTGAATCAGGAACACTTTAGGCTTTTGGAATCGAAACCTTTGAAGGGAATTGCAAAACCTGGACCTATTTATGAATTTAATAAAGTAGCGTACGTTTTTGTTAACTTACTTTAAACTGTAATCAAAATCTATCAATACTTATTTTGAAAAATTTCGAAACGAAATATATTTTTTTATTGTAACGAATACGTTTCGAAGATGCTGGACCGATTCTGATAAAGCTTGGTAATAAGGATAAATTAATAGACTTTTATTCCAATATTCCAACGGGGGATTAAGATCAACCCTTAATAACTCCAGTCTTGTGAAAATGGTGCTTGTAACAGAGTCACAGCATCGAAATATCGAACTTCACAAAATTGACAAATTTACAAAAGTGACATGTTACCGGAACATAATAATATCGCTCATCTAGGCTTGTGTTATGGTGACTTATCACGTAAAATTATCGTCCGTAAACCGACTTTACAGACAACCATTTGTTTTTTGTTTCGTAGTTGGATTGATCATAGCACAAACTGGCGTCATCCACTTCTAGGGAGGAACGAGGAGATCAGGAAATACAAGGCGATACTACAAAATGCCATGTTTCAATATGACCAACGGTTCACCAGATATAGAGATCATAAATTTGGCGTCGCTCTTGTGGTTAGTTTTTTTTAAGCCGAAGTGGTATGACCAGAAGCGCCATAGAGGTGTCTTAGAAACAGTTTTTGGGTATCAACCACTAAAATCCATAGAATTATTTCTACTGTCGTAAAGGTAAAGAAATGCTTTGTATTGTCATTTGTCATACACTTCGAAAAACGATTAAGTATAGTGATTTGCCTCCATTAAAAATGAGACAATTATTATAACCAATTCCATTTTTTTTACCCAAACAAAATGTCTTTTTAAGGGTCCAAAATTAGTTGGTAAAACACGGGTATTAGAAGAATTTCTTAATTTAACGCCAAATAACATACCCGTTGACAAGATTAACATTACTGAAGAATCTAAGGTAAGTTGAAGAATACTAAACAAATGCTTCATTACAAACTAATATCGTTACTTTTACTACTAATTTGAAAACGTGATATTGAAAACGTGATATCTAACCCTAATATTAGAAATGAAAACTGGATTTTACTAATAATTAAACCGTTTATTTAAACCAATAAGAATACGTGTGTCGTTTACTAGCATTATTGAGCGACTGACACTGAGGCGCGAGCGCGTGCCTGCCTAAGGATATCGTACCACCTTCGATAGCCAATTAGCGTTAAGAGGAAATGGTAGCGGGGGCTTTCTCCATACAAACTATTACAAACGTAGTCGACTGTTTTCTCCCTGGATAATGACACTAGAGCAAATATTTTTGGTGCATAAAACTTAGAACTGCCACTGCCATGCCATGTATTTTATGTTTTTTTTAATTTTTTAATGTTTTTAATTTTAATTTTTATGATAATTATAAAATAAAAAAACCAAAACATAGGGGCATAGTCATGGCAGTTATAGGTTTTATGGCACAAAAATATTTGTGCTAGTGTCATTATCCAGGGAGGAAACAGTCGACTACGTTTGTATGGAGAGCGCGCAGGTACCTACCCTTTCACCTTAAGCATTCTCAAAATTACCTTATTTGGTCATGCATTAACGCAGGACGAGCCCATAGAACAAATAGTAAGGACGCGCACTCGCTGCCTAGATTAATAAACAGATACGTTTCATGTATCGGCAATACCTAATTATCAACATCTACCCGCAAAAACTTCGGTTGTATCCCAATATTTCTATTGAAATACAAAATGAAAATAGTGGGACAAGCGTTTTTCCAAATTATATCCCAATATTTCAATTGCGGCAAAAAACGCAGAGTTGTGTTATTTGATAAATATGTTTAAGAGGAAAGGGTATCGGGGGCTGTCTCCATACAAGTGGGCGGGAGGGCGGTGCACATTGCATTTTGTGTTTTGGCACTAGGCTCGGAACTAAAAACTAAATATTAATACTTCCATTACATAAATTACTAACTTTAGTAAATGCTTTATTTTCAATATATTATATAAATAAATAATAAATAAATAAATAAATAAATCATTTATTTCAGGTAACAGCCTTATAAATAAGTACAGACCCATATAAAATATATACCTTACAGACTAACATACATATAGATAATATTATAATTTTAAGTTAGGTTTTAGGGTTTTCTATTTTCGGTCTCGCCTCCCTATTATAGCGTCGGTATACAATGCCGGCGAGCCAGAAATCTGCCGAGAAGAACAAGTCCTTTAGCGTCGCTGGAATCCGGAGCACGTAGGACTTAAAATTAGTCTTCCTTTGGGATTCTAGTTCCACTAGTTCAAGGCTGATACCCAGCTTCTCCTGTTCCAGCCGTTTCCGGCCGTTGGTCTTAATGTACTCTTGTACGTCGTTGGTAGTTGTACTTTTACTGAACCGGGATATGTACATAGGAATCACCGGTTCTACAGCCTTCAAACTAGTTGTAGCTGCAGTACCACGGTGATTACGGTTCGGCAGGTGACGGTTTTTCTTCTCCACAAGCGTGAAACCGTCACTGTCGATCTTTCGCCCAGTAGATGTTTTCTTCACATTATCTGGAACGTGAGCGGCCTGTGCGTACGATTTTTTCGGGATACAAGAAACCTCTTTCGTCCCTTTAAATGTAGGTCGGTCATTAACCTGCGCGCTCACCTTCGAGTCATTTGCGCCGGCAGGAGTGCTGAGCCGTGCAATATGACGACCAACGCTGCGTGTTTACGTTTTGTGCGTCGGTGAAAAATTCAGCGCGGGCGCAAATGCACTATTGCGCAACGCTGAAACCTCGGCCCACAGCTCAGCAACAGTACGTTCGGACGTTTCGAGTTTCATCCGAATGTCTGTGACGTCAGCCCTCAGCAACGTGATGTTCTTCAGGAGCCGGGTAACGTCGACATGATCGAACGTTACCGGCGGTAGCTTGCAGAGGTCCTTTGCTACATACGTAGGGATGTCATCAGGATCGGTTTCCTTGAACACCCGGAAGATGTCCTGCAGGTCCTTTTCCCCATGTCCATCTCTTTGTCTTGTCATTAACCGGATCTTAAGAGTTGCGGTATCACCCAGGAATCCTCTTTGCCTCCAGGATATCGGATTCGGTATAGCTTGTCCTGCAGATTTGAGCCGGGCTTAATTTGTCCATCACATCGAGTTTGTTCTGGATGAAAGCGAGGCACTCGTGAACGAGCACAGTATCCGAGCGCTTGGGTTGCGCCATGTCGATGCGTAGTTAATTCTACAGTGTTAAATAAATTCACACTGCAAAAATTACTAGGTCACACATATCGGAACGACCGCTGTTTGTAACAACATTGACATGACGGATATATAGGTTAATATGATTTTTTTTGAGGTACCATACGGACTATTTCGGCATATAGTCTCAAGAGCATTCAAATTGAAAAGAAGTATAATCATGCGTGACGTTTTTGAAAATGTTATCAGATATAGGTAAGAAGACATTATTTATCCCTTCACCCCTTCCTTTCCCTTATATTGAGTACCTACTAGCTGCGCCCCGCAGTTTCACCCGCGTAAGTCCCGATCCCGTGGAAATATCAAAAAAATTTACCTTCCTCGATAATTGGACTATCCAACACAAAAATATTTTTTCAATTCGAACCAGTAGTTCCTGAGATTAGCGCGTTCAAACAAACTCTTCAGCTTTATAATATTAAGTATAGACTAGCGACCTGCCCCGGCTTCGCACGGCTATATTATACACTAGCGACCCGCCCCGGCTTCGCACGGCTATATTATGCATGTACTATACATATAAACCTTCCTCTTGAATCACTCTATCTATTAAAAAAAACCGCATCAAAATCCGTTGCGTAGTTTTAAAGATTTAAGCATACATAGGGAAATAGCATGGAAATAGGGACAGAGAAAGTGACTTTGTTTTATACTATGTAGTGATGTATTATACATATAAACCTTCCTCTTGAGTCACTCTATCTATTAAAAAAACCGCATCAAAATCCGTTGCGTAGTTTTAAAGATTTAAGCATACAAAGGGATATAGGGACATAGGGACAGAGAAAGCGACTTTGTTTTAGACTATGTAGTGATAGTGATGTATATTTACTAATAAGTCCTGATCCCATTTCGGGATCAAAAGTTTTCTATGTCCTTCTTCATCCCTTAAACTATCATTAAGCCGATTTTCATTCAAATCAGTCCAGTTTTTTCACTTTAAAGAGGAAACAAACAAATTAATAAACGAACGTTCGGTTTAAAATCTGTTTATCTAAACGCGATAATCTCAAAAACCACTGAACAGATTTTCATACGGTTTACGCTAATGGACGAAATGACTAATGAGGAACGTTTATGTGCGTTTTTATTATGGTTTTGTATAAATTGGCTGAAATATCGACAAACAGCACACATAAATGTTTCGGCCAATCGAAATTCGAACTCACGATCTTCGGGATGAATATCGATGTATCAGCTAACACATCTCTTTTTTTAACCGACTATGGCAAGCCAAAAGGGAGGGTTATGTTTTTGATCCTTATGTATGAGTATGTATGTTCATCTGTTCCCACCTAAATTCAAAACTACTATAATTTAATAATTAAGAGGAAAGGGTACCGGGGGTTTCCATACAAACTATTCATAGCAGTTATAGGTTTTATGGCACAAAAATATTTGTGCTAGTGGCATTATCCAGGGAAAAAACAGTCGACTACGTTTGTATGGCGAGATCTCAGCTAGGTACCCTTTCACCTTAAGGTATCGTTAGAAGCGTCTCAATTGTCTGCAGTGGTTATATAGGCTATGTGACATAACAATAAATAATTATTCCTATTTTTTAATTAAAACTTTCAGTATCGATCTAATGACGGCAACACCGACTCAAATCTACGCAATAAATACAATATTTGATTGCCGATTTCCATTGCCGGAGAAGTTTAAGTACACCGACGATATACTCGATGATTTCAGTGTTAAGGATATCTTGAAGCAAATATGTAAACAGGTAAGATCTTCAAGCATTACTTATTCTGCACTAAAGTGATGTCGGACTTAAGTGTGTCGGGCTACAGTGATGTCACTGATCTCACTCGTAGTTAACTAGATTCTACACTCTTTTTGGATTTACATAACTTTACTGGGTTTCGAGCTCTCGGCAATTAAAACCCATCTTCACTTTTGAAATAACTATATTCAGTAATTTCAATAGCTTCTCTTACTGAGGTAGGTAACCATCTTAGTTTAAAATTCTATAAACTACGGTGAAACTACGGCAATCTTTAAAGGAATCTGCTAGAATAAAATGATAGACAAACAAGTCTCTAGCACAAAAGTGCCTGCGTGAAGCTGTGAATCCTACTATTCTACTCATATTATAAATGTGAAAGTTGGTTTTTGTATGTTTGCTACACCTTCAAAAACTACTGGACCGACTGCGTTTTTCTGTATGTAAAATAGCTGATCTGAATTAACACATAGGCTACTTTTTATCCCGATATTCTAACGGGATCTGGTCTAACGCGAGTGAAACCGCGGGGCGCAGCTAGTCTTTGAATTAAAACTACTCTAAACTACAGAAGAAAGTTACCTACTTCATTTGTACAATACACGTCTAAAAATCCACTACCAGCGTAACGTTTATAATCCTGTGCAGCACTATTTTAAACACACACAGACGCACTCCATACAGTGTAACTACACATTACCATAACGTGAGTCACTGCTTACTACTCAAGTAATTTACGACCCAAAACTACCCAATCAGACGAATAAAGTAACCAGTAATTTACAACTTCATGCTAAAACGTTGAAAATAATAATCACACTGAGTAGGTACTAATAATTCAAGTATTTATGTGTGTGTGTAAGTCTATTGAAAGAACGTCGTAAGCCCAATAAAGGTAATAAAAAGCCAATAATAGTATCACTAGCTGCGCCCCGCAGTTTCACCCGCGTACGTCCCGATCCCGTGGGAATATCGGGATAAAAAGTAGCCTATATGTTTATCTAGGTCTCTAGTTATCTACTTACCGAGTTTCATCGCAATCAGTCCAGCAGTTTTGCGTGAAAGAGTAATAAACATACACACACAAACACATACACAAACTTTTACATTTATAATATTAGGATTGTAGCGGACTGCTAGTGCACTTATGAAGCATAATATACGGTTGTTATCCTCAGACTTTCGAACAGTTCTCCATTTTGGCTATTGAGGAAGGCCAGTTTGCTGACCCAGAAACCTGGAGGATCATACTGCTACTTCTCGATTGGAAACTTATGTTCTTTGTTATGACAATCACTCCTGGCAATATTGCTTTGCGTAAGAATTGTATTTATATTTCATTTAACTTGCTACTAAGCTTTTTTGAGTGTGTTTTGTGGTCCAATATATTAAAATTTGTTATTTCTTCAAGAAAAAACTAATGAACCGCTTGAGGATGGAACTTCGTGTGTTAATAGCTGAAGGCCTGGAAAACACAAACTTATTTTATACCGATATTCCCTTAGAATCAGGACTTAAACTGAGAGCTAAAATATCACATTTTTTCAGCAATAAGCAAATGTTTAGCAAATCACATGATAGTGAAAATAAGATTAAGTGGTATTGAACGGTGGTATCATGCAGCTATTGCCTGTCAACTCTTGGACGTTCAAGCTATTCCACCTGATTTGGAGAAGTGAGTAAAATATATCTATATAGGTACTTAACCTAACTATAAATTCCAATGCCATTGCATTCACTGGTAGTATCTTTACCGATTTATACCTTTGAGGTTTTTTTAAGGTCCCTTTCTACTAACTTAAGTTTTCTTTGTCACATCTAACATTTATGCTAATGCGTTACTTCATTAATTTATATTGTTTCGACAAAAATCTGTCTCCCATCATCTTTTTCTGTCAAATCTCCTCAAGACATAGCAGGAGTTTAATTAAATAGATCATTCGACATGTAATTTTCATGCTAATGCTTGTTATCATTACTTTATATTGTTTCGACCAAAAACTATCTTCCATCATCTTTTTCTGTGAAATCTCCTCACGGCATAGCGGGAGTTTTATTGAATAGATCAGCATAGTCAATAGATCATGAGACATCTAACTTTCATTCTAATGCTTGACTTCATCACTTTATATTGTTTCGACCAAAAAATATCTTTTCTGTGAAATCTTCTCAAGACTTAACGGGAGTTTTATTAAATAGATCATCAGACATCAAACTTTAATGCTAATGCTTGCCATCATAACTTTACATTGTTTCGACTAAAAATTATTTTCTATCATCTTTTTCTGTGAAATCTCCTCAAGACCTAAAGAGAGTTTTACTAAATAGGTCATCAGACATTTAACTTTCATGCTTATGCTTGTTGTCTTCATCACTTTACATTTTTCCGACCAAAAACTATCTTCCATCATCTCTTTTTCTGTGAAGACTTCTCAAGACTTAGCAGGAGTTTCCTTTTGTTTTTCTTCTAATAGCGGATGCGACTGTGCATAAATTCTATGCAGCACTAAAAAATACACCCGATTCTTTCGATGTTTCCCACGCTTTTTCGGGAGTTTCATTAAATAGATAGTTCTTTCAACAGAGTGATTGAAAGCGCAAGCGGCGGAATGCCTGGTTGGATTCAAAACTTCGTTATCTCTCTGGTGCAACGAGGTGCTCTGACTGTTGTGACAGTACCACGAAGCGAAGCAGTTGGCAGCGGTGCTATAATGCCGTCACCAGCACTGCTACAGAGACAAGGTGGCGAAATACCGCACATAGAAGACCAAATTTTAAAGCAATCTAGTTTCTTGGTAGGTAACTTTAACTCAAATGATGTACGTATGAGAGATAATGATCTATATATAGAAATATAGAGACGCGTCTGGATTGACGTATCAGCCACAGGACGTCCACTACTGAACATAGGTCTCCCCCAAAGGCTTCCAGAGCGATCGGTCGCATGCTCTCTGCGTCCATAGACTTCCCGCAACCTTAATTATTACGTCCGTCCATCTAGTCGGAGGCCATCCCGCGCTGTGATTTTCGTACGTAGTCATAACAGCCATCAGTTCTACGAGTCACATGCCCCGCCCATTGCCTTAACTTCAGTTAAGTTAATCATAACAGTTTAAAATCACGTTTAATCTGGACCCAGAAAGTAGGTCGGTTCGGTACCTTTTCAGTAGGCAGCAGCAGCACCTTTGAAGAGTTTTAGACGCTAAGCGCTCTAGGTCTTACTAGTTACAACTTCACGTTTAGCCAGTTAGGCCAGTTGCACTGTCATTCTTGTAACAGAATCTTTAGATCAAAGTTTGGATTCGCATCGAGAGCCACCTTTGCTTCCAGCACAAGGTCTTAGCTATGGCCGACATGATTTTCCATCGTCGTTAAATTAAATCTAGCCAAACTCTTAGCTATTGCCGCCATGATACAGTTCTGTTCGTGCTTGTGTCACAATCCATATTGTAAATGTTCAGTCCTTTCAGAGTATCTACAGTCTTATAAGCGCAGGTGTTCAAAGTAAGAACACAATGGACAGTTCAGTGACGGTCCAAGAATCTGATATTATACAAATGGCTGTTCTCGCTGAAAATTATAATTTCGATGATATGGCTGTGGACATGGCTATGGATGGTAAAAGTTCTTTATTTTAAACGAAAGATAAAATAAATTAAACTAATGTTAATTGATCAATTACACAGGCTACTGTACCGATTTTGATACAATTTGCCGTTGGAATAATAATTGGACAGTTGGAATAATAAATAGGATACTTTTATTTCCGCTCTCCAACTATCTACATACCAAGTTTGGTGAAATTTGGTTGAGAAGTTTTTGTAATGAACAAACATACTTGCTTGAATTTAAACAGTTGCAGCTACTTCACAAACATTTTTCTAGAATTATTAGCCTTCTCCATCCTCACGCACAAAGGACCACTAAAGAGGTCTAATCAGAAATCAGAAATCATTTATTGATTGACTGTGTTTTCGGATGTTAGGTTTACAAATGTTATGTAATATAGGAAAAAACTAGATTTCAACAGACATGTCTGCACCAGACGTTCAATAATTAATCGTTATTTTAACATAAATAAAATAAAATAAATAGCTAAAGAGGACTAAAAAGGAGTTGCGAAAAAACAGCCCGTATACAACTACAATATTAATTAAATTCACACGAGACAGGGATATAGTGGTCTTTATATTTTTAGTGGTAATCCTGAAAACTTACGATGCATTAACACCGTTCGAGAAAATGTTATTGAAATGTGCTTCCATTTTGGGTGACGTATTTTCAAGAAGGATGCTCTTGCATTTATTGCAGAGCGACTCAACTAGAACTGTGGCTCAAGGTAACTTGACGTCTTAATATCTTAAGATTATTCAATACAGTAGATACACTATTTAATGTACACACGTAGAGGTCAGGCTAGGCAGGTAGCGTCAAGCCATCGAGGCAGTCTGAGGAGGACGTGGTGCGGGTTAGGCGTGCGCTTATGCACTTAGCCTTAGCTGGGTGTAAAGATGAGCAATTGACTTAGTAGTAGACTTAACATTGACTGTCCTACAGTCTTAGCAAATTCAACGGCCATCATTATGAAGATTTAATTTTGGAATTCTGCTAGAAAATACAAAGAGTGAACCCAGCATCGATCTACCAGAAAACAATACCTGCCCAGTGTTTTACCGAACAACAACGCCTTTTGACTTTTGAGATACACAACCATATTTCGTAGCTCCAAACTTAGTATCTATAGGGATAAGTAAGTATAAACTTAAACAACTAGGGCGTAGGTACCTACTTTTTACCAGTTGAAGAAAGTAGGTACAAATAGCATCAAAGCCAGAGTCGAACTTCTAAGCTGCTAATCAAAGAAGACAGTCAAACAAAACCATTTTAAATAAAATGTTGCTCTTACCATAGCGGTCGCAAAGCTGTTCGCAATCAGGGTGCTGGAGTGCGAAGGTGGTGACTTCACTCGAGACTCGTCCATAGTCCTTATTCATCCAGCACCAGCGATGCATGGCGCTAAACCTCCATACTGCACCTGCCTTGGGACGAGACAACCAGGTTATTAAGAGGATTTTGTTGTATCTTAGAGAAATAGATATCATCTTCTTCCTGCCCTTATCCCAATTTATTTGGGGTCGGCGCAGTATGTCTGCTTCTTCCCTTCACTCCTATTAGTCGTCATCTCATCTTCCACATTCATCTCTCGCATTTCTTGTCTCACGCAGTCCATCCATCTTTTCTTAGGTCGTCCTCTTCTTTTAGAGAAATTTCACAAAAATATCCCCAGTAGCAAAAATAGACCCTGCGAACCGTAACACCATCTTCATTGCAGACAATTTAATTACCAACAAAACGCAATGCTGCAACGCTAAACGATTTTAATCACGTTTATTATTGCAGTAAATTGTCGAGATCTGCCCATGTATGCGTTTTGTGGCTACATGAAGTTCCGTCATACTTTGTTCAGGACTACTACGTATGATTTACTGACTGAGAGTCAGAAGGTAAGGAACTATTTATTTAAATAGTCAGAACTCTTTTCTCCTTCTTTCCCTTATGCCGGCTCCTCCGGGGCAGAACATAAACCAATCTGTCAAGTGGTTTATGTTCTGCGACTTCATCAGATTTTTCATGCTTGTCCACCATGTACCGGGTGGTCTATACCCGAAATAGTAAATAAAGTAGTCTGTAGTCTGTCAGTAAAGAGACTGACAGAGTAGTAGTAGTAAAGAGCCTCCCAGCCTCCTGGGAGCAGTCAGCAGCCCATCTTTTTTTCGCTTCCAGAATGAAATGCACGCGCGTGCGCTCATGTTCCTAGAACGCTACACTAGACGATGCGTCGCTTGTGGTGTCGGATGTTTTACAAAACTATTGGGTGTGAGATGTGATGAAGTAAGTTAAATTCATTGTGTGACGTATGCGCTCAAGCGGAGCGACGAGTGAGTCACGGTCAAGAAGCTAGCGAGAGAGGTCGCGCGCTGGGCGCATATGGCTACCACCTACCTACCTAAAGATCATTAGCGTGTTTTAGTTTACTTACCCCTACATTACAAGTGACGACAAGACGTCACACATTGAAAAACTAACTGAATCCGCGTCTGTAATTTCTTGAAAATTTGTAGGAGATAGGTAAATTTGAGGTGTAGGTACAGTCAGCAAAGGACTGAGGATTACTGGTGCATATTTTAAAATGGAATTGCAATTTTTTAAATAACGGTTCCGTAATTGTTAATTATTCTGCTTGATATCACTAAAGCTTTCGAAGTGTTTGTTATTTCACACAGAATAACCAAAAAATTTAGAACTGTCATTAAAAAAATTAAAACTTTAAAACATGCACTTGCTACCCTCAGTCCTTTGCTGATTATACTAAAATGCCTTTGTTCTAAAACTGTAGAACGGAAACAAATACGGTTTTAATTTTGGGAAAGTTTCTAAATCCAGTTTGATATGTGATTGTTAAGGCCAAGACTAAAATTTACATTTTCAGGGTTTAAGAGACGAAAGCGATGAGCTAAAACGGACGCGTCAGCAGATTTGCGCTTTGAGTACTGAAAACAAAGTTCCAGGAGACGTTGAGCCGCTATCCCCGTTTGTACAGGACAGTGTGCTTGAATTAAAGGTAATAAAGCTCTTATGACAAGCCTATTCCATCTCATATGTCAGACATTGTATTGTCTTGAATTGAATAGCAAGTTAAAAGTTACTGACGCTTGTATAAAATCTTCTATAGATACATAATAAAATGCTTTGTCTTGACTGACTGACTGACGGATCAACGCACAGCCTAAACCGCTGATTGTAGAGACCTGAAACTTGGAGAGTGTGTTCTTTGTATGACGTAGGCATCCGATAAGAAAGGATTTTTAAAAATGTACCCATTAGAGGGTTAAAAGGGGGGCAAAGAAAGATGTAAAGCGATTTATCTAATATCTGCAAAATTTCACGTTTTTAGTCTCAGCGATTTAGGCAGACCCACGGCCATTATTTTTCATTAATCAGTTGTCTTATTTTATGAAATTACCCAGGGTATCAGATGGGTTTAAAAAGTTCTGAAATGTATTATTAGCTAAAACTTTTTAACCGACTTCAAAAAAAGGAGGAGGTTCTCAATTCGGTTGTATTTTTTTTTTTTAACTTTTTTTTCTTTTATTGCAGGTACAAAAACTTGAAGGACAGTCAAGTTACGAACTTTTGGATACAGAAGACATAACAGTTAGCGTCACCAATTTTAAAGGCAAGAATTCTTAATTATAGGTACCGAATTATATTCGCAGATCCAATGGTCGTAGCCGACTGCATGTTAGGCAGACTTGCCTGCCTGCCTAGCATGAAGACCAAAACACGATACGATAAAGCGATATCACGCGATATAACTACATCAACTCTCAAAATATGATAGATAAAGCCGCCGTGTTAAATTTTTATTATAAATTGCGATAAAAAATATGATAAAAATTCAACATGGCGGCTTTATCTATCATATTTTGAGAGTTGATGTAGTTATATCGCTTTATCGTATCGTGTTTTGGTCTTCAGGCTAGGCTAGCTGGATCTGCAAAGTTCCCGAAACGACAGGTTCAAAATAAAAATAAAAACGCGAATATATCCTTTCAAATATAATTATGAGTTCAAGTCGCGAAAACCTTAGAAAATGCAAGAATTATTATTTCGATTACGCTATGTATTTAATTCCGGCAAAAACGTCGTCTAAGTACTTGCCTAATTCAATTTTTACGGAATAAAATAGCGTTGATTGCATTATTCGTAGGTAAACATAAGGAACTTAGTGCATAATGCATAATGGATCTCTTATAGCTGCGAAAAACATCGCCTCTTTGGTAGGTACTTTTGGCAGAATAAAGGTTTCCCGTGCCTGTATATGTAGGTTCTGCCAATTTGTAAGAATCCATCTTCGATAGCAGCGCCACGAACGGCGGCACTTCTCACTCTCTAGATGCCCATGACCCATACACAGAATATAATAAATTTCAATTTAAATGCCACTCAAGATTAAGTAGCTTTTCAGTATTCGGGGGTAAGTATTTCAATAGTCGCGAAAAAGTATAATTGAAAAAAAAAAAATGTTTCTTTATTAATTTAATTTGTTCTCCGAAAACAGTCGGCCACCATACGTTTTAATCTGTGACGTCACCTTTCCTTGCGCCTTGCGCGCTTTTTTGTTTTTTCTCTCGGTAAATGGAAAATCGTGACGTCACACGAAGGTCAGTCATGGCCGCCCGCGTTTCGTTTCTTTTAGTCAGCAGACAAAATATTGCGAATATAATAGATTTAGTCTATAGTCAGATTGTAAACCTATTAACATCATTTTCAACATATTTCATATTTTATAGTTATCATAAAATATAGTCATGTAGCCAATTGTAATGATACAGTTTGGACACCCTACCCTTCACCTTCCTCAACTTTTGTCCATCCAAATGATGCCTGGAAGAGATCGCTTTGAGCGGCCGCCCTTTGTAACATTTAAACTTACGGCTGCTTATGCTACTAAACGCAACGCGCCAGAAATACCCGTCGGTTACAACTAGTATTATTGATTGTAACGAATGTGTTTTGTTTTTCTCAAAAGTGCTGAGATAGAATTGTAGGTGCAATTTTTACCGATATTTTGGGGTAATTTTGAGGCGAAAATTCTTTGTCGTCTCAAAGCTAGACTAGTTTTAATTTTTAATTTTAGGATAGCTTACTGGACTGTAGGAAATGTTTGGCTCAAAATCACACCAAAATGTCGGTAAAAATTTCACCTACAATTCCATCTCAGCATTTTTGAGAAAAACAAAACACATTCGTAACAATAAACAATTTTCACCAACAATGGCGACCGGTGCCGATAGTAACTATTTAGTAGGCTGTGTACCAAGGTCGTTGGCGTATGGACCCCCCTAATGCTTTGATTTCTATTTTATTTTATTTTATTTAAAAATAGTGTTTACAATAAAGAATTTATCTATCTATCTAATAATTGTTCTTTCAGAAAAGAAAGGCACGAAAGACTCTTATATATTAAATCGCAAACAAAAGCGTGTTCGCTCCTTCTCGTCTTTGGAGCTAGACAACTGTGAATGTTTGGCTATCTTGTTGTCTGTTTACTGTCAGATCATTGATCACTGTCGAGGAGCTGGTAATATTTTTATTTATTTAGCAGTGCTCCATGGTTCCACCCGCGTAACTCCCGATTCCGTGGGAATATCGGGATAAAAAGTAGCCTATGACACTCCCAATGAATCAATGTATCCTCATACCAAGTTTCATTAAAATCGGTTCCTGAGTTTCGGAGCCTTTTTATTACAAACAAAAAATTATTTCCTCTTTATTAATTTTTATTACAGATCTGTTCACTCACGAAGGCGCGCCCCTCCAGTGTAAAATTTTCTCGGTGTGCATTGTAAGTGTCGCACGTGCTAACAAGATGTCTTAATGTGTGTGTGAAGACTATCAATAGAGACAGCATACAACAGAGATAGAATTATATACAGATTATGTTTACAACAACATTCCTAAGGTGTGGAAGGGCGCGCCTTCGTGAGTGAACAGATCTGTAGTGTATAACAATGCACCTATACTGGCTGCCAAATAAATAGATCCTCCCCTTCGTGCCGTCTTCAAATTCGATTACGTAATCGATATCATGCTTATTCATTATTATAAAAGAATGAATAGGTCATTCACTTTATCTCGAAGACGGGAGAGTATCGCCGGAGACTTGGCTCTAAGAGGGAATGGTTGAGAGAATTAGGTTTCTTTTTACCAAAACCGAGGGTGGTTGGTTCTTTTGACGGCTAGTGTATCTAGGAAAGATATTTTTTTTGTTTAGGCTCCGAAACTCTCAGACCGATTTTGATGAAACTTAGTATGTGGATACATTGATTAATTGGGAATAATATATGCTTCTTTTTACCCCGATATTCCCACGGGTTTGGGAGTTACGCGGGTGGAACCACAAAGCTTGTATATTATAATTTTGACCTAAATAAAAGGTATAAAGACAATTTAAAAACATCACATTCTGTTAAATATTTGAGCAATGTAAATACTACAATCTAAGGAAGTAAATCTACTTTTTTAAGGTGAATACGAAAAGCTTTTTGAAGCGTATCTAGAATACGCAGACTTGAGTGTTATAAATCTGAACATCCCTCAAGCAATCAGACTACTGTTTGAAGTGGAAACCTTCTTAAAGGTAAGATTTTGAACTGAACATCACTAGTGTTTGTTAAGGACGCATTTACGATTTGACACGCCTTAAGGTGAAAGGGTACCGGCGCTCTCTCCATACAAACGTATTCGACTGTTTCCTCCCTGGATAATGACACTAGCACAAATATTTTAGTGCCATAAAACCTATAACTGCCATGACTATGCCCCTATGCCGGCAGTCCCCGAGTGCCACACGTTTTTTTTTAATTATCTACTAGCGACCCACCCCGGCTTCGCACGGCTATATTATGCATGTATTATACATATAAACCTTCCTCTTGAATCACTCTATCTATTAAAAAAAACCGCATCAAAATCCGTTGCGTAGTTTTAAGGATTTAAGCATACAAAGGGATATAGGGACAGAGAAAGCGTCTTTGTTTTATACTATGTAGATTTGAAATATTGTAGACATTGAGATCTTTGTATCGAAAGTCGGCCTATTTTCATTGTTTTCGCGGGAAAAGGCTACGGAAATCTATTATTTTTTGTATTAAACGTATATTATTTTGAAATTATTTTACTATGTAGTGATTTGAAATATTGTAGACATTGAGATCTTTGTACCGAAAGTCGGCCTATTTTCATTGTTTTCGCGGGAAAAGGCTACGGAAATCTATTTTTTTTTGTATTAAACGTATATTATTTTGAAATTATTTTTATACATTCTACAGATAAGTGTTGTCTGATTCATTTGGTATTTTTAAAATATGTAAAACTTTAACGGATTAACCGGAAAATGAAGCGGAACTATACTATTCTTTGCTAACATTTTGACACTTTCTGTAAATGCGTCTTCTCCATCCATTCCAAAGAGTCAGAACACGCAAATCTGTATTGATTTCCTATATCATAGCAATAAAAGTTCCAATCGCATTGCGTCCGTAACTAAGACTTGACGATATTTCAGGACTTCTTAATTTATGTGCCCTTATTCATTCTTAATATTTTTTTTTCTCTTAAAATTTTCAGTCGCATAAATTATCACTCGGCGGTTTACACAAATCCTGGATAGTAGATTACCAGCTGGCTAGAATATACTCTTTGCGAGGGGTCTGCATGCTCGAATCTGGAGATGTTAGCGAAGCGAGAAATTTACAGCTGGCCGCTATGAAACTTTTCTGCGATCCATTTCCTACATCTAGGTAATTTTATACTACTTTCAGTTCAATAATTCCCTTCCCTCCGGACCTCGATTGCGAGCATACGTGTCTAAGACCCTATTCATCGAATTTTGAATTAATTAATTAAATTCTGGACAATAAATCAAAGTAAAAAAAATAAGACATCATAAAGCGAAGGAGATCTGCGTGTGCTAGCGACGTCGCGGCCATCTTTGACCTACATCCAATCAAGAAGAGGTCGCTGGCCCCGCCTTGCGCTTCCTGAGACAGGGTGCTCGGGGCGTCAACAACAACAAGAAAATACCAGGAGCACAGCGCAACTGAGAAGTACATTGCAAACGCAGTGAGTAATCCCTTTGTACTAACGCGGCTTGTCGTTGATAACCGAAGACCGGCGAAATGTTACGATCACCGACCGATCGCATCCGCAGCGGCTCTGAGCCGGACATAGCGGCAGCGCACGCCGCGGAGGATGCTACTCCCAAGCGCTCATTTAATTTTTTAAAACGTCGGTACGATGACGTGTTAATGGATGAACTAAATACGTTTAAATCACAAATACAAGACATGTTTGTTACTTTTACCTCGATGCAGACAGCAAAATTAAACTCAATTGAGATGACATTAGCTGAGATAAAAAAATCTAACTCCGAAATTGAGAAGTCGATGGAGTTTATCTCGCAACAATACGAAACTGTAAAAACCAAATTAAATTATCTGGAGGCAGAGTGCAAGTCAAATCGGCTTCTCATTAGTATTCTCCAAGACAAGATAGAAACCTTGGACCGCTACTCCCGCTCTAATAAGGTAGAACTTCGCAATCTACCCGAAAATGAAAACGAGAAAAAATCGGATCTAATGTCCTACGTTCAGAAACTCACAACCACTATAAATTCAAATATAAATTCTTTCGATATTCGAGACGTATACCGTGTACCTGGCAGAAAGGATCTTAATAGGTCTGTTATTATTGAACTTTCAAATACCTCTTCAAAAGATAGACTTATTCAATCGGCGAAAAGCTTCAATAAGACGCAAAAAAACACGAAGCTAAACTCCACTCACGCTGGATTGCCCGGGACTCCCACCCCCATCTTCATCTCCGAGCAGTTGACCCAGCAGGCTGCGCGCCTATATTATTTGGCACGTAATTTGAAGAAGGAGGGTGTCATTAAACACTGCTGGACGACGGATGGGCGCGTACTCATTAGGAAGGCGGATACAACGCCCATTCTACAGATAAAAACCGAAGCGCAGCTTGAGGAATTAAACCCAAAAGCCTGACTAAGAAAAAACTTTGCGGGTTTTCTATCGAAATTTCATTATGATATAACTATTCCTATACTTTTTTGCTTTTACTTTGTACTTTTTTTACTCGTTGTTTTAATATTAACTAAATTGTATTTTTATAACTGCATGATCACGTTCAAACTCCACACACATACATATTCAACACCACACAACTCCATAACCATCACCATTCATATACAACTCCGCACTTTTTCACTTCAATCCAACTATACCTACTGCGTTACTTCATTTTTACTCAACCAGTCAACTATAAAAAATCACAACATACTTGTTTCAAAACGGATAAGCGATACATATTATAGTTTAACTACATATAAAAGCCACTCTCTCTATTTTTCCCATAGATTTTTCACAAATTACCTTATAATAATTTGCAACTTTTTTCAGCATTCCTTATGGCTAACATGATAAATGATACATGTAATAATATTGATGACCTCACAACATCAAATTCCTATACCTGCACACCAGAAAACTGCCTTAATTATCTGACAAATCAGAATAAACACCTTAAGATATTGGCTCAGAACATACGATCTATTAATAAAAATAAATTAAACTTCTACACCCTATTACATAGATTACCTCTGGAACCAGATGTAATCATACTAACCGAAGCTTGGCTACCCTGTGTAAATAACCAAAACTTACCTAATCTATCTAATTACACCACCTATAAAACAAAAAGTCACATGAACCAAAGCGACGGAGTGATTGGGTACATAAGATCTGACATATCTGGTGTAATGGTGGAGGAACTTAAACTCTCTAATGCATCTGGTCTTTTAATAAAAGTTGATAAAGAGCTGGCTATCTTAGGTATATATCGATCTCCATCCATAAGATCAATAGAAGAGTTTCTTGATTCACTAGAAATTATCTTAATAACTCTGAACAACATCAAGAATATCATTGTCGTGGGCGATATTAATGTTGACATAATCCAATCTACTAAAGATCCCCGTATGCCAGATTATTTGACATTTTTTGCTACTCACGGCTTTTTACCAGCTCATAATTTCCCAACACGCGAATCAAGTTGCTTGGACCATATATTTTTGAAATCTAATTTGCCATCAACAACACTAGTTATAAACTCTACTGTTACGGATCACTACGCAACCTTACTAAGTGTAAATATGAAACCATTCCGTAACAAAACACTCAATACCATTTCCAAAATTGATTTCGATGGACTAGACCTGGCAATGTCCAATATCAACTTCTCACTGTTATACACATTGACTGATCCTAACCAAATAACTGACTCATTCATCAAACAATTATCACTAGCAATTGAAATGAATACCAAAATAATAACTACTCCTCGACGTAAACGGTTACTAAAACCCTGGATCACTCCAGGTCTACTCCGGTGTATGCGAAATAGGGATGCTTTGCACCGTAAATGTAAGAAAAACCCGGATGATTTTATATCAAAAACAACGTATCTAAGGTATCGTAATTTTTGCAATAACCTGTTAAAGAAAGTTAAACGGCAGTATGAACGTGATCAGTTCACCAAAGCAGGTTCAAATATAAAGGCAATTTGGGAAACAATAAAGAGGGTAACTAACACATACAGACCTAAACAGGCTCCGACTGAGTTACTGCAAATACGCTCTTCCCCAACTGAATCGGTTAATGAAGTCAACAACTATTTCGCTACTATCGGTAGAAAGCTTGCAGAAAATATTAATACGAGACCAACTGTGTGTAACCCACCACAAAGTTTCCCCAATTCCTTTGTTCTCCTGGAAACAGATCCAACGGAAATTGAAACCGCAATAAAATCCCTAAAATCAGAGACAGCCATTGGATGGGACAACATACCGTCTTATATTTTGAAGCGTTATTCGACCAAACTCTCTGAACCAATCACATACATTGTTAATACTTGCTTCGCTATGGGCATTTTTCCCGACAGCTTTAAAAAAGCCATTGTCCATCCAATCTTTAAGGCCGGGGATAGGAACCACGTCGGGAACTATAGGCCAATAACAGTCCTCACATCTTTGTCGAAGGTTATTGAACGGCTACTCAACAAGCGCCTTACACATTACCTAGAGTCCAATCACTTGTTATCGTCAAATCAATATGGTTTTCGCCGCAATATCTCTACTTCAGATGCCGTTCTCGATCTCACCACCCATATTGCTGCGAATTTGAATGATGGTAATAAAGTGATATCCATATTCCTAGACCTAGCTAAAGCCTTCGACACAGTTCCTATCCCTATTCTTTTGAAGAAGTTAGAGCAGCTCGGTATACGAGGTGTCCAACTAAATCTCCTTAACAGCTACTTGAGTGGCAGGGTGCAGAGAGTAAAAGTCAATAACACCTTTAGCGACGAGCTTCCTGTTACATACGGTATACCCCAAGGGAGTATAATCGGACCTACCCTTTTCCTAGTCTTTATTAATGGACTCACTCAAACCAACTTACCCAAGGGAAAGATCAGTTCATTCGCTGATGACACTGTTCTCACATTTTCTGCCAAGACCTGGCCGGAAGCTGAGTCTGCAGCCCAAAGCGGTTTAAATATAGTAACAGGCTGGCTCATGAATCATACGCTAACCCTCAACGCCACTAAAACCAAATTTGTTTCCTTCTCCGTACGAAATATCACTCAACCAGCTATACCTATAAAACTAGTGGCCCATAACTGCTCACTTACCAACCACTGTTGTACTTCTTGTCCGTACATAGAATCCACGTCCTCTATAAAGTATTTAGGAGTAATTATAGACCAAAACTTAAACTTTAAGATCCATATTGATTCTGTCTCTACAAGAGTTCGAAAATTGATCTACATCTTCAAAAATCTCCGGCACGTTGCATCATCAAGAACCATCAGAATGACCTATTTCGCTCTTTGCCAAACAATAATTGCCTACTGCATTACCTCTTGGGGAGGTACCTTTAAAACACATATGTTTACTTTAGAAAAAGCCCAAAGAGCACTTCTCAAAGTGAGTACTTTCAAGCCTCGCACTTATCCGACCCAAGAATTATACAATGAATGGAAAGTTCTAACTGTTCGTCAACTATTCATAAGTCATACCATTTTGATCATCCATTCTAAAACCCCAGTAACCCAAAACGATCGCAGGAGAAAACATAATGTTTGTGAAATACCCCGTTCAAAACTTAAATTTACACATAATTTTCATTTCTACCTCGGACCTTACATATATAACGAAATTAACAAAATAATTTCCCACCACTTACTAACTTATACACAATGCAAAAAACATATTACGAATTGGCTTATGACTAAATCCTACGATGAAACAGAGCAACTGCTTGTCCCACTTACATAATTAATTCATATTCACTCATTCACATTACATAACAATATCATTCATTCATAAAACAATACCATTCATTCATATAGCAATATCATTCATTCATAAAACAATATCATTCACTCATATAGCAATATCATTCATTCATATATAAAATACCAACCATAACCAATACCCGAAAACAAGCATTCACATTGTCATTTAGTCATTCATTCATAGCAATACACACCTCACAGATTGAATCTTCTTTTTTTCTCAGTATCATGTCTGCCCTAGTCAAACTATTTGGTTGATTAATTTACAATTTGGTTTTTTCCTTGCACTCAAAATTTTCGTGTTAATATATATCTACCTATAGTTAATCACTATTCATATTTTTTTTATTATTCATGCAGTACCTTTTTATACCTACCAACATTATTTGTCTTTCATAAGTAAGTACCTTTTATTTCGGCTTGCCATATTTATACATTTTAAATTTATCCAATGTTTGACGAGGGAATGGGACTGCTACCCTTAATACAGGTTATTCATTTAGCCTAGCTAGGGTACAGTTGTGACCTACTACTTTTGTATTTTACGCCTTAACAATTAAGACTTTGTTGTACTTATGCATTTATTGCACATTGTTATGTTTTTGGCATGAATAAATATATTATATTATTATATTATATTATAATAAAAGCGTGTTTGATTGGGACCCAAAAGAAATAATAAACGTGGTATTCAACGAGTTGCCGGAAAAAAAATCCTAATTTGCCCATATCTTTATATCGTGACTCAGGACCTTGATTTAGTGTGAGGCTGTAAATTTCCATACAAAAAGCGGTAACGTTTTCCCCCCCATAACCGATGTCCAATTATGATAATTTTTGAAAATGTTCTAGATCTAATGGAAAACTAAATTTAACCGTTTTTATTTTAAAGAAATATTGCCTAAGATAAAAGTTATTAGTATCTGAATATTTATATTTTTGACTTAGAAACTTCATCGACCGTTTCAATTGTTTTTTAATAGACTAAACTGAATTACCAAAAAAGAAAAACGTACAAACCTAGAATAAGATGCAGTGAATTAAATGAAACCAAATTTATTTCATTTTGTGAAGGATAAAGGGGTAAAAACGTTACGGCCCGCAACATTTTTTGAAAGCAAAATGAAGGCAATTACGTCCGAACTTAAACTCTCTCGATCTCACGATACGGGTCATTTTTGAAAATACCTACTCGCGCCGCGTATCTTAAACTCATGATTCTCTTAATAGGGACTATTAGACCTTAGCATCTGGTATAAATTTCAACTTGCTAGATATAGGTTTCTAAAAAAAATCGGTGGTGACACACAGACAAGAGAGTGATCTTAATAAATGTTCCTTTTTCACCTTTTGAGGTACGGAACCCTAAAAAAACCATTTACCACTGAAAACATCCAAATTTTGTCTTATATTTTCCAGGCACCTGTTAAGGCTTTACAATATGAAAGCCTCATTAAGTCAGACGATGGCTTTGTACGTGTTACCTAATTGCTACATAGGAACCGACAAGGGTTACGTTGGTACTTTTTACGGGCACATAGCTGTTAGTTTGAACAGGATGTATAGATTGTTTTCGGTAAGCGTAGGTTAATTGTTTTTTGTAGCTTTTAGAATAATAATTGTTCTTAGATTAGTTAAAGGGTCTCTTCGACTAGCAAATTAGAAACAACTTAGTTAGAAAGTCTTGCTTAGCTTTCAACGAATGATAGGTATTCGCCTTTATCTACACCATATTTTTTAAGAAGGTGTTTGAGTTTGAGTTTTGTTTCACAAATATCGTTTGTTGCAAGAAGTAGAGATTGCGAAAGGAATAAGCAAGGTTGCACAACTAAAATTTCTTATTCAGACCTTAACGTTTAACGAAGCTTAACGTTACTCTTTTTTTGACGTGACAACGTTTTATAAATTGGTTTGCCGGGTGACACTTCAAGAAACTGCGTTACGCTCCGCTGACGTTATGCGCTCACAATGAGAGCGAGTGAGAGGCACGCGTCCCTTCCACTCGGGCATGGTTAGCCCGCCTAAGAGCGAGAGAGACAGACATAAAAAGTGAAAGGCACGCGTCCCTTCCACTCGAGCACAGTTGTTGTCACGTAAAACTTTCGCCCGTATACCGACTTTACAGGCAACCAGTTTTTTTTTTTCAGGAAACCAAAGATGTAGAAAGTGCCACCTTATGTGCTAAAAAAGCGCTATCGTACGCCTTACGAAGCAATACTGATTTTAGGACAACTTGCATTTCGTATGGCAACATGATATGCACGTACCGCCTTGAGAAAAAAGTATGCATATAAGTCAATATGCTTGATAATTATCCTCAGTGGAATGCTAATAATCCTATGATTGGTTCTAGTTTGCAATGTGCTCAAAATTGGAGAAGAGAGCTTTAGAATTGTGTCAACGGAAACGTGGAAATTTGGATGTGACTCAGATCCCAGCAGTTTGCTATCTTTACACGAATATATTTTTGTTTTAGTGGGTTTACATTTATAATAATTATTAGTTTCACGTTGTGCTAATAACGCAGGACGTGTTGAACGCAGGGAGCATGCGACCGATCACTCTGGAAGCCTTTGAGGGAGGCCTATGTTTTAGCAATGGACGTTCGGTGGCTGATATGATGATGATAATTAGTTTCACTTAGTAATAACGTTTTGTTTTTAAGCTTTGATATCAAGTGGAGAGTGATTACCTAGTTCTAAATGGTATTATTTTACGTTGTAGAAGAGCTTGTTATTGCAAAAGTATTTCCGCGTATCATATTTCAGTATCATCCCCTTTATACAGATAGTTTATCATCACAATACCGTCCAACGATGATTTAGTGCTTTGTGAAGGTGGTCTTCAAAGGTTAACATGCTTTGCAACTTTGTATCATTGTTAGCATTAATTAAAAATGAAAATTCGCTTCATTCATTGCATCTCAAGCAATTCCGGTCATTTCCATTGCATTAAAGTCATCCAGTATTTAATTATTAGATTAGCTGTTTGATATTTGGCTTACCAGTAGACCCATAGCACAGGTTTACCTATGTAAATTTGGACTTATACCCATGTACTATTGTATATTTTGGAAAAAAATAAAGATAATACCTGCGGGTAATAAGCGCTACTAAACGCCTTGATAAAAACCTTGATATTATTTTAGTGACAAAATAACAAGAAAATAATCAAATGAATTGTTTTTTCAGATTGACTATAAAGCAAATATTTATATACCTAATGACCTTTTTTTAAGCAGTTTTCCCGATTTTTCCGAAATATTTAGTATTTAATTAAGGTGGTAAGTGGGCCTTATTACGCGTAGGAAACTTATAAAAAAAAAATTGTCGACCCAGTTGGCACAATGGTCACCAAGCCGTACTGCCAAACACAGGGTTATGGGTTAGATTCCCGCCTCAGACAAGTATTTATGATTAGATATTTGTCTGCGGTCTGGTTGTTTCTATGTGTTTTATAAGTATATATTTACAAAAGAAAAGTATATCCGTTATCTAGCCCCCTATTACGCAAGTCTAGTTACTTAGCTTGGGTGGCGATGTGTGGAATGTCGTGCAACATCTATTTATTTGCCACAGCGTCGAGCACGGCAAGAAAATGGAGAGCCTCGAGTTCGGCCTTTCAGTCATGCACATGATGACGAATTTCATAGATCTTAACACGAGACAGATGCTCGTTATATGGATGTTGAAGTTGTTGCTGTCTGATCTGAGGATACATGACATGGTGTCAATCATGAGAGAGTTCTTTTATATGACAGATTATTATGATCTTAGTGGTATGTCCTATGTATAATTTTAAGGATAATTTACTCAATGGTGCTAAATATTATGAATGGCTGCGTAAGTCCCTATCCGGAATTTCGGGATGAAAAGTTTTCCATGTCCTTCTCCATCCGATTTTCAATCAAAATCTGTTCAGTCCTTTGACCGTAAAGAGGGAACAAACAAATAAATAAGCAAAACTTCCGGTTTTATAATATTACTTAAGAGTTAGGATGTGAAAGTTCTTACTCCTTTATGCCAAAACGACCAGATGAGACTTGAAATAGTATGACAAAATTCATATTTTATAAGTATTTCTATGGGATTATGATTTACAAGCCGATACCGCGGGACGTAATTAGTTCCACATCATTTTAATTTATGAAAAAGCCGATCTGTGTGGCTTCAGCATCAGGCATCAGTCTGCCCTTTGCGCGTGATCGTCGACTGCTACTCCAGCCAACCCAGCTCCGATCAGAAGCGCAGAATCCTCCTAGGGTCCTCGCACCCTCCTTGGAGTGATGTTGGGTTGCCAAGTAGTCAGCCCGGTATGCAGCCAAGCTCTCACACTCCAGAATTGCGAGAGCAATGGTCTCTTCGTCAGACACTCTCTGCAGAGCGGGCTGTCGGTTATATTATATGTCTTAGGAGGCTTATTTTGTCATTGATTTTCAGCGGAAACCTGGTATTATTTTTACGCCATCGTGATATTAATGGACACTGGGTACAGTGTCGAAACTTATGAAACCTGTGAGAGGTTTTACATAAAGAAAGGAGATGCCATATTGAGGTCGAAGACTCCAGAAGCGGCTTGGAATTTCTTCGTATCAATGTGGTTATTGTTAGTAGAGTACCAGTCAACTAATTGTACCAAAAGCTATGTTTCTATAGCCCCTGTAGGTTAATATATGTATAAGGATGATGGTCTAGTATTAAGAAGAAAGGGTACCGGCTCTTTCGCCATACAAACGTAGTCGACTGTTTCCTCCCCGATTACTGACACTAGAACAAAATGTGTTTTTTTTGTAAAACTTATAGTTCGCTAGATAAACTATAAAAACCATTTTAACCCGCCGCCGCCGTGGCCGTGGGACATGGGCTACAATCCCTCAAACTTGGATTTAACTTTAAACTGACCTCCCCCCCTTGATATCTAAAAGATAAAATTGCGTCCTCTGACAAATGCAAGCTAAGCCCAAAAAAATGTAACTTTTCAATGGACTCAATTAGGTTTGGAACATTCGGAAATGTTGTCTTTAACGTCTATTGGAAAAGTTTTGGCTTATGTCTTGCCCTTTATGTGTGATAAAATAAATCGGCTAACTTTACTTTTTCAGCACCGTACGCATAGGCGCATGGGAAAAGTCTCTACTTTGGGAAGACAAAGTATTCACAATTATGCAAACGAAGTTCGAGAGACACGAATTCTGTGTCATGGTCCTTGCCAGACTCGTTGAGGGATTGCTTATTACTTTGGTTAAGGAGGTCAGGTCATTAAAAAATTGAAACACTTAAGACAAGAAGTGAAGGAAAATTCTACACGATTAAGAGGAAAGATTTTATTTAGATATGATAGATGTGATTTTATTTGCCCAACAACAAAACTTAAACATAGACAACTTATTTTTGGTATGACCAAAAAAAAAGCTATGTTATTTATAACACAGTAACAGTGTCGCCGCCAAATAGGCTCCTGCTCAGCTATGTGTTGCATATATACAATGCTGATTTAATTGATATTTTAGTTGTAATGAATAGGTACCCTCCGAAATTACTGGACCGATTATGATGAAACTTGGTATGGGGATAACCACATGGTCTGTGGGGATAACATTATATATTATGGGAATTACGTCACTGGATTAGGAGTTACGCGAGTAGAACCGTGGAACGATGATAGTACTAAAGTTCGTAATTATTTCTTTGTAATTTTAGATGGACAACAGAAATCATAAAAAGCTCATCGTTCTAGAGAAGACTGTTAAAGTTCTAATAAAACAAATGGATAGAGTTTGCAAGCATTCCCCGATGTATAGACCACAGTAAGTTACAATAACGTCTAATAAATTGATGGAACATCTGCATTCACAAAAAAGTGTGACGTCATGCGTCCCGTTCCGGTACCAAGACGCTGTCATGGTAAACATCACGCGTCTCGTGTTTGTTTTATATTGTTTAATAATAATATTGCTCATTTAGCTTGTCTTATGGTGATGAGTGACGAATAGAAGACGTTTATAAAGAAAAAAAAATGGGAAAAAAAGATTCTTTTTCCAATTTTTTTTTCGTTTTCTTTTGACGATATCACGTAAAATTATCGTCCATAAACCGACTTTACAGACAACCATTTTTTTTAACAAAAATCAAGAATTTGTATTACTCGTAATCAAGTGATGTAGGTACGGTCGAGTCAGAATTGCAGACCCACTGCAGAGTTCTAAAATTACTATTATAGGAATGTTTTTATTCTAATAATATTCATCTAGAAATTCATTAGTTGAAACTTAAACTTGAGCAAGACCTTAGAATCTTGCTTGTGTTGAAAACATTCTAATAACAGCAGTTTTGGAGCTCTACGGTGGGTCTGCAATTCTGACTCCGACCCTACATTAAAGTCTTATAAATATAATGTTTTGAATACAACCACTTACTCATTACATACCACTTACCACTTACTCATTACTTTTTCGCGGGTAAAATGATAAAATCATGCATTTCATTTTCATTTTGATATTCCTATCAAACTGAAAAAGTAATGTAAAAATGCAAAAGTAGCCTATAGCCTTCCTCGATAAATGGACTATCCAACACAAAAATATTTTTTCAATTCGAACCAGTAGTTCCTGAGATTAGTGCGTTCAAACAAGCAAACTTTTCAGCTTTATAATATTAGTAGATAATGTAGTTTTTTGTAAATTCGTAGGTAGGTACATATTATAGGTTACAGAAATGCCCTGACCTTTTTGGTAATTTAAATATTTGTTCTGTGGCGAGAATTGAACTCGGATCCGCGCCACAGAGGTCTTGGTAGTAAACTGGCCTCGTTTCAACAATGCAATTAAGATATACCTAAGGTTAAATAAATTATACGCATTTAACCGCAATGATTCGATTTCGCCTTGTTTCGGCATTTATCAACGAAAAGGTCAGAAACGCTTGATTGGTCATGACCCGTGCGAATTTACCTTTGATTATTCGCTTAGTAAGCTTAGATATTTAAAATATCTAGATATTGCTCCAACTATATGTTTGGGTATCAATAGGGATTACAAAAAAGTTAGTAGTTCTAGATGCCATGATAGATGGAGGAAGAATACTTCTGTTTTAAGGTATAAATAAGGTAAAGAAACTTATAAATGTCAGTTAACCAGATAAACAGTAAAAATAAAAGCTTTTAAAAATCGAAGAAGTTTGTAAAGACGAGGCTGTATGTATAAGCTCATTCTAGTCTTTGCCTTCCAACAAGATAAGATTTAAAAATTCATATACTTACTTAATTATCATTCTCTTGACCAGTGCCAAGCAACTGTGGCCAAAACTTAGGGCCAAAAACATTTGGAACTAACTTAGAAAAAGATAAGCCAATTGATTCCACATTAAGTACTCAAACACTTAATAACTAGATTGGGTTCTTTTTATCCCAATCCCAATATTAGCATTATACCAACACCTACGCGGGTAACAACTATGCGACGCACGACGAGTTAAACTTTAAAAGTGTCAACAAAATATAAAGAAAATCTGTTTTTTTTTTCAGGTATCACATACTTCTGGCGTATTATAGCTGCATAAAGGGTAAAAAACTGCGTGCTTTCAACTATTTGAGCAAAGCGAGCGAAGAAGCCAAGGATATTGGCCACGCAACTGTGATGTTTTGGGCAGATCATACTAAAAACGTGGGTTAAGTTTAACACCTTATTTTATTAGATAACGCACAGCCCTATTAGTTTGATTGTATATTCGCTATAATGTTTCTAACCTGACTGATAAGTTAATGATCAATAACCAAATTCGAAAGCATATAGGCCAATTAAAGGCTGTGTCAAAGGTGAGCAATTATATGTCGTCTTCGAGTATAATTTAAAAATATGTGCGCGACGAGTTGAGAACCTCCTCCTTTTTTGAAGTCGGTACAAAACAGATTAGTGGAGTTATTTGTGCTCATATTTAAACTTTTGAAGTAGGTAGTTCTTTATCTCATTTTTACGTATCATAAAATTAATAAATATTCAATCTCTAAACGGGCTGTTTATCGGTTCTTCTCGCGATCATGAAAATGTATAAAACTTGCTTACCAATTTCTGCAATCTGTATGTACGCCCCCGTCTAAGATCCATAAGTACATAGAAGCGAGGCGTCCTTCACTTGAAGTTAACTGCCAAAATTGAAACGAAAGTCGGTTAAAAAGTACTACCTAAATAACTAACAGAATCATTATGTATGAAAAGTTATTATAAAAAAATACTTTACCTTGATGATGTCCCCTCTGTCCCCCGATTGGTTGAGTACCTAAACATAACCTAAAATTTAAAAAAAATAACGAATTCCCAAAGGTCTTAGAACAAAAGTTGTTCTCCCTTTCGTATTATCTCACATTTTATTATGTTGTCACTTATTTCAGCACTGGAAAGGAACATTGAGTCCGAAATACTTGGACTACTGGGTTCAGCACACAGAGGCAGACAAACTACTTGACTATAGGGACTTTGACTCTGAGAAAACGAAGATAATACCGTTTACATTGCCTTTACCTCGAGAATATCCATAGAATAATACAAGGGTAGGTACTTAAATATTCTGTAACAAGGGAAAATACTAGATCAATTTTTTTTTTCTAATTATTTCCGAGTCGTTCCATAGATGGCGCGCTCTTTAACCACCATAATCTCTGGTAAAGAGAATACGGGCAAATTTTCATAAAGCTACTGTTTTATTATTTTTACTGGCCATAGACACATTTTTTTTTAATCCAGTGGTGGCTAAGTGGTGCTGCCATCTATCAAGGGCTCGAGGCGTAAGGAACTGTAATTCGTTTTATTATTGTAAGCCATATTGTGCTAAATAATTGTTAGAATTAGAAAATATTTTAGGGAGGCTGGCATTCTATTTTCATTTTTTATTATTATTGAGATGAGATTTATTGTCAAAAAAGATATGGTGGATCGGCACTGGCCACAAAAGTGGAGGCCCACCGTAGAGTTCTAAAATATGATTAGAATGATTTCAACCAAAGCAGGGTTTTTAAAGTCTTGCTTTTTAAGTAGGTAGGTATTTTTTGTCTGGGCCATTATTCACTAAGCTTCAAGTCGTCGGGCGCGCGTGATTAGGGCGAGATTGCCATACAAAAACCGCACCCCCTCCACCCCTAATCACGCGCGCCCAACGACTTGAAGCTTAGTGAATAATGGCCCAGATTGTATTTAAGCTATGAAGTAAGCTGTAAGAGCTTAAACTTAATTTATAACATTAGCAGGAGGTTAATATTTAGTTGTTTCAATTCAAGGATTCTAACTATAGTATTTTTTAAGGTTTTTGCGACTTGAACTCATAATGAAACTATTTTAACCGATGATATAATCGCGTTTGTTTTTCGTTAAAACCTGACATTTCGAGAACTTTACCTCTCATGGTCACATCACAGGCGCGTAGGCGGACTGAGATCTAACAAAATTATTTCTTAAACTACCGTCGGAATAAAATAGATCAAAACGTTCCATATTTATTCTGCACTAGCTGCGCCCCGCGGTTTCACTCGCGTAAGTCCGATCTTTCTCACCGTTTAAACCTTCCCTGGACTACGACAAACATTTCAAAACCGAAATCATCTAAATCGGTTCGTGCGTTCTGGAGTTATAGCGCCAGGAAGGAAAACCCGACTTATTTTTATATAGTAGATAAATGCAGAATTGGCTAACGGTGTCCTGAGCACATGAGGTCCTGAGGTCTTGCAGAGGTTTTGTTTACCGGGCTTGAGACTTGACCAAATGCAGTACTGGGTTCCAAACTGGTGGTACTTTCCAACCATCTTCTCATTTCGAAGTCTCAATAGATTTTAAGAGATTTGTTTAAAGTTTAGTTAGTATTATTTTTAAGTTAATCGTTGAAATGATTGGGATGTTTACAATAAACGCGTTTTTAAGCTATTGCATAGATTTTATCGCGGGCCTTGGGGGGCGAATCAAGAAATTCCGTAACGAAAAAAACCTAACACCCCCGACAAATGACGGACGATTATTAACGGACGACTATTGACGGACGACAAATGTCGGACGACAAATGGCGGACGACAAATGTCGGACGACAAATGTCGGACGACAAATGGCGGACGACAAATGTCGGACGACAAATGTCGGATGACAAAAACGGACGACAAAAACGAACGACAAATGTATTGTTTTTTTCTATATATGTATAATTCTTCTATCAATCTGACCCAATCAAGAAATTCCGTAACGAAAATAAAACCTAACGGCCGAGCTACATGATAGGCGGAGTGGGGAGTCCACTCCGCCTATCATGTAGCTCGGCCAAGCGTTCGCTTAACGTGTATGTATGTATGTATATGGTACGACTGTACGAAGCTCACACGACGCAATAGCTTTCCGCGGCAGTCCCCGAGTGCCACACGTTTTTTTTTTTAAATAATAAGTCAGCGCTTGACCACTATTTTAGACGATGGTAAGTGACACGATGTTGCCTAAGATCATCCTAAGATGTAGCATGCTGACCTAGAAAATATTTATAAGCTCGTGACTCAAATAGAGTCAAATAAACGGGGGCCTTCGAGAGACGCAAGTGGAGGCTCCTGTATTATCTGTTAAAATAGTTTCATTATTTATTCTAGCTACACATAAGAAACTTAAACACTTGTCTTGTACTTCATTTATTTGAATACAAAATAAATAACAAGCAGTTTGTTTTCTTTTTTTCTTTTTTCAATAAAAATTCAAACAATCCAAAAACTTCGAGTATAAAACGCGATATGGAATGAACAGCAATTTATATATTAGTAATTTTATTATAATATCACAAAAGTTTAAATTATCAATCATAATATTGTAAATAAAATGTCAGTGTTTATGTACAGAAAGTTACCTAATTTGGAATACTGGCAAGAATCTCAATGTCATTTTTAACCGACTTCAAAAAAGGAGGAGGTTCTCAATTCGTTGCGTATATATATATATATATTTTTTTTATGTATGTTTGCCGATTACTCGAAAACGCCTGGACCGATTTGGAAAAATCTTTTTTTGTATGAAAGGGGATAACTCATATTAGAATGAATTCGAAAACAGACTGACAAAAAAGTGATCTTAAAAGGGTTCCTATTTTGAAACGTTCGGCAAAAATCGATTTTATTCCTAGATGGCGCTACCACTATTCATACAGTTTACACCTTTTATATCTAGATGGCGCCACCGCTTTTTTTCTTTACTGTTCAAAAATATAAAGGTATATTTATTTTAAACTGTAAAATTGCTTTTAATTTTTAGTTCTCTAGTTATTAGATTTCATTACTAACCACAATAAAGTGTGCTGGTGAGCTGCATTTTCCCGTCATCGCTACATTTCTCACTCAGCGGAAAGTATACGCCTATGTTCACGCTGCCATTTCTAATTGAACTTTGTGGTGTGAACATCGCTGCATACCTTTCGTACAGATGAGCGAGACTCGCTAACTTGCATAAAGATGGCTTATACTTTAAACGTTAAGGTGTTTAAGAGCCCATATTACCTACCTAAATGAGGTAACTGTCTGTACATTACATTTACAGGAAGAGAAAAGATTTTGTGCGCATTATACTTACTTAGATCTTCAAAGATATTAAATTTTCATAGATTTTATCACCAAGCCATAAGGTTACAGTTAAAGATAGAGTCGGCAACAAAATTGCAGCACCACCGTAGAGTTCTAAAATCACTATTATTGGAATGTTTTCATTCTTTTGAAACAAATTTAGGGAAACAATTTTTGTTATGACAATTGTAGCATATTTATTTGTGAATAAAGTTATTATTATTATTATTATTTATTATTATATTCAAATTGTTTGTCTAATAAATTAATGAGTTGATTGACTTCAAAGCGGGAACTAAGAATTTTGCTTGAGTTGAAAACATACTAATAGCTGTTTTAGAGCTCCACCGTCTGCACATTTGTTGCCTGATTGTAAAACCTAGCCAGCAATATCTAAACGGTATCAACGCGCAAAACTATACATTGCAAAATAAATGTTGTTTGTATTCTTAATAACCTTAGTGAACTACATTAAAAATCTATTAATAAACTTGTTCATAATAAACATTCAATCTTGTGGCACAACTTCGCACAAAGTAACCCTGAATAGGTTCAAGTTATCTACCTAAAGTAGTTAAATAAAAAACAAAATGTGCTGCAAATCTTTCAAATATAGTTACACTAGGAGCGATGTTGGCTTAGTGGTAGAAACCTTAGCTTAGCGGGTTTGAATTCCGGCCGGCCGTATACCAATGGATTTTTCTTAGGAAAAATTGATGTGCGCTAATTGACATTGCTCTTTCGGTGAAGGAAAACGTAATGCTTAGTGTGCTCTAAAAGTATTGACAAGTTCTTTCCTTTGGAGACAGTCGACTTAGCTGAGATTAGTATAGGTGTTGGACAAGCCTACTCCCTCCTTACGTAAAAAGAGCCCAACTTAAAGAGGTAAAGTTGCGGAAAAAAGGTCATATACAAGTTTAAAGACATGATATTATGAAGTTAAAAAAAAACAGAAATGTGCAAAAGTTGTACCCCCGAAAACTAACAATTCATTCATTGGTCTGCTGCAATATTAATTCAATTGGCACGCGGAATTCCATGGTCCCCAAATTCTCAATAGAAACTAGGCATGGAAATTATTGCTAATATTTTAATTCGCTATAACTTCGTGAATTTACTAAAGTATATGATACGTAAAATGTTCCATGCCTAAAATTCTACATATCTTCCCCATCAAACCCACATTTGCCAAGCGAACCAGTAGGCAAACTACACGATGCTATCATTCTCTGTGATTTGTCTATAAAAACCAACACCTAGAGTGTAACAAAAGCCATGAACAAAAGTGACTGTGAAAAGATTAGATTCAGAACTAGTAAAAAAAAAACAGTTTTATACCCTAATTTACAATTTGTTAGCTAGAACCTTTGTGGTCTTAATTTTTATAAAATAACAGATCTTATGTTACTGATTTTATTAATTAAAATTTAAAATGAATATCATTTTCATTCAAGCCTCTTATAGTTGCTTGGTGTTTAATTACTTACCTAATTATAAGCAAAAACAGCTGAAGGTAGTCATACACCTTTCATTACAACTAATGTGAAAAGAGTAGATTACAAATATCAGAATTCCAAGTAAGTATTTTCCTAATATTAAAAGGCATCTATCACAAAAATGTAATAGTATAATTATCACTTAATATTATTGCAAGTACAGTCACAGGCATATTTTACACTTCATTATATTATTATTTTTATTCAGACACTCCAGATGAGTGAGTGCTGCTGTAGCTTACAGCTACAGATGGCGCCACTAATTGGAAAAGGGAACTAATGTGCGATCAAAATGAAGAATATGCCTGGATGCTTCAGTCTTATAACTCACTGTACGTACATACTAAGATCAAAAAATCGAAGCTGTGGGTGTAAAATTTTAAAACTAATATCACTAGTCTATTCTGAGTATAATTCATTATTTAAATTGCTGCAAAAAGTTTAGACAATTAATTCTGCCATGGTTCTTAGAAAAATGATATTTGTAAATCTAAACTTTAAAGACGATATCACCTTAAATGAAAACAGTAAATCGTGAACAGCCTTATTGTCACCTAATCTCAACTTTGACACTACGAGAGCAAGAATTCCTTCAAACACTTTGGCAACGGCAAAGACTTTACAGATCCATTGTTTATGTATTGAAGTATCACATCTCTGCACACAGTCTGAAGTGTTTTCACTGAAATAAAATCCTTTCATGAGATAAGTGAAGTTTGTAACAAAAATTATGCAGTTATTTATACATCTGTCTTTTTTTTTCAATGTAATTAAATCTACTAATTTTAATATTACAAATGCGAGAGTTTGTGTGTGTGTATGTTTGTTACTCTTTGACGCTAAAACTACTAAACCGATTGCAATGAAATTCGGTATGTGGATAGCTGGAGGCCTGGATTAACATATAAGCTACTTTTTATCCTGATATTCCTACGGGATCGGGAGTAACGCGGGTGAAACTGGGGGCAGCAGCTAATATTTAATAAATGTCTCAACTTTGTTTAATGTTGGCTTTTATATAGCGATTTTTAGAAGAAAGTGTTTGTATGTGCCATTTAATCATAGTAGATAATATTTTAATATAGACTAAAATAAAATGGTATTCTTGTGTAAATTCTATACTAAATATTTCGCACAAAAAGGAAAATATTTAGACAATAAGAAAGGTTGGTGACTTACCACCGTAAAGTTGTACTATCTTCACTTGTTTTGTTGTTCCATAAACATCAACGACAGCATGCAACGGTCCTCGGGTATAAGGGATAGACTTTGTACATGGGCCCTGATCTTCTCCGTTTATAATAAAATGCATCTCTGCTAAATCCGGATCATCCCTACTGACTTTAGGGCAAGGAACAAACATAACACCGATACGACTGCCAGCGTCCATTGGTAATATTCCTTGAGGGGTACCGTTCTGTGTCAGGATCTGAGGTTTAAGTACCATCTTTGAGAAGTTGCCGCGAGGTGTTCTAACTACGTGGCCATCGCCTAGAACTGATACGCGAGGTTCGCTATCTCTCCGGCCGCTAGCCACTTGGCTCACGAGCTCTACTAAAACATTGTTCTGGCACTTTGATATAGGGAATATCCATGACATACCAGTGTTCGCCAAGTCCGGCAAGGCGTACTGAGGAAGTCCTTTATCGCCGAGGGCAGCGGTCTGGGGATCTAACAAAGTTAACCCCAATCGCATGTGCCCACTCCATCCACGCTCCGTTTTCTCTATTTCAACAAGAAATATTTCGCCCGGTTGTAGGGGCTTTTCGCTGAATGTCAACCCATGAGCGAAACTTGCTTTTCTGTAGGCGATAGTGTTATCATCGAATAGTATGATGTTAGAACCGTGATAATGATGGAACCTAGTTAGCATTTTGTAGTGGCATTCGCTATTTATTGAAACAATTTAGTACGAAAATGCTAAACGATACAATTTACATTTTTCTATCAAACAAACAAAACGCGAATAGAAAGTTCATTTGATTGAAGTAAAAAAATGAATGACAGACAGACAATGACAAGAGGATTTAACGTTTCTTTTCACACATGTTCAAACCAAGAAAATCATATGTTCTGATATTTCTTTGTGCAACGGAACGGAATTTGAAGCAAGCAAACTAAGCTCAAAATTGAATCAAACAAGCTCAATCAAATGTCATACTTATGTCATTATGATGAACCAATAAAAAAAACAAACGAAATGTCTGCTTGTGTGTTCAAGCGAGTTTTTCAATTGACCGTACAAAATACCCGATTTTTTAGAAATACAAAATATTGTGCGTTGTTCATTTCCAAATCTTCCATTCAAAATACATATTCTAATGCAATATTCAACGTAAAAAGCAGACATTTTGCAGAAAGGAAAACCAAAACTCAAAGGTAAGACAGGCCCCACTGATTGATGTCTGCCACTTTATTTTGCCGCAATGCTACTGCGTAGGGCTTGTTCTTGGAAAATGATTCTACTTCTAGCAAAACACGTGAGTATTATTTTGTAAAACCCTTTGTTTCGTAAGCCAATGGGCTACGTCCACAAATGCCAACATACGAGTTCACCGGCCCCACTTCATCATGATTTGCTTTTTTATTAACAATTTTCGATAAAAATCTATGTAGGAATGGTATAAATAGTCGAGAAACGACATTAAATATCACTTTTGCCATCGCGGCGACGTGGAACAGTCTGAAATCACTCCCCAGCACATAAAATACAAGGTAAGAAACATAACCTTAAAACTTTATTTTGCCTATATATCTCTTGTACTTATCACAAATTCACTGATAAATAGCCTAGCTAGAGGTAGATAGAACATCAATAATCTAATAATAACGTCCGTCGATCCCACAAGGGCCTCATTTTTCCTAATGTATACATTTCAAGTACCTAGGTACTATTTCAGTTCAATATTCTCTTCGATCACGCCTCTGTTACGATTAAAACGGTATAGTAGAAGTTTCTAGAACGCATCTACAATATACCTGGTATCCCAATTATTATTGTAACAACAAAGTTATCTATGCTATTAATGAAACTATGAATGTACTACGAAATTATATAAGTAGTAGGTATATATCCGTTGTCTAGCACCCATAACTCAAGTCTGATTACTTATCTTGGGGCTAGATGGCGATGTGTGGAATGTCCTGATATATATATTTATTTACTGGTTGACGCTTAACGGCTCCCCTACTAGATCCCTTACTCTCAACGGACTCGAGAACTTGTCCGAGAACGGTGTGTCTATTAGAAAACTATGTTACAAAATAAATCTGAACTTGATATTGTGCGCCGGAACCATGCTATTTATCAAACTGAGAGGGACACAACTCACAAACTATGTTCCGCCTACAACAGTTTTGAATGAGAACTCTGCTGTTACGAGCTTGTTTGACAAACGGTTATTATGTACCTAACTCGTAAGTAGGTAGTTAGTTTTATAATGGGATTTTAGTTTATTTTAGCTAGTGTATTTTCATTTAAATAAATGTAAAATTCCTGATTTACTGTTATCACCGCTCAGCTTAGCTTAGCCTGAGACATAAAATTTGCAGCTACATACGTTCTTTGTGAAGTGTAGGTATCCAAGGGTTAATACCACATATTTTTTGAAAAAAGTGAGCGTGTCAGCTACGTCGCGTGCGGGTAACTCCATCGCTATATGGTCGAAGGGTTAAGTACGCTGACATGGGCCTCCATTACATAGAGTAGGCTTGCCCGTCACCTATTGCCTGGAATACTACAGTAACAAGTACAATTTTTTCTATAAAAATCCACCATTTTGTTCATGATTGATGATACTACAGTAACAAGTACAAATTTATCTATAAAAATCCACCATTTTGTTCATGATTGCTCAGATACATGCGCAAAACAAGATGGTGGACTTCAAATTCACATTCGAGATGTTATTTTAACAATCTCCAACTTTGAATTGTATCGAGGGAACTGAAGCATACTTAAATCAAGCCGCTTAAAGATTGTCATATGACACTTTTATATATTTTAGCTGTCTGAAGCTCACATTGGGCGATACCCCATAAAGTAACAAATAAAAATAGAGCTAACCCACTGATGGGTCAGTGGGTTGGCTTAATGTTCCACTACATGGCAAAGGCCTCCATTTAGAGGAGTAAAGGAAGATTCTCATTAGACCAGACCGAGTTCGGTGCGGCGGCCCATCCATGCTGCATGTTTATATAGTCGCCTAGGGGATGAGGCGGGTCTGTGTCCCGCCTAGGCCTAGCATGCAAAATGTGTAATGTTTCAAAGCCGTGCCCCGTCCGAGCCACATACACAGCCAAGCCTGCTCTAATGAGAATCATCCCTTAAGCAGTAAGACATATGTGTGTTGCCCAGATTAGTAAATATCCCATGCCATCAAACTCTGTTGAGTTCGAAAGCATGTAAATTTCCGTACAGTGTTTTCTTCCATTGCATCAATTTGCTCATCTCTGTATCCAATTCTTTAGTCAGGTTTTTACAGTACTTTGTTAATGTAGAGCAACTGATATTATCTTTTAGTTTTCATTAACTCTGTGTGTGTAAATAACATAAATCATTTTGAAACTACACAGCAGTCTACTCTTATCATTATTTATCAGTATTTAAATCATGAATTGTTTATTATATCATAATACAAACAATAGGTAATTTATGTCAAGTGTATGCTTGATGGTTTTTAAATTATTTTAAATAAATCTTATATGAATGCCGAACGTCAGTCATAAGTTGGCCAGTTCGCTCGAACTACCAGTGATGGTTTAAAATTCAGTGAAGCATCTCCATCCTTTAGCCATTCATGTTCCTGTTTTGTCCCTTGGCTGTAATCTTGCTAAGGGTAGCTCAGTCTGAGAGTTGGTAAGTCTCTGCTTGCCATTTTTACGTGTTTGTTGGACATTGTTCTGGCAGGCGCCATAGTATTCATAATTTCCCAGTAGCCAGTCCTCTACAATCTCACAATAGCCCGAATGAATAGTTAGAGCGGTGTTGGCTTAGTGGTAGATACCTCGACTTTCATTCTGAAGGTCGTGGGTTCAAATCCCGGCCGGCCGTGCACCAATGTATTTTTCTTAAGAAAAAATTATGTGCGCTAATTGACATTGCTCTTACGGCGTGAAGGAAAACATCGTGATGAAACCCGCGGCTTAGATAACTCTAGAAGTATTGACAAGTTCCCTCCTCTGGACATGGTCGACTAAGCTGAGAGGGTAGTAGGTGCTGGGCAAGCCTACTCCATCTTCACGCAAAAAGGGCCCAATTAAAAAGGGTCTAATCGCGGAAAACAGCCCGTATACAGGTACAAGTATCCCAAATAGTTTTCCCCTGTAGTTTATCAATGGCATTTTATAGTGCAGACAGGGATAATCGCCGGTATAGTGTCCACATCATACTTTGCCTTTATATTAGTTTATAATAAAGAGCCTCTTTGTGTTGGCTTCAGCTTCGGCGATCTAAACTCCTCTCCAAATTCAAAGATTAGCTGTGATAACTTTTTATCTTACTGTCCAAACTATCTGATCTTTCGTTAGATAAAAACTCTACAAATAAATATCAAATATATTTATCAATTGAAAAGTACAGATCATTCTAATAATACTTATTTTTAACCGACTTCAAAAAAAGGAGGAGGTTCTCAATTCGGTTGTATGTATTTTTTTTTTGATGTTCCCGCATATCTTCTTTGTTTTAACATTTGTAAACATATTTGCCTGTTTTAAATATCTTCAAAGCCCCCAAACATTATTGCAGGACAGGACATTCCGCATTCCATACATCGCCCTCTAGCCCCAAGCTAAGTAACTAGACTTGTGTTATGGGTGCTAGATAACGGATATTCTACTTATATACTTTTCTTTAACAAATATAAACTTATAATACATAGAAACAACCAGACCACAGACAAATATCTAAGCATAAATACTTGTCTGAGGCGGGAATCGAACTCGCAACCCTGTGTTTGGCAGTCCGGCATAGTGACCAGAAGGCCAATTCTCGTAAATAATATTGTTTAAATTACATTTCAATATCATCCCGATTGCATTTCGATTGCAAAAGATACCTTCAAAGTCAGTTTTTTTTACAAAAAGCTAACTTTGAGGGTATTTTGAGCTACTTTGAGGGTGTTATTTGTGATCGAAATGATATTGAAATGTAATTTGAACAATGTTATTTACGAGAATTGGCCTTCTGGTCGCCGGATCGTATTAATTGTTGCAATTGAAATCACAGAAATGCCAGCATATGTCCCAACAATAATGGTTATGATAACATTGTTCTAAATAAACCAACTGCAAGCCGAATAGGTACTTTCTAATTAAAACAATGTTTGATTGATTCATTCTACCCTAAGAGTTAAATGTATACAGTCAAGGCTATGAATATGATTGTAATTTTATTTTTGTTTGCGTTTAGTGAGCTGAGAGCCATGGCTGCTTTGAGTCCATTAGATCCTTCTTCGTTTTCGAGGCCTGGTAAGTTTTTACTAATACTATAAAGGATTGATTGATTAGAAAGTTTAATATTTTGGTTTTAGGTTTGTAATCACTACATAGCATAAAACAAAGTCGGTTTCTCTGTCCCTATGTATATCCCTTTGTATGTATATCTTTAAAACTACGCAACGGATTTTGATGCGGTTTTTTTTAATAGGTTATAGAGTGATTTAAGAGGAAGGTTTATACATGCATAATATAGCCGTGCGAAGCCGGGGCGGGTCGCTAGTTTTAAAATATTCTCGAAAACTACTGGACCTATTTTGATGTAACATACTGAATATGTTGTTACGTGACGTTTATTTATTTATCTGCGAATACTTCTTGTTTGTGTGTTCATAATTTATTATTTACGTTATGTAACTATCTATTATTTCACTTACATTATGTCCGCGCTGTCCTCTTCTTGACTACATTTCATCCCGATATTTCCACGGATAACCGAGGGATATTAATAATGTATTATGAATGCTTAGCTTTATTATGTAACTAGCTTTCACCCGCGACTTCGTCCGCGTAGGACTTGATTTTTTCAAAATCCTTTCTTACCGAATGCCTACGTCATACAAAGAACACACCTTCCAAGTTTCAGGTCTCTACGATCAGCGGTTTAGGTTGTGCGTTGATCCGTCAGTCAATCAGGACAAAGCATTTTATATGTATAGATTTATAAAATATTGCGTTGCTATAAGTAATGTTTTTTTTTCAGAATTGGCAATCGTAAAGCATATATCGCTGAACCTGAATGTAGACTTCAACGAGAAGATTCTCAGCGGGTCTGCGGTACTCAGCATTGATGTCCTGGACGATATCAATGAAGTGGTGAGTACCTATTCATGTACATAGAGTAGTTAAGCCTTGCAGTTTTGCCCGCGTAACTCTCTTGTCTTGTGGAAACATTGAAGTAAAAAACCTTTGGCCTTTGTGTTATTCCAGGATTAATAAGATTTCATCGCAATCGGCTCAACAAATACAGAAACTTCCACATTTGTAATATTACTTTGACTAGTTGTACCCTGCAGTTTTAACCTTCTAAATTTCTAAAAGTTCTGCTTCTAAAAGGTTCCAAAGAGATATCGATGGTTTCCGCAACAAAGGGCGTAAATGCCATTTTGGCCATATTGAGTTTTAAATGCAGTTTTACTCAGTTTTTAACGCTCTATCGATCCCTATTTTTAAAATGGCGCTACGATGAATAAAAAAGATGTTACGACCTACATTTTTCTAATGGCTAACCATTGAAAAGGGGTCATAAAACAATATTATTTTTATATTGGGAAATCAATTTGATGTAACTACACTGTGTTTTTACTTTTTAAACGACAATATGTGTTTTACGCCCTGCAACAAAAAATAATTCTAAAAGAACATAGGTTGTATCTCACCTATGTTATAATAAGTAACATTTACGACTGTGGCATAAATAATAAATATGCTAAGATTAGGATGTATAATTAGATAAAATTCAAAATACAATTTATTAACCTGTTTTGCGCCGTAATGTATTAGTCTACTTGGAAAAAAAAGTATTTATTCCCACAGGTGGCACTATATTTCTAAACTTACAAGTGATCCTAGCTGTCTTGTTCTTGCATAACTCACGTATATTAAAAGAACAGAGACGTAACTATACCTTTATGTAATTAGATAATGCTTGTGATCTTACCGCAAATATAGCACATGTCGTCGCTTGTTTGTTTACGGTGTAAACGAAATCAGTTCGCGGTCAACGCCGTGCCGGTCTCTTGACCGGCAATTAATCTACACCAAATCTGCACACATATCACCACCTACAATGTCAAGCCATCACTTCTTGGGTCTTCCCAATCTGCCACGACCTGGTGGAGGCGCCATGGCAAGACATTTGTTCTCCACGTAACTAGCCGGTTTTCGCAAGACGTGACCGTAGCAGCTTATGCAACATTCTTGCAATGTATCTGCACTGTCTCATGTAAGCTGCCTCGGATGCGAGAGTTCCTCACGTGATCCTGTCGCGTCACTCCACACATCCAGCGCAACATCTTCATCTACGTGACACGCAGCTTCTGCTTTTGTCGCTCAAGCACTGGTCACGCCTCACTACCGTACAAAAGGACAGCGGTAATGATGGTTTTATAAACTTGACCCTTTAGTTTAACCAGCATAAACTGTCCTGTCTCTTTAGTTTAAGCGGCATTTTGGGGTCGCAAATGATACCACGACACTTGGCCCAAGCCGCTGAAATGCGTGACTTGACGTCGTAATCGATGTCGTTGGACGATCGATGTCGAAGGAACACAGTCAAAGGCTTTCTGCAAATCTATATAAGAATAGAACACGGCGGAAAGGGGTTCATGACCTGTGTGGCACCAAGAGACAGTGCACTTCTGTCGAATCCAACAGTCGACTATCCGCTAGTAAAGCTTCATGGTGTAGGACATGACCTTTATACCTCGATAACTCCCACAATCCTGCACCGATCCCTTCCCCTGAAAACTGGGGTAAAACATAGGGATCTCACCAGTCTCGAGTATACGGTTCGAAAACCCATCGCATTCCATACTTCGATAGGGACTCAACTCTTTGTACTGCTTATTCAACAGCTCGTAGAAATAAGAGAGCCATCTCTCCTTCACCGCGATGTCCTCGCAAAGCAGATTACCATCGGGACTTTTTGCACAGCGGCACTTAGATATATCCTGTGCCGCTTTTACCCTCGAACGTGCTAACTTATAAATAAGCTTCTGTCCCTCAGACGTATTCAACTTATCGTACAATGACTGTAAGTGGTCCTGTCTGGCTCTGGCTACTGCTCTTTTTGTGGCACTTTTGGCGGCTTTATACGAGTCGTGATCTTCAGGAGAGTTGAACGCTTACAACTTTTTGAAGAGGGCTTTCTTCAATTTAGTGTCCAAGGCAATCAATATGACAGGAAAATCAAGTTTCCTTGTCATATTTGAGTCCATCTTAAGACATCCCAAGCACTGCCTTTGCCGCACCGGTGATCGATGCCTAAATCTCATCCTAGTGGTCCTGGACTGGTTCGTCCTCGACCCCAGCGAACTTGTCACCGTTAGCCAAGACAAGCTTCTAGGATTTGGCTTCATCCAACATCCACCATCTGATTTGGCGACAACACCGCACTGGGTGTTTGTTTTTGGGTTTCAAACAGAGATCCATGACAAGAAGACGGTGTTGATCAGTGAGACTCTCACCGGGTATGACTTTGCTGTTAGCTAGGTTGCCGATAATTATGATGTTTCTTAGGGATAGAAATCTATTTGGGTAGCGTGCCTCCCACTCCTGTAGGTGATCAAGTGGTCGGGCTTCTTTTTGAAGTAAGTGTTCACGAGGGCCAGTTCGGCAGAGGCACACGTACGTAGGATTTCTTCTACTTCCGCATTTCAACTGCCGTATCCATAGCCTCCATGAACACGCTTAAATTTTACCTTCATCTCGCCCACATGACCGTTCAACACCCAAAACGATCCCCTGTGACAACGGGATGGAATCAAGGACCTCGCCGAGTTTGTTCCAAAACAATATTTTATCAGCGTCGTTACAACCGACCTGCGGCGCGTAAGCACTTACCAAGTGGGTTACAACCCCCTCAATAAGCACCTTCACGGCCATAAGTCGTTTTTGGCCTCCAAGATACAGTCATGCAACCCCTCAGCGAGCACCATAGCCACCCTGTTCTCTCCACCAGGTGCACCCATGTAGATCAGCTTTTAGCCGCTCCTAATGTGCCGGGATCTGCTGCCTTTCCATCGAGTCTCCTGCAGAAACGCCACGGCCATTTCTCGCCTGGAAAGTACGTCGGCCAGCTCCCTCGCGCGTCCGGTTAGCGTGCCGATGTTTCACGTTCCAAACGGAGTTGATTTTCGTGGGTTGGGGCTCGCGTCTAAATAAAATCTACTCTTATCAGGTTAATATTTTGCTAGTATAGTCATGTATTAGTATAAATAATACGGCGTATTTACAAATTCTGAAACAAAAAATGGTCTATACTACAAATGGTTTAGTCTTACATGGTTTTTACTGTAGGTACTTTTTGGTAGACTGTGTATTTATGGGGTGTAACTACATATTTTTTTCATTTTTAGGGATTTACGCCCTAGCTAACTTTTAAACTAATACTCGTACAGTTCTCTAATTAAGCGAGGCAATAGCCTGCAAAAAACTAAGAAATTTCTTCCTTGCACATTTTTTTATAATTATAAGAACAAAAAAGATATATATGAAATAATTTTTTTTATTTCGTTTTTTGCTCATTGCCAAAAGTATGCAAAATGGAGATACGCCCTTTGTTGCGGAAACCATCGATATGACCCACAAAGTATAAAAAAACATGATTTTTGTCAATATGTTTACTATTTTTTCATCGAGCGACAAGAGATTGAAAAATATCTGTATTATTATGGCTATGACGGACTCTGCCAATAACCAATTGGGCCCTTGTCCTTGCTTACGGGCTGTTTTCCGCAACTAGACCTCTTTAGTTCGGTCCCTTTTGCGTGAGAATGAATAGATATGGTGCCCGCACATTGATACGCGCCGAGCGCGCCGAATTTTTGCCGTCCACGGAAAAAGGTACCTTATAATAATAGAGATAAGGTACATTTATTTATTTCGGAGTCGGCCGCCTCTGACGATGATGACGACTCTGATGACGTCATCGGAAATATAAATGTAGATGCCTTATCTCTATTATTATAAGGTACCTTTTTCCGTGGACGGCAAAAATTCGGCGCGCTCGGCGCGTATCAATCTGCGTCCACCTTTAGGCTTGCCTAGAACCTATACCTACAACCCTCTCAGCTTGGCGAGCGACCGTGGTCGGAATAAACTGGAGCCAACTAAGCCGCGGGTTTCTGCACGATGTTTTCCTTCACCGTAAAAGCAATGTCAATTAGCGCACAAATTCGTAAGAAAAATCCATTGGCCGGCCAGAATACGAACCCACAATCTTCGGAATGTAATTCGTTATCCACCACTAGGCCTTTTACTTATCAATTTACGCCATTGAATATGCATTGTTTGTGGGTATATTAAATTTCTTGATAAGGCTCTCATATCGACATATGGCCAACAGCGTTGTGATGAAATTAATTATTTGCCTAAATATTTCTACTAAGTACGTTTTAATTTCTACATGGGTATAGTTAATTGGAAATTATCCTTTAATTATGGCCGTTGACTCCAGACGTTATGACGAATTATTTCCTCTGGAGACGGTCGACTGAGCTGAGAGCGTAATATAGGTGCTGGGCCAGCCTCCCATTCTCACGGAAAAGTTGTAGAAAAACTACCTTTAGCTGAGTTATTAAAGTTAAACTTAAGGTGAAAGGGTACCTGCGCTCTCTCCATACAAACGTAGTCGACTGTTTCCTCCCTGGATAATGACACTATAGCCAATATTCATAAAACATATAACTGCCATGACCATGTCCCCAGTTTTTTTTTTAAATCTTAATTTCTATGATTATTAGAGAAAATTTATGAAACAAACCAAGACATAAGGGCATAGTCATGGCAGTTATAAGTTTTATGCTACAAAAATATTTGCTCTAGTGTCATTATCCAGGGAGGAAACAGTCGACTGCGTTTGTATGGAGAGAGCGTCGGTACCCTTTCCTCAACTGAATTCGTTATTTTTTTCTTTTCTAGATTTTGGATGTGAGCGGTCTAAAAATCGAATCTGTAGCTGCTGAAGATGGAACCGAATTGAAGTTCACTGAAGATAGCCACCTACCTAACTTAGGTTCTAAGCTGACTATAACACTACCTAACCAGACCGGTAGTGGAGAGAAGTAAGTAAATAAATAAATATTGTTAGACATTCCACACATCGCCATCTAGCCTCAAGCTGAGTAACTAGATTTGTGTTAGGGGTGCTAGACAACGGATATACTACTTAAGTATATACTTTTATTTTGTAAATATATACTTATGGACATAGAAACAACCAGACCACAGACAAATATCTAAGCATAAATACTTGCCTGAGGCGGGAATCGAATCCGCAGCCTTCTAAATCGAAGGCTGGTATTCACCCGCCGCGCCATTAAGTTGTAAATACTTAGGTCTAATTTCGGAAAATATACATTAATGTACAGATATTTATAGATAGATAGATAAACTCTTTATTGTACCACATTAAACCTTAATTCTAACATACATTCTGCTACAAAAACAATAATACCTTACAATATGGCACAATGGGCGGCCTTATCGCTAAAAGCGATCTCTTCCAGGCAACCTTTGGATGGACAAGAATTAAAGAAGGGGATAGGTGGATTGATTTATCTATATGTATATTGAATATTGATTTGTTAATGAAAAATATTTAAGTACTTATCCGATATGTTCGTTAACTGACCACCATAACACAAGCGCAGTTGTTAGCATCGGGCAATATTGACACAATTTTAACATTTAAGGAATAGCAGAAGTACGTAAGTACTAACCAAATAGCATAAGATCCCGTGTACCGCCAGACCTTCCTTATTTTATAAAAGCTGACAAATTCTCAGCGCATGCCTCCAAAGTTATGAAAGATGTGCAATTATGAAGTTCAGACCATAGTGGCTTGGAGAATTAGGTAGCAGAAGAAAAGTCATTTTAATACTTTATAACCCAAAGATGTCAGCATATTTATGACGTCATATTTGTGCCATCACATCCATCAAGATCTGCTCAAAAATCACCTTTTTCCCCAAGTACCCCGATCAAATCTTTAACGGAAGCCCGAAAAACAAAAGATATGAATACAACAACAAACGATGGTACCGATTTATGTACAAAGTTAACGTTCTCCGGCTACACTTACGAAGCTAATACTTACATAAGGGATGCTAAAGTGCAAGTGGATAACGATGAGGATGATCGTTGCGGTTGCAAGGATAGGACGACGACCGGTGTCACTTTTAAATATCGGTTAGACTTTGTACCTTATTTGAAACTAGCTGTTGCTAGCGTGGTAGTTTTGTTTTATATATTAAAACCTTCCTCTTGAATTACTATCTATTAAAAAACCGCATCAAAATCCGTTGCGTAGTTTTAAAGATCTAAGCATACATAGGGACAGACAGCGAGAAGCGACTTTGTTTTATACTAGGTTTAAAATAGAGTAAGATCCCTCCTACCGCCAGACCTTCGTGATTTTGTAAAAGCTGAGAATTACTCAGGACATGCCTAAAACACAGTTATGAACGACTAGCTGCGCCCCGCGGTTTCACCCGCGTATGTCCCGATCCAGTGGTAATATCAAAATAAAAAGTAGCCTATAGCCTTCCTCGATAAATGCGACTATCCAACACAAAAATATTTTTACAATTCGAACCAGTAGTTCCTGAGATTAGCGCGTTCAAAAAAACAAACAAATTCTTCAGCTTTATAATAGTAAGTATAGATGTGCAATTATAAAGTTTAGAACATAGTGGCTTGGAGACCAATCTCCTATATTTTTGTACCAATATATAATGTTGCTAATAGCCAGACAGTTCCAACACCTTCCAGACCACCGAAAGATGATCCACAAAGGTGTAGGTATAACTATAAAAATAATCTATTTCCTTTCATTTGCCATACTATGTTTGTTTCCAGGAAATCCAGGAATTAATAGCTTTTATCGATTGGTATAAAATGCGATTTCTTTTTGTGCAAAAAAGTTTGATTCTTGGCTTTGCTACCTGACTCTCCAAGCCACTATGGTCTGAACTTCATTATTGCACATGGTTGATAACTGTGTTGGAGGCATGCGCTGAGAAATTTTCAGCTTTTTATAAAATCACGAAGATCTGGCGGTAGGAGGGATCTTGGTCTAAAAGGGGCAGTAGTGTTACACTTAATTTCAAACTATTTTTGTAACTGTAACTGTAGACTAGGGGAGACAAAGCTTAAGTTTAACTATTTAAGTCAAGTCGCCTATAATTTTCTTGGTATTGATAGCCATTTTACTGTATTTAATATGTTATAATTTTACACCTCTATAATAGCGCATAACAAAGTCCGGTCCATCGAAATATTGTCCGAGACGATCCTAGAAGCGCCGCTGAGCCGAAACTTATTATTATATTATAGTTAAATTTTTCAACAGATTAAAGCTAAAAATAAAATACAGCACAGCTCCAACCGCGTCTGCGTTGCAATGGTTGGACCCACCTCAAACTTCAGGAAAGAAGTACCCATATCTCTTCAGTCAATGTCAGGTAAAAGAAAATTATACATTCTCTTACAGTTTTTGCAATTCACGAGTGCGCTCGGCCATCTATCTATCTATATTTTATCTTTTATCTTAGTCCTTAGTTATTCATTATATTAAATATATTTTACTAGCTGCGCCCCGCGGTTTCACCCGCGTACCTAATAATTTTCTGCGTGACTTTCTTAATTTTTTCTTTCGTAAGATCCTTCTCTTGACAATAACAAACACAACAAAAAAAGAATTATCGAAATCGGTCCAGCCGTTCACGCGTGATGTCGTGACAACGGAAAACGGGTTTCATTTTTATATATATAGACTAGCTGTCCCGGCAAACGTTGTTTTGCTATTTACAAAAAAAAAAAAAAACAAAAAAAAAATAGATGTTGAAACAATGAAATCTTACCTCTTTTTACTTTACTTCCAGCCAATTCACGCCCGCTCAATCGTACCCTGCCAAGACTCTCCCGCAGTGAAGTTCACGTACGACGCCGAGATTTCAGCACCTGAAGAATACACAGTGCTTATGAGCGCACTAAGAGGCGAAGTTAAAGGCAATAAGACATATTTTAACCAGCCCATGCCTTTGCCAGCTTATCTACTGGCTATTGCAGTCGGTGTGCTCGAATCTCAGACTATAGGACCGAGGTAAGTCTTGTAGTTTAGAAGGGTACTTCCCGAGTTGAGCAGTGTAAATTGCTTTCTAAGATTTATAACGAAAGGGGCAGTTGTTCCCGAAGCGCCGGAGAAATTGGTAAATTGGTTGCCAAGGTTTAAATGCTGTGAACATGACATTTGTAGATTGATTTTGTTATTTTTAAAAACTAACAGCAGCGTCCTAATTCACTAATTAATATTCATTCCTAATTCATTCACATATTTGCTGAGAAAACGTTTTGGAGCTGACCGAAACCATTAGTTTATCATCTAAACTAATAGCGCCTAATAGCTCCAGATCCCATGGGAATATCGGGATAAAAAGTAGCCAATGTCACTCCCATTGAATCAATGCCAAGTTTTTTGTTTGAATTGAATTGGCATCGAAACTACTGGATCGATTTTGATGAAACTTGGTATGAGCATAAATTGATTCATTACGAGATCGAGAGTAACGCAGTTGAAACCGCAAAACGCTGCTAGTAGATTGAATACAATTTAAAAAAAAATAGTCGTCCGACATTTGTCGTCCAACAAATAGTCGTCCGACATTTGTCGTCCGTCAATAGTCGTCCGACATTTGTCGTCCGTCAATAGTCGTCCGACAAATAGTCGTCCGACATTTGTCGTCCGTCAATAGTCGTCCGACAAATAGTCGTCCGACAAATAGTCGTCCGACAAATAGTCGTCCGACATTTGTCGTCCAACAAATAGTCGTCCGACATTTGTCGTCCGACAAACAGTCGTCCGACATTTGTCGTCCGTCAATAGTCGTCCGACAAATAGTCGTCCGACAAATAGTCGTCCGTCAATAGTCGTCCGTTAAAAAATACCATATGTACGTCTTAATACACTCACAGCCAAATTAAAAAACTGTATATCTGTGTAAAATCTCATCTGTCGCGAGAAAATCTGTCGTCTGTCGCGAGAACGGCTGAAAATGCTCGCCCACAAAAGTGCCCAACGCGCCATAAGAAGTTTTCACTTCAAAAATACCTGAAAAAGGGAGTCAAACAGCAGAGCGCTGCTAGTCTTAGTTTTCTGCCAGCTGAGAGGATAAATGTTCTATTATAGATCAAAAGTATGGGCAGAGAAAGACGTGGTAGGTCGCAGCGCGTGGGAGTTCGCCGATACCGAGAAGTACTTACAGACAGCGGAACATCTCTGTGGACCGTACGAGTGGCACCAGTACGATCTCCTTGTCATGCCTCCGTCTTTCCCTTACGGTGGCATGGAGAATCCTTGCTTGACTTTTGTTACGCCTACTTTATTGGTAAGTTGGAAGATTTTTAGTCGTGACGGTTGAGAGTGAGAAGGTAATAAAATAAAAATAAATATTGCATTAAATAGGACATTCCATACAACGCCATCTAGCCCCAAGCTAAATAACTAGACATGTGTTATGGGTGCTAGACAACGGATTTGCTACTTATATACTTTTCTTTTGTAAATATATACTTAGTTTAGTTTTACGGGGCTGTTTCTGCACTTAGATACTTGAATTATATATAAACAACCAGACCACAGACAAATATCTAATCATAAATACTTGTCTGAGACGGGAATCGAACCCGCAACCCTGTGTTTGGCAGTCCGGCATGGTGACCATTGTGCCAACTGGGTTGTGAGTCGTTTATTTGATAACTTGCTAAACTGTATAGAAAATTATACCTATGATGTAAGTAGAGATGAACTTACAGTACAACTAGCATCGCCTTGCAGTTTCACCCGCGTAAGACCCAATCCCGTGGGAATATCGGGATACAAAGCATATGATACTCCCAATGAATCAATGTATCCCCATACCAAGTTTCATCTAAATTGGTCTAGTAGTTTCGGAGTTTACTCTCTACAAATTCACAAACTTTAACTCATATAAAATTTGTATAGAATATGTATGTTTTCAGGCTGGTGACAAAAGTCTAGCAAACGTGATAGTACACGAAATAATGCACAGTTGGACCGGTAACTTGGTAACGAACAGGAACTTTGAACATTTCTGGCTGAATGAGGGCTTCACCGTCTTCTTGGAGAGGAAAGTCGGAGCTGCGCTGGTTGCAGACCCCACCGAGTCTGCAAGAATGAGAGACTTTCAGAGTATATTGGGCTTGCAAGAGCTTACTGAAACTGTAAGTTTCATTTTTAATCACCACTAGCTACGCTCCGCGGTTTCACCCGCGTAACTCCCGATCCCGTGGGAATATCGGGATAAAAAGTAGCCTATAACCTTCCTCGATAAATGGACTATCCAACACAAAAAGAATTTTTCAATTCGAACCAGCAGTTCCTGAGATTAGCGCGTTCAAACAAACAAACAAACTCTTCAGCTTTATAATATTAGTATAGATTTGTGATCCATGGTTTTTAGGGTTCGGTTCGTAAAGGGTAAAAACAGGGCCCTATTACTAAGACTTCGCTGTCCGTCCGTCTGTCTGTATGTCACCATGCTATATCTCATGAACCATGATAGCTAGAGAGTTGAAATTTTTACAGATAATGTATTTCTGTTGATGCTATAACAAAACAACAAATGCTTACTAAAAACAGAAAAAAAAATTGAGTATGTTTTTAAGATATTTAGGTTATTTTCATGTTTACTACTTTTTTTATATCACTACATCACTACATAGTATAAAACAAAGTCGCTTTTTCTGTCCCATGTCCCTTTGTATGCTTAAATCTTTAAAACTACGCAACGAATTTTGATGCGGTTTTTTTTAATAGATAGAGCGATTCAAGAGGAAGGTTTATATGTATAATACATGCATAATATAACCGTGCGAAGCCGGAGCGGGTCGCTAGTAGTATATAAGGCTATATTTTATTTTATATTGAACTAGCTACCTTCCTCTTGAATCACTCTATCTATTAAAAAAAACCGCATCAAAATCCGTTGCGTAGTTTTAAAGATCTAAGCATACAAAGGGAAATAGGGACATAGAGACAGCGAAAAGTGACTTTATTTTATACTATGTAGTGATTCTCTTGTCTTTGATTTTATCGTTTCGTTCATTTACTGAGTCCTTCGATTTATTTAATGAAATAATAGTTTTCCGCGCTTAAGATCAAACTCAAAACGTAGGTGCTGCATATTTTTAATATAAAAATCGATTTATTATGAATTTATTTTATTATCATGTGCATATGGTGTCCCACTGCAGAGCAAAAGCCTTTTCTACTCCCCGTCCACTGATCGCGATCTTGTGCGAAGGATTGTCAATTTGCCAGAAAGAATAATGGCATGGCAATGCTTAATAATAATATACACAAATAGAAAAAATATAATAAAATTATCAGTTTTTTGACGTGACAACGTCTTATAAATTGGTTTGCCGGGTGACACTTCAAGAAACTGCGTTACGCTCCGCTGACGTTATGCGCTCACAATGAGAGCGAGTGAGAGGCACGCGGGCATGGTTAGCCCGCCTAAGAGCGAGAGAGACAGACATAAAAAGTGAAAGGCACCCTTCAACTCGAGCACAGTTGTTGTCACGTAAAACTTTCGCCCGTATACCGACTTTACAGGCAACCAGTTTTTTTAGATTACAATGCAATGTGGAAAAAAGATATCAGCATTTAAAGTGACGTGTTTTTCATTTGCTTCATCAACATATGACGCCTTTACTTTAGTATTTTTTGAAGTGAAAACTTCTTATGGCGCGTTGGGCACTTTTGTTGGTGAGCATTTTCAGCCGTTCTCGCGACAGATGAGATTTTGACAGATGAGATTTTAACAGTTATTGTGCTTCTACTACTATGCAATATTGAAAACAGCGCCATCTCTGTGCAAACGGCCGAACTACGATACTCACTTCTGTACAACAGTGTTAACAGCGACATCTCTCGGTGGATGGTGCAGCAGATATACAGTTTTCACTTCTGCCTGCACTCCCGGAGTGCGCTGTTTTTTTTTATTTCATTAACAAAAAGCTCTTATGATATTGAGGTAGGGACTATCTTTTAGGTATAAAAACACCTGTGCCAGGTAGACCCGCTCTTCTTTAACAACATTGCTAAATAAACTAAGTAATATTACAATATAATAAGTAGTTCTTAAACTAATACTTAATACATCGCAAACATCATTAAAAAATAAAAAAAACAATTAGTGTTGGTATTGGTAACATACTAAATAGTATGTTACCAATACCAAGTGCAAGTCGGAAACAAGTTTTAAAATGGTGGATGGTCCAAGTTATAAGCATTTTAATTTTAATAAAAAGGTATAATAACCGACTTCAAAAAAAGGAGGAGGTTCTCAATTCGGTTGTATGTATGTTTTTTTTTTTTTTTTTTATGGATGTTCCCGCATATCTTCTTTGTTTATCAACCGATTTTGATGAATCTTTTTTAGTTGGAAAGAGTCTACCTCAAGGGTGGTCCCATAAAAATTTGGTGAAGATCTGACGAGGATCTTTGGAGTGATTAACAGAATTGCACCTCAAAAGCGTTTCAATTTGTATCTGCCGAAACATCTTGTTTATTATTCTATATCGAAATACTTACAAACTTTTGTATCAAAAATGAGAGCCGTGCCTCGAAACGTTTCAGATAAACAACGAGTTAGGCGCGGATAATCCCTACACCCAGCTTGTTCCCGATCTAAAAGGCGTACATCCCGACGATGCGTTCTCGCGCGTGCCCTACGAAAAGGGCTCATTATTCCTAAGATATTTGGAGGATTTACTCGGAGGACCCGGTAAGATATCTAAATTTATACCTTTTTATGTAGGTGAAGTGTGAGCTGGGTGAAGATAGTCCGATGACGCGTTTGGTTGTCGATCTGAAGGGTGTCAGTCCGGATGATGCGTTTTCTACTGTGCCTTATGAGAAGGGTTCGCTGTTTTTGAGGTATCTTGAAGATTTGTTCGGGATTGGTGAGTTTTTATGTATTGTCTATACTTAAATTTCATCAACTGGCAGACAGATGGCGCTGCTTGGAAAATAAATAAATATTGCAGGACATTCCACACATCGCTATCTAGCCCCAAGCTAAGTAGCTACACTTGTGTTATGGGTGCTAGACAACGGATATACTACTTATATTACTTTTTGTAAATATATACTTATAATACATAGAAACAACCAGACCACACACAAATATTTAAGCATAAATACTTGTCTGGGCGGGAGTCGAACCCGCAACCCTGTGTTTGGCGGTCCGGCATGGTGACCATTGTGCCAACTGGGTCGCACCATATGAATGAAAATATATATGATGTTATGTCCAAATGTATGAATTGACCTATAATCGATCGATCTGCCAGTTGACAGAAGAAAGAGAGGACAAAAAGTCTGTACTTGGAAGCAAATTAAGAAAAAGAAAGAGTCTAAGAAGCATTAGGGGCAAAATTGTATAAAAAATAAATCGTGTTATTTTAATTTTTTGAAAACATTTTGCTTAACACTAGAGTGCACGCGCCCTAAAATACTCCTTGAGCGCACGCACGGGGTACATACGTAGTCCATTTTTAACTCATGTTGTTTCATAATTATTTAAAAAATATATAATAAAACGTCATGTATAAATATTAAACATCTTTATTATAATCATATGAACATAAAAAAGTAACAAAATTTAGCTTTATATTTATAATTTCAAACCAAAACACGAATACTTCTTAAAATCAACATTATTTGGACGCAATGAGATCAATCAGTCTTAGTTTTGATTAGAGACGTTATACTTGTTAAAATTTTCGTGTATAATAATCTAATTGAACCATTAGGTATATTGTAATATAAAGTTTTACTCTGATGGCATGCATTCAGGGCAAATTAGTGTCTGATGGTCGGTACAAATACGCCGCATAAATTTGCTGCATTGTTTACGCGTGCTGCGGTCGCGGGCTCTAGGGTAATAATGGTAATAGTGGACCAGGTCCTCTACGAATTGGCATACTGTGACTAGTGGGAAGATCCAAGGTCAAGAATTTTGCTCCTCGCAGCCTTCTTTCTCCTCAATGTCGCTCGATCTTTGTTATACTCCTGCACCCATGGTTTGAACTTCCCGCCATCTAAAAGATTTCAAAAATATAACTATACTACATTACAACTAAGTACGTAAATAACAGTCAAAAATAATAGCATAACAAAATTAATTGATTCCATAACAATTTTATTGAAAATATATCTTAATTATCTTAATTTGTATTTCATCTCATAACAAAATAAAACTTCCTCGAGCGCACGCGCGGGGTACACGTGTAGCCCACCGACTTCAACAACGCTTAACTCAGACCTCCATGTGCCGTGGGACTCGGCATGACTACTGACGAGTGCAGGGGTTCAACCTACAGGAATACATGGGACGGTAGCGCCGCAGCGCACCAATTGTTGAAATTAGACGACAATATTACATACTGGGTTACATATGTAACCCAAGCGTGCACTCTAGTGTTAATTTATTATGGCAGCACCACGTAGACACCAATAATTACTTGATAAAAAATGTTGATGTCTACAACCAACAAAAAGGAATTTAGTATTAAACAAAGGCATAATAGTTTAAGCTATTTGCTTTCTCCATTAGAACGTTTTTAATTCGCCTATATCTTGTTCGTAAAGGTAGACAAGTATGTAAATAAATTATTATTGCCATTGTACTCACATCAGACAATATTTTTTTGGTGACAGAAAAATTTGACGATTTCCTCCGTGCCTACCTGACGAAGTACCGCAAGAAGTCACTAGACACGGATCAGTTTAAAGCTTTCTTATTGGCTTACTTCAAAGACGATGAGCGGCTAAAGATGGTCGATTGGAATACTTGGTTTTACAAGACCGGGATGCCACCGGTTATTCCTAAGTAAGTAATTATGAAATGATAGCTTTTAGGGCCGTGAAGTCCTAGACTGGAGACAACTTAGCCTCCAAGTAGATGGACGGACGACTTAATTAAGGTCACGGAACGTCGTTAAAGATCATGCCACCGATTGCTCTGGAAGCCTTTGAGGGAGACCTATGTTCAGCAGTGGACGTCCTTTGCCTGAAATGATGATGATAAAGTATTTATGCTGTAGTGGCGCAGAATTACTAGACGTAGCCACAGTAGCCAGTAAAATGTATACGTGTAAGCTTCGCCTCGATCACTTAGTGTCCAATAAGAAAGAACGCACTTGTTTTTTGTGGACAGTTTATAGCCAGTGGCTAAGCCCCAGATTAATTAATGAATAAAATGTTAAGTTTGTTCAACATTTATACAGTTTTTAGCATTTAATATTTATACACAAGTTTTTCTGGTTAGTATTTTTTTTTAAATTTAATTTATAAAGTAATGTAAGTCCTTTTTCACCTGAGATACAGATTACCAAGTTCTTTAAATTTAGTGCTTAGTTTATTATGTAAAAAGTTTTAAATACATTTGTATTTGTTTCTTTAACCACCATGTTTGTTCCCAGCTATGACAATTCAAAAACGAAAGCAGTAAGCAGCCTTGTAGGGAAGCTAATAACAGCCAACTACACAATCGACGCATCAGACGTGAAGGGGTTCTGTCCACATCAGATGATATACCTGTTACAATCGTTGGTCACTCATACGCCGGCTTTGCCGTTAGAGAAGGTGCAAGAAATCGGTGAAGTTTATAACGTGTCGGATAGTCATAACGCTGAGATTGAATTCAGGTATGTTTTTTGTATTCTACTAGGAGCGTTTTTTTTTTTTTATATATGATAGGTCAGCGTTTGACCACTATCACACCTGCCTGATGGTAGGTGACGATGCGGCCTAAGATGTAACACGCCTTCCTAGAAGATACCTATTCACTCGCGACTTGAATACCCCCAAATTGTACACGTCAGGAAAGACAGACGCAGGCAACCGATTCCATTCCCTTGCAGTACGAATAAGGAATGACGAAGCAAAGCGCTTAGTGCGAACGTGTGGTATGTCCACCATGAATCGGTGCCGCACACCAGTCTGCCTGGTTGTATGACGAAAGAATGGAGATGACAAGATTAGGTAGTGGAGTTCTGTTGCACACTCCCCGAAATGTATCCGATAAAAGGCCGATAAGCTCGCCACCTTGCGACGATGTTCCAGGCTCTGAAGCCTTTTGTTGGCAAGCTTATCATCACCGATGAGTCTCCTGGCTCTTCTCTCAATTGACTCCAACGCCTCCAGCTGGTATTTCGCCGAACCGTCCCAGTTTTGCGGTTTCACCCGCGTAACTCCCGATTCCGTGGGAATATCGGGATAAAAAGTGTAGTAAGTTACGAAAGTAGATTCCCAATGAATCAATGTATCCTCATAACAAGTTTCATTAAAATCGATCCAGTAGTTTCGGAGCCTATTAGTTACAAACATAAAAATCTTTCCTTTTTATAATATTACTAGCGACCCGCACGGCTGTATTATGCATGTATTATATCTTAAAGCCTTCCTCTTTAATCACTCTATCTATTAAAAAACCGCATAAAAATCCATTGCGTAGTTTTAAAGATCTAAGCATACAAAGGAACATAGCGACGGCGAAAAGTGACTTTATTTTATACTATGTAGTGAAGGTAGATTATCCAATCACTATAATACAAACATGGTTTACAAACATGTGCTAAATGTGATGTAATATTGTGAAAGTATGCGTGTTTTTACGCAAAAGCTACTAAACCGATTGCGATGAAATTTGGTACCTATGTAGAAGCTAAAACCCTGTAATTATTATTATACATAGGCTATCTTTTCATTAGGATTTGAGCGCATAAAACCGCGAGGTAAAGCTAGTCCTATACTAATATTATAAACTAGCTTTAGCCCGCGACGTCGTCCGCGTAACAGTCGGTAAATTGGTAAAACAGTAAAATGGTTCTGATAGGATTGGTCCCATACAAACTCTGCCCCCCTTTTTCACCCCCTTAGGGGTAGAATTTCGGAAAATCCTTTCTTATCCGATACCTACGTCATACAAAGAACACACTCTCCAAGTTTCAGGTCTCGTTCAGCGCTTTAGGCTGTGCGTTGATCCGTCAGTCAGTCAGTACAAAGCATTTTATATGTATAGATGTGAAAGTTTGTGTGCGTGTGTTTGTTTGTATGTTTGTTACTCCTTCACGCAAAAAATAACTGGACCGATTGCGATGAAACTCTGTATGCAGCTAGAGACCTGGATTAACACATAGGCTACTTTTTATCCCGATATTCCCCGAAATTGGAAGAAATTGCAAGGGCGCAAATATAGTTATCAATAAAACTTATCACAAAATTTTGTTCCAGATGGTTAAGACTGTCAATCCGAAGCAAAGACCGCTCCAAACTAAAAGCAGCGCTAGACTTCGTCAACAAACAGGGTCGTATGAAGTACGTGCGGCCACTCTACCGTGATCTTTACGCCTGGGAAGACGTCAGGCAGGAAGTGACAGACAACTTCTTGGCGAACGAGAAATATATGATGCACGTCACTAGTTATATGCTGAGAAAAGATTTACATATCAGTTCTTAGAGGCTGGTTTTGTTACGCGCGAGAATAACGCGCAAAAAACACGCACGCATCTTATAGAAGGAACTCGTTTTAGGAAAGGTTCTGTGACGCCTTAGCATACAAAGTATAATCCGCGCGCAATGAGAATGGGATGGAACCTTGTCAAAGTAAATCGAAAATGACAGAAAAGTAGCATTAGCAAAGAGTTCTGAATAATAATTAGGTTTATATTAGTTATTTGCATGGTCATAGTGTCGCGGATTTGAAAGGTTTAAAGAAAAATAATTGATTTAAAGAAAAATTATTATTGTCTGTGGAAGATTGTCTATGGAGGAATGGCGATTTCATTTAAAAAAATGTTGTTTCTCTTAAATTATAAATATGAAACATATTGAAACATTTTTTTTAACCGACTTCAAAAAAGGCGGTTCTCAATTTGACCCGTATATGTGTCAGATACAGTAGAAATACCTATACTATATACCTACACTAAAGATAAATAAATAAAAAAAATCAAAACTAATTACCTATTATTCCGAAGTTTTCGCTACTTGAAAACTGTCATTTTCGATTTACTTTGACAAGGTTCCATCCCATTCTCATTGCGCGCGGATTATATAAAATAAAGTATAATAGAAAACTAGCTACGCCATTCAGTTTACCCGCGTTAGATTTATTTAAATTTTGTTTTTATACAAACCTTGTCCTGACAATAAACAAACAGAAAAAAAAAACGAATCATAACGTCATAAGAAAACATTAATAGTAACCATAGCAACGATAATACGTTGCTATGGTTACCTTGTCAATAACATGACGCGTTCCCGGAACATGACGCATGACGTCATGTTTTTTGTGAATGCAGGTGTTTATCAATTTATTAGACATCACGTCAAACGACAATTTGGTCAATATCAATTATTTGGCCGTCAATTTGGTGCACTCGTTCGGAAGTTATACATTTCGGTGATTCATTTTTATTTATATAGAGAGGACAAAGCATTTTTATATGTATAGATTATGGGACCACTCCTTAAGTATCCCCTTTTTCAACGAAAACTAAATAGGAACTTTTCTAAAACGATTCTACTGTATGTGCACTATAGATAAGGTTCAAATTGCGTTGGTTCGCTTTGCTAATTGATACTGGCCGCATACACAACACAATCCTCCCAATGTCTTCACTAAAGAAAAATAAAATTAGCATAATTGTTTTTTTAATGGCATTGGCTGATTTCTTTTTTATTTTATAAAAGCCAACTCGATTTTTGTCAACCGATTCGTTCTTTAGCAAGATATTCACAAATGCTGTTAATTAATTAATTTAACTAGGTATGTATAATAGCCATTTTTTTTCTTGGATTGTAAATATAAAGTACCAAAGGTACATACTTACATATACTCGTATTTATTAATTATATGATTCTGCCTTGTTGCAGTGATATATGTAATTTTTTACACAATATAACTAAAGCAATGTTATTTGTATTATTTTATTTTTCCTTACCTTCGTTCGTTTCGACTATGTTGCAATAGCCGTGGTCACGAGATTGGAGCAGTAGCGGGCGTCGTACGTCATCTTAAGGTCTAAAGCTTCTGAGAAATAACAGTAAAAATAAACAATTCAGCCCTGCCTGCCTAGCATGAAGACCAAAACACGATACGATAAAGCGATATCACGCGATATAACTACATCAACTCTCAAAATATGATACATAAAGCCGCCATGTTGAATTTTTATTATAAATTGCGATAAAAATTATGTTAAAAATTGAACATGGCGGCTTTATCTATCATATTTTGAGAGTTGATGTAGTTATCCACTTTAGCGTTGAGCTGCGCAGGCAGCTGTTGCGTCTAGCGCCAGCGCAGCCGCCCGCCCTAGCCGCCCGCGTTGTGTCCGTCAGCCGGGCAAAAAAAGTGCTTCTAGAGCGAATTGGTTCGGTGAATAATTAGTGCTCAGTCTGCTGTAAATGTGCGCGAAATAAAAAATTAGTGCATGTAGGCATTGAGGAAAAAAATGGGAAAAACAAATTCTGCTGGAATGACGGTGCTCCAGCAGGAAGATTTTTAAACGAATGACCGGAGAGGTATATAATGTATATCGGCGGATAGCTTATATTTGTGCATAATTGTGCGCGAATAATTAAATTTGTGCGTCTTAGGGTTTTCGAGATATTTCATTTCCTGCTGGGCTGACGTTTTGCAAAAACTTGTATCTCCGAAACCATTGAATGTGCGACCTTGGATTAAACATATATAAGTAGCTCTTAATTTGTGCGTATTTGTGTGCTAATTTGTTTTTCATAAATATCTACTGTTTAAGAGAAATCATGCAACCCTGAAAATTCGAAAGAAACTCCTTGCGCTTAAATGAGAACACGCAGAGGTTCACTGAAAGCGGTATTTGGCTCGTTTTGTTATTCTTTACATGTATAATAAGTTTCAAGACAGTACATACACGCATTTTTCAATAATAACACTTCAAGTCAAATCTGAAAATGTCATAGCTTTGCAAGAAACCTATTCAACTAAAGATATGTGCGTATATACCAAAAATTAGAGTGCCTTTTGAAATACATATCCTGAAAATTTCAGCTTCAAATGTCGCGTATTTAAGTAGATATAAACGAAAAACAAATCATAACTTCAGTTCTTGGCTAACCGACCAAATTCGAATGGTCACGAAAAAGCGACGGTTTCATACATTTTGATGACTTCTTAAATGGACTGTATTATACTGAAGCAGTTAATTGGGTTTAGGTACTTTGAATTGGAAAAGTGTTATGGGAAGTTGCAAAAGTTTTATTTTGAGATTAAGATAGTAGAAACTAGTAAGTACGCTTTTATCTTCCTTACCTATTATAGATTATTGATAGCTCAGGTAGGTAAGTATCTACTTCATTTTACTAAGTTCGCAATACGAAGTTAAACAAAAATGTCGGTTTTGTGCTTAATAAATAATATAATAAGTAATAAAATTATAATAATATTACTTTAAAGGTGGACGCAGATTGATACGCGCCGAGCGCGCCGAATTTTTGCCGTCCACGGAAAAAGGTACCTTATAATAATAGAGATAAGGTATCTACATTTATATTTCCGATGACGTCATCAGAGTCATCCGCATCGTCAGAGGCGGCCGACACTGAAATAAATAAATGAATAAATGTAGGTATGTACCTTATCTCTATTATTATAAGGTGGACGGCAAACAATTCGGCGCGTATCAATGTGCGGGCACCATTGCATTGATTTTAAAATTGTATAAAAAGACGATTGTGTAGGTTCAAATCTCCGGCCGCCGCGCGCCGGGTGGTTGTAACTCGCTCTGTGTGAAACAGTTACACAGAATGCGGCATTAGTGGGAAAGAGTCAGACGCTAGTTAAGACGTATTTCGCTCCTTGCCTCCCGCACCGCTCTCCGCTCTCGGTTCACTCACCCCGCTCCAATAGTGTCCGGGGTATATCTAGTGTTGCCAATTTAGCATAATCTTATGCTCGATTTGGCATTTTAAGTTTCAATTCCACGTAGTAATAAGTTTGTCATTAATATTTTTTGTCATTAATAATGTCATTATTAATTTTTGCGTGAAGGACTAACAAACATACATAAACACACACACAAACGTTCACATTTATAATATTAGTAGGATAGGATATACATATATAGTAGGATGTAAGCCATTATGTTATAAAACCCTATTTAAAACAGTCTCGAGATACTTACGTGTAAAAAGAGGTATTTATGAGACTATTAAAGTTTTGAGAAGTATTGTATTGATCAAAACTATATAGAAATACATATATTATATTTTAAAAAAATGTGTTTTTTTGTATTTCCTTAATATTTTATTTTAAGTTCAAACATAATAGTATAATAATTTAGGTATAAGCATAAATACCTTCTTAAGTGTTCTAATTACAATCAATTACCTGTCTTAAACTATTTGATTTGTAATTTAATGTGATCCTAGCACTACCCACAAGGTCCTACTGTGATCTTAACTATACCTCAGTATTAAAAAAAAATCAAAATCAGGTCACTCGTTTTGGGAGATAAACGCGCTACAATTGATTCATATTACCTATTCCGTGGCACTGTCGGAATAAAAAATAGCCAATAACACTCAGTTATCTTCAATCTATCTCTGTGCAAAATTTCATCCAAATTAGTCCAGTGGTTCTGGAATCTGGAGATACCAACATACACATATACAAACATGTTACCAACGTTACCTCTTTATAATATTATAGAGTAGGTATAGAAGGTTAGTATAGAAGTACCTATAGATAAACGTGTCATTTTAGAAATACATGCATTAATATTTCTCTAATGTACTACTACCTATTGAAAAAATGATAATGCACTAAAACCTCTATAAACGTTCTAAGCGCGACTGTACGGACAACAGCTTCAGTATAATACAGTCCATTTAAGAAGTCATCAAAATGTATGAAACCGTCGCTTTTTCGTGACCATTCGAATTTGGTCGGTTAGCCAAGAACTGAAGTTATGATTTGTTTTTCGTTTGTATCTACTTAAATACGCGACATTTGAAGCTGAAATTTTCAGGATATGTATTTCAAAAGGCACTCTAATTTTTGGTATATACGCACATATCTTTAGTTGAATAGGTTTCTTGCAAAGCTATGACATTTTCAGATTTGACTTGAAGTGTTAGTATTGAAAAATGCGCGTATGTACTGTCTTGAAACTTATTATACATGTAAAGAATAACAAAACGAGCCAAATACCGCTTTCAGTGAACCTCTGCGTGTTCTCATTTAAGCGCAAGGAGTTTCTTTCGAATTTTCAGGGTTGCATGATTTCTCTTAAACAGTAGATATTTATGAAAAACAAATTAGCGCACAAATACGCACAAATTAAGAGCTACTTATATATGTTTAATCCAAGGTCGCACATTCAATGGTTTCGGAGATACAAGTTTTTGCAAAACGTCAGCCCAGCAGGAAATGAAATATCTCGAAAACCCTAAGACGCACAAATTTAATTATTCGCGCACAATTATGCACAAATATAAGCTATCCGCCGATATACATTATATACCTCTCCGGTCATTCGTTTAAAAATCTTCCTGCTGGAGCACCGTCATTCCAGCAGAATTTGTTTTTCCCGTTTTTTTCCTCAATGCCTTCATGCACTAATTTTTTATTTCGCGCACATTTACAGCAGACTGAGCACTAATTATTCACGGAACCAATTCGCTCTAGAAGCACTTTTTTTGCCCGGCTGACGGACACGCCCGCGTTAGGTCACGACTTTCGCGAAAAAAACTATTATAACTAAAAAACTTCTTTACCTATATCAAAATAAAAAATACCTATGAAAAGCCAATAAAAAATAGAATATCAAACGTAAAAAAAATAAAGCAAAAAGAATAATAATAAAGTAAAAACACCAATTCATTGGGGGGCTTTAGTAAATATTCCATAATATTTTTTTTGATTTTGTGTCATAAATAAAACAATTTAATTTTTTTGCCAATTTTTTTTAAATCACTATAAAGTTAAATATATACCCTTTCAGAATAAATAATTTACTTATTCGAAATATTTATCTATCTAATTAAATAAATTACATCAATATACGTATACCCCTCTGGAATTTCAGCCCAAACGGCCGGTCGACCATAGCAGATCGGGACGTTTTGTATGAAAATATTACACTTTTCAGCATTAATCTCTCTCAAATGTCTTTAAATATGATCATTTTGAATTATTCTATAACTTATAGCACTTATTTTTACATATTTGATGTATTTAAGAACACAATTCACTAAAACAACCGGCCCGTGGCGCCGGCCATACGCGACACATATGTTTTAACTTGTATTATGTATTAAAACGTTATAGAACAGTCGTATTCATACTAAATCGTACAAAATAATATCCCCTTATTTAATTTAAACAATAATCTTGATAATAAACGTTGATATAACATAGATATACACCTATTTCGACAAAAAACTCGTTGAACGCCAAAACTTTCTGACTTTCTCCGATATGTCAACTTCAATAATTTTTTTTGCAAGGAATTCTGATGGCACAGCCCAAAAATTGATTTAGCCGGACGTAAAATATAATAGAGCCATCTCTTACCGAGATTCAGAACTATTTTCGACTTTATTTGTACGTAGTTACCGTTTAAACCTTACGGATCAGTTGGGCCACTCTAGTTGCCTTGGCGTGCAACCGGAAAAAGTTTCGGGCAACCATAGTTGCCTAGACGCTAAAGTGGTTAAATAGCTTTATCGTATCGTGTTTTGGCCTTCATGCTAGGCTAGCTGGGTTAAATAATACATAATATTAATGACAAATCGTATAAAGTTACTATTGTTAAAAGGGGGTTTAATAAATAAAAGTAATTAAATTTTTTTTTTTCTAAATAGTAAATTATACTCTTTTATGTTTTATTTATGCGCAGAGCAAATGGCTAGTGTAGAAGCCAAGTGATCCATCTGACTTTTTATAAGTTTCGAGATATGAAGCAAAGCACGTTTTTGCTTATTACGTCCATGTTTCTGAATGAATTGTTGTAATGTTTAGATTATAAGACAAAAAAATCAAAAATTGTATATCTTATTATCTGATTCTATATTAGTTACGAATACAGTTTTAATTTTTTAAAACTTAACTCAATTTTGACCAAAATGTTAATTGGATCACTTGGCTTCTACACTATCCAAATTATGACTGGCAGAATAGATGAAAATGTTAGTCTTCTCCAGTTATCTATCTATCTCAGTGACCTAGATTTTCTAGAGAACTAGAATTAAGCACAAGTCTAGGGAATTTTTTAGCATTTAGGAATTAAGTGTAGTAGGTAGGTAAGTACTATATACCGATGGACGTATTACCACATAAGGAAATAATGTGGTATTTATTACTGTATTAGACCATCTCTAAAACTTTTTTTGAAGTGAAAACTTCTTATGGCGCGTTGGGCACTTTTGTGGGTGAGCATTTTCAGCCGTTCTCGCGACAGATTTTGACGCGACAAATGAGATTTTATTTGTGTTAAGTCTTTTTGTTTAACTTATACTGCCATCTATTACACAAATTGAGAAACTTAGTTTCTAGAAAGACCGCTATTCGAATGTAGATGGCGCTGATTTAAATTTTTTACTGCCATCTAGCGAATAAAAAATAAACTATATTTGTTTAAGTGAGTGCTAATAGATGGCAGTAGCAGATCGTTTCAAGAAATATTCTATGAGAAATAACAAGTTTATTGTTTTCACTTCTGCCTGCACTCCCGGAGTGCGCTGTTTTTTTTTTTGAAGTGAAAACTTCTTATGGCGCGTTGGGCACTTTTGTCACATGAGTAACTTAGTTACTCATGTGCTTTTGTGGGTGAGCATTTTCAGCCGTTCTCGCGACAGACGACAGATTTTCTCGCGACAGATGAGATTTTACACAGATATACAGTTTTTTAATTTGGCTGTGAGTGTATTAAGACGTACATATGGTATTTTTTAACGGACGACTATTGACGGACGACAAATGTCGGACGACAAATGTCGGACGACTATTTGTTGGACGACAAATAGTCGGACGACTATTTTTTTTTTTCATCTAAAACTCTTTTTGCGTATGTTCTCGCGACAGATGAGATTTTACACAGATATACAGTTTTTTAATTTGGCTGTGTATTAAGACGTACATATGGTATTTTTTAACGGACGACTATTGACGGACGACAAATGTCGGACGACTATTTGTTGGACGACAAATGTCGGACGACAAATAGTCGTCCGACTATTTTTTTTTTTCATCTAAAACTCTTTTTGCGTATGTTCTCGCGACAGATGAGATTTTACACAGATATACAGTTTTCACTTCTGCCTGCACTCCCGGAGTGCGCTGTTTTTTTTAAGAGCTGTCAATCGTCTGCTAAACTTCTTAACTTTGTCGATTGTGATTGGCAGATGATCATTCTTTATCTTATCTCCTGGGTTACTGATGTGCTCAGTTCAGGTACAACTTAGTTATGTATTTTATTGCAGTTTAATCAGTCTGCTTGCTGGTTACAAAGTAGGTAGGTACCTATCGCTTCGGCCTTCTTTAACCCTTAAGCTGGGGACATATTAACGGACGCGTCCGACAGCCGCGACTGATAAGTGTGCACGGTCGTTTAGCATCCAGCGGCCCAGGGCCTATATTCACTAAGGTTCAAGTCGTTGGGCGCGCGTGATTAGGGGCGGAGTGGGGGCAGTTTTTGTATGGAAATCTAGTCTTAATCACGCGCGCCCGACGACTTGAACCTTAGCGAATAAAGGCACTGATCGCTCTAGGACGTCCGAACGCTCAAGGGCGGCCCAAGGTCACGTCCGCGACTTACGTCCGATAATGTGCACAGTTATATAGGTACCTACATTTACATTACACAGATGCCTATAAGTCGCGGCTGTCGGATGCGTCCGAGCAATGTGTCCCCAGCTTTACTACTGTGGTTAAGTATAATTCTAAGTTACCTACGTGATTCATCATAATATCGCCTAGCGCCTACCGATTCGCGCTACTTAGAGTGTTCCAAAATTGCTTATTTCGTAATTTATTGAAATCATATTCCAGTCAGTCTGATTAGAAAATTTGACGAGTAGACACTCGTCTTATCGACGAGTCATGAATAAAATAGAAATTTTGTTTTTTCTGATTTTGTGTGATGTTAGTGTTTACGCGAGCTTGAGTCCATTAGACCCTTCATCATTTTCAAGACCTGGTAAGTAAGTACCTATATTATTTAAATGACATTAAACAACCTATTTTTTATTTATGTAGTACCTATCTACTTTAGCTACGGAACTTAGTACAAGCACGTACAAGCGAAGCGTACAAGTCACTTAGGCCCGAGCTTCGTTCGGAATCTTCGCCGGACGCGCTGGAGCGTTTTTTGTGTGTTGTGTAAAATAAAAGAGATTGTTCTTTGTAAAAAATGATGCCATTAAAATTTTAAATTTAACACTATTGTACAAATAAAGTGTTTATCTATCTATCTATTGTGTAGTCTGCAATTTAATATTTGCGTCTAACATGTCTTACATTATTTGAAAAACTTAATTTCGCGTCACCCGAAGGTTCCGAACGGACCTCTTACCAGCAAACAGGGTGTCACGGAACTGATATGTTGTAAAACATATTTTTTTAGAGTTGGCAGTGGTTCAGCACATTTCCATATCATGGAATGTAGATTTCGAGAAAAATGTCCTCAGTGGGTCAGCGGTACTTAGCATCGATGTTTTGGATAACATTAATGATGTGGTAAGAAGTGTTTAATAGTACATTGTTATCCTAGGTGTGAAAGTCACTCATTACATACAAGTCCCGAGACGGAGTTTGGCGCCCGAGCGTAGCGAGGGCGCTAATAGTTCGAGGGACTTAATGAGTCTTTCACTCAAAGTAAACACTGTGCTTTTCATTACGAATAATACATAAAATTCTTCCTAACAACGAGATTGGATGAGAGACTTCATACTACCTGATCCTCTTACAAAGTTGAGACCAAAGAGGTTATTTATACATGTAGTGTTATTCTTTGGTGCTACCTAAAGCAAGGAGGTTAGGTTTTGAAGTTCCTAATGGTAAATACTGATACTGGCTATATGCACATTGCACAAGTCGTGCGAAGCCATAATTTGACATGACAGCTGTCAGTGAAAGCGAAAAGCCCTAGGGCTGGAAGTTTTATTTTCTACACGCTCTTCAGGCATCTTTAGACCTACTTTCGGAGTATGAGTAATGAAAAGGTGTTTGTCTTAATTTAGACCAGACTAAATAAGTAGGTAGGTACTGTTAGCCTCGATTGATTTTGCTAATTTAGTTTATTTGCACTACTTCAGGGTACTTAAACTAGAGCCTAACTAAAAATGGGAGAAACTAGAAACGAATACTTACGGTTTAGATAATATTATATTTTTCACTCTTGACTCTTTCACACACCATAACTAAATGACAACCTTACTGCTCGAGGATTAACAGACAACTGCTTTTAAAAATAACTTGGAGCTACGCTCCACTCCCCAATCAAAGTCATTCACAGTGGCGCCGCCGGCTCTGATTGGTCAGAGCAAATACGTAGGTTAGTCAAAACACTATGCTTTTACAAGGAAGCGGTGTTTTGATATAACACATTTAAAATATGTGTATATCTATTTATTATTATAACTAGAATATTCTCAATAATTATTTATTTATTTAATACAGTAACCTATCTGAATTATGATGTTCATGGTTTTTCTTTTAGATTTTTGATGCGAATAATCTTACAATAACGTCCATAGAAACCGATGACGGTATACCGCTGAACTTTACTGATGATGAGTATGTCACTAACTTTGGTTCTAGATTGAGTATTACATTACCGAAACAAGCTAAATACGGAGAAAAGTAAGTACATTAAACATAGCGCACATTAAACATATTTGATGACAATGAAACTTATAATTGGTGACAATTATACTTAACCCCATAATAGTATGGGCGAAACGATTCTGCTGTCATGTTTCATTGGTGACACCAACTAGGTTTACTACTGCAAAATGTTGTTTCTAAATAGTATAAACCTATAGTTTTTATTTCAGATTAAAAATCAAAATAAACTACAGCTCGTCTCCGACTGCTACAGCATTGAATTGGCTGGACCCAAATCAAACCTCTGGAAAGATATATCCCTTCCTCTTCAGTCAATGTCTGGTAAAGATACCTTTATAAAATAATAGTCTTACCCTGAGTTCTAGCGCAGATTATATGTTAGTATCGGTTTATAGTTTGATTTTCTCACGATGTTTTTTCCTATATTCAGGTACGTATCTGTGGTGTTTTACCACGGCTTATCTTGCCCCTTGAAGGAGTCTCATTCCATGTAGGTAATGGGATGTTATTGGGTTATTTTCTTTTTTGTTATTTTAGCCAATCCGCGCTCGTTCAATTATACCATGCCAGGACACGCCAGGTGTAAAATTCACATACGATGCGGAGATAACGGCACCAGAAGAGTTAACTGTACTAATGAGTGCATTGAGAAGTCGTGTTGATGGGAACAAGACATATTTTTACCAGCCAGTACCTTTGCCTTCATATTTATTGACGATTGTAGTCGGTGCATTGGAGTTTAAGGAGTTGGGGCCGAGGTATGTTATCCATGAACGAACCATGTAGCATATTTTATAATGGTGTAAGTAACTCTGTTTTGCTTTGATCAGATCAAAAGTATGGGCAGAAAAAGAATTTGTAAATAGCAGCGCATGGGAGTTTGCCGAAACTGAGAAATATTTGGAAGCTGCAGAAGCCTACTGTGGACCTTACGAGTGGAGTCAGTATGATTTGTTAGTGATGCCACCGTCTTTCGCTTATGGAGGCATGGAAAACCCGTGTTTAACTTATGTTACACCTAGTCTTTTGGTAAGATCACGCATGTTCTTTGTCTTTTATCATGCCTCGTTCGTTGGATAGATAGCTGGAATAATCAAAATACTCCATCTAATTTATTTTTCAACATTACCGTTTGGGAGTTTTATTTTATTTCATTAACATTGTTTATCTTAAATCACTATTACTATTACTACATAGTATAAAACAAAGTCGCTTTCTCTGTCCCTATATGTATGCTTAAATCTTTAAAATTACGCAACGGATTTTGATGCGGTTTTTTTAATAGATAGAGTGATTCAAGATGAAGGTTTATATGTATAATACATGCATAATATAGCCATGCGAAGCCGGGGCGGGACGCGAGTATATAATACACTGAGTTCAATGTTGTTTGAAACCTCAAAATTGTTTATTCAGGCCGGCGATCGAAGTTTGGCGAACGTGATAATTCACGAGATCATACACAGTTGGACTGCAAATCTAGTTTCTATTAAGAATTTTGAACACTTTTGGATGAACGAAGGCTTCACTGTGTTTTTGGAGAGGAAAATCAGTGCTTTACTTGATGGTAACGCTGAGAAAAGTAAGAAAAGTAGAGATTTTGAAACCATGTTGGGTCTTCAAGATCTTATTGAAACTGTAAGTGACAATAGGTGTAAGTACCTACCTGACTTACCTTCCTCTATCAGGCGGCTTTAAATGTCATATTATGTGCACTACTTCAGACTAGTAAATTTTCTAAAACTTTTGATTGTTTTAGACTTGTTTATGTAGATTGTTTTAGACGTCTTGGTGTATTTGACCGAACGAGCGAAGCGAGAGAGGTCTAGTGTTGAGAAGGGTCGGTCGCTCGTATGTTTGTATGTTTGTATGTTTGTATGTTTGTATGTTTGTTCGACGATAACTTGAGTACCGTTGCTCTGATCTTCATGATTTTTGGTATACAAGTAGTTGAGGTCCATAGAATTTTTAAGTTCGAACATGAGCAGGATCGGTCAGGGGGTTACGGAGATAGGGGTCCAAAAGGGGATCTACCTATATGGCACACAAACTATACTGCAAATATACCCGAGTGGGGTATCAAATGAAAGGGCGTAACTTCGGTGACAATAATATGGTACCATGGAACTGATCTGATGATAGAGCTGGAGGGAATCTGCAGGAATTATCTCATTATCCATACTTCATAGTTCATTCATTCAAACTACTCGTCAAGAATCGCCTTGACGAGTAGTTTGTCTTTCAATGGTAACCAGGGTCTGATGATGGAACTGGAAGGTGGTCATAGGAACTTCGCAATGAAACGACACAACCCCATCGAGTTTGGGCTCGTTAGAATCGTCTTGACAAGAAGTTTGTCTTTCAATGGTGACCAGGGTCTGATGATGGAACTGGGAGGTTGTCATAGGAACTTCGCAATGAAACGACACAACCTCATCGAGTTTGGGCTCGTTAGAATCGTCTTGACGAGTAGTTTGTCTTTCAATGGTGACCAGGGTCTGATGATGGAACTGGAAGGTGGTCATAGGAACTTCGCAATGAAACGACAGAACCCCATCGAGTTTGGGCTCGTTAGAATCGTCTTGACGAGTAGTTTGTCTTTCAATGGTGACCAGGGTCTGATGATGGAACTGGAAGGTGGTCATAGGAACTTCGCAATGAAACGACAGAACCCCATCGAGTTTGGGCTCGTTAGAATCGCCTTGACGGGTAGTTTGTCTTTCAATGGTAACCAGGGTCCGATCTAACATATTAAGTTATCAAAGACCAAAAAGTATAAAATAAATTAATAGAATAAAAAACTAAAAAAAACACGCTTTAATAAAAAAAGTCCAACTAAAAAATTGAAAATAAAATCTAATAAATTTGGATTAAGAATATTGTACTTAAATAGTAAGCGTGTTACATTGTGATTGCAAAAGAAAAATAACGAAGGTGTAGCATCACATATTCACAATGTAACACGCTTACTATTTACTATATTCTTAATCCAAATTTATAAAAAATTTAAAAATTATAGAAATTTATTACTTTGCCCCAAATCGTCCGAACTCTCTTTGCTTCATTTCCTATAATTATTTATTTCATAATCATGGGCTGTTTTACAATAATAGTGGTGGATAGTATTAAATAGTAGGAATGTTCGGTTCTAGCCGATCTAGAGACTCTGATAATTATAAAATTTGTGACTAATTTTTTTATAATTTTTATTGACTTGTTATATTTTAGTTTAGGGACTTATTACAGGACATATTGGCCTCAAACTTCTCTAATATATTCTCGTTCTCGAGCTTGTCTTCTCGTTTCCTCTTACGTAACATTATGATAAGTAGATACATAAGGAAGGAAGGAAAGGAATTACTATCTTCTGGATATTATGTTGGACACATTCAAAATGTCTTGAGTAAAAATAAAGAGTCAACGGATGTCCAGGGTGTGATGATTGAGCTGGCCTATGCTTTTAGAACTTAACAACAACAACAAGTTATGCCTATCGTGTTTGGATTCTCTAAATCATCCAATGTCAGATAATAGCGATACTAGGCACCTATCATTCAAATAAGATAGACCTGTCGTATTTGGAGTCTTTCGTCGTTATATTATACATTTTAGTACTTTACGCTGAAATATAATAAACGCTGAAAAAAACTCGTGAGGTCTCAGTTCGGGGCGAACTACTAGTTTTAACAAGAATGCGTCTCGGTCACGTTTGTACACCATCTCACCTTGCCAGACTTGGTATTGTGCAGAGTGCCGCGTGTGACTGTGGGGAGGAGGATAGCGATGTCAACCACATTTTCCTTAATTGCCCGTTGTTCGATAATAGTTTTCTCTACGAAACGTTGGAATCTTTACATGTGGCTTTACCTACACAATTAAACATCTTACTTTCGACCAATGACCCGCATATATATCTAGCATTATCTAATTATATATCCCTAAATAACATTAAAATATAAACTTTTATTTAAATATTTATATATTCTATCTTTGTAAATATTGTAAAAATTTGTTTTGTAGTTCTTAATTTATTTATATTATTTCTAGGTCAATATCTTATTCCTTTCCTGATCCTATCCTACTCGTTTTTCCGGTTTTTATGTAAATAAACGTTTCCCTAATTTTCTTTAAAAAAAAAAAAAAAAAACCGTATCCCAAATCAAATCCTTGCTCCTTCGCAAATCCTTCCCAAAACCCAAGAAGACTTGAGATTTTTACGAAGAAAACTTGGAGAAAACTAGAAAACTCATAAGATAGAACATGATAATGAAAATCACGAAAGAGACTGGACATTGGCGTGCAAGTGCACAGCCATAACTTCGGTCTGTGACCGAAGAAAGAAAAAAAAAAAAAAAAAGTAATACTCATCGACGTCTTTGACTAATTAAAAATAATAAGCACGCGACAAATTGGGAACCTCTTTTGGAACGAAGTTCCAAACGGGTTGGTGAGAATTTTTTTACGCGTTACGTAAACGTGAAACGAGAAAGAGAGAATAAAGGAGACCGATAACTTTCTCCCACATATATTCTTAAAAAAAATACTTTTCTGTGAAGTCGGTTTACGGGCGATATTTTTGACCGAACGAGCGAAGCGAGAGAGGTCTAGTGTTGAGAAGGGTCGGTCGCTCGTATGTTTGTATGTTTGTATGTTTGTATGTTTGTATGTTTGTATGTTTGTATGTTTGTTCGACGATAACTTGAGTACCGTTGCTCTGATCTTCATGATTTTTGGTATACAAGTAGTTGAGGTCCATAGAATTTTTAAGTTCGAACATGAACAGGATCGGTCAGGGGGTTACGGAGATAGGGGTCCAAAAGGGGATCTACCTATATGGCACACAAACTATACTGCAAATATACCCGAGTGGGGTATCAAATGAAAGGGCGTAACTTCGGTGACAATAATATGGTACCATGGAACTGATCTGATGATAGAGCTGGAGGGAATCTGCAGGAATTATCTCATTATCCATACTTCATAGTTCATTCATTCAAACTACTCGTCAAGAATCGCCTTGACGAGTAGTTTGTCTTTCAATGGTAACCAGGGTCTGATGATGGAACTGGAAGGTGGTCATAGGAACTTCGCAATGAAACGACACAACCCCATCGAGTTTGGGCTCGTTAGAATCGTCTTGACAAGAAGTTGGTCTTTCAATGGTGACCAGGGTCTGATGATGGAACTGGAAGGTTGTCATAGGAACTTCGCAATGAAACGACACAACCTCATCGAGTTTGGGCTCGTTAGAATCGTCTTGACGAGAAGTTTGTCTTTCAATGGTGACCAGGGTCTGATGATGGAACTGGAAGGTGGTCATAGGAACTTCGCAATGAAACGACAGAACCCCATCGAGTTTGGGCTCGTTAGAATCGTCTTGACAAGAAGTTGGTCTTTCAATGGTGACCAGGGTCTGATGATGGAACTGGAAGGTGGTCATAGGAACTTCGCAATGAAACGACAGAACCCCATCGAGTTTGGGCTCGTTAGAATCGCCTTGACGGGTAGTTTGTCTTTCAATGGTAACCAGGGTCTGATGATGGAACTGGAAGGTGGTCATAGGAACTTCGCAATGAAACGACACAACCTCATCGAGTTTGGGCTCGTTAGAATCGTCTTGACGAGTAGTTTGTCTTTCAATGGTGACTAGGGTCTGATGATGGAACTGGAAGGTTGTCATAGGAACTTCGCAATGAAACGACACAACCCCATCGAGTTTGGGCTCGTTAGAATCGTCTTGACGAGTAGTTTGTCTTTCAATGGTGACCAGGGTCTGATGATGGAACTGGAAGGTGGTCATAGGAACTTCGCAATGAAACGACACAACCCCATCGAGTTTGGGCTCGTTAGAATCGCCTTGACGGGTAGTTTGTCTTTCAATGGTAACCAGGGTCTGATGATGGAACTGGAAGGTGGTCATAGGAACTTCGCAATGAAACGACACAACCTCATCGAGTTTAGGCTCGTTAGAATCGTCTTGACGAGTAGTTTGTCTTTCAATAGTAACCAGGGTCCGATCTAACATATTAAGTTATCAAAGACCAAAAAGTATAAAATAAATTAATAGAATAAAAAACTAAAAAAAACACGCTTTAATAAAAAAAGTCCAACTAAAAAATAGAAAATAAAATCTAATAAATTTGGATTAAGAATATTGTACTTAAATAGTAAGCGTGTTACATTGTGATTGCAAAAGAAAAATAACGAAGGTGTAGCATCACAAATTCACAATGTAACACGCTTACTATTTACAATATTCTTAATCCAAATTTATTTAAATTTAAAATTTATAGAAATTTATTACTTTGCCCCAAATCGTCCGAACTCTCTTTGCTTCATTTCCTATAATTATTTATTTCATAATCATGGGCTGTTTTACAATAATAGTGGTGGATAGTATTAAATAGTAGGAATGTTCGGTTCTAGCCGATCTAGAGACTCTGATAATTATAAAATTTGTGACTAATTTTTTTATAATTTTTATTGACTTGTTATATTTTAGTTTAGGGACTTATTACAGGACATATTGGCCTCAAACTTCTCTAATATATTCTCGTTCTCGAGCTTGTCTTCTTGTTTCCTCTTACGTAACATTATGATAAGTAGATACATAAGGAAGGAAGGAAAGGAATTACTATCTTCTGGATATTATGTTGGACACATTCAAAATGTCTTGAGTAAAAATAAATAAAATCTAATAAAGAGTCAATGGATGTCCAGGGTGTGATGATTGAGCTGGCCTATGCTTTTAGAACTTAACAACAACAACAAGTTATGCCTATCGTGTTTGGATTCTCTAAATCATCCAATGTCAGATAATAGCGATACTAGGCACCTATCATTCAAATAAGATATACCTGTCGTATTTGGAGTCTTTCGTCGTTATATTATACATTTTAGTACTTTACGCTGAAATATAATAAACGCTGAAAAAAACTCGTGAGGTCTCAGTTCGGGGCGAACTACTAGTTTAAGATAACACTCTAAAATCTGGTCTCTTCGAGATGTTTTTCTGCCGTGAAAATGAAATGTGTTACTACGTAAACATTTAAAATAAAATGTTGTGTATTTTTTAAATAATTTTCTGTTTCTCAGGTTAATGACGAATTAGGTCCAGATAGCCCATTCACACACCTCGTGTTAAACCTAACCAGCACACACTTTGACGATACATTTTCGCGTGTCCCATACGAAAAAGGTTCACTGTTCTTGAGATATTTGGAAGACTTAGTCGGAGGACCTGGTAAGATTTGTTACCAATCTACTTAATTTCAGTTTATAAAATATTGTAATGGTTAATAATTTAGGTATGCGTGAGTTTGGTATAACTCTATACCCAACCACACACAACTGGTAAAAAAAGGTTTTACCAGCCGCAGCGACATCACTTTCTACATTCAAACGGTACTTGGTTTAATTTTTAGAGTTTGATGGATTCGTCCGCGCTTTCATAATAAAATTCAGGAGGCAATCAATAAATACGGAGCAGCTTAAATCGTTCATGCTGGAATATTTCAAAGATGATATTCGAATTGAAAGCGTAGATTGGAATACTTGGTTCTATGGGAATGGCATGCCACCTGTTATTCCTAGGTAAGGCTTTTCGCTTTCCGGTCTTCTTAGAGTTAAAATTATATTGTGAAAGTAATTTAATTACTCTGCTTCCATATACTTAATTTTTTTATGGCTAATAAATTACTAGATCTATTTTGATTAAATTTGGTTTGAGAACACATTGATTTCATGGCAGTGACATGGGATACATTTTTTCCGATATTCCCATGGGATCAGAACTTACACGGGTAAAACCGCGGGGCCATCTAGTAACTAATAAAACTTTAAAATTATTTTTCTCACAGCTACGATGACTCCTTAGCAAAGAGAGTTGCTACCTTAGTAGAAGACCTAACCACGTCCGACGCACACATTGATTACGACGACATAAAGAACTTCAGTCCTCGCCAGATGATATACCTCCTTCAACTGTTGATTGATCATACACCACTACCATTGGAACTGTTGCATAGAATCGGGGAGGTTTACAGAGTTTCCAGTAGCGAAAACGTTGAAATTAAACTCAGGTACGAAGTATCTGTAGGTATTTAAATCTGTATCTTGAGTTCGTCTATTGATTTGTTAAAAGTCTTATCGAAATAGATTTTTTAGATTAGCAGGTATTAATAGACAAATAATGACGACAGTTCAAGTCCTTTGATAAATAAATAAATATCGCAGGAAATTCCACACGTCACCATCTAGCCCTAAGCTAAATAACTAGACTTGTGTTATGGGTGGTAGACAACGGATATACTTCTTATATTAAAAACAGTACTACATATTTTATACTACTTACATTATGAAAATATTTTTAAGGAAAAATGCAACTTCAAAAATTGCGACTAAGACGAGACTCGAACTCGCATCCTTTGAATACCTTTCAAATGCGTTACCAATTCCGCCACTTAGTCAAGTACCGTCATAGTCGAATTTAAGAATCGCATTAACCTCTTTTCGAATTAAGTTTCGTTAACGAAACTTAATTCGAAAAGAGGTTAATACTTACATTATGTTAAAAACAGGCAACATATAAAAAGTTACCTACGTAGGTACCTTGTGATTTGAATCGCACTGCGTATTTAAAATAATCTTGATACTCTAATTAATAACAGTTAATTAAACGTCGTTACCAGATGGATAAGATTATGCATCAGAAGCAAAGACCAGTCTAAACTGGTAGAAGCGTTCCAATTCGCAGAAAAACATGGACCTATGAAATACTTACGACCATTATACAGGGACCTCTACGCCTGGGAGGACGTGAGACGGCAAGCGATTGATAACTTCTTAGATAACGAGAAATATATGATGGAAGTCACTGCTAATGCAGTAAGAAAAGAATTACACCTCAATTAAGACGTGTTTTGAATATTTAAGGCGGTACAAATGCGAATAAACTTAAATAATTTTCCCCGAAGGCCAGATGCATTCTCTTTTAATGAATTTTTTTTTATTGGATACACCTTTAAGTGTTTCCAAAGATAAAAGATGCCAACGTTATCGATGTGGTTGCCGGCCAAGACGTACATAATACCTAATCTACGCTCTGTAGCATAGTTAAACTGCCGGTTACCTTACTGTTTATTAATGTTATGACAATATTAAACAGATTTGAAAATTATTGCATTCATTTATTTATTTATCTTTATCCTCTCGCAGGCTCTCCGTACACTTGAGATTTAAATACTTACTTACCTACTTGAAAATATTTTACTCTACCGAGAAACTACAAAAACCTAGGGGCTTTTTATTAAAACAACTGTCAATTGTCTACCTACATAAAGCCCGTTGATCTATGTACCTTACAAGGTAGGTACTTCATATTATACTAAGGAGATAAATAATATTTAGACATTTATAATATTTATCTATTATCGATTGTGATTGACAGGTCATCTCTTATCATACCAATATCTTATCTGCTATGTAACTGGTGTGTTTGTATCCAGCACAAAGCACCGATACAAACGTGTCCTTGTAGGTATTTAATTTTTATTGCAGTTTAATCTATGCTTGCTTACTACATACATAAAAACCACAGGTATAAGAAGAGTAGGTATACAAAAGTAATTCTATATAGGTAGGTACAGGTTAAACCATTATTTAATGCGGTATTTGTACTCGATTCATAGTAAGTACCCTATACCAACCACCGCATACCGATCCCCCACCTACCTAGACTTCTATATTGTCTTACTTCTACTTGTATTACAAAATTGTAATTTATTTAAATCTTATTCCAGTCAGTTTGATTATAAAATTCGACGAGTATACACACTCGTCGACGAGTCATGATTAAAATAATAACTTTGTTTTTTCTTGTTTGGTGTGATGTTAGTGTTCATGCGAGCTTGAGTCCGTTAGACCCTTCGTCATTTTCAAGACCTGGTGAGTCTAATGTAACAATATTAAAAACAAAATATTCAAAAATAAGTAGCTCTACCTAAATAAAAAGTTATTACCGAGCCGAGGAGCCTTGTTCGGAACCTTCGACATTCTCCGTCAGTGTTTTTCTGTGGTACAACAATAAAGTAAACTTTTTTTTGTAAAAATAGGTAATGCAGTTTGAAATTAAAGCGTACCATTACATACTTTCTAGTCTGCAATAATAATTCTACATCACTATTTTGCAATTCAATGTTTCCGTAATTTATACCTACTAAGCAATATTTTTAAATGTGCCACCAAAAATAAGCGAGCGTAATTTCAAAGGTTTCGAACGGTCCTCGTACACTGTAGTAACTAAACTAGTTAAATATCAAACAGTATGTCACGAAAGAGATTTTACAAATGATTTTTTATAGAGTTGGCAGTGGTAAAGCACATATCCATATCATGGAATGTAGATTTCGAGAAAAATGTCCTCAGTGGGTCAGCAGTACTTAGCATTAATGTTTTAGATAACATTAATGATGTGGTAAGTGTTGAAACGTGTTTTTATCCTAATTTAAATAAAACAAGGTAGAGTAAACTATCTAAATTATGTTTTTTCTTTTAGATTCTTGATGCAAATAATCTTACAATAACGTCCATAGAAACTGATGACGGTATACCATTGAATTTTACTGATGATGATTATGTCACTAACTTTGGTTCTAAATTGACTATTACATTACCTAAACAAGCTCAATACGGAGAAAAGTAAGTTTATGTTAGGTGGCGCCAATTAAACTGGTAGTGGTGAAACACTTGGTGACAATGAAACTTATAGTTAGGGACAATAAAATTCAACCGTTAAATCGTTTAGGCCAAACAATTCTACTGCCAAGTTTCATTGGTGACACCAACTATACCTACCACCAAAAAATAAGGTATTTTTTTTAAATATTGTTTATGTTACCCTCTGTTTCAATTTTGCCCCTACCTTTCCCCTGCCCTCTCCCTCCAATTCAGATTTAGGCCAGTTATTACAAAACACAGTTTTCGATTTCAGATTAAAAATCAAAATAAACTACAGCTCGTCTCCGACTGCTACAGCATTGAATTGGCTTGACCAAAATCAAACTTCTGGAAAGAAATATCCCTTTCTCTTCAGTCAATGTCTGGTAATTATATCTGCCATATTATTTTTATTTGTCAATCCGAAGCACTTATGCCCCATAATGTTAATGAAATAAAAATAATTGACCGAACGAGCGAAGCGAGAGAGGTCTAGTGTTGAGAAGGGTCGGTCGCTCGTATGTTTGTATGTTTGTTCGACGATAACTTGAGTACCGTTGCTCTGATCTTCATGATTTTTGGTATACAAGTAGTTGAGGTTCATAGAATTTTTAAGTTCAAACATGGGCAGGATCGGTCAGGGGGTTACGGAGATAGGGGTCCAAAAGGGGATCTACCTATATGGCACACAAACTATAGGGCAAATATATCCGAGTGGGGTATCAAATGAAAGGGCGTAACTTCGGTGACAATAATATGGTACCATGGAACTGATCTGATGATAGAGCTGATCTGATGAAAGAGCAGGAGTTATCTCATTATCCATACTTCATAGTTCATTCATTCAAACTACTCGTCAAGAATCGCCTTGACGAGTAGTTTGTCTTTCAATGGTAACCAGGGTCTGATGATGGAACTGGAAGGTGGTCATAGGAACTTCGCAATGAAACGACACAACCTCATCGAGTTTGGGCTCGTTAGAATCGTCTTGACGAGTAGTTTGTCTTTCAATGGTAACCAGGGTCTGATGATGGAACTGGAAGGTGGTCATAGGAACTTCGCAATGAAACGACACAACCCCATCGAGTTTGGGCTCGTTAGAATCGTATTGACGAGTAGTTTGTCTTTCAATGGTAACCAGGGTCTGATGATGGAACTGGAAGGTGGTCATAGGAACTTCACAATCAAACGACACAACCCCATCGAGTTTGGGCTCGTTAGAATCGTCTTGACGAGTAGTTTGTCTTTCAATGGTAACCAGGGTCTGATGATGGAACTGGAAGGTGGTCATAGGAACTTCGCAATGAAACGACACAACCCCATCGAGTTTGGGCTCGTTAGAATCGTATTGACGAGTAGTTTGTCTTTCAATGGTAACCAGGGTCTGATGATGGAACTGGAAGGTGGTCATAGGAACTTCGCAATGAAACGACACAACCCCATCGAGTTTGGGCTCGTTAGAATCGTATTGACGAGTAGTTTGTCTTTCAATGGTAACCAGGGTCTGATGATGGAACTGGAAGGTGGTCATAGGAACTTCGCAATGAAACGACACAACCCCATCGAGTTTAAGCTCGTTAAAATCGTCTTGAAGAGTAGTTTTTCTTTCAATGGTAACCAGGGTCTGATGATGGAACTGGAAGGTGGTCATAGGAACTTCGCAATGGAACGACACAACCCCATCGAGTTTAGGCTCGTTAAAATGGTCTTGACGAGTAGTTTTTCTTTCAATGGTAACCAGGGTCTGATGATGGAACTGGAAGGTGATCATAGGAACTTCACAATAAAACGACACCACCCCGTCGAGTTTAGGCTCGTTAGAATCGTCTTGACGAGTAGTTTGTCTTTCAATGGTAACCAGGGTCTGATCTAACATATTTCGTTATCAAAGACCAAAAAGTATAAAATAAATTAATAGTTTAAAAAACTAAAAAAAACACGCTTTAATAAAACAGGCAGAAGTGAAAACTGTATATCTGTGTAAAATCTCATCTGTCGCGAGAACATACGCAAAAAGAGTTTTTGATGAAAAAAAAAATAGTCAATAGACTATTTGTCGTCCGACAAATAGTCGTCCGACAATTGTCGTCCGTCAATAGTCGTCCGACAAATAGTCGTCCGACATTTGTCGTCCGTCAATAGTCGTCCGACAAATAGTCGTCCGACAAATAGTCGTCCGACATTTGTCGTCCGTCAATAGTCGTCCGACAAATAGTCGTCCGACATTTGTCGTCCAACATTTGTCGTCCGATATTTGTCGTCCGTCAATAGTCGTCCGTTAAAAAATACCATATGTACGTCTTAATACACTCACAGCCAAATTAAAAAACTGTATATCTGTGTAAAATCTCATCTGTCGCGAGAAAATCTGTCGTCTGTCGCGAGAACGGCTGAAAATGCTCACCCACAAAAGTGCCCAACGCGCCATAAGAAGTTTTCACTTCAAAAATCCAACTAAAAAATAGAAAATAAAATTTAATAAATTTGGATTAAGAATATTGTACTTAAATAGTAAGCGTGTTACATTGTGATTGCAAAAGAAAAATAATGAAGGTATAGCATCGCAATGTAACACGCTTACTATTTACAATATTCTTAATCCAAATTTATTTAAATTTAAAATTTAAATAAAATTACTTACTTTACCCCAAATCGTCCGAACTCTCTTTGCTTCATTTCCTATAATTATTTATTTCATAATCATGGGGCTGTTTTACAATAATAGTGGTGGATAGTATCAAATAGTAGGAATTTCGGTTCTAGCCGATCTAGAGACTCTGATAATTATTAAATTTATGACTAATTTTTTTATAATTTTTATTGACTTGTTATATATTAGTTTAGGGACTTATTACAGGACATATTGGTCTCAAACTTCTCTAATATATTCTCGTTCTCGAGCTTGTCTTCTCGTTTCCTCTTACGTAATATTATGATAAGTAGATACATAAGGAAGGAAGGAAAGGAACTACTATCTTCTGGATATTATGTTGGACACATTAAAAAAGCTGGACCTATGCTTTTAGAACTTAACAACAACAACAAGTTAACAACAACAACAACAAGTTATGCCTATCGTGTTTCGATTCTCTAAATCATCCAATGTCAGATAATAGCGATACTAGGCACCTATCATTCAAATAAGATAGACCTGTCGTATTTGGAGTCTTTCGTCGTTATATTATACATTTTAGTACTTTACGCTGAAATATAATAAAAGCTGAAAAAAAACTCGTGAGGTCTCAGTTCGGGGCGAACTACTAGTTGTATTATTATTATTAAATAGGAAATTGTTTGTTTTAGCCAATCCGCGCTCGTTCGATCTTACCTTGCCAAGACACGCCAGGTGTAAAATTCACATACGATGCGGAGATAACGGCACCAGAAGAGCTAACTGTACTAATGAGTGCATTGAGAAATCGCGTTGATGGGGACAAAACTTATTTATACCAGCCAGTACCTTTGCCTTCATATTTATTGACGATTGTAGTTGGTGCGTTAGAGTTTAAAGAGTTGGGGCCGAGGTATGTCATTAATGAACGAAGTCCCTACCATGTTGCGTATTTTATAATGGTGTAAGCAACTCTCTTTTGTATTGATCAGATCAAAAGTGTGGGCAGAAAAGGAATTTGTAAATAGCAGCGCATGGGAGTTTGCCGAAACGGAGAAATATTTGCAAGCTGCAGAAGCCTACTGTGGTCCGTACGAGTGGAGTCAGTATGATTTGTTAGTGATGCCACCGTCTTTCGCTTATGGAGGCATGGAAAACCCGTGTTTAACTTATGTTACGCCTAGTCTTTTGGTAAGATATTATCGCTATACCTCGATACGATAAATAGATTCAGGAATATTTATTAATACTTTTATTGTAACCCGCAGAATTGCCGGACTGTTCAAGATTCTTTTTTTATCGAAAAATTACCGTTTGGTAGTTTAATTTTTCTAAAAATATTGATTACTCCTCAAATTAATTTCAATGTTGTTTAAAAAAACAAAATTATTTATTCAGGCAGGCGACAGAAGTTTGGCGAACGTGATAATTCACGAGATAATACACAGTTGGACTGGAAATCTAGTTTCTATCAAGAATTTTGAACATTTCTGGATGAAAGAGGGATTCACCGTATTTTTGGAGAGGAAAATCGGGGCTTCTCTAGATGGTAACACTGAGGAGGCTAAGAAAAGTAGAGATTTTGAGAGCTTGTTGGGTCTTCAAGATCTTATTGAAACTGTAAGTTGAACTCTGCTGAACTTCCTCCGTGTTTAATAATGTAGGCATTGCGATGTTACGAGTGCCTAATTATTCCGGATTGACGAATATTCAATGGAGACATGTAAGTTGAACTCTGCTGAACTTCCTCCGTGTTTAATAATGTAGGCATTGCGATGTTACGAGTGCCTAATTATTCCGGATTGACGAATATTCAATGGAGACATTTTCTGAAATTATATTATATTATATTATTTGTGTTGTGGAGTTTTCTCCTACTCGGGTTGAACCCGGTGTTAATGGACACCCCGTCCCGTAACCCACGGGAAAAAAGGTGCCCATTGCCCCCTATCAAAGTTGTAATCTAATTCTTCTCCTGCCTATTGTTGATTGTGTGTTGTGTGTTGATTGTGTGTTTAGAGTTTGTGTGTTGTTGTGTGTTGATTGTGTGTTTAGAGCTTGTGTGTCTGATGATATTTGAGTAATTGAATGAGAGTGGTTTGGTTCTATTTGATCTGTGTTTGCATTACTATTGACGAAAACGGTATCTCCTAAAACTTTACTTAAAATTATTGTTGTATGAATGGCGGCTTGTTTTTGTAAAATGGTTATATCTATTTTCGAATCTAGCTTTTCTATATATCTAGTGAGACTTTTAGCGATTATTCCGGTGGAACCTATTACTATTGGTATGACATGTGTGGTCGTATTCCATATTCTTTTGAGTTCTGTTTTTAATAGGTGGTATTTACTTAGTTTCTCTACTTCTTTAGCTCCTATGTTGTAGTCTGACGGTACTGTAATATCTATAAGATAGGTGTTATTGCTAGTTTTGTCTGTGTATACTAAATCTGGCCTATTGTGCGATACTGTTGTGTCTGTCTGAATCGGTATTTCCCACATTATTTTTGCCGTATCATTTTCTACTACTTTGGGTTGTGTTAGGGTCTCCTTCCACCATAGCTTATTGACGTCCATATTGTGCTTACGGGCGAGACACCAGTAGACGTACTGAACGAGATTATTATGCCGCTTGACGTAATAAGTACCCGCCAGTTTTTCGCATCCGGATATTATGTGCTGAGCCGTTTCGTCTTTGACAGCGCAAAGTCTGCATTTGCCATCTACTGATTCTTTGAGTATGTCGCGTTGGTGTTGTCGCGTCATTACCGCCTGATCCTGTATCGCAAAAATCGATGACTCTATTGAAGGGGAAACCTGCTGCTTCTTTATCCACCTAAACGATTGCTCTATATCTACGTTGGCCTGATCTAAAACTACTTTTGCAAACTGTCCATGTAGCTGTTTGTTACGCCATCTTTCATTCTGTTTTTTAATTATAGCTTCTTTGATCTCCCTATCTGTATGTCTATTGTCTATTTCTAATTGTAACTCTGTTTCAATTACTTCTGCTTCTTTAATAATGGAATATTTATCTTTATTAATATCATGCTGTACTATTGTTTTTATTAAATGATCCTGTTCTATTCTGAGATACTGTTTATATTTTATAATTTGAGTTTTGTATATGTTTTCTACGTTTAGTAACCCTCTTCCCCCTTGTGTAACCGGTAAGTATAACCTTTCTACGTCTGCTTTTTGTTGGTGTGCTTTTTTAATGTTTAGTAGTTTTCTAGTTTTAGTGTCTATTTTTTTCAGATCGCTGTTTTTGTAGTTAATGATGCCAAATGAATACATTAAAACCGGAATAGCATAAGTATTAATACCTTTTATAATATTGCGTGAATTCAAATGCGAGTTCAGTAGTTTTTTGACCCTTTTAAAATACTCTTTAGTGACCTGTTCCCTAACTGCACTGTGCTCTATCTTTCCTGACTCACTTACTCCTAAATATTTGTATGTGTTACCTACTTCTAACTCGTTAAATTCCTCTCCATTCAACAGTACATGCCCCTCTCCTGTCGTGCTACTCCGATGGCCCAAGCTTAAGTGCAGTACACTACACTTGTCCAATCCGAATCTCATTCCTATATCTGCTGTGAAGACTTCTACACTATCTAATAATACTTTTAAATTACTTCTATTGTTTGCGTATAATTTCAAATCGTCCATATAGAGTAAGTGGTTTATGAAATAACTATCTTTAAGTTTGTATCCTTTATGTTCGTATTTGTTTAGTATAAGTGAGAGTGGGTTCATGGCTAGGCAGAACAACAATGGTGATAATGAGTCGCCCTGAAAGATACCGCGTCTGATGTAAATCGGTTCAGTAGTTATCGATTCGTGGGTGCCTCGGGCTGTCATTACGACTTTCCAATTCGGCATAGACATCTCTAGAAATTTTTTGACCATGGGTGGGCACTGATAGACATCTAGTATTTTAAGAAGCCATGCGTGGGACACACTATCGAAGGCTTTCTGATAATCTATCCACGCCATGCTCAGATTCTTTTGTGAAGTATGTGCGTCCTCTAAAATGGCCTTATTGACCATTAGGTGATCTTTACAACCACGGGCACCTCGACGACATCCTCGTTGCTCTGCTGCCATGATGTTGTTATTACTGCAATGACTATATAAAACATTGGCTAACACTGAAGTTAAGAGTTTGTACATGCTCGGCAAACATGCGATGGGTCTCCAATTCTTAGGATCTTCGGTATTAGAGTTTTTGGGTATTAATATGACCTGACCTGTAGTAAACCAATCTTCTAGATGTTCTGATCCTTGGACTATTTTAGTGTATAGCTTTGCTAAATATTTATGTGTACTATTGAGATATTTCAAGTAATAGTTTTGTACCTTATCTATGCCCGGTGATTTCCAATTATGTAACTTCCTTATTGCAAACTTAACTTCTAATACTGTGATCTCCTCTGACTCTACTGTATTTACCTTATCAACTGACTCTTCTATTTCTTTTATCCATCTAGCATCTGTGTTGTATTGAATTGGATTAGATAATATTGAACCCCAAAACTGCTCTACACTATCCTTACTGGGTATCTTAATGTCGCTTAAATAACTATTGTTTCCTAAACTTCTATATAATCTGTGCTCGTTTTCCCTAAAAAGCTTGTTCTGTTCTTTTCTATCGTTTAACTCTTCATATCTTTTAATTCTGCCTGCTAATGCTTTAACCTTTTGTTTTAAAAATTCTACCGTATTACTATGATCATTTTCATTGTGTATGTTGTATTTACTGTACAAATAATCTCTGGTTCTTATCATTCTACGTGAACTTACGCCTCTTCCTATTTCTATTAATTTTCCTAGCTCTTTCCTAAAGTTTTCTATTTTCTTTTGTATGCGCTTTTTCCACGCGGGATTAGTTTTAGGTTTGACAGTGTTTCTAGGTTCATATGGCATTTGGTTATTGTTAACTATTAAAGTCTTAGCAGTGGCATAAATGATATCATTAATTTCTCTGAGGGAGGTGTTGAATTCTAACAGGTTAGGTAAGAACTTATTGAGCTTCTGGCAATTTCCAATGAACTGTTTATTGATTTTGGCTTTAGGTAATAGTTTTCTTTCGGAAATCGGTGTTTCTTTTGTTTCTGATAGAATATTTAAGAGTTGTAGTATGATTGGATCCTGGTTTTCACTATCTAAGATGTTCTGTGTTACTTGGTCTATTATTTGCGCTTGCTCAGGTGTGTATGTTTGAATGGTGTCTGACGTTTGATTATCTACTTGTGGCAAGTTTTGGGTTGATTGAGTGTCTGTAGGGGTGTGATTAATCGGTTCAGTGTCTTCAATATGTTCTGTAACTTCTGCATCTTGTTGAATTCGGTTCAATACTTCTTGGGATAACATTTTGTGTTTTATTATTGTTCGTGCTTGTGTGGATAAAGATTGACCGTTAAACCTATTTACTTTTGGGTTGCGTGGGTTTCTCTCTATAAATATACGCTGTAATCTGTTCATGTATCCCGAACCCTCTACACGCGCTTTGTAATAACAGAACATTAGCTCTTCCATTTCGGCATTACTCCACTTTCGCCTTCTATCATCGCCTATTGTCTCACTGGTGTTGGGTGGTGGCTCAAGGTCTTCTGCGATTGTAGTTGGTGAAGCTCTGCTATGGGTTTGATGTTGTGTGTTTGAGATGTTAGGGTCGGAGTCTTTTGTTGGTGTTATTTCAGTAGTATGGGTGTCTTCTGGTGTTTGGTTGTCTGAGTTTGGTATGGAAGGTGTTGTGACTCGAGATGTATCTTCTTCTGCTCTACTTTTTATGGAATTCAATGTGTCTATGGGAATGACTTTACGTGCTATTACACTCCGTGCCTGTCCGGATAAAGTATTGCCTGTAAATGCGAAAGATTTAGGGTTGTTTGGATTTCTGGCTCTAAATATTGACTCTAAACGTTTGATGTATCCTGGTCCAAGTGCTCTTGCTTTATAAAAACAGTAAACTAATTCGTGAAGTTCTTCTGTTGACCACTTTCTTCTTTCTTGATCACTTTCTAGTCTTATTGTGGTCGGATGGGGTGTACCGGCGGAGCTAGTAGGAGATACGTCCCCACTCCGCAAAATATCACCCTCAAAATTGTCGGCTGTAGTCCCTAGGGCGTCCCTCTCATCCGTCACCCCGACTCCCGCCCGCCTGCTCAGCGGAGAGTCGCTGGCTAACCCTGCTACACGCCCGCCACCAGCTACAGACGTGTCCCGGCGATAGCCCCCGGGTAGCGGCGTTATACGTTTACTTCTATTTTGTCGCTCCATATTGTTTTGGGTTGCCATAGCCTTGTTGGTCACCCGCAAAGTAATTTCGTTTGCGGTGTGTCCGCCTCTCACGTAAACTTAGATGGTCAGTTTGGACGTAAGGTTGGACTTGTGAGAGGCATATTATATTATATTATGTTGTTGTGGAGTTTTCTCCTACTCGGGTTGAACCCGGTGTAAATGGACACCCCGTCCCGTAACCCACGGGAAAAAAGGTGCCCATTGCCCCCTATCAAAGTTGTAGTCTAATTCTTCTCCTGCCTATTGTTGATTGTGTGTTGTTGTGTGTTGATTGTGTGTTTAGAGCTTGTGTGTCTGATGGTGTTTGAGTGAATATGGGAGTTGGATGAGAATCGCTTGGTTCTATTTGATCTGTGTTTGCATTACTATTGACGAAAACGGTATCTCCTAACACTTTACTTAGAATGATTGTTGTGTGAATGGCGGCTTGTTTCTGTAAAATGGTAATATCTATTTTCGAATCTAGCTTTTCTATGTATCTAGTGAGACTTTTGGCAATTATTCCGGTTGAACCTATTACTACTGGTATGACATGTGTGGTCGTATTCCATATTCTTTTGAGTTCTGTCTTTAATAGATGGTATTTACTAAGTTTCTCTACTTCTTTAGCTCCTATGTTGTAGTCTGACGGTACTGTGATATCTATAAGGTAGGTGTTATTGCTAGTTTTATCAATGTATATTAAATCTGGCCTATTGTGTGATACTGTTGTGTCTGTCTGAATCGGTATTTCCCACATTATTTTTGCCGTATCATTTTCTACTACTTTGGGTTGTGTTAGGGTCTCCTTCCACCATAGCTTATTGACGTCCATATTGTGCTTACGGGCGAGACACCAGTAGACGTACTGAACGAGATTATTATGCCGTTTGACGTAATAAGTACCCGCCAGTTTTTCGCATCCGGATATTATGTGCTGTGCCGTTTCGTCTTTGACAGCGCAAAGTCTGCATTTGCCATCTACTGATTCTTTGAGTATGTCGCGTTGGTGTTGTCGCGTCATTACCGCCTGATCCTGTATTGCAAAAATCGATGACTCTATTGAAGGGGAAACCTGCTGCTTCTTTATCCACCTAAACGATTGCTCTATATCTACGTTGGCCTGATCTAAAACTACTTTTGCAAACTGACCATGCAGCTGTTTGTTACGCCATCTTTCATTCTGTTTTTTAATTATAGCTTCTTTGATCTCCCTATCTGTATGTCTATTGTCTATTTCTAATTGTAGCTCTGTTTCAATCACTTCTGCTTCTTTAATAATGGAATATTTATCTTTATTAATATCATGCTGTACTATTGTTTTTATTAAATGATCCTGTTCTATTCTGAGGTACTGTTTATATTTTATTATTTGAGTTTTGTAAATGTTTTCTACGTTTAGTAACCCTCTTCCCCCTTGTGTAACCGGTAAGTATAACCTTTCTACGTCTGCTTTTTGTTGGTGTGCTTTTTTAATGTTTAGTAGTTTTCTAGTTTTAGTGTCTATTTTTTTCAGATCGCTGTTTTTGTAGTTAATGATGCCAAATGAATACATTAAAACCGGAATAGCATAAGTATTAATACCTTTTATAATATTGCGTGAATTCAAATGCGAGTTCAGTAGTTTTTTGACCCTTTTAAAATACTCTTTAGTGACCTGTTCCCTAACTGCACTGTGCTCTATCTTTCCTGACTCACTTACTCCTAAATATTTGTATGTGTTACCTACTTCTAACTCGTTCAATTCCTCTCCATTCAATAGTACATGCCCCTCTCCTGTCGTGCTACTCCGATGGCCCAAGCTCAAGTGCAGTACACTACACTTGTCCAATCCGAATCTCATTCCTATATCTGCTGTGAAGACTTCTACACTATCTAATAATACTTTTAAATTACTTCTATTGTTTGCGTATAACTTCAAATCGTCCATATAGAGTAAGTGGTTTATGAAATAACTATCTTTAAGTTTGTATCCTTTATGTTCGTATTTGTTTAGTATAAGTGAGAGTGGGTTCATGGCTAGGCAGAACAACAATGGTGATAATGAGTCGCCCTGAAAGATACCGCGTCTGATGTAAATCGGTTCAGTAGTTATCGATTCGTGGGTGCCTCGGGCTGTCATTACGACTTTCCAATTCGGCATAGACATCTCTAGAAATTTTTTGACCATGGGTGGGCACTGATAGACATCTAGTATTTTAAGAAGCCATGCGTGGGACACACTATCGAAGGCTTTCTGATAATCTACCCACGCCATGCTCAGATTCTTTTGTGAAGTATGTGCGTCCTCTAAAATGGCCTTATTGACCATTAGGTGATCTTTACAACCACGGGCACCTCGACGACATCCTCGTTGCTCTGCTGCCATGATGTTGTTATTACTGCAATGACTATATAAAACATTGGCTAACACTGATGTTAAGAGTTTGTACATGCTCGGCAAACATGCGATGGGTCTCCAATTCTTAGGATTTTCGGTATCAGAGTTTTTGGGTATTAATATGACCTGACCTGTAGTAAACCAATCTTCTAGATGTTCTGACCCTTGGACTATTTTAGTGTATAACTTTGCTAAATATTTATGTGTACTAGTGAGATATTTCAAGTAATAGTTTTGTACCTTATCTATGCCCGGTGATTTCCAATTATGTAACTTCCTAATTGCAAACTTAACTTCCAAAACTGTGATCTCCTCTGACTCTACTGTATTTACCTCATCAACTGACTCTTCTATTTCTTTTATCCATCTAGCATCTGTGTTGTATTGAATTGGATTAGATAATATGGAACCCCAAAACTGCTCTACACTATCCTTACTGGGTATCTTAATGTCGCTTGAATTACTATTGCTTCCTAAACTTCTATATAATCTGTGCTCGTTTTCCCTAAAAAGCTTGTTCTGTTCTTTTCTATCGTTTAACTCTTCATATCTTTTAATTCTGCCTGCTAATGCTTTAACCTTTTGTTTTAAAAATTCTACCGTGTTACTATGATCATTTTCATTGTGTATGTTGTATTTACTGTACAAATAATCTCTGGTTCTTATCATTCTACGTGAACTTACGCCTCTTCCTATTTCTATTAGTTTTCCTAGCTCTTTCCTAAAGTTTTCTATTTTCTTTTGTATGCGCTTTTTCCACGCGGGATTAGTTTTAGGTTTGACAGTGTTTCTGGGTTCATATGGCATTTGGTTATTGTTGACTATTAAAGTCTTAGCAGTGGCATAAATTATATCATTAATTTCTCTGAGGGAGGTGTTGATTTCTAAAAGGTTAGGTAAGAACTTATTGAGCTTCTGGCAATTTCCAATGAACTGTTTATTGATTTTGGCCTTAGGCAACAGTTTTCTTTCGGGAATCGGTGTTTCTTTTGTTTCTGATAGTATATTTAAGAGTTGTAGTATGATTGGATCCTGGTTTTCACTATCTAAGATGTTCTGTGTTACTTGGTCTATTATTTGCGCTTGCTCAGGTGTGTATGTTTGAATGGTGTCTGACGTTTGATTATCTACTTGTGGTAAGTTTTGGGTTGATTGTGTGTCTGTAGGGGTATGATTAATCGGTTCAGTGTTTTCAATATTTTCTGTAACTTCTGCATCTTGTTGAATTCGGTTCAATACTTCTTGGGATAACATTTTGTGTTTTATTATTGTTCGTGCTTGTGTGGATAAAGATTGACCGTTAAACCTATTTACTTTTGGGTTGCGTGGGTTTCTCTCTATAAATATACGCTGTAATCTATTCATGTATCCCGAACCCCCTACACGCGCTTTGTAATAACAGAGCATTAGCTCTTCCATTTCGGCATTACTCCACTTTCGCCTTCTATCATCGCCTATTGTCTCACTGGTGTTGGGTGGTGGCTCAAGGTCTTCTGCGATCGTAGTTGGTGAAGCTCTGCTATGCGTTTGATGTTGTGTGTTTGAGATGTTAGGGTCGGAGTCTTCTGTTGGTGTTATTTCAGTAGTATGGGTGTCGTCTGGTGTTTGGTTGTCTGAGTTTGGTATGGAAGGTGTTGTGACTCGTGATATATCTTCTTCTGCTCTACTTTTTATGGAATTCAATGTGTCTATGGGAATGACTTTACGTGCTATTACACTCCGTGCCTGTCCGGATAAAGTATTGCCTGTAAATGCGAAAGATTTAGGGTTGTTTGGATTTCTGGCTCTAAATATTGACTCTAAACGTTTGATGTATCCTGGTCCCAGTGCTCTTGCTTTATAAAAACAGTAAACTAATTCGTTAAGTTCTTCTGTTGACCACTTTCTTCTTTCTTGATCACTTTCTAATCTTATTGTGGTCGGATGGGGTGTACCGGCGGAGCTAGTGGGAGATACGTCCCTACTCCGCAAAATATCACCCTCAAAATTGTCGGCTGTAGTCCCTAGGGCGTCCCTCTCATCCGTCACCCCGACTCCCGCCCGCCTGCTCAGCGGAGAGTCGCTGGCTAACCCTGCTACACGCCCGCCACCAGCTACAGACGTGTCCCGGCGATAGCCCCCGGGTAGCGGCGTTATACGTTTACTTCTATTTTGTCGCTCCATATTGTTTTGGGTTGCCATAGCCTTGTTGGTCACCCGCAAAGTAATTTCGTTTGCGGTGTGTCCGCCTCTCACGTAAACTTAGATGGTCAGTTTGGACGTAAGGTTGGACTTGTGAGAGGCATATTATATTATATTATATTATATTATATTATATTATATTATATTATATTATATTATATTATATTATATTATATTATTATATTATTTTATTATATTTTTTTTTTATTTTTTTTTATTTTTTTTTTTTAGATTTATTTATTTTACTTTAATTATAACGTTTAAGAGTTCCTCCTACTAGTTTTATCGAGTTAGTTCTAGAGCATTTTCGGTTTTCTTAAGATTTTTTGCTTCATCGACAAGTGTACGAAAGTATTTGAAAATTAATTTAGTGTAGGTACAGGTAGGTACATAATTTTTATACAAAATTTTTTGTTTCTCAGGTAAACGACGAATTAGGCCCAAATAGCCCATTCACACATCTCGTATTAAACCTTACCAGCACACATTTTGATGATACATATTCGCGTGTTCCATACGAAAAGGGTTCACTGTTCCTAAGATATTTGGAAGACTTACTCGGAGGATCCGGTAAGATTTGTTACCAATCTACTTCAATTCAGTTTATAAAATCTCGTAATGCTTCATTTTGGTACTTACTAGCATGGGCGTGCCCAGAGTTTTGTAAAGGGTGGGGCAGAAGCATATAAAAGTAAAAAAAACTCGATAGGTAGTAAAAATTAAATATATTTTTTATTTAATGTGTTACTTTATTTATTTTAATAATAGCTTGCGGGGGTTCGTTCCTTCCACTCGACACCACCAAAACGACACCACCGTTGGTGTCGTATGGAATCTCTAGTCTATACGACACCACCCTAGTGATGTCCAGAAACGCGTGTTTTGACAAACAGCTTTATTTCTTTTATATCCCTTGTGACGGTGAAATTTATACGTTTGCCAGAGCAAAGCTGTTCCGCCATTAGCTTTTATGTATTTTATGTCGTCAGTATTAGTATCCATATCCAAGGCAAGGGATCGGTGCAGGAGTGTGGCAGTTATCGAGGTATAAAGGTCATATCCCACACCATGAAGCTCTACGAGCGGATAGTGGACTCTCGGATCCGACAGGAGTGCACTGTCTCTGGCTGTCAATATGGTTTCCGCCCCGGGCATGGCACCATGGACCCTGTTTTCGCCCTAAGGATCGTTATGGAGAAATACAGGACGAAGAATACGCCTCTGCATTTTCTATTCCTAGATTTGCAGAAGGCCTTCGACTGTGTTCCTCGCATGATGATCTGGTGGGGGCTGCGGTCCAAAGGGGTTCCGGAAGCTTATGTCGAAATCATCAGAGACATGTACCGAAATTCTGATTCTGTGGTGCGAACTGCTGTTGGCGACACTAAGCCCTTCCCTGTTACCGTTGGAGTTCACCAGGGTTCCGTCCTAATCCCGTTCCTGTTCAGCGTAATATTGGATGCACTGTCCGTTGCCATCAGGGATACACACGAGCAGCCTCCATGGCTGCTCATGTACGCTGATGATATTGCGCTGGCGGATTCGGATAAGGGGCGGCTGGTCCAACGTGTACACACGTGGAAGGAGTCGCTTGAGAACGGCGGTTTGCAACTGAATGTGGCGAAGACAGAGTACTTTGCTTGCAATACCACAGATCCCACACCTGTCTGCGTAGACGGTCATATGGTCGAGCGGACAGACCAGTTTAAGTACTTGGGATCTGTGCTTCACGCGTCCGGCGGCATCGATTGCGACGTCAAGTCACGCATTTCAGCGGCTTGGGTCAAGTGGCGTGAGGTGACTGGTGTCATTTGCGACCCCAAAATGCCGGTTAAACTAAAGGGACAGGTCTATAAAACCATCATTAGACCTGTCCTTTTGTATGGTAGTGAGGCGTGGCCGGTACTTGAGCGACATAAGCAGGAGCTGCGTGTCACGGAGATGAAGATGTTGCGCTGGATGTGTGGAGTGACGCGAAAGGATCGCGTCAGGAACTCCCGCATCCGGGGCAGCCTTCATGTCCGAGACATTGTAGATAAATTGCAAGAATGTCGCCTACGCTGGTACGGTCACGTCTTGCGAAAACCGGCTAGTTACGTGGGGAACAAATGTCTTGCCATGGCGCCTCCGCCGGGCCGTGGCAGACTGGGTAGACCCAAGAAGTGCTGGCTTGACTTCGTAAAGGGTGATATGCGTGCAAATGGCCTTACTAACCAGGATGCCGAAGATCGTGCGAAGTGGAGGCGTAAAAGTAGGAAAGCGGACCCCGGGCTCCCGAGAGGGATGCAACCGGGAACATCGCTCGGATGATGATGAGTATTTAGTATCCATATCCATTGTGAAAAATTAAAATATTCGCACGGAAAGACAATAATATGCAAATTGCAATGAACAATGTCAAGATGACCATTTGAGTGACAGATAAATATAAACTTTATCAAATGACATACCTCATTAATGAAACTGCTTGAATTTAATTGGAGTTTTCATTTCAACAACTTTGTATGTAGGTAACCTCACTAATAGTCGGTGGTGTCGTATGGACTAGAGATTCCATACGACACCACCGGTGGTGTCGTTTTGGTGGTGTCGAGTGGAAGGAACGGCGGGGGTTTTGGCTAAATCTGTCTAACATTTCTTTTTTAAATTTATTTTGTGCTTCCAGAACCCTCTTCCTGTGCACGCTTATAATGCAGAGGCCAACAAGCCGGTTTTCTGTCATTGTTGACCGTAACCAAGTTTTTACTCTGTGTAAAGTACTAAATTTAATGTTGAAACTAACCAAATGAATATTGTTTGTTACTTTTAATAAAAACCATTTTTTTATTATAAACTCCGAGTCAGGGTGGGGCAAATGCCCCACCTTGCCCCACTGTGGGCACGCCCATGCTTACTAGTACCTACTAGTGTGAATTTGGTATAACTTTATACTCAACTAGCTGCGCCCCGCGGTTTCACTCGCGTAAGTCCGATCTTTCTCACCGTTTAAACCTTCCCTGGCGTTCTGGAGTTATAGCGTCAGGAAGGAAAACCCGACTTATTTTTATATAGTAGATCACAGATAGACCGTATTCTTTGGGTTATGTACTTTTTAAAACCAGCTGCGTTTAATTTTTAGACTTCGATGAGTTCGTCCGCGCTTTCATCATCAAATTCAGGAGGCAGTCAATAAATACGGAGCAACTTAAATCGTTCATGCTCGAGTACTTCAAAGACGATATTCAAATTAAAAGCGTTGATTGGAATACTTGGTTCTATGGGAGTGGAATGCCACCTGCTTTTCCTAGGTAAGCCTTTGGAATTTACGTACTTATATAATTTCAATGTTAAATAAGTACTTAAATAACTTTGCAAAGTTCAAATTATATTCATAAAATGTCTTAAGTGCCATACACATTTTTATAATGCTCTTAAACTACTAGACCAATTAATTATACTTGGTTTAAGAATACATTTATATGACATTGATTTGTTGACAAAGAAAACTTTTTTTTCAATAATCTAACGGCAAAACCGTGTAGCGCAGATAGCAACTAATAAAACTTTACAATTATATTTTTCACAGCTACGACGACTCTTTAGCAAAGACAGTAGCCACCTTAGTAGAAGAGCTAACCTCATCCGACGCACACATTGATTACAATGATATAAAGAACTTCAGTCCACGTCAGATGATATACCTGCTTCAATTATTGATTGATCATACACCACTACCATTGGAACTGTTGCATAGAATCGGGGAAGTTTACAGAGTTGCATGTAGTAAAAATGCTGAAATTCAACTCAGGTATGTAGGTATATAAATATCTTAAGGTTGTCTATTTTGTAAAGTCTTATCAAAATCGGTAAGTTTAAAAACTGAATTAATATATAAATATAAATTTAACTGATATTATAACCGCTCAGCTTAAGCTAATGAACGCATCTGCTAATATTTAGCATATTAGATGATAGCTGTTAAACGCAGAGGCATCAGCTTATTTATTTGTATAATATTTCTATCGGTAAATTTTTGAGCTCATTTAGCACCATATTGGGGACACAAGACATACTGGTTGGTGACTCCTGCGTATGCCAGTGCCGTTAATTCACTAAATCCTGCCTGCCTTGTTGGCTGCCTTGTTTATCCAATCAAAATATTCCTAATCTTAACAACTACAAAACTTTCTGTACAAAAAATCATATAAACCAAAGCGATGGGGTTGTCGGATATATAAAATCGGATCTAACGGAGGTAACAGTTGTCGAACTCCAACTTACTAACGCATCAGGTCTTCTTATAAACATTAACTCAAACACATCTATATTGAGTATTTATCGTACGCCATCTATTAGATCCATTACAGATTTCCTCAGTTCATTAAATGATATCCTGCTATCCATAAACCATAAAAAAAATCTAATTATTGTCGGAGATATAAACATTAATATTACGCCTAATACTACAGACATGCGAGCCCCAGAATATCTGACTTTTCTGGCTTTCCATGGTTTATTACCAGCACACTCATTACCAAGTCGAGAATCTAGTTGTTTAGACCACATCTTCCTTAAAACGTCCCTACCATCTACTACTTTAGTAATGGAAACTACCGTAACAGACCACACTGCTACCCTATTATCCTTAAGTATAAACTCCATTCCCACAAGATCCACAAGTTATATAACCAAGACTAACTATGAAAGCTTAGATACTACTATATCTAAACTAGATCTTTCTTTCCTGTACGCCATATCTGACCCAAATCTAGCTATTGAATTATTAATTAAATCCCTTTCCTTGGCTATCGCACAAAACTCTAAGTCTATTAAAGTTCCTAAACGTAAGCGTATTTTCAAGCCGTGGATTACTCCCGGCCTGCTTCGATGTATGAGACATAGGGACACTTTGCATCGTCAATCTAAAAACACTCCGGATAATGACATATTAAAAACGTCTTACATCAGATATCGGAATTTTTGTAATAAAATCCTAAAAAAGACAAAGCAGCAGTACGATAGAGAACAATTCCTAAAGGCAGGTAATAATATCAAAGCGGTTTGGGATAATATTAAAAGAGTGACAAATACCTATAAACCAAAACAGCCTCCTATCGAATTGCTGAAACTATGTGATTCACCCGATGAGTCAGTAAATACGGTCAACCAATACTTTGTTTCTATTGGAAAAAAACTAGCAGATAACATAAAAGTAAACGCTAACACCGAAGTAAGAAAGGACTGTTCCTTGCCAACCCGAAACTCCTTTTACCTACTAAGTACTGACCCATCGGAAATCGCAGCAACTATAGCTTCTCTGAAAAATGATACTGCAATTGGCTGGGATGGTATAGGTTCTAACTTCTTGAAAAGATATTCGAGATTTTTATCACATCCCCTCTCTCATATATTCAACGCCTGTTTCGAATTGGGTATTTTTCCTGAGGTATTTAAGAAGGCACTGGTCCACCCTATTTTCAAGGGTGGGGATAGGAATCAGATCGGAAACTATAGACCAATTGCCGTCCTTACATCTCTTTCTAAAATCCTCGAACGACTTCTAAACAAACGCCTTGTTAAATATTTAGAATCCAACAGCCTATTATCCAACAATCAATTTGGCTTTCGTCGAGTAAAGTCCACCGCCGACGCAGTTCTAGAACTAACTAACCATATTGTGACTTCACTGGATAAGGGATGTAAGGTCGTATCAATTTTCCTCGATTTGGCCAAGGCTTTTGATACGGTTCCTATCTCAGTCCTTCTAAACAAACTCGACGCACTGGGTATACGCGGCACACAACATAATCTTTTTAGTAGCTACCTATTAGGGAGAAAGCAAAAAGTAAAATTAAATAACACGTTCAGTAATGACCTCCCTGTGACGTACGGAATACCACAAGGCAGCATACTAGGACCTACCTTGTTTCTGGTGTTCATAAACGATCTCACTCAAATCAACCTGCAAAGTGGTAAAATAATTTCCTTCGCCGACGACACTGTCCTTACCTTTACTGCTAAATCGTGGTCAAAAACACAGCTACTTGCCCAAACTGGATTAGACAGAGTAACAACCTGGCTAAGGACCCACTCATTAACATTGAATGCCTCTAAAACCAAATTTATCACATTCTCCATCCGAAATAATACCCAACCTTCTCCTTTCACCTTGACTGCTCATACCTGTTCCAATCCTAACCTTTGCAATCAAACCTGTCCGTCTATCGACCCTACTCCATCAATAAAATACTTAGGAGTCATCGTTGACCGCAACCTAAGCTTCAAACAACATATTGACTATTTGTGTTCCAGAGTCAGAAAACTAATATAGGTACATCTTTAAGACCTTAAGATATGTTGCATCAAGACAAATAGTTAAGACTACTTACTTCGCGCTGTGTCAATCGATAATCTCCTATTGTATAACTTCATGGGGAGGTACCCCTAAAACTCACTTTCTTAATCTCGAAAGGGCCCAGAGGGCACTCCTTAAAGTCAGTACCTTCAAACCACGAATGTTTTCGACGCAGCAACTCTATAAAGAATGTAATGTGCTTACCGTCCGCCAACTCTTCATTTTATATTCTGTCCTCCAAATACATTCCATAACCCCTTTGATACCTGACCAGAGACGCAGCAAATTCAACGTTTGCAATGTAGTCAAGGGCAAGTTATCCTTCACACATCATTTTCACTACTTCATAGGCCCGTACATTTAAAACAACATAAACAAAGCCATATCTCATCATGTCCTACCTCGCGCAAGTTGTAAAATTCAATTAACAAAATGGCTCTTGGGAAGATCCTATGAGGAAACAGAGGAAATAATGGTCTTTCTTACTTAATTTCTTTTCAAACTTCTAATAATTTTTACTCATTCTATAAACCTACTTAACTGATTGTAGTCAAATTCTATCCTTAACCATCCAATTATATCATGTAATAATTCGTACATATAGTATATAGCTTTTATTATTTGTGTACCCACCCATATTAAATATCCTTATCATTATTTATATTATATTTTTATGTACTAAACGATGTATGTACTTATATATATATGCTCTACTAATATTCTTATATTATTTGTGTACCTATATATAAATATCTACATATACAATCATCCTATTCAAGTAATTTATACAAACTATAATCTTAACCTAATAATATATTGTAATAAATCAATGTCCAGCTCAAGCCATTATTTTTTGTTGTAAATAATTTACTTTTTTCTTTCTGTTATTTGTTAGTTAGTAATTTAATTGCCATCTCAACGTAAATATTTAATTCCAAATTCCCACCAATATACCAAGGTATTTTACAGGTTGCTATCCGTAGCCTAGCTAGGGGACAGTTGTGACTTCATACTATGATGCTTAGCCATAACCATAACCTTAGTGTATTATTTTCCATGTTATATTTTACCCTGTATGTTTCGTTGGCAATAAATAAAGATTTATTTATTTATTTATTATTTATTAATATTTAGCATATTAGATGATAGCTGTTAAACGCAGAGGCATCAGCTTATTTATTTGTATAATATTTCTATCGGTAAATTTTTGAGCTCGTTTAGCACCATATTGGGGACACAAGACATACTGGTTGGTGACTCCTGCGTATGCCAGTGCCGTTAATTCACTAAGGTTCCAGTCGTCGGGCGCACGTGATTAGGGCGACATTTTCATACAAAAACCGCCCCCCCCCCTCCGCCCCTAATCACGCGCGCCCAACGACTTGAACCTTAGTGAATATAGGCCCAGCTGTGATCTTTTTCCCTGACCCTGACTGAGACACTAATTAATAATATTCATTAAACGTTATTTTTACAGATGGCTAAGATTATGCATCAGAAGCAAAGACCAGTCTAAACTGGCAGACGCGTTCCAATTTGCGGATAAACATGGACGTATGAAATACTTACGACCATTATACAGGGACCTCTACGCCTGGGAGGACGTGAGACGGCAAGCGATTGATAACTTTTTAGATAACGAGAAATATATGATGGAAGTCACTGCTAATGCAGTAAGAAAAGATTTACACCTCGGTTAGATTTATCACTTTCTGTCTATTCATGGTTTAACAATATTAAAAAGCTTTGAAAATCATCGAATTTTATTAATTTTTTCTGTCTTCTCCGGGCACCTTGTATGTGTATTTTTTTTTAGCAATGTAGCCTTTGAAGGGCCAAGCAAAAAAACACCGAAATACAATTTCGTGACGTACACGTCATTTTATGAACTGAAAACTGTCAACGTCACAGCACAGATAACCTCAAAAATTGTTTTGTTGATATCTTTTGATACAATTTCTGACAAAAACAAACAAAATTAAAGAAAAAAGTTATTAAAAATAATGTCCGCTGCAAAAAGGGTGCAGGTATGTATTAGAAATTACAAATAATTAATTATTAGTACTGTTTCTATACTTGCAAAAATCTATAACCTCAAAACCGTTTTTAGAACTTTATATCCATATTTCCTCTTTAATTCCAGCAATGGGCTACTTTTGCTCGTACGTGGCACATATTCGACTGCAAATGGCAAGACCCATACGAATCAGCACCTCTTATTAGGAAATATCTAATGGGTATTCACAAACCCATCTATCATCCAATGAACGATTGTGGGGACGTAGTAGTGTGTATAAACAGCCGCGCTATTGCATTGAAAGGTGATGAATGGAGGAAGAGAGCATATTTTCATCATACTGGGTACCCTGGAGGTGCGTCATGGACAGTAGCGTGGGAGTTGCATAATAAGGATCCTACTTTGGTTAGTATTCAGAGAATAAATAAATATTGCAGGACATTCCATACATCGCCATCTAGCCCCAAGCTAAGTAACTATACTTGTGTATGTGTTATGGGTGCTAGACAACGGATATACTACTTATATAGTTATTTTATTTGTTGTTGTAAATATATACATAAAAACAACCAGACCACAGACAAATATCTAAGCATAAATACTTGTCTGAGGCGGGAGTCGAACCCGCAACCCTGTGTTTGGCAGTTCGGCATTATGACTATTGTGCCAACTTGGTCATCAAAAACTTCAGTTTATGTAGAACCAATTGTTCATACGAGGAAGTATCATCATACTTTTTTGTTGCCACGCAATGTGACACGGGGTATCATATAGGATATCTATCTTTAAATGTCAAAGTGGAGGGTACATTATGATGTGGCCTAAGTTATCCTACTCCTACTAATATTATAAATGTGGAAGTTTGTGTGTATGTTTGTTACTCCTTCACACAAAAACTACTGAACCGATTCATCTCTGTGAAACTCAGTATGTAAATAGCTGGAGACCTGGATTAACAGATAGGCTACTTTATCCTGATATTCATACGGGATCGGGACTTACGCAGGGCGCAGTTATAGGTTAAATATTTTAGTTACTTTGCCACTAAACTTCCTAACTTATAGCCCAAGAATTTTAAGTGATTGTAAGTTATACCTAGTTTTTTAGATTGCTAGTTTTTGACCTTCCGTGCACTTTCATAACTAAGTTTTGTTAACTGGTTAAGAAAAACCCATTTTTATTATTGTTTTCACAACTGGTTTTTAAACAAGAATACGAAGTGTTCATTCATAGCTAAGTTTTGGTAACCGGTTAAGAAAAACCCTTTTTTATTATTGTTTTCACAACTGGTTTTTAAACAAGAATACGAAGTGTTCATTCATAACTAAGTTTTATTAACCGGTTAAGAAAAACCCATTTTTAATATTATTTTCACAACTGGTTTTTAAACAAGAATACGAAGTGTTCATTATGATTATGTTTTTATAACTAGCTACAGTCAGCAATAACATTTTTCCTTTAACCTTAAATCAAAATAAAAACAACAGAGTTAGAGTTTTTATCGAGAGTATTGCATGCGGAAAACGGATGAGGTTCTTATCTCAATAAATTATTATCTATTATTGATATGTAAACTGCAATGGCATGACATTGACATTGTCATTTTAGTATTATTTAGTTTTCTATTGCAATTGAGTGCAATTTATATAAAATATATAACAACCGAAAACTTAAGTGATAAACTATGTCGCTTTCTAAGCCCATCATGGAGTTCATAACGACAAAAAGGGATCGCGAGAAACTACTATACGACGGCCGTCAGTACCATAAAATTAAAACTTATGTGAACGAAAATGTTTTTTGGAAATGCTATAATAAAACCGGTTGTAAAGGTAATGTGACATTAAGCAATGAAAACCATATAGTTAAAGAGGGCGTGCACGATATTGATTGTTTACCTAATAGTGCAAAATATGTAGTTTTGAAGAAAATGAAAGATTTGAAAACTAAAATAGTAGCTAATGTCGATCCAATACAAAAACAGTTTGAAGAAGTAGTATGCGAACTGGAAGACGATGGCGTGCACTTAGTTGCTGACTTACCAAAATTTGACAATATTAAAAGTGGTCTATACAAAGCAAGAAATAAGGCATTAGGAGTTTCTAAGCTCCATTTTGAATCACCAACTAAAGTAGAAATACCAAAAAAATATAAAAACTTCCTCCTGGCTGACTATAACGACAATGACACAAACAGCAGGATTTTAATATTTTCTTCTTCTGATATAAAAACGTATTTGGACAATTTCGAACATTTCTTTCTGGATGGAACTTTTAAGTCTTGCCCTGAACCTTTCACACAAATATATACCATTCATGGACTACATAAAATAACAAAAAAAATTGTACCTTTATTCTTTGGTTTCATTCATAATAAAACTGAAAATACCTACAAACTTATATTTGAAATGATAAAGTCACAAATTCCTGAATGGAACCCCGTAAAATTGACACTGGATTACGAAATCTCAGCAATGAAAGCAATACGTAAAATTTTTCCGAATGCAGTAATGAAAGGATGTTATTATCATTTTTGTGCCAGCCTTTTTAAAAAGGCGAAACGATTAGGGATTAAATCTACAATACAAAGACGACATATTGCGAGATGTGCTGGCTTAGCCCGATTGCCATTGAGATATGTAATGGCAGGTTACAAGTATACAATGACCAAATCCCCGAAAACTGAAGCAGTGATAAAGTTCAACAATTACCTAAACCGTTACTGGTTCAGCGACGTAAATTTTATCAAGACTTGGTGCTGCTACGGCGAGGAAATTCGGACCACCAACAATCTAGAAGGCTGGCACGCAAGACTTAATAGAATGGTTGGACGCCAAAAACCGTCGCTAGCAACAATTCTGAATGTTCTTATTAAAGAAACAAAAATTTCAATGTCGTTCAAAACAAACAAAAACACATCGAACAAAAATTACCAAGAGATTGACCAAGAAATTGCGGATACTATACATCTTTTAACAAATAAGTCTATCACTGTTGGACATTGTTTAGAAATAATTGCCCCATTTAAATATTAAATAAAAGTTAATTTACCTAAATTACATTTTGTGTTTGATTTAAGGTTAAAGGAAAAATGTTATTGCTGACTGTAGCTAGTTATAAAAACATAATCATAATGAACACTTCGTATTCTTGTTTAAAAACCAGTTGTGAAAATAATATTAAAAATGGGTTTTTCTTAACCGGTTAATAAAACTTAGTTATGAATGAACACTTCGTATTCTTGTTTAAAAACCAGTTGTGAAAACAATAATAAAAAAGGGTTTTTCTTAACCGGTTACCAAAACTTAGCTATGAATGAACACTTCGTATTCTTGTTTAAAAACCAGTTGTGAAAACAATAATAAAAATGGGTTTTTCTTAACCAGTTAACAAAACTTAGTTATGAAAGTGCACGGAAGGGTTTTTGAGACCTGTCAATATGATGCTTAGATATTATCTTTTACACTTCTTTTTAAACCTTACAAAAATCAATACCTGTGTTACTAGGAAGTGGTAGATAGTTTCCTTCAAACTAAACCTTCTTGTTTTTACTAAAGAATTAATTCATGCTGCTAAGTTAAACCAAATCTCTTCTTACAGATAGTAAAAAAAGCAGTCTACAGAACGATGGCGGGCACACTACAAAGACGGCACACAATGCAACGCCTATTCATTTACCCTGATGAGAAGGTACCACAGAACATAATGGAGAATGTCACTAACCAGATAAGACAAATAAGGCAAGTTCCGACCAGACTTGATCATATCCCCGAAGAAGAGGTGAAAATGTTCCCCAAAGTTATGGAATACCCAGAAGATTATGTGCTTAAATAATTTGATTAATTACTAATTAGTCTGTAGATAAGATTAGTTTAATAAATGTGTAGTTCGGTTTTATCTTGTTTTGGTTACATTTTCTAACTAGCTGCATCACACAGTTTCACCTGCTTAATATTTGCTATACCTGAGAATATAGATATCAAAAATAGCCTGTCTTATTCTCATAATCAAACTCTTTGTTTATTATAAAAACTGTTTATTGCTTTTTGAACTTAAGAAATTGAGGTATAGTTAACAATAATTGAAAGTTACTGAATGTTTAATGTGAGCTTATGTTTACAATATTCTTATGATTATGACTTATATCTGGGGCTCAACCACCTTGATTTTAGAGATGACTGGTCTCACTTCCGTCATCTCAGGTGTGGCAACCTTCACAGCGGAGACCTGGATAGGTTGAGCAGCTTCAGGCAATGGAGCGTCAACAAAACGCACTCTCAAATCTTCGGACGCCTCAGCAACGGGTTGAGCCTCTTCAAGTAATGGAGCGTCAACAAAACGCACTCTCAAATCTTCAGACGCCTCAGGTTGAGCCTCTTCAAGTAATGGAGCGTCAACAAAACGCACTCTCAAATCTTCGGAAGCCTCAGCGACGGGTTGAGCCTCTTCAAGTAATAGAGCGTCAACGAAATGCACTCTCAAATCTTCGGACGCCTCAGCGACGGGTTGAGCCTCTTCAGGTAATGGAGCGTCAACAAAACGCACTCTCAAATCTTCGGACGCCTCAACGATGGGTTGAGCCTCTTCAAGCAATGAAGCGTCAACAAAAAGCACTATCAAATCTTCAGTCGCCTCAACGAAGGGTTGAGCAACCTCTGGCAATGGAGCGTCAACGACGCGCACTCTCAAAGCTTCGTCGGCCTCGACAACCTGAGGCGGTATCGGGGCTGGCAGTTTTACCGGTTGAATGACGTCATCGACGAAGTATTGGCTTTCCACTGTACCCTCTTCTTCGACGAACGGTGCTGGCACTTCTGGGACGGCAACTTTAATGGGGCTGACTACGACGGGGGCAACTGGCTCGGCGAGTTTAACAGGGCTGAGCACAATGGACGCCGAGGGTAGTTCGTCCACTACTTGGACTGGAGAGACGTAGGGAGCGGGGGCCTCGGGGAGAACCACCGGCTGCACCCTAATTTCGGCCGCAAAGGCCACAGCGAGCAGAGTAAATGCGATTACAAATTTCATATTGCTGAAAAGAAAGGTGTTTTTTAGACTAATTTGGAAAGGAACACAGTCTCAAAAAGGACATAGACTCGTCTAAAACCAGTCTTTTAAAAGAAGGCACCAATAGGTAAAAAAATATGATTACTTACCTGACAGTTTTATTGCTCATCAACAAATACAATCAAGTTTTAATTAGACACCTGTTTAAATACATACTTACAAGTTTAAAATTATCTAATCCGATAGCTTATCGTCTGTGATTCGATAAATGGAATCCATTTGATACCTTCAAAATTGTGATTTGTCCACGTAAACACGGACGGATTAGGACACTGGAACTAACGCTGAGCTCACGGTTCTAGAAACTATGAATCAATTCAGGAATATCCTTTTTTTCCGTTTATTCTCATTAATCATTTTTTGCGCTTAAGGATCGATAGGTAGGTACCAAGGTATAGGAATTGCCAAGGGTATCCTGTGATAAGACCAGTAGGTAGGTACTTATACCTACCTACGCGACGTTATTCATAAGAGTGTCATTCTGCAATCCCTTATCGAGAGTGTCTATCGTTTTAAGTGCCTACTATAGAACAAAATTATTATATCAACTACTAATGGCGGTCAAATAAGTAGGTACCTAAGTAGGAACTCAAAGGCGGCACAGCGCACAGCTTTGCAACACGAAGGTTTTTACTTATGTATTATAGGTAGGTACCTACCTACTTTAATAATATTATTATACTTCCATAATAAGTCTACCTACCCCATCCTAACTTAATATCACAGGTAAATTAGGTTGGTACTTTACCTAGGTAATAAGTTAATTTACGTATGGTTCATGTAGTAAGATATTATCACTACATAGTATAAAACAAAGTCGCTTTCTCTGTCCCTATGTATGCTTAAATCTTTAAAACTACGCAACGGATTTTGATGCGGTTTTTTTAATAGATAGTTAGATAATAGCATAATACATGCATAATATAGCTGTGCGAAGCCGGGGCGGGTCGCTAGTGTTAGATAAATAAAAAAAACATGTAAGTATAGGTATCTAATAAGTTAGGTAAAAAAAAATCAACGTCTAAGGCCGCATTGTCAACCACCATCAGGTAGGTGTGATAGTGGTCAAACGCTGACCTATCATAATATGTAAAAAACAAGCAATAATTATTAAATCACCAATTTACTTAAATACAAAAACTCTTACATAAAAAAATATGAAGATCATTAGTAGGTAGGTACTTAGGTATTTTGAAATCATTCCAATCCTATATTCACCGCCATGTAGGATCAGCGAAAATTTTACCAGGTCTCTGAAGTGGATCAACAACTTGAACCTTCGGAGGTGGAAGGTCTACCACACGAAGATCAATAGGATCCACCTTAGGGACGGCAACGATAACCGGTTCATCTTCTACTGGAGAATCAACAAAGCGAACTGCTGGAACATCTTGGTTTACTGGCAAATCGACGGATTGAACATCTGGTGTTTCTTGGTC